>JAEIGN010000497.1:5647500-6935000 GCA_018903745.1 Drosophila repleta
GCTGCTGTTGCGAGCTCAAGCTGGACTCGTCCTTGTGCTGTGGCGGCATTCCAGGATGTGGCTGCATGCCGGAAGCATTCTGCGCCGCTGCCACAGCTGCAGCATTCTGACGCCGCTGCTGATCCGAGAACATGTAGTAACTGCCAAAGAGAAATTGATAAATAAATGCTCAAAGTGTGAGCTTAATATGCAGCTTACCGTCGCAGCTCATCCTCGCGTGCTGCTGCTGCCAGACTAATGGAATGGCGCTGATAGATGTTTGAATGATAAGCGCCCAGCGCTTGCAGATCCTTTGGATGCAATGCATGTGGCTGCTGTGGCTGTGGCGGTGGCTGCTGCTGTTGCTGCTGCTGCTGATGCGTTGGCGGCGGTGGCTGCTGACCCATGTTGGTGTTGGGCTCCTGTTTGATCTCCTGCTTGATCATTGGCTCCTGCTTGATGAGCTTGTTGGCCAGCAGCTGTCAAATGGAATTGTCCTTAGTATTTGCTTTAATAATTCAATAATTAGCTGCATTTACCTGCTGTTGCGGCGGCATATGCTTGGGGTTGTCATGCGGGCTGGGACTCTCCTTGGTGCGCTCCTCCTTGATGCTAATGCCGGCGAGCTGCTGCTGCTGTTGCTGCTGTTGTTGCTGCTGCGCTTGCGAGCTGGGCGGCAAACCAGGATGACCGCCCAGCTTGGCCGCCTCCTCGGAGGCCACAATCGAAACGGGTCCGAAGTTGGGATCCACGCTGTACGGGTAGCCCGGCGGTATGAAGCTGCAAATAGATTAAGGACATTGATTAAGGACATTGATTAAGGACAAGTTCTCTTGTTAAGCTCTAGTTGTCTAAACTCACTTGTAGGGATAGAAGTGACCCAGGGCTTTGGCCGGTGATGGTCCGCCTAGACCCGCTAGCCCCGCAATGCCTGGAGGCAGACCGCCAGGTGGTCCAGCCACAGCGCTGAGATTGACCGGCGGCGGCTGCACCTGTGGCGGCTGCGACGGCGGCGGACCGTTATCCTTGCCGCTGTTGTCGGACTGCTGCTGCTGCTGCTGTGGGCCGCTTGGCTGCGATGGCGGCTTTGTCATCAGATCCAGTGGCGGCTCCTTGTTCTTGTTGCTGTAGTCGGCCAGATGAGCGACGGCCTGCTGGGCGGGCGGCGCCAACAGATGCGACTGTGGCGTCTGTGAGGTAGCTGGCGGTGGCCCCGGCTGCTGCAGCTGCTGCTGCTTGCCTGGCTGCAGTGCCTCCGGGCCGGGCTGCACCATATATTGCGGCTGAGGCTGCTGGGGCAGCGGTGGCGGCTGCAATTGTTGTTGCTGCTGCTGCTGCTGTTGTTGTTGCTGCTGTTGTTGCTGCTGCTGCTGTGCCGCCGGATAGAACTGATACATGCCATAGCCGGCCAGCGAAGGCGGTATGTTGGGCGTTGGCGCTGGCGGGACGCCCACCTCGCTGGGCTTCTTGCCAAGCAGCTCAATGTGCTTGCCCGGCTGCGATTTGTCCAGCAGCTCCGGCTCCGCCACGGGCGTGGAGTCGTCTGAGATATCACTGTACGCTGGACTCTGCACATCCTCGCGCGAAACGCTGCCATCAAAGTCGCCCGGACCCGGCGACTTCCTGTTCTTCTTCTGCTTGCTGCTGGCGCCCACCGACGCGGGCCCAAAACCAGGCGAACTCTTCAGCCCAGGCGGTGGCTGCTGCTGTGGCACATAGCCAGCGGGTGGCTGCTGTGGATCCTGCGCCAGGCTAGGCGGACGCAGTGGACTCTGGCCAGGCGGCGACTGCTGTGTGTTAAGCCCAGGCGGCGGCTGCTGTTGCTGCTGCTGTTGCTGCAAGGCTGCCGCATCGGGTGGACCAAAGCGCAAGACGCCAGCTTTTACTAAGGGAGAAAAATATTCAAATTAAAATCTGATCTATCCAATATTATCTCTATATATTCCATTTTCTACTTACATGCGCCTTGCTGTAGCAGCGCCTGCTGCTGCTGCTCGGACAGCATGGCTGGCAGTCCGGCGCCCACGAGCCCGCCCAGCAGCTGATGCTGGGACAGCGCCTGCGTGGAGATGCCGGCCGTGATGCTGCCGCCAGCAATGGGCTGGCTGCCTGGCATGCCACCAGGCGGCAACACCGTCTGTGGTTGCGGCTGTGTGGGCGCTGCTGGCGGTGGCTGTGGCACGGCAGCTGCAGCCACAACCAGCGGCAACACTGGCAACGGTGCCGCCGCCACGACAGCAGCAGCAGCAGCGGCGGCAGCTGCCGCGGCAGCAACTGCTGCTGCATCTGTGGCTGCGCCTGCAGCAGCAACAACATTTAGGGCAGTGCTGTTGACTGCTGCGCTGCTAGCGTCTGCTGCTGCTGATGCTGCTGCAGTGGCAACGGGCACTGGCGTTGCTGTGGCAGCTGCTGCGGCTACAGGCGAGACTGCGGTTGCTGTTGTGGCTGGTGTTGCTGTCGCCGCGCCGTTAGCAGCAACTGTTGGTGCTGTTGTTGCTGCTGCCGCCACTGCTGCTGTTGCTGCTTGTGGCAGCGGCGATGGCGGCGTGGCCGGCTCATCGGGCGCCTGCATGGAGTCCTCGTCCATGGAGCTGACACCACCGCCGCCGCTGCTGCTGCCGCTGGCGCCGTGCGCGTGCGACTGATGGTAGCGCAGCCCGTTGGCGTGCTTGTACTTCTTGCTGCAGTCCTGCTCGGGGCACTCGAGCAGCACCGGTGAGATCGCGCAGGGCGAGGCAGTCTTACATTTCTTTGTGTTGATTTGCACATTGAGTCCGGTCACTGGATTGAGCAGGCTCTGCGGCTGGGTGGCCAGGCCACCGCCGCTGGCCGAGATGGGTATGCCGCTGGCATTCACCATGCTCACCATGCCCCCGGCGCCGTCGCTGCCCTCGCCATTGAGTGGCGACGGCGCCTCATCCTTCGACTTGCGCTTCTCGGGCCGCGGCGGCAAAAATGCTGTGGGTGAAGTGCTGGGCGTGGCACCACCACCACCGCCATTGCCCGAATTGCTGCCGCTGTTGGTCGCATTGCCAGTGGCGCTGCGCGTTGCGCCACGCCCCTTAGTAGCGCCATTGCGCAGCTTCGAGTGCACCTGGGCATGCGAGAAGTAGATCTGAGTGGGGAGTAGGGGAGACAGTCGATTAGATTAGCTCAATGAACTCTTAGCTAACTGTACTCACCGAGCTTCTGGTTTCGGTAAAGTTGCTCAGATCGGGCGTTAGACCTGCGCTGCGTCCGCGCTTGCCGCGTCCCTTTGGAGTTCGAGAATCTAATTCTTCAGTTGGTGAATCACAGAATCTGCAAGGGATGAAAGTGGGCATAAGGTGTGATTAGGTGGACTTAAATTTACCAAATTTCTCTTTTTATTAGTTATTATTAAGTTTTAGATTTTAGATTTTGTTAGCGGGTTAACCTGATAAAGTCAAACTATTTAAAATTCTATAAACCTTTCATAATCTCTTTCTCTGTGATATATATAATAAAATCTAGTTTTAATTAACTATATATATGAATCTCTCTTTAGATATAGCTAGAAATGATAAAAGATAAAAAATTTGTAATTAAACAAATTCCAAGACAAAATTCCAAGAATTATTCCACATCAATAAAAACTTTCGAATCCTCAGATGAAACATAATGTGCCTTCAGAGTATCAGACTATTCTATATTTCTTATCACATTCCGAACAGTCTTAGACAGCTATTCTTTACCATAATATATCTGATATTATGGAATAACTATCCACATAAAAAATCTCTCTTAATCCGCCTCAAACTGTTTGCCAAATGCCAAATGGAAATACCAAAAATATAATTTTTATAAAGAACAAAAAAAATGTCAAAAATTAAGTTTTAGAAAAAGGCATCTTTATTTATGCTTTAACAGTTTGAGGTCGAATGTAGCTAGTGGATGGGGGGATCTGGAGCAGGAGCAGGAGTGGGAGTTAGTCGAAAGCAGCTACTCACCTTGGAGGAGCCCAGTCGTGTCGGGTGCAATCGAGCAGGGTACCCACATAGGTCTTGCCGCGCCACGTCACATTGACGACGAGGACGCCGCCCTCGGTCTCGTGCCACACGATGCCCTCGAGGGTGACCGAAGTGCCCGGCTCGCAGGGGCCGAGGCAGTCCGGCTCGGTGATGGTGCCCACTGAGGTGCCAATGCATATGTCGACCATGTCCTTGCTGTTGTCGCTATGCTTGGCACGCTTAGCGGGCGGCGATTTGCTCTCCTCGTCGCCAGCACCACCGCCACCGCCACCGCCACTGTTGCTGCTGCACGCGGGCACCGAAATCGTGTGGTGCATGGTGGCTGAGATCATGCCAGGCGCCATCAGCTTGGCCTGGGCCAGGCTGGCCGCCTTGCTGTCCGCACTGCTGCCAGCGCCGGTCGCAGCATTCGCTCCGCCCGCCGCAGCGGCCCCGCTTTGGCTGCCCGTGTAGTTGTTGTTGTTGCTGGCATTAGCGCTGCTGCCACCACCAGACGAGGCAGCCGCAGCGGCCAGCTGTGCGGCAATGTGTGAAGATATCTTAATGCTGGCATCCTTGCCTGGCGGCCCAGGCGCATTGGCAGCGCCAGCATTCAGCCCACTGCCGGCGCCATTGCCCGCAGCTGCCTGCGAGGCATTGCTGGCGGCTGTTGTGGCAGCCAGCAGCGAGGCAGCCACCGAGACCACAGCAGCCGGCGAGCCGGCCGAGGGCGTGAATACGCCGGGCGGCACAGCCGTAGCCGTGGAGTTGTTGCTATTGCCGCCGCTGCTGTTGGCCAGGCTACGGCGTATGCAGGCGTGATGCGAACACGGCGCCGCTGAGCCCGCAGCAACATCTCCGTTGCACTGGCAATTGTTGCTGTTGCTGTTGCTAGTGCTGTTATTGTTGTTGTTGCTGCTGCTGTTGTTGTTGCTGGCGTTCTTTTCGGGCGTGTCTTTCTCACCAGCTGCCGAGGCAGCTGACTTGTCTACGCTGAGGCGATTGGAATGTGCGTTCTTATCCTTTGTCTTCTCGCGCCTGTGCCCAGAGCTGCCTCGCTTGTTGCCCTGCGGCGTTGACTGTGCGTTGTTGTTGTTGCTGCTGCTGCTGCTATTGCTGCCGTGCGTGTTATTTGGATTCGCATTGCTGTTGTTGTTGTTGCTGCTGCTGTTATTGTTGTTGCTGCTGCTACTGCTGCTGCTGCTGGAATTGTTGAGATGCTTTTTGCTGCTGCTGCCGCTGCTGCTGCTGCTGCTCGAGCCGGAAGAGTTGCCCGAGTTGTTGTTGCTGCTGCTGCTGCTCGAATTGTTGTTGAGGGAAGACGCATTGGCATTACTGCTGTTGCTGCTGCTGCTGCTGCTGCCGCCACCACCACCGCCGCCTCCACCACCGCTGCTGCTGCTGGTGCTGCTGCTGCCGCCGTCCTCCTGCTGGCTGCTGCTGTTTGAGCTGCTGTTGCCCAAGGCACCGTTCTGCTGTTGCTGCTGATCTGTGGCCTTGACTATCTCGTGTTTGGCCTCGGAGCTTTTGGTGCCGGGCTTCGTGCGCTTGATCTTCATTTTAAGTCCTTTATCGAGCGTTGCCTGATGATCTATGGACATTTTTGCGCTCGATTTACCGCTGCTGCCGCCGCTTTGCGAACTCTGGCCACCGACTGTGGCGCCACCAATCGTGTTGCTGCCTATGCTGCTGCTGTTGTTGTTCCCGCTGCTGCTATTGTTGCCGCTGCCGCTGCCGCTGTTGTTGTTGCTGTTGCTAGTGTTGCTGCCTGCTTGCGAGGACATGCCGCCAGCGGAGAGTTTAGCTTGCTGCTGACCACTACCGCTGCTGGAAGACTGGCTTACGCAGGAGGACACCAAATTGCCGCCTTTGGAGAAGCCGGCAAATGTCGAGGAGGACAATGTGCTGCCGGTGCCTGCGTTGGCTGCGCTGTTGTTGCTGTTGCTACTGCTACTGCTACTGCTACTGCTGCTGCTGCTGCTGTTGTTGTTTTTGTTTTGCTGATGATTGTTGTTGTTGTTGTGATTGAGACCAGGGCTATTTAGCTGCGCCACTAGTGCTGACTTGTAGCCCTTGCTAGCTGTACTATGATGATGATGGTGGTGATGATGATGATGATGCTTGCCCGTCGAGGAAGAGGACGAACCTTTGCTACTGGACAACACAGCTGAGCTGTTGGTGCTACCGCTGCTGCTGCTGCTGGTAGTTGCTGTTGCCGCTGCTGGCGTTGCGTTGGCGCTGCCGCTGGCAATGGGCTGGCGTGTGAACTTAATTGTGGTTGGCGATGTGGCCGACAAATTGCTATGCAATGTGGTCTTGTGCGATTTGTGAGCTGACGCTGCTGCTGCTGTTGATGAGGATGTTGCTGCTGCTGTGCTGTTTGCTTGTTTAGCATTTAGCGTTGTCGTTGTTGCTGCTGGTGTTGTTGGTGTTGCAGTCGTTTGGTTGCCACCACCCGAATGCGCCGCCGACTTTTCAATGTCAGCGTCTAGATCGTCCAGCAGTTCTGGTATGCCGCCAATATTCCACTCGTCCTCGTACTCAAAGTTCGTGTCCTTCGATTCACTCGAATTTGATGAGCTGCTGCTGCTGCTGGTACTAGCCGACGCTGTTGAGTTATTTGTTGTCGTTGTATTCCCAGCGTTTGCTTTGCTAATCAATTCTGAGAGAGAGCGGAAGATAATAAAAAAAAATTAAATTTCTTGCCAAATGTTAAGCAACTCTTAAAAATTCACGAAATGCTTTACGCCCTTAAGTTCTACTCTCTTTACTGCAAGTTATGCTTAATAAGTGCTATGGAGCTTAAGAGTATGAAAGTCTAATAGCTAAGTGCATGCTAATACATGCAATGCTCTCTCTCTATGCTAATACTCTCTCTTTAAGCTGCGTTTGATTGGCACTCGCCGTTGCCGAAATGGAAGAGAACGCAACGAGCAGCTGTTTTTTTTTTTTTGCCGAAAGTCGAGAGCGTACAAAGCGTGCTCTCGAAACTCTAAACGTCACTCAATAGTTGAAACTGTTAAAATGAGCATTTTTGTGATCTATCAATACTTCATCAAAGCGCACGCTTCAATTTTGCTCTCTATTTTTCGTTGAATTCCAGTTGCATTTTTCACTAGCTATGCACATGTATACACATACACATATACACACATGCGTACGCATGTATGTATGTACGTACACATACACACATGTAACTGTGTGCTCTACTTACTCGTATGCTTCTTAATCGCACTGTTGCCTTGCAAATTATTCGTTGCTGTTGTTGCCTTCACTTTGTTATTGAAATTCAATGCTTGGTTTGTGGCTGCCGTTGTCGTCGCTGCTGCCGCTGCTCCTGTTGTTGTTGCTGCTGCCGCTGTTGTTGTTGTTATTGGTGTTGGTGTAGCCGCTATTCCTGCTGCTATCGTTGTTGTTGCGTTTGCCGCACTTAAATTAGCTAACAATTTACTCTTAATATTGCTTTCCGTTGCTACGTTGCTGCTATTCAGGGCCACCTGCAAGAGCCAAAGACCACAAGAAAAAAAATGAAATTAATATAATCCAGATATACATATGTATGCGTGTGTGCGACAAAGTAGATTTTCAAAATTCAAAAAAGTACATACAATGCACAAGAAAAATAAAATAAAATACAAAATTTATGTCGAAGGGGAATGAATATATTTTGTGCTGCGTTTGCCTATGCCGTCGCTTGCTGCTTCACTTTCCTCTGCTGCTTCTTCTTCTGCTTCGTCTTCTTTACCTTTTCAAGCGATTTTTCCATTCCATAACAGGCGGCCAAAGATGATCAAATCCAATTGCAAACGATTTGTTATACATTTAAATTGAACGAAATATATATTTTTGAATAAATAATAAATAATAATAAAGAAAACGCCGAAAATGCTTTGCGCGAGCGTTCTCCAGCGTCCTTTTTCGTATGGCAGCGCGGCGACGCAGATGAGACTGAACACAAAAAAAAAAAAGAGCTCAAAGAGCAACCACCGAAAACGGCACGCACGCAAGCACACAGACGCAATACACACAAGAAAAACACACGCATACACGGCCACCAAACTGAACGGGAGAGTAAGCGTGAGAGAGAGAGAGAGAGAGAGCGCGAACGAGCGAGAGCGGCAAGCGCATAAACAAAAACGCCACTTTAATGCAAGTGTTGGTAAACGACACACAAAAATGTATAGTTCCTATGCGAGTGCTGCTGCTGATGTCGTTGTTGTTGTTGTTGCTGCTGTTACAGTTGTCGTTGTGTGATTTACCCCTGTCCTATTCCAATGCTCGTTCAATAATAAAGAAAGACAGCTTTAAGTAATTGCGATTATATTTTGTTCAAGCCAATAAATCAAACATCACAAATTTTAAGCTACCGCTGCGGCCATAAAAGCAAAACAACCAAAAACAGAAGAAAAAACCAGCTTGTCCAACACACACACACACACGCACGTACGCATTGTTATGTATGTATGTATGTATGCTATAAAGAGTACTTCGTAGTATTTCATGTTTTATATTTATTTTTTTTTTTTGCTATACGCTATCGTCATATATTTTTTGCTTTATCTGCTAACTGTAAAGTCTAGTGGCCACTTGAGAGACCGCCCCACTTGAGGGCTAGGCCAAGCGAAACAGATGACAATAAAATAATTACGGCTCTTATCGCATTTAGTAGTAGGGTTGGGATGTGTTGGGTTTGCTACATACATACATATATGTATGTGTGTATGTACATGCCACTTACCTTATTCGGGTGGTGGCTAGTGTTCGCCTCGTTACGTCTCATTGACTCCATGCAGACGCAAACGATCGGGCGGCCGCACTGTGCGGGCCCAAAGTACTGCCAATTGTGCCTAGGAACGTACTTTTTAGTGTGCTGCAGCCAGTGTTGCTGATCTTCTGCTGATTGATGTTATTATTGATAAAGTAGTAGCTAATGTTGTTGTTGCACTGCTGCCGCACTGTCGCGTAGAGGGTGGAGACGCAGGGCCTCGGCCCTCGGGCCAAACTGTTCATTTTCAAAACTGCAATGACAATAAAGAGAGAGAGAGAGAGCGAAAAATTGAGTATTAAAGAGAGTAAGAAAATGCAAACACACACACACACACACACTCACACACAATTAATATAACAGCTATAAATAAAACATGCAAAGTGAGAACAAAAATAAAGTGATGAAGAAGAAAAACAACAAAAATACATAAATAACAATTTTGTTGGCTTTCAAGTGTGGCGGCCTTTCGAGTTTTGCGATTAGCGCTGCCCGCCCTCTTATCGATCTCTCTGTCTCGCCCGCTCTTCGTCGCCCTCTCTCTCGCGCTCTCGCTTCCTCTTTGTATGTATGTATGTATGTATGTAGCTGCACTGTGGCAGTGATTTGCTGTAGGAGCTGCACTTGGGAGACACCTTAACGACTTGGCAATTAAAACACTTTTCGCAAT
This sequence comes from Drosophila repleta, assembly GCA_018903745.1. Classification (NCBI taxonomy): domain Eukaryota; kingdom Metazoa; phylum Arthropoda; class Insecta; order Diptera; family Drosophilidae; genus Drosophila; species Drosophila repleta. The sequence continues at coordinate 5,656,883 of JAEIGN010000497.1, forward strand.
TTACTGATAACCCACTCAAGTGCCTGGAAATATGATTTGGGTTAACATGTTGCCGTTGCCCGAGCACACACGGTAGCTGATTTCTGATAAGATAACGTGATAGCGCAGAGCCCAAAACCAAATAACTATTTGTCACACACAACACAAATATGTACATATGCATGCATGTATGTATGTATGTATGTAGACAAGCAAAATAGAAAACCAAATTATGCTCAAGCTTATCGAAATATGCTTGGAGTATTAAAGAAAGAGAGAGGGAGTCACAGCGTAAGACAAAGAGAGCGCGCATCCTACTCACTCTCTTGCTTGTGACGTCATTTCGTAAGAGGCGGCGCTTCGTAATTAAGTCGTTGTGCGTTGTCAACTTGTCACTTAAAACTGCTCACTCTCTTAGTGGCTGCTTATTAAGACGTACTTAAATCTACACACACACACATATGCATAGCTGGGTGCGACTGTGTGTGTGTGTGTGTGCACTTGTACAAGCTGCGCTCAGCTAATCGCTATTTAGTTCCCTCTTTGCGCGCTCACATAAGCCGCTTTGTCACTAAAAGCAGACACCACACGTGGATTATCACTGTGTGTGTGTGTGTAAGCTGCTGTATGTGTGTGAGTGTAAGAGTGCTTTATGGTTATACTATCTATGACAGTTCCCACAAATTGGGTCGCAACTTCCAACACTTTATGATCGTCATAACTCCCACGCTGTCTTCCATCGAATGGAAGAGAGAGAGAGAGAGAGGGAGAGCGAGAGAGGCAAACACACACACACTCACGTGCTTGTCCCAACGGCAAAAAGTGTGCGGATTATTTTGTTGCCGCTTGTTGTTGTTGTTTCTTTTTTGCTTCTCTTTTATTTAAGCTCAGCCAAAAAAAGAGACAAAAACAACGAGGCAAGCAATTAAATTTGCATGTGGTTAGCATTTTTTTTTTAACGATAATTAAGTAAAGCAAACACAAACGTGTATGAGCGGGCGTGTTTGCATGTGTGTGTGTGTGTGTGTGTGTGTTTGTGTGATTTGTTTTTTTTTTTTAATGTGGGCTGCTATTTTGTTTGCCGTTTATTTGTGATTATTATTATTGTTGTTGTTGTTGTTGTTGGCCTTTTGTAATTCAGCCTTTTAATATGGATATTTAATTAATTGAGTTGTTGCTTTTTATTGCCATTATTAATATAGTGCCCACGCATATCAATAATTGGACAGGTGTGTATGTATGGGTGTGTGTGTGTGAGTGCTTCATAATGGTTGTTCAGATTTAATAGACCTACGCCGCATGGGAACTTAATAGTTATAGTAATATATGTATATGTGGATAGATATAATAATAGATATTTCCTGCCTTAGCGCAAAGGTTTTCAACTACTTTCTCAGGTTCTTTTATTTTTGAAGGGGGTTCACTTTGATCTAATACACTTGGGTTCTCTTCTCTCATTATTTGATATTATGTTAGTTTTACGCTAAAGTCACTTACTATAATTACTTCTTTTCTTTACTTTCCCATTTTATTCGCTATTTACTACCTCTATTGCTATATTTGCTTTACTCGCTCATCCTCCTTTCTCAGTTTTGGCTAAACTTGAGATATTTTCTTTCGATTTCTCAGTTTCTATTACTCTAATCTTTTTCTTTAGCTTTTCATTGAACAAGTCTCACCTTTCCAAGCTTCTCTATACAATACTCTCCGCTGACAGCCGCCATTTTTCTTTCTTTTCTTGGCTTATCTCCATATCCTACCTCTTCTATTCCCAGCTTAGACTCCACTCTAAAGATAAAGATGCTAAATTGAAGTGTTGTGGATTTTACACTTAATAAAAAATAAAAATCGAAAAATCCTTCACACGCCCCTCATATACATATGCCTTCCTCACCACTTTTTGGTTTCTTTTAATTTCTCACTTTGTTTTATTGATTTGTCTCGCAAATCCTGGAATCCGTTAATGCTCAAGCGCCCATTGCGACGCGCCATGATTAAGGTCACGTGCAGTGCGGGTGGTCGGCTGTGTGGCAGGCATGCGGCCGGCCATGTGGCATGCGACGTGCCAAAGCGCGTTAAGTGCTATTGCAGCAGCCATAACAAACACACAGCAAACACAACAAACACAACAACAAACGAGAGCCGATCGAAAAACTCCATAATTTAGACAAATCAATAAATTACTAATAGCCGCCGTTCGACAACCAGCGAATGAATTTGGCCAAAAGATTGCCAAAGAGAGGGGGTGAGTGAGGCGCAGGGGGGAAGATGCTGCCGTGGCCAAGACAAAAGACAGCGCCGGTCATCGTTCAAGTCGTGTTTTAAATTGGGTTTGCGGCGCGACTTGAAAAAAGCCAAGAAAAAATGCTGCAAAGAAATAAAAAATATATTTCCCTTATGGCAGCAGCAGCAGCAGGGGGGGTAGGGAGGGGTGGTGGAACAGTCCTGGGGTCTTGTTATGGAGCTACCCGAAAGGCTGTCCGCACGTACTAAACATCAAGCGAGAGGCAAGAGGCAAGAGGCAGTCAGGCTGAAGCAGGCGGCAACTAAGTTCAAGATTTACGACCACATCGTCAGCAAGCTCATGCCCAAGCCAGCACACCCCCCCCCCCCGCCCCGGCCCCTGCTGCTGCCCGCAGTTATGGCCAGGCCACAGCCACAGCCCCATGTATGAGATCGATCCGCGGTTGCCGCTAAATGAACGCCTTTGGGGAGTTGCCAGTTGCGCGCTTTTATTACCGAACTAACCGCAAAAAAGGCAGCCAAAGGAGGCAGCCACGAGATGCTAGCCAGAGCCAGAGCCAGACGAGCTTCAGCTACTTCTTCGCCGTTGCCTCAAGTTGTGCGGCACAAATTGAGTTTCGTTTATAATTTCGCTGGCTGTTATTTTGTTTTGATTCGCTTCGATGCGCGATAATTTGATTTTATATTCATAATATATATATACTATCTCCCTCTCTCTCCCTCTCTCTCTCCACTATCTATGCGTTGGTGGCTCCATCTGTTGTTCAATTAAATAAAGTGCATTAGAGCTGGCCAGACTCGACTCGACTCGACTCGAGTGTCGATCAGGCCACTTAAGGAGTTGCTGCAGCACACTGCGGCACATCATTCAATTGCCTCACACACACACATATATATATATATACATATATATACTCTTTTCAATATCGATCACTGAATGGCCTGGCAATTGAAGTGCCTCTGCGGCATACTCAAGTGGACGTGGCCCCTAGAGACTGAGTGAGGAAGAGACTGCTGTGATAGCAGCCAGTTGGATATAGGCATTGGCAGGCAGTTGAACTGCATTAGTTAGGCCATCAATATATATATATACATATATACCTATATAGACATACATATATCTGCCTATATTTGACACGTTTTTGCATGTTGCTCATTAGGGATTTGCGCCTTATCAGCTTAATGGACTCATTACATTATGTTCTCCGCTCGTGTTAACACAGTTTATTGCAATCGCCACATTATGAAAGCTCTACACATATAACTATATACATATGTATATATTTTCTATATAAATGTGTGCCAAGTCCAGCTGCTGCCAAAGACAGCAACTTCAAAGCGGCCATGCTAAACCGTTGGCTCTTATTCCCGTTCGCCGTGTCTTGGCCATGGCTCTGGCTCTGGCTGGTCAATGATTGTGCCGGCAAGGTAGGTTCAGCATTTACCTAGCTTAAGTAATTGCTATTATTTCTCTCCCATTCACAGCAACTCTGGCACTACGAACCCTTGTCCATTGTAACACAAACTTCGGACGAATCCAAAGCGAAATTTGAGGCAACAATTGAGCGGATTGGACGTGAGGAGTATGCAATAACTGGAACATTATGCATTAATTTCGATATGGACAATACGACAATGGTGAGTGCATTTCTCGATCATTATCCGATCAAGTAACTCATATCTCCCCCAACAGGTCGAAGCGGTCTGCTATCGCAGCTCGTCGGGCAACCCGAACGACTACACGCTCTTGCCATGGAGCGTGCCGAACCAGACATTCGAGGTGTTTACCGCAATGCACTACGAGAGCTTGGTGCGTGGCAATGTTGCTCAATGCTCGAATGTGCCAGAGACTAAGAATGCCTATCCCCTGCCCAAGGGCACCTACACTTTTATCAAATGTATTGGCTCGGGCAGCGGCATGCCCGAAATCATGCCCGAGGGCTATTATAAGCTATCCTTTACCTTCTCTGGCGAGGTCGACTTTGGCTTTGTGACCATTTTAAGGTTGTACACAAAAAGTAGTTTGGTTGGTTAACAAGATGAACAAGTCAAGAAAATATATACTACATCATGAATTTATATTATATGGATATATATATGCGGATATACAAGATAATTATCATAGTTGTCTGAAGCAGTCTTCATATATTATAAAAGAAAATTAAAATAAATTAATCACCATTGCGCATTGTTGAAGAGAAGAAGAGTATTATTTAGAGTTTTAAATGGATTATATATATATATTAAATATAGTCTATTTACTGTATAAACTGAATATATAATATATTTTATAATCAACTTTACTTTCGAGTCTGAGCTTCAAGAGTTTCAGCTCCTTTATATACACAAACTTATCTATAAAGGTCCTGAAGTAAGGTTTTCTACCAACATGGAAATCTCAGTTATTTAATTGTGAATATATATTTATATATATACCTATATCAATTCCGACTAAGCTCTGCGTGTAAATAGCTTCAACATATTACTGCACGCTTGCCGCATTATCGTTTATCTTTTGCCGTCGATTCAAATGGATTTTAAATATTACAAAAATTGTAGTGCAATTATTTTGGTTGTTAACAAGCCGCATAGCAATGGAGGGATCTACATTTGACATAGGAATCGTCTATATAAAGCGGCAGATAATTGCCTTCCGCAACTGAATCACGTTGAAAATGCTAAAACGTTCGCTGCTCGCGTTCGCCGTTGCCTGGACGCTGCTCTGGCTGGCAGACGAATGTGCTGGCAAGGTAGGATGATATGGAAACCAGGATATCTGTACACATATATAAACATCAATATATAATCCTTTACAGCGCAACTGGGACTATGAGCCGCTGTTCACAGAAGCCGTATCATCGGACGAGGGAATGCTCAAAATTGAGACCAAAGTTGAGCGTGCCGGACGCGAGGAGTACTCCATCACTGGCAGTTTGCTCGTCAATTTTGATATGGACGAGACTACAATGGTAACTCCAATTGGTATTAGCAAAGGAAGTTAGTTTCTAAATAACTGCCTTGGCAGGTGGAAGCGTATGGCTATCGAAGCGCATCGGGCAACGAGGAGGACTACAAGCTGCTGCCCTGGTCTATACCGAAGCAACCGTTCAAGAAGTTCGCCGAGGAGTATTACGAGAAAATGTTGTATTCGAATCTGAACGAGTGCTCGAACATACCGGCGCCAGACGCCGTATATCCCTGGCCCAAGGGCACCTACAACTTCGAGAAGTGCATCGTCGCCGGCGAAGGCATGCCCGAAATAGCGCCCGAGGGCTACTACAAGATTTTCTTCGAAATCACCGGGCAATGCGAAATGCGCTTCAAGGCCATCGTCAAGCTGACGACCAAAGTAGGTGCGATTGGTTGAATTGCTGTATGAATATATATATATATATAAAATATGAATATAATGGTATAAAGGTATATATATGTATATAGAGAATTCTGAAGTTTTTGGTCTTTAGTTTTCTGTTTGCCTGAAGAGTTTTGGAGATGCAGGCATATGGGTGAGAGTTTCTATAGCTTAGACAAAGAGTATGCCTAAATACCTAAGCGAGGGCTACTATAAAATCCTTTTCAATCTCTAACCGCAATCGTTAAGCTGAACAGAATATATGCTGCTCTTTATGAATATTACTATTTATCTAAAATATTTATATAAAATATAAGATATTAATATAGCTGCATTAAAACTGCGGATATTTCATTTTGTGTGAGTGGAGTGCTCGACTCGAAGATACCCGGCAGCTTGTCAAGCAATCTACTGATGATAGATATTACAGATTATCCTGATTAGCATTAGAATTAGCATTAGCATTATCCTCTTAACTTAATGCCCTTCAATCCCTTATCTAATCCCTGGCATGCTCAATCGATTGGGTATAATTGGGCTGCTGGTTAAGGTCAACAGCTGGCATAACGTAGAATGGAGATTATTGCTGATTCGGATTTCATAACAACTCCAATTAAAACTAAAGCAACATATATAAATATTCCGATTTGGCCAGTGCTAAGCACAAATGAATCAAATGTCGACACGACTGACACACGCGCTCGCGGCGGCATTTCTAGTGCTCGGGCTGTGCCAGGGCTGTGCTGGTAAGGTAAGTGATTTATATATAGATGTATCAGTTTGAAAATATATATAATCATATATATCCCTAAACAGCGCAACTGGGAATATGAGCCCATATCGGTGAACTTCGTAACCTCGGATGCCAGCATGATGAATGTAGTCTCCGACGTGAAGCGCGTGGGTCGAGGCGATTATGCCATATCTGGTACTCTAACATATAATGAAGATACGGATGAGTCTACGATGGTAGGTGCTAAATACTCTATAATACCCAATTTTACTGTATACCTTGGTTATTTACTCAGATCGAGGCGCTCTGCTATCGCAGCTCATCGGGCGCCGAGGATGACTATTCACTTATGCCCTTCAGCATACCAAATCAGCCATTCAAAGACTTCACCGAGAGCTACTACAAGGACATCGTGTATAAGAGCTTTCAGCACTGCTCGAATGCTCCACCGCCCGAAGAGGCCTATCCGTGGCCCAAGGGCAACGTCACGTTCGACATGTGTTCGACCAATGGCGAAGGCTTGCCCGAGAATCTACCCCAGGGCTACTATAAAGTCGTCTTCACAGTCACCGGAACTGCTCAAATGGTCTACACGGTGATTCTAAAGCTGACAACGATACTGTATTGAGCGGATCAACGATGACTAATGACAGAAACAGTTCTATAGGAGTGAATATCAAATAAGAATTTAATTGGGTAAATTTATTATAATATTATTTAAATTAAATCAAATTTTATAATAAATATATGAAAATTGTAAAAAATATATATTTTTTTTTAAATAAATAATTTAATAATAATTTATTTGATATCTTTTAATAGCTTTGTCCTGGCAGATATTTGTTTTACCAGCTATGGTTCAGCTGGAGATCGCATTGTCTAAGTCTTACTTCAGCCTCAAATTGAGTAGATTTTTATATGATTTCAATCTATAGCCTCTTTAAACAAGGCAAAGGATAGATACTACTCAAGAATAGATACTACTTTCAGCAACAAAACATTCAATCAACAAGCTTCAATCACTTTGACTAAAGCACTCTCAACAGCCTAGTTAATTGCGCAATAAATAAAACTAATTTCACATACTAAACCTAGATCTTCGATTAAAAACCAACAGTTATTATACATATATATGCTTGTTTTAATATAAACAGCCTTGTTTATGCAATCAGATTGACTTTTATGTTCGCTGCGCATGTAAAATGCATTTTAATTTGGCAAATGAATTCGAATCTAATAATTTAAATGTTCATACGATCCCAATAAGTGGACTATATAAGCCAACAATGTATGGCGAGGCATGGAAGTCAGAGAACTGTGACAGCTAAGAGCATGTATATTCACTCAATTCCAACCTGGATTTTGGCTTTATGCTTGCTCTCAATGGGCTGCCATGGAGAAGTGACTATATAGAATATATATGTATATATGAAAATCTCTAATGAACTTCCTTTCTTACAGCGCTCTTGGGACTATGAGGCACTGTTCATGACAGCCAGCACGTCGGACGAGTCCCTGTTGGAGTTCCAGGCGCAAGTTGTGCGCAAGGGACGCAGCACTCCGACCATCGCAGCCGTCTTGGATATGCACTATCAAATCGATGATACGACTATGGTTCGTATTACTAGCATTATCCAATATTTTAGATTTATAACTAGCTCCATTTGCATGCAGGTCGAGGGCACCATCTATCAAAGTCAAACGGGCCGCGACGATGACTACAAGCAGATGCCCTGGAACGTAGACAAGCAGCCGTTTCCCAAATATCTCGAGGACTTTTACGAGGATGTCATCTATGCCAATGTGGGACACTGCTCGAACTTGGTCGAGCCCGGCAACGAGATACCCTGGCCCATGATGAAGTACACGTTCGAGAACTGCATTATAACAGGAGCGGGATTGCCCGAATTAGCGCCCGAGGGCTATTATAAGGTATTCTTCAATGTCACTGGCGCCGTCGACTGGGGCTTTGTGCTCGGCCTGAGAATTGTCTCAAAGTCGAATAGAATGGGCTATTGAGTATTGTGATTATAGAGAAATTATTATATTTTATACGATTGTTATTTTATTAAAATAAAGTATAAATCAGTTGAAGAATGAAGTTGAAGTTGATTGTCTTTGAGGTACTCTAGATATCTTCTTCAAGCTGCTTATTCGGTTCGATATCTGTAGGCAGTGGGAGTATTAAGATAAGAATCCCATGGAGCTGCTGCTTGGACATATCAAGGATATACTATCCTATATATATATACAATTTAGGCTCAATCCATAGAGGAAGTCAACTGTAAGCCTTCTTCAATACTCCAATAGACTTCTTTAGTATGAAATCTATATATTTGTATGCCTTCATTCGAATACACGTTCATATACATTTGAAGTATCTATATATATACTTATATATATTCCTATATTTACAGCTGTATATTAAATATTGTTACACTGTCCAATTAATGCTACTCAACAGCATCAGATAAGCTGTCATGTTCACTGCTTGTTAATTATCCATTATGTCACGACCCAGTCAAATCAATTGCTATAAAAGGTCAAAGTGACACGAGCTTGACGGCAGAACAAAAAGTCAAGTGTAAAGACTAGGGAAATGTATATTCCATCAGCTCTGGCATGCATTTTTGCAGTATTTTGGCTCTCGGCGAGCTGCAGCGGCAAGGTAACTAAAGCTTCAAATATATATAAAAACCAATATATATATATATATATATATATATATATATATATATATATATTATCTGATACAGAGCACTTGGGATGCTGAGACGCTCTTTGTGAACAGCAGCAGTTCGGATGAAAGTCTCTTGGTGTTTACGAACGAAGTCGTGCGCAAGGGACGCGACAAGCCCACGTTCTCAGCCATCATGGACTTTCATTTCCAGGTGGATGATACGTCTATGGTCAGTTATATAATGCCTATATCTGAACAATTACTTAAGTACGGCTATTCGCAGGTCGAGGCGCAAATCTATCATAGCCAAACGGGCGGCGAGGACGATTACAAGCAGATGCCCTGGAATGTGCCGAAGAAACCTTTCTCGGAATTCATGAAGGAGTACTACAAGGATATGATCTACGCCAATTTGGGCGCCTGCTCGAATTTGCTCGAGCCGGGCAAAGAAATTCCGTGGGCCAAAATGACGTACAAATTTGAGAAGTGCATGATTACGGGCGCCGGCATGCCCGAAATAGCGCCCGAAGGCTACTACAGGATATTCTTCATTGTGACGGGCCAACTGGACTGGGGCTTTGCCTACGGCATGAAGATTGTCTCCAAGACCAATGCAATGGGCTATTAACTTGTGAAAGGTGTTAAAAGTTCAAATTACTATTAAATAAAGAGCATTCAGTAAAAGTGAAAATAGTTGAAGAGCAGAGCGATTTAGGCTGGAGAAGGGAGACAGCTGCTGGTTAAGGTAATCTAAATATGGGATGAAGAAGGGAGATAAGTGTTGGTTAAGGCAGGTGGAGGTATATTTAAGTCATGATATGGATTTATATGCTGAGACTAGCCATAGCTTAGTCTATAATATGTCAGCGATCAATTCTGTTCTCTTCTCTCTCTGATTACATAATTATATAATACTTCATATACTATATTATTCAACAAACTCCTAAATTAAGTTAACAATTTATAAAAATTTTTAAAAAATATTTGTGTTAGGTAAAAGTTGAATAACTGGCTGATTATATAATACAATATGTATATACTTTTTTTTTCATATTCTTGGTAAAGAAAATCCCCAAATGAATTGAGTTGTTGGCATAAATTCGCATTAACCTGAATCAGATCGAATTTCATATTCGTTTAACATGTTATAAGCTTGTTAAAAGGAAATACCTGAACATTTAGATAGATAGACAAAGCTATATAAGCACAGAACATTGTGTAATCAATATGAGTGCAGCAGTTGAGGCGCAGAAATGCATAGGCAACCAACAGCTTCAGGCATCACTCTGATATGCTTGCTCTGCCTGAGCAGCTGCTCAGCGGTAATTTAAATATATATTTAATATATATACTTATGTAAATAGTATAACAAAATGTCTTTCCTAGCGGCTGTGGGACTTTGAGCCACTCTTCGTGAATACAACCTCAGCAGATGAGTCCTTAGTCAGGATTCATGCCGAAATCGTGCGCAAGGGACGCGAAACGCCCTCCATCTCGGGATCATTTGAGTGCGAATACCCATTGGATGAGACGTCTTTTGTTAGTTATCGTCGCCAGTCTCAATTTAGTATTTAACTAATATTTAACTAGCATTTAATTCCACACAGGTCGAGGCCGTGATCTATCGTAGTCAGACGGGCAACGAGAATGACTACAAGCTGACTCCCTGGGGCATACCGAAGAAATCGTTCACGGACTACATGAAGGAATACTACAAGGATCTAATCTATCCCAACTTTGCGGCCTGTTCGAATTTGGCCGAGCCGGGCACAGAGACTGACTGGGCAGAAATTAAATTCGAGAAATGCATTCCAACTGGCAAAGGCACGCCCGATATAGTGCCCGAGGGATATTACATGATCGTATTTACGAGCACTGGCAGAGTTGAGTGGGGCTTTACGTTCGTCATGAAGATCATCTCCAAGAGCAACATGATGGGCTATTAAACTTGTTGTATTATGAAATGATCTGAATTTATAAAGTATTAAGCATTTTTATGAACTTGAAATTGCCCTAGACTGGAGGGAATACTCTAGACTTGCAGAAATTAAATATATACTTTGTTTCTCTAGCTACATTGGTAATCGATATTTATCGATATTTAGTAAACAAAATATGAGCGAGGCTCTTATGGAAAATATGTCGCAGACGATCAAATCTTAAGGTATTTTAATCGATAAATATCGACATTAAAAAAAAAGAGAAATGTAGTTATCGAATATATAAGTAAAATGTGTTCCTTTTCGATATAAATTTACATGTTTCGATATATGTATGTAAGGTATTCCCACTTCACAAGCCAGCCAATATATATTGACAAAAAGTAAGCGACTTATCGATTTGTATATTTTGAGCTATCGAACTAATAAATCAAAAGGGAAAAGCATGTTTTTTCACAATTAAGCATTCTAACTAGATTCCACAGTCGAACAACACAGTCGTTGACATGAAATATAGCCGAAAATCAGATGAATGTTATGAGCATGTTAATAACTGTTAAGGATCTACAATAAAAACGTGCAGTATTAACGGCATCCGATGCTACAAACTAAGCCTCATATAAAGTATAAATAATTTGGATCGAGCTTTACACGTTTCAGTAAAAATGTTTGTGAACTCAAGGCTAGTCGCATTTCTCGTCCTGCTCGAATGTTGTCTTGCTGCAGTAAGTGAAAAGTGATCAAAATGTATATGAAGCATACTCAAGTGATATCTCCTTTTACAGCGCAACTGGATCTACGAACCACTCTCTGTCGAGGGGAAATCCTCGGATCCAACCAAACTGAATATTGAGGCATCATTGGATCGTATTGGACGTGATTATACAATAACAGTTACATTGGATTGGAACTACGATGTAGACGAGACAACAATGGTAAAAAATGCATTTAAATATATCAAAGTTATATATTGTATAACTTCTCCCCGTCAGGTCGAGGCGTATAGCTGGCGCAGCGCCTCGGGCGATGAGAAGGACTATACGCCGCTGCCATGGACCATGCCCAGGCAGACATATAAGAAATATACCGAAAACCACTATCAGAATATTATCTATAAAAACTTTGGCAACTGCTCGAATCTACCCTCGCCCGACAATGCCGATCCTTGGCCCAGAGGGCACTACGTATTGGACCATTGCGTGGCCAACGGCGATGGATTACCCGAAATTGCACCCGAAGGATATTACAAGGTTTTATTTCAAGTGTTCGGTGAGGTCGACTGGGAATTTCTGCTGATATCCAAGCTGACAAGCAACAAGAATCTGCTTGGCTGAGAGTGAAGTGGGATGGGGCGGATGGAACTATAGAGTATATATAACTATATATAACTGTTGAATAAAAGAAAATGTTGATTATGTTGGCTTTGAAGTATAGAAGTGTTGAATAGCTCGAGAACTTCAGGAGATGGAGTCAATATCACTGTAATCCTGAACCTATATCTAGCTCTAATATCAAAGTCAAAACATTTTCAGGATATTGATCCCTGTTTACATTTTATATCCCATCAGATTAGCTAGTCAGGGCAGGTATATGAGAACCTCAGCCCAGTTTGCAAATGGATTTAAGAGTGGGCAGAGAAAAACCCAGCCTCGACTCATTAGGCTTTATTCTCTGTTCGACTGTGAAAGGTTTAACTAGATCTCTCCACAATGGCTGCATGTTTAGTGGGCGTAACGCAACGCCTGCTGTGCCGCATTCCAGGTGAGTTTTACTGTTGTTGAAGGGCCAAATGTGGCAGGCAGGTAGAGAAATTAGTTTGCGCTTGGCAGCTGCTGCCAGTTGCCAGTTGCCAGTTGCAACAGCAGCAGCAGCAGCAGCAGCAACAACTCAGCGTTAGATCGAGTGTGAAATTGTCAAGACATGCTCGAAATACTTGTGGCAAAAAGTGTTAACTGTCAGGCGAGCGAAAAGCAGGCTAACGGTAAAGCATACATATATATATATGAAAAAAAAGAAAAGTCTGACAAAAATGTCGCCGTGCAAAATGCAATTCGAATCGCATTTCAAGTGAAAACTTGGCGCAGTTGCTAACTAATTTATTGCAAATTGTTAAAGCGCTGACGAGGACCCAACTTGCTGCTGTTGCAGATACTATGTTGATATTGTTGCAAGTTGTTGTTCTTGTTGTTGTTTTTGTTGTTGCAAGTTGCTGCTGCTGCTGCTGCTGCTGGTTGTGTTGCTGCCCGCTGGGGCCTGTCAGCCTGCTGACAGCCGCATTGGCAGTCGGCACAGCGTTTCGCGTCTGTTATTCATATGACTCGGCATGGAGAATGCCGTTGCACTGCCATTAGAGTGGACCCAAAAACACACACAAAAACAAACATTTGGCATTTGAATTAGTTTGGCTTTAATGAGCTGAAATCGCAGCGAGTTAAACAGTTTAAGACATTTATGAATGCAGCTTGTGGAGTTACTTCAGTTGCATAGTTTAGCTTAACTAGTTTTGCTTGGCTTAAGATTAACTTCGTTTGCCTTTTTTTTGTGATATTTACCAACACTGGTTTGTAGTCTCTCAGCTCAGCTGCTCGATGCCTGACCAAATGGCTATATCAGCTAAACTGCACAGTTACTTAATGGAAATTACTTTATTCACGCAACCTTTTCCAACACTGGCTTTTAAACATACAAGTTATTAATAATGTAGGCTTGCTTTTGTCTGACATTTGATTTGTGCTATATATGCTTAATATAACTTATTTTTCTAGTTTTGCTGGAAGAAGATTGCGCTTTTCGCCCACCTTTACCAACACTGGCTTATAAGAAAATATCCTAAAGACTTTCAAGACTATAGCTATGCATAATATAAGTATTTGACTTAGTTATATTTAATCAAAATGGGGTTGGGCTTATTGCTCAGTAAACACTTTTGTGTTTAACCAACACTGGTTCGCATTATTAGCTCTCATTTGAGGCTACGATAGCTTGGCAATTTCATATAAATTGTATATTTCTCTAAAGAGTATTTCTCATAGAGTTCACATTCACTTTTTGGCCTTACTCAACACTGTAAGCCAACTTTGGTTCAGCCTAATGTGTGAAGCGTTTCCATTTCGGCTATTTGCATGCACACGCATGTGCGCTGACTGCGGCAGCATTGCCGTAGCTGTTGCATTGCCGTAGCTGTTGCATTGCCTAAATTTCGGCAGCATTGCCGTAGCTGTTGCATTGCCGTAGCTGTTGCATTGCCTAAATTTCGAACATGAACGAACGAACGAACATTTTACAGCGTCTGACAATATCAAATTGTTATCTGGCATAAAATAATTACAGCGCTTTAATGCAGACAAAATAGTTGCCGCTGCCGCTGCTGCCGCTGCTGCCGTTGCTGCTGCGGCCAACCAAAACTGTCAATTTCGAGTGGCAATAAAAGCGCGTGTGCGCGAGATTTGAGCGCGGCGATAGGCAACGACAACGGCAACGGCAACGGAAATGTTGCCTGGTGGCAGTTGAAACTGCGCTAATTAACCAAAAACGCAGCCAATTAGTTTTTGGCCAACACCGCAGAGCGAGTTAGCCAAAAGGTGTAGCAAAAGGTGCAACTCGAGGTGCGCTGAATGCAAACGTGTTGGCATGTGTCAAATGCATAAATGGCAAACTTGTTATGCGAGCCGAGTCGTAGTCTAAGCGAATTAGTGTTGCCAGTGTGTGCTTGCGTGTGCCAGTGTTGTACAAGTGCCGATAATTATTATGTGCCATCTAATAATTGGTTAGCCAACCTCTAGCTGGCCATATTTAATAGCCATGCTAAACTGTTATGCGATGAGCTATTATTAGTTGGGTTTCTCTATGGGCAGGCAGAGCAAATATACACATATAGTAGGCTGATTCTAGAGACAGTCATAATTATATATAATACAGCTAGCAGAGCGGGCTTTAATGTTAACCATATGATTAGTTGAGTTAAAGAGTTGTCTTTAAGCTTTCTCTGAGCGCGCTTTAACTTCAAGCACTTTAACAACACTGCCGCGCTGCTCACACTTTGCAACACTGTTGCGTATTTGCACATAAAATCAATTTCGTACGCAAAGAGCTTTTGCATATCAGACAAGAACGAAGCCGATGCTAAAATAAACAATCGAGCAGAGGACACAAAGAGACAGAGACAGAGAGAGAGGGAGAGAGGGAGAGAGATGGAGAGGCGTATTGGTTGTACGACTGCAAAGCTTGTTAAAATTCATGTAATGCATTAACTGAGAACAACAACCACAAATTACACAGTCCAACTGGCCTGGCGGGCCATCAGTCTGTCTGGCGGCTGGCTGGCTCGAAGTCGAAGAGTCGACCGGGGGCCAGCAGGGTATTTGGCCAAAAACCAATGTCCAAACGGTCGACGGGTTGCAATGAAAAGGCAATTAAAGCGCAGCGGGCACAAACTCAAACTCTGACTGAAAATACTGAAAAACCAGAGACCAGAGACCAGAGATGGAAGCCAGTTGTTGCAGTTGTTGTTGTTGTTGTTGCAGCAATCAATTGCATGCTTCAATGGACAAATATACGAGAGAGCCAGCGAGGTAGAGACAGAGACAGAGATAGAGAAGGAGACAGAGAGGGAGACAGCGAGCGAGTGCCACAGATAGACATGGCTGATATGAGCAGCCAAACGCTTCGTCGTCAACGCCGTTGTCCATGTCGGACAGACGTGGACAAACGGACGGACAGACAGACAGACAGACAGACGTATGGACAGCTACGCCTAGATGGACTCAACTAGATAAAGGCCTAGCCTTGCCTTGCCTTGGCTTGCCATCAACAGCCAGCACCGAACCAAATATATATAAGAAAATCAACTAAGAACGCTGTAAGCGGGTGTTGGTGACTGCTTAATACGCGCTCAAGGTAAAATTTCCGATTAAATTGATTGGAAAGTCTTAAATTTTCGAGAGGTCTACAATTTATGAAAGATTTGGCTTTGTCTTAGGGTATTCCAGCTCTATATACACTCCAGCTATATATGATTACTTTAGAGGATTTATCTAGAAGAATACTCTGGCTCCATGCTAGACATACACTCATTCCACTATAAAACCAATATACCCGCTTGTCACTTCATCTAGCGAGCATAATGGAAAACAGTATGCAGTTGAATTTAGCTGGGCCCCAGAGTCATGCTCTCTGGGTCTTGGGTCTTCAATCTTTGCCTGGTCTCCAGACTCTAGTCTATGGCGCGATTGCGATTGCCTTTTGCGCGTTTGCGTTTGCGTCTTCATTCGCTGTTCGTTTGCCGTCAAGTGGAACGGCAAAAGAAGGAAAAAACTTGTTAACTTTTCCTAGCCAGAGCCAGAGCCAGAGCCAGAGTCAGTGCTAGCAAAAGGTTCAACGACGACGACTGGGCCACAACAGAGGCCAAAGCCGCGCCACGTTCAAGTCAATCAAGCGTCAGACGTTTGTGCTGCATGCCGAGTGCCGCATGCCGTTGCACTCTCTGCCATTCCAAGGCGTCAATTAATCAAGTGCGGACCCAGCCACAGCCACAGCCACTGCATCCACAGCCACAGCAGCAGCAGGCATAATCATTGCAATCAAGTCATTTTTACCTGCATTCAGCAACGTCGAGCGCACGTTTAATTGTCACTTGACAGCAATTAACACAAATTTCTACGACTCTTTCGGCTCAACGGCCCAAATGCGGCTTCAAACTGAGCTGAGTTGCCCAAATTCAAATTTTTAATTGATGTCTGAGCTACTAGTTCATATGTATATTGGTTTTAGCTTTATTTAGAGTTTAGGATTGAGGATTTGAGCCTTCTATAATTATGTTATATATTAACATTTGCTATGTTAAATAGCTGTTAAGAAAAGTTAGCACTACTATTAGGTGAAATGACCTAAAGTACATAATACTAAACATTTAACATTTGTATAAAATGTTAAACAACAGCTGTTAAGATATGACAAAGCACTGTTAAATGCCTTTAACAGCTCCAAGTAAACATATACTGATAATTAACATTTGTATGGCATGTTAAGATATATGAAAGCACTGTTAAATGCATGTAAAGTAACATTAACAGCGCCAAGTGAACGTATACTGCTATATATTTAACATTTGTATGCCATGCTAAACGGCTGTTAAGAAAGCACTGTTAAATGCATGTAAAGTAACATTAACAGCGCCAAGTAAACAGCAAGACTTTTGCGCTATTTCATTGGCATTACATATGATATGTTAGCTGTTAACAGCAGTTATAGGCCATAAATCTTAAAACTGTTATCATTGGTTTGCTAGGTTAAAACACCATGTTATATTAACATGTTATGTTAAGCAGCTGTTATAGGTCTTAGTTATATGCCATAAGCATAAGGACTTTCTTGAAGTACTGTAGCCACTGCTATAGCTATGTTATGTTAAACCTTAGCTCTAACATAGCATGTTATTAATCACATCTATTACTTTTAGCAGAGAAAACTATAGTAGAGCACATAACAGATCATCAGAGACTAGTTTAAGTAATTCTATTAGCCTACACCTCACTCAGCGGCTGCTACCCCTTCCGGCACCATTTGTTGGCCATTAACAGCTCCACCTCAACGGCTCATCATTAACATTTCACACATCACTTTGGCTGTCCGGCCCAAGAAATGTTAATTGCCCAACATTGCCGAGCTAACAGCTCGCAGTTCAAAGTTTTGTGATTTGCACATTTTTCATCAAAGATCTTAAACACGAAGCTATCTCGCTGCGTTCAATGGAAACAGCCGCTAGAGCACTTTTTCGTTCCATTCACTACGGCCTCACGGCCTCCGCCTCCGACTCCGACTCCTCTTCCGCTGCTTCAAGTGCTTTAGTCTCTCTCTTTCTCTCGCTCCCTCTCAGTGTTTTTTTTTCTTGCAGTTTGTCCTCGGGGCCTTTTGGCTGCAGCTTACTTTTGGTTTTTATGTTGCAGCAAAAGGGCAACAAAAGATAGAGAAGAATGGGCCAGAAGTAAAGTAACTGCCGGGCAGATACGATGCCGAGGCGAGGCGAGGCAGGGCAGAGGCAGGGCAGAGGCAAGCAGAGGCAGGCGAGTGTATACAGTTTTTGCTTGGCTTCCTTTGCCTGCTGCTGTCTGATGAAGTTGAACAATTTGCGAGTTTGCAGGCCTGGCCATGGCTTCATGTGCATTTGCTGTGCAGCTACTAGTCAAGATTTGCATGGCACACACACACACACACACATGCCACTTTTGGTGGCAAGTAATCAAAGTGCGACAAGTTTTTTTCGCTCTCTTCTTACAGCGTTAATTTATGATGGGCTTTGCATGAAGTCAACTTCTTTTTAGCTCTCGCTGCCTGGCCAAATTGCCAGTGGCAATTAATTTGGCTGAAAGCTTTCAGGCAGAGAGAAAGAGAGAGAGAGAGAGAGAGAGAGAGGAGAGAGAGAGAGGAAGCCACTACTATATCACTCAACTATAATCAAGCTAAGGACTTCGTCTAGTCTCGCCCAAAACTTCATTAGCCGACAATTGCCAGGCACTTAAAGCGCTTTTAATGCCTGTTGCCGACGCTTGGGCTTACGCTTAATTGTAATTAATTTTCATGCAACAAATTTCAGGTGTTGCAACTTTTTGCTTGGCTGTGGCAAGGGCCGCTTGCCGCGCAGCTGCTTGACCATAATCAAGCCAATGAGCCAAGCCAGCAACATAAAAGCCAGGGCCATAATCTCCCTCTCCCTCTCTCCCTCTCTCTCTCTCTCTCTCTGTCTGCTCTTTCACTTTGTTGGGCCTTTCTACTCTCTGCCACATGCTGTTGAAGATTTATGAACGCCGCTGGCGCTTTAAATTGAATTCAATATTTTGCCAGCGCGTTGCAACGCCAACAACAACAACAACAACAAATTGTTCAACAACAACAAAGTTTTTGTTTTTGTTTCTTCCGCTGACAGTTGCATTTTATGGCCACGGCACATTTCATTGCTTCTCGCTCTCTCTGCCTCGCTTTTCTTTTTGCTTAAAATTGATTTTCCTTTTACCTCTTTGTCAGCTGCAGCTGAACAGCCAGCAGTGGGTGTGGGTGTGCGAGCAAAAAAAAAAAGGTGTGAAAGGCGGCGACGAGTTGGCTGGCCTCCGCTAAGCACCACAATTGAGTTGTCTATTTCTTTCTTTCCTTCTTTCTACTGGCCAACTTCCTGAATGCGACATACCTACAAAGACAGCAGAGAAAATATAAAGAGTTAGCATCGACTGGCAGCGGCTTTGGCATTTAGAAATGAATTGGAAAATTCAAGTGAAATGAAATTGAAGAGGAAATGTATTTCTATTGTATTAAAATTAAAGAAGAGATTATGATACGTAGAGTTAGTTAGATATAGGTGTCCAATCCACACTCAACTTTAATTAAAAAGTTAAAGGAAAAAATTCAATTCATTTAGATTTATTCTATATAAATTGCTCAAGTTTCAAGGAAACAAACTCAATCTGAAGTCAACTTTAATGTTTCTTAAACATATTTCATTTTATTTAATTTTATAAATATTTGTATTTAAATTATTTTTATTAATAATATATTTATATTAATATATTACAAATACATATTCATATTTCATTTAATTTTTAATTATTCTAGTTTTTATATTCTATTTTATTTTTATTATATTGTATAAATATTTTTTATTTTTTGTATTAATATTAGAATTAATTTTGATTAAATATTTTATTTAATTCATTTTTTGTTTGTTATAAATATTTTATTTTTTGTTGATATATCATTTTATTTTATAAATATATTTTAGTTTTATTTATATTTTATTATATTTTTATTAATATAAAATTAAATTTTAGGTATTATATTTGATTTTTTTTAATATTAAATTTTATTTTTATTTTATTTATATTTTTATTAATATAAAATTAAATTTAAGTATTACATTTTATGTTTATTTATATGCTTTCTTTTTATAAATATTAATTTTATTTTTTAATTTATTTTTTAATTTAATTTATTTAATTTAATTTAATTTTTAATTTATTTAATAATATTTTTTATTTTCGATCATTATTATCAAATATTAATATTGAATCTAATTTTTATTTATATTATATTTTATTTTAATTTATTTTATAATATATATTATTTTTTATTTAATTTAAGTATACATACTATATTTAATTTTTTTAAATATTATATTTAACAACAGAGCTCTCAAAACTGATCAAATTCTCAACAATTTAGTTATTATATATTTTTATTATATATATTATTATACATTATGAATTCTAACTCCCCAAAGAACTACATCTTGAAACCAACTTCGCATCTTGATTAACATTTTGCTTGGAAATTTCACGTATTTCGATCTGCTCAGATAGAAATAAATAAACTGAAGTTGCCTTTGTTGCGCACAGTTTGGCAATTGAAGTTCATGTGCGGCAATTGTTGCAAGAGCCATTGTTGTTGTTGTTGTGTTGTTGTTGTTGCTGTTGCCGTTGGGCGCAATCATCATTACAAAGTGCTGAGGTGCAGCGCTCTGTTGGCTGTCAAGATAAGTTTGCTCTGTTGTTTGCCTGTTGTTGTTGTTGTTGCTGTTGTTGCAACGAAATCTGCAAGCAGGCCGCGTCGACTGCGAGCAAGTTAACCAGCTCCAGAGTGGAGTTCAGTTGAGTCAAGTTCCGTCAAGTCAGGCGAAAGGTGTGCAGCACTCGAGTGCTGCTCGTCGCCCCCAAGCCCCAGCGTTAGCCGGTCGCCCCCCTCTATGCAACAACAACAACAACAACAACACTGATGACGCCCCACTGAAAACAGCAAATGTTTTCGTTTGAGTGCACAAAACGCCGACG
The DNA here is from genome assembly GCA_018903745.1 of Drosophila repleta. Lineage (NCBI taxonomy): Eukaryota > Metazoa > Arthropoda > Insecta > Diptera > Drosophilidae > Drosophila > Drosophila repleta. Next base: position 5,677,623 of record JAEIGN010000497.1, read on the forward strand.
AGTTGTTGTTGTTGTTACTGTTGCTGCTGTTGTTGTCGCCTCGTCAGCGGGCGCTACATTGTCGATTTTGTTGTTGTTGTTTTATTTTATATATGTATATATATGCATATACATATATTCTTTCTCTTATTTTGTTTCAATTTTTCTTATTTTGTTGTTGTTGTTGTTGGCTGTTTTTTTTTTGTTTCCACTCCCTCTGCTTTGCTCTGCTATTCGCCCGTCAATTCAATTTGAAGCCATTTAGCATCAATTTGCAGTAATTTGACGTATAAATTATGTCAAATTGCCGAGCAGCTTGTCATTGGGTGTATTCTGTAGACAGTTGTTGTTGTTGTTGTTGCTGTTGTTGCTGTTCTCACTCACTCACTTAATGCTCGTTGCCGCTGCTGCCTTTGCACCTTTTTTTCTCTTCTTTTATTCAATGACCGCTCACAGAACAGATTGGCTCAGGTATAGAGCGAGACAGCTAGCTAGTGTGTGTGTGCGAGTGCGAGTGCGAGCAGTGCGGAGGTTCCAGCTCAATTCCAGTCAGATCCATTGTGTTTATTTTTTTTTTGCTGCTCTTCTTTTTGTTTCTTTATATCGGACACGTTTCGCACTGTGTGAATTTTATTTTCGCTTGTCGACACAAAAGAATTTCACTTAACATACACACACACACACATACACATTTATAGAGGCGCAGGCAGACACGACGACACATGGATGCCGAAAAAAGGGTCCAAAGACCCGAGCAACAACAACGACAAAAGCAACACAAACTCGAGCCCGACACTAAAAGTGCCCATAAAAAAGGCCCGATATGCGACGAGGGGGAAAATGAAACCAGCAGAGACAGCAGCGAGAGAGAGAGGAGCGAGAGGAAGAGGGAGAGGAACAGGGGCAGCAATCTTTACGCTTTTGTGAATGTTAACATTCAAAGATATCATCGAAAAATTCACTGGAAATGTGCCTCAGTACACACACAATACAAGACAATAATAAAAGGAAGAACATAGAAGAGCGCAGGGAAGAGAGCGCAAGATCAACGTAAGCAGACGTATGTGAGCGAGAGAGCGCGCGTGTGTGTGTGTGAGTGTGTTCCCCTCCAGTTAAGGCTCAATGCTGCTGCGCTGCTGCGGCTGCTGTCGCTCTGCTCCCTTCTCCCTCTCTCTTCTTCTTTGTGTATTTTGTCGCCTCTTTTGTGCGGATGAGTTGCCGTTCACGCGTCGTAAACTCGGTAGCCGCTGCCAAACAGCAACAAAAAGACAATGGGCAAAGCAGAAGAGGAAGAACAATAACAGTGAGTCAAAATTTCCGCATGCGCCGCCTGCATAAGTATGTGTGTGTGTGTGTGAGAGTTGCGTGCGAGATTATGTGCGTGGGGGAGCAGCAAGACAACATGTCATCATCATCATCATCATCGTGTCCGCCTACTCTGCCCACTGTCCATGCAGTTGCGCTCTCACTCACTCACACGCACAGCTGGCCGCGCTGAATGCGAGCTATTTGAAGAATTTCCATTTGCATTTTAATTAAGTGAATGGAAGTCTGGAGTAAGCAGGAGGAGGAGAGTAGGAGGCGCAGGAGCAGTAAGTGCTGTTGGCTCACTCGAGCAGCAAAACTTTATTATCTGTACAAGCAATTATGCATATCATAAAACACTTTAAACATTAATGAGCCCCAGCCAGGCCAGGGCAGGCCTGGCCCAGAGACCAAGTCGCCAGCCCAGTTGGCCTCAGCTTAAGGCTCACACACAGCTCGTTTATTCATTCATCCACACGGCATATGGCAGGGGAGAGAGTGACGGCACCCAAAGCACGCCCCCAACTGTTTCGGTTAGTTATGGCAAAAGTCAGCGTGTTGCCACTTTATTGCCTGCTTTACATTTCTGTTAGTTTAGTCCGCGCCCGCCGGCAACAAACTGCTGTTTGCAACTGTGCCTAGGCACACATCTATGTATGTGTGTGTGTGTATTTGGCTGGGCATAAAATCGTGTTATGTTTTGCGGCTAAATTAAAATTCGACTTAATCGTTTAAACATTTAAGAGGCGAGGCAAAGCCAAAAGCAAAAGGCAATAGCAGCAACAGCAGCAGCAGCAGCGGCCACCAGCAACAGAGACTAATCCACTGCACGTTGTTGTTGCTTTTTACAATTTTTTTCTTGTATTTCTTCTTCATTTTCTGCATGCGCAGCGCAGTCGCAGAGCACCAAACAGTGTTGGGAGTATAGCCTCTTTATAGTCAGTGATACAGCAGCTGGCGGAAACTTTAGCTATATTGCAGTATTAAGTGCCTATTTTTTAGTGTTCAAAAAAATAGTAGTAAAATTTCAACTATATTTTTTACAGCTGTTTATATAAAGTTTTTGTTTCAAAACATTATTTAATTAAAATCTAACTTTCTAAATCCTACTTTAGCCTTTTATGGCTTCTTTGACTAGTTCTGATCTGGCTTGTCGGCAGCACTGGTGCCAAAGCCAGCAGCATAAGCAGCATATTGCTGTCTCGCTTGGGCGCGCCAAGAGCGCCATAAACAAACATGGCTGCTCCTGCTGCTGCTGTCGCTCGCTCTGCTTTGGCAAAGGCTAAGTGCAGCGTGTGGTGTGGAGAGGAGTGAAGTGAAGTGGAGTGGAGTTGGAGTGTAGAGTTTTTCGAGTTTTGGAGTTTCAAGTGCGGCGAGCGAGTGGAAGAGAGCGTGGCGTGTTTTCACTTTGTGCTTTGTTGTTGCCTGGCAATATTTCGCCTCGAGGGTCGCACAATTCAAATGTTAATTAAAATTTAAAAGCTTAAACTGTGCAAATTGTAGCACACACACAGAAGCCCCAGTCCAGCCCAAGCCCCAGCTCAAGCCCCAGCTCCAGCCACAATGATTTATCTTCGCCTCGACTGTCAGCGTCGACGTTTGTCATTTGAATAAAATGAAAATTATGGCATTTATTTGCTGTCATTCCTGGCTGGCTTTTTGTGAATTAATTGCCCCCGCCGCTCGTGCGCTGACAGCTCAACTAACGCAAGCAATCCAAGTCTTTTTGTTATGCACGTGCTACAAATATTCAATTATGCACTGAGCAAATTATTTAAAACGTGCAAATGCAATTTGCTATAAACGAGCCAACAATACGAGCATGTGGTCAATTAAGCCAACAACAGCAACAACAACAACGACTCATTTCCATTTCAATTAACTGCTGCTGTTGGCCATAAATAATGAGCAAAAATAATAGTAATAATAGTAATAATAATAATACTAATATAGAACGCATTTAGCTCACAGCTCAGCTATAAAAAGCGCCGTTACACAGATTTATGGCATTGTCAACAAGTGTGAATTTGACGCAAAAGTTTTGCGCTTTTGGGCGAACAGCAGCCATTATGCAATTGCCTGGACTGGCAGCCATTTTAGTTTATGATGTACTCAAAGCAGGAGCAGCAGCAGCCGCTTGCTATAAATAGAACATGCAAAATGGATGAAAAGAGTCAGCCATCATTTGATATGAATGCAAATGGCAGACATCTTTGTAGGCAGCCAATCGTAATGATCTGACTTATAGACCAATTTGTAGGGTATTAAAATTATTAAAAATTATATGTTAATCATTTTTCATTAAATCTTATTTTTATTAATTATTAAAAAAATAAATTATATATTTTAAATTAATTTTTATTGTATATTTAAATTTTTTATTATTATTTATTATAATTATAATTATTGTTATTTATTATTATTTTTTTAATTCGAATAAATTTAAACTAAAATTTCATTATTATTTAATTATATTTAAATTAATTATTTTTATTTATATAATTTATTTTATTTATTATTATTATTTATATGATTTATTTAAAAAAAATCAAAAACATTTTTATTTCAAATTAATTATTGTTATATGTATATTATTTATTATTATTATTATTATTCAAGTTATATTTATTTTATGTTAATTATTATATTTTATATTATTATTTAAATGAATAATATCATTTATAAAATTCCAAATGATATTATTATTATTTTTTTTTATTTTAATTTAATATATTAAATATTTGAAAATATTCATAATTAAATTATTTATATTTAATTTTATTTTTTTTTAATGTTCAACATTATATTTAATTTTTTTTTATTTTAATTTTTATTATATTTATTTATTTTTTAAAATTCCAAATTTCATTATTTATTTTGAAATTAATTCTTATAATTATTATTATTTATTTCAAACACTTCAACTATTTACTGCATTCTCTTACTGCTCTTGCTCATCTTTCAACTGCCTCCTCTGAAATATGTCAACAATGCAAGGCTAATCACACGCTTTGGGCACACTACAAAAGCTCACAAATTTGTTGCTTTCGAGCCATTTAACTGCATGTTAAACAAGCACAAAACTTGTTGTCAATTCCGTGCACATTGCTTGCATTTCTCTTCTTTTCTCTCTCGTTTCGCGGCATTGCAGCGTGGCATGCAACATGGAGCAGCAGCCTAATGCGCTGGGCGTGTCAGGTTGGCCTGTGCTGGCGCCACACGGCAAGCAAACGACTTGACAACGCTTTCGATTTAGTTATTATTCAAGCAACATTTCGACTCATTTCAGCTTTGTTTGTGTAATGCATAATTTGAAGAAACATTTAACGCGATTTTGACATGCAACATTCGATGTGGTGGGGGTTAAAAGCCACAAAAAAAAAGGAGGAGGAGGAGTAGAGCAATGTATTGAAAGGAAAAACCAATCGAAAGCAAACCGAATAAAAGAATTCTAATTGAGGAGCTCAACATGCGAGGCACAGCCGCAGCCGCAGCCACAGCCACAGCAACCGCAGCAGCGAAATGTTGCTGATAGCAATCAACATCAATTAAAACAGCTGTCTGTCTCGATGTTGTTGCTGCTGCTGCTGCCGTGTGTAATTATATTTGTTGTTGCGCCTTGGCCATTATAATCATCATCATTATCATCATAATTATCTTTAGCTGGCAACTAAGCAGCGAAGCATTGCAATTGTAGCTGCTGCTGCTGCTGCTGTTGCTCTCACTGTTGCCAGCAACATGTTGCTGCTGGCTTGGCTCGTCTGATGGCAGTTGCTGATAATTATAATCCGCTTGTGGTTAAAATGGTGTTGCCTACCTTACTAGCGATAAGCTTGCATGAATAATTATGTTGCCAGTTGGCGAGTTGCTGTTGTTGTTGTTGCTGTTGTTGCTGTGGTGGCTGTTGCTGTTGTTGCTGTTGCTGTGGTGGCTGCTGCCTGTCACTGCTGCTGGCCAATGCGCGACAACTCATGAATAATTAATGCACTGCCTGGCTGCTGCTGCTGCTCCTAGTTGTTGCTGTTGCTGCTGCTGCTGCTGCTGCACGGCAGCAACTTGTTCTTTGGCTTTGGCTTGTTGGCTCGTTGAAATATATTTTCAATTATAGCAGGAAATCGTGAATTATACTAGCTGCCAGCATTTTTGCGCCTCAGTTGTTAACGTGTGGGCTATTATTGTGGCATTCGCTGCTGCTGTTGCTGCTGTCGTTGCTACTGTTGCTGTTGCTGTTGCTGTTGCTGTTTGATTAAACTTGACACAGTGGCTTGTTAGCAGCGCATCACGCAAATATTTAATAAATACATAGCAACAAAGCCGCACCAAATTTGCTCGCAACACCTTTTGAAGCTGCCGACAATAATTAACACTTGAATAGCAACAACAGCAACACAAAAGGGCAGCAGCAACTATTTATTATCAACTTAATTTGCATGCAATCCAAACCCACACACACACACATACACTTTGAAATTCCCACCTTAAATTAAATAAGCACTCAGTTTGTCTAAGTGGCCAAAGAAAAGCAGAGGGTAGCTCGGGCGAGAGCTCAGGTGAGGCCTGGGGTAGATTCGCTTTACAATTGGCACTTGAAAGGCATCAAATGTATATACAATGGCAATAAATGCAGCAGCAGAGACAGCAGCAGCAGAGACAGCAGCAGCAGAGACAGCAGCAACAACAAGCTGAACAAGTATTGCTGGCAGGAAAACAATAGCCGCTCTGAGGGTCTTTTCTTTTGAAATTTCATTTTGGGCGCCGTGTCTGATGGGAATCTAAAGGGCAAACATCCATTGAAATGTGCAAATATTTTTAATACTTGCCAGCAATTTAATATGATTTAGCACATGAATTCCTGAATATATATATATAGACAGACATATATAAAACAATAATAACAACAAAAATACCTGGTTCAAGTTATCAAAATATTTGACTTTGTCTTTGGTTCAAGTGGAAAGCTTTTATTGCCTGCGAGTGTTTGTAATTGGATAAGCCAAAAGCCCAAAGCTGAAAGGATTTTCTATTTGTTTATGTTTGGCTTATAAAGAGCTTAGGCAGATCTGCTTTAGAATATATTAAAAAAAAAGTATATTTAATGCAGAGAATTAGAGAGCTTAAGACAAGTTTGCTGAAGATATGAAGCGACAATATATATGGTTTAAATAGAAATTATTTAAACTCTACTATATGAAAGTGAGCAAGTGCTTCGGGATGGTTCTTTCTAATAACTTTATAAATATATTGATAGACATGGAGTATAAGAAGATGCTATTTTAGAACGCTTCTTTCTGAGAATCCAACGAGACCCCGCAGTAGTAAATGTTGTTCAGAAAGCTGTTTACAATGCTCATTGAAAGGTATTGATTGTCAGGATGGAGTTGCCTTAGCACATAAGTACATATATATTTTATAGTGAAAAGAAGTAGTCTAATATATTTTAATAATATTTTTTAAAATGACATAATATTTTCTTCAACTTTTTCTATTTACATTATTATCTTTAAGTTAATTATAAATTTACAATAAATTGCATATGAAAATCCATTTTAAGTGCTTTAAAAGCTTTTAGCTAAAAAAGAAACTTTAAAGCTTTCAGCGGCAAGCTAAGCTATCAGTTTCTTACCTTATTCTCTTCCGCTTTCATACCAAAAATTCCTTCAAGCACATTAAAGCTCTTGAGCTCAATGAATGAAAAACGAGGGCAGTCTGACAACTTGTCAGCCTTAAAGCCTAGATAAAAGTAGCAGGAAATGCTGCTGGAAATATGAGCGAATGTATTTTAATAATCATTTTTGCAGGCTATGCCACGTCTATATGTAAATAAAGTTTCAATTCAATTTCATATAAAACGAAAAGCGCGCTATAGTCACGTAGTAAAAGCGCGATACATAGATATATGTATATATATATATATATATATATACATACATAGTCAACGCTATGTATACCCAGAAGCGCCAAAGACATCTGTAATTCAGCTCAGTTTCTATGCACTGGGGCATTGAATTCCATTTCATTCCATTCAAAAGATGAAGAGGAGGACGAGGACTGTTGCTGTTGCTGTTGCTGCTGCTGCGACTGTTTGTCATACCAAGTGAAATGGCTTACAAGCATTTCTCCTGCCTCGTCTCCTTCTCCCTCTCTCTCTCTCTCTCTCTCTGAGGCGTGTTGAGGTGTGCTCGGGCGATAGCATCTTGCATAAAATTACTGACAGCAGCAACAGCAGCAGCAGCAGCAGAAGGCAGCCAAGCCAGGCAGGCAACAGCCAACAGCCACCAGCAGCGCCGACGTCTGATGCTGTGCCACTGATAGCCTCGAAATTGTTGGCAGTTGCAATTTGCTGTTTGGAATTTTAAGCGAGCCAACAACAATGGAAGCTGCTGATGGTCAGCCGAAAAGGCTGACTGAGCCACAGACACTCGTCCAGATAGCAACATCATTCTCATGCTCATCAGCAACAGCAGCAACAGCAGCAGCAGCCGCAACCAGTACGGCAGCAACATCAGAGCCAAAGTTAAGGCGATTGCACATAAAAGTCAGCAGGCGGTGCTGATGTGTTGCTCCTGGCTTCAGCTCCTGCCAACCAACCCCAGCCCACCCTCTCCCGCTCAGAGCTAAGCTGCCTGCTGCTTCGTTTGCATTTTATTTTAGTTTTTTTTTTCTTTGCTTCTTCCTCTACCGCCTGCCTTTCAGCATAATGCTGTTTTTTTCTCTCTCTCTTTTCTGTTTTGTTCATTTCAATTCAATTTTTTTTCTGCGCTGTTGCTTTTTGCATAAAAACAACAACAAATGCCGTGCAAAAATCGAAATAAGATATAGTCTCGGCAGCAGCAGCAGCAGCGGCAGCGGCAGCAGCACGATTTATGTTAATCAGACAACAGCAGCCAGGCAGACAGTTGCAACTGCAAGCAGAGTTGGAGCTGCGGCCGGCCCCAGCCAAATGCATTCAATCATATTTTATCTGAGCACAGTAGTTGCTCGTGTGGCTCGAGTTGACTTGGCTGGTTATTATGTATCGCTTAGATACTTTGGCGCACTTTCGGATTGCTTTGAAGCCGGCCTGACGGGGGCGGCCAAAGATTTCTGGAGCAGCGCCAGTTGTTCGTTTCGACGCAACTCTCTGAGACCCAAAACAAAAATTGCAGAAAAAAAGATCTTCAACCACGTTTTTTTTTTTTTTTATTGGCATTTGTTTGCGGTCGTCGCAGTCGCAGTCGTTGCCTGTGGTGAGATTTCAATTTGATTCGTTATCGATTTGATTTCAATTTGCCAAATGCTTTGCTGCCATTTGCTGTTGCTGCTGTTGCCGTTGTTGTTGTTGCTTGGGTGAAAGTTCGTTTTCTTCCTCTTCTTCTTCATCATGATTTGTTGTTGTTGTTGCTTTTTATTGCTTTCTGTTACTTTGTTAATTTAAATGGCATTGAGAATGGGAAAGTAATTGGCTGTGGATTGTGAAATGCAGCCAATTTAACAGTCTCCTAAGGGTGAAGTAAATTAGAAACGGGGCAGGTGGAGCAGTAGGGGGGGGGATGGGGAGCAGGAGTAGTAATAGAAAAAGAAATCGAGTAAGGTAGAGTGAGACATATAAATGTTAAGATGTATAAGTCAGAGAAAGAGGGAGTACAATAAATAGAGGGAGAGAAAGAGAGAGAGAGAGAGAGAGAGAGAAAGAGAGAGAGAGATAGAGAAACACAGATATATATATAGAGAGACATAAAGAGAGAGAGTGAGAGAGAGAGTGAGAGAGAGAGAGAGAGTTAGAGAGATATATAGAGAGAGACACAGAGAGATATAGTGAAAAAGAGAGAGACATAAAGAGAGACGGACGGAGGGAGAGGCAGATAGAGATATAGAGAGCGAGAGAGACAGAGAAAGAGAAAGAAAGAGAGAGGCAGACTAAACGGGAGAGAGCGAGAGAGAAACAGCTAAAGTAAGAGAATTATTGTCTCTTTGTCTTTATCTCTATAGCTCACATCCTCTCTCTCTGTTTCTCTGATACTTTTTCTGTTCCCTCTACAATAATAAGGTGCAAGGGGAAGAGAGAGAGAGAGAGAGAGAGAGAGAGAGAGAGAGGGAGGGAGAGAGAGAGAGACAGAGAGAGAGCGAGAGAGAGAGAGAGTAGGAGACTGGAAAATATGGCATGCAGTGCGAACTATTTTGAATAACATTTCATTAACATAGGCATAACAGCACAGGAAGAGTCTCTCAGGAATACTTCTAGAGCACTTTTATCTTCTCCCCGTATCTCTTTGAGCTACCGCTACACATCTCTTAACTGAGCTTAACATAATTATGTATCTACATCAGTTTAGCATAGAATACATCTGTTAACATCCATACTCAGCTCTTTAGCATATCATACTCAGCCTCTGCTAACAGCAGAGTTTATATATTTGTAAAGTCTTCTGCTTGCATACATAATTCGAAGCTCAACTAAGCCTTTTCAACTTCAATAATTGGTGTGCAATTAGTCTGGCTTATGTGACTACAACAATTCTATTAACAGTTGCAGTCAATTGAATTAAATTTGTCTCCTTTGTGCGGCATTGTTTAATCAGCTTGTTGTAAGCTCTTGTTCAGCTTTTGGCTCTACCTCATTAGCCATAAAGCCACAAAATCAACAGCCAACAAAATGTAGCAGCTGCATGCAGATATATATATGCATATATATATATATATTTATATCATAACTGTGTGCAGATTTTGATTGCACGCAAATTTCATGTCATTAAATTTGTGCCACGATGCATAATTCATTTCGAAATTAATCATATTTACTTGCAGCGCACAGTTTGATCCAATTAAATACGAACCTGCAAATAGAGAGAGAGAGAGAGAGGAAGGAAAAACAATTGTTAATAAATTGCAATTGGCATATGTAATGTATATATATGATATATAGAGTTGCTTCATATATATATAAATTTGATTCACAAATGAATTATTTGCATTTTATTGGCATGCCAAAACGCATGACGCCAGCGCGCAATGCAAATGAAAGCGAATAAATGTGGCATTAAATTCACTTAGCAACTGCATAATTTAAGTGCATCAACATTTTCCAAAAGCCACACCCACACCCACGCCCACGCCCCTGCCCACACGCCCACACTTAAGAACTGACATAAAAACATTTAGCATTTTGCGCTGTTTGCAATGATGCGCGCTCGGCCAGTGGCAGGATGAGTATATTGGGTTCTTTATGGAAGATATGAGCTTAGAGAGTTGCAATTTGGAATATATAGTATGAGAGTGTATATAAATCTCTTATATATAAAGATATAATATATATGTATCTATCATTATCGGGAAGTACAATATTCATAAAAGTTCTATAGCAAGAATCTCAATAGTTTGACGCAGATATACTGTAGATAGACTATATAGACTCTATAGAATCTATAGGTACCCTCTGTAGATAGACTATTAAGGCTTTGTAGGTAAACTCTATAGAAACTATAAGTAGACTCTGTTAATACACTACATAGAGTCTGTAGATAGACTACACAGACTCTATAGATAGACTATATGGACTCTTCTTCAAATAGTCTCTCCTTAAGTGAGTCAATAACATTAACAGCTTCACATCTTAACAGCTTCTTTGCTTTACAGCCAACATTTTCATCATCTCCACAAACTCAGCTCTACCTCTCATGGTTTCTATGCCCTTATCTTCAACTTTTGTTCTTTAATCATTGTTGACTAACTCAACAAATAGATCCATAACTCATACCCACTGTCTACCCTTACAAACTATAACCCTCCTCTCTTTTTCCCACCCTAAACGCGCATTCAGCAGTCGCTTAAACTCCCTCGCACTTGTTATTTTGATTGCATTGCTTTCATTTCGGCAGGCAGAAACATAAAATGCAAAACAAACTGGCGAAAATAAGCTAAAAAGCCTTTTCGCAGCAGCAGCGGGCAACGTATTGGGGTGACTCAAACGAGCCAGTGTAAACAATGAATAAATGTGCAGCAGTGTTGGTAAACAGCGCAATTGATTGGGCATGTGTGTGCAGTGGAGAGTGCACAAAGTCAATAAACATTGACATTTATTTATGGCATATAATGACAAGTGATTTTCTCATCAGCAGACTGTTCAGCTTAACAGATGCTAACTGGCTTACATATATGTTATACATATAAGAGTATATATGAATTAACAATTAACTAATTAACTGAGAAATGTTAAGTTAAACTTAACATAGAGATTGCAGTGCTAAAGTGTGGCCTATGGCAATGTTAATTAGCAGCTGTTAGGCATTTGACAGCAGTATGTTAGCTGCCTAACATCAAACCGAAACTCAATTAACATCAACTTAGCTTTAGTCATAGTTTTTAGTCGCTTTACAGCTACTCGGGCAGCTATTAAATTAGTTCATAGCCAACATTTTCAGCTGTTGTCATATTTAAGCACCATTTTCTTTGCCCGAGGCACCCTAAGCAGGTCGAGAAAAAAAAAACACATGCACAGTTGGCATAGGGCAGACTGCCTGACGAGCTGCCTGACGAACTGTCTGACTTGCAGCGCATGGCTGCTGCCGCTGCCTCTGCTGCGACCCAGCAAAAAATATTTAACAGTTGTGCCATTTTTTCTTTTCGCATTTCATGCGCTTTTTGCGCCGGATGTGCTGCATAAAAACGCAGCAAACACACACACACACACACACAGACACACACACGTACAACTACACTCGTTGCAATGCAAGAAAAAAAGTTGCAACAAAAAAATATTTGTATATATATTTTGTAATTTCAACAAAAGCAGCCAAAGAAACTGGCACAAAAACGCCGGCGAGTTTTTCTCTTTTCTGTGCTCCTCTTTTGGCCCACGCCTCCAATCTACACCTATGCCCGCCTCCTCTGCCTCTGACTGTGCCTCTGACCCTCTTCTGGCTCTGCCTCTGCCACTGCCTCTGCCTCTTCCTGTGCCTCTGCCTCTCCCTTAGCCTCTGCCACTGCCTGACCCAGTGCGTCATCCTCTCCCTCTCTCTCTCTCTCTCACAATATTTCATGCCCATTCCTTTTAGCCCTCTTCACTCTCTCCCTCTTCATCTCCTGCTCAGTTTGCTACTTTTTATGTTTTTGTTAGCAACTTGGCAAAAACTTTTGGCCTAAAGGCAAAATGCGTTTTTGATGCTGTTTCCCCCTGCCGCTCTCTGCTCAGCATGCATGCGTCCACTCTCACTCTCCCTCTCCCTCTCTCCCTCTCCCTCTCTCCCTCACACTCTCCCTCTCTAAACACATCTGGCAGCTGAGTTAGCTATGTGGGTGGCTGGCGACTCGTTGGCCTGGCTGATTGAGTGGGTGGCGCTTGCTTGCATTCGGCTTAGCCACTGTAGCTCTGGCTGTGGCCAAAAAGTTTTCAGCTTTAAGCTGCTGCCAATTATGTGCCTTGGCATTTACTTCTTCTTCTTCTTCTTCTTCTTCTTCTTCTCGTGCTTCTCTTTCTTCTGCTTCTTGGCTCTATGCAAATGTGCACGCATAGAAACCGATTTGGCCCGCAGTTGCAAAAACTCTTGGAAAATTGAAACAACTTTTGCAATTACTTTCCGCAAACAAAACAAATGTGTGCGAGTCACGCGAACTGCTTGAGCGCCCCTCTCACGCGCTTCGCTCTGCCACAGTCAGCGTTGCATGACGAGCCGGCGGAGGGGCGAGCGCCGAGGGCGTGGATTGAGGGTTGGTTAGCGATAATTATACAGAGCATTGTGTTCATGCATGCCATACATACATGCCATTCAATGTTAATGACAATAACGAGACACAACGCGCTTTAAGTAGCAGCAGCAGGTGAAGGGTTGCCGCGGCACAGGTGTGTAAAGCTGGCGTAGGTGGACAGCTGTGCATTAGGCTTTGACGTGTGCCTGGCAGCTTGTTCAAACGGCTTAAACTGCTGTTAACGGCGTTTTTTTTTTGTTGTTGGCTGAATAATGAATGCGCTTTTGTGTGGTGCACAAAAGGTGGCTATATATACCCCTTGTAGGTGTATTTACAGGGTATAACATAGTTGAGTTTTTGCTAAAAATCTAGCAGTAAATTGAAATATTAAATTTGAATTGCAAGATGGACAGCAACGACTGCATGATACCTATTCATGCTCGAAAAACAAGTGAATCTGTTTTGGTAAATGCAATTGGAATGCAAAATATGCTATTAGGCAGAACTCTTCCCTATCTTAAGTATTCTATTTCGAAGCTATAGCTACATATATTGGACTTATGTTGAAAATGTATAAGCCTTTTTATAGTAAAAGAGTGTCGATTTCAACCCTTTAAGACCTTAAATGAAAGTATTTCTGATATTAGTTGGAGTATTGCTCGAGTTACTGCAACCACCAATAGGCGTAAGTTTTGAGATTGAACTGAAATTGACGTTCGGTTGGCAGCTATGCATATATCTATATATAATAAATCATAAATATATAATAGCTATAATAGCGATTGCTTACTTTCATGCAGACGGACAAACCTTGCAAAAACCCTCTAAAAAAAGCCACAAATAAACCGAATTTATAAAGTTATCTAGCTGCAAAAGTTAATGGCTGTATATAAGTACATAAATGTGTTTCGGGATTGTTATCTAAACAAGTTTTATAATAATTGTTAAATAAATAACGTTTTTATGGCGCCAAATTAAATTTAGCAATTTTTCTCTCTCTCTCTCTCTCTCTGAATGAACTGAGGGAAATATATATACATAGTCTATATATATATATATATGTAAACTGATTGTGTGTGCGGAATTTGAAATTTGGCTTTAATTTAGCTGAGATATGTGTGTGTATATGTATGCGTCTGTATGTGCTATGTATGTATATTTGTGTTTGCTTTAGCTTGTTTCATTTGCGAATTGTTTTGCTGCAATTACCCAAACAATATTTCAGATGGAAATTGCCGAAAAACGTTGCAGCATTTGCTGTTGCAGCAGAAATGCAAACAAAGTAACGGAAAATCATGAACACACAGAGCACACACACCCACACACGCCAACACACACCCACACCCACACACACCCACACCCACACACACCCACACACACCCACCCACACTCGCCCACACACACTCGAACATCCTGCCCTTCTGGAGTGCATTTTGCATTTGATGCTCGCTCAGGCTCTGGCTCGTCCTTTGGCACATCAGAACTTTACTTCGAGTCCTTGCGGCTACAATTTTATTATTACGTTTATTTGACTTGACCCGATGGATATGCATACATAAGCAGGTTTCCTGCCAGCAGCAGAGGCAGCAGCAGCAACGGCAACGGCAGCAACATTTGCATTTTGCAATTTTCATTGTTGGCTGCAGCTGGGGCCGGCTGCTGCTGTGAATTGCTCGTAAATCCTTTAGCCGCAGCCACGCCCAGCCCAGCCCAGCCCAGCCCAGCCCAGCCCACACACACACACACAGTCCTTGTCCAACTGTCTGTTGTGGCTTGCAAATTGTGTATAAACGCAGATTCCCTTGCCAGCTCTCTCTCTCGCTCTCTCTCTCTCCCTCTCTATCTCACTCTGACAGTGCAGTCTCAGTTAAATTGGATTATGCAATTGCCGGCGCTTGGCTGCAGTTGAACCATTTGGCCAACAACTGCAGACACCTTCGGGCCACTTGCATCTACCTTCAACTGTCCCCACATTGCCAAATGGAGCACACAATTCCATTAAGTCCTTTTGTTCCCACACACACATGACTCTCTCTCTCTCTCTCCCTCTCTCTCTCTCTCTCTCTCTCTCTCGCTCTCTGTGTGTGTGCTTTCCCCACTCACAACCAATAATTCAATTATGGCCTCGCATTTAATGTGCCAAGTAAATTGCTAATTTCAATTTTCCAACGTTTTGTCCCTTTACAAATTTTTTTTTTTTTTTTTTTTTTTTTTTTTATTGTTACCAAGAATTAATTCTAAATAACAATTTGTTTTAAGCCAGAGCGACAAAGGCCTTCAGGCGTTATTTGCATTATATATATTATTTACATTATATTATTTCTATTATATACATTATATACATTATAGATCTATGTTTAGTTTGTTGATTATTTTTATAAAATTTTCTATATTTGCTTTATTGGGTTTTAGGATAAGGGTATTGAGTGTGGGAGAATTAAGGGATTTGCAGATATTCGTTACATGTTGGCATTCCAGTTGTAGGTGTTTTGTTGTCAAGGTGTTGCTATTGCAAAATGAGCACATAGGAGCAGGTGCCTTGGTGAAAATGTGTTCATGAGTTAGTTTTGTGTGTCCTAGTCTGAATCTTGTGTATTTTATTACGTGTTTCCTATCTGTTTTAGTTGGAAAATGTGTAGGTTCTCTTGCAGGGTTGATCGTTTTGTAGAAGTGTGAGTAGTCGTTCCAGATTGTTTTGAGTGTTTCTTTGGTTGTAACGTTTATCAATTTGTTGATATCTTTTTTGTTATTGATGTTGTGTAGTAGCAATGGTGAAAGTGTGGCCATTTTAGCTGCTGTGTCTGCCAGCTCGTTTCCTTTTATTTTAACATGTCCAGGTGTCCAGAGTAGTTTGATCCTTTTTTGATTTGAGTTAAGTTTGTCCCGAATTTTTGCAATTGTGGGTTGACAGGTGTTTGAGTTTTTTATGGCTAGTAAGGTGGAGAGAGAGTCTGTGCAGATGACATATTTAATTTTTGTGTGTTTTAAAGTGAATTCCACCGCACAGAGGATCGCTTCCGCTTCCGCTGTATAAATAGAAGAGTGCCAAGGTGTGACTGCTGATTTTAAAATTTTATTGTCTTCTGTGACAACACTAAATGCAGTTATGTGGTTGAGTTTAGAAGCGTCCGTGTAGAGAAAAGTCCAGGCCTTGTATTCGTTTCTGATTTTGTCGAAACTTTTTTCTGTAGACTTCGTCTGATGTATTGTCTTTTTTAAATTCTGAGAGCTCTAATAGTATAGCGTGACTGTTTCTTGTCCAAGGTGGCAATTTTTCTTTGTATTTGCGTTCTGATGACAAGAATATGTTAAGAGCTGCAGCTTCGTTGATGATCAATTCTAGGCTGGATGGCTTTTTGATTGCTCTTTTTCGTTTAAGTTGCTTGAGGAGTGTGCTTTGTAAAGAGGAACCACGTGTATTTGTGATGTTTTTAATATGTCGTCCAATGCTCCATTTGAATCTAGTGACTAGATCGGGGAGTCCTGCTTCTGCCTGCATGTTTTTTATTGGAGTAGTACGGAAGGCGCCTAATGAGAGTCTGATGGAGGAATGGTAGGGAATGGAAAGTTTTGCGAGATTTGTTTTGTTTGTTTTGCCGTAGATTAGAAGACCGTAATCAATCTTGGCGAGTATTATTGATTTAGTTATATTAATGAGGGATGATGTATTGCTTTTTAACTTATTGCTACTTAAACATTTAATTATATTTAATCTATTATTTAATGAGTTTTTCAAAGCTTTGATATGCTCATTCCAATTGTATTTACTGTCGAATGTTAATCCTAAAATTTTGAGGTGTTTTGTTTTTGGTATGTTTACATTATTTATTGTAATTTCTATGTTAGTGCAATTATGTTTTCTACATATATGAAGGTGCGTGGATTTTTCTGCTGATATTTTTGTTCCTGTAATATTGCACCAGTGGTGAATTTTAGAAAATAAATTATTTATTTGGGTGTTGTAGCCGGGGCTTGGATTGAAAAAGAGGCAGAGGTCGTCTGCGTACATAGTGTGTTTGAAGAATGAATTTTGGTTTATCAAGTGATTTAGTTTATTAAAAGCAATGAGAAAAAGGGTGACTGAAAGTGGGGAACCTTGTGGGATGCCATTTTTTAAGTCCATTTCCTTAGACAAGGTGTTATTTGCTTTAACTCGTATTTTACGGTTGTTTAGGTAGCTTCGAATGTAATTGACGATTTTTGGACCAAATTTCCAATCATATAGTTGCTGTATGATACAGTGAGATCCCACCCTGTCAAAGCTTTTTCCATATCGATTGAAAGCACCGATATGTGGTTTTTTGTGGCTAAGTTGTTGCAAATAAAGTTATCTATTATGAGTAGGGGGTCCATGGTCGACCTGTTTTGCTTGTATGCATATTGGTTAGGAGATAGGAGGTTCTCTTGGTTAAGCATCCACATAATTCTTTTTGATATAATTTTTTCTAGGATTTTTGAAATACAAGGGAGGAGTGATATTGGGCGATAGCTGTTAAGTAAGTGCTTTGGTTTATTTGGTTTGTTTATTGGTATTATTGTTGCAATTTTCCATTGTTGGGGGATATTGCTGGTATCAAGTATTACATTATAGAGCTCTAAGAGTTTGTTTGTTGCAGATGGTGGGAGCTTTTTAATTATTTGATAAGTGATATTGTCCTGTCCAGGAGTGGATCCTTTAAGGGTATCTAGGCAGGATTGCAATTCTAAAAGTGTTATGGGTTTTTCGATGATTTTAGCTCTATTTTTTGGAGTGTATGTGATGGATGTTTGGGCTATGTGCTGTTGTTTATTATTAATGAAGGTTTGTGAGAAATTTGAGTCATTTGAATAATTTGACCAGGCTTTGCAAAATGCTTCGGTTATTTTTTCCGGATCGCATGTGTTTCCTGTTTCTGTTTGTATTGAATGAATGTGTGTGATTTTATGAATCCCAGAGAGCCTATGAACTTTGTCCCAGAGTGTTTTAGTTGTTGTGCTGGGGCATATGTCTTCTGTGAATTTAGCAAAGCTAATTCTTTGGGCTATTTTTGCTGTATATTTAAACTTTGCGTTCGCTTTTTTGTAGATTAGCATGTTTTCTGTGCTTAAGTGTTTTCTTAAATTATTTAAACTTTTTATTTTTTCTTTTTTAATTTTTCAAGTTCTGGGTTCCACCAGTATATGTGATAATTTTTCTTTCTGTTGGGATTAGATGTGGGTATTGATTTGTTAGCAGATGCCTTGACTATTTTGAGGAGTTTGGCGGCTGTTTGATTAGTGTTGTGTGTTATAATAAGTCTTTGTGTTAGTGCGTCTGTATTCTTCTGGAACAATTCCCAATTCGCTGAGTGAAGTTTATATCTATGTGTTTTATAAAATGATTTTGTATTTGCTGTGGGAAAGATTTGTATGCATATTGGGTAGTGGTCGCTTCCATAAAGATCTTCATATGTAGCCCAGGTGGCGTTAAGGTTAAGTGGTGGTGAACAGAAGGCTAGGTCAACGTGTGTGAAAGTGTTATGAGTGGAGTAGTGTGTGGGGTCACCTTTGTTTAGAACTATTAGATTACTGTTCTGTACAAAATTTGCAATAGTTTTTCCTCTTGGATTGTTTGAGGGTGATCCCCAGAGAGAATGCCAGGCGTTAAAGTCTCCTAGCAACAAAACTGGCTTATTAAAACTGTCTATCAGGTTGTGTAGGTCTAGCTCTGTGAACTTGTCCGTGGGAGAAAGGTAAATGTTAATTATTACAAATGGTAATTTGGCTTGTATTTCGGCACATATTGCTAAGATGTTTGACCGGTGATCTATTATTCTATGTTGTATACTTTTTGATATTAGAAGAGCTGCTCCTCTATTGGCTTTAGGAGCTGTCAGATTAGTATCATTCTTCTGATAAAGCGAGAATTGGGATGGTATGGGCATTTTTGAGCTGGGATCGGTTATATGGGTTTCTTGTAGGGCTATTATGTGTGGGTTTTCGTTTTTTATTAATAGAGAGAGATTATGGTATTTGTGCTTATATCCATTTATGTTCCATTGTAATATTTTTAGAGTCATTATGTTATGTTATGTGTTAATCCGTTTTGTGTTGGTTTTTATGTTAGTTTTATAATCTCTCTCTTGCTCGCTCTCCCTCTCAGATTAGCGAAGATGCGCTTTAGTGCAGTAGATCATTAAAGGCTTTCGCAAAGAGTGAGAGAGAGAGCGAGCTTTGAGAGCTTTGAGAGGTTTTATTACAACTCAACGTCTTCTATGATACTATCCGTATCAGAGAGCGTTGAGTAATTTTGGTTGTTCGTTTTGTATATACTTCTTTCGTAAGTGATGTTTGTGTCTGTTTCTGAGTCGCTTAAGTTAGTCTTGTCTTTGTGATTTGAGCGTTTCGCTGTGTTGAGTGTTAGTTTATTTGGTTTGCTTGTGTTATGTTCGTGCGTTTCTTTTGTATATTTTGTGCTTGTGAAGTCAAATGGTTTTTCGAGTGTGCTTTTGGTTTTTATTTTGTCTTTAGAATTATTTTCTTTATTGGAAGTGGACGGTAAAATTTTTTTCTCGTCTTCTTTTTGCGGTGTTAGTTTAGCGGCTATTTCTGAAAATGATTTTTTAATATTTGTCGGTATCTGTGAGTATTGTTTGTAATATTTTGTTTTGGCTTCGTACATAGTGCATTTATCTGTGGTCTTTATTTTAATAACTTCTTGTTCTTTTAAATTTGGGACAGTCTTTGCTGCTAGCTGCGTGGTCGCCCTTACAGTTCACGCAGAAAGTGCGAGTGCACTGAATTGGTTGGTGAACTGGTAGTCCACATGGGTCGCAAACTGTTGCTGATTTACAATACTTTGCTGTGTGGCCTATAATTTGGCAATTTTTGCATCGCATTGGGTTGGGTATGTATTGCTTAACTTTCACAACATGCCATGATATTTGCATTTTTGGTGGAAGGTTATATAAATTGAAGGTGAGCTGTATTACTCCAGAAGGGATGGTTTTGCCATCAATGAGTTTGGTGTATTTATATACATCGACTACTCCTTGAGACTTAAGTTCTTTAATTATTTCTTCTTTTGTGACGTTGTTAAGGAATGGGGCATATACTGTGCCTTTGCAGTGATTAAGGTTTTTGTGGTATTCACATGATATTTGGCAAATACCATGGAGTTCTTTAGCAGCGATGAATTTTTCTGCTATTGTTGCGTTCTCTACGAATAGTAGAAGGTTTCCGTCACGCATTTCGTTAATTTTTATTATATTTTTGCTGATGATTTTAATTGCACGCTCTACGGCAAAACAAGAGTATGTGGAGATAGGGTTTTTAGTGTCGGTGGCTGACATAATAATAAATTTGGGATTAGGTAAGTTGGGGGGTGGGGTCTTGGGGAAAGCTTCTGAGAGTGGTGTAGGCTTTTTTCTTTTGCTTTTGGGGCTATCGCTTAGTATTGCAAAGCGATTCCCCCCTTTATTATAACCCCCGGGGGGAAAAATTTTATTTTGACTTACTTTTTTCTTGCTTCTTCTTTGAGTATATTGAAAGGTGAAGAATGAGTGTACAAAAAGAAAACAGGCGCTTGAAAAATTAATAAGCTGGGAACTAAACTCTACAATAAGACAACCGTACGGTGCGAGGTCTAGTCGACGACTGTGGGCAAGCTTTTAATTTACACAATTTGTGCACATTAGCTAGATTACCTCAACAATTCCCAATTGCTGTGGCAGGGAGCAGCGCAGAGGTTATTGATATGATATCTATTGATTATGTGGGCCAAACGGCAGTTGGTAACTTGGAATGTAGACTTTGATGGGATGAAGCTGTAGGCAGTTGAGCAACGATATTGCTCGGGAGAGAGACAGAGAGAGAGAGAGAGAGAGAGAGACAGAGAGAGACTTGAAAGATGGGAGAGAGATTTATTATAATAACTTTAATAAGAATCTCCACTCTCCACTTTAAGCTCTCTTCTATCCGCTCTACACTTTCCACGCGCAACTCTCCACTCTACAAAAATTCCGACTCTACAACTCTACAGTTTTCAACTCTGCAACTCTCCTCTCTCCACTGTATACTCTCCATTCTACAGCTCTACACCTCCACAACTCTACAACTCTACTACTCTCCACTCTACAACTCTGCAACTCTACAACTCTCCACTCTGCAATTCTCCTCTCTCCACTCTCTTCTGCATCTCTCCACTCTCCACTCTATACTCTCTACTCTATATGCTACACAATCTACTCCACAACTCTACAGCTCTACAACTCTACTACTCTCCACTCTACATCTTTACAAATCTACAGTTCTCCACTCTGCAACTCTCCTCTCTTCACTCTCTACTCTGCAACTCTCCACTTTATACTCTCCACTTTACACTCTCCACTCTATACTCTCCACTCTACATTCTACACAATCTACTCCACAACTCTACTACTCTCCACTCTACAACTCTACAGTTCTCCACTCTGCAACTCTCCTCTCTCCGCTCTCTACTCTGCAACTCTTCACTCTATACTCTCCACTTTACACTGTACACTCTTCGCTGTACACCTTTGTAGCTACTTTTCAGTCACTTTCCAGTATATAAGGAATCACGTCTTAAAAATTAATTAAAGCCCCGCCCTTAGACCCATTTCAGCTTTTTATTAATTTTAATTTACTTTGCGCAATGCCCAAAAAAAGGGGGTTAAATGCGAAATGCTTAGCGAAACGTTTTGCTCAGCGCTAAAATGATGCCGATGATTATTGTTATTATTAAAATATATATACAAAAAAATATATATATGTATATATATTTAAATTTTTTTAATATTTATATGCATAATAAACTGCCGCCCACATTGAGTTCAATGTCTTTGAGTCGACAAAAATAGACGTCAGCAAATAAATGCTTGCGGTTGCGGGCTGTCAACTGAATGAGTAAGTGAATGAGTGAGTGAATGAATAAGTGAATGAGTGAGTGAATGAGTGAGCAAATGAATGGCAGCTAAATTTCAATTAATTGCAAAAATAAATTTAAAATACAAATTGTTTTTGTTTTAAATATATATGCTAAGCACGTGGCAGAGCTAATGTTATTGTTGCTATTGTTATTGTTGCTATTGTTATTGTTGCTATTGCCATTGTTGTTGTTGTTGTGCTTTGTATGCTAATTGTGTAGCTGGGCCACCCAAAAAGCTAACAAATTGTAGTTGGGCTAGAGCTACTTGATGCCAAAGCCTACTACACAGCCCATAGGCTTCCCACAGTTTTGATTGTGGATATGCCTGGGCCCTGCTACCCTCCCTCCCTCTCCCTCTCTCTGGCGCCCTTTGCCACCCTCAACTCGTTGCTGGTTGTCGCCGCTCTGCTTGTTTGCATTTGTACATCGTAAATAATGCAAATTAATTAGGTATGGAATTTATTTCACACACTGCCCATTGTAAGTGTGCGCCCACACACACAGAGAGATAGACAGAGTGTAAATGTGTGCGTGTGGCTGGCAATTTACGCCAAAATGCTGGGTAATTTAATTGAAAATGGCAGCCTAGGGCGAGGCGCTGCGAATCGGTTCGGATCGGCGGCAGCAGACAACGGACAGCAAACGCAGACACAAAGGCCAACACACACACACACAACACACACACACACACACACACACACACTCGTCGAGGGGCCAGCCTACAACAACAACAACAACAACAACTTGCCTCTGTTGTTGCTGTTGTACATGGCCTGGGCACTTGGCACGTTCCGTGCCAAGCGAAAAAATTCTCATAATAATTAAACGAAACGAAAAAAAAAAAACGCGCGTTGATTGCATGCAATTTGCATTTTACGACTAACGCGACGAGGGCAACAACAAAACGGCAACTGTCCCAAGTGCCGCCGACTAAATACATATACAGGGATATATATATATAAATGTATATATATATGTGTGTGTGTGTGTGCCTGCTTGCAACTCTTTAACTGCTGTGCTTTAGGGGCTGGCTGGCAACTATGCTAACTGGCCAGCTGCTTGGGCTCCCACAGCAGCGACGACACAGCTCAATAAGCCAGCAACAACAATCATGAGCTGACAGACAGCTCGCACCTTTAGCTACAGTCCCTAACGCCCCCCACACACACGCACACGCACTTGCTGCTGCTGATAGACAACGACAACATTTGATTAGCTCGATTAAGCAAATTAATTTTGCATATGCATATATATATATATATGCGAGCTGATACACAAAGTACAGCAGACAGTTTGACTAAGCGTGAGTTAATTTAATTGTAAGAGCGATGAGTGTGTGTGTGTGTGTGGGTGCGTATGTATGCGTGTCTGCCTGAGGTGTGAGCTCAGTAAACCCTGCTCATAAACCGCTTAGCGCTTAGCTCATATTCCTATGAACTCCATAAAGTACTTTGGCTTGTCGTCTGCAATAGAACACTATAGAACAAAGATTTCGAAACCTGAGTCTTTTACAAGGCTAGTTTATGGTTGAAAGTACAATAAACACACTCAGAGAACTTAAAATAAAACCCAGAAAAAGATTTTTATGGCACTTTGATCTTAACTTTTAAGGAATTCTGTGTTGAGCACTTCAGATAAACCATAACAGAAATATATCTCACATATTTTGTGACTTAGTCTAATGCCCTTAACTGAATTTCGCTGAGTGTATACTATACCTATACTTAAAAGCTAAACTATATAGCATAAATATATAGCATACTATATGCAACGATTTCTGAGCACTCGGGAAGACTATGTATCTATAAATCTATTTTGTTTTGAATTTAAATTAAATCTATTTATTTATCTAGCTTTATACAGCTGAATGTATAAATATGCTGATTACACTGCTCTACAGGGTCGTTTTCTGTTTCATAGGAGCTCCATTTGATGTTGCTTATCAACCAAATATACTTTATAGACCTGCCCATTCAGCACTCAACACAAATCGAAAGCCAAATCAATCCCCTACACATAACATATAAAAAATTTATTATCAATAAAAATTTTACAAATTTTTAAAAACTCTATGAGCCGCCATAAAAAAGCAAATCAAACACTTAAAACACTTCTGCCCACTCAAAGCAATTTAAACAATTCCATGAGAGCCAAAAATTTAGCTGAAAATATTTCAAAATAAATAAATATTTATTTTCGCTCATTTTTTTAATAATAAATCGATTTTTTTGAAAATCGTGACAGTTCCACGAATTTACGAGCTCTTCCGTGCAACATTTATTTTGCAATCTATTTGTTTAAATTAGTCTAAAGCAATGAAAAAAAAACACAAACAGAAAATGAAAATGAAAATCCCAAAACACATTTCGCATAAACAAAAAGTTTTCAATCAACAGCGGAAAAAGTAAAAATTGTGAGCGGAAAAACGAGAAAAAGATCAAAAGAGGTTTTTTTTCGCAGTTTTCCATTTGCATAAAGAAAAATCGGCCAGGCGAAAAAAGCCACAAGCACAGAACTACAAAAAAAGAAGAGATTTATAGATATATACACAGATATACATATACATATATATATATTTATTTATATATATATATATATTCATGGAAGACTGAAAGTCGTAAAGCTGTGGCAATTTTAATTGGACGCAAATAAATTTTGCTGCATTCGCGCAACGTTAAATCGCGTGGAGCATGTGTAAACACATCATAAAACAATTATAAAACATTTCTTGTGGAAAAACAAATATTACAAAAGAAAAGCGATAAATATCGATTGAATGTAACAAAAGAAAACACAGCAAATGAGCTGAAACCAATTGAGTTTTCCAAAGAAAAACAAAACTGTAAAAGTTGCTGTGTATTTGAGCAATTTATGTGATCGATAAATATCGATAACTTGACTATTATACGGCATTACATTGTATATATGTGACAAATCCAGCAATCACAATTCAATAAATCAATTATCGATAAATTCTATGCATAAACTATTGCTTAAGCCCCGATCAATCACTAATCGACTATTTCGATAACAAATCGTTTGAGCTCTCAACAAGTGTTTGGCCCATTCGAACCTTAGGCACTTAATTTGCGCTAATTTAAAATAGGTTTTGCCACCTGCCCAAATAGCTGCCAGCAGTGCCCTGCTGTCTAGGCTAACTAAGTTGCCATATAGCTATATATACATAGATCACATATATATATATATATGTATATATTTATATATAGTCGTCGAGTATTGTGTGCGAGCTGTGCCTTCTGCCAGTTGGTTCATTGCCAGATTATTTACGGATGCCAGAGATTGGCGTAAATCTAAGCGTACAAATTGCGCTTGCCAAAAATTATATATACACATATATGTATGTGTATATAGGTATATTCGGCACATTTTGCGGCTGATCGAAAGTAGCTCATTATGATCATAATGATTGTAATTATGATGAATATCTATATATAGCTGGCATGATGAAGTGCCAATAATTTTCTGGCATTTTGTTTAACCAAAGTGCCTGTCATATGTTTGCCTACTCTGCTACATGAACTGCCAAGCGAGTATATTAGCTTTTATGCAGTGCATGAAAAGTAGCTAGAGAGTAGGGACTTGATTAACTTAAGTATTTTTTTTACAATCTTGAGTATCTATATTATCATATTCCTAACTAGTTTTCTGAGTAATTTGCAGTTTGAGCGCGCATCTAGCAGTCATATAACGACTCACTTCTTCTACCCCTAATGCAATGCACATAATTTATGAGCATATTTTGCTTTTCCCTCTTTCTCTCTCGGCATTTATTAATTTTTAAATATTGTTATTATAGTTTGACGTGGCTTGAATGCTGGGCATGGCTAGCTGCTATTTTATTTATATGCTGTTAATTAATGTCAAGCATTTCAATAAACAATTAAAGCAGGCCGAGAGGGGAGGGGGGGTGGTGAGGGCCAGCTCAGATAGCGGGCGAGCAATTGAAATTTATGAATGTCATTAAAATTTTGCTTTCATTTATAAATTATTTGCTGTTGTTGTAGTTGTAGTTGTAGTTGTTGTTGTTGCTTTTGCTGCTGTAGCTGTTGCCTTTGCACATTTTGCTAGCTGTTTTGTGCTTGGCGGTGCATGAAATGCAAACGCAAAAAAAACGAAAAAGAAAAACTGTATAATGAACAGCTTTTTTTTCACTTTTCCATAGCAGTTGTTGCTTGTCAAACAATGGGCGCCCAAATGCATTCAACTTTGGCGCAACAACAACGACAATAATCACATTTAAGCCTGCTCAATTTTGCCTCACCTCAAATTGTGGGCAGTGGGGACACGCCCCTTGCACGCATGTACACAGAGCACACACACACACATATGCAACACACATACATATATGTTTGCATGCATAATTTATGCCCGTGTGTCTGTGTGCTTATCCATTTCGCTGACCGCCTCCTGCGGCTTTGCATTGCGTGCCAAAGTTGCCGCCTCTGTCTGGCCGCATGTCCTGCACCAGCCAACCCGCCAACCCGCCAGCCAACAACAAAAGCTAATAGAAGAAATAATGCTGAAGAGAGACTGATAGGCGTTGGTTATGCCCTGTAGGGTTAGTTGAGGGTATTTGGTGGAAGCAGCACTTCTCTGCAGGCAGTATAGCAGACTCTGTTAATATAATGTTACTGTTATGTTAATTAACATTATGCACTGTCTAAGTCTGTTAAAGTTTAATGAGTCCATATTAAACATTAACAGATCTAGACAGCACATAATGTTAATTAACATAACATTAACATTACATTAACATACTGCTGTTAAATTTATGTTAAATACTATGTGTAAGAAAAAAAAGCTTTAAATATATATATCCACTCATTTGAATAAGGTTCACACATTCTCATAAACTTCAAGTTAACAGCAGAGCTGTTAGCGAAGAGCTGTTAATTGCAGGCTTTACAGTTAGTTAACAGATGTTAAGTAGTAAGTAAGGCTGACAAATTGTTCGCTCAGTTCTAGGCATACAAAATATATCTAGCAAATATAATACAAATGCCTTACACATCAAACTCTCTAAGCTGCTCCTACAGTTTTACAGGGTATTTATAACTGCTGCATAAATCATCTATAAACTATGCGCACAATTAACATATTATTGAAAATAAATGTCAAACTGCTGCCAGCGACAGCGGACACTTGAAATTGTTACGAGCTTTACAGGGTATCATAAACTATATGCATATTTGAAGTGATGGTCAACGTGTTTGTATTGCTTGCAATTAACGTAACAGCAGCCAGCAACGAGCAACGAGCAACGAGCAAACCCGCAACAGCAGCATAAATGAAATATGCATGAAAACAATAATCAATGCAAACACAACGGAGCAGCCCATAAAAGAGAGCGAGTGAGGGTATATCAGAGGGTTCCCACTGCCGCCGCTGCTGCTGCTGCTGCTGGCCAATGCAGTTTTCTCGATTAAATTTTAAGTGCCGTGTCATTAAAATCGCGTGAGGGAGCTGCCGCTGCAGTTGCTGCCTGATGTTTGTCTGGGGCGTGGCAACGCAGCGATTCCATGGGACGACAGCTAAACGAGCTTAAAAGAGGGAGAATGCTGTCAAAGGCAGTGAACGACTGCCAGATATGCTAGGGTGTAGAGAGGTACACCTAGAGAATCTTTAATGAAGTCTAGCTTAACAGTGTTTTAGACGGATGTGAACGACTGGCAGATACACTAGGGTATGTAGCGAGCAGCTCGTTGATGCTTGTCTGCTTTATTTCTTGTCAAGTTGGACTATCAGCAGATTATAAAGAGTGCTGCAGACGGATGTGAACGACTGGCAGATACACTAGAATACAAAACGAGCTGCTGTAATTGATACTTGAGCTTTATTTCTCTCAAATCTGAATAACCTAGAATATCTTACAGATAACTCATTTTGGAAGTGTTGTAAATAGATATATGCCCGACTGGCAGATACCCTTTATGCATCCACTAGCTCAAGAACTGTTTTAGCTTGCTTCCTATCAAATATTCCCCCAGTAAATCTGATCAGTCATAACATTTCCTTCTTCTGCTTGTTTCATACTCACACACAAAACCCATCTACCCCATCTGCGCTTCACTTTTCAATGCAAAATGCTGAAATTTAATAATAATAACAGCAATGCTGTAGCGGCAAAAAAAAGCTGCCAATTGCTGGGGCAGTTACAGTTGAAGGAACTCGCTGCGACGTGAAAATAGAGTGAGAAAATGTTGTATTCATTTTAGCTGAGCGACGACGCTGTAATTAACTGGGCTGAGGCAGAAAGTGGGCGGGACAGGCCTGAAACGCCCACATCATTAACAGCAACAGCACTGGGAACATCATCAACCTCATCATCATCATCATCATTATGATTATTAGCCATTTTTTTGTGAAAGAGAAATTGAAATGGGTCGTCGTCGTCATTAGCAGCAGCAGGAGAAAAAAAAACAAACATAAAAGGCGCACTAATTAAAATTACAACAAACGCTGGACAAAAAGGTCAGAGAGTGAGGGTGGAAAATGTGTATATAATAGATAAACAATAACAACAACAACAGCAACAACATCAACAAACAGACAACCTAATTGAGTTGGCCGAGGCAGCATGAAAAGGACAAACTGACAAAGGCAGCAGCAGCGAATAAAATGGAACGCAAACATTTATATTTAAATACACACAATTTCCCGCTGTCTGTGCAGCCCGGTCAGTCAAATTGAATTAAAAATGTGATTGTTAATTTGCAATATGCGCATAATTAAAGAGAGAGATCAACATAAAGAAGCAGCTGAAGCAGAAACAGCAGCAGGAGCAGGAGTGGAAGCTGGCGCAGGAGTCGACGTTGGGGTTGCTCAGCTAACAACGTCATATTAAAGCTGATTTGCCGCTTGACTTGTCAGCCGAAGCCAGACACACACACACACACACACACACACACAGCTGCAAATAAGCAAACACGCAAACAAACAAATAAACGTACAAACTGAAGCTGGCTTTATTCGCGCATTTTATCAGGCATTACGTATACGACATGTGTGCTCCATGTATGTGTGTGTTTGCTACTGTGTAGGTGGCAAGCGCTTAGCACAGGAAGCCGGAAGGCAGCTGGAAGGAAAGAAACACACTCACGTCGAGCATAGGGAGCGGCACAGTGGTGCCAATATATGCAAAGAAAATCACTTTATACATATATAAATGTAGATATGAACAAATATACATTTTTTTTATAACATTTATGTGTTATTTACAAAACAGAAGCCTCAAAAAAATCTTTTAAAAAAAAACTAAAGGCTGAGATGTTAATTTTAAGACATTTTTAAAATAATAATTTTGGCTTATTTATTTTATTTTAAAACAAATTTAGAAAGCAATAATTTAATAATTTATATTGGTTAATTAATTTTAATTTAATTTTTTTTTTAGCAAAAATATTTAAAATATATTTTTTATATGTTGTATATTTTTTAATATTTTGCATATATATATATATTTTTAATTTTATATATAGTTTTCATATTTTATATTTTATATATTTTTTAAGTTATATATATATATATATATATATATATATATATAAATATGTATATTTTATATGTTATAGATGTATATCGTTTGAAGCATTTTTCTATATATTTAAATTTAAATACGTTGTATTATTTCTTATATTAATATATATATATATATATATATATATATATATATATATATATATATTTTTTTTTTTTTAAATTATTTTAAATTAAATTATTTTGATAAATACGTTTCAAGTTTAATTATGTTTTATTTTTCTATTTTTTACATTTATAAAATTCATCATATTTATATTTTTTATAATTATTAAATTCATTGTATTTAAATTTTTTAATTGTTACTTTAATTATAATATAGTTTTTAAATTTTATAGTGTATTATTTCATCTGCATTTATTTTTAAATACTCTCTCTCTCTCTCTCTCTGCATATCCCTTAACATATGCTACCTGCCTGCCCGCTACATTCTCCTTTCATCACTCATAAATTTTACCTTAATTAACTCTAACCCTGCTAAAAAAAAAAAAAAGAAAACCCAATTTGTTATCAGTTTCTCTGGGTCTCGCTGCACTGTGCAGTTTTTGTGCAGGACGGCACAGGACAGGCCAGTTCAACCACAGCACAGGGCACATCCTGCTGCGTTCAGCTGAATGCTCGACTGGCTGACTGGCTGACTGTCCGCCAGTGCGACCCGCCGACAAACTGCTAAAAACCCAAACCGAAGCGAAACCCAAAGCAATGCTCTGCACACAGCATGGCACTGGCTTTCTCGTCGACCCAGGGCCACATATTTTTTTGTTGTTGTCGTTTTATGCTCGCGTTCACAGCTCCTACATACATGGCACATCCGGTACGAGAAGGAACGTAGCATGTGTATGCGAAACGTAACGTGCCATGGCAGCTGGAATTTACAATGGCAGCGAGACTGCCTTCAGCTACTGGCTGTCTGTGCCGTATATAAAATATCCTGCCAGCTTGTGTGGCGCTTCCTGTGGCGGTGGCACGCACACAGGCACATATGCATTTATATATATATGTGTGTGTTAGTATGTGTATGTATATGACCGAAAAAACCCACCCACCCGCCTGGATTCACCCTCTTTGGCCACTGACGTTGATTTTGTCGCAGTGTCGCAGCGACAGCAGCTAACAAAGCGTAACCCCGCACTCTACTCTAGAAGTTGATTGTTGTTGTTGTTGTTGCTGTTGTTGCTTTAGCTGTGTTTATTGTTTGTGCCACAGCAAAAAAGAAAAGAAAAAGAAAACCACCTTTGCCGGCATGTTCCAAGCGCTTTTGTTTTTACGTCGCGACTTTGTCAGGATTTCAGCAGCGCCGTCGTCCTGCCGACAGCCACATGTATTTTTCATTTGCTCTCCATTACTTTGGGGGCTCTCATTTGCGTTGTATATATATAGAAAAAGTTTTCCTTGCGCTTAAATTATGCACAGCGCATAAATTAAATGTCAATTTTAATAAAGTCATTCGACATGAGGACATGAGGGGCCAGCGAGAGTTTTTGGCAAATCGTAGCAGGAAACGTGCGCTGCGGTCGACAGACTGCCAGAGAAATTAAATTTTTATGAATCAACAGAGTGACGCACAGACACACACACACACTCAGCCAGTTGAGGGTGCTGCTCTGGTCCGGGGCATAATGAAGTTTAAGTGTAATATAATGGGCATTGGGCATGGGCGAGGGCCAGACGCTGTGACGCCCTTTGCCAGCTCGAGCACAACCCCACAATTTCACATTGTGTGCATGTTCAGGTTAAAGTGGTTAAATAAACGCACGCGTGGCGACACAAATGAAACGTGACGAGTGCCACCGACGTCGACGACGACGACGGCGATAACAACAACAATCGCACCTCGCAACACCCCTAGTCATGTAGCAAGAGACCACAGTCGGTAGGCGTGTGCGTTGTTGTTGCTGTTGTTGTTGTTGTTGCAATCGTGCCCGGCATGTGCAAGCAGCGCAGACAATGTCGAAAGGCCGCCAATCTTGTACAGCAAAGCCACACGCGTGCCACGCACTTTAATCATATCGAAATGAATCAAGCAAACAGACCAAACCATTGCCAATGCATTGGCCAGGCATTATCGAACTATAGAAAGAGAAACTCGCCAAGTGGCAAGAGGAGCAACAATTGGGGGATAGCTATGGGAAGATACCTTGGCACTTGGCCGAGAGTTAAGGCTAAAGCTAAACTTCCCACCGATAGAAGTCATAAAAATATTATATATATGTAATATAGAAATACTTCTCATGCACCATCTGTTAAGCTGAAAGAGAAAGCAACAAAGCGACGCTACCTAGGCAAAATCAGAAGACAATAATACCTAAAAGACTTCTTGAAAAGGCACTTGGCAGAGAGTTAGGCCTGAAGTTTAACTTCCGCCTCATACAAATTATAAAAATATCTCCTTCTCAGGCACTCTCTGTTAAGTTGAAGTAGAAAACAACAATGCGACGCTATCTAGGCACATAAAGAAGGCCCAAAAACTTTACAGATTTACAGGAAAACAACTTAGCTGAAACTTAAATCAAAATCTGAACCTGCCATAGGTACAAATTCCTCACGCATTCGTCAGTTCTTAAACAACAATCACAAATCAAGAAAGCGACGCTATCTAGACAAGAGCCATACTAAAATACCTCATATTTATTTGCAGACACAGTGCTTAGCGTGGGTTTTTCTAGCAACAGCAACAGCCTTACTTCCGACTGCTATTAGCTGGGCAAATTACAAATATATTATATAGATAAAGCAGGCAATTAGTTATCTAACAACCTAGACTCTAGGGGCTTACAAGCTGATAAGAAAATTGAAATAGACAACAGAAAATAATCGCTATCTACACAAAAAGTCAAGCCTAATGCCACAAAGAACTTTAGATATAGAGCTCAGCAGAGGGTCTGGCCAAAAGCTTAATTTGCAATCAAACGTGAGAATATGTTAAGACTCTTGATTGGGAATATTATAAGTTTTTGATATAGATGATAAAAAAAATGGTTAAGGAATAAATATGGTTGAAGGATTTTTAAAGAATTTAAAAAAATAAAATAAAAAATAAAGCTCTCTATTTACACCTTAAGTAAATATCAATTATAAATTACAAAAAAAAAAAAATCCAGCAAAAAATTAGTTTATCAATTCATTCAGCATAACCAGCTAACTTCTAGTGTTAATAAATTATTTAAAAAAAGAAAAGAAACCCCTTCAATTCGCTCACATAGTCCACAAATAAGACAAGTTAAAGTTCAAATTAACTGACATGTCCAAAGTGCCCCACCAATCCACACTGTGGTATGCTAAACTAATTAACCTGTGCGTGAAATATTTTCCAAATTCCCTTTGAGGTTTCTATATAATTTATGTACAACAGCAGCAGAAGCAGCAACAAAAGCCACAAGCTAAATGACATTGCATGTCAAGCTCAAATTAACGGAAAGTATTTTTGAACTCACACAGAGAGAGAGAGAGGGAGAGAGAGAGAAAGGGAGGCAAGTACACGCACGCACACACATAATTAGAGCTGCTTTATAATGCAGACTGTCATGTAAGCCAGCCTCAAAATAAGACAACAGACAGCAGACAGCAGACCACAGCAAGCAGAAAGAATTTGTGAAATTTTTAGGCAAATTTGAGTCATGTTGAGCTGTAAGAGGCAATGTTAAGGCTAAGTAATTGAAAGAGGAATTGGAAGAGAAACAGTAACAGTATATGTTAAAGCTATGTTAACAAACTAACTATGTTGAAGCTTTGTAAGACGTCTATTAAGAGTTAACAGTAGGCACATAACAGCTCAATAACATTAACATAACATAGCTGCTGTTTAACATAAACTGGAGCAGTCTTAGATCAAAATCTAATACATTCTGTTGCTTAACATAAATAAGAAACAGATGTTAACATAGCTAACATTCTGCCACCAAGAACACACAGCAATCTAGAGCCATAAAAGACAGATTTTGCACAAGCCATTAGAAATCAATTATATAAATATATTATAAATATATATATACAAATCTAAAAGCCCAAACTATCTGCCCTATTCTAAGGCAACAAACCACATTTCTAGTTTACGGAAATAATTTATCATTAAATTTTGTTTTTGAGAAATGTTTCTCTTGTTCTGTTCTTTTTGTTCGGCTCAGGCTGTCGAAAAGTTTTACGCATTGCTGCACTGCATTTCGTTAATTAAAAGCACAAAACTATGCTGAATAATTAAATGAGCTCAGGCAGACGGAGACACGCAGAGACAAAGAGAGAGAGAGAAAGGCAGAGTGCAGATATAGCAGCAGACATGTGTCAAAGGGATTTGGGGATTATTTCAGGTGCTTGTGTGGGTGGCTGAAGAGAGTCAAAGTTTTATGCAAAGTCTTTTGCCTAATGCCTCGAGGTGCTCAAGTGTGAGTAGCTACGTGTGTGAGTGTGTGTGTGGGTGGATATATGGATGATTGTCTGCGTATCTACTAAAACACGCCTGAGAGCACACAGCAAGAACAAAAGCAAAACATCAATAGGCAATGCGCTATGCATAAGCAAATACTTTGTGACGGCTGAAGTGTGTGGAGAGCTACAGCCAGAGCTGCAGATACACTCTAATGAAGGTTTACTGCCCGTCTGTCTGTCTGTTTGTCTGCAGCAGCAACATTTGCCTTTTGCTTGAGCCCTGCGTCTTCCAATCAGTTGACGCCCACAGTACAACTTTTTTGGCTGGAACTTCAGCCACGTTTAAATATATGCAAATCAGCAGGAGCAGCAGCAGCAGTTGCTGCCGTCGCCAAGTTGTGAAAATCAAATTAAGCAGCAGCAGCAGCAACAGCAGCCAAAAAGATGTTGCTGCTGCAGTCGCATGTCATGCGGCGCGTGGGCGTAGCCAAACATTTGGCAGTCGCTGCGACAAATGCAGACAGTCAACAATGTTGCTGCCAACATTTTGTATAACTTCTCGAGCCCCCACCCAACCCAGCACCAGCCAGCAACAACTTCAACTACACATTTTTGAAGTGGCAAAAACTTAGTGGCGGCTGCTGCTGCTGCTGCTGCCATTGCCAACAGCAACAGCAACCCACACAGAAAACAGCAAGCGGCAACAGTGTAAAACACACACAAGAGCAAAGGGAATGAAACTTGCCCAACTTGAGCTGGCAATTTTCTTCAACTATTTCATTTTGAAGTAGTTTCCCATGATTTTTCGGGCAAAAGAGGAAACGAAAGGCTTAGGGAGCCAAGCTGCAAGTATTATTTGGCGCCAGAGCAACAGCAGCTAGAGCAGCTAGAGCAGCGAGCTTGAAATTGAATTGAAGTGTGCTTCAGTTTTGTGTTGTCAGGCAGAAGGAAGTAGTTAAGTGAACTCAAGGGAAAACTTTTACTGGGGCGCATGGCAATTCGTTGCCAGCGTTAAAAACTTTGCGCAGCTTTTGTGTTTTTTATGCCCTGCTGGCAAAAGTTAACAAACATTGGGTATAATAAGCGGAAGCCAAATGGAAATTAAACTGCAGCAATTTACAATTAAATTTTAGCTGTTTTACAACACTGTTTTATGTAATATGCAATACTATTGTAGCACTTAACCTCAGCAAGCAATTTACAATTAAATTTTAGCTGTTTTACAACACTGTTTTATGTAATATGCAACACTATTGTGGCACTTAACCTCAGCATAATTACAGAAATATAATTCAAGTTGTAATTATAGTCAGTTAACATATGCTGATTGCTTTCAAGCTTTGCCCAACACTGCTTTTGTGCATTTTGCAACACTTAAACACATTTTAAAGCCCCTCGGTTAGTTCTGCTGCCTTCGCCTCACATTTTGCTTACCATATTGCTAAGCAGCTTATTTCTAGACACACATTTTTTTGCATTTTCTAACACTATATGCTAAAAGTTGTTTAGTTCCTAGGAAAAACTTTTGATAATTCTGCTTTATGCTGCTTATGGCAGCACTAAAAGCTTTTTAATCAACTTTCTTAAGTAGTTTGCATTTTCGGCATACGCTGCGTATGCGTAATTAAAAGATTAAGGTAGAAACTTGCACAAGCAAAACTTTTAACTGAGGAAAAGTGTCTTAAGAAATAGATTTGAAAAGCCATCCAAAATGACTGTTAGTGCAAGTTGCAGTTGCTTAACAGTCAGCAGAGATGTTAAGACAATTTACAGTCAGCTTAACATGTATTAAATGTTTAACATTTCTTACAATGTTAAGAAACTTAACATCCGAGCTAATGTTAGGCAGAGTATAGTCTTATAACAGCACTCTTAACAGTTTAATATGCTCGATAGTTGAATGTTATCACAGTTTGTCTCCATTTCTGTTATTAACATATACTTAACAGCTGTTAAGCTGCAAGACTTTCCTCA
Organism: Drosophila repleta; assembly: GCA_018903745.1. Lineage (NCBI taxonomy): Eukaryota > Metazoa > Arthropoda > Insecta > Diptera > Drosophilidae > Drosophila > Drosophila repleta. Next base: position 5,713,366 of record JAEIGN010000497.1, read on the forward strand.
ACAATTCACTATTCAAGCCTTAACATAAGTGTAGCTAACAGAAACTTTAACTAACAGCTGCTGTTAGCTAACGCAAGCTGCTTTGAATCCCATGCGATGAAACTAGTTAGTTTTGGCTTAAGCTTATAAATAAAACTTTGATATCTTAAGCAACTCGTTTGAGTTGCGAAAACAAAAGTCTCGAATGTCAACCAAAGGTCAGCTTAGCCAAGCATACATATCGTTATCTTTTATCTATGACTTTCACTCTGTGTGTGCTTCCTCCTCCTCATCCTCCTCCTCCTCCCTTCCTCACTCACGCAGCTTCAATCAACAAGCATAAAAGCCAAAAGCAAAATTTTGCTGGCAGTGATAAATGTTTGGCTTGCGAGGTGACAGTCAAAAGTTTAGCTGCGTCGCATGTGGCTGCCACAGTTGATGACTGCCAGGCAACCACTCAAGCAACCACTCAAACAACCACCACAAACAACCAACCAGCCAGCCAACCACCCAGTTAGTTGTTAGCAAAGTTCTTCGCTTTTTTGCGGCCCAGCTGGCTTTCTTCTTGTTTCATTTGTTTGTTCGCTTTTCTGAAATGAAAGCAAAGCAAACAATTTTCGGCAGTTGCGAGAGCGAAAAAGAAAAATAAAACGTGCCACGCCCACGAGCTGGGGTGTCAGCATGTCAAATGCGGTATGCAAATGTGGTACAGTGGAAAATGCGCGGAATTCAACAGAAGCCAGAAGACAAAACAAATTTTCATGTGATTTTAATTTATCTCGCTTAGAAAGACGAACTGTATCTCTGTAACTGTTGTGTGTGCGCTGTGTTTTGGCAGCTAATTAAACACAAGCCACACAAAACAAAAGACCCCAAAAATATGCAGAGAGATATATACATATATATATATATCTGAACACACGCACTGTGGGTCTCTATAAATAAAAATTGTACAGCGCGCGGCTCGACGAGCCAAACACATTTAAAATTGAAATTGAAATAAATTAAAAAGTCAACGGACAGTGAGAAGCGTCTGGGAGGGGGTACCAGAGCGGAGCTGGCTGAGTGGGAGGGGGAGGGGGTGTGGGGGGGCAGCCAGGCAAGAAGCTGTTCGCCCCATAAGCCAAGTGGTCAAAGCAACGTCAATTTGTAGCAGCTAACAAATTTCTGTGCAGCAATAAAATTTAATTTTATGAGACAAGCCCAAACAAAGCGTTAAAAGCAAATATAACAAAATAAATTTGCAAATATTTTTAATTGAAAAAAAAAAAATAATAATAAATAAAATGAAATAAATAATCGAAAAAAAAAATATATTTAAAAAATTAAAAAAGCATTTCCAGACACAAATTGTGTTTATTGATGGCCTCGAGCACAATAACTCATAATTTATATATATGAAGAGTATATCGAATATATATATATACAGCCTTATATCCGTTCAGTTTGCATATACAATGATTCACTTCCAAGCAACAACAGCCAAAAAAAATCAAAATTCAAGCGCCTTTATTTATGATTTTCAAAATTACATTAAGCATGCGACGTGTTGCACATGTCAGCGCTGTCATTTAACAGCGACTATATATACACACATATATATATATTACAGAAATACCCTAGAAATGTGAAGAGCACGACTAGCAGATGCCGAGCAGGCAACACTTGAAATTTACAAATATAAAAGATATTCATAAAGATATTCATAAAGAACTTCTGCTTCAGCTGCCAGAAGATAGTACGCCAGTTGCATAAGACCTGATTAAAGTTGAGAATTGACTTGAAAAACTTTATCAAAAATTAACAAAATTAGTCAAATTGATGAATGAAATGAATTTCATTAGAGCAGCCATGGAATGCCTCATTTCACACAATTTTATTTACTCAAGCTACAGATACTATTTAGTGTCAATATGGCAGATGCTACAAGACAGGTTCAAATGCTTTGAGCAATCTAAAATGCGAATCACAAATTGATTTCTACAATGAAAGAATCACATCGTGAAGTGCTTTAGCTGTCAGTTGACGTCAAAGCGCGGATAAAATGGGCAAATTAGCATCGATAAGTGAAATTGCAAACAAGCTATATATGCACTATAATATATATCATACTTGATATATTTCACTTTCATATGTATTCATTTTCATATTCGTATATATTCATATTAACATTAATTTTTGTATTTATATATATTCATATTCATATTCATATTCATATTCATATTCATATTCATATTCTTATTCATATTCATATTCACATTCATATTCTTATTCTTATTCTTATTCTTATTCATATTCATATTCATATTCATATTCATATTCATATTCATATTCATATTCATATTCATATTCATATTCATATTCATATTCATATTCATATTCATATTCATATTCATATTCATATTCATATTCATATTCATATTCATATTCATATTCATATTCATATTCATATTCATATTCATATTCATATTCTTATTCATATTTGTATTCAATTATATAATTCATATATTTCTAACACTCTAGAGTATCTATAAGTTCGATTAGCATCGAGTCTATAGAGTATCTACATAGTCTATCATCTCTCCTTATACCCATTGCTCAGTGAACTTAATGCGCCTTATATTCTACCTATCACTCTAGAGTATCTCATTAGTCTATTATCATTTAATTTCTGCTTTAATCTCTCTCCAACACTCTAGAGTATCTATACAGTCTATCATCACTTCTCTTACCTCCTATATCTTAATGCTCTACATACTCTACCTATCACTCTAGAGCATCTCAATAAACCATCATCATTTATTTTCCCATTTCTAGAGTATCTATACAGTCTGTCATCACAGTTGGTCATTTGCTCCTTTGCTCAATTGCCGTATTTATAGAACTCTTTAAGCATTTGCTCATTTTGAGCTGTCGACGTAATACGATTTGACACATGTGCCGCAGCCGCCTCTGGGGTGCCATTAATTATAGCCGCTGATCTATCGCGCAGCAGTGGAAAATCTGTAGAGACTACGCTTTGGGGGGCCGCCCCAACTCACAGTTAACGCACACAAATCGAACAGTTTTCAAATATTTTGTGGATTCTTTTTCCATGCCATTGCCTTTCGGTATGTAAAACAAATTAACTTGTTTGTTTATTAAATTTTAAGTGGAAATCTTGAGCGAACACACAGAGAGAGAGAGAGGGGGGGGGGGGCAGGTGTGCGTGGGTGGACTATATGTTAGCTGTTGGTAGTATTTAAAATTGCTTGCGGCTCACTTCTGCCGTTTTTGTTTCATTGAAATTACGCTCTTTTTGGATTTATTTGTTTTCTTTATTGCGGGTTTCTTTTCTCTTTTGCGCGTTGCCCGCATTTTTCACACGTAATTCTGACAGCTTTATGTGCGTGTGTGTGTGTATGTGTGCGTTTGTTGGTTTTTGCCTTCCATTTGCTGATTTTGGCGTGTATTTCATTTTTGTATGCCAAATGTGCGAAATGTCATAAATTTTATGGCCAGCGCGCATGCAAAAGCACCAAAAAGAATATAAAAATATTTATATATATAAATGTATATATGTATACATATTATATATTTGTGAATAAAATGCAAAATAAAAGTCCGCCGACTACGCAGGGGGAGTTACATTTGGCTTGAATGGGCCCCGGCCAGCGGCAAACGTAATGAAATTCGTATTCAGTTTATTTTCATTTTTATGCGAGCTTTTTTTTCGTGCTTACGATGAGGAAGACACGAGCTCTAAAGCCAGAGCCAAAAAAAAAAAAGAAAAGAAAAAAAGCTAGGCAAATGGTGTCAAAACTGCTTTGCGTGCAATATTTGCCAAGTGGCAGAGGCAGCACAACAAAAGAGGAAAAGAAATTATGCTGAGACGTGTTCATGTTGAAGGTAGTATAATAAAGCCATCTATAAACACTCTAACTTTAGAGATTTCTAGCTAGAAATAAAAGCAAATATACATATATATAGATATATATATATATATATATATTGTAGTCATAAACTATAAACAGAGCGAACTTAGATTTATTTGACAGCAAATATTAGCAGCGATAAAGCTTAACACTTGCTTCGGGCTACATGTTCAGCAGATGTGGCCTATAAAAATATGAAGTGCTTGCTGGCTAACATGGCTAACTACATATATATATATATATATGCCTGACAGCAGATCTAAGCAAATACACATCAAAAAGGCTTAGACTAGACTACTTTAGAAGTGTGGATGGAGCACATGGGGGCCAACAACTTTGAAGTATCAGATATAGTTAAGCTAAGAATTCCAGACAAAACTTCAAAGTTTAAAGCAAAACTAAAAAGACTTTATTAGGCATATTTGAAGAGAACTTAGAACTCAAGGAATGTTCATTGCAAGAACAGAATTTATAACCAAATTAAAGCAAGAAGTCAAGAAAAATGAAAGCTCAACAATAAAATCCATCTCAAGACTTAATTATCTACATTTTAATTGAGCCTGAAAGACAAGAAATCATCAAATTATAGCAGGAAATAAATCAGCTAAAGACTGCACGAATTATATTTAATGCGAACAGGCAGCTGCTAAGTTGAAGAGTTCGAAAACCAGCTGCTCATGGAAAAGATACAAATTGACACAAATTTGTTGTATATGTATAGATATAAAGTATGTAAAAGATATTTTATATATGTTTGATATTCTATTAAAAAGTGACCATGGAGAGCGAACAAGGACAGCGTATGCGTCAGAACTGAACAATGAAGAGCTCAAAATTATATACATAAATATAAACATGTTTTCAATGCCAATCGAAAACTGAAAATTTCTTAAACATAGGAGGAGATTAGGATAGGAGGATAGGAAACTTGAAGATCTAGATGAAGATGATAAGGAAATGGTGTATAGGCATAAGGATAAGAAATGGCTCCTAACATGTTTATAGATCTTACAGCAAAGCTTCGAGTAGTTCTTAGTTATAGTAGTTAAGAGCAGTAGGGTGATACTATACTACAAAAGTACTATAGTAGTAGTAGTAGTAATACAGTATAGTATAGTATAGTATAGTAGAAGGAGTAGAGTAGAGTAGAGTAGTAGTAGGGTAGATTATACTAGTAGTAGAGTAGAGTATAGTAGTAGTACAGTAGACTATAGTAGTAGTAGAGTAGAGTATAGTAGTAGTAGTAGTAGTAGTAGTAGTAGTAGTAGTAGTAGTAGTAGTAGTAGTAGTAGTAGTAGTAGTAGTAGTAGTAGTAGTAGTAGTAGTAGTAGTAGTAGTAGTAGTAGTAGTAGGGTTAGTAGAGTATGATATATAGTCCTAGTAGTAGTATTAGTAGTAATAGTAATAGTAGTAGTAGTAGTAGTAGTAGTAGTAGTAGAGTATGATATAATAGTCCCAGTAGTAAAGTAGAGTACAGTATATTATAGTAGTAGTAGTAGTAATAGTACCCTATACTATAACTCTAGGACATGACAAACTTAAGTCAATGCCAAATTGGATATATCATATATCACATATAGTTTTGCAGTTTCATTTCTTTACAAGACTAGCTCAAGATTTGATGGTGCTCCACTAACCAACGGCTCAAGTTGATGACACAGTTAATGTATGCCACATTATGCATAGGGTATCGAGTGCACTTGAGTCAACTCGATTGTTGATTTCAAATTATATAGCTTGCTTTGATTTATGTGAGGTTTCGAATAGTTTTTATGTCTGTATAAGAGCGTGTGTGTGTGTGTGTGTGTGTGTGCGTGTGTGTTTACCTTTGATTGTACTTCAAGTCGAACAGGTAAACAAATATTTGCCAAGCCATTACGAATAATGACTCGAATATGTGTTTTTCTCTTTTGTTTTATTTTTTTTTTGTTTCCTTCTGACCAATTGAGTCATAATAATTACGAGCACTTCCATATTTATTTCATAAACTTTAAAGCATTTTAGCCGTTATTTTGCTGTTCAATTTAAATATTTTATGCAAAAACTATTTATTGAATTATTTAACAAAATTCATTTACATGTGGGAATTATGTTAGCCAAAAAAGCAAAAATATTTGAAAATTTCATTTATTTTTGGTTATCAACAGAGAGAGAGGAAGAGAGAGAGAGAGAGGGAGGGAGAATTTCGAGGCAAAAATACAATTTTATGTGCATTTTTTGAATTCGAATTCGAATTTGAGTCGCCCACAGGCAAACAGGAACTCAATTGTTTTTGTTGTTGTTGCTTTTGTCGGTTTATTTCGGCAGAGAATTTGCGGTTGTATGCGTGTGTGTTCATGTGTGTGTGTGTGTGTGTGTGCGGTTTATACTAAAACTTTTACACATTTTTGGCTGAAACATTTCCAACTTCCGAACGCATCATTTGGAGAGGGCGTGTCGAAGGGAGGTCAGCTGGGTAGCTGGGCTTCCATATCGTTTGTCGGCACTTTTCGGAAATGTTTTTAGCAATGCAAAGCACAAAATGGGTATTACAAAAAAAAAAAAGAAGCCGTGTGCCGCATATAAATTTGTGTTTGTTTGTTGAACCACCAAAACGGCAAAAACAGCAAATAAACTGCGAATGTTTTGCGTAGTTTGACTGCGTGTTTAGATGCCCTGTAGCACGGGGTAGCTGAGGGGGATTTAATGGAAATTGATTGATTGAATAAGCAAAAGAAGAGAGAGTCGTTTATAAAGGGGATTACAGGGTATCTGTGAATTGAATGAGCAGTTCTAGCAGTTCATTCAAGTATAAACAGAGCTAGAGCTAGCATATATCCTCCATATATGCTCTCTAAATAGAGTATTCACAGCAATTACAGGGTATTTCTTAGTCACATCGTGAGTTGTATGAAAGAATTGTTGAACTGAGCCCCTTAAAAATAACAGTTTATACAGCTAAAACAGAGCTCGAACTAGTTTAGTCATGGCATATTTATAGCAAGGGTATTCATAGGTTGGGTACGCATATAGCTAGGGTATGCATAACTAAAATAGGGCAATTTCCATGATAACTTGACAATTTATAAAAGTAGTCTGAAAAGGCCTTACAATAGAGCTAAAACAAGCAAAAGGAAGGCAGGCAAGTCCCAAGCCTTAGTTGTTTGAGGCCAAAAGAAGGCAGAGCTAGTATATACAGGGTATATAAATGGAAATAACAGGGTATTACCAATATATACCTTAAGAAAACGAAAGACTTCTTGCTCTAAGCCATAGCCATCATTTCCCAAATCTTTTTTCATACAATCTAAATACAACAGCTTCTGGCAGCTTCAAGCCCAGCCCCTACAGGGTATCTGCTAGTCAGACCTCCCCACATACCATCATTATTTATGCATATTAACTGCGGCCAACAGCAGCAGCACTAATAAAATTCCACTTTTAATTGCAAAACTTTTTTAATTAGATAAATTTTGCATTTCATATAGAGCTGGCGCCATCTAGCGTCGAGTAGCGCGCTAACTTACTCAACTATTAAGCCAATGGACAATGTGTGTGTGTGCATACCTGTAATGAGAGAAAGAGAGAGAGAGAGAGAGTTAGTTACAATGCACAAAATATAATTAAAATAAATAATAAAGGAAGCGCAAACATTGAAATTCAATTTACTGCACATTTTGGCATAAATAAACGCAAATCAAATGCAAACAGAGACAGAGAGGGAGAGAGGGAGAGATGGAGGGCAATTGTTGCTGCCACACGGAGGCAATTAATGTGACGCATAAATAATTTATTGTCATTCGCAATGACAATTCAATGGAAGCGAAATTGGCTAGGTAGTAAAAAGGGGTGTAGAGCAAGGCAGAGGGTAGCAGAGAGAGAGATAGAGGGGGAGGGAGGGAGTTGCATGGCTATTAAAGGAGTTCCGACTGAGCTGACAACACACAATTGCACATCTGTCAGCTGCAACAACAACAACTTAATCTCTCTCTCTATATATATAGCTGAGCTCTGCTTATTGATTTGGCTTTGTGAACTAAAAACTTTTTGCTGTGCTTAAAGTTTAGTCAGCCGTGTGAGTGTATGACAAATATATGTATTAAGTGTAATTAATATGACTAATTATAATTGAAAAACTACTTCAATGGAACGAAACTAAATGAGCTACGATAAGCTGGTAGCAGAGGTGGGCATAGTTGGTGAATTGTCGAGAATTGTTGACTTATATAGTAATAAGATTGCTTAAGAACTGGAACCAGGCGAACTATGATCTAAATGAATGAACTATACAAAATATATAGACAACTTAGTACGCATATAATACAGATTCCTAGTAAAAATAAACTCAGATATATATTTAGAGAAGAACACCGCTAAAGCTGTCGAAAAAGAACAAAAGAGCTAGTTCCAAAAAGTTCAAATTCCTTAAAACAATAATAAAAATGAGTATTCTAGACTTTCTTTGAGTTCTCTGGTGTAAGCCGCTAAAAAGTAAAAAAGAACTAGTTCCAATTATGATTATGAATAAAAGAACTCTCTATGTGTGCGTAAGCAAATACAGCAATACAGAGAATGATATGGAGTCTCATTAGGTTCTCGAGCTATAGCTGTCAAAAAAGCACAAATGAACTAGTTCCAAATTGGGTTTACTAATAGAACTATAGCTATACATAGAGGAATACAGAGTATGATATGCGCTTACATAAACTTCACTAGTTATAAACCTACAGACATAACTTTTGCCTTTAAATGAACACAAAAGAACTAGTTCCAAGCATTACTAAACAAAACATTTCTCAGTAATTTCTAGATAGATGCATACACAGCAGTCTCATCAAGTTCTCCAGCTAGAAACACAACTTAGGCTGTCAGAAAGCACAAAAGAACTAGTTCCAATTATAATTTTACAAAGTACAAAAGTACTAGTTCCCAGCAAGATTTAACAAAAGAACTATCTGTAGGCGTCTAGAAGAGCTAGGTATTCATGCAGTTCTCGAAAACATTTCTAGCCATAATTCTCTGTGGCTGGTTATGCAATGAACTGGCTCAGCTATCAAAATGTGTGCATCCAGAGCCAATTGAGTTACGGAAATGGAAATTAGAAAATTGCAATGCAGTCTCAAGTTGACATTTGAGTTGTTGGCTGACACACATGACAGGCAACAACAACAGCAGTTCATGTGAATTTTGCCGTTGTGAGAGGGCAAGTTGACGCTTTTACTATGGGTCAAGACGCTCAACGTTGGCCAACAGCAACAGCAACAGCAATGGCAATGGCAACAGCAACGGCAACTTTCTAAATGCAACACACACACACACACAGAAACACTTGAAGTCATTTAGCTGTTTGGCTGCAGCCCATTCATCATCATGCAGCAAACAAAGTGCGCAGTCATCTGAGCGATGATTCGTGCAGGCAAATTGCCACGCCTGCATCTGGCTGGCTGCCTGGCTGGCTGCGAATGGCACTGGATATTGACGGCGCTGGCTATCTGCACACGTACAAATAACTTAATTCCCGCGCTGATTAATCGGCTACGTCGTTGGCCCGCCTCGAGGGCAGCGCTCAAGTAGCTTCAATTAGAGTCCCGACCGCCGCAGCGACAATGTCATTATGGGGGAGCTCTCGAGATTGACTTTTAATGGCCGGAAATAAAATAATCAAAAAACCAGCCAGAGCCACAGTCACAGCCACGACAGCCAAAATGAGAAGAACTCGAAACTACAGAGAGAAAAAACACACACACACACACACACACACACACACACACAAAATTACAATGAGAAAAGTTGGCACTTTTTTTTCCTGCCGTCTTGTTTTCTCTTCGCATTTCGCTTCTCTTGCCCGCCCACTCGGCCGCTTGAAATGAAAAATGTTTCAACTGCCGCCCAATTCCAGTTGTCCCCAGCTGCTGGCGGACCCTCCTTGCCGGGCCGCCCCTGCCTACGCCCATGCCGCCACACAGCCAACTGGCAGCAAAAGGTCCCAAGTCACCGACTGAGCCCTGCACAGAGCCGCAAAGCACACACACACACACACACACTCTGTGTAGCAAAGAGTTCTGAGCGGCTGTTGCGACTAAGAGATACCCTCTTTAAAGTGTTGGGGATTTAAATAAAATTTAAGTTTGATATAGGAAATATGATATATAAAATAAAAAATATGATATATAAAGTACAAAAAATAAAATATATATTATATATATATAAATAATATATTAAAATTACCACAAAATATAGTTTTGTAGAGTTTACAATGCTTTGATCTAAAAAATATAGTTTCTCAAACTTTTTTATTTTTTATGTATTTATTGTCGACCTTATAGACTTTTTAAATATATTTTTTTCTGATTATTGTATCATAAAATTCATTTATAATATTTATACAAATATTTATATATTTTTTTATGCATATATATTTATATTTTTTAATATATTTATATTTTTTAATATATTTATATTTTTAATATATTTATATTTTTAACATATTTATATTTTCTATATACATATGTTTATAATTATATTTTTTTATTTATTTTTAGTTTATATATTTTTTATATTTATTTTAAGTTTATATATTTTTTTAAATTTATTTGGTTCGCTTTATTTTTTTTTATTTATTTATTATTAATTTTATTTATTTTTTTACCTGTATTTGTTTATTTATTTATTATTATTAATTTTATTTATTTTTTTACCTATATTTTTTTTTATTTATTTATTATTAATTTTATTTATTTTTTTACCTATATTTTTTTTATTTATTTATTATTATTAATTTTATTTATTTTTTTACCTATATTTTAATTATACATTTTATTTTATTTTTATTTTTTATTTACTTGTATTTTTAATTGTATTTCTTTTTTATTTCATTGAATTTTTTATTTTATTTATATTTTATATTTTATTTTTTATTTTCTTATATTTCTACACAGAAATAAAAAACTTAATATTATTACTGAGTATTCTTGGCTTTAAAAGACAATAAAATCTATATTTTAAATTAAAATTTTTAACTCAGCTCTGCTGTTTGCCCAGCTAAGCTGAGCATACCCCATTCCAAAGCGCCTGCAAATACAGCACATAAAAATTTTAGCTACACAGAGATTTCATCGTTATACGTTTTGTTTTGCCTTTTTTTTACGTTTTTCGTTATGTTTTGCTTTTGTTTTGTTTTTTTTTTTTCGCTGTGGTTCTTTGGCTTTGGTTTCACTGTAGCCGCAGGGCAGCCGCACGGCTCGACTCGAGTCGAGTCGAGTCGACGCGGTTGGGTCTTTGTGTTTATAAAAATTGAATTGATGACTCGCTTGAAATGAGTTCAAAAGGTTAATAAACGTGGCCCCAAAACGCAATTGAGTTGCCCGCTTTGAATATTTGTGGAAGAGTTTCGTCTAATTGCCACGCCCACAGCTAGTCGAAAAAAAAATGTTGGCAGATGGCCAATACCAGCTACGAGCTAATACCCGAATAACATTTGAAATGCCGTTGCAAATTATGCGGCAACGAATGCAAATTGAGGCTGACAATAATTGTGGGCGTTGCTCAATTGTTGTTGTTGCTGTTGTTGTTGTTGTAGTTGTTGCTGCTGCTGCTAAATTGAGCAACGCCAAGTGCCACAAGTGTTGCCAGCACTTGAACAATTTAATTATAGACCTCGAGACCAGGCAAACACTTCAAGCCAACAAAAAAAAAGCAAAAAGTTGTTACACCAGTTGCCAAACAGTTTGTCGACTATATATACTATATATATATACTATATATATTTGTATCTATTTTTTGGCAATCGCACGTTTCACTTGGCCAACGAAAAAAAAGTGCTTTAGGGGTCTCGCTGTCTACATTTGACAACCTGTGTTTTTTTTTTTTTTTTTTTTTTTTTTTTGCTATACTGGGGCGTATACTTAATATAGAGACATTGTCACAGCGGCCTCGAGACAGTCTGTTTTTTAATTTATGCACAATATCTCGCGCTATATATGTATATATGTAGCTTCAGCTATGCGGAGGTGCGCCAAAAGAGCTGTCATTAAATAGTCTAAATAGCTGTGGCCAACAACAATATCTCAATACGTTATTGATTAAATGCCGCTTGATTTGCTGCAATTTAAATAATTAATTGAGGCGGGCGCCACTTAAGTCGCCAGCTTCAAGAAGCCAACAGCAATTTATGTGCACCAACAACAACAACAACCAAAACAACAACAACAACTGTTGTCGTGTAGTAAAATCAATTTGCATATGCAAATTTTTTTTTTCAGCTGTCGCAGCTTTGAAACCTTTCAGCTCTTATTGCTGTTGCTGTTGACTACCGCTTGGAGTGTTAATAAATTGTCACAAGATCACAAAAGCAATGTTTTGTCCAAAAACAATGTTGTTGTGGTATATTTTGTTGTTGCTGCTGCCATAAACAAGGAAGCGGAGCTAACTGCATTACAACGCATTTCAAATACTCTGCTATAAACAGAAATCGGCCAAATAACAAACGAACTAGAGTCAGGCAGAGCTCAAGAGGTATTTTTTTAGGGAAAATCTGTGACTACAGATCTCGACTTCGAATCAACACGCTTCTGAAAAGGTATGCTATTCCTAAATTGGCTAAAAAAGATCAAAGAAGCAGTTCATTTTCTTAACTCAATCCGATTTTGACATAAATGACCCCTTACATTTTCTATTGCCAATCGATAGTCGTGCTTCATACGAGTCGAAAATGACTTACATCTTTGAAATCAGCCAAATAACAATTGAGTTAGGTTCAGGCAGAGTTGAAGAGGTATGGATGGATTACTTTGTAGCTAAAGATGGTAGCTCCAAGTAAAGCTCATAACGAGAGAGCTGAACTATTTGAAGCATGAGCTCTTTTTATACCCTGAACCCATTGAAAATGGGAAATCAGGGTATAATGTTTTTGTTGAAATGTATGTAACAGGCAGAAGGAGGCGTGGCAGACCCCATAAAGTATATATATTCTTGATCAGGATGACAAGCCGAGTTGATATAGCCATGTCCGTCTGTCCGTCTGTCCGTCCGTCTGTCCGTCTGTCCGTATGTATGAACGCGTCGTTCTCAGAACCTACAAGAGCTAGAGACTTGAAATTTTTTATGTAGGTTCCTGTATAGCACGAAAAGATCGAGTTTGTTTCAGAAATTCGATAACTTTTATCGTTTTATTGTTATCGATTAAAACGAAAATCTAAATTAAGCTATAAAATTCTATCTAATTCATCTTTCTAGCTAGAGTCTTCAAATTTTGTATTTAGTGTTATGTAAGCCTTACGCAATTTCGGTTTTTGTTAAATTTTGGGTGCCACGCCCCCTTCGCCTCAAATTTGTAACTCCCGTATATCAAATACTAGAGACTTGTGCTTTGGCACATACATACATATGGATGACATGCTCACGCCCAACAAGTTTGATCAAAATCGTTCGTCTAGAAAAAAAGTTATTAAACATTTAATTTCCCATAACATTGCCATGCAAACAGCAGCCAAAGAACAGCTGACGCAACGACTTGAGCTTGTGTGTGCTTGCGCCTGTGTATGTGTGTGTGTATGTTTTGCTTGTAATGAACGTATATATGCATGTGTATATAGAAGAAATGAAGAATGCTTGGAATAGCGGATCTTCGCAGGGTTCAGGGTATACCCTAGTCGAGCGGTCTCGACTAGAGTTTTCTTACTTGTTTATAAAGGTATTCTGTGATGAAGCAATGTGTACTATAGTAAATCAAGTTAAGATCATCTCATATAAGTTAAGATCATCTAATCTTAGAATTCCCAACTAGTTGCAGCCAGAGGTCATAGTAGTCTGCTCCAAATAACAAAGGAAAGTACATAAAATGCCTTAGAACATATAGAGAGATCTATTATATAGACTCTATAGATACACACCTTATAGACTCTATATATACACACCTTATAGACTCTTTATATACACACCTGATAGACTCACACATTCCTCAACCGATTTCATCAACTCTCCATCCAAGAGCATTCAGAAAACATTCACACTACATTTTGCCCCATTAATTTCCAGAGCTAACTTCGAAATAGTTGTTTGAAATTCCTGCAGCTGATTTATGCACGATTGTCTATATAAATTATGCATGCATGCTCGCATATATGTTCATGTTCCTGTTCAATTCCACATGCATACGAGTTTTTTTTTGCAGTAAAATCAAATTGAATTCGTTTGTTGCCAGCGAATCGACTTAATGCATTATCATAAATTAGTCAAGCGAATTTTGATTTCGCTCTTTTTTGTCATTGACCAATGAACTTTTTGCAATAAAAATTTGTAGATATATACAATATATATAGTGGCCATATAGAGGCATACGAAAACCAGTAGCTAATATTCTAAAGTTTATCTTAATGTATTTATTTTATTTTTTTTCGGCTTTTTACGACATTTAAATTTACATTTTCATGGCGCACAAGAAATTAGTAGCTTTGAACGGCGTATAACAGATGTGCATTAACATTTAGCTACGTTAGGAGAGCTGTTAAGTGTGCATTAACATTTAACTACGTTAACAGCTGGTAATGAAAGGAGAGCTGTTAAGTGATTAACTTAAGGAGCGCTGTTAGCTTAAAGAGCAGAGGCATGCTCAACAGCTGTTATATAATTAGCATGAGCTAATGAGCTATTTCTATGTTAGTTTACAGCTCAACTTGTATACAGTCTGTATCAGTCTGTTAATTGATATTTCTATGCACGCTGTTAACTGTCAATCAGCTCTGTTTGGCTTAACATACCAACTGCTACTCATTTACATCATGTTATATACTTAACAGTCAAACAGCTTTGTTTACATTTTAGCTCCAATTACTTAATTATGTAAACTGCTGTTAACAGCTGTCTGCCACTTCGCTGTTAAATCCATATTGAACTAATAAATATGACAAATATTTTGTGTGAATTTTGACAGCTTGATTAATATTTTTTTTTTTTAGAAATGTTTATTTACTAAAGTTATTATTAACTCGAACAGCACTTTGAAAGCAGTGCAATAAAAAAAAAAAAACACATTTCACATGGTTTCATTTGACAGCTTTTTACATCTAATAGCGCCTCATGTCGGGTATATATAGAGTTACTGATATTCTGAAATATATTCCTCGCTTCGCGCATTCGTCATCAAATTCCGCACGGCTTATTCGGTTACAAAATGCGCTCCCAAGCGCACTGAACTCGATTCCCCCTCCCCAAAAAAAAAGAGACATAAAAAACTCCAGAGCAAGCGAGAGTGAGCTGGTGTGGGGAGTGCATGACTAGCAGATACCGTGCAGTGAGTGTTTAATAGGCCGTGAGCTGTATTTAACAGAGTTTATTTAGACTGTTAATGCTTCCAGGCTTAAAGCTTCAACTACATCTGTTGCTGCTGCTCTTTAGGTATCTTTCAGCCAAAACCTATATACCCTGTCTGCCTTAGTCAACTTCCCATGAATTCGCTGAAACAAATAACAACACAGAGTATATTTTTGCGTGTTTTTTGCTTTTTTTCATGTATCGCACGGGTGAGTCTGTTATAATTTTTTATTTCATTTTTTTTTTTTTGGGGACTCTCTTCCTCCTCCTTGCCTCTTGGTCGTTTGTGGTTTGCCCACTTTTGTTTCGTCTGTCACTCGTGTAGCGCACTTTGGCTTTGCGGGTGGTCTTCGATACAGCTAAAATGCGATCTGTTTTTCTTTGCGCTGTATGGCGACCCCCACACACACACACATCACTTGCAGTTGTATATTTTGTATCTGTATCTCTGTGTGTATCTGTGTTGCTGTGCGCTTGTTAACTTGTTCGCATGTCATTCGTTTCATTTTGACGTGCTTTCATGTCACTAAATTTGATTTTGTGTCGCAGACAACACGGCTACAACAACAGCAACAACAACAGCAACACTGACAACAAAATTATGGCCATTAAATTGGCTAAGCTACTCATAGCATTTCGCCCGTGTCGCTGTCGCTGTCTCTGTCTCTGTCTCCGCCTCCGTCTCTGTTTATCTCTTTCGCTGTATCTCTATTTGCTTTCGAGCCCCCCATTGTGGCTGCTCACTCATTTATTATTGATATTAGCCACGCATTTATTATAAATGACAAATATACATATTTATATCCCAGCGTAACATTATGGGGCATTAGTTATGCATAGATAAAAGATATGCGCACAGGCAAATATACATATGTTTGATATACCCTTTGGGGCGCTGTGTAAAAAATGGGAAACTTTCAGTGCGATTTTAACAACTAAATATATATTTATATACACACATTTACATATATTTGTATATATATATATACATCCGAGTTCAGCTCAAGTGCTTTTTTATGTTTGCACGCCAGTTGTGAAAACTTTCTTAAATATATACATACATATATTCATGTGTGTGTCTGTATCTAGGGTAGCGCAACATGATATCATCTCTGACTAAGGCGTGTAGTAAACTTCGCGTGAATATGTCACAACAACTTAATTCGGACTGAAGTCCGCAGAGATATGTGGACTAATAAAGCTGATCATATAACGTATATAATGGGCGAGTAGTTCTATATTTATAAAGGCGACATAGTGGGAAGTTTACTATTTAGACATACTATTAAATTAGGAGTAAAATTAGTGTATATGTCGTGAACATAATTAGGAATAGTATACACTGACATATGCTGTACATACTTCGGAGTAAAGTTCGTGGACAAATGTCAGCAAAATATTTCGGAGTAAATTCAACAGCTATATTCAAGCTATAATTCGGAGTAAAGTTCATAGAGTAGACTATAATTCGGATTCAACTATGATAATATATAATATAATTTATAGTATAGACATAATATATAACATAATTTGGAGTCAAACTGTCAAAGATATAGAAATGACAAAATTCGGAGATCTCGAAGTAACATATAACAGCATATTTCGGAGTTAAGTCTGCACATATGTATATCCAGAACATAATTTGAAACATAATCTACAAAAAAAACTCGACGATTGAATTAAGTCTGTGAAAATATATCAATGATATAGTTCGGAGTAAACTTGGTTAATATATATTATATAATTCGGAGTAAACTTGGTTAAGATATATTATAAATTTCAAAGTAATATCATCGATATGACGATTCGAAGTTTATTTCTTATATCGACACATTTCGGAGTAAAGTCTAGGAATTAAATCTATAACAAATTGGGAGGAAAATACTAGAGTATATGTCTACAGCAGAATGCGGAGTAAAATACGCTCGCAGACAAGTCGACGACTTACATACTTCGGACTAACATTCCTATAGTTATATCAAGTCCGAAGACTCTAAACTCTTTTGAGCTATCATATTGAATACCTCCTTAAGATTCTTCTCTTCCCTTTACGATCTCCCTATTCTCTTTCCCTATCAATTACATTCTCAGTCTCGCACTCCCTTCCCCCTTTCATTCAACTATTTTCGACGTCGCCTCAAATTTCACATCCAGCTCTCCGACACACACACACACACACACTCCGCAGAGACAATTTCTTTTCGGTGTATAATTTATTTGTCATTTTGTTGAGTCGTTGGGTTTTTGTTTGTGAATTTTATATGGTCGATTACTTGAGCGCTGTTGTCCGTCCGCCTTCAGGCGTCGTCTGCTCGGCTTCGTTTCAATTGTTGAGTTCGAGTTTATTGTTTATTAGCGGCCTTTTTTCTCCTCCTCTCCTGTTTTTTTATGTTTATTGTGGCTTTGCCTTTATGAGGCTTTAGTCATACGTTGTGGTTGTGTTGTTGCGTTGTGTTGCTGTTGTTATTTCACAGTTGAGCGCATTAAATGCTTAATAATACGCATGTCAAAAGCGTTTCTCGACTCGACGACAAATCCCCGACCCGCAATATCAATGGCAACAAAATTGGCGCCATGTCGCACGCTTCGCTGATTGTCCCCCTCCTACACACACACACACACACACAACTTTCAGGATAGTAACTGATAGATTTGGGTTAACTGCCTCACACAGAGAGAGAGAGAGGGAGAGACGAAGCTTCTCCATGCGTAACTACTGGAAACTTCAACAGCTGTGACAAAAGTCGTTTCGTTCTGTGTTGTCATTAACAAATTGATGAAGCAATTGAATATATCGATTCATTGAGCATGCCATTCGAGTGTTTCACTTACTAGACCAAACACCCACACAGCCAGACAGACACTCATTAGCCAGACACTTAACCCATTCGATCAAAAACATTTACTTCTCGACTAAACCAAACACAAATTGTTTACGCCAATCGATTCGTGTTCAATTTTCACGCCTTTTACTTTGAGTAAGCATATGAGTGTATATATATACAGCATATATAGCGAAGAAAACTAGTTTAGTGCCACTCAAACTGTTATTGTGAAACATCAAATTGTATATTTTCAGTTTGAGTTTTCTAGTTTTTGAAAAGTTTTTGAATGTTTGATGACTCTAAAACAGTATATACTAAATGCTTGACTGTTTAGCTTATTGCTAAGACTCTCAAATTGTATATTTATGTTATTAATTGACTCTCAAACTGTTTCTGCTTTAGATATATGTCAGTTTTATATAGACCAGCCAGCTTTGTTAGACTCTCTAACTGTATTGCTTTGTGAGTACTTCTTAAACTCTGCTCTAAGCCTCAGCTCCCACTGGCCTTAGAGTTTGAGCAATTGACAAAGCTTCCACATCATAACATACACATAGTTAAGATTTATCATAAGAAATCTCTTTAACTTGTAGATCTCCACTTGCCTAGTCTCACATACCCTCTCCTTAACACTCTTTCAAAGCTCCAGTCCACATTCTATAGATTTTAATCGTGGCATAATTCAAATGTTTGCGCAATCTTTTATTGAATCGCTGCCCAAACTGTTGCTCAATAAAAACTACAGCTAATTACCGGATGTTGTGGTTGTTGTTGTTGCTGCTGTTGTTTTATATATACTTTATCGCTGGCTGAAATTAAGCTCAAAAGTGAAGCGTGTCAGTTGTCAACTAATTGCCATTAGGCGCCGCTAAATAATTTATACAGAAACAAAGCAACAACAAATAATGTTTCGGAACTGGTTGTTGTTGTTGTCTTGGTTGTTGGTTGTTGCTTGTTGCTAGCTGCTGTTGCATTAGTGTCATAATTTATTTCCATGTTGCACTTTTGCAGTTTTGCAGCTCGCGCTGTTTATGGCACTGCAACATGCAACGTGCAACCAAATTATAGCCAAATGGCAAATGCACTCCGTCCGTCCGTTCGTCCGTCTGGCTGTTCGCTTGTCCGTCTCGCGGTCACTCCGACCAAAAACGTAACCCAAACCGCAAACGACAGCGGCCAAACGTAACCACAGTATGCCACTACCTTTACCCCCTCCTCCGCCCCGCTCTCTCCTCGCCCATTGCGTTCCCCTGTGTTAAATGCAACCGAAGCAACGAAGCGTGCAAATCATGTTAGTAGCAAAGCAACCCCTCTGTCACTGCCTACCCCTACACTGCCCAATCCCCCTCCTCGCTGCTTCCACTCTGCCCTCGCTCACTCTACATTTTCGCCCGGCAGCTGTGGCCCGGCACAAGCAGCACTCGCTTTGCAATGCAAACGACCGCAGGGGTCCACAATCTCACCCGCTCGCTGTCGCCCCCCTTCTCGGCGCTTCTCACATTTTGCCAGTCACAGGCCATAAAAGGTCGCCCTCTGTGTTGCTGCCAATTGACTGAGTGAATGGACAAAAAAGAGGGAAAACTGTTGGCCAGGGCGCCGAGGGTATTGGATAACAGCTACAGCAAGGCCTTGCCTTGCCTCGCCTCGCCCTCGCCCCTGCCTTGTCCTGCGTGCTGGACATGACGCACAATGTCCGCAACAGCAGCGCATTTGCCAAATTGCCTATGCCGAATGCGGGTATTTCGTGATGATTGGGCTCTCGGCATAAGCTGGTTAACTGCCACTCGCCTATCTGATTAAAAACAGAGAGGCATATGTAGAAACAGATAGACAGACAGACAGACAGACAGACAGACAGAGAGAGAGAGAGAGAGAGAGAGAGAGAGGGAGCGAGCCGGTGGGTGGGCGCGTAAAACCCACCCACAGATAACACGCTGATATCTCTGTCTAGCGAAATGAATTTTTATTGAATGCAAACAAAAATTGCGTGAAATCATAATGCTCTAGTCAAGCGAAGCCCATACGAGGTGATAAGAAATACGTGAGTTGAGCAGCCCTCATAATGTGACTCGTGCCTAATTCGCATCGAATGTGAATAAATGTTTGTTGGTTTTTTTTTTTTTTTTAAATACAAATTGTATGTAAATTGATATCTAACTCCATACCTAGGCAGATAGTGATTATAAAACTGAAATTGATGTATACTGGAATTTGTGCAGAGACAGAGCTTTAACTATTTGATAGGAAACTATTAAGAGTTTTTGTATAACAGTTTATGTATAATAATTCCTGTTTTATAGTTTGTGTAATACAGTTTATGTAGAATAATTTCTGTACTACAGTTTTTGTATAACACTTTTTGTATAACAGTTTTTGTATAACAGTTTATGTATAATAATTCCTGTATTATAGTTTGTGTATGATAGTTTATGTAGAATAATTTCTGTATTACAGTTTTTGTATAACAGTTTTTGTATAACAGTTTCTGTATAATAATTCCTGTTTAATAGTTTTTGTATAACAGTTTATGTATAACAGTTTTTATATACAAGTTTTTGTATAGTACTGTGTGTATAACAGTTTTTGTAGAATCATTTATATAACAGATTATGTATAACAGCTTTTTGTATAACTGTATAACCCATATTGTAAGTTTAAGAACTCTCTCCTATTATTTAAGAACTCTCTCCTATTACAGCCAGCTCTCTGTCTCTCTCATTATATTTATCACTCTCTCTCTCTCTCTCTATGTCTCTCTACTATCTACATCTCTCTCACAATCTTTCTCTAAGCTCTAAGCTCTCTCTATCTTTGTTCTGTCTCCATCTCTTTCTCTCTCACTGACCGTCTCTCTCTGTCTCTCTAGCAGATCTAGCTCTATCCCTCTCTCCCTCTCTCTGTCTTCCACCCTTTCTCTGCGTCTGTCTCTGAGCAATAACTTAGTTCTGTAAAGTTCTATCCAACATGAACTTTTTCAAGTAGTCCCAACTCTTTACCCTTTCTCTTTGCACCACATTCGTAAACGTTTACTGAGTATATATGTGTATAATTTAAACATGAACTAATTTGTATTGTATGTATATAATATGTATCTATATCAATATATGTCTACATATAAATAATTTAAACTAGAACTAGAACTAATTTGCATTACAAATTTCCCACTCGCTTAGGCATTCAGCATTCGATAAAACTATATAATTTAAGGCACTCGAACTATCAGGCCAGCCCATAGCATTAATAACATTTTCCGCCCAAGTCTTATTAGCAATAATAATATCAATTTCATTTATAATAATCAAAAGTCAGCTGGATTGTAAAACTTTTGAGCTAAAATGCAATTCATGCATATCATTTAGCCGAGGCCTACAGTGGGAGGAGGTGGAGAAACAAAATCAAGGCGTGGCAGCTGGCATTAACTATGCCAGAGTGTCTCTCGTCGAGGTGCCCGCTGCGTGTTCTAAATGCTTCATTTGCCAGGCTCATGAATTATGAAACAGACAAGCGGCATTCAACACTCGCACGAGTGGAGTAGAGGGGCCAAGGGAGAGGAAGGGGTGGGGGGGCTTGGGTCGCATTTTGGACAGCTGTTAAAAATTATCGATAAATGTTTAATAGCTCAGCACGCACATAGCCAGATAGAGCCGGAGTCGAGCCGAGCCGAGCCGAGCCGAAGCGCGCATAAATAAATAAACATAAATAAATAAATAGTTATGGCGGAGTGTGTGGGCCGCAAAGTAAAGTAAAAAGTAAACCAAACAAAAACAAAACAAAACAGAGAGAAACACAGAGAGAGAGAGAGAGAGAAAAAAAACAACAAAACAAAACTCAAGACCCCAAAAGACGACGACGTCGTATTTAATATGAGCAAACATGCGACGAGCGTGTAAATATTTACTAATGAACAATATTTACTTTGTTATTAAAGTAGTCGACGCGCCCGTCGACTGGAACTGAGAATATATATTATACGTATGCATATATATATATATGCTATATATATGTATGTATGTATATCGACTGGCGAGGGGTGGGGCGCTGTCTCTACACTTTGCGTGCTTGTGCCTTGGCCTGGCGTGTTAATGGCTGTGAGAGAGCTTCAAGTTACCAGTTTTTTTTTCTTCTTTACTCGAGGCAGTCGTGATTGCAGCAGAATATATATGTATACATATATATCTCGGTATGTGTGTAATAAGAGGGAAGCCAAAGTGTAGCCTATATGAGCGACCGCAAAAGCGACCACAGCGCGCTGCAGCCAGAGGCTCAGCAAAGTCTCGGCAGCTCAAACGTTTGCCCTGTCATAAACAACTTGATTGCAAGGCTTGAAGTGAGCTGAAGGAGTAGAAGATGAAGTAAGACAAGCGATGGGGGGCGTATGGGGTAAAGGGGGAGAAGTATGGGTTAAAGGCTGGGGAGGAAGGGTACAAGCAGAGAGCGGGCGAGCCATGAGCCATGAGCCATGAGAGACAAGCAGGGAAAAGGGGTTACCAAAGGGAGCAGAAATCTGAGGCAGAGCGTGAAGCAAGGACAGGAGATGGTGGACAGGGGATATGAGCTAAGGCAGAAGACTTGAGCTAAGGCAGGCAGCAGCAGGCAAGGGCAAAGAGAGGCAGCAGAGGGGGAGTAAAGGCAGGAGAGGGAGTAGAGAAGAGAGGACCCTTGAGCCTAAGCAAGGCCTAGAGCTAAAGCCAAATCGGCAGCATGAAAAGGGGGCAAAGGCAGGAGACTATGGACAGCGAAGAGGGGCCATGGGAGATCGGCAAAGGAAGGGACTAGAGTCAATGGGAGGAAGCCGAGAAGCGAGGCAAAGAGCCAAGCAGAGGCATGGGATCAGAGGGGAGGCAAAGGCAGAAGACGCTGGACAGAGCAGAGGCAAGGGCTCAAGAGACAGAGGCAGAGTAGCAAGAGAGGGCAAAGACAGAAGGGAGTAGGGGACAGAGGCAGAGAGTGAGGCAGTAGCAAGGGAAGGGAACGAAGACAGAAGGGGACAGAGGCAGTAGCAAGGGAAGGGAACGAAGACAGAAGTTGGCCAGGGGCGTGAGGAGTGGCAAGGGAAGGTAATGAAGACGGCTGACATGGCTTGGGCAAAGGAAGAGGCTATAGGCAGGGGCTACAAGCAGGGGCTACAGGCAGAGGCCATGATCAGCAAAGCAGGGCACAACGTGCAGCATATTTGGCAGGCGATAATTGCCCTATAGCTCAATACACACACACACACACATGTGCACTCCCTCTCTCTCACTCTCCCCTTTCTCTCTCTCTCTCTCTGTCTCTTCCACACACTCGTATGGAGTGACAAAGTGGCATTACTTTTCAATTTAACAAGTGCGTCTCTTTGGATTTCCTTATTCGGCAACAACATAATCAAAGCGCGGCAATCGTTTAAATTTATTTTAATTATCAACGACTGCATGTCACCCTAGCCGAACACGAACGAACGAGCGTAAAGGAGGGCGTACGCTGAGTCCCCTTTTTTTTTTTTGGGTAAGCAGAGGGTCGAGAGCCAGCATGAATCATGGCCACAGCTCAAAAGTGTTGAGGCAACACAGCAACAACAACCAGAGCGGAGTTCTCTCTCTCTCTCTCTCTCTCTCGCTCTCTCTCTCTCTCTCTCTGGACTTCAAGACCTGTTTCATTATAATTATGACCCTCATCAAAATTATTTGACTCAAGCGGTTTGTCGGCGCAGCGTAAAACGTGCCCAAATGCATATGCCCTTTGCGCTACCCTCGTTGAGGCTCGGGCTCGGGCGACCCTTTTCGGGTTATTCTTTTTTTTCCTGCTTTCCTCCTCCATCATAATTTCATTTGAAGGATAATTTGAAAATGTGTGCTCGCAGCGGCAGCGAGGGGTTTTTGCGCCAGCAAAAAGTGCCAAAATAACGATTAACGTTCAGCCCGAAACACACACGCACACAAAATTGTATCTTAGGGGTTGCTTGGCTCGAGCTAAGGGTTGTTTGCCGACCGCCCCTGCCTCTCTCCCTCTCTCTCTCTCTTTTGCCCTCTCTGCATAAGTAATGAATGTAAAATGCGTAGATGGAATGCGAATTGTTTTTGGGCTTTGACTTTGTCCCTGGGGCCGCAACGAGCAGCACGCTTCTGATTGAGCGGGGCGGGGGTAGGGGAGGCAGCTGTTTGCATGAAGTCGAACCCTTCTTGAAAGTTTCCTCTTTTTTTTTGGGTTTTCGGTTTTGTGGTTGGCATATCGCAACAACAGATTTGTAGCATTTCCGCACAACAATAACAAGAGGATTGTAAACTAATGCCCGAGCCTCTGCCAGCGCCGCGTGGCATTCGTCCTTATACAAATATACGACGCCAATGGGCATATTGTGGTGTGGTCAGTGACCAGGGCATTAAGCAGTTCCGACAACTCCCAACCACTTTCAATTAATGCCCAGCCATTGCACCCACCTCTCGCACCACCTTCGCCGCCCGCTGTAAATTGCAGCCGCAGCCTCTCCGCCTGCTGCTCCAACTCCTTCGCCTTTCTTGGCAGGTAGCTGCCAATTGCGCCGACAACCAGGCTAAGGCAATCAGCCGCAAAACGAGCCAGCAGCCAGCAGGCAGCAGCGCCCAAGCACTCGGTATGTCTGGCCTGTCCGAATGCCCGCCTGTTATAGTAGTTCAAGTGAACCGATTGCTAACACTTATTGATGCCCTGGAAATAGCAGAAAGGCGGCGAGGGTAAGCTGAATTAGAAGGTAAACATGTAAAAAACTCTTTCAATATTTGAGTTTTTGATACATTCTATGGCATTCACAAACGTTTTACTGGCTGCCTGACTTTAGTACTCCTTTTTACTGGTAAGATCTTTCTTCACTTGTTTACAGCTTAATTCATATATAAAACTTATGTTTTCTCTTCTTTTTATTGCTTCTGCGTAGCATTCTTAAACGTTTTACTGGCTGCTCGAACATAAAATTCTTTCTTCTTCACAGATATTTCCGTCTTTCACCTTCCGTCTTTCAGCTTCATTTACTTTTAAGTTTCATTTGATTTTACGACATATGTCTATTCAGCTTTGCATTCATAAACGTTTCACTGGCTGCTTGACTATCAAATTTCTGTAAGAAATTACTTTTGTCACACATTGGATTTAATTAAACTCTAAGCTACATTTAGCTAACATTTTTATAGCCTCCCAACACTAACACATTAAATTCCTCTACATTGTCGCATTCATAAACGTTTTACTGGCGGCTGTAATGCAACAAATGCCTTTTAGCTCAGCATCCGCTGTACATAATTTGTTTAACGCCCAAAACCACATGTGACATCAAATTTAATGCTCTTTACGCGTGGGTACATTAAACTTTTATCTTCGTGTCGTATTCATAAATGTTTTACTGGCTGTATTTGATATCAAATGCGGAGTTTTACGGGAGCTTATACATGAAATGAAGAAGGAAATGAAGAATGAAATGAAGAATGAAATGAAATGCAGCTAAAGTGCTTTAACTTTGCTTTAAGCTTGTGCTCTGTAAACGTTTTACTGGCTGCAGTTGCAGTTTCTATCTTCTCTCGGTCTTGGCATACCCCTTTCCAGGTCTTATAGGGCTCAAACTGCTGCACATGCCACAGGCCAGCAAAAAGACGCTAGCTAGGCTGCTCCCTGCTGTTGCCTGCTGCTGCTGCTGTTGCTGTTGCTGCCGTTTCACGTTCCCCACACAATAAAACTCGACATGTGAACAACAATATTATCAACGTCATGGGTCCCAGTTGGACAGGCGGACGGAGAGACAACGGCAGACTCTGCTTGCTTGTGCCCTTATAGCAAAAAGGGCCACAGCGATGAGGAGGTTCCCTCATGTCGCAGCATACACACATACGTTATTGTTTCTCCACACACACCCATGTGTGTGTGTGTGTGTGTGTGTGTGTGTAACCCCTGGGGATTTCGAGCGTGTAATGTATGCTTTTCATGTTTTTTTGTTAGCCATTGTGTTTGCCTAAGTTTTTCCTATGTTTTGTTTTATTTTCCTTCTTTTTTTCTCCTGACTCCTCTTCTTATTATTTTGTTTGCAACGCCATCTAGCGGCGCGGCAACTCACTAACTCACTCACTCACTGGCTGGCAGACGACATGTCCTGCAAACAGTTTTAAATTCAAATTCAGACAGCGAAAAATACATATGAAAAGGAGGCAGCAGCCGAGTCGAGTTTCGCTCCGAGTTTTGTTAATTTATTTCAACTCTTTTTTCTCCGTTTTTTTTTTTTCATATTTTTCTGCCCACTGCAAAAGGCAGAGCTCGTTGATTGCGCTGCCTACAGACAGGGCCTTTCCTCTCCTCGACATGGCATTGCTGTTTTTGCCTGTTTTCCCTCAGCCCAACTGCCACTCCTTTAGCCTTCGTTTTTTTGCGGTGCTTTTGTAATTGCAGCGAGCATGTGCTCGGGCTGTATGTGTGTGTGTGCGGATTGTTGCGAGAGGCTGCCGCTTTTTTGCGGCCCTTTTTTAAGTCAGTTTTGCAGTGGTTTGTTATAATACCATGTAGGGATTATATATATACATTTATACACATATATATCTACATACATGTTCCTTCACATCTCTCTATGGGCAGGCAATAAGCCTATTAAATTCTTTAGCATTTTGATTGTTTGCTTAAATTGTATTTTACTTTATTTATAATACTATTTTAATTGAAATTTTGTTGCTGCTCTTCAGTATTTGTATAAAAGCTCCTTAAGAGCGTATAAAAGCACACTTAAAGCTCACAGAAGCTTATTGAATTGCTTTGATAAGGCAAATTAAGAATAGGCGAAGGCCCAGTTGGAATTTATCTTAAAGTCTTGTTGCCCAACTAATACATACTTCAAGTTCATTGAAGCTCATTGAAAAGCTTTAAGAGCAAAGCTCACACATATAACTTTAAGTTTTCTGTTGGTTACTTTACAAAGTTACTATACAAGCTAACAGTAGCTTATTCTGTGCTTAAAAGTCTGTCTAAAGCTTATTAAAGCTCACTACTATTAAGTTTTTCTATAAGAATTTTCACAAACTTGTTTAAAATTCTTATAGAACTATTGAATTTAAGCATGATTAAGTCAAATTATCAAAAATAAATCGAAAGAATCGTAAAACAAACAAAGTTATTTAAGATTAATCCAAGTTACATAAGATTAATCCAAATTATGAGAAAATAGTTCAAGTTTTAAAAGATTTTGCATGAAAAATATATATTAACTGTGAGATTAAAGCAAGGTATCAAACTTATATACAATTTATAAAAGATAACGCCAAATATCGAAAGATTAAGCCAAGTTATTAAAGAATAAGCCAAGGCATGTACGATTAATCCAACCTATGCATGGTTAAGCCATATTATGAAACATTAGTGCAAGTTATGAAAGATTACTTCAAGTTATGCAAGTCAAGATTGATTATTTCCAGATTAATCCAAGTGAAAACTGAATCAAATAATCAGATATCCCCCATCAACAGGCACTGTATGCCGAGTGTCTTCCAACCTGTTTTCTATCACACAGAGCACGCCTGTCATTAGCTATTAGCAGCGGCAGCGCAAGAATGGGTATTCCAGCATTATAATATGTTGGACTTAATTAGCTGAGTGCGCGAGGCTCCTCGGTCTCGGCCTCGGTCGCTTTTAATGGCGAATAGCGACATGCACAAAAGCCACTTCAAGTAATCAACTTGTGTTGAGGTGAAAATGTTGATTAATGTCTGTGGGATTAATTACAGTTAATTGTTATAAATATTGGCGACAAGGTAAAGCGGCAAAGGATGTCGCTGGAATTTGTAGCAAACTAATCCCAGGTTCAATGTGCGCAGCTGCGGGGCGTTAAGAGGGAGGGGCTGGGCAGGGGTACAAAGCGTATAGTGTAACAAATATGCTTAATAAACAAAAGCAGAGAGAGAGAGAAAGAGAGAGAGAGAGAGGGGGGGGGCAGAGACAGAGCATGAGACGGATGTGGCACGTATAATTACGTAGCCGACACCTTTGCCACTTCGGGGGTTGCAAGCCACGCAAAGGGGTGGCAGGCAAGGAGGCAGACGTTGCTACAAAATTATTTGCTAAACAAACAGGAAACCCTAAATGGGATGAGCCGAGAGGGGAGAACAGCAAGAAAGAAGCAGAGGAAAAACAAAAACTAAATACGGAAATGCCAAGGGTTCGAGCGCTAGCAAAGAGGGTAGAGCGATTTCGCACCCCTCGCCGTCGGTTGATAACCCAAAAAATAATACCCAAGGGGACAGACGGACGCTGTTGCAGCTCAGCATATTAAATGCTAATTTTCATTTGATTGAGTGAGTTTGGCAGGCTGAAAAGGACAAAGGACTAAGGACCATGGCCCAGCATAACTGTGATTCATGCCCGTCCGGCGCAACGAAGCGTGGAAACAAGCGAGAGAAAAACTAAGTTAAGTGGCATGAAAACTAATTGATTTGCGGATTAATTTTTGGACAATGTGTGAAATAAAAAAGAGAGAATAAAATCGTAATAAAAAAATCTCGCACAGCTGTCGACGAAGTCAAAAGTCGTCAAGAAGTGGAAGCTAAAGCAATTGTACGCTCAATTCAGCCTCAAGTGGCATTAAACTGCCAGAATCCGGGGCTACAGAGATACTTGAGTCACATATGCATA
The DNA here is from genome assembly GCA_018903745.1 of Drosophila repleta. Classification (NCBI taxonomy): domain Eukaryota; kingdom Metazoa; phylum Arthropoda; class Insecta; order Diptera; family Drosophilidae; genus Drosophila; species Drosophila repleta. The sequence goes on from JAEIGN010000497.1 coordinate 5,741,984, forward strand.
TTTTCGTATATATATATTGAATAAGACTCGCAGCATGAATAAATAAAATGGCAAACAGTAAGCGGGACGTCGGTGGGCTGGAGGAGGCCGTGCAAATATGTATATATCCTTGTAGCAAATGAAAATTCAGACACACAAGCAAAAGCAAACGATTGCATAGCATGAGAAATGCGATTTGTACGTGGGCACAGTGGTACGAAACATGAGCTAAATCTATAGAAAATACAGACTGTTAACTACTAAGGCAAACAGAATGCTGTAAAGCTTAACAGCTAATGTAAAGCTCATTAACATAACAGAAATATGCATAAAATACAGAGAGTTGCTCTTAACAGTTGCTTACTGCTGCTGTAAAGTTGAAATGTAATGCTAACATCATCTTCCCATGTTAATAACAGCGCTACTCACTCAGCAAAATTAGTTACGGCTCAAGAGCAAATCAGATGAAATCAAAATATCCCAATCCCATTTCCATCTCTCTCTCTCCCTCTTGCTCTTAAATTCCCCTTATATTGCCCCTACTCGAGCTCATATTTAAGTTAAGCTTCAGGTTTGCTCGCAAGCACTTTTTAATTGCAGTTTGCTTATCTGATGAAGTTTTCAGTGTGTACCACTGTTTTCGTATGTTCTGCTGTGCAGTTGGGTGTGTGTGCTTCGATATTTTATATGCTGTTTGGCATGCAAATTGTGTGCTGCCTCTGCAACTGCCAGTGCCACTGCCTCGACGTCTCGGTCTCTGTCTCTGTCCCCCTCGCTATGCTGGGCTTTCCAGTTCAATGCACAAATACACAAGCTGGCAAAAGGCAGTCCAAAGAAGAAGAAAGAAGAAGCAGAAGACGACGACGACGACGACGAGACCAAGCGGCAGCAGGAGCGGCAGCAATTCAATGAACGGGCGAGAGGGAGAGAGAACAGCAAAAAGGGGTGACGACGACGACGACGACGACGTCTTGAGTTACAAGCAGAGCGAAAGAGAAGGAGAGCAAGAGAGAGAGGGAACTTTTGCTGATGCATATCTAAAAGCATATTAAGAGTCGACAACAACAACCACAACTACGTATGGCTGGTAAGTGTGTAAAATGATCAGCAATGCAAGTTGCAAAAGAGAAGAGAGCGGGAGAGGGAGAAGACAGCAGAGACAGAATGGCAGGCAGTCAGTCAGTTGTGTGTGGTTTGGACAAAGCGCCGGCAACAGCTTAAGGAAAGACATACACACACACATACGTATGCATATATATACATACGTATGTATTTATGTATGTGTGCTGGACAGACTAAAGCTGGTGTGGAGTAGGGCAACGTGCCAGGCAAGACAACAACGGCATTAAGCATGCACAGCCAGAACAGAACAGACGAGCAGCAGATAGAGAAGGAGCAGAAGCAGTGAAAGGAGCGCTAACAACAGGGGACTACACACAGACACACACACGCACAAGAAGAACAGGGCGCGTCCATGTCGCACATAAAACTGATTGCGGTGAACTATGCGAATGTTTTAAGTGTGCGTCCAAGCACACACGCTCTTACAATGCTGAGAGTGTGTGTGTGTGTTGTTGTTGTTGTGTGTGCGGGTTTTTTGTTGAAGCAGCAAAAATTCTGCCAAAGAGCAAACAGGATGTAATGCGAAATCAAAGCAGGCAATTTAATTGCAAATTTTTAAGAGCAAATGATCTAATGGCAAATAAAGGGAAATTGTATATTTTTCCCTTATAAGTAGGGAATTTCTTAAGTCGCGCAAATTATGCTCTCTCAAACTTTGATCAGTTGTAAGCTGCGTCACCCACGCTTAGCAGATGTTGCCCGAGGCCAGCCACAAACAACAAACAGCGCACAATAATAAAACAATTCCATTCCATACACACGCAAAAGCCATTCCCCATTTCGGATTGTGCCATGCGCCGTGCCAGAAATAAAATCTATTGTCTGCCAAAAAGTTAACGCACTTTATTGCTATTGTGTTTGGGCTTGATGAAGAGCGTGAGAGAGGGAGGAGGCAGAGAGCGGCCAGAGCTGGGCCACTAAACAGCTATTGCTTTAATGTTGCAAGTGTGTGTGAGCATGTGTGAGCGTATGTGTGTGTGTGTGTGTGTGTGCGTAGAGCAGCCTCAAGTAGCTCCTAAGCTCATTTGTCAAGTGAGCTTCGCAACTTTGCGGCAAATGCGAAACAGAGCAGTAAGAAGGCAGCACGAATAAAAGAGCAAGCATTAAGAGAGTATGACTAAGAGATACCCTGCATTTATATTATATTGAATAAATATAAGTTTCTTATTTATATTAAAATTGCATAAATTGAAAATTAAATTGAATAACTAATAGATACCCTATAAATATGACTCTTGAATATATGTAACTTTTTTATATTTGTTTGTATTTAAATTGTATAAATTGAAAAAGATATCCTGTAAATACGATTCTCTTAACTGAACTTTGGAGATTAGTTTTTGTATACATACATATATACAACTGTTACATATCCAACATCAAAACTAATATACCTTCTTTAACTCTTTATAGGGTATTCAAACGAAGACCAGGCCAAGCCAGGCCATGCCAAGCCAAGCAGCACAAAAATGTTGGCAATACAATATTTTGCCATTATGTCGAACAATAACAAGTCGACATAAGTAGATGCCGTCGCAGCAGCAGGAAAATAAGAAGAGAGAGAGAGAGAAAGAGGGGGAGACAAGCTGAAGTAGCATGCGATGCCGGGGCAGCAGGCCAGCCGAGACCCAAGACCCAACCAATAACAACAACAACAAAGAGCAGGCAAAGAGCCAAGCGAATGCGAATAGCTGCCAATTTCAGGCTTAAGTGTTCTTTTGACCCAAGCCCCCGCCCCTGCCTCAGCCCCCCTTACACGTACGAAGATAATGATGGGCACAGACATCGGCACATCAGGGAGAGCGGGCGCAGCAGAGCAAAGAGTAACGACGCATATGAAATTTAATACCACTTCACCTTTTTTTCTCTCTGCTCTGTTCTTTATTTTCTTTTCTTTTTTTCGTGCAGAGTAACTGCGTTGGCATCCGGCGCTCAGCGTGCCCTACACACGCACACAGTGTCGTCGTCCCCTCTCTTCACACACTGGCTCACAAGCTGTTGTCCCCGCTCTTCAGCTTACAGATTGAGCGCTTTATTAAGCGCATTTAAAAATTATAAAGACGCATAATAAAATGCGCGTTTATGTGCATGTGTCCAAGTGTGTGTGTGTGTGTGTGTGAAAGAGAAGAGTTATGCAATGTAAAAGCTGTGAAAAGTTAACGGCTGAAAAATGCGGCCATTTCCCAGCACAAAAAAAAAACACAAAAAGAAAAGAAAAAGGAAACAAACAAAATGCGCTTGAAATTGAGCCAGGAATTAATGAAAAAAGAAAGAGAGAAAAAGTAACAGCAAAAATATTTGTATGTATTTCGCATGAGCAAGCACAAACAATTTTCAAAACGACATGATTTTACAGTGAGCAGCAGCAGCAGATGCAGGCGAGTGAAGAGCAAGAGAGAGGGAGAGAGGGCGACGCAAGAGGCGAGTTGAATTGAAAAAGAAACTCGAACTCAACAGCGCGCAAAGCAAGCAAGAAGCAGACAAAGAACAAGAACGAAGCAAAGAATTTTTTTTCCATGGCAAGAGAACGTGGCATGAATAGCAGCAACTGCAGCAGCAAAAAAAGCAAGAGAGCAAAATTAATATTAAACAAAAAAGTGTATTACTTGCCAGCAAGAGAGAGAGAGAGATAGAGAAGAGCGAGCGGGGCTGAGACGAAGAGAACGCCAGACAACGGCAAACTTTTGTACGAACAGCAGCCAAGCAAAAGGAGCGCACAGCAAGAGAAAGCAGGGACGCGGGCAGCGAACAGAGTGCAGTTGTTATTGTTGTTTGAGTTCCAGCAGCAGCAGCAGCGGCAGCAGCGATTAGGGCGCCCTTGGCTGCGGCGCTCAACGACGAAACAACTGTCGACCTGTCGACTTCGACTCCCTCTTCCACACCCCCGCGTTCAACCAATGGAGAGTTACTTAACTCCAGTGGCTGGTTATACGGTCTCTGCTAAGCTGCGGCTTAGCGCAAAATAAAGCGCAACAAAAACAAAATGCAAGTGAGCAAAATTTCAAAATGCCCTAAAAAGGCATTAAAACAGAGATAGCAGAGCTGGGGGCAGAGACGATGGCAGCAGCAGAGCTTATAACTTGACGAAGCTCATTACGTATACATATACACACTCACACGCACACATGCTTGCATATAAAAGAGAAATATACCCGCAATATAATTTATGCCACACTTCAAACGCCTGCCTGACAGTTAGCTACACCTCTCTTCTTGCCGTCCCTCTCACCCTCTCTGCCTAGATAAGCTGTTTGTTTTAATTAAGCCGGCGAGTAAAGCTGTAAAGCAAATCGAAGCGGAAACATTTTCAGCACCATTAAAAATGCATTATAAATACCACGAATGCGAGACTGACAGAGAGGGAGGGGTTTACGTGTGTGTTTTTTTTCTGTATTTTGGGTAAACGACGTGTAAATGTGCATAAATGTATATTTGCGTATGTGTGTGTGTGTGTGTGTGATTAATTGCATGACAGCACATGCATACGCAAAGCAAAGAGGGATGGGGAAGGGGTTTGCAACTGTACAAATTGCAACAACTTGAGATTCGGTGCGAACAAGAAAATTAAAATGAAATTAACATCAAATTGGCAAAGGCAAACGGCAGCCGCAAAGCAGATGGTGACATAAAGAGCAAATAGCCCTGCAGCAAGTTGCGGTATTTGATCCTCAATTTATGTGAAAGGAAATTTTAAGTAAAGGGATTTTTACTATGCGCTCTCTTGAACTTTTTTTCGCTTAAGGTAAAGGGAAATTATTTGAAAGGAAATATATTATAAATGACTTTTTTCTCTCTTCATCTTCATCTAAGTGAACTACAGTTAACAAAAAGTCGCGCGAGCATCTGCATCTGCACGCGATGATCGCTAATTTTAAATGCTGCACGCTGCCGCATGCTAAGTGGCCGCCGTCCATAAACTAGACTGCATAATGATGTTGCGGCCGTCGACAACTGCAACAGACACAACAACAACAACAACCCATGAACATAATTCACTCACTCCGTTGCAAGGCATTTGAAACATTGCAATTGAAACTAATTCGGTTAAGTGCAAAGAGGAAGACGCAGCAGCCGAAGAGAGCGTGCTGAGCATACACACTCTGAGAGCCCAACTGGTTCATAATTCATGAGAGGAGATCCCGCTGTGAAACAAGTTGCAGCAGCAAATTTTTGCAGAGAGGAGTGAAGAGAGAGGGGAATGTTGTGCGTGCGTGTGTGATTGTGTGTGTGTGTGTGTGCGTGTTAAATTAACACCGTGACTTGCAATCAGCTCAGTTGTCATTATTTTTATTAATTTAAATCTCCATTTACAGGCAACTCAACCAGTTAAGCATTTGCGTGCGCTGCGCCAACCTCCCAACCCCTCGCCCTGCTGCAATTCCCGTTTCGGACTGCAAGTTTTTCCGTTTGGCTAAATTTATTAGCGCGACATTTTTATTGATTTTTTCTCCATTTTTTCCATTTTTTTTTTTTTTTTTTTTTTTTTTTTTGAGGCGCGACAAATTTGTTATTGCAAATAATTGCAGTAAAAATTTGCCGACTGTTTCACAGTAATTTACTAAACATTTTTTATTATTTGCTTTTACCATTTTAACGGCTTACCTAATGAAGCTCAAATGTGAGTGTAATAAACAAAACGAAAATAAGTAATAATAAAAAATCAACCTTGTCTAATTACAAATGCAATCAATAGTTATTAAGTTAAATGAAGATCACAGCTATTGCAGCTCTCTCAAACTTGTCGTTGGGCAATTTAGCTCTTTTATAACTGTCACGCTCTATTTGTTGCCCAGAGTGCCATTACATATGCTAAGTGCATGCAATGTTAATTTGCATGTTTGAACTCTTGGCATTTGCCTTTCGCTGCAGTTGCGTAAGCTCTCTTGAACTTTGAATGGCTAAAGCAAATTAGCATACGCTCATTGATCTACAAGCAGAGTATATTTCCCACTGCTAATCTGTCAATCAACACTCTTTTAAAATCTTGCACCTCTTCACGCTCTGCGTCTGTGTGTGCGTGTGTTTGCGCTGGGTAAATCTTGTCTGTACTGGAAAAAAAAGAGTAAGCGCAAAAAATAATCACAAAATATTTACACAACTTATTTGTGTGGCTGTTAATATTTGCTGTTATTTTTATATATATATATTTTTTATTTTTATATGCCTTAGCCGCAATGCGCTGTGTAAATACAATAAATACTTGACTTTAAAACAAGAAAATAAAACTCAAAGCATCGCGCAGCAATTGGCAAACAAAAACTGCAAAAAAAAAACGAGCAACAGCAAAAGCAACAACAAAGGAGCACGAGGTGTCTGTTTTCACAGCCTTTTTGGCATTGTGTGTGTGTGTGAGTGTGGTTAAGTATGCGTGTGCTTTGCCTGCTCTTTGCCTTTGCTGCATTTCTGCCTCTGCCTCTGCCTCTCGCTCTTTCCTACTTGTTTGCCCAGCCAAGCGATGCGGGCGTCGCTGCTTTGTTGCCTTTCGGTTCTCACTCACTCTCTTTAAGGCTTAGCTAATTTGCTTGGCGCGCCAATTGAGACCGGCGGACGGGCTGCACAAAGCGCAACAAGCAACAACACAAAGACGAACGAAAGAAAAAAAACGCCGTTTCGCAATTTTCAATTGTGCACGTCAAAGTGTTAAAACGGCACGCGATTTATTGCACATGCCGTTTTGTATGTGTGTGTATGTGTGTGTTTATATTTGTGTGCGTTTGCTTCTGAGTGGTTTTCCAGTAGCCGACGCCGGCAGTGCTGCTGCCGCTGCATCTTAGATGCGCTTAATTAGACAGTGACGCGGCAACGTCGACGCCGACGGCAACGCCAACGCCAACGCTTTAGCTTTATTGATTTACGGCCAGCAATCAAGTGTGAAATTGACTTTTACCAACAGCGCCGCCTGCGCCCCGCCCGCTCAAACAACAGCAGCGAGGCGTGTAAATATTTGTTGCGCTTAAAATATGCAACGGTTAATCTGTATCTCCCTCTCACTCTGCCTCTCCCTCTGCATTTCATTTGAATTTTCTTTTAACAACTTTGTCATGATTTATAAGCGGCTCATTAATCTCGCTCCCTGTCCAACTCCCGGTGCGAGTGAGATGGCAACAAAATCAAACTGCTGCCATAAATAATCGCAATATGCGGTATTTCAAGCCAGTTTCAAGAGAGTAGCTCAAGAAGTTTAGCTTATCATTATTTATACAAGACTCGCGAGACTTTCTCTAAGACTAATTAACTTCACTCAAGTCATCAACTCATTGCTCTTAAGCTGCACAGCTTAACAGCTTATGCCATTATTACATACTCTTTTTACAGCATAAGCCGAAAAAAGAAGAAAAAAGAAATATCAAATTACCTCACACATACACACACGCTCTTAATCGTTTGTGAGCTTACTGTTTAGCCCTCGCTTAAGACTTGTCGCAGCCACAAGAGAGCGACAGTTATGCGGCTTCCCAACTCTCCCGCTCTCACTGCCCCGCGCACATCTGACCACAGCAAAAGAGAGCAAAACTTTAAATGCAACTAATTTGTGTGTTGGTGTGTGTAGCCCCCGCACTTGAGTTTGTTGTTGCTCAGTTTTCAAATTGGAACTCATAAATTACAGCAATTATGTTAATGCACCCAGTCGCAGTTGCTCTGTGAGAAACCACAGAATCGAGTTGAATGTCCATATTAAGCAATTTGTAAAAAAAAAAAACAAAAACGAAAGAAATATATATAAATAAAGAGAAAAATACCCCGAGGTCTTTTTTGTCGAATCGTGTACAATTATCACGCAAATGTCCAGAGTCATAATAATAGTTATAATAATGATAATGATAATCATATAAGCTAATGATTATTATGATAATCAGGCAAGTAATTGGCTAACAATTGGCAATTTAAATAAATTGCACAAATGCCTCAAATGCATTCAAATTAAATAATTTGCAAAGAGCCAAGACCCCATCTGCCTCTCTCTTTCTACTTCAAAAATTAATAATAAAACAAACAAAAAACGAACATAAATCGCAGCAGCAGCGAATTCATTAAACATAAAACGTGGCTACATCAAAAATTCATAAGAAAATACATAAATTAAGGCAGAAATATAAAATAATATGCCATAATCTTTTTATGGCCATAAAGTTTAAGCCGAATTGATATGTGAAGGAGAGGGAGAGCGAGAGAGAGGGTGAAGAGTATAAAGTGAGGGCTGCTGAGCAGTTGTTTGGCTAAGCGGGTAGCTTAACTTATACAAGTTGAACTTAACAGAAATATATTATGTTAAATATTTACAGTTAGCTTAGGCTAAAGAGCATTTGCTCATGAACAGTTTAAGAGCATGAGTCCAACTGTATAACTGTTTTATAGGGCATGTCACAGTCGCAACACATGCAGTCACAGTCTGTCTGTCCACTCTGCCTCTCCCACTTCCTCTCTTTGTCTTATTCTGCCTGCCGCTGCTTTATTTACATTTAGCCGCGTCTCAAGCAGCGCTGTCGGCGGCCGCATAAAATCAACAAAACTGGCGAGTTTTATTTGCGTGGCGGGGTAGCTAAGCCGCCAAATAAAGTACCATAAAAGATATCAAAATAAATATGCGAGAAGAACTGCTGCAGCAGCAGTGCTTGTGCCTCTGCCAGTGCCAGTGGCAGCGTCGCAGTTAGCGCCGCAGTCAGCGCCGCATTCAGCGCTTGGTCATAAAAGCTTTGCTCAGTAGCAGCGCAGCACAGCGGGCGTCCGCATAGCAGCAGCAGCAAAAAAAATGTGCTTAGCTCGGTATTTAAGCGAAGCCGCAGCCAAAGGAGACAAAGTAAAAAAAAAAAGTCATCGTCAGTCAAAGACGCAAAGAGAGCGCGGGCAGGCAAACAGTTAGGCTTGATGCTGCTGAAGAGCGGGGCATGGGCATGGGAAGAGAGGCTGTTAGCAGATGCTTTTTGCTGCTTGATTTGAAAAGCACGCTTCGGCTTGATGAACTATGCTTAGCCCGCCTCTGTTTAATGCCACGCCCAGGCGCAACAAAAGAATAAGCGGAGGGAAAACCGACAACAGCGAGACAGACAACAAAATAAATATGCAATAACAAAAGAGCGAAAGAGCCACAAGCGGCAGCAGCAGCAGCAGCAGCAGCAAAAGAAGAAGAAGAAGAAAACAAAAATAAATAAAAGGCCGCTGGCAAAATAAACAAACAGCGTGAATTTTATGAGATACACGAAAGGCCCAGCGAGCGAGACAGAGAGACAGCTGTATCTATTGGATACATTTTTATGACTCTTGTTCATTTTGTTTACACACAAGCAAAAAAGCCAAAAAAAAGAAAAAAAAAATCATCGAAAATAATAGATATATGTATACATTATTGTAAAATCAATCTCGCTGGCATATTGCCCAAATCGTGTGGCCGAAAAGATGAATATTTGTTCGCATTTGGCCCAGGCGCCAGGTGAGCGGCGTTTCGGCATCGCATCCGCCATGTAAATCCAACAAATTATTCTCTATAAAGAGATTCGTTGTTAATAAAGCCAATTTAATAGCGCCGCTGATGTGTTTACATTCAGATTTGTATATTTGTAGAATATGCTATACTATATGTATATATAATAGTTAGCCCAACTTAGTGAACTCTTAATGTGTGTGTATATTGTGTACCTAATAAATTTTAATATGTATATATATGCAGTGTATGTTTCAGTTATCAAAAAACTTGAAAAGTTTACTCCGCGTATACTTAATATTGCCTCATCATAATATATTCGTATACCTAATATTGTTTTTATGAACGTCAACATGAATATATTAGCATAGCAATGCTAAGCTAAGGCTCCAACATAGCCTCAACTTACTAGAGCATCTAGGCTTCGCTGTGTCTTTACCTTTTCATATTTCGCATTGTTTTTGGCTTTTTTTTTCTTGCTTTTGATTACGCTGCTAAATTAAATTTAGCGCATGGCGTTTGCGTGTTGCTATTTCTGGCCTCAAATGACGGCGCGTGTAGCGATCGCAATTTAGATACAGATACATATGTGTAGAGAGAAGAGAAAGATATAGCAGACATACACAAATACATACATACATACATACATACATCATGTTATATGTATGTTAACAACGACGCACATTTTGGCATTTATCCAGAAATGCGATTAGAGGCGTATAAAGATCTCATGTGAATGATCGCCATTTGAAAGCATCCGTCAATTAGCAATGAAATATAATGTTACGCGAGAGAGAATTCCAAGCAAAAGGCACGGCCCAAAAGATCTTCGAATTGTTCACACAATGTTTACGCATTCATATTCAAATTTGGTGGCGAGCGCCTCAAGCGCCAATAGCAACAGATATCAGCACCGAAAACTATTATGCATATATACTATATATAGAACTATATATATATTAGATCATGCTTTCGTTTTATCAGCGCTTTAAGTGAGTCAGGCTGTGGCTTCATCTTTAGAAAGCTAGAACCAAAAGCTTAGCTGATTTCTGTTCATTTGCAAGCTAAGACTATATACTTATATATATAATCTAATTTTAGTTTCATGCTAATATATTATAAAAATAATATATTTGATTAAGTCATGGACGTTTCCATGGAATTTTATTTATACATTTAGATTAATAGTTCAGGCAGTCATGGCCGAAGTACTCAATCTGAGCATGCTCAGCTGAGTTGATCTATGTCTGTATAATCTATTCATCTATCCAGTTATCCATTTATCCATATTAACATCCATACATCGATTCAGTTATCCATTTATCCATATGTACATCAATACATCTATATCTATTCATATTCATCTAAGGATACTCGTTTATCATACTTTAACATTTATTCCAAAAATCCTTCCCTTTGATCTGTATGTTAAGCATAAATGTTATCCCTTTTGCGCTGTGCTCTGCACAAATATTGGCTGATTAAATTATTTAAATAAAAAAAATTATATGAAAATGGTGTGGAAAATTGTAAATCCAACCCCGAATGCGCCCGCTGACAAATTGCTTGATTTAATTATGTGCATAGAGCCGTAAAGAATTTATTGCAATCTATTTATTTGTAATTATGAAATATTTGCATTTCGCATGCCAAACTGAATAATTACGCGTTTTCCCCACATGTAGTTTAACCCAACCCACGCGCTCTCTTCTCTTTTTTTTTTGAATATTGATTGCAATATTATCAGCAATTGTTTGCATTTCATTTGGAATTTGTTGCTGTCAGAGATATGTGAAAATAAATATTAATTACATTTATCGCTTCTTTTTTATATATTCAGATTTTGTCTTTTCTGTCTTTTTATTTTTATTATTTATTTGCTGTTGTTGTTGCTTGTTTATTGTGATATTTGCAATATTTACGCATTATAATTAATTGTTTTTATTTATGCACATTTTATGCCGCCAACAATGAATTAGTGGCTATCAAATGTTGATGCGCCCTGTCCCCCCTTCTCCTCCCTCCCTCGCTCAGAGTTAAATTGAGTTATCTGTGCTACGAGTTGTCGCATTAAATTCAACTTGTTTAAAATGTTTTTTTTTTTCTTTTTTTTTATTGTTCATTTCTGTTTTTATGCATATATTTTTTATGCCGCTTTCATTTGAGTGTTTTGTTTCTGGAAATATGCAAATGCAGACGCTTAGTTGATGTGACTTCAGCTGAATATATTAATGAAAATATATAGCTGTAGCTGTATCTACATATATCAATGGCTGGAAATGTATCTCAGCCTGTATCCGTGGCTATTGTTGTAGCTATAGCTGAGGAAGTATTGGTAGCAGTATCTGTAAATGTATCCGTATCAATCTATATTAGTTGGTGTATCGATGTATCTGAATTTTCGACTAAAGCTGAAAATATATCTATATCTTTATATATAGTTGCAGCTGCATCTGTAGCTGCATCTATAGTTAAATCTTGCAATGTATCTGTATCCATACATACAGCTGTATCTCCATCTGTATCTGCATTCATACTTTATAGCTTAAAATGTATCTGTATCCATACAGATAGCTGTAGCTCCAACTGCATCTATAGTTACAAATGTATCTGCAATAGACTTTAAAGCTAAAAATGTATCTATATCTTTCTGTATATATTGCTATAGCTCGTATATATATCCATAATATCTGTATCCGCAACTCTATCAGCAGTTCGAGCTGTATCTACAACTCCATCTGTATCTGTCGCTATACCTCTGTCTATCTCTATCTGCATTTGTAGCGCCTCAACTTAAAATGTATCTGTATGTCTCACATATAGCCAAGCCGTATCTGTAGCTCGTAATGTATCTGTATCTGTGCAGCATTAATTAATTATCAAAGCAGTCAATTTACATCTCTGAGTTGTGCGCCTGGCATTGGCTCTGTCTGTGTGTATCTCAAAAGATACTCGCCACAAACTTCAACTCAATTTTCGCATTGACTTTTAAATATGCGCAAAAAAGCGATTGGACTGGAGTAACCAGCTGACAGATACTCTGTAAGTGGATTTGTATAACTGGCTAAGCTTTAGCTCTCGAGTTACAATAATTTGAGCTTGGACTCACTTTTTTAGCTTGTTGCTTTTGCAGTTCATTTCTGTTCTGTTGCACATACCCTCGATCCTTATTTTTACAGGGTATTTCAACAACAAAACACTGCGAAAAAAAACCTCATCACAATCAATTTGCCAGCCGCTGCGCCTCGTCGCTTCTCTTGTCGCTGAAAATTGAGTTTTTGCAGCTTTATTGTAGTTGTCTCTTTTGTTGCTTCAGTTGTTGTTGTTGTTGTCATTGTTGCTGTTGTTGCTATTGTTGTTGCTTGGCCCACATTATCTAGTGAACGTTGAACGCTTTCGTGCCTCTGGTGTTGTTTTTTTTTCTTGGCTATGTTTTTTTTTCTTTTTTTTCTTTTTTTTGTCTACATGTGTTTAGCGTGTTCAGAAATTTGCTTTTTTTAATGACGCTCTTGTTGATTGCGGCTTGTTTGTTTTTACTAAAAACCCGCCGTATCATGTTCCCTCGCCCCGTTCCTGCCCTCTCTCCCATGCAGCCTATTTTTAAACGTTCAGCGCGGCCTTTAACATTCGCTTATTATTATGAAATGTTGTACAAATCTTTGCGTACAAATTCGCAAATCAAAATACGAATTTTTTTTTTAATGCTCAATTTATTATTGTCTGAAATATTGTTTTTTTTTTTATTGTGTTTAAGTGGAAACAGAAAAACAACAATCGGAATTTTTATGAACTCTTGTCATCAAGCTGAGAAGCATTTGAAATTGTTATTGATTAAACGCAATTAGAATGAATGCTATAAAATGTATTTATATGCTGAGGTCAAACTAGAGAACCTACTTTTGGATCGAGTATAGTCAGTCAACATATGTACTAAATATATTATAGCAAATATTCTAATAAATTGCATAAATAAAAATAAATCTATTTCTTTATACTATAAACATTAGACTATATCCCACTTATCTAATGCAATCCAGCCTTAAATGTTAATTTCATAACATAAGTTTGACTTTACAGCATTAATGTCATTACAGAGTTCACTTAACATTAAAGCTTATTCTACACTTATGTTAATTTACACTTAACATTACATCCATTTATGCTTAAACTCCATTTAAGTTTCTAAACTGCTTCCATTTCCTATTGCATAGTAAATTGCATTTTTAATGGGCTTTTCCCATTTATTATTCCATTCCATTTATTATTTAACATGACTATTATTGTTTCTATTATTGAATTAACATTTATTTAGCATTCAATAGTATTCTTTTACTGTTCTTTTTTGTTCCTTTCAATTGAAATTCGCCACAAGCTGAAAACTTGACTGTTAATTTGCATGGGCGTATTGAAACGAGAAAAAAAAAACGTTTGTCACTGTCAGACATTTATGAGAATTGAACAAATCAATTTGCTTTAATCGTGTCGACGAGGCGGGGCCCTGACAAATGGCCCAACTTAAGCGACTCAGCCGTAACTGTGTGGATGTATGTAGTCTATGTATGCACATGTTGTGTCTCTGTTTGTATCTCAGACTGATTTATATTATGTCAGAAACACAGGGAGCAGAATACGAATACGAGTGGCGCTTGATATAATTTTTAAGTCAGCTCAATTTCCATTTCGGCAGCATAAGCCATTTAATCATTTCAAATTGTCGAGTAATATATGTATATATATTCAATTGTATGGCAAGCTGTGCGGGAATGTTTCGATATGAAGCAGCTTAACAGACATTGCAGTAACATTTGTTATGTTATGAATAAGTAGCTTAACAGAGCGGGTTAACAGCGTGAATAAGTAGATTAACAGAGTTGCTTAACAGCGTGAATAAGTAGCTTTACAGAGTAGCTTAACAGCGTGAATAAGTAGCTTTACGGAGTAGCTTAACAGTGTAGCTTAACAGCGAGTTAACAGCATTCAAATAACATTTACATATACTAGCGCTAGTCCCAATAGCATTCAATTAATATTTGAATTGCCATGTTAAAATAAACTATGTTAACTATAGCTTAACATTTTATTAACATTTTTGCCTTTTCTGTCGATGTTGAATATGTTAAGCTATAGTTAACATACCTATAGTTAACATAACAGCTGTTATTGGCATCCCTTGCTTAGCTATTGCTTTGCTAATCATCTAACACTTTAAATGCTAACATAATTCTAACAGCATTAAATTAACATTTGCTGTTGATGCTCATGTTAATTAAGCGCAGCAAACAAATGCCAATGATTAGGCAGGCAAACCAAGTCTTTAACTAAGTATAATTATATTTACGTGTGTGTATGTGTTAGTATGTGTGTGTGTGTGTGTGTGTGTGTGTGCACGGAATGTTTTGTCAGGCAATTGACACATTTGTAGCGTTCAAATTGTTATCGTCTCGAGGCGCAGAACGGTGGCAAATGCCAAACAACCAACAACAACAGCAACAGCAACAGCCAACAACAAAGCCAATTACACTTTGCAGAAAAAGGCAAAAGCTCCCAATGCGCCAACTAAAAGTCAGTTAGCGTATGTGTGTGTATCTGTGTAGTTGTGCATGTATCTTGTACAAGTCTTGACTGCTGCTGCTGTTGCTATTATAGCTGGGAGCAACTTTTACCAGCGACTCCGACAGTGTGACAAATTATTATGTGTGCATGTGTGCGTGCCTCTGTCTCTGTATGTGTGTGTGTGTGTGTTTGTGTGTTATACATGCATATAGAGCATAGAGGCAGGCAGCTTTGGCCTGTCGCTGGCGGCGCTGCTGGTGCTAATGACCGTAACTAAGTTGGCGTCACGATTGTGCGCAACCCTCCTCTGCCTCGACTGCCTATCATCCATCCCACCCCCCTCCCCCACTGCCCCCCCTCTTCATCCACTTCAACCCCAACCGCCACTTGTGTTTTGCTTTTGTTTCTTTGGCTGGCTTTAGCTGGCTTTTGCGGTTGCTCAGCTGGCTGACTGACTGGCTCGCTGGCTCGCTGGCTTCTTGCTACGGCCTACTCTGGGCCGTTGCCCATTTGTGTAAAGCATTTTTAATGTTATGACCGAGAGAGCGCGTCTAATAGATGCTTAATTGTACGCCGGCTGCTGCTGCTGCTGCTGCTTCTGTATCTATCTACTGCTTGTATCTCTAGCTGTATCTGTATCGCCATCTACAGTCGATGACTGGGTTGCTGCTGTTCTGTTTCATTATGTTTGTTTACAGAGCATTTAACGCAGTTCGTTCGCTTAATTGTCTGACAGTGCAAAAATAAAACGAAATCTGTCAAAAACATTTCGATATAGACAGTATCCGCCCTAAAGAGAGCAAATAAAATTGAAGCTAAACACAATTCAATTAAATTCAACTTTTCCCCTCTGAAATATATATTTTTAAATTTTTTTTATTTTAGAAAAATTTTAAAAATAAAAATATATATTTTATTTTCTATTATTATTATTTTTAACACTTTTTTATCAATTATTTTTTTCATTATTATTTTTAAATATCTTATTACTATTATTATTTTTTATCATTTTTATTCCTATTTTTATTATTAATTTCGATTATATATTAATTACATCATATAAAAAATATACGTATATTCATTTAATTCCTTTAACAACTTTCAACTTTCACCCTTAAAAGCGCGCTACTAAAAAAACTCATTAAAAATCAATCCTTAACAAGTTTTCATACAAAAAAGTAAAGAAACTTTCAATTATGCTTTATCTTTATTCGCATGGCAAACGTAAGCAAATTGCACGGCCATAAGTCATTAAGAAAATAAATGTCTTTATCATAAACACAAACAGCACTTGCTGTACTCACACCAACACACACACTCACACACACACACACACTCAGCAGTTGAAATTTCATAATTTCAACTAAATGCAAAACACGCCCAGGCAAGAACTTATCAAAGCAAAAACAAAAACACGCAACACAGCAGCAGCCAATTCTGTCTGTGAGTGCAAGTGAGCTGGAGCAAAACGAATTGAGTGCGAGAGAGAGAAAGAACAAGAGCGCGCGCCATACGCGGCGCCCAAAAGGGAGCTGAGTGTGCTACGTGCGCTTGGGCCTGCTCTGCCTAAACCCCCTCTCCACCTCTGCTGCTCTCTCTCTATCTCTCTCTCTCTTTCACACACACTGCATACGGTTTGTTTATCGTTCGTCTTTCGGTCGCTTCGTCGTTTGGTCGCTTCGTCGTTTAGTCACTTCGTACTCCCCAACATGGCCGACATGACTGCGCTGCCGCGCCGCAGGCTTCATTAGGCAGCGTGATTCCTTTTTCATTTGTATTTATGCATGTATTTGCTCTGTGCGTCCCTTTTGTTTGTCGACGACGCCCCTTTTATGGGAATTTCTCTCAATGCGCTTGTTTAAGTGTGAGTCCGTGTATGTGTGTGACTGGTGACTGTCTGTTTGTATGTGTGCGTGCACTTTAAATTCGTAATAATAAAAACTCAATGAGCCGTCATTTGCTTGTCACCACTGCACACACACACACACACACACACACATAGACATAAAGAGCAGCGAGGGAAATATATGTATAAAATTCCCTTAGTATTTAAAAAGCAAACTTCCCACGTTTAATGAGCGCGAAACGCAACAATTTAAATCGTCAGCCATAAATCTGAAAATGGCATTTTTTTTTGTTTTTGCTCTTTGACATGTTTTTAGCATGTTTATACATATTTATGGGCAAATTGCTGCGCAGCCGCCTGACGATTTCTAATGCCGGCAGCTCAGATCAAACAAAAAACCCATTTAATTACAAATCGGCTTAAATTGAAACACCTTAATTGGCATTAACTTGAGGCAACAGAAAAAAAACTACAACAAAAATTAAAAAAAAGAAACATGCGCCCCGCAGCAGCAGCAGCAGCAACGGCAGCAGCAGCGAGCGGCAATTAATCAAACTGGAAATCAATTTACTCTCTCGCCCGCTCTCGCTCTGCCGCACGCAGCCAACTATCTCGCTTGCACGCACAACAGCCGAAACGTGAGGCGGCGGGGGGCCGTCTTTTGGGATTTATAGCATGCCACATTAAACAAATATACACATGTACACACAGAGGCACTCACTCATATATTCATACATACTCATACATACATACATACATACATAAGAGAAGTGTTTGGTTAGGTTTGCTTACTTGCCTTTTTATAAATCCAAAATAATCGCAATTTCTGCTGTTGATATGCTCGTTCCTGCTTCATAGACGACAGCATGCAGCCGCTGTTGTTGTTGTTGTTCTTGTTGCTGTTGTTGTTGTTGTTGGCTGCGACGTTGGTGAGGGGAGAAACACTGAGTGGTGAGTAGTGGCGAATGGGTGAGAGTGTATGTGTGAGAGAGTGAGAGAGTGGTGGGGAGCAAGGTGCGAACGAGGATTTTTCGTTGCCTGCTGCTGCTGCTGGCTTGCTCGCGCAGCGACCCTTGCACTCGCGTGCGACAGAGACCGAGCGACTGAGTAAAAGAGAGAGAGAGAGAGCGTGCGGCCCGCAAAGTGAGCAGCGGTTTTTAGGTAGTAATAATCCACAAAAGAAACGCCGACGAAGACGACGACGGCGCTGCTGCTGCTGCTGCTGCTGCACACAGGAAATGTAAATCCACAAATTTTCGTTGTTGTAGGCAGAGCTTTCCTTTTTCACGTCGTTGTTGTTGTTGTAGCCAATCTCAAGAATTATTTGCCATTTATATAATAAGCCAGAGCGAGAAGGGTACAGATTGCGCACACTCTTTTACTTTTCTTTTTTCTTTTCTTTTTTTTGCTGTTATTACTTTTTTTATTTGACAAATATGCTGCTGGCAAATTTTCTTGGTTGTTTTTTTTTTCTTCACTGCATGAACTTTTTTATGAGGTTAGTTGTTTTCTTTTTTTTTTGCTTCTTCTACAAATACAAAAACGGCACTTTGTGTGAGAGCGAGAGCGCGCGAGCGGCGAAGCTGTGTGTGCGAGTGTGTGAGTGCACACACACACACACACACACACATGCACACACACGATTGAAGTAAAAAATACACGGGGGAGTTAGTTGTACAACGAAATGACCGACCGACCGACCGAACAACAGACAAACAGACCGCCCGACCGACCGACCTGACGCACGCGCGCAGACGTCACAATTAGTGAGAGCGACTAAGCGACCAGCGACGAACGTTTGTCGGCGTTCTTTTACCGCAATGTTTGTGCGAAACATAAAAAAATACTCGCACATTCACACACACACGCACGCACACAACCATACGCATACAAACACACAAACATTTGCCTTCGCTGCGATGCTTCTGCTGCCCAACATTGTTGCTATAAACGAAAAGCAAAAAAAAAACAACAAAAAAAAAACAAATAAAAAACTGTCGCTCACTGCAGCCGTACTAGCAAGAGCAACAGAGAGATAGCGACACAGATGAGAGCGCGAGCGAGTGCGAGAGCAATGCACGCATACACATGCACACAGCCCATGTGAGAGAAAACGACGACGACGACGTCGCTGTATAGAAATTTTATTCCGGTATTATACGGCTGCTGTGGTTGTTGTTTTTGTTGTTGCTGGCAACATATTGCCACTGCCTTTTTGGCCGTTTTACTACTATTGCGGCGAGTGCTTACTACTTTTTTGTGCTTGCATCGGTATGGGTGTATAGTAGTATCAGTATGTACATATGTGTGTAGTTGTAGCTTTGCTTGTGTTTGTCAGCGACTGCTGATGATGATTACGCTGCTCTTTTCACACATACGAATATACATATAAACAGACACACACACACACACGCACACACACGCACGCACGCATAACAGTCAAGCCCAAGTGGGTAATTTGTTTTATGAGTAGCGGCGGCAAAAAGCACTTGTGTGTTGTTGTTGTTTTTGCTGGTATTGTTGTTGCTGCTGTTTCTTGTGAATGACAGACAGCCAACGAGTAATAATTTTTAATGCGTTTTTGGCATTTCTACACTGCTGCTGGTTAATTGCTTAAAACACTCATGCACACAAACAGACAAACACATTCACACACACACACACGCACGCATACACCGAGAATCACACACAAGACGCGCCGCGACGAGCACGCTGAGAAGGAGGAGGCATAGACGCAAGACAATTTTTTTTAACACTTTTTGCTATTGTGTTGCTTGAATAAATTAATACACAAACACATGCCCACACACACACACGTACATGAGCACTTTATTATTTTGCATGTGAGGCATGAAATATAATTTAATACCTTTTGGCTATTTGCTCATGGAAATCTTATGGTTTAGCACACAATTTATGCTAAAAATGTTGGATTGTTTTTTTTTTTTGTATTATATTTTTTTGTTATTTCTCATAGAACTTTTCGCCTAGTTTGCGTCGACAGCGTTTCATCCGTACTGTCCGCCACGAAGGAGCAACGCGTACAAAAAGCGCATAAATTGAGCGGCTCTCGCTGGCAACACAGCGGCGCGCCGGGCAGGGTTGCCAGCCAATCGACTTTAGTAAACAAGTCAACATTTTGAAAACTCAGACAGCAAACCTTAAAATATATAATATCTAATTGATTTTTCAGTTACTGTAAATATATACATAATGTTTTAAATACAATATATAACTTTATTTGATTGTTTATTTGGCTTTAATGCTGGTGAGTCGACAACTCTGCGGCATTTGCACACGCATGCCGCACACTAAAGCATTCCCATGCACATACACGTCGCACTCTCTGAGAGGAATTTCTTTAATGGCGGCGTTTTTGCTGTGCGCTCGCTCTCTGAGAGCGCTCGTTCTCGCTCGCGCTCAGCGCCAAGTACCGCTGACGCCATGTTGCGCAGTGCCGCTCTATGTTTATCTCTTTTCATTTTGTTTACTGTGACGTCGTGTGGTCTCACTTGCCAGCATTGCTGCAGCTCCTTTTGTCGAGTTTCTTATTGCCAATATTCAGTTGGCGCAAGTAGAGCAACAGAATTCCAATAAGAATGAGATATTATAAAAATAAATAAAATAATAGTATATGATATAGAATTGTTTATTTATTTTATATATTTAGGCAAGCAAACTATCTCATTTAGCTAAATATATACAATTAGCTGGTATCTTGCAGTTACAGGGTATTTGCTAGTTCATACTGTGGCAATCACTCATTTCTGCCTTTGCAAATTGTTTTTGGTTGAAGAGAGGAGAGCACGCGGCAGAGTGCTGGCGACGTCCTCGTTGTCAATGTGCGTGCGGATTGATTACTGATTGGCATGTCGTTTGGCTGTTGCCGTTTCAACGACGACGACGCCGATGACGACGCTGGCAGCGCAGTTGACGGCTACTTTTTTGCTGTTTCGGTTACCTCTGCTGTTTCTTGTTATGGTTGTTGTTGTATGCTCGAGCATATAATGACATAATGAGATTTATTAGGCGCAAAATAAAGCCATAATGTTCCGTTTGACCTTTGTGTAACTTTGACTGCCTTAATATTGTTTTCCTTTCGCAGGACACGTGCTCTAGCTTATTACATATCGGATGACACATTCTAAAGCTTTGCTGAATTTGACACGAATCACTCATCAATGTTCGTTGTTGTTGTTGTTGATTTTGTTTCTCATTTTAAATTCGCCTTTGCTGCCATTGAGGCAAAAAGGCAAATAAACGCTGTCTGTCGCTGTCTGTCTTTGCCTTCGTCCTTTTTCTCTTTTTCTTTTTGTTGCCTCTTATGTCCCATTTGTGTGCCGAAAAAAAAGAACTTGTTTGTGCTTCAACCTAATATACTGAGCAGCCGCTCGCCTCTGCTCACCTCTCGCTCTTCAGCTCCTCTCTTCCCTTTGCTGTTTGTTTTCTATTGGCATTCGTGCACGCTCTTTCAATTTTATTGCTGTGATTCTGATTCTAGTTGGATTTGACTACGCACACACACACACATACACACGCAGACATGCTCGCACATGCACTTGTGTATTTTTGTATGCTTCTGGGAATTGATATCCTTGTGCGCTTTTTGCTAAAGTTCAAATATTTTTCATTTTATTGCTTGCCATCTCTATTTCTCACTCGCTCTCTCCCTCTAGCGCGCCATATTTCAAATCCCTGCCTGCTCATAGGCAAAATGTTAGCTGTCACTTTGAGAGGCCCACCCACTTAACGGCTCAGTGCGCCGCCCAGCAAAGGGACCTCAATTTGGCCAAAAAGGGCTTTGTGCGTCTGCCTGTGCCGTATTTGTGGCAAACTGTATATAATTCATACTATAAAGCGGCTTTGTTGCCACAAAATGTTGCACATCGTTTTCGATTTGCACCACCCCTCGTGGCCGGCCTCCCCTCCCTCCACCCCTCTTTTGATTATGTAATTATGTGAAATTTGTGCGAATGCTAATGAAGCTATTAATATTTTATGCGCCATTTAAACAGAGCGCAGCGTCAGCCACAAGGTCCTTGTAATGGTGTAAAGGAGCACACAGCATGAATAATAAACAAGAAGCACACACACATACACACACACACACACACACAGACACAATCAGCAAAAACTGGCAAAAGGCGCAGCAGCAACGACAACAACAACGACGACGACAGAAGTCCAAGTTGCCATTTGCAAATACAACAATTGGACACTCAGGCAGACAGATGCAGAGCGGGCAAGATGATAGAGAGATAAAGAGAGAGAGAGAGATACCGTTAGTCAGTCATACATACTTGGCTGCCTACTTGGTGGCAGAGCTATGCCGGCGGGCTTAATGTGATTTTCAAGTAGTCACACACACACACATGCACACACACAGGCAGTCACGCATGCATGGCAAAGACTCCAGCATACAGTCAAGCCTACACAGTAAATTTAATTAAGAGCACAAACTACGCTTGGCAAAGAGCAGAAAAAAAAGAGATGGGAGTGAGAGAGTGGGACAGCGTTAGTGCTTGAATTCTTATAAGAAAACTGATATTTAAATATTTAATCAAGACTTTATTTGTATAAAATATAATTAATATTTGAATATAATAAAAAATAGGGGTTTTAAATAATAAAAAGTATTTTTATATGTATTTAAAAAAATTTTCTAAATTTTATATTTATTATTATTTAAATTCTTTAAAAAGTCCTATATTTTTATAATTTTACTAATATTTTTATACTTTTTAGTATTATTTTAAACCTATTTTTATTTTAAAATATATTTCGTATTTATTATTTTTAATGAATTTTAATTTTGCTTTATCATTCATATCCAACTTCCACTCAATCACTTGTTCTCTTAAATGGGTTCCCACTGTGCACATAAACCAAAGTCATGCATACACACTCACACACACATACAAAGCACATCAGCTAGAGAGCTTTGCATATTTGTGCTTTGGCTTGTCGACTGCGTCTGTGTTTGTGTCGCCGCTGCAAGCGTATAAATATTTATGCCAACATATTCTAGTCGCATGGCTATCCAACCAGCACCCGCAGCAGTCACACACACACACGCACACACACAAGTATACCTGCCACACGATGATTTGGCTGTTCAGCTAATGCTAATAGAAATGGAATTGCCAGCTGCCAAAGCTACGTAAATACACACACACACACACACACACACACAAAGTCGAGCAAATGAAAAGCATTTTCAAGTTGTCAGCTTCCATGGGCCAAAACTGAATTTTGTACATTTTGTTGCAAAATATGATTTCATTGTGCTTAAATTGAATTAAACTTTTTTTCTGTATTTTTTTCTCTTTGGTATTTTTGGAGTGTTGCTCGTCGCACGTTCTGGTGCTTTTTTTCTGCTCCGTCTCACTCGCACGCACGCCGCTTAGCCCAAAAAGCAGACTACAGCGAACTACAGTTAAAGTCGCAGCTGCGACGCTGCCTTGCCTTGCCTTGCCCTGTCTCTCTCTCTCTCGCTCGCTCTTTTTTGTTGTTGCTGCTGCTGCTGCCTTCGGTAGCGGAAGCGGATATTTTCAACGCGCCATTGTTATTTTTTGAGTGCGGGAAATTGCTGGGCGCCTCGGTCTCATCTCTTGCCTGACGCTCAACAAAGCACACGGCGCCCTTTTTGCAGGCGCTTCAAGTTTTATGCAAGAGAGTGGGAGTGCGACTGACTAAGAGAGGGCGACGCGGGGCAGCGTAAGAGCGCACGTGTACGTGTAACAGAATGCCTGTGTGCGTGTGCATGTGCGTGTGTGTGTATCTGTGTGAGTCTCTCATCCGCTTCATGCTTATCATTGTATTCAGCTTCGTTCGCTGCCGGCGTTGCTGCCGCTGCTGCTGCTGCCTTGTCGACAGCTTTGTTTGTGTTGTAAATATAATTTTACGACTCTGCCCGCCCCACTGCCTGGCACGCCTTGGCTTGGCAGTCAGCCTGTCTGACAGTTGGGCGTTCCGTTTGTCTGTCTATTTGTCGTTTCTCTCTCGGCAAGTCCTTTTGCCTCACACACACACAGTGGCGCTGTCGCTTTTTGTCTGCCGCCCTTTTTCTCCCCCACTTAACATTTTATTAAGCGAAAATGCTTGTGCCGTAAAATGCGCGCTTACATGTTCAGCTCAGCTCGCCTGCGCGCCCCTGCTCCCCCCTGTCACACCCATGCCCATGGCTCTTCGGGCTGAACAGTTACAGTCATCTGCAGGCTTTTTGGGTGCTGCGTGTGCGAATGAGCGTGGGAGAGAGGCAGAGCGGGAGAGTGGGAGAGCGGGAGAGCGGGAGAGTGTAAAGGCAACGGAGTCATCGTCATTTTCATTTCCTGTGGTCGTATTTATGCTTTTATTTGAATTGATTTTATTTCGTTGCGTTTTATCTGCCCAGCTGCTGGATGAGGATATGGCGTGAGCTTGTTATGACTATAAATGTGACTCTGCGTGCGTGTGTGTGTGTCTGTGTATAAGTGTGTGTGTGGCTGCTGTCTGCCATGTAGTTAATACGTTGATTTCATTTTTATGATCCCTTTTGCCTTGCCACTTTAATGTTATTTTTATTATGATGTTCGCCGCTTTTGGCGCTCTCTCTCTCTCTCTCTCTCTCTCTCTCTGTGTTTTACCGTACACAAGGACCGTTCATTACATAATGAGTTCACTTGTGTTATTGCCCAGCTTGTAATTATTCAACAAATTAATTTCATTATTTGCGTAGGGTCGAGTTTCGTTCGGTTTTGTTTTTCATTTGATCACAAATTCCAATATGACATTAATTGCATTAATTAAGAGTGTAAAGTGCTTAATGACAGTTATTTCGCATTGATATCTAATTAATTTTGGGTCGTCGCTAGGGAGTGAGAGAGAGAGAGAAAGGAAAAACAATTGAGCTGTTAGAGGTCAGGTTGGCCACGCTATTAAGAGCTTAATTAAACAATTATTTGTTGAAAAAACTAATTCAATATATTTTTTATACATGTATATAGTAATAGTTTACGTAAATATATAAAGACATATCTGTTTATGCAAATAAAATTAAAATGTAATAAAAATCTGTAAATTTTCAACTTTACAATGCATGTTGAAGTTCATTGTAAGGCTTTACTAACACTTTTTCGAATTACAGACTTATATATTACTAAGCTAGCATATATTAGATAACTTTATTCATATAATTCTATGTTTCATATAAATTATATTACTTACAATGCATGTTAAAGTTCATTGTAACTCTATATAAACATCAACAGTCTCTATATAAGCAGTAACAGTCTCTAGACACTTTTTGCTTGCAGAGTATAGTACTTCTTTATTATTTAACATTCTACAATGCATGTTAAAGTAGCTTGTAAGTCTGTCTTGTTGGCTAGCTGACTAGCTGACAGGCTACACCCTTACACCGCTTGCTGTAGACTTGATCTGGCCAATAATTAGTCAACAGTTAACGCGTGCTTTGCTTTAGCCTGCGGCTAAACTGCCTGGCAACTTAATTTGATGCCCTGCAGACTGCTCGCTGCATTGGCAGCTTGATTCTAAGCGATTTCAATTGCTTGCACCACTTGACATTGACATTAATTAGTGAATGCTGAACAAGTAGGTTGCAACTTGCAACTCGATGTTGCCGTTGCCGCTTGACGCTTGCCGTTTGCGGTACTGGTTTGACTTAATTGCTGGCTGTGTCTTCTTGGTGCTGCATGTCCACTCGACGCATTTCACGCTGACAACGGTAGCCAGAATGTTGCAAAGACTTAATGGCATTGCCTGTACGCATAAAATCAACAATTACGCAGCAGAAACCGCAGCAGGCAGGAACAGAACTTGCCACATCATGTTGCAACAGACAGACGGGCAGCGCTAAGTGAGTGCAACCTACGCAGAGACTGCTGAAGCTGCAGACGAGCCACTTAATATACGATACGATGGCATCGCCGCCAGCTTGTGGCAAGTTGTTTGGCCTGCACTGATTCTGATTGCTGGCAAATAACTTGGCAACTTTAAAGGCCGCAAAAAAGTGGCAGTGACAGTGGCACCAGCAGCAGTAGCAGCCAAGTCGAGCAGCCAACTAGTTAACGTCACTTGAGCTAAAAACTTTTTTGCCAGTTTACTGTTTATGTTGCATGCCATTGTTTTATGTGGCTCGAGCTGCCGCCAGTCGAACATGCAACGAATTTTTATGCGACATCAGCTGATAGCAGCTGAGAGAATATGTTGAAGTTTGCAGCTAGTAAAGTAAAGCTTTTTGACAGCTTATTGAACTAAAAGCTTTAATGTGCTTTATAAATCTGAATTAATACTTTGAGCTAAAAGTTTGTGCTTTATAATTGTTCTAGCTGAGCGCTTTAATGTGCTTTCTTGCTGTAACTTTTTAGCTGTGTAAAGTCAGCTTAAGACAATTAATGTAACTTGGAGCTTTTATGAACTTTTCCTTTGAAGCTACTAACCTTACTAACATGTAGAGTTAAGTTCAATGGCTCACTAGCTGCTTAGAGCTTTTATGTGCTTTTATCATTAACTTTTTATAAGCAAGTAGAGCTTTCAGATGTTAATGGAATCACAAAGTTAGCTCGTAGGCTAGCTATAGAAAGCTAATTGAGCTTTGGATTGATATAACTAAGAATTTTCTGGTATTTAGCAACAACTATCCTACTTGAAGCTTAAATGTGCTTTCAGCTTCGATCTTAAGTATAAGCTTTCCTTTGAGAAAACTCCAATGATTGCAGTTTTCATTCATTTGCTTCTCATAAGTTCAGTTTTTAACAGTCAATCAACATTTTAATGTGCTTATGAAGATGTATGAAATACATAAAGGAGGAGCTTTCCTCTGTCAACTTAAGATACAGCTCCTATTAAGGCAGTTTTCATTCGTTCGCTGATCTTAAGTTCAGTTCTTATCAATTAATCAACATTTTAAAGTGCTTTGCACAAGCCTAAAGCTTTAATGTGCTTTCTAAACTTTCCAAAAGCTCCATCAACAAGTGAAACTTGTTAAATGCACTTCAACAAAAGTTTAAATGAGCGCATTGTTATGCTCAAAGCGCGATAACAGACTGAATAAGCGAAGGCAAAAGGTTAACCAGCCACTGACCATAAACTCATTCTCACTCTCTCTCACACACACACACACACACATACTCACACACTCATACAGCTACTTGGTACCTTGAGCACAGCGCTGCGGCTCAACTAATCCAGTGCAAATTATCTGGCTGGGAATGTTTTCGGGCAACTTTTCTGGCCATTTCGTTGCCTACTTGAAGGCGCTCGGCCGAGCCACAAAAAACTTTTGTGCTGCTGCTAAAGTTGATGCGATTATGATTTTCAATTTTCAGCAGTCGGCAGCAAGACAGAAATATGCGAACCGCATCAGGAGCCCAAAAAAAAAGTATGAAAACAAACAACCACAAGGCGAAAAGCAAAACCAAAAGCTATAGAAAATTGCTGAACAGAGCGAGTAGGGCAGAGGGGCAGCGGGGGGCGGGGCTTGGTCAGAGTGTCCACGGGGGGTGGTCGGTTGGCTGTTGGCAGAGAAGCTACGGACAGTGGCCCTGCGGCGCTTAACAATAAATTGAGTTTTGCTAGCTTGGTCAGGCAGCAATGGCAGCTGTTTCACAGCAGCCAACGGGAGCCAAAGCTAAACCAAATCCCCCAGCACAAAAGTTTTATACATATCAAAATATCTTATATGTATATATGTATATATATACATATACACGACAGACAGCCCCAGCAAGTGGCAGATAAGTTTGTATGTAGAGCTAGTGTATGTAATTTGTAAGTCTGCTGCGGGCGCTTCACAGTGGGCTTGGCTATAGCCTCGATGATTTGGCTAATGTAGCTTATAAGTAGGGGAAATATCTATTAGGAAACTATCTAGTTGGTGTCAATGGTGTCAATTGAGAGAGAGAGAGAGAGAGAGAGAGAGAGAGAGAGAGAGGGAGTTGTGTAGCTAAAATGTATTTGAACTTGCAGAGAGAGAAACATTTTGATATCAGTTTAAACTCTTCGAAAGCAATGAACATTTTAGCTCAATCGTTGATAGATTATAGATAAAACTATGATCAACTCTGCTTAAATTTCATTCAAATAATACTTAAACTCTGTCATATTGGCATAATTATGCTAATTAAGCTTTACTCTCCACTCAAACTTAATAATTTATACCCATTAATTACTTAAGCAGATCATCTTTGCTCTGTAAGAAAAAGTAAAGAACTCCACTAAAGTTTACTTTTCACTCCCTTCTAAGGACTCCAAGCCATGCCATAAAATATTCATAGCTGAACATTGTTTATATATGCTTTCCTTTTTGCCCTCCACTGTGCCAAGCACATTCCATGATATCCAGCAAAAAATGTGAAGAGAAATTGTCATAAAAGCTGATTTGTGCGCTCACGACAACTGCGAAAACATTTTGTTCACATATTTGATTTGATTTATACAAAAGTTGCACGTTTTTTTGTACGTATATAATATTTGATATGCCCGCAGGACGTAACGTGCAGCATGTGAAATATAAAAACCTTATACACACACAGATAGACTGTGTGTGATGTAATATAAGCTGCAGCTGCCAAGGATCCGCCCAGTTTTGCCGCGTTTACTTTTCATTCCTGTTCAAATTATATTGTTGACCATCAACAACAACAGTGTTTGGCCTCTGCCCACACACACACACACGCACACAGTCAGGCAGCCGGGCAGGCCTTGCCTCTGCCTCTGCCGCTCGCTGCCAGCTTTGGCTTTTTGTTTCCCATTTGCCTCGTTGATTTTTCCACAGTTTTGTTTGACTGACAGCGACACCAGCGAGAGAGATATGTATATATATATATTCTGGATATATATATATATATATATACCCCGTCAGATCTATAGCACCATCTCCCTCTCTCTCTCTCTCTCTCTCTCTCTTTTCTGCCTCAGTTCTTTGCCTTTTTTGCCGAACCTTTTTTTGCTGCCGCTTGCCCCGCGGCGGCATCAACATTAACGCGCTTCGTTGCCGTTGCTGTTGCCGTTGCTGTTGTTCGCCCCATAATCCTTTCAATTTTTAAATCATTTTTTATTTCTGCCTTTTGGCTGCACAGCGAACCCTTCGTCGGCCTTTTGTGTAGTCGTGCGACCCTTGCCGCAAATATTTATAAATGAAAACGTGTGCATTTCGTGCTTATATGATTGATGCGCACTGTCCAGTCGAGGGAGAGAGAGAGTGAGTGAGAGTCTTGTCCCTTCTCCAGCTGCCACGCCCTCTAATGACAATGACATGTTTATCCCCGGCCTGCGCGACTGTCGGCATTTTCGGCCAAAGCCCTGCATTTACACCTTTAAAGCTGCGAGGGGCAAACGCAATTTCATCAATTACAACATTTAATCAACTCGTTAAGCCGCAGCCACGACACCTGCAGACACCTGCAACACAGCCAGAGCCAGAGCCAGAGCCAGTTGGCTGAGTTGGCAGGCACAGAGGTTGCAGTCGCGTGAGGTAATTACGAAAATGAAATCAGTCCCGAGTCAAGTTTCATGTGCACATTCAATACATAGCAAAGGTGTCTCTGTCTCTGTCTGTGTCTGTGTGTGTGTATGTTTCCCCGTATATATGTACATAGGTATGTGTGTTCATGCCATTCAAGCTAGATTACTGATTGTCACATACTCGCCTGCCCATCCCCTTGACCCATACAACTTGTCAGCTCCATTACAAGCAAAGAATTACGTTTGCACTCGAATTGAGCTTAATTGAAAATGGCCGGAATGCGGCAGGAGATAAGCTTTAAGCGAACATGAGAGCTTTAAGATATTGCATTCTGAAGAGTTCAAGGAATAGCAGCTGCCATATGATTCTTAAACGTTTTATCAATTATATGTATCTCAAAAAGCTGAAAAAGCTCATTAATGTGCTTAATATAGCTAAGTATATTGGAGATAGCTTAAAGTTTAATATATAGTATTAATAGTATATGATATTTATAGTTAATATTATACAGAATTTAATAATAAAATTATTATTATTCTAGAAACTAGCCATTGAGTGCTTAGCAGCTTTAAAAGCTAATTGAAACTTTTTTTTTATATTGTTTTTGATTAAAGCTATATTTAATCTAATCTAAAAGTATTCAAGTATTCACACAGTTTTAAAAGCTTCTGTTTCCCTTTGATATTAAGCAGCCTAAAATGTTTATACAAGCTTCTGAATGCTTTTTATATAATCCACTTAAACGAAAGTTCATTAATTATAATATTTTTCACTATATAATAAATAAATCCTTATTTTCACATTTTTTCATTTAGTAAATCTGTTCTACACTAATTATATTAATTAATATAAATAATATATAAATATAAATACAATTCTCTCATATTTAGCCCATACAGCAAATGCATTCATCCAAAAATAATCAGAATAAAATGAAATTTGCATTTAATAACATCAAAAAAGCCAAATCAGACAAAGCTGACAAATTGCTCCAAAAAGTATGCAAAAAAAAAATACAAATTCAAAATGCAATTTGCGAGCGTTAAAAAAATAAAAATATATAAAAAATATTATAGTAAAAAAATAAATTCCAGCAAAAGTATTTAAGGCAGCGAGGCATGAAAATGTATTTAAAATAAAAACTTATATAAATTATTTATGCAGCTTTAAAGTCAATTTGAGCTTTTGCCTAATAAATTGATGCAAATTTGTAGAGCTTTAACATTTCCCTTTGCCTTTAATAAACATTTCCTGACAGCTGTCTCGCTTTATCTCTCTCTTTCCATCTTGATTCTTCTCCTTCTCGTTCACTCTCTCAATTATTCATTAATTTATATCATACGCTCTGCAGCGGCATCCTGCCACATCCTGTGAGATGTGCAACAGAAAATGCCACTTAAATGCACAGCAACAACAGCAACAAGGACCTCGCTGAAATGGGGTTGAAATTCATTGCAATTGAAAGGGTGAAATTAAATAATAAAAAAAAGGAACGTTAAATAAATTGCGGCTCACTTTCACTGCGAACCGCAGATTAAGAGAAAGAACCTCAGGAAAAGAGCCAAAATGAATATATATAAAAATATATACATAAATATATATATATGTATGTTTATTTGCAGCCAGCATATTTGTAGTCGCGCAACGTTGCGTATGCGCAATGTCTGCTGTGTGGGAAAAAAATTAAATTAATTATGAACGCGTTTACGCTGAACATTGAATTGAATTGTTCGCTCGAGTGCGCTCTTCAAAAATCCAATAAATCATTTTGGCCCCCGCCAACACAGCCAACACAGCCAGCCAGCGTGCCACACCTTCGCTTGCATATTTCAAATTAATAAAGTTTCGAATGCCAGCGTCAATTGCCATTGTGTATTTAAGCAGTGAAGTGGACTGACTGCGAGCTTTAAGCTTTTCTTTTTATTACAAATACCAAAAACAAATTCAAAGTCGCAGGCAGCAGCAACAAAAGCGTTTTTTCGTCCTCTGCTTTGATCGTCTGCTGGCTTGCCTTTGAAGAGCGGCAGAGCAAGAAAAAGAGAGAGAGAGCGCGAGAGCAGTTTGATTGAGCAGAAAAAACAGACATGAACAACAACAACAAATGCAAGTGTGAGCATAAGAAAGAGAGTCGCAGCAGCTTAAGACTGTAGACTTAAGACAAAAATAGAAGGAGAGCCAGCATTTGCTTTGACTTACCGTTTTCTTTCAGGCACATGTATATACATACATATGTATAGGAAATGTGTGTATATTTATATATTTATGCATATATTACAACAATGTTTATTTTCATATAAATTAATATTAATTAAATTGGTTTACATCACTGACCAATTGCCTCTGGTGCATTTAGCTCACACTTCACTACATTTCACTTTATTTCGTAATTAAATATTTATGTCAATTAATTACTGCACTCGAACGGAGCAAACACGAATTTGAATGTCAACGCACGAGCAGACCTATGCAACTGAGAGAGACAGACACTTAGAAGCTGAGGCACTCGCGCAGTGCAGAGGCTAGGCAGAGAGAACAACCGTTATATCTTGCAAGCAGCACAGCGAAGACAGGAGGAGAGCAACAACAACAACAACACACTTAGAAGCTGAGGCAGTCGCGCAATGAAGCGGCTAGGCAGAGAGAACAACCGTTATTTCTTGCAAGCAGCACAGCGAAGGCAGGAGGAGAGCAACTACAAGTTAAAGTAAATTAAAAACTCAAGAGCGCCGTGACATCTCTTTATGCGCTTTAAAGCAAAGAGCGAAATACAAAGGCAATGATTAACGCTACCGAATGTTAAGTGCAAATCGAGACGGAAAGTGAACGTTGTAAAGTGCTTTGCCTCCAATGGGCGTGTCAGTGCGATTATAGCCTCAGTCCCCCAAACATAATGCCCGATTTCAATTTTTCGGGCTGCGCGTCCTAAAGAGGAAAAAAACCAAACATTGAAACGTTTTCCAAGTCAATTTCCGGCGCTGGTAGCAATAACAGCAGGGAGCTGACAATGAATGTGGAGAAGTCGCTCGTGTTATACCCTGTAAAAAATATTTAAAATGTGAATAGTAAAATTTGAAAAATATAATTAGATAATAAATATTGGTGAGGAGTGAGAAAATAATATAAATAATAAAATATATACAAAAATGAATATGAAATATAATTATTTAAATATTCCAATATAATTTTGGTATAGTTTAAATATATGTGAGTCTAAATATATAAAAAATATATATAGTTAAATATTCATATACAACTTAACTGGACTCTCAAGCGAATATACCCTTTGTTAGCATATGCAAGGCGCAAAACTAGAGGGTTCAACACACTCGACCATAAAAATCGTTGTCGGCTGCGACTGTGAGGCAAATAAAAATCAAATTTAAAAATAAAAACGAAATAATGTTAAGAAAGTCGCCGCGGCGCCGAAAAGCAGGCAACACACAAAAAGACAAACGACCGGAAGTGCGGGTAGATGGTTAGTCGACTGCATGAAGAGAATGGGGTCGAGTGTTTGCTTAGTCGAGGCGCCTGGGTGTGGGGTAAGGGGTGGTTGGGTAGGTTTTGCTCTAAATGTCGCAATTTTACGAGTCAATATAAAGGTGCCCGGGGAGTCATTTACAGGCGCACGGCGGTTTGGCTTCGTGCTTTGGCAATAAAAAGCGAGCAACGTGAATGTCGAACCAGGACATTCGCTCACAGCAAAGAGGGAAAAGGATGACGAAGAAGCAGCTGAAAACAGAGTGCTCAAGGAAACGGCTGCTTTTATGGCGAAGGCCACATAAAAATTTGTAGACAAGAAACACGTGTAATGTCATTTGGCCCAAGAAAAAAAAGGAAGCGAAGAAAATAAAAGGGTTGCACCACCACCAACGCCGCACCACCCAACGCTCAAATGAAGGCAATTTTTACCACCATTAAATATATTTGCTTGGCCCAAAGCTGAGAGTGGCAAAGCAGCTTGAGCTGATTTACGACTTGCTTCAAGGAAGTTGGAAAATATTTTGGGTATCTTCTTAAAATTAATTAATTAATATAATGAAATGGGACAGAGTCTAACGGCGCTTTAAGCTGTGTTTAAGGTTGGGCAGACAGAAAATAGAAAAGGTTGGAAATTAAGATGTCGAGAATAAAATTATGTAAAGAAATGTATAAAGATAGAATATATTATAAAATATAAAAATAAATCAAAAAAATATAAAATAGCAACAAAAAAATATGTATAAAAATAGAAAATAATATAAAATAAAAATAGAATATATTTTAAAATATAGAAAAAAATATTGAAAATATCTAAAAAAAAAAATTATATATATATAAAATAACATAGAAACAAAAAAATATGTATAAACATAGAAAACAATATATAAAAATAAAATATTAAAAAATATATATGTACAAAAAAAATAAATAAATAAAATATTTGGAAATATAAATAAAAAAAAGAAAATATATAAAATAAAAATAATTTTAATAATATATAAAAAAATACAGAAAGACGTATAAAAATAAAAAAAAATAATTAAAAAAAATATATATATATATTTAAGAACTAGAGAAATATAAAAATACATTATTTTAATACATATGTATATGTAAAAAAATATAAAAATCCATATGCTTAAAGTAAATATTAAAAAAATGTAAAAATAAAAAAATATAAAAACTATGTAATAAAATATAGAATAGAAAAAAATATATTATAAAAAAACTACAAATTATCTAATACATATTCAAACATTCCGCAGAAAGATATGTCCATTATTTCTGCATAGAATAATTCTTTAAAAATATTTATAAAATATATAAAGGTAAATATGTTTTAGATAGATAGATAGACAGCTAAGTTTAGTTAACTAAATTATGACACTTTGTTTATTGTTAAATATAAAATAAATATTAAAGCTACATATATAGATATAGACATTTTCGTGAAGACAGCGGCTTTATAATTCAAATTATAAACTCTTATTAAGTAATTAAGTTAATTACTTATGTTCAGTTTATGGGGTTCTTGGCGTCTACCATTTACGTGACCATTGCTTGTTCCTGGTGCTGGTCACCGAGGCGGTGTCTTTGGTGGTGCGAATGTCGCAATTGTGGCAATTGCCGTTCCACTTGATGTTGCCATTGCGCACATGTACCCTCGTTGTGGACGAGGTGCGCACACGTATCTGACCTGAATGAGAATATAAATATGATATATAAATATATTTATATACTATATATTTTAAACTCTTACCCGAAGGCGCCGCTGCAGCCAGACCGAGCAGAGCGAGCATTAAGACACACAGAGCGAACCACTTCATGTTGTCGAGTTAAAGCACTGAATAAGTTTCGCTAAGAACTGCGCATCTTATATAGAGGCACTCATCGGCTGTCGCTTTATTATCATTCTATATAGAGATTTATTTGCAAAATATGTATAATTCCCATGGCAGCGAAAGCAGAGGCGATGCCAAAGGCCGGCGACTGTTGACGTTGGGAAATGCAACTGGAACTGGGCTTGGGACTTGCCCGAGAATCGAACGTGATTCCCCTCGGACTGGAATTACATAAATTATGGGTATTATTAATATTATTTGTTATTGCTGTGTATAGGCGACTGGCAGATGACTTGTAAAGGGGGAGGACATTAATATAAAAATTTGTATAAATAAAATAAATTAAAAATTGGGAGACCCGTTCTCGGCATTTTAAAATAAATGTTTATTAAATAATTTAAAATTAATATACAATTTATTAAAATGAAAAAGAAATTCCTAAAAATATTAATATGAACAAAAAAATAATTTTTTAATTTATTTAAAAATTTAATACATCATTTTTAGAGATTATAACTTCAATATAATATTTTGAAAATATATTAATTTCATAATTTATTTACTAAATAATTTTCATATAATATTTATTAATTATTCTTATTCTTTTATGGACATACATAAATATTATATAATTTATAAAAAATTAATTTATTAAATAAGTCGTACATCAAGGCGCATTCAATAAATTAGTTAAGGTCAAGAGATAAATGCGCTGTAGAGTTGAATTGAATTAAATTAATTAATATTAAAAATAGGTATATATATATATTATATATATATATATTATATTATATATATATATATATATATATATATATATATTATATATATATATATATATATATATATATATATATATATATATATATATATATATATATATGTACATAACTCAAATGAATTTTGACACATGCTTTCAGCACCTTTGATACCCTGTAAATGCCTAATTTTCTGTGTCAATTATGGAGTAGATTTTGTTCAATTTTTCAAAAATAAAATATTTGTAAACTAAAAGAGAAAAAAATAAAAAAAAAATTTATTAATAAAAAATATGTAAAAATTAATATTAAAATATATCAAAAAATGAATGGTAAAAAATATTTTTTAAAAATTAATAGTAAAAAATTTTTTAATTATAATTTTTTGTATAAAGCATTTTTTCTTTTTAAACTACTAAAATATGTGAAAAAAATGTATTAAAAAATATTTAAAAAAAAAATAGTACAACATATTAAAAATTAATAGTAAAAAAATTATTTATTGTTAATGTTTAAAATACTTTTTTCATTAAAATTTGTTTTTTTTTCATTTAAAATTTTAAAATATTTTTTGTTTCTAAACCAGCCAATTTTTTTATATATCTAATATGCAAATTTAATAAAAATAAAATGTAATTAAAATAATTTGTATAGACAATGCCAGCTTTTCTCATCCGCATTTCTCGTATCAGAGAGACAAACATATATACAGCAGGCCACCCTTTCCCACACCATACAATAAGCACAACTTGACATACCCTCTAGATATACACAGCGCACAGCTTTATTTCAGTTCAGGCAAGGAAATGTACAATGAAATTCAGCCGCGAATGTCGCAGCCATTGCAATCGGAGTTGTGGACATAGGAGCCGCCGGGCACGCGTCCACTGTAGCCCTCGGGCACCACATAGGGTCGGGCGGCGCCTGCATTGCCATTGCCATTGCCATTGCCACGGCCACTCTGTCCATTGATGTAGACCGTGCCTTGTCCTGGACGACCCTTGTAGACGCGATCGCCCACAACCAAAGTCTCAGCTTGTGGCGGCGAGCAATCC
The DNA here is from genome assembly GCA_018903745.1 of Drosophila repleta. Classification (NCBI taxonomy): domain Eukaryota; kingdom Metazoa; phylum Arthropoda; class Insecta; order Diptera; family Drosophilidae; genus Drosophila; species Drosophila repleta. Next base: position 5,778,503 of record JAEIGN010000497.1, read on the forward strand.
TGACAGACGCCGTTGATGACAACAGCAGCTGCAGGCGAATGAATGCAAAGGAGGATTAGCTGATGCAGCTGCTGCGGCTACTATTGATGCTTACCTGTTGCCATGGCCAGCAGAGCCGCAAATAGAGCACAAGCAAATAGGCGCATTGTAAATGTGAATTTCATCTGTGGAACAATGAGCCGAGTGGAACAGCTTTATATACACCTGGGCCCGTTGCTTTGATTTGCTTATCACACGGGTCGGCTACTTGATCTGTGTGGCTGGAAATACCCCCTGAGGCAACACCGAGAAACCGGTTACGTGCGACAAGGCCAACAACTAACTAAACACACATTGCTTTAGCTGGAACTGGAGAGAACGTTTATTGGATCTGAATCGCACCCCCGCAGCTGATGCCTCTCAGCTGATGCCTCTCAGCTGATGCCCCTCAGCCGTTTATGTTGCAGCCGACGCAATCGTCGTTGCGCACATAGGTGCCCGGGCGGCCACGTGTATTGATTGTCGTCACATAGCCATCGCCTGCCCAGCCGCCGCTGCCCAGACCCGGATCAGTTCTGATTATCTGCTGATAGCCCTGCCTCTTGTAGCGGCCTCCGTACGAGATACTCTGAAACACATCATCGCCGTCTTCCTCTGAGCTCTTGTGGGCGTTCGGCCTTGCCTTGGGCTTCGGCTTGGGCGTCGTCGTGCGGCCACGCGTTGGGCTGGGTGGTCGACGGGTGGTGGTGACATCGCCATGGCAATCCACACAGGCGCCCTTGATGGTCACCTTGCCAGCTGGAGCAACAGTTCTTAGGATTAGGATATTCCATTCGGAATGCCTTCGGGCAATTGACTCACCTCTGGCACAGCTGGCCAACAGCGCCACAATCAAAACAGTTAACAGCGTCAGGCACCTCATACTCACTTCAGCTCTGCTCGCTGCGATGGATCTTTTATACTAAGCTCGGCTGCTCGAGTCGTGCGCGGCGATGCAAAGTCGAGATAGAGATCCAGCCAGAGCTATCGATAGATTGCCCTCCAGGCAGCGTCGAGCCAATGCTAAGCATACTAGAAATAATATATATATATACAAAGTGTATATTTGTTATATAGAATATATGCTAACATTATATATTGTATATTGTGGAATTGCCCGGACTATCAATACCTTGACAGCTTTTGACAGCTGGTGAACAAAGCTGAACTCGCGACACGTTTCAATGTGGAGATTGCACTACGAATGCGTATTATAATATATTATATATAAATATATATAAATATATATTCAAGTTTCATTAGAAATTAATATTGGATTCTTTAAAAGAGAGAGAGAGAGAGAGAGAGAGGGAATGAGGAAAAATACATAGGGAAAGAGAGAGAGAGAGACAAAAGGAAGAGAGAGTCAGAGACTGAAAGGAGATAAAAAGAGAGATTAAAAAAAAAGAGATAAAGAGAAAGAATGGGAAAGAGAGACAGAGATGGAGAAAGAGAGAATGGTATATGGGAAGAGAAAGCGAGAGAAAAGGAAAGAAAGAGAGAGAATGAGAGAGAGGGAGGGAGAGAGAGAATGCGAGAGAGAGAGAATGAGTGAGAGAGAAGGAGAGAGAGGAAGAGAAAGAGAGAGTGAGTGAGAGAGAATGAGAGAGAGGAAGAGAAAGAGAGAGTTAGTGAAAGAGTAAGAGAGTAACAGAGAGAGAGAGAGAGAATGAGAGCGATAGAGAGAGAATGCGAGAGAGGGAGTGAGAACGAGAGAGCGAGATAGATAGAGCGAGAGATAAGTACAGAGCTAGAGGGAGAGAGAGAGAGAGAGTTATGAAGAAATAAGTTGAACAAGAGCGAAAGAGAGAAACAAGAATCTATCATAGGAAGAGAGACTGAGTGAGTAGTGAGAGCAACAGAGAGAGAGAGAGATAGAGAAGAAGACTGATAAAGAACGAGAAACTGAAATGGGGAGAGAGCGAGAGAGAGTGATATAAAGGGATTGAGAGAGACTGTGATATATTAATAGAGAGAGAGAGAGAGAGAGAGAGAGAGAGAGAGAGAGAGAGAGAAAGAGTGAGAGATAGAGAAAGAAATGCGGAAATAGACAGATGGAGAGGTTCCAATAGAAAGAGATAGAAAGCGGAAGGTGAGAGACAGAGAAAAACAGGTGCAGAGTAAGGGAAAGAGAGAGGTTCAGCGAGAAAATATATGGGAAAGCAAAGTCAATGAAAAGCAGAAAACTGATAAAGCGTGGCAGATAGCAGGAGAAGCTTAGAGAAAACATCAAAGTATAAGATTTCTGTATGATCTTAAAAGAAAGAGATTATTGCTGACTAAATAAGTGATGGGGATAGTCAGATTGCCATAAGCACAGCGATATATGCTCTGATACATATCAGCCATATAAACTCGTTGTTCACTCTTCTGTTATTATTGCCTCACATTATTATTGAGCACATTTCTCGAACTGAAAGATGCTACCTGGAATAGCATTTAAATTGTGTACACAGATTTCGCACTTGAGTATTCCCAGCGACTGTGATAAGCACTGCACTTGCGGCGTCTACGGCTGGGAATTTCCTGATCGTTCGCTTTCGGCTTGGCTCTGTGAATTTCCCGCTGGCAGTCAGCTCGGCAAAGCTTCAATATAAGATCGGGGCCGAGCTGTAAGCAGCATCAGTTCAACTCAAGCCTTCGTCGAACCAACAATCAACAACAGCCCAACAACATGAAGTTCTTCTCCGTTGTCACCGTCTTTGTGCTCGGTCTCTTGGCCCTGGCCAATGGTGAGTAGCGAATGATTGATCTGAATGGGAATATATACTAACTACATTTCTATCTCTCTAGCTGTTCCCTTGTCGCCCGATCCAGGCAATGTGGTCATCAACGGCGACTGCAAATACTGCAATGTCCATGGCGGCAAATAGACGTAGCCTCGCCGAGGCCTCCTTCTGCGGCTCAGCCTTTACTGACTTACCTCAATCCGTTTGACACAATATATTTATGTACACACTGCGTTTCAGAATCAGCTTAGAAATATATAAAAAAAAATAAATAAATAAATATATATAATATATAAAATGAAAAACTAAAACAAAATATACTCTTTTCTTAAAAAATCCTATAAAATTTCCATTTTTTAGCAAGGAAACTGGAGATCATTGTCTAAACATATATATAATGTATATATCTATATATATAATGTATACATCTTTATAACATCTTAAACTTGGAACATATAAAATTATGAAAAAAGTCTAACTTGATCATATAAAGAAATCTATAGATCTTAAGAGTTATTGATGATAATCAAAGAAAACCCAAAAAAAATACTGTATTTATTTACATTTATCTAGATATAGCTTGGAAACTTGGATATATTAAGTTACTGTTGAATCAATATATGTATACACACTTATATATTTTATATATTTATATACATATATATACATATATATTCATATTTTCCTATATTTTCTTTTGATTAGTAAACAAACCTTAAGCATTTAACCCTGCATTGATTTGTAAACTTGAATGATTAAATTTGATTATATGTATTTATGACATGTAAACAAACACTCAATAAAAAAAAAAACAAATAATATAGTAGTTATTTTTGTATTTTTTTTATAAATATTTTCTATGCTCAACTAAAATATACCCTATCTACTTGATAGAACATATTTGATAAAGGATGGCAATCGTAAAAAGTGAATATAGCTGAAAACTAGCCTGCTATACATCCTACGTATATTTATTGATATTATAATAATTTATGGCTCAGCTACAAAATACCCTGCAATATGCAAAGATATAATATAGCTGAAGATATACTTTAATAATAATATCACAGAGAAAATGAATATCCCCACTTGACACAGGCAACTAGGCATATCGCTAGGCATATCATGCTATATATTGCTCAACTAGAAAATACCCTGTTATAATTATATTAATATTATATATATAATATGAGAGATTGCAATCAAAATAATCATCTGCAAATATTCTCCTGTAATATTATAATAATATTGCTAAGCCTAAAAGTATCGCATATCACAGACCATATCATAAATGTATCATATCAACTTTATACCCAGTATACCCTTTATCCAAATTGGCACACATTTAGTCTCTATGTGTTATACATATTCCCATTATCAGCATCATTAGCCAAGCACAGCAAAGCCTACGTCATCTATGCAGTTGGCTTATAGTTTCCTCTATACCCTATAATATATCAATCGTTGGCTTAACAGTAATTATATCAATTAGTATGCAGCTTAATCACGTCACATCTTCAGCTGCTGCGAGTATGTTGATTATTCTCCATAAATAATCAATTCAGTTTTATGGAACTGCATTTGCTTAGTATTTTTCTCGGAATTTATGTATGCTTCGACTAACTAATTCCCACTTAATTTCTAATCAAAACAACAACAGCAGCTGCAGCGGCAGCAGCGGAGCGATTGGATATAAAACACGTTTTAGCGCTTAGTCGGAAATGTATCAAGAAATTGAGTTAATTAACATAGAGAACTCTGGGGGGCGCCACGCTTCGAACGTCGCAATTGATATCGAGTATTGGATTTCGATTGTAAACAGAGACGGGAATGGGGGCAATAAAACAAGTCAATAAAGGGGCTGATGAGTGACGAGAGATACCCTGTAAAGTTAGAAAAGGTGAGTGAGGGAGAGAGATAGAGGGAGAGAAATGGAGGGAGATAGGGAAAGAGAGAGAGGGAGAGATATAGAAAGCGAGAAAGTATGAGATGCTGAGTGTGAGAGATAGAAAGAAAGAGAGAGAGAGAGAAGAGATAAATGAGATTAGGAGAAAGCGAGAGAGATTGAGGAGAGATTCATATATAGAGATACAGATATAGATAGAGCTAGAGAGATAGAGAGAAAGAGAGATAGGTACTTTGAGAGAGAGAGAGAGAGTGAGAAAGATAGAGAGAAAGAGAGAGAGAAAAAGTGCGAAAAAGAGATAAATGAAGACAGAGATAAAGTAAAACACAGAGAAATACGGAGAGAAAAAGAGATGGAGAGAGATAGCGATAGGCGAAGGCAGATATCAAGTGAAGGAGAGAGAGAGAGTGGGAGAAAGCTAGAGAGAAAAGAGATAGAGTAAGAGAGGGAGATAAAAAGGGAGACAGAGGGTTAGTGAAATCATTAACAGCTATAGCTCTCTCTCTCTCTCTCTCTCTTTCTCCCTCTGTCTCTATCTCTTTCTTCCTCTCTCTCTCTCTTTCCTCTTTCTCTCTCTCTCTCTCTCTCCTTCTTCTCTCTCTCTTCTCTCTCTCTCTCTTCTTCTCTCCTCTCTCTCTCTCTCTCTCTCTCTCTCTCTCTCTCTTTCTCCCTCTCTCCCTCTCTCTCTCTCTCTCTCTCTCTCTCTCTGCCTTCCCTCTCTCTCTCTCTCTCTCTCTCTGCCTTTCTCTCTCTCTCCTCCTCTCTCTCTCCCTCTCTCTCTCTCCCTCCTCTCTCTTCTCTCTCTCTCTCTGTATCTCACGCGTCCACCTGATGTCCATAGTCCACTCGATTCAGTAGTCTCAACATATCTCGCAACGCAATTGGGAATTTTTCCAACTTGTGCGAGCCACTTGGAATTGCCCAGTGCCGCGCTCAATGCCCCACTGCCAGTGCCCACTGCCACTGCCAGTGCCAGCTCTAGCGCCAGCGCCTGTTGATAACGCGTCGCAAACACACATTGAGCTAGGCAGCTATAAAAAGCCGGCTGGCCAAGCAGTTGGGCATCAGTGCAACCGCAAGTACTCTTGAGTCTTCACAGCAGTCAGGTGAAACCAAAACAAAACCAAAAATTCAATATGAAATTCCTGTCGCTCGCCTTTCTGCTCGGCCTCCTCGCCCTGGCTAGTGGTAAGTCGAAATATGCGAGAGATTTTGCAATCAACATTTAAACTAAACCTCAACTCACCAACAGCCAACCCGCTCAGTCCTGGCAATGTCATCATCAACGGCGACTGCAAAGTGTGCAATGTGCGTGCCTAAGGCCTCGGACCTCAAGTCCTGGCCGCAGGAGCAGCAGCAGCCGCAGCAGCCGCAGTCTTAGCCACAAAAACCAATAGACAAATAATTTAGTGTGAAATATTTTCAATAATATGCATTTAAGTACAACAACAACAACACAAAATGTTTAATAAACTCTTATTTTTATAAAACATCTGAAAGACTTTAAAATAATTTTAAATAAATATACAAAAAATGTAAACATTTAAAGCAAAATGTTTTTAGTTTCCGCTCATCTTTTAGCATTTTGAAAAATCAATGAAAATATTATAAATATTATAAATACTTATATATTTATATATATGTATATAGAAGTTCATATATATTTTATAAATATATATATTTTAATTTATTTATTATATTTAATGGTTATTTCATTTGTGTTAATAGGCATTAAATTGCATTTTCACAGCCATGTGATGGGGATGGGCATAAAACCGAATACTCTCTATATCTGCAAGCTGTCTCGCACTGTAGAGCAAGGTGGACATAGAGCAGCAGTAAAAGAGCAGATTCTTTGTGTTTATCTCACTCTTTCAATTCTATCTCTCGCTCTCTCTTTCTCTCCTCAGTGCCTCAGAAGTAACAGAGAAGTATCTTTGTGTCATTCTCACTCTTTCAATTCTCTCTCTTTCTCCCTCAGTGCCTGATTCTATTTATTAGTTTTGCTTTATCTCTATCCCTCTCTCTCTCTCTCTCCCTCTGTATGTTTGCCGCTCTCTTTCCCTCTCTCTCTGTATATATCACTGCTTGTTGAATTCTGAGTATCTGTTTCACTCTCGTTCTCTGTCCTATGCCATCCTTCTCTCTCTCTCTCTCTCTCTCTCTCACACTATCTAGCTAGATCTCTGTATCTCAATAGTCTATTGCCTCTCCTAAGAACTCTTTCTCTCCCTCACTCTTTTCCACCCACTCTCCCTTTCTCTCTTTCTCTTTCTCTGTCTCTCTCTCTCTCTCTCTCTCTCTCTCTGTCTCTCTTCATATATATCCCCAGCTCTCTCTTTCTCTCTCTCTCTCAGTCTCTCTCTCTCTCACTCTCTCTCTGTCTCTCTCTCTCTCTCTCGCAGTCTCTCTCTGTCTCTCTTTCTCTCTCAGTCTCTCTCTGTCTCTCTCTTTTCCTATATCTCTCTCGATCTCTATCTCTCTCGATCACTATTTCTCTATATCTCTATTTCTCTCGATCTCTATCTCTCTCGATCTCTACCTTTCTCTCTCTCTCTCTCACTCTCCTTCTTTGTTTCTTTCTGTCTATCTCCCTCTCTCTCCCTCTGTCTCTTCAAGTTTCTTGCTGTCTATCCATCTCTCGTTTTTCTCTCATTTTCGCTATCTTCCTCTCTCCCTTCATACCAAGCTCAAGTTCAAGCTGCAGCTCAGCATATTAAATTTACCCTTCACGTATTGTTAAAAAACATTTAATAATATATATATTTCTTTATTTCTCTATATTTTATATTATTATTTATTTGATGTTTATTTTCATTCACGTGATTGACAGAGTTCACAGAGATCAAACTGATTGTGCGCCTCCATGCTGGGAAATACCTGGGAACACAATCTCTGCTGAGACGAGAGCGTGCCGCATTGAGTGCTGCCTCAATCAAGTCAATCTGAATTGTACTCTCTCTATAAAAGTGCACGATATAGACGACTACGACTCAGATCGTTTGGAATCGTTGCTGTGACTATGAAATCGATTGCATTGCAGCTGCTGCTCTTGGGCTGCCTTCTGGCTGCCGTTTGCGGTAATACAAAATCTGCACTGAAATCTAATACTCTAGCTATATATTATATATATTCTATATATTTCTTCGATTAGCCACGCCCGGCAAGGTGATCATCAACGGCAAATGTGTCGATTGCAATCGACCCGACGATGACGATTCTGTTATTATTCCCGGGGAAACCAAAGTCTCTGCCGCCGTCAGCCAGGCCTTGACGTCGGGCGCTGTGGGCTTTGGACTGCTCTATTATTGTATAAGCCAATTTTTCCATTAATAGTTGTTTTTAAACTAAATATTATAAAATAAATAATATTTTAAATTCTGAATAAAATATACTAAAAAAATACTAGGGTATTTTTCAGCATATCAATCTCTTTGTGTATTCTCTTTATGTATCTTTTCCTCAGTCTGTCTCTGTCTCTGTGTCTATACCTCTTTGCTTTTCTCTGCCTATGTCTGGCTGTCTCTCTGTGTGGAGCTCTCTCTCTCTCTCTTTTCCTCTCTCTCTCTCTCTCGCTCTCGCTCTCTCTCTCTCTCTTTTATTCTGTCTGTATCTTTCTTACTCCCTCCTTCTCTTTTGTAGTTTGTCTACCTCTTTCTTACTCTCTCTTCCCTCTCTCTCATTTTCAGTCTCTCTTTCTCTCTCTTTTACTTACTCTACCTTTCTCCCACACTCTTTCCCTCTTTCTCTCTCTCTCTCTCTCCCTATCTCTCTCTATATCTGTCTTTCTTCCTTCCTCTCTCTCAGTCTGTATTTGTATCCCTTTCTCTTTCTCTCTTATCCTTTCATTCCATCCATATCACTTTCTATCCTTCTTTTACTCTTATTACTCTCTCTCTCTCTCTCTCCTTTTATATCGTCTTTCTATATACATTTTTCTGGGACTCTACAATATACATATATAGTATATATAACAACTGTCTGTCAGATTCTCCAAATAAAAACCCCAAATAAATATTGAGCATATAGCAGCACGTCACTGGAACTCAACTTCAAACACCCCATTCGACTGAGCATTTGTTCAATTGTGCGGATTTTCCCAAAGCAATCTGTTCATTGAACTGTTATCAACCATATAATATAGACGTTGTCTTATGTGCTATAAAAGTCGGAGATGTGATTGCAGTTGCTTCAGTTCTGTTTGAGAGGTTGACTCTGAATAAGATGAAAATTCTATCGATTGCATTTCTGCTGGGGCTCTTGGCACTGGCCAGTGGTACGTGCAGGCTATACGCGTGCTAAACAATATATATTTATAATATATATTTATATATATCTCCCTTCAGCTACCCCCCTTAGGCCTGGTGATGTGATCATCAATGGACATTGCATCAACTGCAATGTGCACGGAGGTTGAAGCAGCTGAAATTTATTGGAGAAAGTTTCTGGAAGAGACAAGATTTTCATGCAACCCTGTATACTCTTTGCTCTCAAAATAAAAAAAAAATGTATTTGTTGTATATATTTTTATATATTTTTATATATTTATTTCTTAATCGCCTCGAATATTGCAAACTTTGCAATCGCCATTGATGATCACATTGCCTGGATGCAGCGGATTAGCTGTGAACAGATTCATATACTATATAGTTAGGGTATTTCTCTTGGGGCATGCCCGACTCGCACTTACCGCTTGCCAGCGCCAACAGCGAGAGCACAAAAGCCAACGACAGCCACTTCATGTTTCTTCTATTTGCGAATTCTCAAACGAAACTATTCGTGTGAGCTGCTCGACGAGTCGCTTTTATAGCGTCACCGATCGGGTATTTGACTCAACTGCTATAATTATATAGTATTCTCTGTTAACTGATAAACGTGTATTGGAAATGCGCACTTGTTTAATCTATGTCTATGCCAAGCTGGACTCACAGCTAGCCCAAGTCTTTGGGGTATACAAAGTCTAGAATCTGATAAGATCAAGGCAGGGATCGTACGGTTTTGACATTCTATATAGTCTATATAGAGAACATTTTGATTTGTTTATTGAAATATTGACAGTATTTGTTTAATAAATAGATGACTTCAGGAAGTATTTACTGAGAATATGCATATATATGTAGAGCATGAGACAGAGTCAGAAATACTTCGTGCTCTTTTTGAGAGAGAAGAAGAGAAGGAAAGCATAAGATAGAAAAGAATACATCCGTCTTCTTCAGAAGGAAAGGAAACATCAGAGAGCGAGATAGGTGGATAGAAAAGGGCAGGAGAGATACAGAGAGAGAACTAGAGAATAATAAAGAGAAAGCCTATTTTAGCTATCCATATCTTTCCTTCTCTCTCCCTAGCTACTTTGTTAGGGCATACAAAAGTCGAATATTATTTCTGAACTGCTTTTAATGTATTGAAAAAGCAGTTCATTCATGCACATGGCATTCACTTGCCACTAGCTCAACTATATGAGCTATAGGCTAATGCCTCGACAACTGACAGATACACATGTATGCAAATAAATTAATAAATACTAAATGCGTATATTGAAATAGGTAAAAGCTCGTGCTTTTAAAGCAACTAAGTAGACGTTAATCAAATCTATTTTTATTATATTTACATACACATTTATAGAGTTATGTTAAGTGGGGTATGCCAGACTATGATACGATTGTGTAAAATTGAAAAAAAGTAAAATCTGTACAATATAAAAAGTAAAATCTATATATGTATATGTAGTTCAGGTGTTTGCAAGTCAGTATACCAAATTTGGTAGTCATAGGGGATGTAATACCTGAGTTCCTTGAGGTAAATAGAGCAGCAGAAGAGTTGATAACGATTTGTAATATATTAGAAGTCGAAAAAGAGTCTATATAACAAAGTTGGTGTTCATAGAGGCTGTAAAACCTGAGTTCCTTGAGGTATAGAGGACAGCAAAAGAGTGGGTAATGATTTTCTATGTATTATAACTCTAAGAAAAGTCTGTATACCGAATTTGGTATGTGTAGCATCTATCCATACCGAGTTCAATGGGTTATGTAGTAAAGTTTAATAGATGAATAGATTATATAGCAGATGTAAGGGATAACAGCTTAGGTATAGTTATAGTAGAGTTAAGTCTAAGTTTCATAAATAGAGCTTGGCTACAGGGTATTTACAGGGTATTTTAATCACATTTAAATTACAGCAAAAAACAAAAAATAAAAAGCAATGCTTAGCAGAGTTTGAACATGGCGAAAGAGTTGGGCTGGCTATGGCAAAAGGTAAATGAACGTGTTTGTGGTTGAATTTTGTTTCGTTGGCTAAAAGTTGCGTAGCATATGTGTGGCTATGTGTGTGTGTGTGTGTGTGTGTGGTTGGCAATTAAGCCAATGAAGCATTAAAAACACCAGCCAAGGGCGTAAGCCATGCAAAGTGAACTGGAATCAGAGACTGGGATTGAGCGGGCAATGCCAAAAAGGATATGGGAACGAAGCATGCTATCTCACTTACTCTCCCCCTCTCTCTCTCTGTCTCTCACTCTGTGAGTCTCCCTCTGTATGTCACAGCTTGGCTTTGGGTGGATTAGCGTGGATGTTGCTGCCGTTGCTGCTGCCGTTGCTGCCACATTTGTCAATGTAAAAAGCATTACGCTTAAATGAACCCATGCACATGCATAAATACGGCAAAGCCAACGCGGCGAACAGGCGACACGTGTGCGTTAACAATTTAATTACGCCAAATAAACCACCCACAGAACCACCGAGCCACGCCACGCCACGCCACACCACACCACGCAACCAGCCCAACAGATGTTGCCCAAAAAGTTAATCACCCAATCGACGGGCAGGTCAGCTGTATTAAAGAGACTTACAACGGGGCGCAACTTCACGAGCCCGCAAATCCATTAGCCAACGTGTGTGAGGCGCTGGTGTGGAGGTGGGCGTGGTGGCAGCCAATGCCTAAGAAAGCTAGGGCCTATTTACTTAAGCTGGTGTGAAAATATGCCATGAGTGGGCATATACGCATAGAGAATGTCTGTGGGTCTATATAGGTGTGTGTAGGTGTCTGTGGGTGTGCGTGTGTGTGTGTGTGTGTGCAAATATGTCAGTGGCAAGAGTGGTTACACGAAGAGATAGCTACAGACAGAGTCGGTTATACATATATATTATCTGCCTAGAGGCAAGACGAAGCTGTAATGCGCTTACAGCTGTGAGGAAGGAGAGCTCATGAGATTAAAGATGGAATATGGGAACTGAAACATGGAAACTGAAGTATAGAATGTGGAACATAGGAAATATGGAATGGAATATGGATTATAGATTGTGGAATGGGGAATATGAAATGTGGAATATGGCATATGGAATGTGGAATATGGAATATGGAATATGGAACATGGAATATGGAATATGAAATATGAAATATGGAATGTGGAAGATGGAATATGGAATATGGAATGTGGAATATGGAATATGGAATATGGAATATGGAATATGGAATATGGAATATGGAATATGGAATATGGAATATGGAATGTGGAATATGAAATATGGAATATGGAATACGGAATATGGAATATGGAATATGGAATATATAATATGGAATATAAAATATGGAATATGATATATGAAATATGGAATGTGGAAGATGGAATATGGAATATGGAATATGGAATGTGGAATATGAAATATGAAATATGAAATGTGGAATATGGAATGTGGAACATGGAACATGGAATATGGAACATGGAATATGGAATGTGGAACATGGAATATGAAATGTGGAATATTGAGTATGGAATATGGAATATATAATATGGAATATGGAATATGGAACATGGAATATGGAATATGAAAAATGAATCATGAAAAAAAGAACTTGGAATATGGCTTATGGTATATAGTATATAAAAATATGGTATATCTATTACTATTATTAACATTTATCATTAACATTCTGCTATTAACATACTGTTGCTGTCACTTTAACATTCCACACTATGTTAGTTCCTTAAGACTTTCAACATCCCTCACAAAGTCTGCATTACCCCATTTTATTATAGCTCTGCCTGCGCAAATATATATTTCCATTTCTATATAACCCCTATATATGTATATATATATATATATATATATATATATATATATAAATATATATTTGTATCTGTGTTATATGTATTCCGTATGCATGGCAGTTGACTGTGGAAGCAGCACAAAAGATAGTCGGAGGCATTCCTTGGGCAGCTGGGGCACTATTAGTTTATTATTACGAGCAGCGTTTTATTGTCAACCTGTGGAGTGTGTGTGGCAGTTGCTGTGTGTGTGTGTGTGTGGCAGTAGGTGTATGTGTGTGTTTGCTGTTGAGTGTGGGCAATTGTGGGCGTGACCATGAACATGTGTGCACTTCTGCCTGGCCATATATGAAATATTCTGTTGATTTGCCACGCCCTGTTGTTGTTGTTGTTGTTTTTGCTTTTGTTGTGCGAGTGTGTGTATGTGTGTGTGTGTTTTTTGTGGTTAGTTTTATGGCTTATAGCATGTGTGTGTGCGGTTTTTATGCGTTGGCATCCTATAAAATTTATGTTTATTTTTTTGACAAACGGAAACGGAAGTTTTTTGTTGCATCTTTTAGGCGCGGCGCACGGGGCGTATGCGTGTTTTAGAGTTTATGCCTTAAGCCAGTGAGCACATAAAACATTTAAACGGCCTACAGTTAAAATGAAAACATTATGAAAGACAAACGGGGCGAGGGGAGGCGCAATTTTAAATGCCTTTTGCGCCGAGCTTTGTGTTCTTAGCCCCGGGGACAAATCTATTAAAGACGAAAAGGGTAAGGAGCGGAAGGGAAGGGTAGGGGAAGAAAAGGATAGGGAAGGAAAGGGTCTGAGCTGCAAGATTTGAGCTGAGGGAGTTTGAGCTGTAGTCGCTGCAAAGTAATTACGCAAAGGATTTGGTTAAACACTTCAGTGCCGCCAGCAAGCCTGGAAAAGTGGCAAAATGTTGCAAAAAAAAAAAAGAAGAGAGGGAGAAGAGAAGAAGAAAACATGAAAACATGCAAAATAAAATTATTTGTGCAAAGAGCAAGAACAGTCAACAATTGCTACGCCCCTAGCTGGCTAAGCCACGCCCACTGAAGCCAGCAAATAGCGCCACGTGAGCGAAATTGCTAATCAACTGGGCAAAAGCGTTCGAGGGCAAACGTAAAAGCCTCTAAAGGACACTCAGCACGTTTTAAGTGCCAGTTGCTGGCTGTTGCTATACGTGTATGTGTGTGAGGGTGAGTGGGGGTTGAGTAAGGGGGTTGAGTAAGGGGGTTGAGTATGCTTCATCATGTTGTATGTTAGACAGCGAAAGCTTTAATGTATTTAAGCTGGGCACAAAACATTATTCTCAGTCGGGAATGGCGAGGGGTGAGAATGGGGGATGCTTGGATGCGAGGGTGGGCCAGGGATGGCCTGTGTTGTTGGCTTTATGTGTAGGTGTGATGGCGTCAAAGTGACATGAGCCAGAGACAAGAGCCAAAGAGTGCCGCTGGCAAAAGCGACAGCAACTAATGACAGCGCTGACTGTATATATATGTGTGTATATATATATATATATATATATATATATATATATATATATATATATATATATATATATATATATATATATATATATATATATATATGTGTGTGTGTGTGCATGTGTTTTGGCTAAAGCCAAAGCCTACTTCAGGCTGAACCACACAACCCCATTAGCCCCAAACCCACTAAAATCCATTTCAATCTGCTCCTTTTCGAGCTGGGGATTTGCGTTTTTGGTGGTTGCCTTGCATTAGCCAAAGATATGGCTATATATATGTATATATATATATATATATATATATGTATTTATATATCCTTGTACAGCTCTCTGGCATGCGTTAAGCCTTGATGTTTTAATCACACTTCGTAATTGAAATGCTGTTAAGCAGCTGGCAAAAGACCAGAATGCGACTAAGTGAAAAGTTGTTGCGAGCTAATTGGATATTGAGATTGAGTTGAGTTTGCGCCGATATGTGATGTGACTGAAAGGAGAGGGATATATGAGAGGAATATATAGAGAGGGATATATAGAGAGGGATATATACATATATATGAATATGTATGAATGTTATATGTAGCATATCCATATCATATCACCTTGTCAAGTTATGCACTCAACTGTCAACTATTCCACATGCCATACATCGTTGGGCTGCGTGATTGATTGATGTAGTGATTGACAGCTTGATGAGCTGCCTAAGTGCCTATCTCATGTGCTCACTGAGCTGAATTATGCCTGGCTGATTAGCTGCTCGAGTAGCTGAGGAGCAGCATGACTGATTGAGTCACTGATTGATTGACTGAGTGATTGACTGACAAAGTAAGATACTAACAGTCTTATTTATTAATAGAATCTCTATAAACTAGACTGATTGATGGCTTAATTCTAATGAATATTAATCAGCTGCGGGCCTCTCTGCTTGACTGATTGACTGACTGACTGATTAACTAACTGAGTTGCTGCCTGACTAAAAAGCTTGAATGATTGACTGATATATAATAGACATACATATATATAGAGAGTTGCTGCCTGGCAGTCTATTTTGCATGACTGACCGCTTAGCTGATTGACTGATTGACTAATCCTTAATCAAAAATGAGCTGATTGATTGACTCACTACCTAACTGTCCGATTAATTTGCAGATGACTGACTGATTGATTGTCTGATGAGCTGATGGATTGCTTGACTTGACTATAGACTTACTGGTTAAAGAACTAGCTGATAAACAGACAATGATTGACTGATTGATGCTTGGTTGACTAACAGAGATTAACTGATTGACTGGCTGATTGACTCGGTGATTGCCTAGCTGATTGACTGGCTGATTGACTAGCTGATTGATTTGTTGATTGATTGACTGTTTGACTGGGTGATTGACTGACTGATTGAGGGGCTGATTGATTGGCTGATTGATTGGCTGCTTGACTGGCAGATGAACTGACCGACTGATAGACTGATTGAGACCAAATAATTGTCTGACTGATTGCCTAGCTGATTGACTGGCTGATTGACTAGCTGATTGATTTGTTGATTGATTGACTGTATTACTTGGGGATTGACAGGCTTATTTATTCTGGGATTGATTGACTGACTGATTGATTGACTGATTGGTTAACTTGATGATTATCTAGCTGGTTCATTGGCTGATTGACTGGCAGATGGACTGACCGATTGAGACTAAATGATTGTCTGGCTGATTGACTGGTTGATTGATTAGCCGATTACCTGGCTGATTGACTGTGTAAGCTGTCTGACTAATGGACTGATTGACTGCTGAGTCCAAGTACTGACTGAGCTACTGAACTCATTTTATTTAGTCTACCTGACTAAGAGATTGACTTGTTAAGTGACTGAGTAATTGTTTGATGTTGCATAGCTAAATAGCTAAAATTGTGCAGTGTTTTGGAAAATTGTCACTGCGAGCGTGAAAAACTGATGAAAGGAGATTATATATAATATGTATATATATAATATATATATATTATGTATGACTAACCAAAGCTATCTCGCTCGCACGCCTTATCACTGAATTGTTTTCGAATTAGTTTCGAGCTTTATTTGTATGCTTGCTATCAGCAACAACCGTCTGATGCTGCCCAGCAGTCTCCAAAACGAAGTCAAAGCAAGCACACATCGTTCTCCCCTAAAACATACTCATATGTTGTTTAAACCTGGCCTATTCCTGCTGGCTGCTCTGCTGTGGCTGGGCAGCTATCCAGTGAGCCAAGCAGATGTGGCCAAGCTCGTTTGCTACTACGATGGCTCGAGCATGGACCGTCAAGGTGAGCCAGGCCTAATCTTTGTGTGCCAAATGGCAGAGGTTATCTCTTGCCTTTCATGAATATATATTATATAATATTTATATATATATTTATATTTTCTCCCAGGCCTTGGCAAACTTTCCCTGCACGAAGTGGAGCCCGCCTTGGGCTTCTGCAACTACCTGATTTTTGGCTATGCGGGCATCAACAGGGAGAGCTTCAGGATCAAGAGCGTCAGTCCCGAGCATTATAAGGATGTTACAGCGCTGCGTCAGCGGCATCCGCATTTACGCATCCTGCTCGCCGTGGGCGGTGGGCGTGATATAAATGGCGAGGGCTCAGATACGGCTAAATATCTGAGTTTGCTGGAGCTGCCCGAGCGGCGGAATAGCTTCAAGGCCAGCGTCGTAGAGGAGTTGAATAAGTATGGCTTCGATGGCTTGGACTTGGCCTGGCAGTTCCCGCCGGTCAGGCCCAAGCAGCAGCAGGGCGCCTTGAAGCGTGCCTGGAGCTCGTTCAAGGGCTGGTTCAGCAGCAACTCCGTCGATCCCAATGCCGAGGAGCACAAGGCGCAGTTCGCCTCCTTTGTCCGCGAGCTGCGACTGGACCTGCAGCGATATGGCAAACTATTGACGCTCAGCATGCTGCCCAATGTGGATGCAGAGCGTAAGTATACCTTGGAATATCAATTGGAATTCATACTAAATCTCTGGGATAGTCTACATAGATATACCCTCGGTGCTCAGCTTCGTGGACTTCGTCAACTTGGGCACCTACGATTTTCACACTTCCGTGCGGGATCCCAAGCAGGCGGATCTGCCGGCGCCACTGTACGCCATGTACGATCGCGATCCCAGGCAGAATGTGCACTACCAGGTGCAGTATTGGCTCAATAACTCGGCCAATGCACAGCAGCTGAACGTTGGCATCGCGGGCTACGGACGCTCGTGGCAGATGTCACGGGACTCGGGCATCACGGGATTTCCGCCAATCGCCGCGACTGAAGGAGCTGCGCCCGGTGGCAAGCAGATAAACCATCCCGGCTTGCTAAGCTGGCCAGAGATCTGTGATATGTTGCGGCAACATCTGGGAGAGGGCAAGGATACGGGCACAGAGCACCTGCGCAAGGTGGGCGATCCCACGAAACGTTTCGGCATCTACGCCTATCGAGCGGCGGATGAAAATGGCGAGAATGGCATCTGGGTGGGCTACGAGGATCCCACGACGGCGGCAATTAAAGCTGGCTATGTGCAAGCTCAAGGCCTGGGCGGTGTGGCCTTCCACGATCTGTCCCTGGACGATTTCCGGGGTCAATGTGCGGGCGAAAAGTTTCCCATTCTCAGAAGCATCAAATATAAATTGTGAATTGCTAAAAAATAAAATATAAAATATAAAAAATAAAATATAAAATATAAATATAAAATATTAAATATAAAATATAAAATATAAAATATAAAATATAAAATATAAAATATAAAATATAAAATATAAAATATAAAATATAAAATATAAAATATAAAATATAAAATATAAAATATAAAATATAAAATATAAAATATAAAAATATAAAATATAAAATATAAAATATAAAATATAAAATATAAAATATAAAATATAAAATATAAAATATAAAATATAAAATATAAAATATAAAATATAAAATATAAAATATAAAATATAAAATATAAAATATAAAATATAAAATATAAAATATAAAATATAAAATATAAAATATAAAATATAAAATATAAAATATAAAATATAAAATATAAAATATAAAATATAAAATATAAAATATAAAATATAAAATATAAAATATAAAATATAAAATATAAAATATAAAATATAAAATATAAAATATAAAATATAAAATATAAAATATAAAATATAAAATATAAAATATAAAATATAAAATATAAAATATAAAAATATAAAATATAAAATATAAAATATAAAATATAAAATATAAAATATAAAATATAAAATATAAAATATAAAATATAAAATATAAAATATAAAATATAAAATATAAAATATAAAATATAAAATATAAAATATAAAAAATATAAAATATAAAATATAAAATATAAAATATAAAATATAAAAATATAAAATATAAAATATAAAATATAAAATATAAAATATAAAATATAAAATATAAAATATAAAATATAAAATATAAAATATAAAATATAAAATATAAAATATAAAATATAAAATATAAAATATAAAATATAAAATATAAAATATAAAATATAAAATATAAAATATAAAATATAAAATATAAAATATAAAATATAAAATATAAAATATAAAATATAAAATATAAAATATAAAATATAAAATATAAAATATAAAATATAAAATATAAAATATAAAAATATAAAATATAAAATATAAAATATAAAATATAAAATATAAAATATAAAATATAAAATATAAAATATAAAATATAAAATATAAAATATAAAATATAAAATATAAAATATAAAATATAAAATATAAAATATAAAATATAAAATATAAAATATAAAATATAAAATATAAAATATAAAATATAAAATATAAAATATAAAATATAAAATATAAAATATAAAATATAAAATATAAAATATAAAATATAAAATATAAAATATAAAATATAAAATATAAAATATAAAATATAAAATATAAAATATAAAATATAAAATATAAAATATAAAATATAAAATATAAAATATAAAATATAAAATATAAAATGTAAAATATAAAATATAAAATATAAAATATAAAATATAAAATATAAAATATAATATATAAAATATAAAATATAAAATATAAAATATAAAATGTAAAACATAATCTACTAACTGAATCCAAATATGGCTTACAGCAGCTAAGCGCCTTTCGGCCCACAAAAAAATGTGTTTTTTTTATGGAAATAGTGTTTCGTTTCTATCGAAGCTTTTACGTTTAAGCCGCTTTGCCTGAAAAGTCCTTAACAACAAAAAATGTCAGAAAAAAGGTGGAAAACCAATCCAGTTCAAACAGTGAGCTAGAGAGAGAGAGGGAGAGAGTGGGATATTTCAAAGAGCGCCTAAAAGCATGCTACAATAAATTGATACAGCCAGCGAAGCGCAAGAGGAAAAAGTCGCAACAAAGTTCGTTTCGTACAAGGGAAATGCAAAATACGAAGAAGAAGAAGAAGAAGAAAAAGAAAAGAAAAAAGAGCACGTCGCATTAAACGCAAACGAATCTGGCCAAGCAGAAAGCTTGACAAAAAATAAACCCCAACGTCCAGGTGGGCGGCAGCGAGACGAATGTCCGAAGTAAAAGTTGAAATTAAACCAATTAGTTTGCCTGCGTCAACCCGGTCTGCAGGCGTCGCTTCATGGCCAAGACGGCAGGCAGGTGGAGCGATGCTCAGTCAGGCATTTAGGCAGGTTCCATTTACAAGAGCTGCGCGCCCAACTCCAAACTTCCGACACGCGACACCCGGCGTGTCCCGACTCACGGAGTTCCGGAGTCCCGAGTCCTAGCTGACGGCGTCATAAATTAATTATGATTTAACAACTTTAGCATGCACGACACGGCACAAACTTTGCGCTTTTCAAACGTCTCGTTCTTTTTTCTTCTTCTCATAATAATAATAAAAAAAAGTCGAAGTTTTCTTTTCTTTTTTTTTTTTTTTTAATTTTAATGAGCGCAAAAAGTTGTAAAGTTTTTCATAAAGCAAGGACTAAGCGCAGTCTGAGGGAATTTGATAAATATATATTCACACACACAAAAAACAGTATCGTAAGCTGAAGTGCGTTCGTTTTAGCGGTTGTTTACTTTAGCGCCTGCCTGCCCGCGCCGCTCTTGATGTCCTCGAAGGCCTTGAGCCACAGCTTGTCGAACTGCTTGGGCAGCTTGGCGCGCACCAGCTCGGCCATCTGGCGGGCTCCGCGCAGATTCGCCTGCTCGTAGTAGGGCAACTCGGAGATTCGGGCCAGCCAGGCGCTCAGCTTGGGATACGCGACAGCGTCCACAGGTGCGTAGCTCAGGTGGAGGGTGCTCAGGGTGGCGACGATGCTGAAGTCCGCCACGGTCACCAGTTGTCCGGCTAGGTAGTTACGTCCGTCGAGAAACTTTTCGAGCAGCTCGTAGGCCTTACGCACCTGTTCAAGCAGGACCTTTGGCAGCTCCGTCACCTGCTCCTGGAAGATCAGGTGCTGCAGCTGCTTGAAGAGCACAAACAGAATGCCCGAATCGAAGTGCAAGCGTTGATCCACCAGGGCACGTTTCAAGGGATCACGTGGATACAGGGCATCGGTGAAGGCATATTTGCCCACCAGATAGCCCATGATGGCGTGCGAGTCCCAGATGCAGTTCTCGTTATCCTGCAGCACGGGCACCGTGCGCTGCGGATTCTTGCGCACGAAATACGGCTCCAGGTGCTCTCCGGCAAACAGATCGACGGGGAAAAATTCATGCTCCAGCTCGAGGGCGCGCAAGGTGAGCAGCACAGCGCGCACGCCCGGACTCAACTCCGTGCCAAACAGGACGAGCACCATGATACGCTTTATGAATAAAGTGATATATATATATAGTATATATCAAATATATAGATAGTTATCTAATATAACTGTTTAGCCGTTACTGCGCTTGCTCTAAGCCAACTCAACTGAGCTTCTACTGCCAGAGACAGCTGCCATCAACCAGTGCATGACTTCAGTTTGTACATTTCGCGATTAGATAAGATTAGATAATACCAACAACTAATTATATTTTAAATAAGAACTAAAATAATCTAAAGACGTCATAATGCTGCAAGTCTGAGTATTTTTTTTTTTTTTCTTTGTCTTTGTTTTTATTATTAATGCTGCGCTGTAGAGCGTCGAGTGCTCAGATCTTATCGCTTAACCCAATGTTTGCCCAAGTGTCAGCGAGCTAAACTAATCTGATTTATTCAAGTATATATACACATATACATATATATTTGATAAGAAATATATCTGTCTATATATTATGTAATTTATATATATCTGGCATTCGTGGCAAAACCCTTAAGCAAATCACATAAATGATTCAGATTGTGGCTCAGTTTGCGTGTGCCTCAAAGTGCATAAATTATTTAAATTATTCGAAATAAAATAGCTGTAAAATCAATTTTAATAGCCACAGATACCCTGCAATTTGACAACAGTAGCTGTAGGCTCTTTTGGTTATTGTTTAAAAGCTAAACATTATTATTATGAATATAATAAAATTAATAAATTAATTTTGTTAAGCAATAAAGTATTATTAATTAAAAATACAAATTTTAAAATATTAAAAATATAAGAATTATTATAATAAAAAAATTTTAATTATTTCTTTTTTAAATAAAAACAAAAATATAAATTTAAAAAATAGTTTTTTTTTTAACAAATATTAAAAAATGCACACTATTTTAAAATCAAAGCTTTTAAAATATTTATAAATAAATAATTTTTAAAATAATTATAAAAAACTCCTTTTATTATTTTAATTTTTTTTTAACATTTGAAAATAAATTGTTATTGCATAAAATTAAAAAAAAAAACATTTATTTATTTTATTAAATAGAAAATTGTGTAAAAAATTAAGTTTTACTATTTATAATTTACTCATTTATTCTATAGAAATATTATATTTATTATCATAATTATATATTTTAAATATATATTTATTATACTAAAAATGTATAATAGTTAACTAAAATGTTAAGTTAAATTTTTTTAACAAATTAATTTTTTAAATACATTTTTTTATATAATAAAATATTTAATACTGCTTATATATTTTTTATATATTATAAATAATATTATATTAAATATATTATGTATTAAATTATTTTATATTTCTTGTATTTATTTTTCATAGGTGTAAAATAATGTAATTTAAATTAAATTAAATAAAATATATTTAAATATATATATTAATATAAAAAAAATCATTTAAATTTATATTAAATTAATTATAATTAAGCAGTCTGAACTTTACTAAAATTAATTTTCTAATTAAAATCTCCATAACTTAATATACCTACTGCCCAAAACTTGAACACTGAAACACTTTCGTTTAATTTCCCTAATGAGAACTACTATATGGAAATGCTTGCGTAATTAACTAGATGGAAATCGTTTGTTTTCCATCGAGCTTAGTTTGTTGACCTAATGGGACGACACTGCTCTTCCTCTTGCAGCTGGTTAAGTTCACGGCACAGCCACGTTCCACGTGACCTTCGGCACAGGCAACATTTCCCAGACACACCTCCGCTATAAAAGGACCTGCCGACTGGCACCTGGCAGTTAGTCACCTTCGATCAATCAACGCTGAAGTATGGTCAAACTTTTAATCTACGGCCTGGAGGCAAGTCCGCCCACGCGTGCCTGTTTGCTGACGCTGAAGGCGCTGGAGCTGCCCTATGAACTGGTCCACGTTAATCTGCTAAGTGGAGAGCACTTGACACCTGAGTATCTGGAAAAGAATCCACAGCACACGGTGCCGATGCTGGAGGACGACGAGGGCTGCATTTGGGATTCGCACGCCATCATGACCTATCTGGTGGGCAAATATGGCAAGGATGACGCACTGTATCCAGTGGATCATCACCAGCGCGCCATTGTGGACCAACGGCTGCACTTCGACTCGGGTCTAATGTTCACCGGTGCACTGCGCCCGATCACAAGGGGTCTCCTGATGCTCGGTGAAACCGTTATCGAACAGTCGAGAATCGATGCAGTTGCCGAAATCTACGATCTGGTGGAAGTTTTTTTGGGTGATAACGATTTTGTGGCTGGCAACGAGCTGACCCTCGCCGACTTTAGCTTTGTCTCGTCGATAAGTTGTCTGTGGATCTACCTGCCGATAGATGAGGTTAAATATCCGAAAATTTCGGCCTGGCTGGAACGCCTCAAGGAGCTGCCCTACTACGAGGAGGCCAATGGCAAGGGCGCAGCTCAACTGGAGACAATACTCAAGTCGAAAAACTTTACAATTGCAGCTTAGATTGCATTTTATTTAATTAAATTACTAAATAAACACACACATGCTAATTAGCTAGCACAAAATATCTATGAGGAGAGCAGCTCATAAATGCGCTCTCTTTATGGTGAAATATTTGTTTACCAAAATACAATGGAAAGTGCTAAGTCACGGCGTGTCAGCATATTGAAGAGAGCGCGATCACAGTTACAATTCCTCATTTACAAAAGCGGCAAACACAAAGAGCGCCACCCGGCATAAGCATATATGAGTGAAGAAGAGAACAGCTACTGAACGTTAAGCAAACAGTAATTTCTAAAAATAACTAAGAGAGCATGAGTGTAGTTAAGTTGACTAAGCAAACATCCAAGCACCTTCACACACATACATTTTATTTTTGTATTAAAATAAAACAAATAGTCATTAATATGCCCCTCTGCTGCCCCTCTCCAACTCTTTCCTTATGTAACTAATTAAATAAACATTAACATTTGCTTTTAATGGCACTAGAAATCAATGCTCAGTTAACGAAACAAAGTTTCGTTGTATGTGTGTGCATCAGCAGCTAATGAGAGAGTAACAAAGCTAAAGAGCGTGAGAAGTTAGCTGCAGACTGCAGCTCTGGTTCAGTGAACGTAGCTGCAGCTAACCTCCCACGCTCTTCAACTTTTTAGCTCTCAGAGTCTGAGCGCGTAGGTAAATTTGGCATGTTAGCCTCTCTCCAAGGGTCGCTTGCGTATAAAAGCAGCGACGCTAGCCCCTTGGCTGGTCAGTTATCGTTCAGACGCCGAACACAGCATACGCAAGATGGTGAAGCCAATTCTTTATGGAATCGATCCCAGTCCGCCTGTGCGCGCCGTCAAACTTACGCTGGCTGCGCTGCAGCTGCCCTACGATTATAAAATTGTCAATGTGCTGAACAAGGAGCAGCATTCCGAGGAATATCTGAAGAAGAATCCCCAGCATACGGTGCCATTGCTGGAGGATGGAGCTGCCAGCATCGCTGACTCGCATGCCATCATGGCCTACCTGGTCAGCAAATACGGCAAGGATGACTCACTGTATCCCAAGGATCTGGTGAAGCGGGCTCTGGTCGACCAGCGCATGTACTTCGAGTCGGGCGTCGTCTTCGCCACCGCCCTGCGCAGCATCACCAAGCAGGTGCTCTTCCTCGGCAAGACGGAGGTGCCACAGGAGCGCATCGATGCGATCACTGAGGCCTACGACTTCGTCGAAACATTCCTCAAGGATCAGGACTACATTGCCGGCACTCAGCTGACCATTGCGGACTTCAGTCTCATCACCTCGATCAGCTCCCTGGAGGCCTACGTGCCCGTCGATGCCGCCAAATATCCCAAGCTGAGCGCATGGATCAAGCGATTGGAACAGCTGCCCTACTATGCGGAAAATAGCACAGGTGCACAGCAATTTGTCGCCGCTGTTAAAAGCAAACCTTTCAAAGTGGTTGCCTAAGTGATATCAGTCTTTAGCTTCTTAAGCTATTTAATAAATATGTTTTGTTTTATCTAATCATCGATTATCTATGCCTTCAGTACTTTTATCAACAAAAGTCCCACTGCGCAGGGGACTTAAAGAGAGAGCTGGAAAGAGGAGAGAGAGATAGAGAGAGTGAAACGCCATTAGTCACAGTTTCATATTTAAAACAGCAAAACAAAATTGCCAAATTGTTGTTGCTTGGGTAATTTTTGCTCTCTCGGCATTTTGCTGTTGGAATTTGCTCTCTTTGCTTAAATTCTAAACAGTGTTGCATATTTAGCTTCTTTTTATAGTCAGCTATAATAATAAGCAGAATGTATTGGGGCTAACAGGCTATTGCCTGTTTGTTTTTCTGTTTAGCTTTTTCTGGCTTTTTTTTACTAGTTGATCTGGCTTGTCGAAGTCATGAAGAGTTGACAACACTGATTCTAAATCATAGTACAATACAATTTCACCTAAATGCTCTCTGGGATTTTTGTAGGGAAATTAATGAAAAGAGAGTCTTCTATTAATGAAATTAACATAGTGGATATTTCTTTTTTGCATGCTTTGCTTTGCCACACTTTTCGGCTCTCTTAGTACTATTAATTTTTGGCAACTATGAGCACAATTTCCTCTTAGTTTACCAGTAATCGTTCAGCTTGCGAGCCGGCAGCATGGTTAATCTGACGCTCTACGGACTGGATCCAAGTCCGCCAACGCGTGCGGTCAAAATGACTTTGGCTGCGCTGCAATTGGCCTACAAATACGTAAATGTGAACGTGCTGAAGGCAGAGCAGCTATCGCCGGCTTATCTGCAGAAGAATCCACAGCATACGGTGCCCATGCTGGAGGATGGGCCAGCTCGCTTCTGGGACTCACACGCCATCATGGCTTACCTGGTGCGCAAATATGCCAAGGATGATGCACTGTATCCCAAGAATTTCTACAAGCGCGCATTGGTGGACCAGCGCCTGCACTTTGAGTCGGGCGTGGTGTTTGCCCACGCGCTGATCAGCATAACGCGAATGGTTCTCTTCCTTGGGCAGACGAAGGTGCCCAAAGAGCGCATTCAGGCAATTGTCGAGGCTTACGATTTCATCGAGGCCTTTCTCAAGGATCAGGAATACATTGCCGGCGATCAGCTGACCATTGCTGACTTCAGTCTCATCTCTTCCGTTAGCTCAATGGTTGCTTATGTGGAAATAGATGAAGTCAAATATCCCAAGCTAAGAGCGTGGATGCGTCGCATGGAAGCGCTGCCAGTTTATGCAGAGAATGCGTTGGGTGCACGTCTCTTCATAGCTTCAGTGAAGAAGGCAAAGTTCACAGTGGCCGAATAAGAGAGGAGTAGTGGGCATAGCGATAACTGTATATGCGAAATAAACAGCAGGCAAGTGCACACCAAATGGCTCTCTTTATTTTGAAAAACTTAGCTGAGGTAAGCATGCATGGATATTCTCTCTTAGAAGTAAATAACGCGCTCTTAGCTTAGGGCATTAACTGGACTTTGTGAAACATTCTCGTAGCTTAAATTCCTTATGTTTACGGGAGATTACATGCAATTTATGCATCGATCAGGCTTTGTACTTGGCGTTGTATGGTATCTTTTTAAGAGAGCTTAGGGCTAAACTTAAGCAGCAGCTTGTAAGCCTTTGGGATATGAACTTAAGCTCTTACATAAGTCTTATACACAGTCTTATACAATTCAATCAGCATATTTGCTAATTTTAGGTATTTAGCTTGAAATTCAAATGTTAGCTATATTTTCTTCAACTTAATAGCCAAGAACACTTATACGTATGTTTGTAAACATTTTTATGTGTTTTAAGTGTTCTACAGACCATGACCATCTAATTTTGAATGCTTTAAGCACGTGCTTCTCACTTACCTCGCACACTTAGTGTTATCAGTTTATCGCACCTGTATATCTGTTGTGTTTGCACTGATAAGATTTCTTGCTTTAGGTGCTATAAAAAGGTCTTCCAAGAATCGGAACAACATGTTGTATATATTTTTGATTGTCTATTATATAAGCGACGATAATTGTAAATATTTTGATATATTTTATTGACCTAAGAGGTTTAAAGTCGAACCGAATTTTTAGTATAAAAGGTTTACTTTTTTCTGATGAAATATGGATTTTTATGAGCTTTATTTTCGGCTAGTTTTCGTACTGGACTGAACTGTAGCTATTTCTGGCTGGAAAGAGTTGATATATAGTTATTTTTTGATAGTAAGAGTTTATTTATAGCTATTTCTAGCTAGTAAGAGTTTGTATATAGCTATTTCTAGCTAGTAAGAGTTTGTATATAGCTACTTCTGGCTAGTCAGAGTTGATATATAGCGAAACTAGCTTTTTTTTAAGCTAGAAATAACTATATCCAAGCTATTACTAGTTATATCTAGGCTTTCAGCTAAATTTAGTATATTTAAATCTATGCATGTTAATAAGTCAAGCCCCTTTGTTTGATGGATTGGCAGTTGCGACGGCTGCTAAGCTATATATACATATATATATACCATATAATATATATAGTATAGCTATATAATCAGCAGTACCAAGTGGAATACACTTAGATAGTAATTAAAACGTCAAGCGATTACAGCAACAGGCAGACAGAGAGACAGCGTGAGACAGTTGAAGAGCTTCAATCGAATGGAGATTGATTTAGTTGAACTATAGCATTCCACGTTCACAGACGTCTATAGCAATGGGCAAATTAGTGTTGTACGGCCTGGAACCGAGTCCGCCTGTGCGCGCCTGCAAGATGACCCTGCACGCCCTTGGCCTGCAGTACGAGTATAAATTGGTCAATCTGCTGGCTGGGGAGCAGCGCACCAAGGAGTTCACGCTAAAGAATCCACAGCATACGGTGCCCATGCTGGAGGACGATGGCAAATGCATTTGGGACTCGCACGCCATCATGGCCTATCTGGTGCGCAAATATGGCAAGGACGATGCACTGTATCCCAAGGATTACTATAAGCGTGCTGTGGTCGATCAACGCCTGCACTTCGAGTCCGGCGTAGTCTTTCAGGGCTGCATACGGAACATTGCGGCGCCGCTCTTCTATCGCAACGAGTCGGAGCTGTCGCGCCACATGATCGACGCCATCTACGAGATGTACGGCTTCGTGGAGGCTTTCCTGGGCAATGAGAGCTATTTGTGTGGCGCAACGTTGACCTTGGCTGACTTCAGTTGCGTCTCATCGGTGGCCAGTCTGCTGGGCCTGGCGCCCATCGAAGCGAAGCGTTATCCAAAGCTCAGCGCCTGGCTGGAGCGCATGGAGCAGCTGCCCGACTATCAGTCGACCAATGGCAATGGCGCACAAATGCTAATCGATATGTTTACCGCTAAGATCACAAAGATCGTGTAGAGAGGAAGATTTTAATGGAATATATTGTGTATATATATGACGTAATTCAAATCTGATAGAGATTTTTGCGTAATTGCAAATATATATATATTTAAAATATATGTTTAAAAAATAATATATTTAAATATATATAGTAAAAATTATGGGAAAAATAATATATTTAAAAAATATATATAAAAAAATAGTATAACAAAAGCCATATAAAATATATATGTATATTAAAATATATTACATAAAAAAGCAAATATAAAATTTGAGTTAACGAATTTGCACATATGAAAATATATCAAAAAATATATAAAACATTTAGTTTTCAGATTTGTTTCAAATATATGTATATGAGTTTACATATCCATACATATATGTATATATAACCAATTGCATAATCCTTCATAAAAATCAAATACATTTGAGTTATATATTTTGTATATAACATACGTTATATATATCAAAATATATATGCATATCAAAAATATAAAGTTCATAAATTTTCACATTTGTTTTACATGTACATATACATATATATATATAAACCTTTACATAATCGTACATCTTGTTTATTGTCATAAATTTTTGAATAATTTTTAATTGCAAAGAAATTCATTATCACATTTAACACATTAAAACATTATTTTGTCTGAGGCACCTATTCGAAGTTGTAAGTATATAAAAATATTTTACAATGCCTTTTGCTTGAACTAAGCAATTAATTTAACAAATATTGCACAAGGATTTAGATTGCTCTACGCTAATTGCTGAGTTGTTTGTTGGTTGTTGGGTAAAACAGCTAAATTAGAGACTTATGCTAGGGGTAGATCTGGGTTTGTCTAGCTGGATGTCTTGCGCTTCTCGAGCGCTTTCCAAACGAGTTTCATGCGCTGCACACACTCCCGATGCTGGGATTCCCACAGCAAGGTGGTGAGTCGGCCTACGGTGGCGACGCCGTCATCCGCGCTGCGCAGCCACTGCAGCAGCAGTTGGTAAATCACCTGCAAGAAACAGATTCCATATTAATTAGCTAATGTAGCTAATCGTATAGATGCCCATGACTAACCTCTTTGATGTTGCCATGCATCTGATGATCGATTATCGCCTGCTCGATCTGACCCTCTGAGTGGCCCAGATCGCGCATCACCTGCTTCCAGCCCTCGCCCAGGTGCGTGGCCACCGCATCGAGCAGTCGCTCGTCTGGCTCCTGCTGCGACTGCATCATGGCCACAATGCTAACTGTTTTCCTGGGCACACCGTGGCGGACTTTCGCATCGGCTGGCAACGCCCCAGCCACGTCCTCCGTGGTGCTGGTGCTGCCTTTGCGTGAACTGCATCCCGTTAGATTTTGATTGAAGTTGTAGACGGAGCCAAAATGCAAGTTGCTGGCATTCGAGAAGTTCATCACCACCTGTTGCTGGGCGCTGTGCACGTTCATGGTGTTCATGGTGTTGTTGCTGGTGTTGCCATTCACGAGCGCACTTCCTGGTATCTGCGCCGACTGCACCACATCCATGGAATTGTAATTCGGATCGGAGAGTTCGCGAAGCACCGATTCGGTTAGATCGGCGGATGGTGTTGGCGTTGTGGAGGTCAGCGATAATGCGCCGCTAAACTCGTTATCTGCCTCACTAACGGGCAGTGCATCTGTCTCCAAACGTCCCTCCGTCGTATTCATGTTTGTGTTGCTGTTGTTGCCGTTGCCGTTGTTTGTGTCTCTGTTGCCGCCAAAGATGTTGGGTAGCAGGCTCTTTAGTTTTGGCATATTGTGTGTGTTGTGCCTCTGTGTGCGTGTGTGTCGGTGCGTGTTTGATTGCGCTATAAATAAATTGTATTTCGGAAATGCCAAGAGAACGGGTATTTTCCAAGACACACACAAAAAAACTATAACTCGCTCTTTTCGTTTTTGTCTTTGTTGTGTGAATGGCAACAAGTTGAACGGGCGTTGCCATACATTTGTTATCGATAGTTGCACCCACATATCGCGGCGGCTGGCTGCGCCAGTCTTGTATCCGCAGCGTTGCCACTGCTAAAACAGCCATGTGGCAACACGCCTGCATTTTGCCACGTTCGCTCAGTTGCTCATTCATTCACTTTACTTGGAGTTGATATCCGCTTCGTGTGCGTATTGCAGTTCTAAGTAGAAAGTTTTTAACTAAAAATTTATTTAACTGTTTTCTAACAAATGCACTTCAATGCCAACAACAAATTGTGCGCGCCTAATTGAGCAATTGCAATTCCACAAGTTAAACAAAAATGTGCTTAAATTTACGTTTTGTGTGGGTCGAAGGAAGGCGGCGGCGGCGGCGACTAGAGAGAAAATTTAGGCCGCGGCTGCCGCAACGTGGAAACTTCTTGCTTGCATTCAACAAAAAAATAAGAATTCAAGTCAAGTAGCCACGATCGAGTTAAATAGAAAATCGTTTCAAATCATGTGTATTCAAATAAAAAACAACGTGTTTTTTAATAGTATTATCACAACCGTACGGGCCTGTCTGTCGCTGCCAGCGCCGCTGCCGCCGTCGTCGTCGTCGTGCACACACAGTTAAAGACACAAAAGTCAGAGCCATATTTCGTTGCCCGCTGCGGTGGCGGCGTAGACTTCACGCACACACTAATAAAACTAAGCACACACACACGCGTACATTGTTATGCACATATATATATATATATATGTGTGTGTGTGTGTCTATGTCCGATTGACAGCAGCGGGAAGCAGCAGCAACAGCAGACATAGTCGGCGGCATTTATGCTTGTAGTAGTGCGCGCGTGCCTCTGTATGAGTGTGAGAGCATAAGCCATGCGATTTTTGAACTTTTAGTATTTCGTCTAACTAAAATGACCAAAAACTTTGTTGCAGCTCTGCTACACGCTCAAACAAGTTGAAACCTTAATAGACCTTTCACCCGTTTCGCTCTCTCACAGAGTCTATTTACTACTACTACGCACTAAGTGCTCTCGCTCACTCTTTAGCTTCCGCCTACGCATACGCACACATATTTTATGCTCCACTTTTTATGCACTCAACTGCAGTAAGAACAACAACAATAATAATTGTCCAATAAGCGGCCCGCATGTTTATGCATAAAGGTCGCCGTTAGCTTTTGCCATAGGGCAGCACCCACTCTCCCTCTCTCTTCCTGTACTCTCTTCTCTCTCTCTCTCCCGCGCTCTCTTGAATTTATGCACATTTTTGTGTTAATAAACACAGAGGGCAGAGGCTTGCCAACGTTGCCATATGCTCCACCAATGCATTGCAGTGCACGGCAGTATAGCGCAGCACGAAAACATGTTTTTCCTTTTCATTTAATTTTTTTTTTTTAATTTCGAAATTAAAGCAGTGTGCCATCTTTATTGCCTTCTGCTGTTTAACATGTTCTGATTCACAATAGATTAAATAATTAAAATTCCTTTACATGTTTATTGTGTGTGTTTTTGCAGCTGGAGACACGCCAAGTTGATCAAACTGGATTTTGTTAAAGGACAAATATAGGCCGGATTTTTTGGATTTTACAGTACAGTAAGTTGAACAACCTACATACAAAAATGTTTACGATCATGAAATCCATCGAATATATTTGTGTACATTTGCATAATTAAGCACTTTACACACAGTTGCCTCACAGTGCTGGCAACTTTCGAGCTAGTTTTAGAGCTAGAGGTAATTGTAACACATAAAAAAGCTAGATAATAAATGCAGCTAGTTAATGAATGCCTGTCGAGCTAGTTTTAGCTAAGTAAAAAGCTAAATGCAGCCAAGTCGAGAAAAAGGCCACTTGGCCAACACTGTTTTGCCAGCTCAAAGAAGTAAATGTCTTCTTTTGAATACCTGCAGTCGACTTTCATGCAAAACTGGCTACGTCAAGGTTTTTTTTTTGTATATCTACTCTCTCACTCACACGCTCACACACATACATACGTACATATAGCTGCTACAGCTCATCTGCTACAAGAGGAGTACCGTTAAGCCAAACAACAGGCAACAATTTGCTTAAGTAACAGCATTTAAATTAATATTAGTCTAAGCACCTTACCAAAAAAAGAAGAGAACAGGAACAGGAAAAAAACATTTTCTGTATGTAAATGTGCATAGAAAATGTTGAAGCTGAACTTTAGTTGTCTTGTCGACGTCAACGTCGGCGCTGCAGCGCATGCATATGCATGGCAGTATTTACATATGTGTATGCATGTGTGTGCCTGCCTCGAAAGGTGCCAAGCCACCAATACAAACGCAACGTCAACACACGAAAAATTCAAGAAGTGCGCATGCAGCGCAGAGCCACAACACACATGCAAAGACAATTTCATGTACGCGTACATACACGCACACACACAGAGAGAAAGACACACACACATATATACACTTGCCGATCATTTCATGTAGTTGCCGGCTATCATCCGGTTTTATAGCTCCCTCTCGCTCAACTCCCCGCCACACAGAGCACTTCGTCAAGCTTGACTCTCGCTCGTTCGTTCGTTCGCATTTAGCGTGTTTCTTCTTTTGACACATTTTTATGCGCTCATGCGTGTGGAGCATCAATGACATTTACGTGCAGTTTGTAACGCTTGCGCACGTAACATGTAGATTATCTAGAAAATGTTTGGAACCAAAAATGTAACTAATTTAAAAATACAATAAATAAGTATAGATGCACAGATAATTTCAAAGCTCATGCTGTCATATTAACTCCTGCTGTGCGTGTGTGTGTGTGTGTGTATAGTAATTTGCTGTAGAGTATTTTCTTATCGGCTTGGCACAGTTCGCTTTCCTTTTTTCGTTCATTTTGTGTGTATGTGTGTGTGAAATCAATGGCGGTGATAGTGGCAACGTCTTTTGTTGTGTTCTTCTGGCTGCTGCTGAAGAAAAATGTAGGCTAAAAAACTTGTTGGGCGCTGATTTAGAAAACCTCACACATACACACACAGACAGACGGCCAACCAGCTTTGAACAAGTGCATGTGTTTAACGGTATTCGCTTGAAATACTTTTTAACGAAAGAATGCTGCTACTCTCGATCTCTCCCTCTCTCTCTTTCTCTCTTAGCCGTTTCTTAACCTTTCACTGGTATAAACCGGACTTCTTTTTTTCCAACTTACGTACTAATAACAGTATTTATATAAATATTTGTGCACTTGCGGTGCACATAAGTATGTGTGTGTGCGTTTGTGTGTATTTATATCTCGGCTCTTATCAGCTTGATCGATAACTATCAGCTATTTGCTTTGAAAAGTTTTTTGCCAGCGTGGCCGTTGATAGAGCAGCAAAAACTGTCCACTTATCACCCTATGCTCAAAGGCGGACCTTCATATATACTATGTATATAAGTTTATTTGCCCAATATTTTGACATAGCCATTACGTGGCCATTTCTCGTAAAAAGAAAAAAAAAACTAATGTCTAACGCTCAAATAGAATTGGTTTATCAGCTGAGTGAGTCCGAGACCCCGGTCTGCTCTACCTATAGGAGCCAGAGCTAGCTGTGTTATCATCGGAGCGTCAGCGACATGCGGGTCGTGCCGCCTTATCAAGACCCAAAGTTGATTTTTATGTGCCTAATGCCAGTGTTTCTGGTTTATCTAGGATTTATTTTCGTTCGCTACCAGGCAAGCGAGCGAGCGAGTGAGCAGCCAAAGAAAAATAAGAGAATGTTGAATATAGAAATATATATGTGTATACATATATGTATGTATGTATGTCTATACAAATACATGGGCATACGTAGAACAGCTCAGCTTTCAGCAAGTTCAGTTAAATGCTAAGCGACAGTTGTTCAAACATTAATTGTTTGTCATCGGAAACTTCAGATACTTCAGCTAAAATAATATACCTCGTAAACAAATGCTATTTTGAAGCTTATTGGGTCAGTAGGTATGATGAGTGATCGATGATCTAGGGATCATAATAGAGACACTTGAATGTTTATAAATTATTGAAATATTTGTAAACTGGTCCATATTAAAGTATAAATATCTCATATTATTGTTATCAAAACATATGTAAGTGGGGAAAGTTCCATTCATCAGTTCTACTAGAACTTTGAGCTACACCTATCTATTGATAATGGACCAAATCTTCTTGAAGTAAATATAGACATGCTTCTAGATAAGGAATGCGAATGAAAAGAAGTACGGAAATTACTAGAAAAAGCAGCAGATAACGAAATACACTCGAAAAATAGACAAAGAAATACATATATAAAAGTAAATTATGCACAAGCTCTGAGGAATGTCAAAGATTATAGACAAGAAATCTTTGTAAAAATACCTATATAATTGAAGTCTTATCAATATTATTATTATCAAATATGTTGCTATCTTTTTATCTAATATTGGTATTTCATAATATGCTTGAATTCCTTTTATTTTCATTATATTTCCCATTATTTGTTAAAATTGCCCTCTTATAAATCCCCGTATTTTCAACATATTTCCCTTTATTTGACTTGTAGTGTTACTGTAACGACTTGGAACGAAAAAGGACTCTTCTCTTTTTTTAAGTAATGCAAGCAGCAGTGATGGCGGAATCTAACGGTAAGTTCAGCTTGCACCTTAGCATTTCCCAGCTGTAATATTTTCCCATTTATCCATAGCAACTATCATTGAGCAACAACCAATCGCACTTAACTATGGCCAGGAGCTGGCGTCGTCTAACGATCAGCCATCGTCGCCAACTCCGGTCACCACGCCCACCGGCAGCAGCACCGGCGCCGTCAATGCCCAGCCCACATTTAGCTATGACGATCTATTCCCGGCTTTGCCGACTAACTCGTCATCGGGCGCACCAGCTGCCGCACCCGCTATTGCGCGTGTGACCAGCTCGCAGAAAACTCAGGTGAGTGGAACAACAGACACGTGTTTGCCAGACTCTATAGAATGCCATTATATATATATATCCATATAGGTTCTGCATGTGCCTATGGAGGAGCGCAAATCGACGGAATCGGAGAAGTTCGGCGAGGGCGAATCGAAGCGCATTTGCCAGCAGATAACGAAGGAGACAGGCGCTCAGATTGAGATTGTCAGTGGCAAGAATCAGTCGCTAACGTTCCTGATCAAGGGCAAGCAGAGCGAGTTGCTCGATGCGCGTCGCAAGATCCTCATGAGCTTCTCGACGCAGGCCAGTCGTCAGGTGAACGTGCCCCGTGAGCACTACCGCGTCATCCTGGGCAAGCGTGGCGAACGCCTGCGTGAGCTGGAGCGTGTTACATCGACTCGCATCAATATCCCGCATCAGGGAGATGAGAGCGACGTGATTACTATCGCCGGCACCAAGGAGGGCATTGAGCGGGCCGAGCAGGAGATCCGCCAATTGTCTGCGGAGCAGTTTAAAAAGTCTTCGGATCGGACGACGGTGCCGAAGATCTATCATCCGTTCATCGTTGGCCCGTATAATGAGAATCTGAACAAACTGCAGGAGGAGACTGGCGCCAAGATCAATGTGCCGCCGCAGCAGGTGCAAAAGGAGGAGATCATTATTTCGGGCGAAAAGGATGCTGTTGCCGCTGCCAAGGCCAAGGTGGAGGCCATCTACAAGGAGATGGAAAAGAAATGCTCCACGGTCAGTGTTGAGGTGGCCAAGCCACAGCATCGCTATGTCATCGGACCCAAGGGCTCAACCATCGCTGAAATCCTCCAGCTGACGGGCGTTTCGGTTGAGATGCCACCCAACGATTCGATCTCGGAGACGATTACGTTGCGTGGCCCTCAAGTGGCGCTGGGCAATGCCCTCACTGTTGTCTACCAGAAGGCCAATTCGGTGAAATCGGTGGAGATCAATGCGCCGCATTGGATCCACAAGTATGTGATCGGACGCAAGGGTGCGAACATGAAGCAACTCGAAGAGGATTGCCCCAATGTGAATGTGAACTGCTTGGAGAACAAGATCAAGCTGGAGGGTGATCCCGAGAATGTGGATCGCGCCGTCTCCTATTTGAATGATATCATTCGCAACTACGAGGAGAACTTCACCTATGAGGTGATGACGGTGAATCCATCTTACTACAAGCATATTATTGGCAAGGCGGGCGCCAATGTGAATCGCCTCAAGGACGAGCTGAAGGTGAACATCAACATTGAGGAGCACGAAGGCCAGAATAACATACGCATCGAAGGCCCCAAGGCCGGTGTGCTGCAAGCGCATCGTGAGTTACAAGAAAAAATCGACAAACTGGAAAATGAGAAGTCAAAGGATGTGATCATCGATCGTCGGCTGCATCGCTCCATCATCGGTGCCAAGGGCGAGAAGATACGCGAGGTGAAGGATCGCTATCGCCAGGTGACAATTACGATACCCACGCCCCAGGAGAACACGGATATCGTTAAGCTGCGCGGCCCCAAGGAGGATGTGGACAAATGCCATAAGGATCTACTGAAGCTGGTCAAGGAAATCCAAGAGTCATCGCACATCATCGAAGTGCCAATATTCAAGCAATTCCACAAGTTTGTCATTGGCAAGGGCGGCGCCAACATCAAAAAGATTCGCGACGAGACCCAAACGAAAATCGATCTACCCGCCGAGGGCGATACCAACGAGGTGATTGTCATCACTGGCAAAAAGGAGAACGTTCTGGAGGCCAAGGAGCGCATCCAGAAGATTCAGAACGAACTCTCCGACATTGTCACCGAAGAGGTGCAAATTTCGCCCAAGTACTACAACTCCATCATTGGCACCGGCGGCAAGCTCATCTCCTCCATCATGGAGGAGTGTGGCGGCGTGACCATCAAGTTCCCCAACAGCGACTCCAAGAGCGACAAGGTAGGTCCATCTATC
Organism: Drosophila repleta; assembly: GCA_018903745.1. Classification (NCBI taxonomy): domain Eukaryota; kingdom Metazoa; phylum Arthropoda; class Insecta; order Diptera; family Drosophilidae; genus Drosophila; species Drosophila repleta. The sequence goes on from JAEIGN010000497.1 coordinate 5,815,532, forward strand.
TATTGGAATGTAACTCCAATAATAGCTAATCCTTAAATTTTTGCTTTTTTTAAGGTCACGATTCGCGGTCCCAAGGATGATGTGGAGAAGGCCAAGGCGCAGCTGCTGGAGCTGGCCAACGAGCGCCAGCAGGCCTCGTTCAGCGTTGAGGTGCGCGCCAAGCAGCAGCATCATAAGTTCTTGATTGGCAAGAACGGTGCATCCATCCGCAAGATTCGTGATGCGACGGGCGCACGCATCATCTTCCCTTCGAACGAGGACAGTGATAAGGAGGCCATCATTATCATTGGCAAGGAGGAGAGCGTGAACAAGGCCAAAGAGCAGCTGGAGGCGATCATCAAGGAGTGCGACGAAGTCACTGAGGGCGAGGTCATCGTTGATCCCAAGCATCATAAACACTTTGTGGCCAAGCGTGGCACCATTCTGCATCGCATCTCGGAGGAGTGTGGCGGTGTGATGATTTCCTTCCCACGTCCCGGCACCAACTCCGATAAGGTAACCATTAAGGGCGCCAAGGAGTGCATCGAGGCGGCCAAGCAACGCATCGAGGAGACCGTCGCCGATCTGGAGGCGCAGACAACCATCGAGGTGGTCATACCACAGCGCCAGCATCGCACCATAATGGGTGCTCGCGGTTTCAAGGTGCAGCAGGTCACCTCCGAATTCGATGTGCAGATCAAGTTCCCCGATCGCGATGCCACCGAGCCCGTCGAGCATCTGACCAATGGCGTCAACGGCGACGGTGAGGCCAGCGGCGAGGGTGAGGCAGCTGCGGAGCCAGTGCGTCAATGCGATGTCATTCGCATCACCGGACGCATCGAGAAATGCAATGGTGCCAAGCAGGCGCTGCTCGATCTAATACCCGTCGAGGAAGAGCTGAATGTTCCTTTCGATCTGCACCGCACGATCATTGGACCACGCGGCGCCAACGTGCGTCAGTTTATGTCCACGCACGATGTCCACGTCGAGCTGCCGCCCAGCGACCTGAAGTCGGACATCATCAAGGTCTCTGGCACCCCAGCTCGTGTGGCCGAGGCACGCGAGGCGCTCGAAAAGATGATCGAGGACTATGAGGCAGATCGAGCTGATCGCGAACTGCGCTCATACGTGCTCCAGATCGAGGTCGATCCGGAATACCACTCGAAGCTCATCGGCCGTCAGGGTGCAGTCATTAATAAGCTGCGCGCCGACTACGATGTCAATATCTCGCTGCCCAAACGCGATGATCCCAATCAGCGTATAATTTCCATCACCGGCTACCAGGCCAAGGCCGAAACAGCCCGGGATGCCATCCTGGAGATTGTCGGTGAATTGCAGACGTTGCATCGCGAGGTCATCGAGATTGATACGCGTATCCACTCGCACATCATTGGACATCGTGGACGCACCATCCGCAAGGTCATCGATGATTACAAGGTGAGAGAGGGAGCTGATTGAAGGGAACCCAAAGAAACCATCTATAATAAATTTCTTTATCTAGGTGGACATCAAGTTCCCCTCGTCGGATGATGCTCAAGCCAATCCCAATGCTGTGACCATCATTGGCAAGGAGGAGGATGTGGAGAATGCCAAGGAAATGCTCTTGAGCATGGCTGAGGATTATGAGCGCGATTACTTGGAGAATTTGCCGCCATCGCCGCAACCGCAAACGGTGGGCGCTTTTCTCACTGGTGGCGCTGGCGCCAGCTCCGGTTCGGGCGGTAGTGGCGGCGGTAATGGTGGCAATAGCAATGAGAACGGTTTCATCATGAAGGATGCACCGTGGGAGAAGAAACAGCAGGCCAAGAATTTGATTGCGCCCAACACCCAATCGCAGGAGGATTTCCCGGTCTTCGCTGCCGGCGGTGCTCCGGTTGCGGCCACGCCCATCACCTCTGTGTGGGGACCGAAGAACTAAGAGAGAGTAAATAGTCCAATCAGCGACGGGGATTCGGGGTAAACGAAACGAAGCGGAACGGGCGGGCGGGCGTTGAGCAGCAGGCGTGCTCGGGCAGAGTCCTTAGTCGAAAACTAGTGTCAAAAATAACAAAACAAAACAAAAATGGTACAGGTTGTCTCTAATCCCTCTCACTGTCACCCTCTGTCTCTCTCTCTATCTCTCATGCATCTTTCACTCACTCCCAGGAGCTTTTCTACAATGCAATTCAAAGAAAACAAACGACAAAATGTTCATAAGAAAAAGAAAACTATTTTTATATAATTTGATACAGAGAAACTCTGACCCACACACACACACACTCACACACACACACACACATATACTCAGACACTTGAAATTGCATTTATACAAAAACAAAACAAAACAAACAAAAAACACTTTAATTTAGCGCCAATTTCTGCCCCTCATCAACTTTTTACTCCTTAGTCCTGCCCCCATTTTCTTGGTTTGCTCTCAGAAAGCCCAACCCAAAAACAAACAAACAACAATGACTTAAATGCCAATTTCTTTTTATAAACATTTTTCATTTCAATGCATAAATATTCTAATTAGTTCAAGCTACTTAAAATTAAGCAGAAAGTTCAACAAATGTTTTGTTCCAAGTGGTTGCAACAAATTTAATTGATTGAGAAAGCAAAAAAAAATTTATGATATTTGATGAGAAACAAAAGCAAAAGTTACAACTGAATACAAAAACAATATAAATTTATATAATTGTAAGCAAAAAGTGTTAAATATTTACTATTTCGATTGCTGCTCTATGTTTACATTACAAATCTATATTGTTTATATATATACACACAGATATACCCCCTTATTTTTTGCTGTGTATTTCGAGAATCGAACCGAGTTATTAGTTTATTTTATATCAATATATTTTGTTGGGGAAAACGTGCGTGTTTCAACCGAAATTGCAATTGAATTATGTACAAAAGATGTACTTTTGAAATTATATTATAACATATATTATTCTTATTGGTATATAATATATATATGTATAAATATATACACACACGATTCTATACGCACGCCTGCTTTTGCTCCAGTTTTTATATATCCCATTCACATTTCAAAATGAATAGAAACATTTTAATTTTGTGCAATCATCTTGATTTATATTAAATTGTTTTCGACTTATATTTTCCACTTAACAACTTTCAAAATATATATATTTATATATATACACGGCGCTCAGACCCTGTTTTATGATTTAAAGTTGAAACACAAAAAGTATGAAAAATTAAAAACAAAAAATAAAAAATATTACAATTTTTTACTTACCAACAAAAAAAAAAAAAAAAAAACAACAAAAACAAAAAAACAAACAAAATAAAACCAATAAAAAACGTAAACAAATTATTTCGTTTGATTTACTTAAGTTTTAGTTTCTTCTTTGGTTTTTCTCTTTTGATTTTTCTTTCGACAACAAAAACAAACGAAAAATGCGAAACGGAAAGAAAGAAGCAAAAAGAAAAAGAAACAAAAAAAAGAAACACCAAGAAAAACAGACCTGATATTGTAAATTTTTTAAAATATACATATTTACAACCAACTGCATTAGTAACTCTAAGAAAACGTAGTAAATACAATACAAAGTATATAAATGTATATATTTTCCTATATTAACGGACGTAAATCAAATGTAAGAGCGAAACGAAGCGACGAAGAAAGCTAAAAATATGACATTTTTTCACTTATGCCATTTTTTTCCAAAGCAGGCTATTCAAATACGAGAAAAACGATGTATTTTTATTTCTTTTGAAATACAAGAAAAATATATATATTTAAACTTAATTATCGTTTTGAATTTGGCGCTGCGTAATGTATTAGAGAGCTGGCAACGCCATACACAATCGCCTATCGATAAGTCTGTCAGCCAGTCTGTCTGCCCGAGTGACCATCACTAATTTATCAGCAAGCACAGCTACTTTTTCCGTGCTTCTTCTTTCGCAAAAGTTCTTGTTAACAACAAAAAGTAAATTGTCCAAATTGTGCGGAAAACCAATTGAATTTGAAGCCGAAACATCAAGGAGACCACAAAAACAGACCAGCAATGGAGGATCGTAAGTGTGCACCAGATGCAAATAATAGAGTTTCTCGCCTGTGGCCTTCGACAGCTATTTGCCGCATGCAATTGGGAAAGTGGTCGCGTGTTCGCCGTGATCCCTGGTTGGCTTATTGGGATTTATATATTTTTTGCTCTCGTAAGACTCGCTAATTAGATGGCGACTTTGACCAAAAACGGTGCTTAATTGTAGGTGTGCACAGCCGACCCATTGGCCTGTTCACAATTTAGATGAGTCATTGCCAAAAGTCTGATTGGACTGGCTGGCTGGTTGGCTGCTTGCGCCTGTCCCTCGGCTGCAATGCATTGAACTCGTGGGAGTTATTTCAACACAGCGAAATTTTAAAATATTTACATTAGCGCTGAAAAATCTGACAACGTGGCAAACAGTTGGGTGAATCTGCTGCGTTCTTTGTGTACAATTTAGACTTTGTTGCAACAACAACAACAACAAAAACAACAATAATAAGCCCTGGCAACGCCTCCCAATTCGCCTAGTTTATTTTTAATTGAATATAGGAACAACAACAACAGCAACAGCAGTAAAATTAAACTATAACAAATATATAGTTTTGATTACATTTTGTGGCTTGTTTATGGTGCGACGTCAATTGTGCACGCAAATCGTTTTCAATATAATTCAGCAGCGCACAAAGAACTAGAGAGCGAGAGAGAGAGAGAGACGTGTACAGTTTGAGCCAATCTTCCCCACTTGTTGATCATGCAGTTCCAATAAGAAAACCCTAGATAAATACAGAGAGAGCGAGAGCGAGATCTTGCTCTTCTTGTAAAGTTAAGCTTTTGCCACGCTCGCTCGCTCTCTTCGTCTCTCTCTCACTCTCTGCTTTGGTGTTGCCAACTTGTTGAGTTACAGTTACAGTTAGTTCGGCCACAGCTTACCAATTGGAAGTTGCGCTCAGTTCAAGTTTGACTCCGTCTGCGCGTGGCAGCAAAAGAAACGCGACGCACCGAGAAAAAGAAGAAAAGAGGAAGGAAAACGCTTTTCAAACATGAAGCTGTAGAAAGCAAAAGAACCGAAACGTCTCAGCAAAACACAAAACAAATCTGTCCGAAGCGCTGCGCTTTGAAATGTGCGCCGCCACGTTCCAATTAGAAAGTGCTCGCTGAACATGAGATAAAGACAGAGTGAGAGAGAGAGAGAGAGGGCAACAGCATGGGCAGCGAATCGGAGCCTGTCAGCTTGGAGTTCATCGAGGATTCCTATTTGCCGCGCATCGATGACATCACCACGACCCCCTCGCTCGACGAACTGGAAATAGCCGCAGACAGCGAAACGGATTGGTGCGATGAGACGGCCGACCATTATCTACGCAATCTGACACTCGACGAGATCTTCTACGATGTCGACTCCGATTATGCCAATACGCTTGAACTGCAGGCCGTCGAGACGGAATTTATGGCTGCCAAACTGTCCAATCAGACGGCATCCACTTCGCTCGCGAAGCGCTTCCGTCTCAAGTTCTTGACGAAGCGCACCATGCGCGACGTTAAGGTCACGTTTATAGACTTCTCGAAACCCTATCTGGCCAAAATATCGAATAGCGATAACTACAAGCGATTTCTGACTATAGGTCAGGGCGTTGCTAAAGGTAAACCTAACCAGTGGGGCTCGCTCCAATCAGACTGGTCGACATATTTCGTAACTGGGAACTTGTTTTTGTTTTACTGTTGTTTTTTGTTTGTTTGGGGCAGCCGTTATAGTACAGTGAATGTGTTCTAGCCAGGGTAGTTTGAGGAATTCGCGAAGTTGTATTATATTTTATATATACATATATATTTTGTTTTTGCGAAATTCAAATTGGGAACACGACTAACACACTTTAATTGCTTCGTGACTAATCAGCTTTTCTTAATTCTCTCTATTTCCCTCTTTGCTTACGCTATGCGAAACAAAACCAAAAAACAAAAAAAAAAACAGTTTGTGAGTATTAAATTTGTTTAGTATACAAAAAAGAAATTTGTACAAATTGTATGCATATTTTTATAACAAAATTTTAAAAACGAAATTCGATTTGGCACAGCGCATGAAAAAGTCTTTGAGGAAGTTGTCTTCCAAGGAGGTACTTAAAAAAGCCAGACCTCATTTACTTTGGATTTTTTTTTACATAAAATAAACAAAATTTAAACTCATGCCAGGTCTCTTTTTAGTTTTAGTAGTATTCATCTTTATCTATAAATATTTATTTATAAGAGAAATTCCTTTGACTAATTCCCGTCTCTGTTCCCTAGATAACAGCGCCCACTTGTCGGAGCCCGCATCGCCAGCAGCTTCGGTGGCATCGGCGGAGATTGCAGCTGAATTTGCAGCGCTCACCGGGGAGGAGAAGGAACAGAGACGCGCTGAATGGAGCCAGGTAAGTGCTGAATCATGTGCTAATTGCGAGAGCTGTCCGAAGAGTTGGCGTGTTGACAGAAAGTATATATTTATGGGTTTATAATGATTTAATATACGAAAATTATAATATAATTTACAAAAAGTGAGAAAAAAAGATTTACATTCTATAAATTTATTTATTTAAAAAATTTTTAAAAAATATTTGTTTATTTTTTAAAATTTTGTTTCAATTGAAAAAGTAAAAAGTTTAAAGAATATGTGTTTTATTTATAAACAATAATATATTTTTTAGCCAACAAAAATATATTTTTAAAAATATATTTTTTAATTTTAAATAAAAATAAATATAGTTTATTATTTTTCGTTTTAAATTTTTTATGTTGTCAATTTATTATTTTATTTTGTTGTCATTTTTTTTATTATTTTATAGTCATTATGTTATTTAATAATATGTAATTTTGTTTAAATAAATTTATTATCATTTCTTATCAACTTTCCAACATACAATAACTATACAGACTGCCCTCGCATATCTAATTTTTGACATATTCCCTATCTAATCTGTATTATCATTCTGTTTTTAGGAGCTGGCACGTGTTGAGGAGGAGATCAATACGCTGCGCACGGTGCTGGCCTCCAAGACGCGTCACGCTTCAGACTTGAAGCGCAAACTGGGCATCACCGTCTGGAAGGAGCTGACGGACGATGTCAATCAGGGCGTTAAGAACATAAAAGAGAGTCATGTGTAAGTTTGGAAACTAGAAACGTTAGTGAGACAACTAATTAGTTAGACCTATAGACTAGCTTTTGATTTATGTTAATCTGGCTTTTTCTGTTTGTATTTGCTTAATTTTTGAAATTTGTGAACATTTGATTTTGTATTGCATTTCATTTAGTTACCAATCAGTGGAACAGAGTGTGGGCAACATATCGAAAGCCGTGCATGAAGCACCACTGTAAGTAAAAGGATTGTCTGCTGTTCCATCTCTCTTATGCTTACATCGAAAATTTCTCTGCCTTTGTGTGCTCCTCTAACAAAAATTGCTTTCACATTTAATAACTCGCACGACTATTTGTATATATATTTTTTTATATTATATTATGTATAATAATTCCTTGAAATTGACGCTTTTCAGTTTCCAACGCACGGAATCGGTCTTGAAGACAACGGGTGAGAAAACGGCATCGGTATTTGGCAGCATTACGAGCGGCATTACGTCGAAATTCTCACAAATGAAAAATTCTGAGTCGATGCGTTCTATCGAAGCTTCAGTTGGCACTGCCTATGAGAACGTTAAAGTAAGCTATGAACAGAACAATTTTTTGTGCCAATCTAATGCGGTAACTACTATTTTTATTATAAATATATATACTCAATATATATCTTATATACGCGAGGTGTGTGGCTAGCAAAATAACGAGACTAAATTTATTTGATTTCGATTTCATTTCATATGCACTTACTATCAACTGTAATATCGCTCATTGGAAATACTCTGTATATTCGCTCATGTAAGCTTTAAAGCAACTTAAATCTGGGAAACAGCTGGCTGTTTGGTGGCTGGAGGCATAATGAATTGGGCTGGAAACTTGCTGACAGATGCATTGTGATGAATTGACAGATTAGTAATGCAGCTGCATGGTTCAGTGCATTCGCATTCGCATTCTTTGGCAATGCCTACAGCTGCAGCAAATGCAGGAGAATGTTGAAGTCTACTCATAAGTCTTATATTATGTAATTCTTAAAGAATGTTAGTCTCTAATGAATGTCAGTTCTTTTTTATTTAGATTCTTAACGAATTCTTAAACGTAATTCTTAACGAAGGTTCGGAAGGATCGCATAAGTGCTTTGCTTGTACAATTCTAAACGTACCTTAAGTCTTATACTTATACAGTTTTGAACGAACGTTAACTCCTCTGTCTCTCTAAGTCTTATGCTTATACAATTCTTACCGAAGGTAACCTTCAGAGCGAGTTCTTAACAAGCATTCAAGCCCCCCTCTCTCTCTGAGCAATATTTCGTTTCTAAAGCTCTGTTAAATTATCTTTTAGATTCAATTCAATTATCCATTTGACCTAGTATTAGCATTACTATTTTGATTTTTATCACGCTTTACTGTGCAACGATTAGATTGAATTAGATTAGATTACTATCTATTACGTGGGCAGCTCTGATATGACTCATACTCAATACGTGTTATCTTCATATCTCGAAAATGTAAATGCCATAAATTAGTTGTCCTAAATTATATAGTTCCCATAGCAAGTTTTCCCAATTTCCAAGTGAATTTTTACAACAACAAATTCTTGATCTATTGTCAAGTCATATAGACGTAGGCAGCTGCCTGCATACTCAAGAGTATCAATCTCAGTCTCATTATTTAGTAGCCACGCCTCGTATATACTTTCTATGCATAACATACAACATTCTTAACTAACAGAGAACATACACACGCACACAATCAAACACCCACGCCCACTTTAGCTAACTGCCTTTAACACTCTCTGCTAAATACACTTGAATACCGTGGGGCTTTACTACTTTACTCTATAATTTTAGTTAAAATTACTTGATAATCGCATGCTAAATATGCAAGCAACATTTTAGTGTCTTGTGTGTGTGTCTCTTGTCTAAACAAACTGTGTCTCGGTTCTCTTCTATTTCCATTTCTAATGTAGACGAAGGTGACATCGCGTTCGGGTTCGGTATCCAGTTTCCCAGATGCTTTGGATGAGAACAATTCATCGTCGGGATTGAATTCACCCACAGACTCTCTAACAAAATAAAAAATAATACAAAACAACAAACACAACACCACGAGCTGCGTAAAATAATCAAAAAAACAAAAAAACAAAAAAAAATTATACAAAATTACACCTACACACATACATACATACATAAATAACACTTTACACACGTAACACGATGAACGGAATTTAGTTATTTATAAATGAATACTGTGTGTTATTATTATTACTACTACTATTATACTATTTAAATGTATGTATCTTAAATTTAACAAAATTTGTTGCTACCATACATACATGCATACATATGAGTGTATGTATGTGTGTGTGTTTTGCATTCAATTTAAAAATTGTTTTTGGAAAAGTTCAGCAAACTTTTAGAACTCCTTATGCATATACACATATATACACATATAACTAAGTGTCTGTTTCATGCAAAATATGCATTATTAACATATTTAACACACACATACACACACACACTTAAAAAAAGTTAAAAGAAACCACAAAAAAACCAAGTTCATTCCTAACTTTTTTGCCGCTCGACTTAGCAAAAGAATATGTGCATAATATATATCTATATATATATATAAAATATAAATATATATTTTTATATTTTCATTTATTTTTTTCTATAGACTTTGGGTCGTGTGGCTAAATGGCGTACATAAGAAATATATTCCAAAATTAATTTAACGTTATTCTAAAACAACAAAATGGAGCTTGAAAGCTTATTACAAATAAATTGATTATTTAAGAAGAACGACAAGATGAAGAAGAGAAGGCAAAATTGAAAGCACACACAAACAAACACAAAGCTAATTCGTTGCAACTACACTTGATCTAAGATTTGCTATATGTGTATGGGAACTTTAAATAAAAACAACAATTTTATGCCCCAAAACGAGTGTTTGATTCTAATCCATTTTAAATATAGCGCCTTGCTCTTTGTAACCATCTGGCAGCTCTCGCTGTGCTGCGCAGGGCTGCATAAAATTCGACAACAGCTGCTGCTAACCAGCTGGCAACGCTGTCCAGCACAGTTTTGCAGTGACCGACAGAAAAGCCGTGAAAAAATATTGAAATGACAGAATCTAAATGAAATTAAGTACGCATCGGGATGCAGAAGAACACTTGACACACATATTTTAAGTGGCTACACAGTGAAAGTGCAATTAAATTTAATAAATAGTCGTAACATAGGAGTTTAAGCTATGAATTACACATACTTGTTCGTCCTCATTTGGCTCGCCTATTTGATATGCAGCGGCGTGCTGCTGTTTTCCCGAGGATTTCTGCTGGCGCGCGTCTCCAAGACGGAGACGAGCAGCTGCCGCCGACTATCCACGAATCCCGATGATGTAAGTGTAAATATGATATAGACTAATTTGGTGAGCAACTAAAATCATTTTTTTTTTTCAATTTTATAGGAATATTTCCTGACACCGGAGGTGGTGCAGGAGATCTTTAAGGATGTCAACGCCTCGACCTCCTCGAATTTATGTCTTCCACAAAAATCGAAAGTTATTATTCTTGTCGTAGATGCGCTAAAGTATGAATTTGGTGTGTACAAAGAGAATGCCACTGAACCGCCGTTGCCTTATGAAAACAAATTGGGCGTGCTCCATCGGCTGATGAAGCAGTCGCCGGAGCACGCGCGTCTAATGCGCTTTAAAGCCGATCCGCCTACGACCACGCTGCAACGCTTGAAGGGCCTCACGACAGGCAGTCTGCCCACCTTCATAGACATCGGCTCCAACTTTGCCTCGCCGGAGATCAATGAGGATAACATCATCGATCAGATGGTCAAGAGCAATTTGCCTTTGGTGTTTCTGGGGGACAGCACCTGGACGGATCTGTATCCGCGTCGCTTCAAGCGCGCCTACTCCTATCCCAGCTTCGATATATTCGATTTGGATAGCGTGGACAATCAGATAATGCAGCATCTGCCCAAGGAGCTGGCCAGCAACGACTGGCAGGTGCTCATAGCGCACTTCCTGGGCGTCGATCACTGCGGCCACAAACACGGACCCATTCACGAGGAAATGGCGCGCAAATTAAGCGAAATGAATGATATTATAAGGTAGATATACAAATATCAAAGCCAGATCCATATATACTTAATATATAAATCTCATTGTAGCTCTGTGGTTGCTGGCATGGACAATGAGACCACGTTGCTGATAATGGGTGATCATGGCATGACGGCCAGTGGGGATCATGGCGGCGATACTGATGACGAAACGAACGCTCTGCTGTTTGCCTACACAAAGCAGCATAAATTTTATACCAGCAACGATTCGAGATCTGATAGCGAAATGCTGCAGCAGGTAAAGGCCAGAGATAAGACAAGACACACAGCTTTATCTGCACACGTCACATTGATAAGCTGAGCTAACCAACTACTTGTCTTGCAGATTGATCTGGTGCCCACCTTGTCGACCATACTCGGCGTGCCCATACCCTACTCGAACCTGGGCCTGATCAACTTCAATATTGTGCCCGCGATTGCCGTCCCTCATTTGAGCAAATTTCAAACTCTGCTGCTGCACGCCTGGCAGAATGCCCATCAGATATATCGCTACTTCTTCAACTATGCCATGGAAAACAAGCGCACGTTCAATGTCGAGGAAATGGATAAGTTGGAGACGGAGTTTATACTGCTCACGCATCGTGTGCAAACGATCTACAACGAGGCAGCCTTCAAGTCGTTTGTGCGCGATCTAAATATCAATTTACGCGACATCCTCAACGTCTGCCGCGAGATCTGGGTCAAGTTTGAGCCCACACAGATGTCGCAGGGTTTGCTCTTCAGCTTTCTGCCCATCTTCTTTGCCTTTCTGCTGGTGAACAACTCGAGCGCCAGCGACTATCCTCAGATATTCAAGCCCAAGGAAGTCTTCTACACGATTCTGATCAACATTGCTGCTGGAGTCTTTGGCTATCGCTACTACAAGAATTTCTCGTTCAAGACGGAGGAGCACGGCGTCATATTCTTTACCAGCTTGCTCAGCGCTGTGCTGCTGTCCTTCTTCACGCTGCGGCAGTGGAAGAGCATCGCCAACAATTGGGCAAATGTGAAGAGATTTGGCCATATGCCCACGCGCCTGATGCTCTTCGCTAGTGTCGCTGTCTTCTTCTCCAACAGCTTCGTCATCCAGGAGGCCAAGATCCTGTCGTATCTACTAGTTGCCATCATTCTGCTGCTCGTCTACGAGCTGCTACAGCTTAGCGCCCGTTTGGACTTTAAGAATAAGTTCAAATGGTCGCAGTTCGTGCGCTCCACAGCCTTACGTTTGGTTTTGGCCAGCTTGTTGGCCATTTGCTGCATACGCTTTGCCTACACGCTCTTCCGCTGTCGCGAGGAGCAGGGCAACTGCGCGGACTTTGCCAGTGCCAGCACCGCGGGCTTCTCCGTCAAGAAGCCAGCCATGGGCAAGACCTATGTCCTGGCCGTCGTCATCATTGTTTTGTACACAACTCTGACTCGTTTGTATTTGCGCTCCTGCGGCAACTTAACGGGCAACTCACCGAATGTCCTGCTCGCACGCTATGGACCAACTGTCGCCTCCATTTGTGCCGGCGGTCATATACTGCTCGCCAACAGCGCCATCAAGAACATCCAGCGCACGCACATCGATACCATGGCTCTGGTCATCTATGGCCTGTTGATGTTGCAAATTCTCGTCGTTTCCTGGTCGCCACTGATGGTATTTGTGCTACCGCCCAAGAATCAAAATACAGTTACGGTCAATGGACGCGACAGCATTGTGCCGGAGATCTTTCGTAAAATGAAACGCATGTACGAGGGCGACGATGCTGAGCGTCGCTATGAGATACCCGTTGTCTATGGCCTGGCCACCGTCTACTCGTCGATCGTCATCTCCTTTGGCGTCTTCCTGGCCATGCTCATGATTGTGGTGCTCGAGCCGCGTGCCAGCATTGGCCTCATTGTCTGCATGGTCGTTGGAGCTATTCTGCTGAGTGTCCATGGCATTCTACGCTATCGCACAGCCAACAGCTTTGGTAAGTCTTAATTATTTAATGTTGCTCGTTAATTAAGTTTTAATTTATATTCATAGAGAGCTGCGTGCAGCCCACGTTCAGCGCTGTGGTTGGCTGGTTTCTGTTGGCGCACTTCTGCTTCTTTGCCACGTCGCATCAGACCACGCTGTCGCAGATCGATTGGCGCGCTGCCTTTGTGGGTCGCTCGAGTGCCTTGGGACAATCCCAGCTTATATCCGGCACGCTGGTCATACTGAACACCTTCTGTGGCCCCATCTTCTTCTACTGCATGTACTCGCTGCTCAGCACGGAGACCTTCTCGCTGTTCGCGCTGTTTCCCAATCTCATCAAGAGCAGCAGCAACTGCAACACCAGCAGCAACTCGAGCAATCGCAGCAATGGCAAAGCTACCACAGCGGCGACCGCTTTGTCCGATCTGGCCACCGATGCTGTGGGCTTCGACATGACGCGCGGCGAGCTGACCCTGTATGAATATGAGGATGTGTTCCTAGGTGCCACTTTTAAGCTCGCCACGCAGTTCTTTATGCTGCAGGGCCTCAAGGTGAGTCACCTTGAGTTCAGAATTGATAAGGAATGCATTCATTAGCCTATTCCCTTTCGCAGATCTTCTGTGCGATGCTCGCCTGCACCATCCACTGTCGCCACTTGATGGTCTGGAAGATCTTTGCGCCACGCTTCATCTACGAGGCGCTGGCCACCTTTGTCGGCCTGCCCGCGCTCATTGTGGGCTATCTGTTGGTATTGCGCATCCATCGTGCTGTCGATGGCCTCATCAAGTGCATCAATAAGGATAAGTAAGAGGATTAACAGCCGCACAAACGCACTCTAGTCCCCCGCGGTCGCCACCAAAAAGTGTGTATTTCAAGTTTTTATATGCCCAACCCTATTTATTTAGCATTTACTAAATTATATAGACTAGAAACAATGAGGTATTTACGAATCAAAAGAAAAACAGTATTTTTTTTTGGTGGTCTTCTCTTAGCTAAATTTATTTATTTTTTTTTTACCCAAAGGTTTGTTGTATGGCTAAACATTAGGTTTAAATTGAGGCGAGACACACACATGATAAAACATAAAACAGCAATAGAATCTGGCATTTACACATACGGTTTAAGACATCAAAATTAAGTACAATCAATGCACACATACAAACATTAGTTAATTACACTAGTCTCTGGGCTTCAGTAACGCGATTAAACTATTTCTCAATTGCGTTTAAGTACACACGAATAAGTAACAAACGAAAAGTTGGCGAGGATCGAAAAAAAAGAGTAGCATAGCATAATGATAATCATAGTTAATGATATTATAGTAATTATTGAATAATTTTGCTGGTCAAACAAAAGGTTTGAAGCCCAATTTACACATACAATATATATATATATATAGGTATAGATAGAATTGTTCACTTATGAATTAGATTAAGTTAAACTGGTCGCTTGCTATGGATGTGTGTGGTGTGTTGGTGTGTGTGTGGTCGTAGGTGTGTGTGTGTGTATTTAGTAGAGATTCTAGATTCTAATGCCCATTGAGCACCGTCGGTTTACGTGGTACTCCCTTAGTGTTGCCCTTATTAGCAGCTACAACAAAAATGTAAAAAAAATATATATAAAAATTTAAACACATGAATTTGGCTAAAAGAAAAAGTTGTTATCAAGCCAGGTTGGCTGATGGGTGTTTGAGGTGTTTGTCAAGAATTGTAGCGTATTGTATGTACAGCAAAATGTGAATGGAAAAGGCAAACAACTAGTTGTTGACTACAAATTCTTTGGATTTTGATTTGATGGCGCCAGCACAAGCACAAGCATCGCTGTCGTAGTATCTATAGTAGTAGCAGGTCGGCCTTAGTCACTGTTCTCATCGTACGGATGATATTCTTGCCCCTCCGGCGTAGATGTGATTGGCTGGCGTTGCGGCTGCTTCAGCTGCTGCTGCTGCTGTCGCTGCTTACCGTGCGTCGTCGGACGGCATTGTTTCCAGTCCTTGCGCAATGACAGATTGAACATGGAGTAGTCCGGATCGCCAGTCACCTCCTTTTCAATATTCAAGAAGGTGGGCATACACTTCTGCAGCGCATCGCCAGTCAGGGAGGAGTACGTCTCCAATAGTACCAAATTTTTGCAGCTAATGAAAGTAGAGGCATTACTTAAATAGATTTCCTCCACTCTGGGGGTTTATGTCAACCTACCGTGGATGGCCCGGCTCCTTGTATATATCCAGCTGGAAATATTGATTGTTGATCAGGAAACAGCGACGCGTCTTGTAGATGGGAAAGTGTGCATTGTCCACCTGAGCCAGCAAGTTCAGATAGTCGCGATGCGTTAGCTGGGTCTTCACCTCGATGCGTGCCTGGCCATGCACGTCGGGACGACGCTGCGTGTGTATATAGCTCCAGTGGTTCTTCTGGCCGCGCTTGCGCAGACGCGCCTGCACCTTGGGCCCGCCCGACAACAGATAATGATGCTCTACGTCGAAGTCCTGGAACGGTGGCGGGAATAAGCTAGCAGGCGGCAGACCCTTAACTGGAATAAGAATTGATATTAATATATGGGCATCACTAGGGAATGACAACGAAATACTAACCCAAGAACTTGAGCTTCCTTGAGGTGGATTGCAAACGGTCGCCCGTATCGATGCCCAGCTTTTGGCACACGGATTCAATCATGCGATTCATCTTCGTCTCGAAATTGGTGGAGTTGTCTATCACGTCGAAGTAGGGATGACCCACCCAGGCGGCGGCCGATTTGTAGTCCAGCTCACGGGCCAGCTCAACGCCCTCGGAGCGACAGGCGTGATCCTGCAAGCAGTGAAGGAGATTAGTATAAGTAATTGGGAGTTTTTGTAAATTTAATAGAGCTATTAACAATCAACAACAATCAAGATTCAAGAAATAACTTAGGGAAGAACCTAAAACTTTTCACATACAAGCTTTAAACTTTGCTTTATCTTCAGCCAATTGTTTTACAAGACATTATAAAGCTTCTTTAGCTGATCCACTTTAAAGTTTCTAGCTCTGCTACAAAAGCTTCAAAATTACATTGAAAGGTATTTTGCTAGGGTTCTTTATTGCTTTCGATTAATTAGATAAGTAAAGCTTTAAACATCGAGCTTAATTCCAAGCAACTTTCGAGCAGCTTTCAACATATACTCAAAGTGCTTTAATCATTTTATACCTGATAAATGCGCTTTCTTTTCTTTAATTTCAAAACAAAACACATTTTTTATTGATCAAAGTTTGGTCACAGATAAAGGATATATAAACTAAATCAAATAGAGCGTGCCTCACCTCTGTGGAGTAGAAGTCCTCAGCGCCGTTGGCAGCGGATACCAGATGCAAGATTTGATTGTAGCGATTGTCGCGCATCTCAACGGGATTCCACTTGTTGCCCGCCATCATTTTCTCCCACTTGTCCTTGGAGATGTCTGCAAAAGGAGTCAAACGAAGCTTTTGAGTTGAAGAACTTATTCAAAATGAATTTCAGATTTACATGCGCTGGCATCCATAACGCCGCGATCGCAGATGATCAAGCAGTTGCGAGTGTTCGAATTGCCCAGCTCAAAATATGTATTCTCGATTTGCACCATGGTGCGGATCAAGTTCTCCTGAAACTTGTAAGCTGCAAGAGAGAGGGAGAAAAAAACGAAATAATGAAAGTTAATTTTTGAATTTGGGAATTTAGTTTTAAAGAAATACATTTGCAAGCAAATTCAGTAAATGGAATGTGGAGCCAGACTTTAAGGAGTTGAGGAGGGAGTAAGGTCTAACGATTCGAGTCATCAATTGAGTGAGCAATTGAATGAATTTCAAGCAGCAATAAATAACAACTGTTTGAAGATGATAACAATATATAACACTAATTGAGCGTGTATGTGTCTGAGTGTGCGTGTGTGTGTTTATATGTATATGTATGTCAAAACCTAACAAAGTTCAATCCCCTTCAGTAAACAGAGAACTGACTCAAAGCTAAGGCCTTGGAACTGCTGTTACTAAACAACTGGACCGTGCTCTATGTGTAACGGCGTGTTTGTGAGTGTGTGTGTGTGTGTATGTGTTATGCGATCATCGTGTGATTATTCATATATATCTATATATTATATATTGCATAATATTGACATCACTTGACTACAGCTCAGCCCGATACAAACAACCCGCAACGGGAATTACCGCAACGGAAGTTTTCTTTATTTAACTATTGTATAACAAACTATTAAAATACTATATATTTGTATATATAAAGAGCTGATTCATTGCAGAATTACTCAACTTAGCAAAACCTTAAAGTTAAAAGCTAAACAAATTAAATTTACTGTAAGTTATTTAACTCATTTCAAGCTGAGGCGTGAAAAATGGGCGGATTATAAATAATTTAAAAATATTTAAATTTGGAAATATTTTGTAAAACTTGTTTTAAAAAGTTCTTAACTAAAATATTTTAATTTTCTACTATTTTTTAAAACTTATTTGAAATATTTAAATTTTCTAATATTTTTTTTTAAACTTATTTAAAAAATTTCTTAACTTCAAATATGCTATAAAAAGCAAAAAACTTTGTACTAGGAGCAATACAGATATATACATATATGTTATATATATTACAGATATATGTATAACATATATACACTGTTTCTTGACAGTAAATCGTGAAAAGCTATTTACAGCTGTAGCAATAAATAGCGCTAGAGCGTAGTACATAACAGACCTAGACCTTGAAAAGAGGAAATAGTTGAGGACGATGATAAAAATAAAGATTGCACACTTTTGCAGCTTCTAACTAAGAACTTACCCTAACCCTAGGGTATATATACATATATAATATATAGTCAGCTGACTAACATAGCTATAGATACCGCAATCGGATGAGTAATTTACTAAAAAAAGAAGGTAATTTACAGTCCAGCCAAGCATAAGTCACAGGGTATTAGCTTATCGAGCAGCTGCTGATTGAAAATATTTTTATTTTATTGATAAAAAATCGCACACACGAGAGAGCTGTACTTCGCTTATGTCAACAAAGCAGCGAGGGAACCCACCGCCACGCCCACACACACACAGTTGACACTTGTTGCGTTCGCTTGTGCCAGTGACATTGAAAACTTAGATTCCTTTTGCATTGAACTTGGACATGAACTGGGGAGGAAGGCGCGCACGCTGCGTGCATAATGCAACGGAACGAATGGGGAATGCAAGGCAAATGATCGATAACATGTGGGTGGAATGGCTGGAATGAAACCAAACACAGGGTAGGGTGTGTTGGGGGCTAACATGTGAGTGGGTGTGTTGCTGTCTTTTTGTTTGGTTTTGCTTTTGTTGCTGGCTAATTGAATTAGCCGACGATGATGATATAAGCAACTGATGCAAATGGCCAAAAACAAATGGTAATATTCATAGATATATATATCTGTATATATAGTCACTACTCATTCTACTACGTCGCAGCCAAAAAAAAAAAAAAAACATATTTTGTGGAATCGCAAACTAGTTCCCTAGTTTGCCTATCCCGCTACATATATAATTATATAATTAGCTCCGTTACATTTGAATAAGCAATAAAATTGCAAAAACTTGAACGAGGAAAGCGTATGCAAATTTTATGGCTAACGTCCAAGCAGAATTGAATTGATAAACAAATTCATTTGGCCATCAATTTAGTCAATAAAATGGGCGAAAAAAAAATCAAAGTAAACTAAATGCTGAATCGAACCAGAAGTAACTGAATCTGAATCTGAATCTGAGGCTGAAGCTGTGACTCTGACTCTGATTTCAAATCAAGCTCCAAACTGAATAAACGCATTGATTAACGTCCAAATGTGAAGAGACAGAGAGAGAGAGAGAGAGAGGGAGAGAGATGTCTGTATGACTGGCACATGTATATAGTCTCTGTTTTTTTTGGCACGTGATGCTGTTGACTAGAAATTCCATTTTGGTTAGAGACTTAAATTGCTATAGTCTGTTCAGCGTCGGTCTATATATACTATATATCGGATGAATAAGTAAACAATTTCGTTCGCAAATGAAAATTGCTGCGCAACTGGGAAATTAAGCAGGTGGCCTGGGCCATAGCAAAAGCTAAGCTGACGTCTATTGTTTTTCGTATACCCTGGCATTGTTTAGAAGCAAGCATGACGCAGCTCTTAACATGCCTATCTATGCTGATGAGCGGATTATCTATGAGCTGAGGTTATTGAGCTCAGCTCTGCTGATCTATCAGTTATTTGACTAGTTGTGAGCCCACCTGCCTGCCCATATAACCATTCAATAGTTTATCTATCTGTGCGTCCTTCTGCCTGCTGACCCTCTATACGTCTGTTTGTCGCTATCTTTGTGTCGTCCGACAGTACGTTATGCAGATAAACGTTGGTCTGATGTCCTCTCCAGCTGTCTGTCACCCGCCCATTCGTCTGCCTTCTTATCTTTCCGTTCGATAGTCTACCTGACTGTCTCTCTATTCGCCCGTCCGTCCATCTATCCGTCAGCCTTATTATCTGTGCGTCCGTCTGTTTGCCTCTTCAAGTCCATTTGCCTGTCCCTTGCACCTTTCCATCCATCTGTATTGCTATCTAGCTGTTCGCCTTGCAGTTTATCTATTCTTTCATATCAATCTCGTAGCTCTTTCAGAGTCAGAGCCTAGATATCATATATGAATGTATATGCCCATCTTTAGTACACGCAGTTCATGTCTGTCTGATGTTATCGATTTTTAAAAATCTTTAATTGAATAAAAATCGATAACAAACTGCAGCTTGTATTTTAGCATATTTTTTAGGCTTTTTGATAGCCAAAGTTACTAAATTAAGTATATACCTCAGAGATATATAAATAAAAGCTAAACACTTCAAATTCTCTCTGACCCACAAGACTTCTCTACTGATTTATTTCATATAAACAAATTAACCCAATACAGGGTATCTTCCAGTCGCGCATGCTGACTTGTTTTTAGTTTGCTCATTTAGCAGCTGCAATTTACGTTTATTAAATATGCTTTAATTGTCTATTTTGCTGGCGCTCTCACTGCCTGCGTGTGCATGGCACCTGCATTAGGGGTATTCCAGTGCCAGTAAAAGCTTTTTTTTACAGTTATGCAGCTCTTAGCTCATCAACAGCTGTTAGTTTATAATATATATAATTTAAATATAAATTTAAATACATTTTTTTTAGTTTTGTTCTGTTTTCTAAGTTTTTTTTTTAGCTATAAAAATTAGTTTATGCGCGCTTATTCACACGCACGTGCTAGTCAGCAGCTAAAACTGGCCGCAACAGCATACTGATTGCCAGATATATATGTACATATATCAAGATATATGTCTATATGTTTCATCTATCTCTAGACAGCGATCTGCGTACTAGACGTGCGTCTAAATATAAATGTCCCATTTAAAAATTCGCACAGAAATGTTTAGAAAATTGTGTATTTGAAAAAGTGAAAAAAGCTATACACATATACAGATATAGCTATTGATATGTATGTATGTATATAAATCGAGATATATGGTTCATGTTGTATATAAAAAATGATATTAGAGACATCAGTTGACAGTTTGGTTAGGAACAAACACAGCTCAGAGCAGCACTAAACAAACAAACATGGAAATGTATCAAATCATATACATATATTTATATATATTATTATGATATGATATTATGTGTTATGTATACAGAGACGTCATGAGAATGTTTACATAAGCTCAATTCGTTAGAACAATAGAGAGGGAGGAAAAGAAGATGTCGAATCAACAAGAATTGTTGGCTAAGCAAAGATATAGAGGAACGGATCATAAAGGTGACATATATATATATATATATATAGATATACAAAGACAACAAATCTGTTTAAGATAGTGCTGTTGTCTCGATAACACACACACGCACACACACAGCGCACACACAAGCACTTGATATAGACAGAGCAAAAACACTTGATGAAAGTTTGTAGCAAAAGATAAAGAAAAACAAATTCGAATTATCAGAAAAGTGTGTTTTTTTTGTTGGTTCTGTTTGTCTCTCACCTTCGCTGCCATAGGACTTGGAGGCAGCCTTGGCCAGGCAACGTGGACAGGATGCAGTCAGATCGATCATGCTGTGCTCCGGTGCAGCGAAAGGCAGCTCTTTGTGCACGAAGGTGCTTGGCGTGGGCGGGTCTGTGTGCGGGTGTTATTTCGTGTTCGATACAAATTTATCAATGTCGCAATGTCAAAATTTAAACAAACAAAAAAAAATATACATATATATATATATATATATAATCCATTGCCTATCTAGAGTCCATAAATATATATGTAGTCCTCGACTGTGTCGCATGTCAAATGTTTTTTTTGTGCTCGTGACCAACAGCAGATTAATTCTACTTATATATTTTTTTTTATTTATTTATAACTATAATTTAAGTCAGGCAATTAACTGATTAGGAGTAGAAATTTTCGTACTCTTGCATTGTGGTTGACTTCGAATTTGGCGGTGCAGGTAATAAAGACGAATGTGCGTGCGCTGCACGGGTAGTGCTCGACTGGGTAGATACTCTGTACTTCCTAGCTCTAACTTGAGACCCCAACAACTTGCCTTGAAACTTTATTAAGACCTCAACTAATCTACCTGCCCACGATCTTCTTCATTGTACAGGGTATACGAAATAAAGAAAGGCACATCACATGGCTTAAGTACACAATTGACAAATTAGTTTTGAAAATCGTTATGCAAATGTCAGCTAGACACGCAAAGTTCTTAAGGATTCACGGGCATTATTTATTGACTTTTGAGGTACAAGTATATATATATACACATATCTTTGTTTGTATGTGTGTCTCTGCCTCTCTCTCTCTGTCTCTGTGCTTCTCCTTTGTCGCTTTTGAATAACGTTCTAGCGAATTACATAAATGAACCTTTATTGAAGACGTGACATTCAAAATGAGGGCGTAGCGCGACGCCCACTATTGACAATAAAAACTAAAAGCATATAGAGTATAGACAGACTATCTGGTCTTTAGGGTAAATGCTATATAGTAGACTATGACTAGGGTATATAAAGAGTATATAGACTATACAGTGCAGGAAGTATATGTAGTGCTTAGAGTATAGAGTCTTATATGTAAAGTATTCAGAGAGTATATGGACTATATGCCTTATAGAGAATATGGCTCATATCCACAGTATTAAAGACCATAGTCTAGAGTGTACACTAAATATTCTAGAATATATATACACTACAGCATCTATACATTCTACAGACTCGTCTATAGAGCATAGAGACTATATCCTCTATAGCTATTATATCTACTATAGAGACTGTACACTATATAGAGTATATATTATCTAGCTGGCAGCTGAGCTAGTCGCTGCTCACAGAATACGCTTTGTGGGAGGCTGTACAAAAATACAAGCGCTGATATAAGTCTATATATATATATATATATATATATATTGAAATATATGTACACACATATATATAAGGCATATATAGTCGTCGCATGTGTTCTGTGTGCTCTTCAAGTAAATATTTTTGTTTTATTTCAGTGTTCAAAAAAACGAACTTGACAAATGCTAAAGACATTGAAAATTCTCGAGTTCCCATTATATGACCACAAAAATATCTCAAAAGATAAAACAGCAAGAACTAAACTTATCTAAATCTAGCTGTGCTCTAGCAATATCTTAAGATTACAGATTAAATGCTTGCTCGTGAGAGTTCTTTTCGGTTTGGTTTTCTTTGTTATGGGAAAATGCTTGCAAAGGTAAAATCTCGAAGCTCCTCGTTTCTTCTCTTTTCGTTTCGAACTTACCCTCGTCTTCGGTTAGATCTGAGAACTTGACGCCGCCGCTAGAGTGTTTGGTAAAGGGGAGAGATAGAAGAGGTAAATAGAAGGATGAGTAAAACAAAATCTTTGATATGCCTCGAGACAAAGAGACTACGCGTAAAGGCTACATTTAAGTTGATTATGTTGATTTTCTTTTATCCAAAGAGAGAAGTTTAAAAGAAGATATTCGAGATAAAGATAAAAGTAAATATATTTATATTATATATTGTATGTATGTACATATATTATAGTAGGCAAGGCAAATAGTTAAGGAACGCAATCAAATCAAATCGTTTACTTCTTGAATGCCGCACAAACAAATAAATATTGAAGCAAAGAGGGAGAGCTCGGATAGGCACGCTCATAAATATATATCCAGTTCATAGATATTCGAGAGTACCGTCTGGGCTATCCGGCTATCTCGCTTTGCCTTTGGCTGTGTTCTTTTACTTTATTTATTGTTTCTTTTTATCTAAATATTTCGTTTTTTTTTTTCAATTTCTTTTTTGGGTTCGTTTGTGTTGATTGATGTGTTTTTAAGGCATTTACCTGAGTAGAACTGTCGCCGTTTCAGGCACGCGGAATACCTGAAAATATTTAACATGCTCATTGCTTTGTTTCGAGTAGCGATTTGGGGTTTTTTTTTTTGTAATTTTTTGTATAGATTTTAAAATCTATTTTTGTTGGTGTTGCAATTGCTACTGCATTATTTTCATAGCATGATAACGAAACATATATATATATAAATGTATATATATGTGTGAGTATTTGTTATATATACCGTTTGGCAGTACTTACAACTGCCCAGTATATATGTATATATTTTAATTCAGCCTTAGATCTAAAATAATTGCTTAAATTTCTAGTTGATCGAGACTCACCCTCCAGCCCAGATTCTCAAAGAACGTGCATAGACGACTCTGGCCAGTTGTTTTGCCACCGCATGGACCTGTCCAATGAAATAAGAATAACAGCAACAAGAAAATATATGAATTAATACGCTTGAATGACTTTCGTTTCAATTATTATAGCATTGCCTGGCCCTGGACGGTGCAATTAAAATTACTGCAACTGTCGCTTGTGTGCAGCGATGAGGAAATCAAATGTAAATTTCAATTGATTTGAACTATGGGAATTTATAGGAGAATTGAACTCATTGATGATGCCTGAACTCTGTCGATACAGTTAACAATGAAATATTTACAATTTCGATTGCAATTTGAAATTCGCGCTCGATATCGATCTTGGGCTTGAACTGGCTCAAGAGCCTGCAAGCAGTAAAGGATTTAAATGAACAATATGAGCTGGAGCTGTTATCGATAACTGAGCTTGACTGCAATTAGCAATTAGTTCATATTTACATAAATGAAGCTGGGATTTAGATCGCTCAAATAGTTCATATTTACATAAATGAAGGTGAGATTTTGAAAGTCGATAACAAGCTGAAGATGTGAGCTCTGCTTATTTTTGATAATTAATTAAAATATTCGGCAGGCAAAATTGCAAAAGAACTGAAACTGAAGTGATTTTTTTATGTTGACTAATGCTATGCTTGCATTTCAGATAGGTTATCTATCTTATCTAACTTCCCTTATGTGAGTCTGTATTGTGAAATTTCTTAGTGAACAGCTGTTCCTGCTGCGCAATCGATAATTGTCGCGGTACGATAGGTGTGATGGGCTTATCAGTGCGCTTATTATTAATTTGTTTTTATTTTTCCTATGTGATTAGAAAAAAAGGGAATTGTACACGATAACAGACGAGGTCGAATTACTATACGGGTACGTATGTATGCATATAAGTAAACAATCAACCTATATACCTATATAACGTGAGTATGTCTAATCAAAACTATAATTTGAAGCAAATTAATTGATTGATCGCCCCACGCGCCGTCTTTTTTGATAACTGTTGCTCTCGTGGCACTACAAACGGGTTTCTTTCTCTTCCTTTTTGGCGCGCTTTTGTGACGTACTTAGAGATTAGCATATGTAAATTGTAAGCAAAAAAGAAAAAGACCGGTAGAACACACAGAAGTTAAAAACTAGTTTCATAAATAGCTCCATTAACATATCAAAAAAGTGAAACCGCTAATTGAAATTTGTAAACCCAAAAAAAAAAAAAACACATTTGTAAATCTCCGGTGTGGGTAGTTGCGCAGGCGAATTGACAGAAGAAACTACCCCAACAGCGGGTCCTGCCGACCTTGACATACATATGTATGTGTACACGTATCGTAAACAAACAGATACAGAAGAGATACAGATACACAAAATATTTATATATACAAAAAATGGAAATGGAAGGAAACGGTTTTTCACTTACCGCCAGTTAGAACAATTTTATAGACGCGAGTTTTCCTTGCGCTGGGCACCGAGCCCAACTTCGGTCGTAGGATGGACATTTCATTTAGCTTGACCGGAGCTGGCTTGGGGTTGTCCGATTGATGCTGCGGCTGCTCCTTTTTCTTTTTCGAGCTGCTTTCTGAGCCTAAGGTCGCACAGTTCGCTTGCATCTTAGTGCCGACACTCAGCTTCGATTGTTGCCCGTTGGTGGTCGGGACCAGGGCAGATGCCATCACTTGGTCGGCTGTGGTTGCCATGGTTGAAAGGCGCAACAGCAACAGCAACAGCTGTTCACGACAAATCTATCAAAATGTGAGTGTGAATCCTTGCTGTACCTTCCACCGTACTCTTCACTTTCTCACTCTCTCTTTCACGCTCTCCGCTTCGCTTCGCGTGCACGTGCGGCTTTTAGGTTAGATATAGGTGTATAAGGCCTGTGTGGACTGCAAAATCATCGCGATAATACGTATCAGTTTTCATATATGTAGCAGAATGGAGGCAATTGCGTTCTTTTTCAAGCCATTCAATTTGGTTTGATTTGATTTCGATCAATTACCGCTGTTACTGGCTGACAGTTAGAAATCCTTTGAATATTGTGCTGTTGGACATGTTTAATGGTTCAGAAAAGTGGCGCGAGGGAACACATTTAGAGAAACAATTGAATTTGGCCAATTTTCCTTTTAGTGTCGACAATTTATACTAAGCGACTTGACTTGGTTAACACAACACCCGACGACCTCGTGGTCAGCAACTGTGAATTCGTTTTGTACCACATCCGAATTTATATATATCAAAGTTTAGAAATTCTATGATAGAACATCATCTTGCACGTTTTCAATTAAAAGCAAAACTAACGTAACTCGGCCAGCTCCGCGCACACTATATACGCCGAGATGGAACCGCGTCGGTAAGCACCCCTACCGAAGAGAGTCGATTTTTTTATTCTGTTATTAACAGAATCGTCGACTGTAAATAGGACTAGTTAATAGATGTGGGTATTTTTCACTAACAAAAAGCTTAACTTTACGAAAGTATATAAATTGAAATTTTTTGAAAAATTTATTTCAGTTGAATTAAATAACCATGTAAGATCAAATTTAAATTTAACAGATAAATTGTTATTGAAGTTCAGTATTTAATACAGTGATAACAGCGTCAAATTGATATCGATATTTTATTTTACAAGAAAAGTGCGATATTATCGCGTAAAACAACAAAAACAATCTACCTGCTAGCTTTTTTAACACAGAAAATTTTAAATCCTGCCTTTATTGCCACTATTTATTATTATTTATTTTATTTTGGTATTATTTGATCTATTACATACAACTGTTCATTTGAACAAGCTCATAAACCTATGTTAAAATATTGAGTTAGAACAAAATTGGACTAATTTATAAAATTTTTATAAAATAAATTTTTAAAATGATTTATTTAACTTTTCTTTTATAGAAACTACTGCACAACCAAAAACGAACTGACACAACAGGCTATAAATGACAAGTTAGTACCTTTTTGACAATAATACCAAAATGTTGGTATTTTGGTGGTCAAATTTAGAACGCAATCAATCTTTCGATATATTTTGGACTTTATTGTGTTACTTGAACTGCAGCTGAAATGTCGTGTGTGTGCAGTGCTTAAGCATAATCATATGTGCAATAACATCAACAACAAAAAAGAGTGTAAACTTACTAAATAACGGAACCTATGAACGCAATCTGCCTGCAGATTTGTACAAATATTTAGCAAAAAATTGTGTGTTTGGTTAGTGCGTAAATTTTTCGACATTCACAATCATAAAAAATACATACAGACATACCTATATATACATAACGTAACATGTGTGAGCGCGAGTGAGAGCAAAACGTCAACATGACAGCAGCAGCAACAACAACAGCAGAGTAATAAAGAGAGGGATAGAAAGAGTGAGAGAGAAAGAGAGCCCCCAGCCAGCTGTGCAGGTCGTCGTGGTCGATTTCTGTTTTTAGGCTCCCCCAATAAGGAACAAAAATTTTCAGTCAAAATTTTGTTATTTTTCATTGAGCTGCGACTAAGTGAGTGTCACAGAATAAATATTATCAAAAAAAAAAAGAAAAGAAAATTGTTCGTTATTGAATTAAGGTTGTAATACAAATTGTTATGCACATATTCAATCTGTACAAACTCAAGTGCATCATTTTACACACGCTGCGTCACACTTGGACTTGGACATTCGTTGTATTTGTCGCCAAGCGACTCGATAGTTGGTGTCGCAAAGCGATCAATTGCCCGGAGGAGCCACAGCTCCACAACAATAATAACAACAACAATAACAACGTAATGGAGCAGGAGATCCAAGACGAGGCGCCCGAAGCGCCAGAGCAACATCAGCAGGAGCAGCAGCAGCAGCAACTGGATCAGCACCAGGCCGAGTTTGCCATAATCAATGCAAATATCGCCGACGAGCCAATGGATGCCAGCGATGTGGAGAACGAAGATGCTGACGACGACATCGATATCGATGACGATGAGGACGGCGATATCGATGACGACGAGCAAGATGCCAGCGACGATGACGAATCGGATCCCGAACTAGAGGAAATGTACTCCGACAACGATTGGACCACATCCAACGATGAGAGCGAAATGTCGACGACCACATCGAACGTCGGCCTGGGATCGCTAGACCTGATCATACCACAGACAACGCGTCCAATGTACACCTTCCAGCCAGCGCGTTTGATCAAGTGCCAGTTCAAGGACAAGCATTGCATTGGCGGCTTCCCACTGGGACGCAGTGGTCATCGCATCATTGCATCCAAGTCGCATCTCTACTCTCTGGGCGGCTATAATCCGCGCAGTGCACTGACGGCCGCCCGGCGCGGCAGGTGCCTGCTCTTCCAGGAGCTCTGGAGCTACAATTTCGCCACCAACCACTGGTCACTGGAACTGAATGCTGACAACGCCAGCAATATGCCCACTGAGCTAGCTTCCAATGCGCTTGCCATTCACAACGATGTGCTGATTGTGAGTATTTAAAACGCATATGTGTGAGAGTGGGAGTGGGAGAGAGAGAGAGAGAGCATTAGTTTCTAAGTCGACTTACAGTTGCTCTTTCAGTCTCGCATGCTATGCAATGTTTACCGTTTGCCTACGTATAACTGCAAATTATTCATTTCCAATGGGTGCAGTGCACAAAAATAGACGTAGCTTTGTGTGAGTGTGTGTGAGTGTGTGTGTGTGTGTGTGAGTGT
Organism: Drosophila repleta; assembly: GCA_018903745.1. Taxonomy (NCBI): domain Eukaryota; kingdom Metazoa; phylum Arthropoda; class Insecta; order Diptera; family Drosophilidae; genus Drosophila; species Drosophila repleta. Next base: position 5,844,033 of record JAEIGN010000497.1, read on the forward strand.
GTGTGTGTGTGTGTGTGTGTGTGTGTGTGTGTGTTTGTACTTGTGTATTTGTGTATTTTTACACACCAACACAACTGTTGTTAGTGATGGCAGCACGCCCCCCACACTCATCGCCCATCGCCATCGCGCTGCCCTTGTCGCTCACGCTAGCTAAACTTGTTTTTGTTTGGCACAAAGGCAACAACAGCAAAACATAATCGTTATCGTGCGACATAATTTGCATGCGTCGCATCGCTGGGCGCCCAGCCGATCGACGTCGCAGTCGCAGTCCCTACCTCCGCCTGGGCTCAATGCCACGCCCGACACACAGCGCTAGTTCGCTGTCGCTGCCTTGCTTATCCGCGCTCTCTTTGTTTATGCATTCTAAACATTCGACTGCCCCCCGCGCCCCACCACTAACAAAAAAAAAAAAACAAATACGTACATACACACACACATATACGTACATACATGTAATAAAAGCCAAACAGCTGCGCGCTGTCCGCTGCTTATATTGCTATCTCTTTTGTGCGCATGCCCGACGCCTGTAGCTCATCCCTCTTGGCAACTACGCAGTTGTTGTTTATGCTACTGCTACTGCTGCTGCTGCTGCTGCATGCAACAACTTGTTTACCAGGTTTTCCCACTGTCGCCGCCCCCTCTCCTTGGGCGAGCATGAAAAGCCCCCCTCTTCATACATTTGGCTCCACTTCATGAGGCTGTGGCTTGCGCGCGCTTTTTCTTTTGACGTGGTTTGTTAACGTATATAGATATACGTATATATATTTCTATGGCGTCTGATTGTCTTGTGGCTGTGGCTTTTACTAATTCAACTTCAGCATCACCTGGGCACTTAAGTGGCCCAAAATCAATTTTCGTTGCGCACTAACACTGGAGAGACAATCAAAAATAAGACAGAGAGAGAGAGAGAGAGAGAGAGAGAGAGAGGTCTAATTATAATAGATATATAACTTTACGATCTACCTTTGCATAACTAAAACTTAGTTGCCTTATAAAGGCCAAAGCAGCATATTAGTTTCGTCAATTTAACCAATCTTAAGGTAGAGAGAGAGATGTATAGAAGAGCCTTGCTAAGACAAACATTAGCATATGAGTAACCTTATCCGGAACTTTTAAAGAAACCCCTATGAAAAATGATTATAAGAAAGAACTTTCATGGAACCTCTTTTCCAATATCATTATATAGTAAAACTTATACCATATTCCATATACCCATCTGTATTAGAGCTCACCAATATTTTAAATCTATATCTACATATCTATCTGCAGTACATTACATATTATACTTTCAATCTCTAAACAACTGTCACACAGCGCGAATCTACGCATTAGGCGGACTCAAGCGCATTAGTTCTATCTCACACACTTCCCCATGCTCACTCTCTCTGCCACCCTCTCTCACTCTCCCTCTCTGAAGGTCAAGCTCTTAACATTCCAACGTCTAGTTGTTCCATTTTTGCTCTCCAAATTGAGAACTCTCTACATTCCCAATTGTCCAGTCATAGGCATTGCATTTCGGACATTAATTAGGCCCCTTTTGTTGAGGCACATGGTCGAGCAGGCTCTTGAAGCATTTGAGATTTTGCTTTGTCGACTTTATGCTGGCGAGTGCACAATTAGTTTTAATTAGAAAGTTAATCAGATAACATTGAGAGGCCCGCTTGCGTTCACTATAACAAACATATATATCTGTGTGTGTATATATATACATATATATATATATATAATCTCTCTCACATGCATAAAGAGATACCTTCATGTAATGTGTAGTGCATGCACATGTTTCCGCTTATCGTCACCCTCTTCTCTGCACTGCTTTCCTTGGCTGCCTGCCCCTCTATGCGCTTCTCAGCCATTGATAAGCGCACGCCTCTTTGTTGCACGCTTTATCGCCTAATTGAATGCAGTCGCAGCTCGCGTTGCATTACATTTATTTCCGTTTTAACTGAAGAAATCTTTTCTTTTTGTTCTGCTTGCAGTCGCACGGCGGTACTGGGTATCCCTTTGGCGAGTCATGCTCGAACGATTGCTACGTGTACCGCACGAGCGATGGCAACGCTGGCGTGGAGCGCTTGAAAGTGAGCGGAGATCTGCCGACGGCACAGTATGGACCAGGCATCGTTATACACAAGCATTATCTGTATACTATTGGCGGGACGACTGGCTTCGACTATTCCTGTGATGTCTATCGCTTGGATTTGAAGACCAGGGTGTGGGAGAATGTCTACATCTGCCGGCCAGAGATGCGCGACGATCCGGAGGGACGCTATCGCCACGAGGTCGTCTACGATGGCAAGCATATCTTTGTGCTGGGCGGCGGCACTTCGAATTCGGTATACGATCTGCAGCGTATACCGGCGTACAATCTGGATGCGAACAGCTGGGATTACTTTGACACGCTGCCGGATCGAAAGAATGGGGCTTGGAGCCAGAACGACAAGGGCTATCCGAGGCCGCGCAAGTGCTTCTCCTGTGTGCAGCATCAGTCGTCCAATGGCGACATTGAGGCTTTCATCACCGGTGGACTGCAGGTGGGCAGGCATAAAAGCATTCCAAAATAACAAATATAATATATACATATATAATCTCTTTCACTGCTAGGGCGACTTTTCGACCTATTTCTCGGATATCTGGAAGCTGAATTTGCGCACCAAGCAGTGGTCCATCATACAGACAGCCAGCTTGCCCCGTGCATTGTATTTCCACTCGGCCGCCCACTCGGACAATGGGTGCATGTACATCTTTGGCGGCATCGAGTACAACGATAAGGAGACATTGAAGCGTCGCAACGATCTCTACAAGATGTGGATGACCATACCAAAGTTAAGCGAGATCTGCTGGGATGCCATCACCTACTACAATGATAATTTAGATCTGTACGATCGCAAGACTCTGCTCGGTGCTGGCATACCGAAGAGCTTTACGGAACGCCTGCCGCCGCAGCGTCTGCTCACGGAGAAGGGCGAACCGGGCTCGAATATAATGACATCGTTGTACTCAATTCCGAAACGTGCCCGATCCCAAATGCAATAATTGGCCCAGCCTCAGTCCCAATCCCAGCCCAAACAAAATAAAGTTGTGAATTGAGATTATGGCGTGAGTGATTATCCCTGAGGTAGAGTTATGATTCGTGTGTGTTTTTTTTTATATATATTTTGGTTCAAATCGAAAACAACAACAAAAAAACAAAAAACTGCAAGTAAAAACAAAAAAGAATTTTAAGTTTTGTGAGCGCGCGCTGTGATCGAATACGAAGGACATTTATAATGCATAATGTGTATTTTGATATATCGTAGACTCGAGTTGGAAGGCAAAACATGTTTTATTTAGCATGTAAATAAGACGTAAATATAGTTTAGTTTAGGCAGGAGGCGAATTTCAATGGGATGCAAATCTTATACGAACGAACAATAACCGGAATAACAGTCCAGCGCACACACACTCACACAAACCAATTAAATACCCTATATAATTATAATCTAACAAAAAAAAAAAAAAAATAAATATATATATATATATATATATATATATATATATATATATATATACTATATATATCTATGATAACAGTATATCCTTCAAGTATTGCTCTGCTCCTCACTCACTCACACACACACAACACCACCTGCACCGCACCGCCCACTTACCCCTGAAGGCTACACCAAACAATCTCATATATAGAGGAAGTATGCGCCAAGAGGCAGTTAGTTCGTAGAGGACCTTTTAGCATATGTTCTCTGGAAGCTATCCAGTTAAGCAATTTACATACATACTTCCAATGTATTTTTTGTTGTTAAAGTGTACATAATATTTAGACATATAGTTATATTTAATTTAATATTTAAGATTTGCGTCTTTACTGCGGCACCTTGGCCCAACATTTAAACAAAGTTTGCTCGATATTATAATATATATATAGATATATACATCTATATATATTATAGCCGCACTTGGCTGCAATTTGAGTTCTTTCTTAAGTTAATAAACGTTTTTAATGTAACAAAATATATGTATATGTCTTATGGCGTCTTAGATCGCAACGCATGTAATTTCCCCACCCCCCTTTCGTTCAACCCCTTGCAATCTATTGCGTCGCTGCTGACCCAGTTTGTTTGTGACGACATCAATTCATGAATTCGGCGCCTGCATTGAGTCCTTTCGCAGGCTGAGTCATGCGCATTGCTAAATGCACCCCAAAACCAGACGGAGGAGGGCGAAGCAGGTAAAAGCATTGGCATTTGAGCAGATTTCACTTGGTGGTGGTTGATAACCCAAACTGTTGCTGCTGCCCTTTGTACTGAGTGCACACTCTTTGCTGCGCAAAAAGGCCGTGACCTGGTTTATCAAAACAAATGACGTCATAATACTGGGGGTTTAAGTGCGACTTTAAAATGAAATAATCCGTCAATTTAACAACCTGAAGCAATACTTTCCAATAATTATTAATATTATATAATATATAAGCTGATGTTAGCTAAGTTTATTATTTATTAATTAATTTGGTTATTAATTAAGCTTTCATACTTTTAATGACAATATTTTGCTTGTTTATTTAAATACTTGCGCGTTGTTAAACACCGCGCCATTCTGTTAACAGATTTAATAACAGAGCAAATGTCTTCGTTTACGGTGAATGGCAAATCAGTCACGGTCAATTTCTGGATTATTTAGCAAGCAATAAGACAATTTCAAATCAGAAATAACACTCGTTAGGTTGCTCGTACTCTGATAGTTTTTAATAAATCATGTTCAGCCTATTTAATATTTAATTAAGTAAATGTAAACATCGCTGAGCTCACATTGTTCATGTTATTTAAATCTCTGCCTGCTGTAAAGTGCCGCGCCATACTGTTAAGTGAACATATGTTGTGTCAACGTTTACTGTGAGTGTTTAATTTATCAAGGCGTACTTTGTTTGCTTGTTTAAGAAATAATTAGGTTTAAAATGCTGAAACCCAAAGCTTTAACTCAGGTTTTAAGCCAAGCCAATACTGGCGGCGTCGAGAATACCCTGTAAGTATAGAGAAGTACTCAGTGTAGCAGCTTAATAGCTTTTTCTAACACTTGCAGATTGCTAAGTCAGGAGGGCGCTCTGCTGGCCTATTCCGGCTATGGAGATAAGGATGCACGGATTACAGCAGCCATTGCGAGCAATATTTGGGCTGCCTACGAGAAGCATGGACGTAATGCATTCCGCGAAGATCGTTTAACCTTTGTGCTGATTGACTGCGAGTGCGGGCATGTGGCCATCACACAGGTGGGTGCCTCCCTCTGAATGGGAGTATTTATTTACTTTTTTTTTTTGTAAATTATAAATAAAATTTATGCAGGTGGCCAGTGTGTTGTTGTGCCTGTATGCCAAGGAGCACGTCGGCCTGGGCATGCTAAAGCAAAAGACATTATCGCTGGCAGCTTATTTGGAAAGGCCTCTCAAACAGATCTCATCCGCATCTTAATGAGGCTTAGATATAACCATACGTCCTCGGTTTCGGCTAGATCTAAGTGTACATCTTGTTTTGTAGTTTATAAATATTGCAACTTTCAGTTTTGGATCGGAAATAAAGAAGTCTGGTTTATTTACGCAGATGTTGAAGTTTACACACAAAAAGAATTTGTTAAATATGTTTAGATATAAATTTATATAGATGTTGAACTTATGGCTAACTATATGGATTTCCGATGTCTTAAATTTAAGTAGTCCAACTTGATTATTCGATGGCATATAGCTTCAAAGTACGATCCATGCTTGTCGAGGCAATGTACTGCGCATGCCGGCCGAATCTTACGCCGGTTGCGAGGGCCGTATGATCGTTGAATACCTTCAGATCCTGCCACTGCTTGCACAAATAAACCCTGCAAAGAAATGGAAGTCGAAAATGTAGTCAATAAAAGTTTCATATCACCCCTAGTAACAGAGTAAACAAATGTCTAAAACACTTCTATTAAAACGAACGTGGCTTAAATAATGAAAAAGTTTAAGAGTAAAATTTATCGCAAATATGAAGGTAAGTTGGATATGAATATTGAGATATATATAGTTTCTAATGTATTCCATTTATAGATTATATACGGCCGCAGGACTATTTGGAGCCGGATGCACCTAAACCCATTAATCTCTGCATTGATGACTTTAACGCGGTAAGCAATTATGATTCTTAGCTCTAGCTATATATTTTGTAATCTATTTTCTTTTCCTTGCAGCGCGGCGAAGTTGCCAATCCGCGTGCGCCTTGCGTGGTCACCACCATCGATCCGGACTATATCAAGGATGCAGGCCTACAGCGTCTAGCCAAGAAGTTTCGCATGAAAACGTGTGTCTATATCTCAATTTATGTCTATCTATGCCTCATTGTTTGTTTCTCAATATCTATCTGTTTTTATATCTATATCTGTCTATCTACATTTATCAATTCCTTCACCCCCTTACAGTGACATTCTATTACTCCGCGACATAACGCGCAGCAAGTTCATGTGCTACGCCACGCAGGAAATGTTTCTGGATAGAAAACGCGAAGTGGAGTACCAGAACAAATTATTCGAGGAGTCAGAAGAATTTCGCAAATTCGCCGAAGATTCTCTGATGAAAATGAAGGCAACAGAGTTTAAGAAAATGCTCGAGGCACAAGAAAACCTCAAGCAGTTGAAAGAGAACAAAGTGGCCGAAGAGCTCAACCAGGTGAAGCTGCAGCATCAGCGTGTGCTCATGGAGGTGCAAGAGATCTTTGGACGTTTTCAATATTTGCTTAAGCTAATCAGCTACTTTGACGACACTGTGGAGCAGCAGACGGAGCAGCAGGACACCAAGCTATCGATGCCCGATCATATAGTGAACATGGTGATAAGCGAGAGGAAACCAGCTGGACTGGAGCAAGTGAAGCAGGTGAACGACTATATGGAACTCGTAGTACGACCCTATTTGGCCAAACGTAATCATTTAAATGCCGAGATATGGATCAGGGGCTACGAACGCAATCGCATGAAGGTGTCCAATTATAATAAGAGATTTACACAGCTCGCATTGCTGAATCATATTGTTGGAATACTACATGAAAAGGCCGTGAGTTGTAGCTTGAATGGAGATATGTATAGAGTTTTAATAATCCTTATCTTGCAGTTAAAGACACAGAAGCGCAATGCTAGCGCTGTGGTATTTCTCAAGGATCCAGAGTTTTTGCAACGTCGCGTGGCTGCACTGCAGAAACGCGCACATGAGCTATTCGCAGACTACGAACAGTCCTACTGCAAGGAGTGAGTTCTTTCTTCAAGGGTATATAATAAATATTCAATATATATATATTAATTCTGTCCTTCAGCAAGCTCAGTTTGAAGCTGAACAGCATTGTGCCCGTCATACTAAAGCAGCTGCAAAACAAAGTTGAGCCGGAGGCGCAGCAGCCAAAGAAGCAGCCGCCCAAGACGCCGCCACAAAAGGGCTCCAAGCAGTGGCGCACACTCGACGATATGCGTGCGCCTGTGGCTAAGAAAACTAGCGCCGTGTACAAAGACGAACAGGACACAACGCTGGCCAAAGTGGAGAAAATACAAACATTTGCATTGGTAGCTCCTGCACCCTCTCTATATATATAAACAGACTTAAAAGTCCCCATCTCTCCACAGGAACTGCTGCGTAAGCTGGATGCCGTGCCGCCAGATGATCTGCGTCGTGTGGAGCAGACTGTGCGCCGACGCATTGCCAAGCAAAAGGAAATGTCTCGACGTGCTCTGGTCAAACAGAATCGTCTGCACAACTGGATGGAGCACTTTAAGAAGCATCATCACTTGCGGCAGGCGTTGCGCAATAAACACAAGGTTTGAATAGATCCTTACTTCATATAATCCCCTATGTCTCTGTGCTTGTCAATAAAGTTGAGGTGCTCACCTGACATCCGTGCCGGCAATGGCTAGGTATGTGCCGCTTTGGTCGAAGCAAAGATCCTTAACCTCATAGCCATCGTCCAGTTGTATGGTCTTGAAGTTCTTCAGTTTGCGCAAATCCCACAGCTTGACGCAAGCGTCGTCAGCGGCTGTGGCCAGATAGTAACCGTTCTCCGAGAAGGATATGCCCGAGATGGGGCCGGTGTGGCCAGGGAAATTGGCAACGTTGCTCTGCTCCTTCAGATCCCAGATCTTGACTTGGGAGTCAACGGTGCCAGTGCCAAAGATCAGGCCATCGGGATGGAATTGGGCCGTGGTCAGGCCAACCTCAGCCGTGTCGATGACCTTGGTGAGCAGACGTCCGGTGCGTATGTCTGAGAAGGCCCAGTGCTTGTCCGATGAGGTGGACAGCAAGTAGTCGCCAGTGGGATGCAGCGAGAGGCCAGTGACGGGTCCTTCATGACAGCGCAACAGCAGCTGTGTCTGCGAGGTGGGCACGTGCCAAATGCGTATGTTCATGTCTGGTGAGCCGGTGATGACAGTATCCTCGTTGGGATGGTAGATGACCTTGGTAATCTTTTTGGTATGACCCTTCAGTATAGCCACAACTTGCTCCGTGTCCTTGTTGAATACGGTGGCATTCTTATCATTGCCACCCGTCAAGATCTTGCTGTGATCAGCGCTGTTGATGTCCAGAGCCAGAATGCCAGGCACCGAAGCCGAGTGCAGACCGGGACGCGAAGCAACGGTCAGGAAGCTCTTTACTTGATCCGGCGTGACCAACTCCTCGGGCACAGTGCGTCCACGCTTCTTGCGCTCCTGTGTCAGCACTGTCGCCTTGTCCTGCAGCTTCTGTATCACCTCGGCACTCATGCCGGCCTGCTCCATTTGATGAGCCCCACCAGCACCAGCCTCGGCAGCCAGTGCTGGCTCCGAAATCATTGAAGGAGCATTCACGATGCCCGCCTGGGGTTTCAGCGTGGCCAGAGCCTCGCGCGCTGCAGTCAGCTCCTTTTTAAGACGCGCAATGACGCGACAGGCGGCATCATGCTGATACAGCGCATGTGATAGCTCCTGACGCGTCGTCTGCAGCTGCTGGCGCTGTGTAAAAGAGTGTATCATCAGGGCATCCCACTCGTCCTGCATAGTCTTCAGCGTTGCCGGTATACTCGTAGCACTTGGCGGCTTTGGCTTTACCACGGCTGGCGTCTTGATTTCAATCAGTTCTTCCTGTTTCAATTCCTTGCCACTAATGGGATCGCAACCGTTTTCCAGTATATACTTCTCAATGACGCGTCTTTCGAAAACGGCGCCCGAGTGCGGCGAGATTACAGGCGACTCGGGTACCTCGTTTGTAACTGAAAAAAATCGTCAATTAGTTTAAATGGTTCTCATTAAGTAAATAGGTTCAACTTACGTGCACAAACCAAAGCCATCGCGACAAATATTTAAACGTTTTCGTCCGCTTAAAATACGTTTTACAACTTTTACACACGTTTTCTAAGCGAAACAAGCGCAAAAATTGTCGGCAATTGAAGCTTCTTCTTACGATTGCCATTCACAGCGCAACGCAAACGTTTACACATATCGATAATTCATCGCATAGCTTGCGATGTCTGGCAGCAATGCAACTCAGCTGTTACAGTTATTTAAGGTCCGCGTGCTCGTAGTTTTCCATCCAGCGCAATATATTTTGTAAATACAATAAACACAATTAAAACATGTTAAAAAATGTTTGGCAATGGCGAACAGCTAAATTGCTGTTAAATGCAGCCACACGAAGTGAAGCGAGGCGCTGCCTGTGTGCTCCATTCACAACAAAAGTAAATGAAAATCCTACCTTAGGGGACTCGGAGCTGGAGCCGGCAAATAAGAAATACACGAATCCCTTTGCACAAGCCACGTCCACACCACTGCCAGATGATACTATAACCGAATCAGCAGAGCAACGCGAAAAGAGGCTTAAGGTATTGCAGCTGGAAGCAGACATAGCGCATCAGGAGGGACGCCGTGTGCCGGCCTTGGAATTCTTCAAGGAGCATCACTGGGCTCATGTGCTGACGCTGCCAACCAAATCGGCACGCATCAAATACTATGCTTTTCTGTGGCAAATTGAAATGAAAAAGGAGTCGGACAAACGCAAGAAGGAGCAGCGTGCCGAAGACACAGAAAGGTGGTTGGCTGACCTGCGCAAGGAGCGCGAGGAGAACCCACACATAATCTATGGCTTGGGCCACACGTCTATGTTTCTGCGGATCTACGATACGACCATCAACCATTGGCAGAACAATCGCCTGACACGGGCCATGCAGTTCGCTCCGAAAATGGTGTTCGACTGCTCCTACGATACGTACATGAACAATCGAGAGACCTCGAATGCTGCCAAGCAACTGATGCTTAGCTTTGCTGAAAACCGCGCGAATGACGAGCCCTTCGATCTGCACTACTGCAATGCAAACTTGAAGGGCAGATGCATGCAGGGTCTGCAGCGTTTCATACCCACCATGCACAATCCAGAGTTTCCCATGAATGTGCACACCAAGTGCTTCACGGAGGTGTTCCCCAAGAGTCAGCTGGTGTACCTCACGCCACATTGTCGCGAGGATCTGGTCACATACAATCCGGATGATATTTACATAATTGGCGCCATGGTGGACACCGTGAACAACGAGCCGCTTTCGCTGGCGAAGGCCAAGCGCCTGGGCTTGCGCATGGCACGTTTGCCCTTGGATCGCTATCTGCAATGGGGATCGGGTTCGGGCAAGTCACTAACGCTCAATCAAATGATCAATATCATGCTGGATCTAAAGAAGACCGGCGACTGGGAAGCGGCACTGCGGCATGTGCCGCGCCGCAAGGTCATCGATCTGGGCGCCGAGCAATACGAACGTCGCAAAACATTCAACAAACGCGCCAGCCAGCTCAACGTGCGCATCGATCACCTGCTGAAGTATGAAAACGATCGAAATGAATCCACGGTCTTTGCGAGGCCCCAGAAATTGCGCCAGCATAAAGAGGGATTGGAATTCCACTTGGACAACTGGGCGACAGGCAAGAGGAAAACAGCAAAGCGAAACAAGTAAATTTGAATTTTATTTAACTCATGAACTAATACAAATACAAAATAGTCTAATCGTCGTCGTCTGGGTCCCCTGATAGAGCATCATGGAACTCGCAGTCACTGCCATCGGAATTGAGTGGAGTTGCCGCTTCCTCTTTAGATAAACTTGCAAGCCCTAGTTCCTTGGCCTTAAGCTGCTCCGTCAGTTTGTTATCCTCATATTCTGCTAACGTCACTTCCTGCTTGAAATAGTCGCTACATTCGTTGAAAGTCTCCTCATCGTCTAAGGTCAAATTCTTTACTTCCATTTTTTCTTTAGTTTTGTCCTTACTTTCTTCTATTATTAAATCCTGCTCTTGTGGCTCGTCAGGCTTTTCCTCCCCCTTTTCCTTTTCACTTGATTCCATTGTCTGTTTCTCTGGTATCTCAGTTATTTGCTTGCTAGTCACACAGTCTCCTATTTCATCGTATTCATATTCCTCCACTTTCTCTGGCTTCGCTGGCTCCTCTGGAAATTCGTCCACCTCGTCATCAGCTCCGCTCGACGTCTTCTTATATTTCAATTGCATATTCTTGGCATTGATGGCCTGATAGTTGATGCATGGACGCAAGCCGGCCGACTTTAATAGTTCCTTCGCTGTCGCCTCGAACTTTTGTATTTGCTCGTTGCGCTCGACAGTCAACAGCTTTGTCTCCAGCAGAAAGAGAGATTGTTCACGCAGCGCCCCAAAGAACTCTTTGCTGAGGAAAGTGTAATAGTTGTAGGCATAGAAGGCGACATCGAAGTAGTTCTGCCAGCGCTCGGCGCCGTTCTGCAGCTCCTTTATCTCGAGGGACGACATGAAGTGCACTTCGACGTCGGACACTGGCAGCCAGGGCTTGTCGTAGCGCAGCTGCCCCTCGTTGGCGTCGCACTCGTTGTGTGTGAGCAGTGGAGTCATCAGCAGCTTCGTCGACCCATAACGTCGCGAGATGTCCTTGTCGTGCTCGTAAGCTGTCTGCGTCTGCAGCTCGTGTAGGAACTCGAGCAGATTGCGCTCGGTCACGTCTGTGGCGCGATAGTCGTTCTCGCCGTGCATCGAATGGTGCAGTCGCTCCTCGGTGCTGCGCAGCCCGAAGCCGCAGAAGGGACCCGTCTGTATGTCGCCCACATAGCCGCGATGCAAGAAGGTGCGCCCGTTGCGCACGAGTCCCGCTGCTAGAGTCTTATTCGGCTTGCACTGCTCGTACTCGGGAAAGACGAAGGCCACGCCCGACTCCCGCCAATAGCGGTACTCCTGCGAGCAGATCTGCTGTGCCTCGCGACTCTTAAGGGTCATGCTCAGATCCCAGTCGAAGGCGCCCTCGCGATGATCGTAGCGAGCGCCCAGCAAGGAGCGCACGCGCTGCTCCCAGTAGCGCTGTATGTCGAAGACCTGATCCTGCGGCTGCCAGTAGCTGAAAGCCATCTCGAGGCCATCGCGCTCCTTGTACTTAAGTGCCTCAATGTTGATCATGGGGGCGAGGCGCTGTAGCTGCTCCTCGTCGCAGATCATGTTGAGCAGCGTGCGCCCCTTGGCGGCCATATAGTGATGCGAGCTGGGACGCAGCAGCGAGTTGCCATAGATGTCCATGAAGAGATGAGCCTTGCAGACCAAACTAAACGACTCGGGTGGCTCCAGGGCCAGGCCCAAGAGCAGCATATTCCTGGCCATAATCTCAACACAGGCGTCCAGCAAATAGATCTTCAGCTTCGGCTTGCCGGCGTGAGTGTAGCGCTTGGCCAGGGTCTTGATGACATGCCTGGGATCTGCGCCGCCGCAGATGAGTATGTTGAGAGCCTCAGGCTGCTGAGCCGCTGTCTCCGCTTCAGCATTGTCATCCTTTATCTTGAACGCCTTTAAGTACTCCTCGTACAAATCCAAAGCAGAGCTGAGACCCCAAAACATTTTGCTTTCAATATTTCAAGCAAACTAAAGAAAACCTCGACTGCTGCTGCTGCTTGAGCTATTTGTTCGATTGACAGCAGTTGCCTGGACTACTAGACGGACTGGTCTAGCTAGCTAGCTAGCTGGCTCTCCTATTAGCTATTGAGACGTCGTTGCCTGGGCAACCACTGAACGTCCTCTCTTGGCTTGGCTGCTTTGCATAAACACCCGCTGTCATTTCATTGTTATGTGCGATTAGCTGGAGCAGAGCGGAAATTGCTTTTTGATATCTCTCTGTGTGCAGCAGGATGCGCAGCGTAATGCATTTTTTAGCATTCGCTTCGATGCTCTTAGCTGATTGCCAGCATAAACGGATTGAACGAGAGTGTACATAACTACTTATTAAAATGATAAACAATATCGAATGCAATTCCCAAGCGAAGCGCTTGGCCATCAAAATGATGGCAGCTAAAGAAAACTATATTCGCTCTTTCTTTCGCTTGTTCTTCAGCAAGGGGAAAATTATGCATGGCAACAGAGAAGCAGAAGCAGAAGTAGAAGTAGAAGTACAAGTAGAAGTAGAAGTCTTAGCAGCAACTGCTTAAAGTCTCTCTACTTTTCTTTGGCTTTGGCAGTTTCATTTCTCAGCTCAACTTTCGCTGAGCAAAGCCCACAAAACTAGACGAAACTTACTAATACATGCTTATTGTTGTGCCAGAAGTGCTGACAAAAGCGCACAGATTGCAAACTTTTTGGCAGCTGGTCGCCTTAATTGCGTGGGTGTGTGTGAGTGTCGTCTCCTCCCGCTCATCATACGCTGCGTATGCGTGATATATGCCTTTGACTGAGCTCATCCTGCTCATGCAGCTGCAATTACGCTCGAGTCATTCGTGCAGCTAAGCACAAAATGTGCTGAAAGTGATGGGAATTTGTTAAAGCTGGCAGCACATTCTGATTCATCTAGCTTACAGAGCATGCTGCTGTTGTGGTTAGATTGTGCCGCTGTTGCTCCTCAATTAGTCAGTGTAATGGCAGCTGCTGCTGCTGCTGCTGCTGTTGGCACACAGTCATGCACTTCATTTGACTGCGGTTCAATAAATACGAGCACAAAGAGTCAGCCGCACTGAATTCCATTCGAGCGGGGCACAATCCATCACAGCATCAGTTTTCAATGAGTTTCGGTCGACGGGCGCTCAGTCCGTGCGGTTTGCCGCTGGCTAAAACAAAAGTAATTAGAAGCCCTTGGGCTGAAGCGAAAATGGCTAAAAAGAATTCCAAACACAATAGCCGCTTCGCAGAGCAAAAAAAGAGAACGGAAAACAAAACAAAAAACCACAAAAAAAAGGTTAGTTAAGCCTTGCGGTTGCCACGATTCTTTTTTAAGAGAGAAAAGGCAGCTGGGTTTAGACAAAGCTAAATGTGTGAGTGGGTGGGTTAGGGCTATGTTAGAGGAGTATATTCTGATATATATGTGTATATAGTTATATTTGCACTCATTGTTTAGCTAAGCAGAGGCACAATCAAGTTTTCTGTTATTATAAAGCAGCACCAGCAGCAGCAGCTGAACAGCTTTGTTAGAAATAATTGCTCTGAATTTATTTCTTAGGCGAAAACGAGAATTTTCTTTGCTTTAGCAAACTTTTCGAAGGTGCTTAACTTTCTTTATATATGTATATCATATTTATATCATATAATACAAATCTGTACAGCAATATGTTCAAACATTCCAAGATAACTTGTCTCAATATAGCATAAAATTTCCTAAAATAGTTTAGATACGAATTTTTTGCATATATATCAATCAAATTTCTTCTTTAAATTTCTACAATTTTGGAAAAGAAACTTTAATAGGGCTTTTGTAACATTATTAATTAGATGTTTTACTAGTATATTAAGCATTATCATTAGGCAAATGCATATAGATATTGCTGAAGCGAATCAGCAAGCATTCAGATACATTTTATGTTTACTTTAAACGAGTATTATTGTGCGAAGCAGCCTTAACCAGTTGCTTGTTCGCTTTAGGCAGGATATCTGAAAGCCTTTAAGACATATTGGTTCAATATATGTATGTATGTGTAGGCATTATTATATGTGTGTATATGTATTTAGTTCAAAGGACAATATAAAAATCGAAATATGTGACTTTGTTACAGTCAAACAAAAGTTTAAATAACAATCGAAGAGGAAGAGCGAGTGTGTGTGTGTGTCTATATATATTTTTATATAGTTATATATGTGTGTGCGCAGCGTAAAGATTTGTTTTACTCTTTTTGTATTGAGCCCGAAAATGGGTTCATGTTTCCTCAGCTCAATGTCAACCACACAAAGAGACACACACACACACACGCAGCTACAGGCTTAACCCACATATACAATTTGGGTCTCAGGTTGCCTGTTTTCATCTCCTGCTGCTCTCTCTCTCTCTCTCTCTCTGTCCCGCTTCCCATCTCCGTTGCGCTGACTGTTATCAACTGCTTTCATTGTCAATGTTTTGCGCAAACTTTTCTCATTAGACAGTGCAAACAAAATGGCTGAGTCTGCGGCTCAGTTGGCCCGCTTTGTTAGCCATTTGACATGCAGCAAGGCCAGAAAACACGGCGTCATAATGTGTAATAAAAATGCTGCCCCAGCAGCAACAGCAGCACCAGCTGAGGCATCATTAAATGCTGTCGATCAAAGTGGGCTGGCAAATGAATTCAAGCTGTTTGCTACTCACCTGCATGAATTAACTGTAAATCAGCATTAGGCAATTAGTTACTGCGATCATTAGCATGCGCTCTCCTGCACCTGCATCATTAATAAAAGGCGAATTTGTTGTTGCTGTTTTGCAGTAAAGTTTAATTTAATTCTTGTAATAGACATAGACAGTGTGTTTGTTCTCTATTTAGACTCCCGAAATATGCTCTGTGTTCTCGCTAAATTGTAAACTACAAATTGGGGATTTTTCTTTGGTTTTTTTCTTTAGTTTTTCTTTGTTTTTTATATTTTTTTGTTCTAGGCAAAGAACATCTGATTGTCAGATAGTTATTGAAGTTGATCTAAGATGCGTGCGTGAAACTGATAGAAAATAAGTGCGCTTAGAACAGAGTCGATGCTTAAACTAAATACACACACACACACACGAAACACATGGATATGTGCCAAATAATCATATATATATAGATCCGATTATATATATATTAGTATTTACAATGCTGAAACTGAATGGGAAATCATTTGTGTTCCTTGATTAAGTTGTTCATAAATTTCTAGTCAGCATTTGTTGCGGTGACAAACTGTCAAATGTTCGCTTTGAGTTGCTTGTTTATCTTCCTTCTTTCCTCTGTTTGTTTGTTAAGCATAGTTACGCTTTTAACCCCTTTTTGAAGTTGTTTGTCCTCTATATAAACTACTTGCTATATATATATTTATATATATGTATATGTATATGTCTAACAACATATAGTTGTCGGCTTGAGTACATAAAACATTCTACAACATTAAAATTTCAAAATTTGTTCACTTATCGAGCTAAATTCTATATAAAGTCTGAGACGGTGGTTTTTGCATTTAGAGACTACAATTTTTAGAGAGGGTTCTTTAGCGCTCAACAAAATTTGAGTTTTACTCGAGTATATAGTGAAATGAAACTAAACTTAAGCAAACAAATATATAGAAAGTAAAGTAAAGCTTTAAGAAATCCTATAAAACAGAGATCACTTGAGTTGCTAGGGGCTTGGTATGTGTGTGTTTGGGTGTGTTGGGGGTGTGTCTTGAAGCCAATTGCTCAGTTATTGCTTAACATTTAAAACATTTACTTAGACAGCTAGTTTAATTAACGTTTATGCTTTAGCTTTAGCCAAGTGTGCGACTCAGGCCTTATCCCTTATGGTATCCTCCTCCTCCTGTAGCGAAATGATCTGAGGCGTGGAGGAAATCAAATATTATACATATAATATATAGTTTATATAATAATAGTTCATGGAAAATAGAGAAAAATGTTGATGGTTTAGCTAGAATCTAATGCTATTTATTGCGCTACTAAAGTTTATGTTTGTTTTTTTTTTTTTTTTTAGTATAACTAACTAAGAGAAACTAAATAGTTCAAGTTGCAGGTGAACAAAATAAAGGAGAGAGAAAACTAAATCAAATGTGTTTGCAAATCAAGTTGCGAAAGCATCTCTAAGAGATCTATGATAAGTTAGTGATATTTATATATATATATATATGCTATATGTATAGCGCATATCGGGTATATCAGCTTACTTACTTGAGCCAGTTCGCAGCTTCGTTTGCAGGCAGAGAGAGAAGTTTTTTGTTTTTTTTTTTTTTGTTTTTTTTTTTTTTTTGGGTAAACGTGGCCAACAACTAAGTGTACAATCTAAGCTATAATTCTGCTTATAGTTTGTATTTGTTTATAATTATTTATGGTTTTTATTGACTTTTATAACTTTTATATAAACTTGATGTAGAGCTCTCAAAAATATTTCAGCATTTGCAGTGAGGTATGCTTGTATCTTTGAAAGGTAATGCGGACTGCCAATTGGTAGTTAGCCCTGTTTAGATAGGTTTCTAGCTGTGTGTTTGTGTGTGTTTCTTGTTATCAGACTAAAAGAACTCGTCGAAGTCGTCTAGAAAGTACAAATTTAGATCAATTAAGCACGTCATAAAGATATAGATTTGAAAAGATTTGTAGCTAGAGTCGGAAGTCGGATGTTGCTTGGGCATAGTTCAGGGTTCTGTGCGCGCAGAGCTAAGCTGCGGGTATGTGTGTGTGAGAGAGAGAGCAAGAGAGAGAGAGAGAGAGAGAAAGAGAGCATGCCAAATATATCAAAGAGACAAAAAGAGGTTTTTGGTTTTGCTATGCTGTCGAGCTGTTGTTCGTAGCGTTGTTTTTAGCCAAGTGATAAATTGTAATTGATAAATATTTTGTTATTTGATTATTTATCATACGCAGGCGTTGCTGTGTTGTTGTTGTTGTTATAGTTGTTGTTGCAGTTGTTGTAGTTGTTGTTGTTTCTACTGTTGTGATGCATGCTGCAGTGAGCTGCGGGAACTGGTTTTCAAACTGGTGGTAGCTGATGGTTGGTTGGTTGGGTGGTTGTGGTTGGCAGTTGGCATTTTTGGTTGAGAATGAAAGAATAGCATTTCATTTTATTTTGGCAGTTCTAGCTATTGCCAAAAAAACACACACACAGAGAGAGAGAGAGAGAGAGAGAAAGAGAGAGACAAAGAGAGAGCGAGCGAGCGAGTGTGTGTGTGTGACCAACAAGTTGAGTTGCAAAAGCAACTTAATTTAACAAAACTTGAATAAACTTTCAAATATATATATATATACACATCGAGAGTTAGAAAGAGAGAGAAAGAGAGTTTGTGTGTGTGAGTCTGTGTGTGTGTGTGTCTAAGTAAGAGAAACGAACGGGCATAAAACTTTCGATTGGAATCAATATATATATATATATATATATATACATATATATATGATGAGCTTGAGTAAGTCTGTTATAAACATAGCATATATAAGTAACATTTACATATGATACAAAAACTTTTCAATTTCTATTTGATTTTTATTGCGTTTTTCTCTGATTGTTTTTTCCAGGTTTGATGACGGCGCTTAGACACGAGACGTACGTAAGTTAAGCAACAAAACATGCCTGAGGTGTATGTGTGTGTGTGTGTCTGTGTTCGGAACTGAATTGATGATTTGTTAAACTGTGGAAACGCAGCGCTTACCTCGGCACAGATTTTGCATTTGGCTGGACTGTTTCGACGCGGGGACATTGCAGTTGCATGTGCAATTTATTGATTGCCTTTAATTCAATTAAATGACGCGATTAAATTGATTAAAAACGTTGCTGGGCTACGTGCGGCATATGCCACATGCAGCACACACACACGCACACACCATTTACGCTTTGTATCATTTTTATCGAGTTAATCGTGCTGAAATTCTGTTGATGGCAATTTATGGCGTTCGTGCGTGTGCGAAATCAAATGTATGTTTATTTTACGCTTTAAAGCGCAGCTCATATGCAATTGAAGCGCGCCGGAAAGGAAGAATAACATTTCCTGTTGACTAAAAGCTTTAATTTGTTAAATACTTACCTTTCAATGCGAATTGTCTTCCTTCAAAATGTACATAATTTGTTTATATTTAAGTAAAACTACACAAACAATACTAAATTTTAAGAGAAATCTAACTACGTATAGCTGTCCTGCAGGAAATATTAATGGGAAATAAAAATTTGATGTAAATTTTATATGCTAAGCTTCAGATATGTAAAAGAAATTAATCCTGTCGAGTTTCGACTTGATTTAAGCAAGATATAATAACTTCAACCTTTATCTATTCTATAGATAAGGAATTTCCTAAACATATTCTAATATAATCTCATATCTTTTCAGATTTCTGCAATACTCTGCCTGGAATAAAAGCCTATTAAGGTTTAAAATAAATTATAATATATACAAAACAAACATGTTTATAAGTTCTAAGCGTAATTGTATATTTGTTTTTAAAAGTTATAAATAAATTAAGTAGTTTAAATAAACAACAAATTTGGAATTGTTAAGAGAATATAATAAATTATATTAAAAACTAAACAAAACAGCTTTTTCCTTACTTGGGGAAATTTGTAAATTTCAAAAATCAACGGTCAAAAAGCTCTTAGCCCGCTGGGTCTTTAAATTCTAACGAAAATTCAGCTAAAATACCAGGCGAGCAGAAATGGCCAGAAAGTAGCTAAAAAAGTTGGCAGCAAAAATGCATTACATAGCCAAAGGGGCAACCGTTGAGGGTGCTCGCCTGCCGACATTTGCATGAAAATCCAGCTGAAATACCAGGCGAACAGAAATGCCTAGAAAGTAACTAAGAATCTTGTACTAAAATTTTTGTTGCATACCCAAAAGGGGCACATTTGGCGGTTTTATTTGAATGAACAGCTAAATAGCCTTGATTAAATTGCATTCAGGACATTGAGATTTTAAAAATCCTTAAATGCCAATCGACAGTCCTTCCTCCCACGAATTCAAAAATATATGTCCTGCCGAAATCCTTAAGGATATAGCCGAGTTAAAGCTAAAGGAAAAAACACTTTTTTCATACGAAAAGTAGCTCTAATTCAGCCATATCCTTAGGCAGGAAGAAAGGACATATCTCGTCAGGATCGTGGGTAACAGCCCTACCGATCCCCATCCAAAAATTATGGGGTTATCTAAGAATCCAGGACTTGTACGTTTTTAGTTCCAGGCTGGCTGCAGCGTGTAAGGAAATCGCCTAAAACACACAAAATCGCCGATATCTTGGAAACTACAAGGACGATTTAGATGTCCTTTGGCACGTTGGTAGCTCTGGTGACCCCACATCGTTTAATGCCAGGATCGCCAGGATACGGAAGGACACAGTCGATATATAAGCATTTTTCGCTCTACAAAAAAGTCCTTATATCTCAGCTGTTTGAAGGACTATCGTCGTTTTGTTTGCTAATTATTTATTGTGGCACTCAGCACTATATTCGGCCCAAAGGACAAGTCAGTAGTACTTCAAATGGCCGAGATAAGGTGCTCCTTGGCCATTTTTCGACCAAACCCCTTGCAAAAATTTGAAGCAAAATTTTTGGTCGAATGCTGGAAATCCTTGAATGCCAATCGATAGATATGACTGCAAGGAGTTCAAAAAGGTATGTCCTTTCCAGATCCTTAAGGATATGATCGAGCTATGGCTATGTAAAGTTAGTCCTGTTTTGGAAAACATGCTATAACTTGGCCAAATCCTTAGAGATTTTCACAGGACATGGTGCGTTGGATTAAGAAGGACCTATTTTATCGATTTGCATCAGAAAATAGTGTTGGTATCTAAGGATCAAAGTATGTCCTTCGGGAGTTTAACCTTTTAGCTATAGAAAAAACCTTTATTAAGGGACTATGAAAGGAAATCTGTTTTCGAAATGACTGACCTCAGGACATGCACCCAGCATGTTTCTACTGCGACAATTCTAATGACAAGCTGACACGTAAGATATATTTGAACATATTACAAATATATTAATAATAATAATATTAAAATAATATTAATAATAATAGTAATAATAATAATAATTAACATATTGCATTAATATATTAACAATTTGTTGCTTAGCTTTAACAATTTAAACAAAATAAAAAAAGCGGAAAATTGAACCAAAAATCGTTGCCTACTTTTGAGCGTTTAGAAAAATTTCTTGAAACTCTGCATTAAGGCGAAGAATTTAAATAAAAAATGCACAAATTGTAATAAAAAGTGTATCCAAATGAAATGTTTATCCTGCAGGATGTTTACTAAGAACTACTTAAGCCAGAGCTGTGTAGGTTGTGCAGTGTAGAATGGTCAGAGAGTGTAGTTGTAGTCGCAGTTCGTGGGTGGTTCACTGTGTCACACAGTCATTGCAGTCGGCAGTGGGTGGCTCGGCGGGGGCAACGCGCGTTTTTCGCTCCGATTTGCTGCGAAAGAGCGGCCAGCGCTTGCCCCAGAAGCCGCAGGAGCTGCTCGAGCGGCGCAGCTTCTTGGCGGAGTGGCCAGACTCAGCAGCCAGAATGGTGCCCAGGGTGGCCTGCGTGGTCTGCGGATGTAGCACCAGATCGGTGCGCAGTCGCTGCACCTGCCGACAGTCATAGTTCTCCACCACAATAATGGGCGTGGGGCGCAACCGAGGCGCGACATTGAGCCGGAAGTGCGGCTGCAGCGATTGGCACTGGCGCTGCTCGCGACTGCGCCACAGATGCGTCTTCAGGCTGGGCCAGTTGAAGAACTGACGCAGCGTGACGCTGCGCTCGGCCTGCAGCAGATCGCGCACCAAGTCGGGCGCGTCCTGGCCGCCAGCTGCGGGCAGCGCCTCGCAGCTAGAGCTCTTGTTGACATTGTCAGGTCTGTTAAGGTCGTTGCTTTTGCTGTTGCTGTTGTTGTTGTTGTTGTTGTTGTTGTGGGGTGGCGTGCTGACATAGAACTTGGTTCGGGTGCGAGAGACACGCAAGCTACTGGTCTTCCATGCATCGTGCAGGGTTCGGATGCCGGGCAAGCGTGCGAGCATGTGGATGTGGTCGTAGGAGGCTGACAACATACCTGCGCGCTCGTCCTGATATTCGTCATCGTCGGAGGACTCTAACCGGTCCTCCACCAGCGACGTCTGCCGCGACAGACCCTACAGAAACGTGTGGCAAGTTGTGTAAGCAGCGCACAGAGACGAAGCCAAAGAAGTCAAACATAAAAGTAAAACCAAAGGATCAAGTATAACCAGAAACGGATACAGTAAGTGTACAAGGCGTCTACAGTAAGCCAGACAGACACACAGACAGACAGACAACGGCAAGGGCTCGCAGCAGGCTGCTGGCTCAACTTACCGTATTGTGGCGCCGTCGAGGCGGTGAGCGTTTGTTCCACAGCGCCTCCAGCTGATCGAAGTGCTGCGACTGGGCGAGGGCGGCCTGCTCGGGCCCGAGGTTGGCCTGGGAGGCGCCTGTCTTGGTCTCGGCTATCTTCGAGATCTCCTCCATGCTGGCCGAGACGCTGAAGCGGCGCTTCAGCCGCTCATCCACCTGGGCCATCATCACCGAGGAGGTCAGATGCCCGTACTTCTTCTGCCAGGTGTACGTGTCCAGGGAGACTTCCTTCTTCAGCAGGCGCTTCATCTGCCGCTTGGGCCCTTGCGGACGCAAATCTGCGAGTAGATGGGATCGGGTTTAGCTAATAATATAATTGCCTTTTCCGCTTCTCCTTTCATACCCTCCACATCCTTGCTGGGGCCCGAGTAGGTGGGCAGCTTGACATATTGCGCCGGCGTATTGTGCAAGCAGATGACGGGCAAATTGTAGCTGTCGACCAGCTGGACGAGCACACGCGACACCTCCAGGCTGATGTCGAAGTGGGTGAAGGGCACGTGCATCTGCAGCGAGGTGAGCGCTAGCCCGCGCTTTGTTTCCCACACAATTAACGTCTTGTCATCGCTGCCAGACACGGCCGTGGAGCCTGTGAGAACAGAGGACAGCAGTTGAGCGAGAGGAGAGGGAGCAGGGGTCGAGTGTGATTAACTGCTTACCATCGGCAGAGACCTTGACGCCAATGACGGGGCCCAAATGGCCGGCGAGGGTGTGCACCTCCTCGCCGGTCAGCAGATCCCATATGATTAAATTCATGTCCTTCGAGCCGGAGATGACTTGCGTTTTGTTGGTCACCGAGACGGCGACACAGGTGACCGCGTCGCTGTGCCCGACGAGCACCTGGCTCAGCTTGCCGCCCATCGACTGCCAGACCTTCAGCGACATATCCCTGGAGCCCGTTATGATGTGCATGCTGTCCGCGCTGATCTCGAAGCAGGTGATCTCGTCCGAGTGCGAGACGGAGTACTTCTCATCCTCCTGCGTGAGGGACCAGATCTTGAGGGTGTTGTCGCCATTGCTCGAGACAGCGAAGCGCATGTTGTTCGTGGCGGCGAGATTCTTGTAGGGGCCCTGGATGGTCTGCAGCAGATTGCCCGAGTCGGCCATCCAGACGAGCATCATGGACTCGCGGTCCGTGGAGATGACGCGCAGCGAGTCCATCAGCACAATCAGCTGCATAACTGGCGCCGCGTGGCCCTTGAACGTGTGATTGATCTCGCCCAGCGCTAGGGTCCAGACCTGGACCAAGCGATCGTCGCCGCCTGTGGCCAGGAACTCCCCGTTGGGCGCAAACTTGAGGCAGTTCACCACGCAGGTGTGCCCCTCCAGGGTGCTCTGATACTCCGGCGTATTGATCCGCATCAGATGCACACTCCGGCCGGAGGCAATGGCCACGTGCTGCGAGTCGCGCGACAGATCGAAGCACGTGATGGGCGGCAGCGTGGTCGAAGGCGACCGCTGCGCCTGCGTGTGCCGCTTCAGGCTGCGCTTCCTGCGCGGATGCCGCGAGTACGGATTCACGTAGAGCTCCTCGTTGCGGAACGAGTAGAACGTGATCTTGTTGCCGCCCACCGTGATCAGGAAGTCGTCATTCTCCATGGCGTAGACGGCGGTCAGCGGGCCCGGATTCGGCGGCATCGAACGCACCAGCTTGCCGGAGTGCATGTCGTAGATGAGGGCGCGCGTGTCCTCGCAGCCCACTACACAGCGCTGACTGTCCTTGCCAATGCAAATGCTGCGAACCTATAATACAGGCGGATACATAGAGCATATATATCACGTTATTACTATACTATATATATCTGTTACTCACCCGCGACTTGTGTCCCTTGAGCGTGTGCAGCTCCTTGCCCGTGGCCAGGGTGCGCACGTACAGCGCATTGTCCTCGCAGAGCGCCAGCAAGAAGACCTGCAGCGGGCGAAAGGACAATGCATTTTAAATGCATTTAATTGACATTTTCAACGCCTTTTTAATGCATTCCCTGCCATTTGATGGCGACAAAAGGCCAACTCAATCAGTCTGTCTTCCTCACTCTCGCCCTATCTCTCTCTCTTTTTTTCCCTTTTTCTCTGTCTCTGTCTCTTATACTGCTTATACTTGGCCAACCCAATCAAAAATTAATAAATTGCATTCCGCAGTTGAAAGTTTTGTTAAGCTACACTGAGCGAAAAGCTTGCGCGAGTTGACGAAGTACAGCAAAAGGATATAAGATGGGATAAGGATATGAGCTAGAGATAAATAAACTATTTATTGGCAATGCTACAGATTGTTAGAGATTATCCTTTCACTTTATCGAGCTTGATTTTAAGTTAGAATTTTGTAGATGGATAACAGACAGACAGAGAGAGAGAGAGAGAGAGGGAGAAAGAGGGATGGGAAAACTGGGAAAAGTTAAGAGCGCAGTAGCCGAGTTGAATGAGATATAGTATATACATGTTATAGATATTCGGAGTAGCTTATCTAAACTTCTCTCAAATTCGTATCCTTTCTTTCGCATATCCGCATCCTTTCTCAATTTTTTGATTCTTCTTCTCTCTCAGCTCACATATTTAACTTTCTTTCTCTCTTTTCTCATACTTTTCCCTCCTTTCTCTCTTCATTCCATTTATCTCTCAGTTCCTGCCTCTTCTTCGTTCCATTCCACTCTAGCAGTCATTCGCAGATCTTTTCTCGCGTACACTCTTTCTCGCCCTCTCTATCACTCTCTCGCTAACACTCTTTCAGTTTCTCGCTCTCTCTTTTACTCTCTGTCCCTCGCTGACTCTATTTCTGTATACTTTTCCCTTTCTCTCTCTCTCTCTCTCTCTCTCTCTCTCTCTCTTTGTCCTTTTCTTAGGTTTTCCTATATTTTCCTTGCATTTCCTGGCTTTCGTTCTCTCTCTCTTTCTCTTCGCCTGCTCATCTCTCCTTCTTCACTCTTTCTCTTACTCTTCCTTCACTCTCCGTCAGCCCTTCTACTTTGTATTTTCATACTCTCGCTGCCTCCATCTCTTTCTCCCCTCCTTTCCTTCCATTTCCTTCTCTCTCACCCCTGCTTTCCCTCTGCCCCTCTACTCCCCTCAGATTTCTCTACTTACTGCTTTACTTATTGAATATCTCTTATCCTTTATCTGCCAAATTCAAGTATCCCGAAAAAGAAGATTTTCAAGTTTATTCCTGGCGCAGCGCCAAATCGAATATAATTTTTCTTTTATTCCGCATTCTATTTTCTGGTGCTTCGGCTGCTGTGAGCTTGCCATCTCTGCGCTGATTGCTTTTAAATATTAATAAATTTCTCGCCGTGTGCCGTGCGCAGCAATCGAAGGAAAAACTGAGCCAGTATTTTCCAGCGCGAGTCGGGAAATTGAAAAATGCCAGCAACAGCGAGAGAAGAGGAGAGAACTGAAATAAGAAGAAGTCGTCACGCTGTAGCAAATGACAGGGACGACGCCAGTCGCAGTCGGCATTTGGCTCATTGCAACATTTCAATTTTCAAGGGAAATGCCTGGCCAGACGATAGGGGTTAGGCAGGGCAGGGGTGGTTAGGGGTTGCCACTGAGACTTTAGCGTGCCGCTAAGCCATCAGGATGTAAGCCAAAGTGTAAGAAAGTTGATTTCCGTTTGCCATTTGCCATTTGCCACGCGGCTGTCCACGCGACTCGCCTGGCCCTAGCAGGATAAAGGAATTGTCTCACAACTGGCTGTGGCTAGCACACACACACATGCCTCTCTAGTGTGTGTGTGTGTAAAATTACATTTCAATTTTGAGGCTCAAAAGCGAGGCTCTGACGCTTATTATCAGCGACGTGCTTATGGCCAATTTGCTCAATTTTTGGCACTTGGGCCTAATGCGATAAGCCCAGCAATTTTGGTTATACTTTTGGCCAAAGTACACGAAATGCGAGTTGTCTAATTGACAGCTGAGAGGAGAGGAGGGAGCGCGCCTTGGGCTGGCTTTCCTTTGGGCAATTCAAGTGTCTCCAATATCTAACAACGCGTAATCAGATGCGTGCTTTAAAGGCCTGCGGCAGCCAGCTACCTACACGAGGCAGGCGTATAAAGGACACACACATCCTGGCTGCGCACCACTCGAAACATGCATCAATTGTCACGCAGCTGGGATACCGCCTGGCCCCTAGATACACTACATAGTTACAAACGTCGCTCTTGATATTGTTTTGCGTGCCGAATTGCTGCTAAGTATGCCATACGTATTGATAGAGACAGCAGAGAGAGAGAGAGAAAGATAGAAAGAGAGAGAGAGAGAGCAGCAGCAGTTCAGCTTCAGCTTTTTGTCAAGCTGATTGACAACAAAGGATTTGGCTCGTAATGCGGATCTTCCAAGCCAAAATCACTTATTAGAAACAACCCGCCAGGCAGACAACACCCCCCCCCCAGCTCCAACCCCCCAGCCCTTGTCAAGCCCTTGGCTCCATTAAGCTGTGTGACATGTTGCCAGCTCCAACTGCTGTTGCTTTAAGCACATTTGTATACCGAAAGCATTTTTATTTTCTAGCTGTGTCTATCAAGCTGCAGCTTTAAACTGTGCAAAGACAAGACACACACACACACACTCTCGCACACACTCGCACACACACACAATTGAGCTGTTGTCATGAAATTCTCGGCTAAGACAGAGATTTTTGCCATTTTTGTTATTTGGCCAACGCACACACACGCAGCTGGCATACTTATGATGCGCACAAATCCTTTATGGCCTTAAAGCGCTCATAGTCGCCACAGCTGGGGCTGGAACTGTGGCTGGGCGCAATGCATGCGAATATCATTGCAGAATTTAATAATCCGCAAACACAAATATGCTGCACAAGTGCGCAAATATCGCAAATTTAAGCTTCTAATTGTGCTGCTCGAGGCAGCTGAGGATATAGGGAGTCGAAGAGCTGAGAGAGAAAGCTACAAGGCTTTGACTCAATTGTATATGATTTACCTGTTAGTTAAAGTAGCTAAATTCATATTTGATTGAATATTAAATATTTATTGCTTAGGAGGACTAGCCAGAGAGGAGTAGCCAGAGAGGAGTAGCCAGAG
Source organism: Drosophila repleta (assembly GCA_018903745.1). Lineage (NCBI taxonomy): Eukaryota > Metazoa > Arthropoda > Insecta > Diptera > Drosophilidae > Drosophila > Drosophila repleta. Next base: position 5,871,301 of record JAEIGN010000497.1, read on the forward strand.
AGGAGTAGCCATAGAAGACTAGCCTTAGAGATGTAGTCATATAAGAGTAGCTATAAAGGACTAGCCAGAGAGGACTAGCCAGCGAGGACTACCCATAAAGAAATAGCCTTAGAAGACTAGGCATAAAGGACTAGCCAGAAAGGACTCGCCATAAATTAAATAATTAAAAACTTTCTTGATTAAACTGATTAAGTCAATCACATGTGTGTATTTGCCAAAGCACAAGGCTCTAGCGCTTGACATACGCTTTTTGCAAATTTTAGTTGAAGGGGGCGTGGCATCCAAAATTTAACAAAAATCAAAATTGTATAAAACTCACATGAAACTATGAGTAAAATTTAAAGACTCTAGCTATAAAGATGAATTACTTAGTATTTTATAACTGAATATCGATTTCGTTTTGAATCGATAATATGAAAAATGCAAAAAGAGGGACATACATACAAAATTGCAAATCTCTAGCGTTTATAGGCTCTGAGATTGACGCCTTCAAACATAGGGACAGACGCTCAGGGCTAAGCTGACTCGGCTTGTCTGCCTGAACAAGAATATATATACTTTAGGGCGTCTGCCATGCCTCCTAATGCTTGTTACATAAATTTTTACATATCCATTTGCCATTTCTAATGCGTTTAGGGTATAAAAAGGCTAAGTTTCTTACATCTTCCAGCCTAACGTATTTGCTCTATAAAATCTTAAAACGTGTTTCCTCAAATATTTTTCAATCTAAATATACCTCAATCCCTTATCCTTGCGAGGCTCAATTGCCCTGTCAACTATTTTCATTGTTTATTTGTTTTCGTGTCAGATAAAACTTTCCCTTTCTGGCACAATCTGATTGCCCTGCCCTGGAAACTTCCCGACATATACATATATCAACTGGATTTATGGGCGCGCTGCATGGCACAGACATCATAAGCGGGCGCCATTTGTCAGCCAAACAGTGTTCGGCAGCAAGTTGGTCTAAGTTATGGTCGCACTTACCGAATTCCAGGAGATATCGATGCGCAGCACCGAGCTCGTCATCTGCATCGTGTTCAACAAGCTGTAGTTCTCGAGGTCCCAGACGCAAATGTTCTTGTCGTGGCTGCCCGAGATGAGCACATCGCAGGCGCCGGCGACCAGGATGCCAGTGACTGGGCCGCGATGAAAGGTAATGCGATGCACCTGTAAATCAGATCAGAGCACAAAAAGAAGGAAAGAACATGAGATGAGCTCACTGAATGCAATCGAGTTTTTATGTGTGTTCGATTCAAGTTGATTTAACTAAATGGGGGAAGGTAGGAGGAGCAAAGCTTGCGTGACACATGTGAAGCTGTCAGAGAGTGAGAGAGAGAGAGAGAGAGAGAGAGATAGTGTGTATGTGTGTGTGTGTGTGTGTGTGTGGCACACTTTGTATGCATTAAGTTAATTACCGTTTGGCATGCGATGTTGACAATGTGCGCGAGCAAATGCTGCCTCCCCCCACCAGGCCAGCCCACCCCACCCCTTGCGCTAGGTGTGTATATGCGAGAGTCGAAAGTCACACAGAAATGCCAAAACTTTGATAAATTACGTAAAAAATAAAACGTAAAAGGCAACAACAACAAGTTTTAAATGCCAAAAGCAGCGACAGCAACATGAAAGCAATGCCAACAGCCAACAGCCAACAGCCGACAGCCAGCAGCCAGCATGACTCCGCCGTACATGGCGTATACTTAATATTGTAATTAATTTAATAAGCGCCCGTAATTTGGTGTGCTTCGCATGTGTCGACGCGTTGGCTCTGGCTGTCGACTGTCTGCTCGCTGCCTCGTCAGGCCGCATGTTAAGTGTAAAATCTGCACTTGACTAGCTTTCAAATTCTGCGGCAGTCAGCGAAATTGGCTTTTTCAAATATGCTAGCCGACATTTTTTTGCACCCGGCAAGTGGCAATAAATCTAATTTATATATGTGTGCGTGTGTACGTGTGTGTGTGTCAACAGCGGGTGCTGCTCAGCACCCATAGACATAAACCATTTGCGGCCCAAGGACAGGCCCAGCCGCACTTTATATGCAAACATTGCATTGTAGTTAATCACAGTTTAATGTGAAAAGCATCTCTGTGTGTGTGTGTGTGTGTGTGGATATGTGCGAAATTTCAACATAATATGATTTATGGTTACATGCGCATAGGCAGGCGGTTTTTGGCCAGAATGTGCGCCGCTTCATTTGTCAGGCATGCCACAAACAAACACAAATTCATGTTTAACTAGCAGCGTGGCTGTGGCAACGAGCTAATCGACTGGCAGTTACGCTGTTAAGCAACAGCAAGGCATGTTAAAGTGCGGATAACAGAGGAATAACATGTATGTTAGGGTAACAGTAGCTTAACAGAGCTGAGTAATTGACTGGAAAACTGTTATTGTAGATTTAACAGCTGCTTAACAGAGTGAGAAAAAGAAGAACTTACTTAACAGAGTGCTAAAAAGAAGAGGCTACTTAGCAGTTGCTTAACAGAGTAAGTAAAAAAAGAGGCTACTTAACAGCTGGTTAACAGCGTGATACAAAGAAGAACTTACTTAACAGTTGCTTAACAGAGTAAGTGAAAGAATTGGCTATTTAACAGCTACTTAACAGAGTAAGTAAAAGAAGAGGCTACTTAACAGCGTGATACAAAGAATTTACTTAACAGTTGCTTAACAGAGTAAATACAAGAATAGGCTACTTAACAGCTACTTAACAGAATGAGTAAAAGTTAAGATTTAAATGAATTTCTTAAAAACTATAAACTCAAATTAAAAATTTGAAATTGCAAAAAAAAAATAGTCGTTAACAGCTGCTTAACATAAAGCTAACATGCTGCCAGCCAAAAACTATGTAAATCATGTTCATATTCCGCGGACCCAAACAGTTTTAGCTACAAGAAGCTAAGCTAAACTAATTTGCAGTTAAACAAAGATGCCTCTAAGCATATGCAAACATAAATCAACCTTTTGCGAGTTTAGCCATGATATAGGGTACAGCAGCTGACAGCAAACTAGCCACGCAGTCAGCAGACCCACACACACAGATAGAGTTACGCGTGTGCGTGTGTAACAAAACAGTGATTACGAGCCCGTTTGGCTGACGCAAAGGCAAGGAATTATGCAAATTAATGCGGTTTGTTTGCTGTGGATCGCGTCGCGGTCGCGGTCGCAATTAGCCAACAGCGAAAAGCATTTAAAAATTTAACATTTCGCAATTAACATTTCAACTTAGGGCATTTGCAAATGTTAAGCGCTATTCAATTAGCCCATTAGCTTATCTGCTAAATATATATTCAGATATATATTTATATTCAACTTCAAATCTCGCTTACCAATTTGCCGCTGGCCAGGTCCGTGATGGCAATGGTTGCATCGTCGCTGCTGCTAATGATCAGCGTGTTGTTGACGCCAGCTGCGACGCCCGTTATGGCAGCTGTGTGGGCTCTGTAAGCAGAAGAACGAAAGCAGATAATGCGCTGGGAGTCAGCGAGGTCCTGCTTCTGCACTTACTTAATGTGCGCTCGCCTCTCGCGCAGCGACACGTGCCACACCAAGACAGTCGAGTCCTCGGAGCCGGTCAGCAGCAGCTGCGATTGCTGGGGCGCTACCAGCAGGCACGTGACTGCCGCAGTGTGTCCTGCGAAAGGATGATGATGATTAGCTCGCCTAATGGCAGGCCCTTTAACGGCGCACTTACCCTTGTACGTATGCTCCAGCGAGTTGCTCATGATGTGCCACTGCTGCACGTCGCCCGAGTTGGTGGCCAGTATCAGGTGCTGGCGCGAGGGCGCCAGGCAGACGGCGCGTATGACGCCTGTGCCTGTGACCGTCATGGTGCGTATCTGCGAGGGCAGCGGGGCGGGCAGCCAGCCCGTGAGCGGCACCAGCAGCGGCACGGCGTAGCCGTCGCACCAGGCCGTCGCCGAGCGGACGGTCATGCTGAGCAGCGAGTTGTCGTCGTCGTCGTGCTCCCCGATGGGCCGCAGCCAGGAGACCAGCTGCGAGCCCAGCTGCATGGGATCGCGTGTGAGGACGTCGCTCGACTTGCGTATGGTGTAGTAGATGAGCTCGATGTCGCGATCCAGGACGTAGCAGCGCACGTGCTCGATGAGGCAGCGCAAATAGCTAATCGATACCGTTTGCACCTGCAACTCAAGGCAAGCCGAATTAGCATGTTACGTATACGCCTCGTGGGAGGCTTACATATATATGCATATATATATATACCCTTTGTATATGCCTGTAACTCATAGTAAAGGCAATATTACGGATACAAGCAGCTGCTTGTCTAATACTTCGCCCGCAACATGCATATTGAGCATACGCAGCGTATGCGCTTGTAATTTTCGGCTTAAAATGAAGGAAGCTTGATTGTGTTTAGCCGGAATATTAAGTATACGCCTTGTATTTGCTGGCAGCAGCAATATTACGTATACGCCTTTGTGGCTGATTGCTAAATTTTGGCATATTAAGCAGGCGTCTGCATATTAAGTATACGCTTTGTGTGAGCATATTACGTATACGCAGCAGTGGCTGTTGGGCTTCAGTTAATGGATTGTTTAGAGGAATTATTTGGTATCTTTTTGATATCTTAGTATATACTATACTATTCGTAACTGAAATCTGTCAATTGTATATAGAAGTTTCGTTAAATCAAACTCCTTTTCTATCTCCATTCACTACCCATTCAGCCGCTGTCAATTGCACAACTTTCACAGCAACTAAAGCCAAACTTTCTCTGCCACCCTTTATCCCTTTATCCCTTTTTATTCTCTAAATTGTCGATCAAAGCAACTGACAATTTTTTAAGCTCAGCATGAAAAGTTTTCGCTCCCAAAGTTGCCAAATGTGAAAACATTTTCAGCCGCCGACTTTCACCCAAAAAAAAAGTTAATTAAATCAGCAGCTGCAGCTGCGCCACTTTTATGCATTCGCTTAGTTGATAAAAAAAAAGAAAAAGGGGAACTTCCTGCACAACTTGTTGTCGAGAGCTGGCTGCAAGGCTGTCATGAAGCATCATCATTTTTCATACGGCATTAAGCTTAGCATATTCGCAATCCCAACTATCCTTTGCTCCTTTCCACGCCTTTCCAAATTTATTTCGCTTGAATTGCATTTATTTTCGATTTGGGCCAACAATTTATGGCCAAATGCATATATTTTATCTGTCGACCGGCGATAAATTCGTTATAAAACTCGGCTTAATTCGATTTGCCAGCATAAAAGCTGCTTAAATAATCATTTCGGCCAGCCCCGCGCCTCGTCCTGGCGTAATTTCCGCACGAACAACTTTCATAATGAATGAGGACATTTTAAACAATTAAACACCAAATGACGTTGGCAGCTGTCCCAGCTCCGCACTGGACAGCACTGTCAGCCCATTGTTTCAGCCATAATGCAGCATGCACTGCTGCAATTCGCAAAGCCTCAGCCACTGCACAGCCAGAGCTAATTGCAACTGAGCTTTGTTGCTGCCAACGAATTTCTGGAGCTTTAGTTTTGAGTGAGAAGTTACCAAAGGAGAGTCTTAGGCTCATTATACTTGAGACTTATTCAAGCTTTCAGTTCAGTTATGCCCTGAACCCATTTAAAATGGGAAAATAGGGTGCGAGGCTATTACGTGAAATGCTTATAACTGAGAGAAATAAAGTTATTCGACAGTTAATTTAGGGTGAGGCTCTATGGGTAGTCCTCTATGGGTAGTCCTGTATGACAAGTCATCTATGGCTAGTTTCCTCTGGCTAGTTGTTTCTGGCTAGGCCTCTATGGCTAGTCCTTTATAGCTACTACTCTATGGCTACATATCTGAGGCTAGTCCTCTACGGCTTGTCCTATATGGGTATGGGTAATACCCATTAAGGGCTAGTCATAGAGGACTATCCTTACAGATGTAGTCCACTACGGCTAGTCTTCAATTCCTAGTCCTCTATGACTAGTCTTCTATGGCTAGTCCTCTCTGTCCATTCCTCTCTGTCTACTCCTCTATCTATCTATAGTCTCTCTAATGTGATTACATCAACTAATACTATATATTGTATATTTTAAGTGTTTCACAACGCCTCCTTCTAGCCTTTATCTAGATTTTCTAAGCCCCAATAAAAGCATGCAAAACTAATCCAATAAGCTAAGCCAAACGCCAAACGCATCAATAGCGAAAGTTTAAACTCAAAACTGAAGCTAAACAAATTTCATCTGCTAAATGTTTAATGGATTACACAGCCAAAGCAGACAGGCAGGCAGGCAGGCAGGCAGAGAGTCAAAAAGTTTATGAAATTTCATTTGCCTGAATAACAGTTATGTCTCAGTTATTGATGCTTTGGCACAAATTGCAAACAGTTTTGCAACTGGGAAATCTTAACAGAGTTTATGAGGCATAAATAAAAGATATGCGAAACTTTCAGCTCAGGAATAGGAGCGGGCGTGTGGCCAGGACTTGTTTATTAGACATTTCTGGCTGTTGATCGCAAAGCCATTTCGCTGCTCGCTCGCTGCTCGTCGCTAAACTAATTTCCGCAGCGCGCAGCTAATTGCGAATGCTCGTTAAGATTGTAGCTAATGGATATATATATATATAGACAGAGAGTGGGCGTGGGCTGTCAACTTACCGCCGCGAGCAGGAAATCAAAATTGCAGACTGCGATTTGCTTGAAGCGAGTGGTGTCATCGGACCGCATCAGGTGGTGCCAGGACTCCTCGACGTGCCGCATGCTGTACGAGACGTCGGCGGCGATGGGATTGTAAAAGGTGGACGTGTCGTCGTTGTGGTGCGTTGACGATGATTTACGGCCAGCCGAAACGTTATCCTTCTCACGTTCTCGGTCCTTGGGTAGCGGCTCGCGCGGATCCTTCAGGCTGATGACAGACTTCGTGTCGCTGCGGGTCGAATCGTTCTCCAGCGTGCTCTCGTCCTCGTCCTGCGGAAAGAACAAATTGGCCAGCTCCATGTGGAGGCCGCGCTTACGCTCCACGTCCATGTAGCGCCGCTTGGCGAGGCTGGCACAATAGTTGTGACGCCACTGTAGCAGCACCTTGCCGGACATGATTTTGTCGTGCAGCAGCAGGCGCTTGTCTGTGCGTGGGACGAAGGATAATGAAGGATATATAGAAACATAGATATAAATATATATATATTGAATGAATAGATAGTTATATATATTATATGTATAGATAGATATATAGATACATAAATATACTACAGGCTATCCCAAAATGCACGCAAGATTCTGAATTATAAACCTGTGTGTTTCTATCTAAATTAGTTCTTGGCTATATTTATCTAGATACTTTTCTTTCTGTCAGGCCCTTCGCTTACCCATTTGCTTGTGTATCTTCTTGAAGGTGGCGAAGCTGAAGTGGCCGCTGTGCGTGTCGATGAGCGACTCCGGATCGTCGGTGGGCATCAGCAGCTCGAGCAGCTCCGTCTCGGTGAGGCCGTACTCCGAGCAGGTGATGTAGGCCGCCAAGCTGGCCACCGACTGGCGGCCGTACTGCTCCTCCAGCTCGTCGAACTGCTGCTCCACGTACGTCACAAAGTCCATGTCCACGGCACATTCTTCGGGCTTCTGCAGCTGCGTGGCATTCGCCTCGTGAGAGAGCACGAACTGATACTCCGCCGACTTGAAGCGGTCGCGCTGCATGGGCGTAAACTTGAGCTGTTCGACGGGCGTGGTCGAGCTGCAGATGATCTGTACGTTCCAGGGCAGCGAGGTGGGCAGCCAGGAGAGCGCGGCCACAATGTCGCAGTCCAGCGGATTCAGCAGATGCAGATCGTCAATGAACAGGAAGAGCACATCGTTGTTCATGTCCTCGATGCGGCGCAGGAGGTTCTGGAACCAGTTGCTGATGTACAGCGGATCGAAGGAGGCGTCCTTCGGCAGATAGCCCTCGGGTATGTTGAAGATGATCGAGATCTGCTGGCAGATGACGCGCAGCAGCTCCAAGTTATAGGCCGAGCGGGGCGTGGCCTTGGCGAAGCGTATTACGCGATGCACCCGCGTCGAGCTGAACCAGCCGGCCACCTGGCCATAGAGGGCGCTAATCAGGGCGCTCTTGCCGCTGCCATGGGCGCCGCATATAAAGTACGGAGCATGTCGGCTGCCATTCCTGAAATTCGCCATCAGATTCTGGCGCAGCTGGGCGGGCACACGCGTCTCCAGGAGCACCACGCGCTCCGTGTGCTCGCGCAGTATGCGCAAATGAGTGGCGTGCTCATGAAAGATTTCCTAGAGCAGAGAGAGCGGGGGATTGAGTGTGAGTGCGTGCGGTTGGCAGCCATTACTAAATGGGATTCGAATAGTCAACAATCAGCAGCAAAAATTGGACACTTGACATGGCCAGAGCCGGGGCCCAATCGAAGCTTGTCAGCAGCACTAACAATGTTCCCACTCGCTTCCTGACCGGCGCATATATTATGCCAAAGTATCATCCTCTCTATCTCTCTCTCTCGCTATCTCTCTGTCTTTCTGTTTGTTTGTAACTTTGTTTACCTGCGCTGCTGACAGAGTGCCACCTGCTGCTGCTGCCCGAACTAAGCTTCTGTCACTGACATCCTCAGCCTCATGCCCATGCCCCAGTCGTGTGGTTCTACTTGGCACTGGCACTGGCACTGGCATATTTACCACTAACAAGCAGACAACACACCCACTCACCCACTCACATACACACACATTCACTTCATGCTCTCAAGCCCCCTTTAGTTTCATCTTTGGCTCTGTCTAAGCCATCCAGACGCAGCTCATGCATACACTGCACACAACTAAAGCATGAGCTGAGCTCCTTGAGTGGACAGCAGCAGCAGCTCTTCAAGTTTCTACTCACGCTCTCTAGTCCCATGCAAAAAGCTAATTATTATTATAATAAAGTTAAGTTTGAAACAAAAGCTTTAGAGCTTTGGCAAATATGCTGAGAGAGAGAGAGAGAGAGAGAGAGAGAGAGAGATCCCTCTCGAGCTCTTTATCTTCACTTGCTTTTAACTTATACTTAATTAAAATCACAACTCACACAACATTTCTCTTAGTGTACAAACACTCGCCTCTGGCTTAAGTAAACTGCAAACTTTATTTTAAATCCCACATCCCACATCATCGACAATTTCATTACCCAATGCAATGCAAATGCAGCTCAACATTTCTCTCAGTGTACGGCCAGTCACGTTTAGTTTAAACATACTTGAGCTAATTGAATTCCTAATGCTCTCAAGTTTTTGCAGCTGTTTTTTGTCTGAGTGTAAGAAGTTAGTACTTTTTAGTATTCAATTAACAGCACATTTCTCGCAGTGTACAGAGAGTCACGAGTGGCTTAGATAAACTTGTTTTTATGCGCTTATATACGTTTACATACGTTTTTTATCTTAATTTCTCTCTGTGTACAGCTAGTCTTGTATAGCTGAAATAAACTTAAACTAACTTTTTGGTATCCTTCGTCAAATTCATCTGTTTTATCCAGTCTCCCATGTTTCTATTCTATTCTAACATCTAATTAAGCTAGGCATGCAACTAATTGCCTTAGTAATTCTCTGTTATCACTAAATTTTAACAGCTGTCTGTATTTTCTCTCAGTGGAATCCACTCTTACATGCTTCGGCAAGTTTAAGTTAAATTTTTATCAACTCTTTGCACACTTCAATGGCCAAACTAAATCACATCCTACAAAAAGTTCATTTAAAGCTCAGCCTGGTCACGTGTTGTTTTTCGCTCAGTGTACGCATACGCTTGCAGCGCTTTGAGTGTATTTCTGGTTTCAATAAGCTGCTTTCGCTTTGTAAATCTGATTGGAACGCTGCACTGACTGTGGCTTAGCCACTAAATCAACATTTCCACAGAGACACAAGAAGCAGCAGCGGTCAAGTGGGAGTGTGTGTGAGTGTGTGTGTGTCAGTCAATGTGTGTGTGTGTGCGCTTGTGGCAAGTGCAGATATGCTTTGAAGTAGTCGCTTAATTAGCTCGACATTTGCATACAATTTCATAATGCATAGAAATATTACGCATACGCCGTGTGGTGTCAACAGCTTGGTTTCCCCAGCTTCTTCTGGCTTATACCTGTGTGCGTGCACACTTTGCATATTTCTCGGTTACTCGACGACTTCTAAATGCCACAGCATTTTGTCAAAGTGCTAAAGCTGCCTTGAGGTAATGGCTCAGGCGCTTTGGCTCGACTTTAAGATAGTGGCAAAGCCGAGGCTTTTAAATTTCAAGGATTTGTGAAGGGGTGGCTGAGGGGGAGGGCGGTTGGGCGCGCTCTCGTTAAGTGCAAACAAGTGCAGTTCGTGTGGGCTGCTGCATTTGTGCACAAGTGTAAGTGTGTTAATATGTCATGTAGCAGCCGGCCCTCGTATCGGGGCCAGCCAGCGGAAGAAGTGGAGCACAGAGAGGACGGGAGGGCGAGGGCGAGGGCGAGTGCGGGGTTCACTGTGCGTCCGCTAATGGGGCAGCCAAAGCTCGCATTACGCGGCGTCCTTCGCTTCTCATTTTTTTTTTTTATTCATTTTTTCCTTTGCTGCCCAAGTTGAAATGTTAAATGCTTTTAACAAAAGCCAACGCGCCAGTTCGTGGCCAGCAATGCGGCAAGTCCGGAAGACACAGTCATCCAGTGAGCCAGCCCGAGCCCAGCCCCAAAGTAAATTGTTGGCAGCGTCTTGGCAGCTTGTGTGAGGGCCAAAAATGCTTTTGGCTGGCGGCTGTGAAAGCCGAGCAAAAATCCAGCCTTGTTTATGCCAGAAAATGAAGATGCCTTGTTATTGGTTTTGCTTTTTGGATTTTCCTCCATTATTATTTCGTTCGTTCTCTGCTCTCGTTTGCTGTTTGTTGTCTGCCCATCAGCCATTTGGCAATTCAATTTCACAGGTGTTTCAGCAAATATTGGACGAGCGAAATTGATAAGCCAGAGAAAATGCTATGTAAGCCACACTAATAGAAAGTCGGCAATAAATCAGCGGCGGTTATATATATCTAATAATGGATTGACTTGCGACTATGCGACCATAGTTCGTCTAACGACTTTGTTGTAATAAATAATATACGAGTTTATAAATATATAATATCAATTTGTGGTTTTCTCCTGAAACAGCATTGGATAAGTGACAGCTTATATTAAATGGAATAGAGAAATGTTCAATGTGGGGGAGAGCTGTTGTCATTTATTAATAAATTTCGATATATATTCATGGGAGTCATGGAATTATCAATGAGACTAGCCAGGGAATAGCGAAAGTTATGGAGTGAATAGCTGCGGTGAAGTAGCCAAAGAATGAACTGTGGAAATGCTTAGTTTTTGACATTTTTTAAGCTATTTTTAGCTATTTTTAGCAGTTGTTAGCTATTTTTAGCTTATTTTAATTGCTGATTAATTAACTCAACTTCCACTTGAGCAAAATGTAAGTCAAAATAGCATTGTAATATGGTTTACTGAAGTCTGCTTGCTGAAGTTCAAGTTTCATAGGCATCAGCTTTTGTCTGCCGATCGCAGCTGCGGCAGCTGCAAAGATATTCAAAGCTGTAAGCAGGCACTGCTTGGCAGTAATTCAAATTTCTTTGCTTAACTTGCTTCTACTAAGGCACGTTTTATACAATTTTTATAAAATATTTAAAAAATATATTCCATTAAAATATTGACATATTAATACTGCCAATTAAGCCACACTACTAGAAAGTGGGCGATAAATACTTAAGGCTCGCTTATGTGACTGAACGCAGCTAGAGTTCATGAGCGCAACAGCTGAAGAGAGAACACGAACTTGAGCATGTGCATTAGCAGAGTGTTGCTTGGCTGCTATCACTGTTATCACTGCTGCTATCACTGCTCTGCCCAAACACTGCTTGCAAGCAGTTTAACAGTTCACACACAGCTCTACAGCAGTCTGCTGGGCATGCAATTGATCGCTGTTAGAGTAATAAAAGCTGAAACTGGCCCAAGTCTGGGTGCCCTTAAGCAGCAGCCACTGTACTTGTCCTCTTTATTGCTGCCTGCATAATTTACTTGCCCAACATAAACTCTCGCACATATTTAATTAGCCTGCCTGAAGCATTTCATAAAGCACATAAACAATAGGTAAGTAACAAAATATGAAAATACCTGCCCCAACTAACTGCCCAAGGCAAGAAGCAGAAGAAGAAGAGAGAGAAAAACAACAGCAGAGAGAAGATGCTGTCAAATTTGAGATAGCAATTGTTAAGGAGCTCATAATACGCGCAATAAATTTATGACTGCAAATTTGTGGAATGTTTTGCTTTAAGCGTTAAACAATTGGAATGTTGCGCCCACTCTCCCTCTCTCTCTCTCTCTCTCTCTCTCTCGCTCTCTCTTTATAATTACTGATTAAGGTATGCAAAAGCAAATGCTTCGCTGCTGTCTGTTTGAGTAAAAATAAATTAAATTTAATGCTCGCCCTGGCGCCGACAAAAACCACTTTGTAGCTGTCTGCAGCAATGTTAATTGCGGCAGAGCCACCCCGCCCCCTGACGGGGCTTGGCTCACCTGCACAGTCTTTTTCCTCCCCTTGATTACATCGGGATCATTTGTAATGTGCGCCTCGATTAGCAGACGCAGCTTGTCGGTGACTTTGTTCTTGAACTTGCTTAAATACGACTCGTGGTCCTCGTTGTCCGGATCGATGGCCTCGCTGCTCGCGTTGCCTGGCACACTACAACCAACAACAATTACAATAATTATGATTATGATTATGATTATTATAATGGCCATAACAATTATGTGTCGCCAATTATATTAATGAGCCCCTCGATGCTTACACCAGTGTCGTATGATTATCCGTTGATAGGTTCATGGTCAGCTCGTCTTTGATTTTACGCAAACGCTCGCCGGCCTCCACGTCCCTTCCGCTACACTGTGCGGCACGTTCACGGAACACGGCCAATATCTTTTCGCTCGAATGTCCTGTGTGCATGTAGATTATTTATATACATAAAGAGAGATAGAGTAAGAGAGAGAGAGAGAGAGATGCTGTTAACTGCTTCCGCTTTTGGCAATTTGATTTCGTACCCATTGCCCGCTGCACTTCCTGTTCGATTTGAGTGCGGCGCAGCAGCTGCACACGGCGCAGCACATCTGCCTTTGTTGTTGTCACCAGCTGCTGCAGAGATCTGTCCAGCACTTGACGCATCTGCCGCGATTCTGCCAGCCACTCATCTGCGGTCAACAAGCTGTAAATTGCAGAGACAGAGACAAAAAGATATATATATATTGATATGTTTTATATACATATAAACGATATATACAAGTTTTTATATGTATTCGGTATATAAAAGTGAATACCTGAAGTGGTATTGCAAGGGTATATTAGCTCTGTGTGTGCATGTGCTGTGCTTAGATAAAGATATCATCAAGTTGCTTGAGCTTAGAGCACAGAGAGTCGAGCGCATCAGGTCTGCCTCTTTTCAGTTCTCCCTTTTGCTCAACTCGCCAAACTCATATGCTCGTTTCTCTACCTGAGCGTGCATTGCCGCAACTCTTTTGCTCAGCTTTTGAGTGAACTCTTGTCAGCTATAAAAGGTGTCGCTGCTGCAGGGAGTGACTCTATCGCTCTGTCGCTCTATCGTCAGGGCAAACCTCACTCTGTTAAGTTTTTTCATTGATTTATTATCGTTGACAGGGCAACTCCTAAGTCAGCACTGCCCGTTCTGCCTGTCAAATCTGTCTTTGTCTCAAGTTTTTAACTATTTTGAAGGGTCATTTAGGCCTGCTTACTCTACCCTTTCGCAGCTGTGTTTCAATTTCGCGAAAGGCTTCATTTCCTGATTCATTTCAAAGTTTTTCGCTCTCTTAATTTATTCAGAAATGCCAAAATTATAAATGCAGCTAATCCCTTTTTGGCATTGATTGAATTGTCAATTTTCGAGTTGCCTGGAAAATATTTAACTCAATCTAAATCTCGATCTTAAGTGTTTCCATTTAATTTGATTTGCCAAAGTTTTTCTGACCGAATCAAAAGCCAATCAAGCACTTTGAGCTAATAAATGTCGAGCGTGTTAATAGTAAATTGAGTTTCTTTCTCTCAATCAAACATTTCAAGTTGAAAGACTTTTACGCTCACTAAAGATATCGAACGACTTGTCACGCTTTGTTGTGAGTGGCAATAAATGGCAAAGAACTAAGAATTTCATTAAGCACAATCGTCGCCATCAGCGTGTGAGGCGACATGGGCGCAAATGAAAAGCCTTGAGCGGGATAAAGGATATGCGATATAGACGACGTGCCGCTGTCAAAGTGAATGCCTCGCAGTGTGCTCAACATTTAGTTGCATATCCGCCGGCTAAGTGGAAACTTAAGCGCGTTGACTAAGAAGCAAAGCAAACGAAACGACAACAGAAATAGTTTTAAACAGCAAATGGGAAGCACTTAAAGAGAGAGAGGAGAGAGAGAGAGAGAGAGAGAGAGAGAGAGAGAGGGAGAGATAGAGCAGTAAATGTGGGCTGTGCGAGTCAGAAGAATGTTAACTAACAGTGGAATGTTATTCCAAGCAACAGACAGCAGTCTCTGTTAGTCAATATAGTGTTAGAGAGCTAAGACTTCTGTTGCTTAACAGAAGCACTTAAAGAGAGAGAGAGAGAGAGAGAGAGAGAGAGAGAGAGCAGTAAATGTGGGCTGTGCGAGTCAAGAGAATGTTAACTAACAGTGGAATGTTATTCCAGGCAACAGACAGCAGTCTCTGTTAGTCAATACAATGTTAGAGAGCTAAGACTTCTGTTGCTTAACAGAGCCAGCTCGCTCTAGCATCAGTTTATTTATGCCTTTCCTTCTGCCAAGGCTAAAGGTTAACTGCAGCGCTCTCAAGTTATGCTTAGCTAAATTTAGCTTGCCTTCAAATTATCAGCATTAGAATCTTACGCTCGCTTGACTTTTACGACGAATAATTGACACAGGAGCACGGCAGAGCAGCAGCTGGCCTAATCTGGCCGTTGGGCAAATTGTAATTTAAATTCAAATATATTAACTGCGTAGCAGACTGTATTTAGAAGTAGCTAATAAGAGTTAAACATTAAAATAAAAGAAACTCCGCTTTAGACAGGCTACGAAGGCTGTTTACATTGCGCGCTTGGCTTAACAGCGCTATGTTAGCTTACAGCGCTCTGGCAGTGCAGCGCTCTTGCATGTTATAGCAAGCAGCTTTTGCTTGTATACTATTTATTGCTATTAAAACGAGCTCGTTTGTGATTTACCTTTTCTAAATGAACCCAATAAATATTAATTAGTTTTCAATCATAAATAGCCAAATCTTAAATGTTATTTCCAGCTAAATCTAAATAATCCTGCACACAATTTATTTAAGCGTATTTTTATGCTGAATAAATCAGAGTTAAAACCCAACCCAAATGCAGGCAACATTTTGAAACATTGAAAAACAGTATAAAAATAAATGTCTAGGTAAATTCAGTTTAGTGCTGAGCTAAATCCTGGCTAATTGTTATTTGCTGCATTTATATCATATTTATTTTCAGAATTTATGGCCCGGGCAGCCGTTGAGCTGTTGACCTTTAGCATAATTGGCAGTCTCATGAGGTGTGCCACGTACACAGAGCGGGTGCAGCCATTGTTAGCTTATGCAATTGTGTAAACATTTGCGTGCACTGTGCGAGCTGCAGCTGCAATTGAGTTAGCCAACAAGGACTCAAGGATAATTGCTGAAGTCGTACGACTTACCAATAGTCCCGCTTGAGCACATATTGCCTCAGCTGCTGCTGCTGCTGCTCCTGCTTTGGCTGCTCCTCCTGCTGCTGCTGCTGCTTGTTTGTATTGTGAATTGTATACCAGCGCGCCAGGAGCTCTTTGTCCTGCGTTGTCACATGCTCCACGGCTAGCAACGCCGCATAGATGTCCTCGTCGATGTGCGTGGGCAGCGGAGGACGCCCAATGCCATCGCCAATTAGGGCCATGAAGAAAACACTCTTCGAATGCGCATGGCACGTGTCGATCTCGTGTAGGTAATCAGCCAGCATGTAGGGATCACGATCCACCTGTGTCACATCCAGGGCACCGGTGCCAAAGTGCATGTCCACAATTTCGAGCTGCATGAAGAGGGGAAACACTTGAGAAATGTTAAATATGTAAAGCGCAGGGCTGGCTGAGTGGTGCTTAGACAGACAGGGATACGTTGATTTGCTAATACTATTATTTGGGTGGAGTTCTAGGTATGTAGAGATGAAGACAGGGCTTATTGGATAGCTGCAGCTAGGTGGACAGACAAGAGAGAGCAGAGTCAAGTCTCTATCTGCATTTGTATATATAAAAACAATTATGTTTAGTCTCAAGATACACTACAAGTTAAATTTCTAACTTAAAACTGTTCTGCAAGCAGTGCATCCATCAGCTGTAGCTTAACAGAGTTATGTTAGCTTACAGCGTTCTGGCACTGCAGCTGCATGTTATAGCAGACAGCTTCTGCTTGAATGCTATTAAAACAAGCCTCAACTCCAGCTCGTTTGACTTTTAAGCTAATTATAAATTTTCAAAATTGAACTATAAGTTAAAATCAAACTATAATATCAAATTTATAATTTAAACTTTAAATTAAAAAAATATATATTTGTTTTTAAACAGATTTCATCACAAGCAAAAAAGAAAAGGAAAATCAAGCCTCAATCTTTCGCTTATCTTCTGCCATCTGCTGTTAACTCAGTTACTTTCGGTAAATGTCCTCATAAATATGCTTTCAATATCTTTCCATTATCATTACGATCTCAACTCACCTCAATTTGACGATCATCGTAGAGCGTTTGCAGCTCGGGCCCGACCAGCTCGAGCAGCATGCGTCGCTCCTGATTGAACTCCTGCTTCAGGCTGGCGACGTAGATCTTGATGAGCAGCGGCTTGGGCAGACGCGTCTGGGCGCTGGTGACGCCGCGCAGCGCATTGAGGACGCTCTCGTCGATGGGCGCAGCCATTTTGATTTGTTTGTTGACAACTCTCTCTCTCTCTTTCTCTTAGCTTTGCTTATGGTTTATGCGAGAAATTGCTCGGCGTGTGTGTATGTGTGTGTGTGTGTGCGTGTCTGTTGCCTTGTTTATTTAACTTGGCCAAAATCAAATGGCAACGTCGTCGTCGTCGTTGTTGTTGTAGTTGTTGTTGCCCTCGCGGCAGCTAACAGCAGCGCAAAGCTTTGGCACATGTTCAACATCAATTCGCATGCATGCTGTATCTACAGCTGCACACTTGTATCTATATATATATATATGTGTGTGTATCTATATCTGTGTGTGTGTGGCACAGGAACTGTGTGTTTGCATTGCCTGCCAGCAGCTCGCCGCCAACATGTGCCTCGTGTGCATCGCGATCCGCGTGGCAAAGTTTGAACCCTTTTTTTTTTTGCTCCTCCTCGTTGTCCTCGCTGCCTGCGAAATACAAATTGAAAAGCGTAAATGTATTTATGGCATTGGCGAAAATTTATGTAAAAAAAAATAAAAAAAAAGTTGAAGAAAAAGAAGAAAATGCTGAGCAAATAAATAGAAAACTTTTCACAAAGTTTCGCTGGTGCGAATTGCTGTTTTATGATCATCGAGCTGACACGAGCTGCGGCATGTGTTAACAGTTGACTGCACTTCTCGCAGATTGAGCCAAATCGAAACTAAAAAGTTGTGGCCCAACTCCCAACAGCAAAAACTCAGCTTATATCGCATTGCGCCAATCATTTGACAATAATTTGTTGTATTTGCTGTATTTACTTTAGAGTAAACTAGGTCAAACGAAACAACTAATTGAATAACTCAAACTGGATTACACAATTTGGGAAATTCCATTTAGCTTCAATTTGAGTTGAGTTTAGGTTAATAGCTTTGGCTTTTGCCTGGCAAAGTAATTTATATCGAAATTAACATTTACTCTAGTCTAACATTGTTGACATTATGTTAAGTTTGCAGTGAATGTTAACAGAAGTCAGTTAAGCAAGCAGTTCAGCCGCTGTTGAGCAAGCAGTTCTAACTCTGTTAAGTTTCAGCTCTTAAGGCGGGGTTAAGAGTAATCGCTGTAACTCGATCAATTTTCAACTTTTTATATATATATCTGTTGTTAGATATATCTTATTTACATTCCATATTCCTTAAGAGTTTCTGTTAGTTGTTAACATAGAAATATAACATAAATTATGAAGGGTGTCCCAAAACTCACGCAAGAAGTAATTTTGATAGAAAACGTAGATTTATAATTACAATTTTTGTAATTTTTATTGATTTTTATTAAAACTTTAATAAGCCTGAACTGTCAACTGTCATGTTTTCTATCAAAATTACTTCTTGCGTGAGTTTTGGGACAGTTCTAGATGCAAGGTTATAGATGCAAGGTTATCACTTCTCTATTCACAGAGTCTTTAACAGCTGTTTATAGCCTTTTTCATTTCATTAGAGCTCTTTTTTTTTGTAAACCTTTTATATCCCAATAGACTTTACTATAAAAGTATAACTAACTCTGTTAAGTCTCTGCACTGCTTGAGGCTGCTTAACAGAATGACTGCCTGTCTCTGTTAAATATGAATTATATGAACTCTGTTTAAATAACATGTATTTCAGCTCCTTTAAATTCCAATAACTTTACAGTCTGTTTCAGCGTGTTTTCTAGCCATGCCAACCAGAATTCTCTGGCTCCCGTTTGATGCCGTTTCAAATTTCCATTTCTGGCAGCTGCCCAGCCCTTATGCGTTCATCAACTTTATTATTATTTCGCTCAGCTTTACACGCCCACAACATGGAAATAAATTATGAATATGGCTGCAATTAAATCATTAATCAAACATAAGAGCTCTTTGTATCGACCACACATTAATTTGTATTTTAATTAGCGCAGGTAAATACGAGAGTTTTTAGTATTTTCAATGCCCTGTTTTTTACACAGAATTTCGCTTGTTGTTTATTCAATGTTAATAAATTTCGTGGATTTTCAAAGGCGTCGGCAATGAATGGAATCAGTGTAGTTCTTATGTGTTGTTCGTAGCTCAACGCGTTCGGGCCTTTAATAGAGTGGGAAAGACAGACGGACGGACGGATGGAATGGGACGGGATGGGTTGGGTTGGGCTGGGCTGGGATGGGAGCAGGCTGTAGGCCAGGCCAGACCGGGCCAGGGCTTTAAGCACACAGAGTGAGCGGTCTAATGAAGACTCGACGACCAGTTCTTTGGCTAACAAAATCGATTGCAATTAATTCCGCTTCAATGAGTTGGCTAAATTGCTCGTTTGAGTATTGGCCAGGAAGCGAGACGGGCGCCCACAGAGTGTGTATATATTTATATATTTATATATATATATATATATATATACATATGTATAAATAAATATATATATGTTTGTATATATCTTAATCAAAGGTGCGAAGGCAACGCGTACTGCAATTACCAAAGCGGCCTTGCAATGACAGCACACTTCACCGAGCAGCCCAAGCCTAAGCCTAAGCCCAGACCAGACCCTCGCCCCATCTCAATGGCCTCAACTGCTCTTAAGTCAATAAATATTTAATGGTCAAACAAATTGCGTCTAATGAGCGCTGGCTGTGAACGTAGGCAGCTGCGTTCACTTTCTAATAGTGGGCCAGATTTTTATACTGAGTGCCAAAAGTAAACAGACAGAGCTATTGCAATAGACAATTACCTAGGCCATAATGAAAGCGATCCGTATGCCGATTAAACCCATTATTAGTCAATTTCCTGCACACAGTGGGCTCACTCAGTTCCGACAGTGGCTGCTGAAAATTAATGTCCACACGAGCTCTAACATATGGCCCAAGGCAAACACACACACGCAGACACAGAGAGTGGCCGTTGTCCTTATCAGCGAGCTGCCTGGACACTGGCCGGTGTCAAATGACTTCCATTAGGAGGGGCCAAGCATTTAGCCCCGCCTCCCACTGACCCTTATCTGTGGGCGTTACAGTCAGTTGAAATGTTTAGGCTTTGCTTGAATTTCGTATACTTATTAAATATTTAGTAAACAGGCGCTGCAACGACTGCATCAGCCTCGCCCTCAGGCACGACGGAAATGCAATTGAGGTCACAATTTGTTGCATTAAACATGGCAAGCGTAACTATTGTGAACCATAATTCACAGACAGCCTGTGTGTGTGTGTGTGTGTGTGTGTGTGTGTGTGTGTGTGTGTGTGTGTGTGTGTGTGTGTGTGTGTGTGTGTGTGTGTGTGTGTGTGTGTGAAGTTATTAAGTAGCTTGCGGTCGGCAGGTGCTCAGCAATGCCAGAGATTAAAGCGAGTTAAGCTCTGTGAGCTAGAGACGCTAAGAGTAGTGAGATTAGGGATTTATATGGTATGTGATTATAAAGTTGATATTGTATTAGAGAACTATATCTTAAATTGAATATGGTATTAGAGGACTATATAACTTATGATTGCAAATTGAATATAGTAGAATTATTTGGTAGAATTATATTTCTTATGATCTTCGCTTTGATATGCAAAGTTTTTATGAACAAATAAATGTTTTTGACTATCGTTTAATGTCAACAATTAATAATAAATGAATAAACAAATAAATAAGAGTACTATTTACTGCTAAGTTGTACTAACTTCATAGCTTTTTTCACTAGAGCCTGATAATTCCAACCTAGAACCGCTAGGAAAAGAATAACTTAGCAAAAGTCAATCTTCGTCTCGCTGCTATTCTATTAAAGGCATATTGGCAGCGCCTATAAATTGTCTGTGTAAAGAGTTAGAGTCAATCTAGCTATGTTCGTACAGCTGTGTCTCCATTCGGTTCTTCTGTATGAACTCATCAATCTCACAGCAGCCACGAAAGCTAGAGACTTTTCATTTCAAATATGTTTATCTATATACCTACATAAAAAATATAATAGCCGTAAGCCTTTGCTCATCGCCCCCATCACACCTCATCTCCCTTAATCTCCCCTCATCTTGCCATATCTCACATCATCAGCCCTGCTCTACTCTCCTCTCCTCTCCTCTCCCCTGCCCCGCTTTCTTCCCCTTTTGTGCTGCTTAAAGCTCTCGCTTTAATTTCCAAATTTCATTTAAATCGTATTACGAGCGACCCAAGACTCAGTTCACAAATAACCTTAGAGTCTTAAGAGTGAATGCATAATATATTGCCTTAAAGCACATAACATAAGCTGATATATATGTATATATATGTTCTTATATATACAAAAGGTACCCAATTCTTCTTCGCTTTAATAACTCGACCCGGTTCGGCTCTTTCGTTGCCCGAAAAAAAAAACTATTAAATTAAAATGAGCTGATTAAGCGCACATAAAACTAACTACAACACTTAAAACGGCGCAGTTAGGGCTCACTGTGTGTGTCTCCCCCGCTCTCTCTCTCTCTCTCTCTCTATTTGTGTAGCTTTAAACGTTGTTCTGATTGGCAAAAGTTACACAGTCATAACTTTTGGCCCCCGGGCGAGTTGCACAATCGGGCAGAGCCCAGCACAGAGCTTAATTCACCCAAAAGCCAAGTGATTCTGCTGCTTTCTTTATGTAACCTAAGTAAAAAGGGACAGGACGAGGGCGAGAAGGGGAGTGGTAGGCGTAACCGAAAATAAAATATTGGTTGTGACGCGCTACGCATAAATAAATTAATGGTAATAAGTCAAAGGCCGCAACAGGCTGGCAGCAGGATGCGAAGCTGGCCCCAAGACGTGGAGCAGGTGGTGAGCGAGTGAGAGTGAGAGAGAGAGAGAGAGAGAGAGTGGGAGAGAGAGTGAGTGAGGCAAAATACAAACACAAAGAACAAGTCGAGCCCAAATGGCAAACAGCTAGCAGACGCTGGGCGTATGATGGGGGGCGTAGTTCCGCTAAGTAATGGTCGAAAGCGAAAAAGAACGCAAATTCAGCAAATAAACAATGTGGCAAACATTTTAGACGCTCGCAAACAACAACAACAACAAGTGGAACGTGAAACATGCAACGTATGTGCCTCGGCACTCATTCCGATTGCGTGGCATTAATATTAAATGCGTC
This sequence comes from Drosophila repleta, assembly GCA_018903745.1. NCBI lineage: Eukaryota > Metazoa > Arthropoda > Insecta > Diptera > Drosophilidae > Drosophila > Drosophila repleta. The sequence continues at coordinate 5,893,203 of JAEIGN010000497.1, forward strand.
GTGTGAGTGTATGTTACACACACACACACACACACACACTATCACACACACACACACACACACACACACACTATCCCAGTCACACACTCGTCGCTTAGCTGCTCATTTTTCTTATAAATATTTAAGCCAAATTCCGACAGCCAAAATTAGAGCAGTTGCTATTCATTTGCACTCGCTGCCTGCAACTGTTACGTCGGCCTCTGTCTCTGCCTCTGCCTCTACCTCTCCCTCCCTCTCTCACCCTCTCCCCTAATATAAACAAGTTTCTCGGGCTTGATCGCCTGCATTTATATGCCAAGGCAGCGTAAACTTGTGCGCCGACTTTCTTGCCTTCAAAATTGTCGAAGAGTCGCAACACACCAGCCAGCCACAGCCCCTCGCCTGCCCCAAAAAGTATGCCACGAATTTGTTTTGTGCCTTTTAGATACCCTGTCTATATGGGGAGAAGAGGGAATTTTATTTGATTTGATTAGAGAAGACATAAGCTTCATAAGGAAGCGTCCATTAGATGTATAGCTGCTTGGGTAGACGGATCTTAGCTTATGCATATCTTTTTGGACATAAATCTCTCTCTTTTTTTGTCTCCTCATGATTTTATCACCTATATTCTATATAATATATTGTCGATAGAATATGGGTAATAAAATCTAGATGCTTCTCTCGCTTCTCTCTCCAGCTCTTTTTTTACTCTTAGACTAACCCAATCTCACCGTCTAGTTTATCCGTCTACTCCACTCTCCTCTCACCACTCTTCTTTCTCCACTTTCCACTCTTCACGCTCCACTCTTTACTCTTTTTTCTCCACTCACCTCTCTCCTCACTTCCCTCTCTCTCCCTCTTATCTCTTCCCCATTCTCACTTCTCTCTCTTCTCCTCTCCTCTCCGCTCTCCATCTCTTGCCCCGCTTTAGCTTTCAACTTGACTCGAAGATTACAAGTACACAAATTTAGCTAAAAATCTTAAGCCATTATAAATTATATTAAGTTTTTCTCATAATTTCCATTAATATTAAGTATACGCACAGATAAAAACACAAAATTTGCACGTACAACAAAAATGCCATTAGATATTAAGCATAAATGCTAAACTTATTCAAGCTTCAAGGCTTTGCCGGTTATCCCTTGCTCCCAGCATACAGGATGTGGCGCAGTCAAGCAGCGCTTAGCTTCTCTCTGCTAACTTATTTATATTTTATTATTATTATTTTTTTTGTGTCTCGGGCGCTGAACGAAAATAGCAACAAGCGCCACAAAGAAAGAAAATAAATAAATTCTGAGCACAGCTGAGACCAGCAAACGGAACAGAAACTGAAACAGAAACTGGAGCAGAGCAGAGCAGAGCCTGGCCTGGTCTGGTCTGGTCTGGTCTGGGTCCTGGTCTTATTGTCGAGGCCCCTGGACAGAATGGCTGGGAGTACAGTTCCAGTTTTTCGCACTCATTGAAATAAAAGTTTATGCCGCCCATCAGGCCAGACGTGGCAGCGACCGGCCCATGTCAAATGGACTGGGGAGGCCTTTTAGTCCGCCCACTCATACCTCCCATCTCCGCTCTCCCCTCTCAGTTGATAAATACAAAATGAGCTGTGGCTGTAACTGCTGAAAGTTTTGCTGCCGCTGTCGACCCAAATTGATTTTCTGATACTTTTTTTTTATGTCTTTCCGTTTGGACCTTTAGATGATGCGTGAAAATTGAGCAATTTGATGTTTTAACTGCGGCTCGCTGGCCATTACCATTGACTGTGTGTGTGTGGCCATAATCAGCCACGTGCCCCGCGACCTGACCTGACCTAACTTGACCTGGCCAATTTGCATGCGCGGCAAGTGCAGCACTGATTTATGGCCAACGTGGCGTATGAGTGAGCTGCTGATTGACTCAAATGCGTATACGCAACGTGAGCCCGGGCCACAGCTCAGCCTAACGCCCGAGGCAGTTATGAAGTTAATTTCGACAGCTGACCTTTTGTCGCATTGTCGCAGCCAGCAGCTGTAGCTCAATGTCTAAGCGGAGCAATACAAAATGTATAAAAAGGGGCGCAACTTGACCCTTGACGGCTTGTCACATGAATACACACACACACACATATACATTTATGGGGCCTTTAGCCTGGCCTCTGTCCTGGCCCCGGCTTGACATTCGTTTGATTGTGAGCAGACTTTTAATTTCAGGCTACGAAATCCTCGACATGCCTTTGACAATCTTTTTTTTTTTCTTTCGCTGCGTATCTTACCTGAGGCTGAAGCGGCTGAAGGACACATTTACTTATGCACAGCAGGCAACAACAACAGCAACAATGAGCACAACAACAAATGCAAATAAAAATGTAAAGAAAGTGGGCGTGGAATTTGGGCATAGAATGACTATGCGATACCCTAGGGAGGGCCAGAGACAGAGAGAGAGTAGGTAAGTGGGACTGAGTGTAAGAGTGTTTCAGCAGCTAAGAGTTTCGTTTATAATATGTTATCGATAATGCTTCACTTGAATACGGAATGTGTAGCAGCTTGAAACGCGCATATGCATTGACTATGAATTGTATTCAAAGTAAATCGTAGAGTATGAGATGCTTAAGGCCTGCATTCTTAGCTCTTCAAGTTGTCTCAGGTTGGATTACCCGCAAAGGAATCCATGAAAGCCCTAAGAAATCTGCCAGAGTTAAGCTTACTTTAAAAATATATTGTATATACACTATATATATATCTGTTAAGATTTACCATCTACCACCTTCCATCTTCTACCTTCAATCTTCCTTCTTTTATCGTCTTATTTCTGTCAGCTCTCAACTGGCTTCTGTCTTTAATCGTTTCTCTCTGCTTCTATCTTCCATATTCTCTATCTTCTGTTTTCTGTCTTATATATTCTCTGTAGTACCTTCTCCTATCTTCTATCATCCATCTTTCATCCGCCATCTTCCATCTTTCATCTTCTATCTTCATCCATTCATCTTCTATTTCCATCTTTTATCTCCTGTCTTCAATCTTTCATCTTCTAAATCTCTTCTCTTGTCTTCTTTCTTCCCTCTTCTATTTACCATCTAAAAACGATCTATCTTCTATGTTCTAGTCAATTTTCCATCTATTATCTGCTTTCTTCTGTCTTCCATCTTCAGTTGTCTCTTCTATCTTCTCCTGTCTTCCATCTTCTGTCTATCTATTTACTATCTTCAATCTATTAGCTTTTAACTTTTTAATCATTTTACTCTCTATAATCTTCTGCCTTCTCTCTTCTGTCTTCTTCTTTCTTTGTTTCCTCCATCTTCCCTTCTCCATCGCCTGCCTTCTCTCCGCACTTGCCTCAGCCGCCTTTTACAGGGTATTTGCTTGCTTCATTTTCTGTGTGTTTGCCCACATTTCGCACAACTTTATTAAAACCATTTCCATCGCATTTTTTTCCTCTGCCTGCGCGCATTTTTGCCGTATACAAAACGTATATAAAGAGAAAATAAAAAGAAAAACATTTTCAAGTGTGTCTTTCATTTTGGTGCCATTCTTTGTTTTTGGGACGCCAAGCGGCTTTTCGAGCTGCCGTTGCCGTTGCCGTTGCTGATGCAAAAGTAAATACAACTTGCACAAGCAGCTCACGCAATTCATGCTCGACTACATTCAGGCCAGGACTCGTGACTTGGTCTAAATTCAAACAGTATGGGAGGGGCAGAGGGAGGGGGAGGAGGAGAAGCGAGAGAGTGAAGAGTGAAGATGGCCTACAAGCAAGAATGCCGCATAAAGAGAAAGGCAAGAATGCCCGCCAGCGCTTTGTTTGCCAGCTAAAGCCTTTCACACACACACACCCGCTACACACATACACACATACATGTGTTAACTGGCGTGCTACTTTCCGGTCGCTTGGCAAATTCGATTTCATGCCATTGTCACGTAAAATGTTCTTTACCAAATTTCATGTCAATGAATTTTGTCGCATTTACAAATTTTATACAGCGCAAAATATATATATAAATATATATATATAAATATGTAGCATATATGTTTAGCTGATTGTAAATACAGCGCGACAATGGCAAATACAAATTTTGTGCTCTATTAGCATGAAAGTCAAGTGGGAGATGAAAGGACTGCTCAGCTTTTTTGGGGGATCTTTAATTATTTAGGATTGAAAGTAAACACAAGCAAGGTGCTTCAAAGCAGGGCCATATTATAGAGTATATATATATGAGTATACATATACTCTGGCTTGTTTACTTGGCTGCTCAATTGGCTGCCTGGGCAAATCAATCAAAGCGCGCGCGCAATCACAGTCAAATGCGCTTGGGGAAGTCATGTCAACCGGCGGAGCAACGCGTAATTGCAAATATGATAAGCGGCTTTCAAATTAATGATGCGTGCTACGTGCACACACAGCTAGAGATGAAGAGAGAGAGAGAGAGAGAGAGAGAGAGAGGGGCAGAGACTCAATACACACCTACACAGAGATAGCGAGAGGTAGGCAGAGGGAGTTCACTCCTGTCGACCACAGAAATCACATACAACAAATCATTTTCATTTTCATTTTCATGACGCGTTGCTGCTTCAATTATGTGCCAAAGTTCGGCCTTTTTTATTGGCTAAACCAGCAACAGCAACAAACAACAACAACAACAACCAGTTACTACGATAACAGCGGCAGACGTGTGTGGGACCTGTCGCTGCTGTCGAGGGATTAAAAATTATTGATTACCCCAAAAAGTGTTCACAAGTTTCCCTCTCTCTCTCCCTACCTCCCTTCCTCCCTTCACAGCCGTAAATCAACTTGATTGAGTTATATTCACTGGGGCTATCCCCGCTGATAAGCTGCCATCGAGCCAAACACACAAATCATGCTCATAAAACTCATGATTTGAGCGATAAATGAATTAGTTAAATCACAAAATATTTGAATATCTTAATTATTTATTATCATGGCCTAAACGAAGTTTCCAGCCAACTAGTTATTGGCCTGGCCCGGGATGTTAAGTCCCAGACCTTGAAATTGGCTTGAGTTGGGAGAAATCTCATAGGATTATCAAATTTGTTTGCAGCGAGTTGAGGCCAGAAATGTGTTTTGATTGTTGGCCTTAGTGAGGTTTTACTGTAGGTTTCTTTAAGTTTCCTGATATACAACAGGATTACTTCATGTGTAAACACTATTTAGTATATATACCCTTTTATAGGCTATCGCTAGCTATTTTTAAGTAGGATTTCACTGCAGGCTGCTCTATACTTTGTAGCTATAAGGTATGTTAAATTTTATATATAAACTGTATTTAGTATATATTCGCTTTTATAAGCTATATCCAGTTCTTCTTATATTTTTCCATAAATTGCTTAAGTGTTTATTATATTCACATATATTATCCCTATATAGAGTTCTTAGATATAAATTCCCTACTCTACTTCCTTCCTTGCTTGCCATCTCTTGTTCTTCTTAGCGAAGCTCTACTATATCATTTACAATCATACTCAACACAATACCTTCAAAGTCCTTTTAAGCCTCATTGTCTTGTCCTCTCTACCCTTTCTCTCCTTGAAGTATTTTCATTGGTCAGCAAAAGTTGCAACTTTTAGTCTTCCAAACTCAATTAAATTAGTTGTGCTTTAACTTGCTGTAACCGTAGTTTATTAGTTAGTTATTAGTTAGTAATTGAAGCTTTCAGATCAACTTTAAATTGTTGAAAATTTCTTTATATTTTCAACATTTTATTGCGATTCATGAAGCGTTCATTGGTTTCCATGTGCATGTATCTGCCTACCTATAGCCTGTTCTCCTTCTTTTCTATGCTCCCGTTTGTCTTTCTCTCTCTCTCTCTCTCTAGCATTTCATGGCTATTAAAGCTAAGGAACATGCTCTATATATTCGTCTGTGCTCATAGCCTGACGAAATCAATCATCAACTGCCTGAGTAAGTTCATCTCATAAACTATTTATGTTCAGCACATACGCCCACTGGGGGCATGGCAAATGGCCATCGAATACATTTTTTATCAACCATGATTCATAGCGCTACTGAAGCCAGGGAATTGAAATAGAAATTGAAATCGTTTATGCCAGAGCCAGAGCCAGAGTCAGACTCTTCCCATGGGGAAGAACCAAATGTTCTAAATTGATGCTAGAATTAGAACATGAATTGAACAAGTGAGTTGACTTAGTTGACTTACTCAATAGATTAACCGAAAAACTGTATATAAATGTGCAGTGTGGGCGTGGCAAGCCAACAAATATGAGTATATAAAACTTCTCTGAGTTTTGTACATAGATCAGCTATAGCAAGGCCTATAAATGCTAAGAAAATTCGATAAATAAAGCGGAATATACTTATTTTTATACTATTTCACGTAGTGATATAGTATATTGGTTTTGTGCAATGTCCGTCATGCTGTCCGTCCGTCTGTCCGTCTGTCCGTATGAACGCAAACCATTTCCACGCTATTAAAGCTAGAGACTTGAAATTTGAAATATATACTCGTGTATACCCTCGTCTGATAAAGTGTCAAGATTTTCCCGATACGCCCACTAGGGGCGTGGCAAATCGGAAAATGCATTTTCCTGTATCTCAGAAACACTACTTCTAGAAGAGCTAGAGAGTTGAGATTTTAACTGAACACTCATGTCGACATCCCAAAATCAAAAAGCTATGGCGGATATATCTATGCCCATTGGGGGCGTGGCAAATCGGGTCAAACTGTATCTTCTACAGTTTTGAAGCTAGAACGCCCAAATTTGGCACGTGGGTTACTGTTACGATTCTACGGCCACGCCTACTAGGGGCGTGGCAAATCGGATCTGAAGACATAGTGATTTTACTAGTTTCGTTATATTTTGAGCACTATTGATGCTAGAGACTTGAGACTTGGTATATATACTCGGGTTAACATCCCACAATCGAAAAGCTATGGCGGATATATCTACGCCTTCAGGAGGCGTGGCAACTAATATCAGCTTATATCTCCCACAGTTTTAGTGCTAGAAGCTTCAAAATGAGATGTTAAGTTACTGGGGGCCTCCTCTATCGATGCCTCAAAAATTATTGTTACGACCCAAAAGGGGCATGACATACAGAAAAATACCCTGTAATTTTCGCATTTTTCGAATGTAAGCATCCAAACTTTACAGTTATATTCCTGAACGCCCACTCTATGCACATGCCAAAAATTATTTGTCTACGGCCACTGGGGGCGTGGCAAATCAAAACTGAAAAATGTGCAGCTTCTGAGCCAATAACGCGCCAAATAATGACTTTGTGACCTTTGACCTTGTCTTTTGACTTGTTAAATTATATATATATATGTTTGAAAAGAATATTTTATTAATACAAAATAACTAAATAAGGAAAATATAACAAAAATATCAACATGACCGCACCGGGGTTCGAGCCCACACCTCTACGCTCGCTACTTAAATCACATGTTCAGAGTTGCCACCTCTCTCATTTTGAGAGATGCCATCTCTCTCGATTTAGGTGCGTGTGTTTGCTAAGGTAAGGGTTCGATCCTAATTTAAACTGTCTGGCCACCTCCAATGAAAAGTTTTAGTCTGCAGCTAATTTGAGCGGCGAAAGTGGGGATTTAAGGTTAAATTTTAAAAAATATAATGTGATAGATGCCCCTGTGTGCTGCTGGGACGTGAAATAGTATTTCGCTGTCGGTTGCGTCCGACAGCAACGTTCTTACTTGTTATACCCTGAACCCATTGAAAATGGGAAATCAGGGTATAATGTTTTTGTTGAAATGTATGTAACGGGCAGAAGGAGGCGTGGCAGACCCCATAAAGTATATATATTCTTGATCAGGATGACAAGCCGAGTTGATATAGCCATGTCCGTCTGTCCGTCTGTCCGTCCGTCTGTCCGTCTGTCCGTATGTATGAACGCGTCGTTCTCAGAACCTACAATAGCTAGAGACTTGAAATTTTTTATGTAGGTTCCTGTATAGCACGAAAAGATCGAGTTTGTTTCAGAAATTCGATAACTGTTATCGTTTTATTGTTATCGATTAAAAACGAAAATCTAAATTAAGTTATAAAATTCTATCTAAATCATATTTCTAGCTAGAGTCTTCAAATTTTGCATTTAGTGTTATGTAAGCCTTACGCAATTTCGGTTTTTGTTAAATTTTGGGTGCCACGCCCCCTTCGCCTCAAATTTGTAACTCCCGTATATCAAATACTAGAGACTTGTGTTTTGGCACATACATACATATGGATGACATGATTACGCCCAACAAGTTTGATCAAAATCGTTCGTCTAGAAAAAGTTATTAAACATTTAATTTCCCATAACATTGCCATGCAAAGCAGCCAAAGAACAGCTGACGCAACGACTTGCGCTTGTGTGTGCTTGCGCCTGTGCGTGTGTGTGTGTATATTTTGCTTGTTATGAACGTACATATGCATGTGTATATAAAAGAAATGAAGAATGCTTGGAATAGCGGATCTTCGCAGGGTTCAGGGTATACCCTAGTCGAGCGGTCTCGACTAGAGTTTTCTTACTTGTTTTAATAGTGTTTATTGAACGACTATTTTAACAGTATTTTCCAAAACTTAACTATTTTCAATATAATTTATATTCAATCTCAGCCTTGACGAAGCTCAAAAGTCAACAAGTTTAGTAAACATCCAAAGTAAATTAATATAATATTAAAGTGTGCTAAATTGTTGTCTTTAAATGATATGTGCCATATATATAAAACATAATATATTTCGATAAGACTGCGAGAGCTGAAGTGGGCTCAAGGCAGCTCATAAAGCAAAAGCCAGGCAAAGCCTCCCCAAAGACAGCTGCTCAGACTATTTGGTTCAAGGAAAAGAAATTTAATATAAGGAAAGCATTTTCATATATGTACATATATCAGAGTATTTATATAAAATACGTTTATATATATAAGGGCTGTGCGAAGGCTGCAAGAGAGTCTGTGAGAGGCTGCAATTAAGCACGCAAAAAGTCAGTTGGCCAAATTGTTTGCCAAGTCATAAAATAATTTTGTGGCAAGCGGCAACTTCTTGCAGGCGCCAAGTGCAGACAAAGTTCAAAAATGCCTCATGTGGCAAGCGAGAGAGAGAGAGAGAAAGAGAGAAAGAGAGAGGGAGGCAGCCAACACTTGCTGGTTTTTTGTGGTCTTGCGAGCTGTAAAGAAATTTGCACTTTTCATTAGGCGCATTAAGCGGCAACAACTTTTCCCAAATCAATTTCCAATTTCAAGCTCTCAAATATCAATAAAAAATCATAAAAAAAGAGGAAAAGAGCAGAGAGGAGAAAGAAGAAGAACAAAGGAAGCAGTCAATTAAGGCAACAGGCAAAATGCAAAATGTGGCAAAAACTGAGATATCCTGCCTGAAAAGGTATGTGTCTACATCTCTGCTGTAGCTACGTGTGTTGTTCTGTCCATGCATCAAAGACCAAATTGTTTACTTCTGTCTATGAGTGTCGCCCTCCCTCTCTCCCTGTCTCTCTTTCTCCTTGCAGCCAGCAGCTTCAATTGCGAAATCCCCATTACGCTTTGCCCAGTTGCATATGCCAAGCGACAGCAATGTGCTTGACCATGCCCTCTCTTTGAGGCTGTCTCGCATTTCTGTCACTTTTTTTGTGTTGTGCTGTGTGTTGGCTGCCCTAAGGTTTGGGCTCTGTGCGTGTGGCGCATAGCTCTGCAGCCCAAGTGCCAACATTCATTAAATGGCTATAAAATGGCGCAGATTGCGCAACAGCAATAACCACAGCAACAACAACAACAGCAACATCGACAACAACAACAACATCTACAACAATAACCAATAACTAACTACATGTTATGGGCAGCGAGCGCAGTAAACGCGACGCCCAAAAGCATGCAACAGTTTATTTATGAAGCAGCACAACACCAAGCAGAACGAAAGAGATGGAGAGAGAGAGAGAGAGAGTGGGGTTTGGGGTTGGGGGTGGCTTGCGATGGCATCACATTTCCTTGGAGCCATAAAAATCGCACAGCACGCAATTTGGCATAGTGCAACACATAAACTCAGCTCTCTGCTGTTTGTGTTGCTATTTCATCGCTGTTCTCATTTTTTTCCACTGCGGCTTGATTTAACTTTTGAAATTATGAAAGAACTACATAAAGCATACCTATATATACACAGATATATATATAGATAGATGCAAAGAGATGGGTAAAACAGTAAAAGACAATTTTAAAGAGTGCAGCTGCAGAAAGAAAGCTTTAAAAGTATTTTAAATGAGCTCAGCTTAATTGAGTTTGGCTAAGTAAATGAGCAAAAGTTGAATGAGAATGGAAAGAAAGTTTCAACAGCAAGCTGTTAACATTGAAAATTAATTATGTTAAGTAAATGTTAAATAAAATGTTGAAATATATATGTAAGTACATATGAATATATTAATTTAAATAAATCTTATTTTATTTTTATATTTATTTTTTTTTGTTAAATTTTTAATTAATATTGAATTTTATTTAAAATTATTATTATTATTATTCTGTAGTAGTATATTTTTTTAATTTTATGTTTAATTAACAAAACTGTTTTCATATTAAATGAAATTCTGTAAAATTAACGTAGAATTTAATTTTATATATTTTTTGTACGATCTTTTTATACGAAAAATTTGTTAACTAAATTCGTTTTTTTTTTATTTTTTATTTATTTTATTTTTTATGTATTTTGTTTTATTTATATAAATTTTATATAAATAAAATAAAATTTAACAAATAATTAAAATTGTATATAGGGTATGTATTTTTCATATTTTTTAAAATTACTGTAATAAATTTTGTTATATATTTTATATTTTTTTAAATTTTATATCTTTTTTTGTACGATCTTTTATAAGAAAAAAATTGTTAACTAAATTAATTTTATTTTATTTTTTATTTATTTTTTTTTTATGTATTTTGTTTTATTTATATAAATTTTATATAAATGAAATAAAATTTAAAAAATAATTAAATGTTATATGTATGTATTTCATATTTTTTAAATTTTAATTTTTTATATTTTATATTTTTTTTAATTTTGTATTATTTTTATTGCAAGACAATTTTTTTTATATATATGTAATGTTCGCTAAGACAGCCAATAAACATATATTTTACTAGGCAGCTTTTGTCTTACAGCGCATTAAAATTTTATGTACCGTTTTAACAGTCTGTTAACTTTTATGCTAAACATTTTATGCCTTGCTCAAGACTCTATTACTTTAACAGGCTGCTGTTCACTGCCCAACTGGACAACAGAGTAAATCCTAACCAGCTACTGTAAGCTTCAGCTACAGCTACAACTTTCTAAGCATTTTAATTGGAATTAAACTAGAAACTTTTGTTGCCAAATAATTAATTTCAAAGTTTTTTGAGTAATTTGTTTGAAAGCTGTGAATAATTGCAAATTTCAGGGGAACTTGTTGAAAGTAAATAATTAAATAATCTGTGCTAGAAATATTAGAAACTAACTATGAGCTTAAGGGAGGGAGTCGAGCTGTTTTTACCTGCTATATGGTTTAAAGATACAATTTTGGATGAATGGATGGAGCATAAGTTCTATTTGCTCCATCAGCTAGACATTGTCTCCCACTCTAGCGATATATACCAAAAGACATGACAAAGTAATCTATTTACGATTAAACTTAGCTCAAGTTCCCACAGTCATCGAAGGAAACTTTAAAGTGCTCTTTAATCGAATGTCCTACTTCACACTGCCTCCACTATTCCTGCCAACTATCGATGACTCACAGTCGGACTGACACCTCAATTCCATTGGCAAAGCCGCAAATTGTGTCGTTTCTTAAGTTTGTTTGCTGCTTCAGAGCTGGCTAAAGATCACAGCAAGCGATACTCCTAATGAAATACATTGTTTCAATTTCGCAGCACAAAAGTTTCAAAGTTTACAAAACAAAAGCACTCAGAACTTATTTATCTCACTGATAGTTGCTGTTCATTAAAACATTCTATTCGTTGTTGTTTAATAAACACAATTGTTGGCAGTGGGAAAAGGGATTAAAGACGGGAGGACTTAGAATGGGTTAGAAATAAACTGAGTTGGAATATATTGGGGTAAGGGATAACAATATGTATGAGGTCTGGCGAAGACATTAGTAGCGAGAGTTATAAAAGTAAGTTTAGATATTGAATCGAGTGAGACTATGGAGTCTTTTACAGGCTCAAATAAGAGTATAAGCGTTCAATTCTTGTAGAGAATTCTCTGAGCAGAGTATGAGAATCATATAGACAAATCATAAGAAGCAATTCTTCATAAGAGTGAGAGTATTTAAAAATGATTAAATATCTAAGATGAGCAAATGTTCAGATATAAAAATAAATTTCTATAATATGCTGAGTATATAAGGAACAGAACTGAGAGTTCGTGGAACTTGATTCCGAGCAATCCTAAATTATAGCGAGATATGATCACAGCTAAGCAAGTGTTATGAGAGAAAGACTTAAGAAGACTTCAAATAATATATAATAATTTATCATGAGAGAAAGATTTAAACAGGCTTCAAATAATATACATATATTAATTTATTTATATTAATTTATTAACTTAATAAATTATTATATATTATTTGCAGTCTTTTCAAGTCTTATGCTCATAATAGTAATTTATTTTTATGTATATTATATATGAATTATTATTATATAAATTATGCCATATTTTTCACAATTTCTTATCTTCTTCAGCAAAACTTTCGATTTAATGTCTTAATAGCTAATAAATCGTTAAAGTGTTGCAAAACTTGCATAGAAAACTTTCAGTGTGACCCAGTTCAAAGTTTGCGTGTGTCTCGACGGCTGCTATTGTTGCTTTTGTTGTTATAATAATAATTATTGTTGCCTTTGCTGTTGCTGTTTGCCGTTTGCAGCTGCCTCGGCTGGGCGCAGTTGATATTTAATTAAAATTGCGGCGCACAAACGAAGTAAACTAATTTCAAGACAAGTGCATAAAACAAGGGAGAACATTTACATATATATATATATATATATATATATATATATATATATATATATATATATATATATATATATATATATATATATATATATATATATATATATATGTGTGTGTGTGTGTGTGTGTGCTTTGTATTTTATTTTTTTCAATGCTGCGTCTGGCTTATGGCTTACAACGTCATCGTCTTGGCAAATGATAATAATGAGAACGTCGCGCAAATATTTAGAAATCATGAAAGCTTTGATTGCGTGAATGCCCAGATAAGAGCAGCAGAGAAAGGTAGAGAGAGAGAGAGAGAACGAAAGAGTGTTAACAATGTGGCCAAAATGTTGGCTAATTTGCAATTGCCTCGCAGCAGCAGCGAGCTGCTGTTGAAGCCCACCAAACAGTAGCCTGTCACGCCCAGCACGCATGTACCTCACACACAAGGCTAATTTAAGCGCGTGACAAAAAAAAATATATGCAATGACACGCCCACACACAGCGGCCAGCGCCTGCCGCCCCCTGTCGCTCTTACGCCTAACCAGCCACCCACAATGCCAGCCACATTCCAGCTGCGATTTGTTTATGCGCGCTGTCAGCATTTGTTCATAATTTTTATTCCATCAACTTTACCCTTTACTTGGGGCCTGCCACGCCCCCCTTAGTGCGCCCCCCCCCTTTTGCCACCCGAATCTATTACAGATTTTATTTTTACTATTTTTGGTTCGTGTTTTTTTTGCAGCAGCAGCTTTTGCCATAATTCATTTAGAGAGAAACATTTTTGCCCTGACTAAAAACTGAGTGTGTGAGTGTGTGTGCAGGTGTGTGCAGGTGTCCGTGTGTGTGTGTGTGACATTGTTATGAGTTGTGGCAGCGGGTGCTGCCACTGCTGCCACTCGTGCTGCTGTTGTCTAATGGCGTTGCCTTTTATTAAGTGGTTCGAGTGTTGATTTATAGCACTTTGCAGCGTTCTGCTAAGCCCGACTAAACCGCAGTCGCGCCCCCAAACGCCCACACGTCGCGTTGAAGGACACTCAGCAGCGACAGCGACAGCAGCAGCCCGTGCGTGTGTCTGTCCTCTCCGTCTACCTTTATATTTTAACTTTATGCGCACATTCTGCGTGAGCGCGAGTCTGTGTGGATAAATGCTTTAAAGCGCATTACTCATACGCCATGTGAGCCGCAGACAGAGCCACAAATATTGAGCGCATACACACACACACACACACACACAGACAGATACCAGCAACATCCGCGCAGGCCAAAAGGGCCAGACGAATAGAGAGGCCACACTTTACTTAATTGGTGTACCCAAAAACAATTTGATTACGCGCAGAGACAGCGAAAGGGAGAGAGAGAGTGAGAGAGAGAGTGGAGCTGAGTGGGTCACGATATGCTGGGCTATTAGAATAAATTGCTTGCCAAGCTCAGCAAAATATGTTTTAGGCTTTATATATGTAGTAAAAGGGATATGAGACGATGGAAATTAAATAGTAAATGTAGAAAATATAAATGTAATAAAGTACATAAAAAATACAAAAATATAGGTAGAATATATTAAAATATATATATAAAATAATAAAATATATATTTTTAATAATAAAATATATGTATATAAAATATTCAAAAAATATATATATATATATAAAAATAATATTATATATATACTATATACATATAAAAAAAAATATATACATAGTAATAAAATATATATTTCAAATAATAAAATATATGTTTATAAAATAATACAAATATATCTAGAAAATATGGAAAATATTTTAATATATTTCAAATAATAAAACAAATATAAAATACAACAAAAAATTGCTGAAAATGTTCGTTTAATGTGAACTTTCAGTTGCTAAATAAATTTATTTATTATTTTTTATATTTCTATGTTGGCTTTAAGCTTGTCGAGATATGTAGTGTACTGTACATATATATATATGTATATATATATATATATATATATATATATATATATATATATATATATATATATATATATATATATATATGTATATATATTATATATTAAAGTATGATCATAAAGACCAATTGGGGTAGCGCCATGATCATTCGTTTCTCTGACTATCTGTTACTGTATCTGTCTGTCAGTTTATCTATATATGTCTATCTCTATATCTCTGTCTGTCTCTGTCCGTCGACTTCTATGTCTCTTTGTCTGTCTATCTGACTGTCTATAAAAAATAATAAATATTTAATATAAATAATCAAATATCAGCAATATTTTCTTCAAGCAAAAATATTTGCCACAAAATTATTTAACTTTAAATTCCTATTATTAAAGCTTATTACTTCACAAAAAAAAACTCATACAAATTGAACTTGAAGATGCTCAACAACTCGAGCTTTTAATGTTATTTTTAAATACTATTAGACAGTTGCTAGAGAGCTTAGGCTTATTTATATTTGTTGCCAACTTCACACAAAATATTTACTATAAAATATATGGAATATATAGAGATTTGCTGCATACAAAGTAAATATTCATTCACAGACAGCTTATCAGAAATATATTTATATATATAATATATAGTAAGAGCAAATATGTATGTCGAGAACTAATTACTTCAACTTGTGCTCAGATTATAAATCAATATTTATTTATACTTTTTAACATATGCCAATTTGTTGCTTTGCTTTGCCTATCTGTCTGTCTGTCTGTTCGTTAGTCTCTCTGTCTCTCTGTCTGTCTGTCTGTTCGTTTGGCCGTTTGTTTGTGTGAAAATCTCACATTATCTAAACGTTTCGGGCAAAGCGTTTTCCACTTCAAATGCGAGCATTGCAAAAGTGCGGATGCAATAAAATTATTACCGCCCAAAACAACACAAACAATTACAAGACGAGGAAAGAAGAAAAGCCAGTCAAGGCCACGACGATATATAGTTTGAGTATAGCTGGGAGCACAACTAAGGGAAAAACCATATGCTGAGCGCGCAGCGGCATGACTCAGCTGCAGTAAATGCTCAATAAAAGATTTATAGTTTCAATGAATATTCAACTTGAGTGTGTTAAACAACAGCGAGACAAGAATTGCTCAAAAATGAATGACTGTGTGAGATTTAAGCGAAAAGAAACAAGAACAAAATATCAACAAAAGAAAAGAAAATAAAAATGCTCGCACTTTGCATACGCTGTGCTCAGAGCGGGTGTATGAGAGTATCTGTGTGTGTGTGTGTGTGTGTGTCTGTGCAGCATTGAAAATTGCGAATGCAAATATAAACAAGTATTCAATGTTTACAGAGCTCAGAGACAGCCAGAGCAGAGCAGAGCAGAGCAACGGCTATGGCAACACAAAAATTACGCATACGCCAAGGCGGCCCATGAAATTAAAACTGCAAATATTTTTGCTAATTCGCGGCACACACATACACACACAAACACACACACAGACAGCCCCTACACACAGCCTAATTGAAGCGTAGCAGTCAGCAATTATAACAGCTTATGGGCACATTTCATTAACATTTATCAATTTGGGTAAATAAGTGAGAAATATTTGTATTTATTTTGGCGCTTTAGCTCGATTGAAATTAATTTTAAAATATTTTTGCTAAGTTGAATTGTGAATTTTTATGAAAATAAGTTAAGTTTTATACATTTTTGTATTCAAATAAATATTATTATAATTATTTTTTATAGAATAAAAGGAAATAATGATAATCTTGAGCTCTGCTGCAGTCTTAGATCACTTCATATGTTTAAGATACCTCGACATATCTAATATAATTTATATTTATATTTCCAGCATACACAGCTCCGGTTTAGCTCTCACGAAGCCTATAGAAACTTGTCTTTTATCTAATAAATTTTCCTTACATTCAAATAAACATAAATATATGTCGTATAAGTCAAACTGACTGTCATTTTGAAACCTAAATTGCCATCTCTTATGTATCTCATTTCACTCCATGAGCTCTTGCCTCACACATTTGAGTGTGCTCTTGGCCCTCATTTCGCATCATCAATAAACATTGCTCTTTAGTCCGAGTTAGCTTCACCATATGCCACCGTCTACAGTCGGAATGCCTACGCTCACTTAATTTGCTTTTTCGCACACAGATTCTTTGCGCTATTTCTGGGAATAGGCGAAAATCGAAGATGAGGCAGAAAACCGTTCAAGCAAAAAAGTTGGAAAATATTAACTGAACATTCAGAGTGGCCAAACTTCTTGGCCTAAAGCGCAGGGAAAATGGGCTGTAGTCGAGTGGTTGGTGAGGAACCTTGAAGTTTTTTTTCGATAAAGTGATTCCTAATGTCAAGACAGCTCCAGATATGCAATAGAATTGCAGCGCATCGAACCGAGCTCATATCTAATCAGGCTAACAAACGCAAAGGAATCTCGGAATAGAATAGACTAAGGCATAAATCAATCTAGAGTTCATTTCATTTTTATACGAAAATCTAGTAAGAATTGTGTAGGAGACTTTAGCTGTCAGCTATGCAATTTTACTAAGCATAACTGCCCGAAGATTCATACTCTTAACTTCTACAATAGATTATAACACATAAGCCTCACCCATCAGCCTTACCTATCTCATAAGCCAAACACATTCCAATCACACTTCGCCTTTAATTCACATGATTTTTGCATTCTATCCGCTGAAATGCAATTTATTTTTAATTAACAAATAACCAAAAACAGACAAAAGTGGCTAGAAAGAAAATAAAAAGCCAGAGAGAGAGAGAGAGAGAGAGAGAGGGCGGCAGCAGCTTTTTGGCTGGCTTTAGCATTGGTTCGTGTAAGTCCTTAATTAACCGGCGATTAATTATTTGCCAATTTAACCCTCATCAACTGCTTGCCGGAGCACTAATTAGAAGCGTCGCCGCATGTGACACGCCTACGCAACGCCTACACACTCAGGCACGAACACACACACACACACACACGAGGGGGGCTGGAGGACCTGCCGCTGTGCCGCTGTGCCGCTCCGTTCATATGCAGAGTATCATTTGAGCCACATTTATAAATGGCAACAGCAAAAACAAACTTCATTTTATGCCAAGTATATATATAGAGTATATATATGCTATATATGCCCATATACCTATACTCACACACACACACATGTGTCGATGCTGCTTTGTCTTGCTGTTTCAGGCCATTGTTTGCGGCACGTTGCTGAAGTTAAAGTTGCCGCAGCAACTTGTAATTAACTGAAAAAAAAAAAAAGAAAACAGCAACTTGGCCAAAACTTTTAATGCCCGTTCGCAGGTAGAGAGAAGGGCATATGGGTGCTGCCTACAGGATTTAAGTTTGATATGTGCCCTAGTGCCCTATAACTATTTTTTTTATTTGATTAAAATTCGAATTTTATAGCAACCTTTCAAGATTTATACCTAAATTTCCAATTTTATACCTAAACTTCAAAATTTTATACCAAAATATAAAATTTTATACCAAAATATGAAAGTTTATGCAAACATTTCTAGTTCTATACTAAAAATTCAAATCTTATACCAAAATTTTGCAATTTTATACCTAAATTTAAAAACTTAAACCAACATTTCAAGTTCAAGTACTTATATAGCGAGCTTAGCACTTGGGAAATCTCAAAGATTTCTATCTTAAATTGTTTTTTATGTAGAATTTGTCAACCTTTGCCCCTTGGGGTAGTAGCCAAAGCTGCAAAAACTATATCTATGCGAGCTATAGTTTCAAATTTTTTGTTGCTTATATTAAACTCTATTTAAATTTCTTAACTAAGAAAAAAAATTAGTTCTGCTTAAGTTCAGCAAATATTTTTTTAAATTTTTTAAAGAAGCTATAAAGAAATTTTCCAAAATCAATTCTAAATATCTTAATTTAGCAACTAAATAGACCTTCTTGAAGAACAAAATTACTATAGGCAGATATATAGTTCAATCTTTGCAGAAAAAATCATAGGTAGAAGCATACTTAGAGCCTCTATATTGGTATAAAATCTGATACATTTATATGTATATATTAATTTTCAAAGAAATTTCATCTATATTCAGTGCCCTGGCGAGTATTAGACAGCTGCTAATGCTGTCTGTAGGAGTACAGCTGCCCACTGCTTTTCTTTCTGTGCCTAATCTCTGGGCTAAGGCTAAGCCAGCTCCACAATGGCAAATAAATGTAATACAGTTTTATGCCCAGTTATATGCATATGGCTAGCAGCTGTGGCTGCGTGTGCCATAAACATTTTTAATGCCAAAAAACTGTTTTTTTAGGTAACAAAGGCGCAAAAAAAAGGATGCGGCCGTGTTTATGGCGGAAGACAATGAAAAGCTCGCTCGCTCGCTCGCTCGCTCGCTCTCTCTCTCTCTCTCTCTCTCTTTCTCTCTCTCTCTCTCTCTATCTTTCTGTCTCCCTCTCCCTCTCGCCTGCTGAGCGATTGGCCATTTCAATTAGGTTAATATGGACGCGTGTCTGCTAAAAGCATTTATAGCATGTGGGCGTGGCAATTATTGGCCTCATTTCCATTTGCGGCAAACTAAAACTAATTACGCGGCAAAGCTTCGCACTGCCAGCCACCTACCCCCTCTCTCTCTCACTCTCTATCTGGCTGTCCCCCTCTCTCTCTCTTTCTCTCCATAGTTTTAAATATAAATTTCCACGCTTCAATGCGTTTTTCATTGATCTACTTAAAGGCAATGACATGCTGGCCAGCTAAAGATAAGTTTTGTTTAAAGGGACTACCCTTACTTCACATTGTGAATACTCCTACGAATACTAAATGCACCTACTTCCTATAGGTAATATCTCAACTTACACTTTCTTTATAAATAAAGAATACTCTTACTATATTTAGTGAATAAGCCTCATATAGTGACTCCCCTTGCTTCACATAGGGAATGCCCTTACTTTCGATAGGGAATAGAATGAATACTCCTGCAGCTTCATGTAGTGAATACCCCTACTTTACATAGAGAATGCAACTATTCACTTAGAGAGTACCCCTACTCCTTATAGTGAATACCCCTACTTTACATAGATAATACCCCTACTTCTTATAGTGAATACTCTTACTTCATATAATGAATACCCCCACTTCTTACAGAGAATACTCCCACTTCATACAGAGAATACTCCCACTTCATACGGGGAATACCCCTACTTCATACACTTACTAGCCCTACTTCTTATAGGGAATACCCTTATTACAAACAGATATACTTCATATACTGAATGCTCTTATGAAAATATAATGCATACTCCCGCCTCATACATGGAATACCCTCACTTTCAACAGGGAATACCCCTTCCTCTCACATATATACAGTTTCAGTTAAAACTTACTTGAAATATGCTTGCTGCTGACCGTTGTCCTTCTTTGATTTGGTTTTGTTTTGCTTTGTGATTTGCACGATTATCGCATAATTAAATTATATTCATTCACATTGTCCGTTTAGTTATTGTTGTTGTTGTTGCACTTTAATTACATGAGTTGGCACAAAATTGCGTTTGCGCTAAACGAGTTTGGGGGGCAGAGAAACACAAAGTTCAGCTGGAGTCTGTGTGGGTCTGGTGGGGTGGTTGGGTGGTGTGTTGTCGTGGCTGTCGGTCTGTGTAGCCAGAGCCAGAGCCAGAGCCAGAGCCAGCCAGTCCGCCAAGTGGTCTTCTCTCATTTACATTTTATGCATATTTTAATTGCTCGCAGGCTAAAAAATTCGAAGGCATCTTTTCACTGTCCGAAACAGACGCGAAAGCGAAAGAAAAGAAGCGTCGAACAATGGACGGAGGGAGGGGGCAAGGGCAGGGGGCAGTTGGAGCCAAGCTGAACGGAAGTGAAGCTGGAGCTCGCACCAAGTTGCTGGCTGTGGTCAATGCACTTGACTGGGGATTCGGCCGGCGGCGAACCTGAAGGTTTTCTCTATGTTTTCTCTATTTTTTCTATTTTTAATTGAAATTAGAGCGAAACCTGCTGAAGTTTGTCCTTGAGGCCTGCACAATTTATGTACAATTTTCTCGACTTTCTTGCTTTGTTGTTCATTGAAGTTCAATTGGCGAAAGTTTTTCAATTAAAAAACCCGTGCAAGAGCTTTTATATACATACATATATATATATTTGTAAAGGGTTTTGCTTGACCAAACGAGAAGTGGGCCCATGCTGAGTGCTGGGCAATGCTAGCAGCTAATTGGTTTTTTTTTTGTGCTGATAAGAGTTGACATATATAGTACATATGTATACCTGTATATATCTGTATATCAAATTGTATATATTGTCTCGCATTGTTGACATTTCAATATCAATCTCCATCAACGGCGCAAGATTACCGCCGCGGATGCAAATTGGGAATTGCGAATGGGCATGTGAAGGGCGGAGACAATGATAAATGCAAACGAATTCGATTCCAAAAAAATACAAATAAATATAAATGCAATGCAGTAAGCCATCAGAGAGCGTATACAACAATCAAGAGTAATAAAGAGTGTGCAAAGAGGAAGCACGCATAAATTAAGCATATTATTACGGCTGGCTAATGGATAACACCTGGTCGACCAGAGGGTACAGAGGGGGGGCAGAAGGTGGGCTGTTTGACAGCGCCATCGAACCGAGAACACAACACAAGACCAAACATAAACAGATGAAGATGAAACACACACTCACACACACACATGCATACACTTAAGCTGCATGTGTGTGTGTTAGAAAGTGGGTGGAGTGGGCGGAGGTTAGCACACATTTATTTACACTTCACTCAGTTGGCCAATGGGGCTGCCTGCTGCCTGCTGCTTGCTGCTGCTCACTTCGCGCACGTTTCGCTTTCAGCTGTATATTGAACTGTTTTCTCTGTGTGTGGTTCGGCTTTCTGTAGTCTAATGCAGCCGCTAAATGTACCGTACGCTTTGAACTACAACGAGGAACTGAAATGGACAGCTGGAACGCCAGGCACTCCGAAACAGGCGCACACACACGAAAGCTTCAGGCGCACGGAATGCGCTGGCATTGGAACAGAGCGTGTGAGTAAGTGAGTGCGCGCCACGTGCTGGGGGCGGCCAGCGAGCGTGAGAGAGTGAGCGAGAGCGAGAACGAGAACGATTTCTAGCATGTTGCGCTAGGCACACTTGTAGCTCGGCTTCAGCCATGTTGCGGCAACATCAAATGTTGCTGAAACTATTAAAACGGTTGGAACAAACTTGTGGGTAAACAATTGTTGTTTATTTGCTTTACGAACTGACAAAATAAAAAACAATTAATTTTTAAACACAAACGCGAGTGTTGAGTGGGTGTAGGTGTGTAAACACAAACATTAGGCCATCTGCATGCTGATAAGATAAACAATCAGAGGCAGGGATCAGGCGGCATTAACCATTGTTGTTGCTGCAGCTGTTTGCTGGCCTGGCGCTGTGTGTCTCAGTCCCGGGGCCCGGGCAGACAGCATCGTCGCAGCGCCGAAGCAAAAGCGCCAATGAGCGACCAGCAGCCAGGCTCAGCTAGCGCGTGCGACAGAGACAGAGCGCGTTCGACTGAGCTTTAGATTTCAGTCCATTTCGCGCTCAATTGCCCCAGCTCAATGTTCCAGTTCGTTTCATTCCAATTTCGTTGCGTTTGCCCATTTGGCGCGCATTTAAAATGCATGTCATGTGGCGCGTCAGCTTTAATCATTTCGCATGCATTAAATTCAGCAACAAATTGCCATTAACTTCAATTCATCTGTGTGAGCCAAAAGCAATGGCAACTGGTTAGCCAAGACATGTTTGGAGCTGATGACCGAAAATTAAAATACTTTTTTATATCAAAAATATTAAAAAACATAAAATTATTGTTAAATATTAAAAAAAAAAAAATATAAAAATATGAAAAATATTAGAAATATGTAAAAAGAATATTTATGTTTATATATAAGATATATTTAAATAATATTCAAAACATTTTTGAAAGCATAGAAATATTTTTTTTTCATATAAAAAATATTTTTAAAATATTACACATATTAAAAATAAATTTAAAATATCATGAATATTTAAAAAAAAAACATCATAAATATTTAAAACATATTTTTTAATATTTTAAATATTTAAAAAAAATTTTTAAATATTACAAATATTAAAAATACTCCAAATATATCAAACATATTTTTAAAAAATTTTAAATATTTTACAAATATCATAAATATTTAAAGAAACATCAAAAATATTTTAAATATATTTTTAAAAATATGATAAATACTTAAAACAATTTTTTAAATATTTAAATAATATAAAAGTTACTAAAACAATATAGAAAAGAATACAAAAAAAAATATTTGTTATACTATTTTGAAAAATATAAAAAAATATAAAGTCCATAAAAAATGTATATGTATTGTATATAATTTACAGATAAATATAAGAAATATTTTGTATGTAAAATATATATATATATATTTTTTTTTTTTTTTTTTTGACGTATTTGTGAATTTATTTGCTGCTTGTTGTCAGAGACTCTATAGCGCATTTATCTTTTATCCTTAACATTTGTTTTTTGGCAGGTACGCCTGTTATAATTATTCTAATTTATATATTGAAATACATACATATGTATATGCATATATATAAAAATATATACATATATATAATAAAAAAAATATATATAAATAAAATATATATAAAAAGCAGCTACTTATGTGACATTAACAAGACACAAAAACAACCCTTTTAGAGCCAGCTAACATTTGTTAACACACTCACAAGCACACACACACACGCACACAGAGAGAACGACAGGCACTGTCGCATGTAAAGTCCTGGCAAACAAGGATTTAATGCTCTTTTGTGCCATTGTCGCAAATTAGGCTGTTAGATTTATGAACTGTGACTGAACGCACACGTGACAGCTGCCTGCTGCTGCTGCTGCTGCTACCTGTCGCCCGCTGCACAGAAGATGCCATTAGAGCAACGACTTTAAAACGTAATTACAATTGTCTTAAACAATTTGCATCGCATTGAACTGTGCCGAAAAGGTTTCTCAGCGTTTCATTAGCATTCGCATAAAAGCCGTCATTATAATGGCCAAAGTTACAGCGCAAAATGCCAACGAACTTTTGCCAAATACAACAAAAGCTTCGCTCAACCGCCCAACCACCCAGCCAGCAGGCACTTGGCCAGCTTTTGGCACGCAGGTGTCTTTATGCGTCTGTAGCAAATTAAGCATGATTAGGTAGCAAGAGCAACAAGAGCTTTAAGAATGGGTTACAGCTTAGGCATTAGCATAACTCACTCTCTCTTTCTCTCTCCCTCTCTCTCTCTTTATCACTCTCTCCCTTTCTCTCTCAGTGCCCCAATCAATTTCAATAGTTAATAAGCTGCTGCGCGTCATGCTGTGGCGTCTCTCTGTTCTTTGTTTGATGCCCGTAATTGAATCTCCTGTTGCGTGTGCCCAGCGGACTGCGCTTTTAGCACCACTGAGCGTGTGTGCTGCATAAATTAATTGATTTACTAAGCACTCTCACTGGCTCTGTGTGTGTTTGCGTGTGTATGCAAACTATGGAGTCCTGCCCAGCTGGCCGCCCTCTTGCCTGCTGCCAATTAGCACGCGCGCTGCACACGCTGCGTATGCGTAATTCCCGTACAGCAAGCAGCAAATCAACAATGTTTTACGGCCAAGCAGCGAAACAAAAAAAAAGGGTCAATGTTTAATGGGCCACAAAACCCGAACAAAAGAGTTGAGATGCCCATAAATTCCTGACAATTTCAATGCTCGAATTGCCCCCATAAAAACGGGGCTGAAAACAATCTAGAAAATGTATATACACATATCTATATATTTATATGTCTAGGAAAGCATTAAAGATCCGCCGCCTTTGCAGGTGTTGAAAATTCAATTTTGAGCTACGTTTTTCATGAAATCAGCTCGTGGCTGCAACTTAAGCCGCTTTGTCCCGTAGATTGTTGCTGCAGTTGCAAGTCCCGAAATTGCAGTCTCAGTCACAAGCAGTTGGGCCACAACATGCTGGCTGGCTGCCTGCAACAGAGCACTCGAAACAGACGTCAACGTTGACAACTGCCATTAAAGTTGAGTCTGAGTATCTGTAGCTGTAGCTGTAGCTGTGGCTGTGGCTGTGGCTCTATAACTGCACTCTGTGTCCTTGGGGCTAAGTATCTGTAGCTGAGTATCTGGCTCTGTAACTGCGATGAAGATGTGGCTGCACTCTGTACCTGTATAGGGGGATCTACTTGAAGCTTGATCCCTAACTAACTATGGATACACTACTTTTGACTGTTGAGTCAAAGCAGAGCCATAGACAAAGCTATAGCCAGAGCCTGTGGCTCAGAGCCAGAACTCAAGCAGAGCCACAGCCATTGGCAGATCTAGCTGAGCCACAGCTCAGAAACTGTTGAGCCAAAGCACAGCCATAGGCAGAGCTATAGTCAGCTGAGCCACAGCAGAGTCTCAGTTGAGTCTATATATATTAGCTTTACACTAGATCTAGCTGTCTTAATCCAGAATCTCAGCACATCTGTAACTATGTATCTCGCCTGCTGTCTGTGCTGATGAAGCCTGCTGTGCGCGCTTAATAAACCCGAAAAGGATTTTCCAGCTCTTTATATAAGAAATATAAATAATATATAAGAAATATAAGAAATATTATTAACATACAAAAAAATATTTAATTATTTAAATATAAAATAAAT
This sequence comes from Drosophila repleta, assembly GCA_018903745.1. NCBI lineage: Eukaryota > Metazoa > Arthropoda > Insecta > Diptera > Drosophilidae > Drosophila > Drosophila repleta. Next base: position 5,918,682 of record JAEIGN010000497.1, read on the forward strand.
TAAAATATTATCAATATATATTTTTTTTAATTTTATATTTAGATATTTATCTATATTTATATTAATAATATTTTTTAATTTTTCATATTTTTTATATATTTATATTTTATATGTATATTCTTAAACTTTTTATATTTTGTATATTTTTTATATTTTATATATACATTATTTTTTATATTTAATTAATAAAATAATTAATAATTAAATATTTTTATATTTTGAAATTGTTTATATTTTTATATTTCAATTTTTTTATATTTTTTTATATTTTTAAATAAAATAATAATATAATAAAAATGTATAAAAATTTATCAAATAAATTTTTATACATTTTTATTATATTCTTATTTTATATTTATTATTCTTATCACATTTTAAGTTGCTTCAGCTCAAGAGCTTTGTTTGCTTTGCTTACCATTCAAAAATGTGCCTAATTCCCGCTTTGTATTGCGATTTCCAATCAAATTTGCACACTCAAAGAGAATTTCCATTGAAAAGCCTCAATAATGGTCTCATTGTCGGGATAAAAGGACTCGAATTCCATTCCGAAGAAAAGTTTGTGCAAAATTTCGCTTGAATTGACTTTTGAAATTCACAAGAAGCAAAAGGAAGTCAATTTAATGCAGAAAGCATAATTAAAGCCTCAGAGTCCTTGCTGCACAGAAAGCACATTCAATGAAATCCTTTTCGGGTCTATTAAGTAGCAAAGAAAATCTGATATATATATATATATATATATATATATATATATATATATATATATATATATATATATATATATATTTTTTTATATATATATATATATATATATATATTTATATATTGTTAAAAAAAATTCAGAAAAACAAAATATTTTTCCCACCCACAGCCTGATTTTGCTGCCTGTCGATGGCAATCATTGTCTAACGACACGAGTATTATTTCAGCAAATTAGAAATTGTAATTGAAAATGATTTCCCAATTGGACGAGCGGCTAATGGCATAACAGTATGAGCTCATGTATTGAAAACAATGTAATCCAATGCCTTCGGGGAGTTGAGTGGCAACGCTGTCAGCGCAGGCACATGATGCATGGCTGGCGGAAAGTGGAGTCGACGTGTCTCTGGGCAGCGACAGCTGTTTGGCTAACGCTCGCTAATCCATCAACAGCAGTGCCAACAACAACAAAAAGCCAATACCAATAAAATGTTCAATGCATCTAACAGAACCACAGCAACAACAACAGCAACAACAACAACAACAACAGCAGCCAACAGCAGCCAACAGCTTCAGCTCCATTAGAATACATGCGAGCAGCATATCCATATGCATGCTGAGCTGCTCTTTGGGTTTTCCTTTTTATGGCCATAAAAAGCGAATGTAAAAGCCATCTGCCACGCCCCCTACACGCCTACACATTGCTCATGCATCTCGCATCACCTGCAATCTGAGCCGGGCAGGGTCTTAAGCGCACCACCAACAACAACAACAACACCAACAACAGCAATTTCGGTTTCTTTTTTATGCTCCAATAAAGTTCAATCAAATGACATCGGAACTGGGAAAAGCTCGCACGATTTTCCGCAGAGCAATAACGCTTAAAAAGGAAAATTCGAGAAAACCAAAACCGAAACCAAATAACTTAAAGTCCGTCCAGCTCGCAGGCAATTGACGTACTTTGATTTCTCCCTCAGCCTCGAGCAGTTCAGCGGGTCAGCGCCATTTGATGGACAAGCAGCGACAAGCCGGCCGAGACCTTCTCTGCCAACCCAAATAACTAAAATAGACCAGGGAATACTAGAGCATTTCTGATTGGAACTCAATTGGAAGCAAGGCAAAGGCAATTCGAGTCTCAAATTACAGAATTTTTATGAACAAGAGCGAAATGGGAGCATAATAGGATATTTTAGGCATTTTTAGCTATTTTTAGCGGGTTTTATATGTTTTTAGCTACTTTTTTAGGCTTTTCCTTATAAAGTGGTTGACTTACCAATGAACTGTAATTTGATGCATTTTGAGGAGGAGAAGGAGACTGATGAGAGAGCTCTCGGAGTTAGCTGAATTTGAAATGGGATTCAGTAGGTCCTTTTGAGGGCTAAAGGTGTTCAAATGTATTCTTTTTGGCATATTTTTTGGCAGACTCTGAGCAGCATCTGAAAAGGAAGAAAAAGATTATTATTAACATGAAGTGGAGCAAGGTCAATAATCATAGATTTTAATAATAATGATAATAATAATAATAAAAATAAAAATAATAATAATAAAAAATAATAGTAATAATGATAATAATAATAATAATAATAATAATAATAAAAATAAAAATAATAATAATAAAAATAATAGTAATAATAATAATAATAATAATAATAATAATAATAATAATTATAATAATAATAATAATAAAAATAATAATAATAATAATAATAATAATAACAATAATGATAGTATTAATAATAATAATAATAAAAATAAAAATAATAATAATAATAGTAATGATAATAATAATAAAATATAATATGATAATTTAGAGCAGCCCATAAATACATCTATATTATCCTTGGCTATCCCTAAGTCCGTCCAGTTAGTATTATCTATCAGCCAGTTAAACTGTTAATTGAAATTATATAGCTGACTTCGGCACTAAAGCTTTTATGTAGCATCCCTCTATATCTTCATGCACTCTACTGCAACATATAGTTGCCATAGCTAAAATTCATAGACAACATAGACACAGATATACAAAAATAATAGAATAATGTTTAAAACTATATTAAAATTTTGATGGAGGTCAATTAAACTTATATACAAAATATTTCTAGGATAAAGAAATGAAATGCTAGATATAGACGTTGGTATATTAGTCGAATTTGAAGAGTTGTTCCTAGACTTTTTTTTATAAGAAATAAAAAGTCCAATAAATAACAAAAGCAAACTAAACAAATAAAATAAGGATATATATCTGTTAAATGTATATAATTTTTTAACATTTTTCAGTCTTTCATTTGTAAATATATATATATATATATATATTTTATTCTAAATTACTTTTAAAGCTCAGCGTTTCTTCCTGCCTTTTTCTCTCCCTCTCCCTCCCACACCTAATCCCCGCTAATCGCAGCCATAGACATCTCTTGTATATAGCTTAATAAATTGCATCTCAACTAATGACCTCTAATGACCCGCATCTGCGCTGCCACCACAAAATGCCAGCTGAAGTCGAGTCAAAGTAAAAAGCCCTTTAAATGCTTTGAAATTTATGCGTAGCATCGACTAAATCCTCAAAGAGCAACTCAAATTACAAGTGAACAAAGCCGGCTTGAAGTGGCTGACTCTGCCTCTCTTACTCTATATATCTATCTCCCTCTCTCTCTCTCTCTCGCTCTCTCCTCTTTTCTATTAAGCTTTAATATAAAGAAAAGCTCTACAAATTGAGCTCAAATCAAATGAAATGAAATCATTCTTGAAATTATGAATGGAGGCATTCAGTGAAGTGGCTTTGGCCAACTTGACTTTCGCTCAGTGTAGTTGACTGATGAAGCATTTCAGGAATGTTGTTGTTGTTGTTGTTGGGCTGCTGCTGCTTCTTTTCATTTGCATGTCATTGATTGGCCCTCAGCTAGATATCTTTATATATATATATATATATATATATATATATATTTATTTTATTTTTTTGACTTTTATGCTATTCTCTATTCGCTTTGTCTTCCTTTTCACATCTAGATAAGGCGAGGCATGTCACATTTAATTTAGCCAGCCATTTAATATACTATGTCTACATAAGTACATATCCTAGGCAACGGCCGAAGGACAGCGACAGGACACACTTCACTCAGCAGACAAAAAGTCTTTAAAGCCGCAGCCTTCAATGCCGGCAATTAGCTGGCAAAAACCAACTCGCATTTAATTGTTATTAATTGCCAAAGAGAGCGAGAGAGAGAGAGAGAGAGAGAGAGAGAGAGAGAGAGAGAGAGAGAGAGCTAGATAGCTAGAAATTAAGTAATATTTATGTATTTTTTGGCCAGCGGAAACTCAAAGCAATTGAGCGCGGCCCACGCACGCCATTCGCCTTTCGCCCCTCAGATCTTCAGCCCTTCTGGCAACCATTAATAAAACGGGATTTGCTGCAGGACACAATGCCAGTGGCAGGACACTCAAGCAGCTCCTCAATTAATCTCACACGTTGCTCTGTCTGCGATTTCAATTAAACCAAGCGGCAAAATGAGAAAAACTTATGAAGATGAATGCCATTCTTCAAATGCTTATCAATGGGCTGGGCGGCAGCCTCCCCCTACCCCTCTACCTGTGCTGGCTCTTAGAAAATTGCTCAATTACGAAATTAAATTTAATGCCCAGGCCGGGCTTTTGATCGCACTAAAAGCTTTAATAACTGTAAATTGCTTTCACAAAATTTGTGACAGTCCCCCGAGCCAAGAGTCGAGAGAAGTGCCCAGAAAACTCTCAACTCTGCCTTACACTCTCCCTCTCTCTCTCTGTCTCTCTGACTGTCTCTCTCCCTCACCTGCATAGCTAGGTGTACGCTGTCGTCGGGCTTTTCGGGCCTTAGGTATTTCGCTTTGCTCTCGACGGCGCGTGACCAAATATTTTAAGGACACTTCAAGCAGCACTTGAAGCACGAATTCGAATTGAAGCGTTATCGAGCTGCATGCCAAGGCAATGTATATATATATACACAACTTTATATATACCTAAACATGCCCGAAAAAATCCAATTAAAGTGAAAAAAGCTTGAACGCGCCGCGAGCTCAGCCATTAACTAATTCTAAAATCGGCTTAAAAAAAATTGAAGCCTGTTGTAATTTTTGCACCTGGCCCAAAAGGGCTACCTTGAGGGCAAAAAGCCGCTTAACGGTATATTGAGTGCGCCGCTCTTGATGAAAAATCGCGTGAAAATCATTTTGCATTCCCATTTCCCATTTCAATATGCTGCCAGCAGCAGTTTAAGGCAGCAGCAGCTACAGCAGCAACAGCTTCATCAACTTGTCTGTAATTTAATTAACACATAAGCAAATTAATTCGTCAAGTCTCTAACTCAGTTAAATGTGAAAATTTCCAACTCAATTGGCGCAGAGCAAAATATTTATTAAAGCGAATTATGGAGCTGTGCAGCTAAATATTGCAAAAAAAAATACATATATAAATATTTTTTAGATTGCATATTATTTTATATATATTTTTTATTATGATATATATTTGTTATAAAATATATAATATATATATATATATATATATATATATATATATATATATATATATATATATATATATATATATATATATATATATATATATATATATATATATATATATATATTTTTTTAAATTTATTTATTTATTTTTTTAAATTTATTTGCCGCTTGTTGTCAAAACTTTTTAGTGAGCGCCTAAAAGATGCCACACAAATTTCTACCAACTTCCGTTTGCTCAGCGCACGCACAATAATTTTTAAAGCATACTTTTGCGCTGGCCCATAAAATACAATTCGATTTAGACAAAGCTTAAAGCACTTATTCTCTCTCGCGCCCGCTCTCTCGCTCTTTATCGTGCTTTGTGATCGCTGCTTGCGCTGCTTTCTCTTTTCGTCAGTTGCTTTTCGCACTTCACGCTGCAAGGTTTTGCGTTCTGTCTGTTTGTTGTGGCCGGCAATTAATCAAAATGAGCACCGGGTAAGGTCAACTCTATTTGTTTTGCTTGCTGGCCGCATGCAAAGAAGTAATCAACATTAACTAAATTTTATTTGTATCTCGTACTTATTGTGTAATACATAGATTAGCAAAGAAACCAGTTCTTTACTATGCGCCACGCAGTCCGCCCTGTCGCGCCGTTCTGCTCACAGCCGCTGCTCTGGGACTCGAACTGGATTTGCGGTAAGTTTCGATATCGAAAAAAAGTTGGCGACATTCGCGTGCCCTTTGCGCTCGAATAGTTCGAAGCGTATTGGGCTGCGTATGTTCAAGAAGGTAGTTAACAGTGTTATGCATGGCAGCTGTTATGTTATTAACAGTGCTATGTTGGGGCAACTGCTATGTTATTAACAGCTGCATGTTAAGTTCGCTAATGTTGCTTTATTTTAACATTTTAAAAGTTAAAACAAATTTTTAAAAATTATAGTTATTTTTTGATGATCTTTTGTAATATCTTTATTCCTGTTAACTCACTGTAAATAGTATATACATTTCACATAATGTTAATTCTCTTACAAAATTAACATAAGAAGCTCTGCTATCTGCAGTCTCTTGAGCTACATCACTCATGTCACAGCTAATATGCCCTCAGTTGCATTTGCATTCAACTCTCTCACTCACTCCCACTCTCCCTCTCCCCCTGCAGCACCGTCAATGTTAAGGCCGGCGAGCACATGACTGAGGAGTTTCTCAAGCTCAATCCACAGCACACGATACCCGTGCTCGATGACAACGGCGTCGTGGTGAGCGACTCTCATGTGATCTGCAGCTATCTGGCCGACAAGTACGCGGGCCAGGACGATGCGCTCTACCCAAAAGACGCGGCGCAGCGACGCCTGATCGACGCTCGGCTCTACTACGATTGCGGGCATTTGTTTCCGCGCGTGCGCTTCATTGTGGAGCCCGTGATTTACTTTGGCGTGGCGCAGATACCCGAGGATCGCATAAGCTACATGCAGCGGGCCTACGATGGGCTCGAGCACTGCCTGGCAGCAGGCAGCTTCCTGGCCGGCGATAAGCTGACCATTGCGGACTTGTGCAGTGTGGCAACGGTGACCACAGCGGCGGCCTTCGCGCCCATCGACGAGGCCACGTATCCCAAGCTAACCGAGTGGATAAGGCGTATGGAGGCGCTGCCCTACTACGAGGCCAACAATCAGCAGGGGCTCGATATGCTGGTCAAGCTGGTCAAGGGTCTGCTGGCCGAGCGACAGGCCTGAATGGCCGGACATCAATCAATATTGGCAATAATACACGAGATGTTGTCTTTCTCACTCTCTGCCTTTCTCTCTTTCTCTCCGTCTCCGTCTCCCTCGATACACAATGAGTTTCATTGAGTTTCATTTGAGCCGGCCGGAGGGGCTGGGCCAACTTGTTTGTGGCCGGAGGACACATAATAGGAGGAGGGCGATGGCAGCGAGGCAGCGCTATACGCAGCTGTTGGCCAAGTAATGGCAAAAGTTCGTTTTTTTTATGGGCTTCAGGGCTAACAACTTGCTGCATAGACTGTTTGAGCGAAATATAAGCCAAAGTTTTTGGACGCTTTTTGTTGGCGTTGCCTTTGCCGTTGCCTTTGCTGCTTGTTAGTCATTGATTACGAGTTGTAAGTGATCGCATTTATAGTTGTTAAGCTTGTTAACAATGTCCTGCGGCCACAATGGCGCAGCGCTTCACCGTGATTGATTCCGTCAGGCAGGCAGCGCGACAACAAAGGCGATAAGCGCTAACAGCGCATAGAGATAACAACTGAGAGTTTGTCTCTGTCCGCCCGCTTGGATTGCTGACTTTAATGTGGCCATCAGCCGATAATTATGTCTCTGCGCTGGGGCAGGTGAGACGCGTTTCAGCTGCGTTTTTCTAGCCATAAAACGTTTCGCAACAGCAACAGTTTTGTGCGAGACAGCGAGATTTTATGGCGCCGCCTGGAAGTATGCACTAAAAAACTTAACGCGTGTGAGCCATAAACGCGAGCTGCTTTCTTTGTTGTGCGAATTACTAGATGTGTTTAAGGCTTATATATATATATATATATATAAGCTATGGACATTAAGCTATTATTTAACAAATTATTTTGTGGCTTAGGGGAAATAAACAAGTTTAGTTTGTAGTGCTCTTAAGACAAAGCCAAAGAATCAATGAGATTATAAAGTCAGCCTGAAAGTATGCACTAAAATATTTAATTTGCTAGTTTGAGTCTGCTTATTGTTTTATCCCCTTTAACAGTTACTATATGCCTAAAATATATATATAAGTTATAACCTAATGCATTCATATGCTAACTATGTAACTTACACTAGTCAATTTTACAGCCTTCGCGTATCAAGTCATTCCGTTTTCCACTCGCCTGCATTTTCAAACGCCGCTCGAAAGTATGCAACAAAATTTAATGTAATTTTCTTTTCAGCTTAAGCAAACTTTGGCTGCTACTTGCGAAACATAAAAGATTATGCTTAACAAGTTCTGTGTACATAGCGAAATTTAAAACGCTTAAGACGTTATTTACCAGCCAAACAAGTTCAATACCCGCTCATTAACAAGAAACTGCCACAAAGCACCAGCCACTGGCTCATAAATTTCCCAAATTATGTGCACCGCCCTGAAAGTATGCAACAAATTGTGTGCACACTTTCAGGTCAATTGCAGCTAAGCAAAGTTGAAAACTTTTGATTGCCGAACAAAATAAACGAACATTAAGCGCTATGCTTAATTGCCAGCTAATCAAGTTCATTTGTCAGCTGCCACACGTCGTGCAACATTTAAGCCCTGGTTGCCAGAGTCAAGTCGAAGTCGAAGTCGAAGTTGCTAGTTGCCAGTTTCAAACTGCTGGCCACAAACTTTTGGCACTTTGCAGTTTTATTGTTGGCCATGTGAAGTACTTGACAACTTTAACAGCGAACAGCAGGAGCTAGAGCTACCACGAAAATAGCAGCCGAGAACAACAGCTGCCGTAAGTGCCAAAGCAAACACAATTCTTTTATGCAATGTGACAGCAGCGAGAAGATACACACACGCAGACACACCAATACACTCAGAACGAGTTAGTCAAACACCACACACACACACAGCAGCTGACATATACACTCAGGCATAACCTATATTAGTTTAGACCGCGTTTTAGTATCCCACGAGTGCAGCAGCCTAATGGCAACACACACACACACACACACCTACTCTCTCTCTCTCTCTCTCTCTGTCCCTCTCTGGCTGTCATCGTTATTTGTTGTCATTTGATGTTGCACATGCCATCGAATTAACTTGCCACGCGGCCAGCAAACAACGCAAACACTTTTTGGCTTTTGGCGCATAGTGGAAAAACTTTTCCATTTTCATTTTACGTTTTTCGTTTTCCGTTTTCGGTTTTCCTTTTTTGTTGCCACAGTGTCAAAAATTTTCGTTGCCCAGTGCCGGACCGCACTAAAGTTTGAGTCAACTTTCTGTTTCGTTTTTGGCCCCACACACACACACACACACACACACTCGACTGTTTTGTAGCTGTTGTGGTAGCTCGTCCTTTATGCTGGATTAAAATTTAATACTCTGCACAACTACAACAACAACGAGAAGAACAACAATGTAATTGCCCGAGCTGAGGCGACTGTCAATTACACTGCTGCTTAAGTTGTTTCGAGAAGTTATTGTTGTTTGACTAAGGTCACGTTAGACACGTTGAATGCAATGCAAATATATTCAATGTAAATTAATATCATTTAGATATCTTTGAATACAACTACTTAGTCTTTGAGCAAACTATCGCCTTGGAAATAGCAATAAAATTTAAATATTGCTAAAATATTCAGAAATATAAATTTAGCTCAAAATATGCCTAAATATATAAAATATGTAATATATAAGATATTTTTCTTATAAAATTACTATGTCGTATACTTAATATTATCCAAATTGAAAACGAAATGGCAAATTGTCAAATATTCAATATTTTCTAATGAAATTCATTTAAATGCCTTTGAAATCTATTGAAGCTCTTATAACAGAGCAATAAGAGCTCAAGTTACTTATAAATCTATGATTGAAATGGGTCGTATACTTAATATCAGAAAAATAATGAAAGTGGTATTTAATAATGAAATTAGGCTGCTGTTGATAGACAATTTTTGTTCAGTTTCCTGCAGACGTCGAGCTCTAAACTATATTATTAAATGAGATGAGAAACTGGAAGCATAAAAGTCTGAGTTTAGCTCGCATATATGTAATAAATTATATTATTATAGAGCTAAAGTTAGAGCTAGAGTGAGTGTCTTAAAAAATCATTATTCTAGCTATATATAGTAGACCATATATAGTATATAAACACTTTAAGCCTTTTAAGCAGCAAACTAGAGCTCATCTTTAATAACTTAGAGTATGGCTAAAAAATTGGTTAAAAAAAGAAAACAAAAAGCAAAAGTGAAAAGAGTACAAGAAAAACAAGTTGAAGCAAGGCAGACGGGCGTAAGCAACTGCATGATGCGCGTTCAACTAAAGTAAAACAAGAATAAATATGAAAAGTAGAGTGTAAAGTGTAGAGATCTATAGTGAAGATCAACTGGGATATGGGCGGAAGTTTGCAGCTCTATGAAGTCTATGGAAAGCCCATATACTCCTCTGCCTTTGCCGAGCAAGTATAACAAGGTTTGGCTGGCGAGTTAAGTAAAGTCAACACAATGTAACCGAAACTGAAAGCGAATTGGACTTGAGCTGAGCCAACACAATGAAAAAAGAAAGAAAGAACGAAAGAAAGTGGGAGCACAAAAAAAAAGGGGCAGTCGTATTGGAATAGTGGGCGTAACCAGGCTGGGCAGAGCGAGTCCTTTACGAGTTTGGTTTGCCGTTGCTAGTCATGATTAATGATGCCGTTGTGGGCTCGCATTTCCGCTTCGTTTAAAGTTGAAATGTCGTTGGCCATCTGCTGTTGCCAGCTTTTCTTGTTGCTATTGTTGTTGTTGGGCTTATCATTGTTTGCCTTTTGTGGGTTGCGGTTTGTTTAACATTGAAATTAACTTTGGCCATATAATATTTCAATTTCATTACGAATTTAGCCATAAACTGCAATAATATGTGCCAACTATGCCAATGCATAGCAATTTGAGCATTCATCTATATCTATATATATATACATACATACATATATATACATGCTTCCTCTATCGTTCAAAATGCATCGGCAATAATCTATAATGGAAATTTCAATGGCTATAACGAGTTTTGTATTCCAGCTCACATTTCCAATTGGATTCTGATTCGCTTCGTTAAAATCTGATTCGGATGCCAGCAATTATTTTCGCCCAAATTGGCAGGGGAGGTGGGGCAGACGAAGACGAAAGAGAGATGGAGAGTGAGTGAGTGAGAGAGGAAGGGAGTGAAAGACTGAGTGTGTGAGTGGGGAGGTACTTGCTGTGGTTGGGCTGGCAACTACACGATTCTGCTCTTGAGCTGCTGTCGGGCAAATTAAGTGAATCGCACAGAGATGCGCGCTTGGCGATACTCAGCGATACACAAATATCAATGAAAATAAGCACGAATATTTATATTTGAATTAATTTAATCTATTTAGTAATTTTTTAAAGACAAAAAAGCTTACTGCAGTTATGATAATGTTATAATAATAATAATATAATATAATAAATAGTTTATAGATATTATTTAACATTTTAATAAGTAAGCAAAAGAGTCTATGGCAATATGCTGAAAAATAAATTAAAGTAAACTTAAAAAATCAAAAAAAAAAAAAAAATTAAATTGAAAATTAAATAAAAAAATACATCTTTTAATATAAAATAAATAAATAAATAAAATATCTTATAAATTTACAAAAAATTGAATGTCTGAAAAACTACTGTTAATTTAAAATCATTCTAGGCGTAAATGGTAAATAATATATCTGAAAAATTACTCTAAAATTTAAATCAAGTTTTAACCAAAACTTAAATTTATATGTTGTTTTAATTTTAAATAAATTTTTCAGATATATATTGTAAATAAAATAGCATTTCAGTTGCCAATTTCATTATGAAGATATTAGGAAAAAAATATATAATAATAGATGCATAAATTAAAGCTCAAAGCTTAGCTCAAACTTGGCATACGTGATAAATAACATAATAATAAATATAATAATAAAATAAAAAATATAAAAATGTAAAATATTATAAAAAAAATTTAAAAAAAGACAAATAAATAATAAAGATACAAAAAATGTTGCTATAAAAATTTGTTATTATAAATTTTAAATAAATTTCTATAAAATTAAAAAAAAAATCTAATTTACAACTATTATCAATTTCAATATTTTATTTAAACTTCAACTGCTTTAGCTTTGTTTTACTCCCCAACTCTCGCCTCTCTTCCCTAACTCCCTACGATAAACGTGCTAAGCACGACTCCTGCTTAACTTTGCACTCGCATCCCTAACATAAGCTCACACACACACACACAGTCACGTGCTCAGCTGCAGCGCATGCATAGATTTTCGGTGTTACTTGAGCTGAATTTTGGAGCGCGCAGTGACACCTAACTGAAGTGCTCAAGTCAGAGCTGTGTCAGCTCTCTAATATATAATGGAGTATTAGTTCGTGGTCTATGCGCAGGTCAATCGGTTCAATTGACATCATCTTAATGGCAATAGATGCCACTTAGAGCAGCTGCAGCTGGCACGAATTGCTAATCAGAGCACAATGCGACGCTTAGTTGCGAGCAAACAGCTTGACAGGCGGAGAGGGGGAGAGGAGGACATGAATGGACTAGCCAAATGCACAGTGATTATGCTGGTCAGGACAACAGACTGACAGTCAGTCAGGCAGGCAGGCAGGACATGGACATGGACATAGACATGGTCAACTATCAAATGGATGCTGCTGGCTGCCGTCTGTCGTCTCTGTTGTCTGATAAGCGCAAAGTTTTCTCGCATTGTGCGCTGGCAAATGCAATTCAAATGAGCTCACTTCCCACAGTGGCCATGGCCAGTCTGTTATCCCTGACAGCTTCTGTCGACCTGCAGGCGAATACACACACACACACACGCACACACATACATACACTCACATATACACTCATATACTCACATATACTCATAGAAACACTCGCTGCATTCATTTCATTCGGTTCATATTCGATGCACGCTGATTGAGTGTCCTGCAATTTGAATGTTGTCAGCAGCAGCAGCAACAACAGCAACAGCAACAACATCTACAACAACTGCAACAACAACAAGGACAACAACAACATCATCCCCAGCTACAACATTTGCATAATTGCACTGGCTGCTGCTGCACAGAGCTTGATCAACAAATGCATACAAAAAGGCGTTCATTCTATGATTGAATCTACTTGGCACGCTTGGCAGCAGCCATGCCCACTCGCCGCCCACTCGTGGCAGCTGTCAGCTGCATTTAATCAATATGCAGCAGCAATAAACAAACAGAAACACTGAGACTAAATAATTGAATACATTTTATAATATTTATGGAAAATCTGATTTAATCAACCAACTGCAAACACTGTGAATGCAGAAATATGAGATGGAAGAGGGAGACAGAGCGAGAGAGAGCGAGCGAGAGAGAGAAAGAGAGATAGTATGAAGAGTCAGTGAGAGGTTGAGTGAAGAAGCCAGTGAGTGAGACTGAGTTAGAGAGACAGTGTGAGAGAGTGAGAGAGAACGAATGCAGATTAACTGACTGTGCAATGCTCTGTTTTAGAGCACATGCCGATAAAAGGAGTTACAATTGAAGTGAAGAGAGCTATTGGACATTATTTGAGCTTATTTTGAGGCCACGTTTTCGGCAGCTTTAGTCAACCACAGTTGCAATCTAGATGCCAACTCGACGGCTTATGCTTCATATAACTATCTGCATTGAAGGTAAGTGACAGCCACTCGGCTTTACACTCAGATTATAATATATATAGAGAGAGAGAGAGAGTCTTTAGAGAATATCAATCAAATATATGTCGTACATTACTACATTATACTGTGAAGTGAAAGTGTGAGAAAAGTCTGATTTGCCTATCCTATCCTAATTCTAATTCTGATCAATTTTGGCATGATGATGAAATACATAACAATTGAAAGAGAAACCCCAAAATGCCTCCGAGCACTCATCGACTAGAAGAGAGTGCAACATAAATAAACCAGGATCACCTGAGTGGACATTGAATATAAGTACGTGCACGCTGAGCCTTACAAACTCAGCGATAGGCTAAAGGTTACTAGAGACCAACAACATTGATAACATAATTTAAGCTATGATTTATGCATGAGTCAGGCCTCAGAAGAATAAAGACCCACCACGAAACTAAGCACCAGCGCAGCTTAAGTGTATTCATTTTGGCCAGAGATACTAATCGATTTCAATATATTCAGAGAGAGAGACAGAGAGAGACAGAGTAGTAGAGAGATGAGCAAAGAGAGAAAGAGAGAGAGAGAGAGAGAGAGAGAAAGAAAGAGAGATAGAGAGGGAGAGAGAGCCACAGATAGCTGTTGCTGAGTGAGAGCTATATGACTATTCAAGCCATGAGAAGAGGGTCATTATGACTATCAGTGGATGAGCTGGATGAGAAACAACTAGAAATTGTCATACTGGAATATACCATAAAAGATGAACTAACATTCCTTTTAGCTCTAGATCCATATGTACATATATCTATATATATTTCTCTTTATTTTTCTATATACTTAATTATTTTTATATTTCCATTGCCAAATTTAATTGAATTTCTGATAAGAAACTTAGCGCTACCACAGCCCATAAAGTCTGCTAAGCCACTCAGCCTCAGCTCTCTATCTCAGCCTCCCTCCTCTCCCACCCTCTCTCTATCTCTCTCTCTCTCTCTCTCTCTCTCTCTCTCTCTCTCCCACTCGCATCTCCACAACGATATCCAATTAGTGTTAACGCTTAAATACTCGCAAAGCTCATTAGAATAAATATGCATAAATAATATTGTTCTTTTGTTTTCGGCCAAGTTATTCATATGATAATAACGCAAATGCCATTAAAATATTTATGCGAGCCTGCTGCATAATCTATCCCTGTCTCTCTCTCTCTTTCTCTCTCTCTCTCTCTCTCTCTCTCTCGCTCTCTGTTTGCCTCTTTTTCTGTGGCCTTTTTGTTCGTTTATTCTTATTCATATCCAGTTTCAATTGTAATGCCCATTGGCATGTGAATATTATTTGCACGCACACACACACACTTACACACACACACACACACACACACTCAATCATACGCCCACGCACTATTTATGTAGGCTGCTTTTTGTTTTTGTTTGCCCGAGTGCGGAAATTGCTCCAAATGCTCAATAAAACTGCAATAAACTACAATAAATGGCCATATTTTGTCACACACACTCACACACACACACACTCACTGACACACACACTCACACACACAGACACTCACACATTCCTTCCTTCACCCACACAACAAACTTTTCCAATTAAAGCGCGCTTCAGTTGAATTATCGTAACCCAAACCCGAACCCAAGCGCTAACGCTAAGCCTAATCCTAACTCGCATCTTCAGCGTTAAATCTAAACCTTAACGTGGCTCTTAACTCATTCATTCATGTGGTTAATGTCTGTTTTCGCTGATTACAGAGCCCATAGGGAGGCAGGCTGGGCGGCAGGCCGAGCGCCTCTGCCTATGCCTGTTACCCCAACCACTTGAGTAGCTACGCCTCCTTTTCCTTCTGCTTGCCTCCCACTCCTCCCACTGGCTGCTGGTCTTGGCCCCGCTGCTTGCCTCTGCTTTTGGTTGCTCAAGTTACTTCCTCCGCTTCGCTTCTGTTTTTGGCTACTCCTCTTGCCTACTGCTTCTAGCCTCTCCTCTTGCCTGGAGACTTCTGCTGCTGGGTTCTCTCCTTGCCTACATCTTTTGCTGCCTCCTTTCACCTCCTCCTGTTGCCTGGTTCCCTAACCATTTTCCCTTGCCTCCTTCTGTTGCTTGCTCCTCTTGCTTTCTCCTCTAGCCTCCTCCTCTCAATCCTCATCTGCCCTCCCTCTCATAGTCCTCCTCTTGCCTCTAGCCTCCTTCTCTACCCTCCTTCTCTACCCTCCTTCTCTACCCTCCTTCTCCACCCTCTTTCTTTACTCCTCTCTTTCACCTCTCCTCTTCCCTTGCTCTGTTCCAACCTCTCTACCACCCACCTCTTCTACTAGGCCTTTTCTCCTCTTTTCTCTTACTCCTGCTTTACCATCCTCTTCTCCCATCCACTTGCCACTTGCCGTTTTCACGCTTTTTTGGCTCAATGCGCTCGAGTGTGGCAGCCGCTGCTGTCAGGTTTAAGCAATTAACTTTAGCTGCTGGCTGCGCATTGATTAACAGTTTATGTGCGTGTGTGAGAGAGAGAGAGAGAGAGAGAGAGAGAGAGAGAGAGAGAGAGAATCTGTGTGTAACTCTGGCAGCTGGCAAAAAACAACAAGCAAACGAAAAAAAAAGCTGTAAACCTCGTTGATTGCTTCATTTGATGCCTGATTAACGCTGCATTCTTGTTGGCCACAAAATGCATTTAGACGAGCGCCTCAAACTAGGCTATAAATCTGCACCAAACATGGCCAGGCACGTAGCACACAAAGTGGGTGTGAGTGTCTGGGAAAGAGAGAGAGAGAGAGAGAGAGAGAGAGAGATTGTGTGTGCAGTTGGTGCTGTCATTTTAGCCTTTTACTAGCTAGATTTAGCTCTTTTTAAGTGATGTGGGAAAGTAAGATGAGAATCGAAAGATGAGAGAGTTTGATAGAGTGAGAATAGAGAAAAAATAAGAGTGACAGAAAGAGTAAGAGGACGAAGAGGACATAGAGTAAAGTAAGAGTAAAAGTAAGTATAAGAGGTAGAGTAAGAGAAAGAGAAAAAGAAAGAATAACAGGAAAAACTAGGAGTAAAAGGAAGAGTAACAGGAAAATTAAGAGGAAGAGTGAGCAGAAAAGTAAGTGTAAGAGAGAATGTTAGAGAGAAAATCGTAGATGCTCATTTCGAGATCGTAAAATTTGATAATAAATTAATTAAGACTGAAAATAAAATTGTTCAAGCTTGAAGGTAAGGAAAGAAAGGATCCTTCAAGCAATTGTCACCCATTGGAAAATTGCTCAAGCATGAACAAAGTATTGACTTTTAGCTACTAACGTCTTCAATTACCGAGATAGCAGGCGAGCATTGAAAAATGTACGGCCAATGCCAAACCCCCTAAACATCGTAAAGCGACACAGCAGGATGAGAGCTTTGCTACAGTACACACGTTATGTTCCAGGCACACAAATCATATAAGGTCTAGGGACAAATGCCCTATAGAGTTTAAGACAAAATAAACTGAATTGAAAAAATATACCTTTTAAAGCTTCCCAAAATCCAATAAAAAATAAAAAAAATATATATATATAAAATATCAATAAATGGATAACGAATGAAATATGAATATAAACTCCAAAGACAAACAAATAATACTTCAATTCAGAAATTATACAAAATTTCGTTTGCCTCCATAAACCAATTTCAATTTCAGTTCAATAAGCCCGCCGCCCAGGGCAATGCTGGCAGCACTGTTCAGCTTCTCTCCCTCTCCCACTCCCTCTCTCTCCCTCTCTCTTTCTCTCTCCACAGCTGCACTACAATATGCAGCTTTGTCCTTCTTCTTCTTCTTTTTTGTGTCCCCGGGCAAGCTGTGCAACACGACTGCACTCTCCGCCACACCTGATCATCTCCACTCCAGCTCCCCCTGCTCTTTTCTTTCTTATCACTTTTCGTACATGCGTCCGTTCGTGTCTCTGCTATTTCGGCGTGTGTCTGCCTTGTTTTTGTTTGTCCGACACGCCGGACAGCAGTGCAGGTGCAGAGCACATGCTGTTGCTGTTGCTGTTGCCAGGAGCAACACGCACACACACACACATGTCTAATTGGGCGACTTATGCGCTGTCGCTTTTCGGCCCACATGACGTATACGTGTTTTGCATTTGCTCCAACATTTTTGGCAGCTTTTGTAATTTGGTTTTTAGCACAAAACGTGTGCGCCTGCTGGCCACAGCCAGAACATAAAGGACATCCAACAACAACAACAACAACAACAATGCGAACTGGTCTGGCAGCTGCTTTTAATTAAGTGCGTCTCGATGCGAGCTGCCAAATAAACGTATTCAAAGCGAGCGCCCGGTTGCTCCCAGATTCTTTGGAAATTTTTATGTAGAGGCGGCTGTAGAAGCAGGCCCTCCGCTCTCCCCCCTCCTCTCACCCTCTCTCTCTGTTCATCGAGCGTGCCTAATAAGCTAACGTCATGTTGTTGTCTCTGATTTAATTATCTTTTGATTTCATTTCTGGCAAAAGTTTCGTAATGCAAAGCAGCAGCAGCACCGGCAGCAGCAGCGGCAGCAAACGCATTATATATGGCCTCCGTGAGCAATTTTAATCCTTGCAGCAGCGCTCAGAATATACAGGTGAGTCAGCTGAGCTTAGCGTGTGAGGCAGCGGCAGCTGAAGAAAGCATTTCTATGCCTCAATACAGCTGCGTTTGCATTTAAAGTGGGAACCAAAGCGGAAGGTGTAGGTGTGGGTATATATATATGTATATATGTATGTGTATAGGTGTGTGTGAATAAAGGACACGTGAGCAGCTGAGCATAAGCCAGAGCCCAAGCCAAAGCCATAACCAAAGCCAGCAAAGGCCAGCTTGAGTCCATTATTAAGTTCCACAATGCGTGAGGGCATGTCTGTGTGTGTGTGTGTGTGTGTGTGGGTGTGCGTGTCTGTAAAGTTATTAAAAGCATTCAAAACATTTCGGCAGCTGGCGCTCGGGTCCTGTGTGGGCGCCGTGGGCGTGTCATTTACATAACTATATAGCTTAGACAAACATGAAATGCCGCCGCCTGCCCTGACACGAATACCCCTACCCTCGGCGCCACTCCAACCCCCACCCGCTGCCCTAGCGATAGGCAAATGCTCTACAATCTAACATAACCGCAACAAATTACCAATAAACAGCTGAAACAACAAATTGTTTTGTTGTTTGCTCGTTGTTGTTGTCGGAAATGAAGCAAATAAAAGTTGTTCAAGCATGGCCATGGCCCATTGTTGGAGCTCTGACGGACATGCGATTAGTATTGCCTCCCTACCTCCCTACCTCCCTCCCCGCCCGCTATAAATGATTATTTTATGCGCTCGAATTTGGTTTTGTAATCGGAAGATTAAAGTTGTCATCAAAGCAGCAGCAGCATGAAAGATACAAGAAATTGCTCATGAGCTGCGAGCTCCTGTGCGCAGAGATTAAGGCAAAGATGCAAATGTTAGAGATACAAGCCATAAAGGATATTAAGGATAGTTGGCGCTGCTCGACTAAAAGATACCCGAACTTTTGAGTTGAGCAGTTGTAGATCTTATATCTTCTACTATATATCTTTTATACTATATCTACCTTTTCTCTTCTATTTTCTATCTTCTATATTTTATGTTATATTATTATTTTTTATCTTCCACCTTTCTTCTTCCTTCTACTTTCTAGCTTCTTTGTTTTTCGAGTTTCCTTTTTATACCCTGAACCCATTAAAAATGGGAAATCAGGGTATAATGTTTTTGTTGAAATGTATGTAACAGGCAGAAGGAGGCGTGGCAGACCCCATAAAGTATATATATTCTTGATCAGGATGACAAGCCGAGTTGATATAGCCATGTCCGTCTGTCCGTCTGTCCGTCTGTCTGTCCGTATGTATGAACGCGTCGTTCTCAGAACCTATAAGAGCTAGAGACTTGAAATTTTTATGTAGGTTCCTGTATAGCACGAAAAGATCGAGTTTGTTAAAAAAAATCGATAACTGTCTTAATTTTAATGTTATCGATTAAAAACGAAATCGATGCTCAGTTATATAAATCTATATAATTCATCTTTAGAGCTAGAGTCTCCAAATTTTGCACTTAGTGTTATGTGAGCCTTATACAATTTCGGTTTTTGTTAAATTTTGGATGCCACGCCCCCTTCGCCTCAAATTTGTAAGTCCCGTATTTCAAATACTAGAGACTTGTGCTTTGGCACATACACACATATGGATGACATGATCACGCCCAACAAGTTTGATCAAAATCGTTGCGCTAGAAAAAAAGTTATTAAACATTTAATTTCCCATAGCATTGCCATGCAAATAGCAGGCAAAGAACAGCTGACGCACCGACTTGCGCTTGTGTGTGCTTGCGCCTGTGTATGTGTGTGTGTATGTTTTGCTTGTAATGAACGTACAAGTGCATGTGTATATAAAAGAAACGAAGAATGCAGGGTTCAGGGTATACCCTAGTCGAGCGGCCTCGACTAGAGTTTTCTTACTTGTTCTATTTTATATTCTTTATCCGCTATCCGCTATCTCCTATCCGCTATCCTCTATCTGTTGTCCGTTATCCACTATCCGACATTTTTATCCTCTATCCCAAATCCTCTCTCCTTTATCGCCTACCGACTATCCACTATCCGCTATCCGCAATAATGTATCTGTTATACTTTATCCACTATATTCTCTATCATCTATCATCTATCCTTTATCCTTCATCATCTATCCTTTATCATTTATCCTTTATCTTTTATCCTCTATCCTCTCCATCTTCTATTCTCTATCCACTATCCCATATCGTCTATCCTCTATCCTCTGTCCTCTATCCTCTGTCCTCTATCGTCTGTCCTCTATCCTATATCATCTTCATCTTCCATCTTCTATCCTCTATTCTCTATCCACTATCCACTATTCTCTATCCGTTATCCTCTAACCCATATCTTCTATCCTCTATCCCTTGCTATACCTCTCTATCCACTAGCCTATCCTATATGCTCTGCATCATCTATCTTTTACCTACAACATTTTATATCCAGTCTCCCACTTTTTTCTCACATCTTCCATCTTCTCCCCTTCCCCTTCTATCCTCAAATATTTCCATATCACAATTTAAAACCTGCTTTAAATGACCTTTCGCGAGAGGTGGTGCACCTTCTTGCCATATTCAGGTATCTAACATAAAATTGCATATTTATGGCCACACGAACCACTCGGCCCCCACAGTGGGGAGCCAAAGGATGTGCATGGAAATTATTGGTGTCAGTCTGTGTTGCACTTGTGGCAGTCGAGAGCAGTTTTCATTTGATTTCCATGTGCGGTCGCCACGCAGGCAAACGAACATGAATGTTTATGTTGCCAACAAGTTCCGACGGTTTCTGCAATTGTAAAGCCATCAGCACACACGAGAAGCCAGCTGGCAACGGGTATGGGGTCAGATTGCCACAGCAATGCGTCTATGGAGCAGCAGGAGCAGGAGCAGCAGCAGCTGCTGAGCAAACGTTTGCCAACTTGTTGCCGTGTTCAGCTGATGCGACTACTGATGCTGCTGGGGCTGGCTCTGCCTCTGCCTCTGTTTGTGCTGCTGGGGCTGCTGATGTGGCTGCTGCAATTTTGCGGCAACGTTAGCTATTGCTTTATGGCCTTAAGTCCTCACCCACTCTCAGCCTCAACTCAACCCAGCTCAAATGACTGCCCAGCCCCTTCCACTGGCCGCCCTCTAACCAATGTGGCATGTGCTGCGTATGAGTTGAGCCAACATGAATGTTATTTCATTTACTCAAATGTTTTTCCTATACACTGTTTACGAAACTAATAGAGGGTATATTGGTTTTGGTTTAAGAAAAGCTAGCTATATATACATCCCGTGAGTAAAGCTATTTGCATGCGTTTATCTAGCTTAAATCTATATATCTATTTACAGTTGTAGAGCCATTGGCTGTCATAAAATATCCGATAATTGTGAAGACATGCCTACTACATTATAAGGCTACAGTTTAAAGACAGTTTGAGAGCTTTCTATCACAGTTCGACAGTAACTAAGTACCATCATGACTCATCTCTGGCTCATGCAGTGCGCCAGCTCTTTAAGCTTTTCCCTTTGAACATAGTATATCGCAGTCGTGAACAGCCGCTCTCAGCACTCTCGTTTTTTTTAGTGCTTTGCGGCTCAGGGCTTTTGTGAGCTGATGAATTGGTTTTGCGGTCTTCCAGTCAAATGAACTTGGCTCTGAGCTTGGATTTTATATATGTATATATATAAACCACTTTTTAATATAATTTTTATATATTTATTTGAATTGGAATCTTTCGAGAGTGAAAAAGAGAGAGAGAGAGAGAGAGAGAGAGAGGCATACAAATTCATTAAGTTGCCCAGTTAACCAAACTAATTTCGCTCAAATGCTCAAATGCAAATGTATTTCGTGTGGTTTTTTGGGTTCCCTTTTGGAAACGACCAGCCACAACAACCACAACAACAACAACAACAGCTGCCCGATAAGGCAGTCAAGAGCCGTGGCACACAAAGCTGATGTAAAATTAGTGCGCCCAAATGTGTCCCAAGTGCGTGCGCCCGCCCCGCCGCGCGTGAGTAGTGTAATCATATTGCCCCTGCCCCTGCCTCTGCCTCTGCCTCTGCCTCTCTAAAAAAGAAATGATATAACGGCACATTTGTAATTTGTTGGGCAACAATGAAGTCGACATCGCACGCCTGCATAAAACACACAGCACTTGCGATGCCCCGCCAAGGCGCCACCCACCCAAGCCACCGCTCGCCTGCATAATTTATGCGAAATCAGCGACGCAAGCAACCTGCACCACCCACTAACACACCACATCACACCACACATCAATCCAGCACTCGCTCACCCTCCCACACTCTCTATCAGCCCAACTAACAGCTGCCAGCGGCGTCTGCACGTAAAATGCTTTAGCCGCGTTTCATTGTCGCCCACAAACCAGGAGAAAAAGGAAAAAAACAAATTTACAAATTTGGTAAAAAAATGTTGAACGCTTGGATTTCATACCTGTCACAGCAGCAGCAGCAGCAGATAAAGCGAGGCTGCGACAACTGTAGCTCAGCGCGCAGCGCCATCTTTCGAGCAAAGGCGCAAACTTTGTCTTCACTTCTGCTGCCGCCCTCTCGCCCCGCCTCTCTCTCTCTCTCCCACTCTCTGGCTGGGCTTATGGATAATCACCTTGAAAAACAGCGCGTTGTTTTTATCGCACTTTTTGCTTTTTCTTTCGCATGCTTTGCTCTGCTTTTGCTTATGCTCTTCTCTTCTTTTCCTTGGCACTGTGTTTATTTTTGCATAATTTTCTTTTATCCTTAGTCCAATGTATTTTTCATATTGTGCTTACCTGGCCAGCACTTACTCCAGCTCCGGCTCCTGCTCCATCTCCTTCTCCTTCAGAAATTGTCGTCTCGACAAATTTGTTTGCCTGCCAACTTTCTAAGCCCCCTAGAGAGAGAGAGAGAGAGGGCGAGCGAGTGTGTGCGTGTGTGAGTGAGGCAGCTAGTGTGCGATTGTGTTAGTAAGATTTGAAGATTTAGACTCGAAGTTTTCCATTTGATATCTTGCTCATTATGCGACGGCGAAGACAACAACAAAAATTGAAATTGCTTCGATATAAAACAACGAAAAGATTTCATTCAACTTCTTTGCTGGCTTTTTTCTTGGCCAAATTCAATGAGGCCAAGTTAGCGCCCCTAAATGTTTTGCTCATGAAAACAACAACAACTGAAACGGAAAACCGTTTGTACCAAATTATATTATTGCCATAAAGAAAACAGAAAACGGAAAGCGAATCTTTTTACAAACTCGTTACGTTTCTTTATTTTTTTATTCTCGATTTTCTTTTTTTTTTCGGGGCTGCCCAAAGGCCGCTTAAATGTTTACTTTACTGTGTTTCTTGTTGTCTGTTTGTTGTTGCTTTGTTTATGCTTTCAAATGAGTTTGAGGCGGCAGCACAACAAAGTTAAAAACTAACTTGCTGCCGCTGCTGTCCTGCCAAGTCCTTAATGTGTTACGAAAATATCAAACGTAATGAGGGTCAAGCCAGGCCCTGTGTTTGGGCATTTGCCTGTTCGGCGCGCCAAAAAGGGGAACCTTTTTATTTGCTCCTCGGCCCCGACCAGCTGCGGCTACTTGTTTGCCTTGCCCGAAGGCAAGCCACCGAAAAAGTAAAAGTGGCCGCAAAAGAAAACATGGATTTTATGCACAATGCTGCACATTTCAACTTTTTAAGTCAAAGCCTTAAGAATTTCAGCAGCCAAAACAGCTCAAAATAAACAATTAAGACTTGGCTTTAAAGGCATACAGTTTCATTTCATAACATTACAAAAATACAACACTTTGCATTGAAAACCTTCGACACTAAAATAATTGCCAATTTCATGCACATTTAAAAGAGCCGCCCATTTCTCCAGTTATCGAACAATTACGATAGCCAACCCACGTAAACGCAAAATGCGCAGCATATGCGCAAATTGCGCTACGTAAGGCAAATTTGCGTAAAGTTAGCTTTGCGCAATTTACACAAACAACGCTAAGTTGGCGGCACGCAATTTCGTACTCACGTTAAGTTGTCTGCTCTGCCAGTCACATTGGAATTTTACTTTATGTCACTTGCGGTCGCACTGACGCCAAAAAAACACACACAAAAAAAAATAGATGTAAACAACTTGATCGAATTCGCAAACAAAATTTAAATGTTTAGCTATACACTGCCTTGCGGGGGCTTTAAAACACTGACAAAGCTCACAGAGACGGGCATAAGCTTCGATCCACCTGTTTACGAGCAACGCTACTGCGCTGCCATTCAGATTTTAGAAGATGCGCGCTGGCTAAAGGAAATCAAAAAAGTCACCGAATTCGGGTACGTAATATTTGATCACGTTTCACAACAGGGTTACAGCCATTTTTAACCGAAACACTATTTAATTTACGCAGCTGCGCGGAGATGCGACTCTTTCAGTTGATGCGACGCATTGAAACTATCGAGAACATTTTGCAGGTGTGTAAAGCGTAATAGAGCATAATCATTTACCGTTAAATTTTACGTAGTTCGTAGTGATGGGGGAAAGCAAATGCAAACAAAGTGATCTTTTCTGGGTAATTTTTAAAGACATATAATTTCTATTTATTTTATTTTTATACGCAGTTTAATTCCTAGCTTAGACTTAATAATTATGATTTATGCAATAATAACCTTCATCTAGTTTTATAGTAAATACTTTTTTTTGTTTTTCTTGTTTTAAGAGGATTATCATTTATGTAAAATAACCGATATCCGGGTAAAAACTTAAACTGAGCAACTTAAGAAATTCTTTCAAATAAAAACTAATGTTAAACAATAATTTGCTATCAAGGCCAATGTATAACCTATATATATGTATATATATTATATATGTAAGTATATATATATATAATGTCTGTTTGAGTCGTAACAATTTCTGCTTAAATTGATTGTATAAAAAAGGAAAAACAGCAAAAATGACATAAAACAGTTTCTCTCTATTAATGTATATAGTGCGCTGAACAATTTCTTAATATGAATATATATATAGACTTTGATCCAATTTGAATGTTGCCTGCCTTTTTGATCATATTCTTCTGCCTTCTCTGACGACTTAACGATATTGGTTTATTCTCTAAAAAATACTTGAAAAACGCAGCATAACTAACTGTTAATCTATATATGCGTATGTACTATAAGTATGTATCAATATATGTAGTTTTGCCAGCTTCAGTTGTTTTTGTTTGCCTTCTTCACGTTCTTTCATAACAGTTCACACGATCTTCAATATCTAACGTATCGTATCGATAACTTGATAACTCGATAACTATCACTTGCGACAATGCCTGGACGAAGCGTTGACATTCCGCCCCTTGCCATAGCTGTTCTCATCATCGTACTGCCACACGCTGTAAACATCGTTCTGCATATTATGTGTGGCATAGTTGTTCTCCACATCCGCTTCAGTCTTATATAGACAACGACGCGTCCGTCGCTGTTTGCTTTGATCATCCGCCACCGCTGCCGCATTTCGGCTGGACTTGAGCTTTGCAGGTTGTTGTTCTACCTCACCGGTGGCGGATGCCATTGTCGCCGTCTGCTCCTTGCGTGTGGCACAGCCACGTTTATTATTACCACCCACCGTGGTCAGTGGTGTGCCAATTATACGCGGTGCCGCCGCCTGCTGTTGTGCGGGGTCATTCATGTTGTTCTTTGACTTGCTGCTGCGCTTGCGTGCGCCGCCTTTGCCCTTGCTGAGCTGCGGCAACTGTTGTCCTTGACTCACTTTGCTGCGCGGCTGACGACGTGCACGACGCACCTGCTTCGATTCCGTTGTGCTTTCACTATCAACACTCTGCTGATCACCAACATCCATCTAGATATACAAAGGAACATTAAGACATATTTTAGATATAGGAAATATAAAGGATAACACTTGCCTCTTCGTAATCACTTACGGCCTCTTCAGTTTCCTCCTCCTCTTCTGCTTCCTCCTCTTCTGCGTCCTCCTCATCTTCCTCCTCCTCCTCCTCTTCATCTTCCATTGCCTCTGCAGCTTCACCTGCCTGCTCGTTTGTCTCGTGCTCCTGCACGACCAACCCCTTATCCCTTCTGCTCTGCTCCACCGCCAATATCGCATAGGTCGGCTTGCCTTCGTATCGTCTGGGCAGACGCGAGTGCAGCGGGCAGATGACTTCCTCACGCTCAAACTCTTTGACCGCACGTTCGCGTGCTATTTGATCGGGATCCTGGGACAGCACCTCGGCCCATGAGAATTTCAACTTTTTGGCATTCTTCTTGTTGGACTTGGAACGCAGATTCTTAGGCGAAACACGATTCGTTAGCGAATGCTCCTGGAATGGGGTGCCGTACGTTGAGTTGCGCAACAGATTGCATAAGCTCTTGCCCTGCAAATCGAATATATCGCATTTGCCCACGCCATCCACTTCGTCCTTGATGGACACACGCGTACGCTGAATGTCTTGACTGCTCAACTGCATCTCGCTGCAATCGTAGCCAAGGCGTCGATATTCTCGCTTGAAGATGTTGCGATAACGCTCATAGTTGGGTCGCTCCTGATAGGCGAGCTGTCCGATCTGCTGCATGAATTCACCCAAATATTTAGGAACCTGTTTGCCATAAATTTGTCGCAGCATTTCACAGACATCCGTCATGAATAGCTCCTTGGCGCGATGCACCTTCTCCTGCTGCTGCTGCTGGGCCACATCGTTCCACGGCAAATAACCCTCCGACCAATACAACAGATTATAGCCCAAGCATTCCAAGTCGCTACGGCGCGAATGGGCGCCCAAATGGGCATCTCGCGATGTGAACTCCAAGGTGCCATCGTGCGCACGTCGCTGGTCCATTATGAAGGGTCTGTGCACGCCACGATCCTGATACTTGGAGGCCAGACCGAAATCGATCAGGAATATGTGCTCCTCCTCCACAGGCAAAAATTGATATTGCGTCGGCGTGCGCTTACTTCTGGCGCTTGCATTTCGCGAAGTCTCTGTGCTTTCGGCTTTGAGCGGCTTCTGCTTTGGCTCCTGGCGTCGGGTGACCATGCGATTGGAGGTGCGAGCGCGAGCGCGTGTACCTCGTTTCGTTGCACTGGCTGCACCCGAACGTCGCGCAAACGCGGGCACAAATTCATCGGAATCATTATCCGAGCTCTCCGCTGACTGTTCACTCTTGGCGTCCGCTTTCACCGGGTAGCCATCCTCGTTGAAGAGCTCCGAGTAGCTGACACGCTTGGCCGGACGCAGATAGTGTGACTTGACCATCTCCTCGTACATGGAACTAGCGTTGAAATTATCATTGCGACGACAGGAGCGCATAGGATTCGAGCCACTAAACTCGACGGTATTGACAACGCGCGGACGTCGCTTATTTTTGTTAACTGGTGTCTGATAGTTGTCCAGGCTGTTGCTATTGTTGCTATTTGTGGTGGCGCCATCATCAAAATCCTCATCCTCGTCCACATCTTCGACCTCCTGCTTGACGCCACCGATGCGCTTCAGCGCATACTTGTTCTCATTCTTTATAAAGTAGTCATCATCGTTAGTCTCCTGCTCCGAACTGTTGCCACTATCCGTTGTCTGTTGCTTCTCCTCGTAGTGTTCCTCGTAGTTCGCTTTGCCACCCTGCTGCACCGCTTGACGCTTCAGATACTTGCACTTGGATATCATCAGATTCTGTGCTTTAATATCATTATGGCAATAGCCTTTATCATGCAAATGCTCCAGCACATTGATAATGTGTATAGCCAGGACTAAGAGTGACTTTTGTGCCACTCGCGCATTCTTGATCAACGAATGCAGATCCCGATCATAGCGTGGCAGCACCAGAAACCTATAGCGCCCATCTCCAAAGTAATGTGTACCCGATGCAATGTAACTAGGAATTCCTGTGGGCGGGCCATGGCTAATGCTCGGCGGCAGCTTCTCTATGGCACACGCCTCGTTGCCCTCTGCTACAGCTGCAAGCGTAAATGATTAATCAATAACAATAAACTAAATTCAGATTTCCCTGCCAGCCACTTACACTCCGTCTGATTCGTATTGATGAGACAATGTATTTCCACGAAGAGCGGCCCATTCGAGTGTGGCTCTATTTTGACCACATATTTGGCGCTCTCTGAGCTGACCGGGCAGACGGTGTCATCCGATGCCAGAAATATCTCTCCAAAGTTGCCCTTGCCTATGAGTGAAGAGCATAAACAAGTTAATGAAGCCGATCAAAATAAGTTCAGCTATTTATGCCCACCTATAGGACGTCCTAGACGCCAGGCTTTGGACAGCACATCCCTCAAGATGGTGCCATTGACCACAGAGGGACGCAGCGTGTAAACGGGACGCGGCGATTCAGTTGTATTGGAATTATTGTGATCACTGTAGCCGCCGCTGGCGAACGTGGCCAATGATAAGAGAGAGGCACGTGGATTAACTGAACACTGGTTACGTGCTAGATGCTGTGACTGCGGCTGTGGTGTTTGCAACAGTTCGTTATTCGCAGATCCGGATGAGGATGAGTCCTCGTCATCGTTTTCATGCCAATCGAATTGATTTTTTTGCTCATCACTTAGGCGCTGACATTTCTCCACCTGGGAGGATTTAACGGCAGCACGTTTGCGTTTCCGTGCACTGCGATCTGATGATGGTTGCGTTTTGGTCTCATTGGTCTCCGACTGCGGTGGCATTTGCTGTTGTTGTTGATGGCTCCGTTCTGCTGCGATCCGTTTGCCCATGTTTTTAAACAGGCGGCAGTCGCTGGAGGAACGCTCCAATTTTCAAAAAAAATTCCAAATTTCCCCTCTAGTGGATCGATCGGTCAGTTGACAGTTTCAGTCAGTCTCAATTGCATAAAGGAACGTTGAATTTGAAATTGAGTTGTGTTTTGTTTTTATTTCTATTCTCTTTTGTTAATCACGTTTTGCTTTGCTCTTGACATTCGTGTTGGCTGTGCGGTAGGGAAGAGGAAGAGTGGCACTCATCAGTTTATTTTCGGTTATGTTTTAACTACCAATATTAAACAACATGCAAATCAATCATACTAAACAATAATCCTATTGTCTTAATTTAGTTTTTCTTTTTCTTTTCATTCTTTGCTATTTTTTGTTTTGCCACCACTAATTCTGGTTTCACGCTCTATTGTTTTGAATTTCGTTTGTTGCGCCGGCACAATGTGAATGGAACGCTGTCGCTTAAAACGGAATGGCAAAATTATGGGCACGGGGCACACGCATACATATCTACATACATACATACAGCCAGACATGCACACGCACTCACACTACAATACACTTGCGTGTGTATTGTGTTCACATACAAAACAAATAATTTTAACAAATCTCTGATAATTCCCCCACGACAATTAATCACTATTGCTAACACTGCAAAAACACACAATACATATATAATTATACATAGATTGATGCGAATTTCACATTCATCGACAAAATACACGACATTTTTATCAAGCGCCATGTCTGGCAACGGAACGAATAAATAAGACAGAGACGGCAGACACAGTGGCTTGCTTGCATGGAAGGGAATATATTGATTTAACTGGACCGCCGGCACAGGCCACAGCTGCTATATGCGAGCATTTTATTTTATTTTCAATACTTTTCATTTCTCGTTTAAGCACACGCACACACAATTCCCAGGCGGTGGGCCAAACGTTTGTTTAATTTCCATTTGCCACTTTTCAGTATGTATTTCTTTCACGTATTACAAGTTTTCTTCTTCTTGTTTTCACGTTGTCTTTTCCCCATTAAAATGCAATGCCAGAAAAATTTTCACTTCGCGCATTGCGAACTCACAACTAATGCTTACACTGTTGCATTTATGTGTTTAGTTGCACATTTTCACAATTTTTAGCAATTGAATATATTTATTTAGATACTCAATTGATTTTCACAACAAATTACATATTCTTCGTGCACTGCTACCCGTGCCTCGGAACACTCATACACGCACACAAACACACACACACACACACATATGTAGGTACGCAGTCTAAAGTGACAAGCCAATGTTTCAATGCCAAGTTGTTTCGCCATTTTGTTTCGACCCGTTTCTATGCAAAGTGTTGCCAGACTGTTGCACTTCTTACATTGTTGTGAAACAACTTGCCATTCACCCAGACGGTTGCATTTGAAAATTTATTTAAATTATTTGTGTAACGTTTCCATTTACAGGTGGACATTGATCAAGATGTACTAAAAGCGCATTTAAATCGCACAAATCCTTTGGTAAGCGATTTTATGAAGCACAGACTCGCACCCTTGCAAGTGCAAGTGCTGCTTGGCAGCGTTGCAGATGCGGCGGAGGAACTAAGAAATACAGACGCGGTCATAGCGTTAGAACTGTTAGTTTTAAATGGTAAAAAAGTATTATTATTTAATATATTTACATTTTGCAGCATTGAGCATGTCTATGACGATGTGCTGGCCAAGATACCTGTAAATATTTTTGGTTTTATCCAGCCAAAAATTGCGGTTTTCAGCACTCCGAATTCGGACTTCAACGAAATCTTCACGCGCTTCAGCCCGCTGCTGCCCAATGGATTTCGTCATCACGATCATAAATTTGAGTGGACCAGGCAGCAGTTTAAGACTTGGTGCTTGGGCATAACTGAAAAATATAAAAACTATATGTTTGCGCTGCTCGGAGTGGGTGATCCGCCCGAAGGGGAGGAGGCTCTGGGCCACGTCTCCCAAATAGCTTTGTTTGTGCGCAAGGATCTGCTGGGCTTATCCTTGACAGAGCCACTCACTATACCATCTCTGGATGATACTATGGGCAGCTATCAAAGTTTGCATATTGTGGACTTTCCTTTCAATAAGGATAATCGCACGCCTGAGGATAAAATCTGGACTGAAGTTGAATCTCAGCTATACAGATGCACCAGAGACGAGGATAACTATGATTCGGAGAGATTTGCCTATAAGCTGTCCTTGGCTGAGCTGTTGCGTAGAGTGGAGTATCTGGGCGCGACAAGGGAGCTGCTGCAGAAGCTATTGGAAGAGCACAAGAAAATTGTTGAAAATGATTTTGTGGTAATTGAGGAGGAGCTGGAGGAGGAGGAGGAGGACGAATGGGAGGTGGCAGACTATGAGCAGAGCGAAGAGAATGTGATGGGAAAAGCGAGGGTGGAGGAGGAGGTCGAAAATTGGGATGTTTGACAAGTATATACATATATAAGATCTTAAAATTATATATATAAATATACATTTTTCACATAACCATGATATATAGACTATATGCAGCTTCTATGAAGCTCTGTTTGAGACCAGACTTGACAGGGATAACCGTGTATATATAAAATAAGTTACTATATAAAAGATATGAAAAAATATATATATAAAATTTATAATTTATCGAGAAGAAAATCGATCTAAAGAACAACTAAAAAGCTGGAAAACAGGACTACATATTTGTGAAATATATATATAATAAATTATTATTATTATTATTATTATTATTATTATTATCCAAAAATTAAATACGAAAAAAATCAATTAGTAATATTAAAAATCAAATAAAAATAAAATCAATTTTTATTGATTTTTTTTTATATTTTATTTGTTATTATTATTATCTATTATGTATTATACCCAAGTTTCACATCTCTACGTTTTCCTTTCAACAAAACCTTGCCCAAAACCCATATGCTCCTTTATACTCAGCCGAGCAGGCATTCAAATAAATCTGGAACTCAGACTACAAATATCTCACATATGTATAAAGTATAGAAATGATATATGTATATATGGAGTTATGTAAGTTTTATCTAACACACGCATAGTGCTTAGCCTAAGTACCGCATAAATCAAATAAGACAAGAATCCCTTTCAAGGACTCTGTCTCTCCCTGGGGTCCAAGGGTTGTTTTGGGTCAGAACTATTCAATTTTCGCAGCCAATGCAGACTCCTCAGTCTGCACCCACTAAGCCCACTCGGATTGCAAAAATTCTGAGCTGGAATTGGGCTTCAGAAAGATGATGACGATGACGAGGCATCCGCTGCGTGCGTCTAGCGTGGCACCCTTCGCTGCACGGAAATTGCTTTTGTTTGGCAACTAGAGGGTGGCTACAGGCAGACAGGGCGACATTAAATATATAGACAGACATACATATATATACACAGATATATGTATGTGTTGTGTGTGGCTTGCAGCAAAGTTAATGTGGAGTTGACGTCGAGTCAGTTGCAAGTGAAACGAGCTACAGAACAGGCAACAGCCCAACAAATTGCCATAGCAGCTACCTTTACCTGTCGTGCCAACAAATTCATAAACATTCACTCATTCACAATAGCCCACTCCCTCCCTATATTGTAGTAATACTACCTTGAATTCTATGTCACATATAAATCGGAATTTAACTCAATTTTTATTACATTTGCCAGAGTGAGCGAGTGACTGTGTGCGTGCGTGTGTGTGTGTGTGTGCGCGGTTTTCGCGTGTCCTCAAATATATCTGTATATATATAAATCTATATCTTGGTTGTGGCTATATAGGTAACATTCATAGTCGCCTAGCTTAGTTACTGTCTAGCTTCAGCTTCGATATGGGCGATGAAGAAGGCGTCCCCGGAGCCGATAAGAAAATCGTGCACATCTATCCGCTCGTCAAGGTTGGTTTCACTTTCTGCCCAACTATCAGATACTCTACATATATATATCTATATCCTATATAGCACTCGGATATGAAGGAGGAAATGCGTCAAGAGGTCGTCGAGCTGGTCGTCAGCATGTGCGAGAAATTCTCAGCTAATTATGAGGTGAGCACGAGGGGAGAATCTTGGATACACTATAATATTTAGGCTAGGTATACGGGGTAGGTTATGGGCGCTCTATAAGGTGGTACACCTATACTAAGTTAACTTAATTCAGTTGTTTACGTATCAAAAGAAGTTGTTTTTATAGCTATGCTATAGCCTATATATCCTATAACTATATCATATTTAATATATAGATATAAATATATATATAAATATATATATAGACATGTATATAGATATAGGCATAGGTATAGATATAGATATGCTAGGAATCAGCTGTGGCTTAACATGTTGCTTCCCATGGAAGGGTTTAGTTTTGGTATTTTAGAAAAGTTGTTCATATAAAAAACAAGTTTTTTCGCCAGATCCTACACAGCTATATAATATAGTACTTAAATACTGATGAGAACATAGCGACTATCTTAAATATCTAACTAACTTTAAGATATCTTCTAAAACAGCAAAATTTTGCATACAAAAACGAATGCTTCTACCTATAAAGATTCTTCCTATAAGGGCATATATATGTAAACAGATCTATACACATAGCAGTCGAATATTGCTGGGTAATCTAGTGACGATCAATTTCTTGATTTTCGACAGATACTTGGTGTGAGATATAGTCATTCAATATTCATAAGAAGTTGCAACTTTATAATTTGCAGATTTGAAATCTGAAATGCTTAAATAAGATATCTTTGAGCATACGATAGTTTAGTTAGCCGTAGTTGCTCCTATGAGATATGATACAGTACTCTGATATAGTACACCCATCCTAACTACTTGTAGATGTAAGTCAAATATAGCTATAGGCCAAATATAGCTTAAGACCAACATAGCTCTGCCTAGTTTAAAGTAGATTCCTTTACAAATAAGAGAGCTATATGCCTATAAACAGAGATATTCCTATATAGATGCTTAATGGCATATACTATATATGAAGCATATACATATAAATCCTACATATAATATCCATAACTTATCAAAATCTTAAACTACAACTAAATTCCTATTCTCAGACTTGCGCCAGGATGATAAAGGACAGCATGGACAAGAAGTTCGGCATCTATTGGCACGTGGTGGTCGGCGAGGGCTTTGGCTTCGAAGTGTCCTACGAGACTGAGCACATACTCTATCTATTCTTTGCCGGCAACATGGCCATAGTGCTGTGGAAGTGCTCCTAGAGGAAGGGCCCCAGCCAACACAGACGCGCGTACCTAGAAAAAAACTACAAATGAGAATGGAAATTTTTGTATTCCCCGAGCATATGTCTATAGCATATATATAGATATATATATATATAGTTAATGTTATATGTATTAAGTTAAACCGAAATGTAAATATGGCTAGACGTTAGGATTGTTTGTGTTCATTGCCATGGCAACTGCAGCAGGAGGAAAATATATATTCATTAACAATTGAAAATTAATTTGAAGGATTTTCCTTTACTTCGTTTTAGTCACAAAAAGTTGGCTTATATAAAAACGTGTGTTTTGTACGGGCTTAGAGTAGGTTTTGCAGTTAATAGAACTGTACAATTTGTTGGCTTAGGCGTAGACGTCTTCTCGATCAGCGCCGGCGCCATCGCCGCCGTCCTCCAGGTTGGAGAAGAGCAGGAAGTGCGAGGTGCGATGCAGTTCGTGGTAGAACTCCTTCGGATTGGCCAATTGCAGTTCGTACTTCATATTCGGATCGTGGCGCACGCCCATAAAGTTATAGTTCCAGCTGCTCTGCGCCGGCACCATGAAGAAGCCCAGGAACTTGTTGGAGAGCAGCATCTGAACGCGTTCATAGTGCGAGGGCAGGTATCCTTTGGGATTGTTGCCCTTATCCGTATTCTTGGAGCCCCATTCGAAGCCGGACGGCGTCAGCTTGTAGGCCGTCAGCGAGCAGGAGCCGGGCGTGAAGGAGCAGGTTATGACGATTGTCTTCTCGCCATCCCAGTTGGAGTTCTCCTGCATGATCTTGGCGTGCGTCGTAATGTCTTGCGGCGAGAGCTGCGGCAATTCATTCGGCTGCGTATGTATCCAGCCGAGCGGCTCCATGTCCTTCAGATACTGATGCGTGGGCAGGGCATTGGGTAAGTTGATAGTCTGATGCGTGCCCCACTGCGGCGGCATCACAATGCAGCGTATCTCCTTCACCTGCGGATTATCCGGCGGACTCACGCCATACAGATAACCAGCGATCTGGGCACGCAAATCGGATATCGTCACGAACTTCTTCAATATATTCTTGGGCAGAATATACGTATAGCCCGTCTCCTTGATATCGTCGGAGCTGACATAGATGTGATTCGTACGCAAGTGCAAATTTGTGGCGGATATCGCACGCACGCGCCACTCGGTCTTCGAGCTGAACGTTTGCGTCTCGTAGTTGGACGTTGTTGACGTAATAATCTCGTCGCCGTGCTTGTTCGTCGTGCGCGTCGTGGTGGCCGTCAGTTGGTTCTGTTCCTTTGTCTGCTTCTCGATCTCGGCAATTTGTTGACGCTGTGCGGACGGTGCACTGATCTCCATGCCCAGAATGATGTCACGGATCTCGGACTGTGTGAGCGAGGCAACGTTCACGTTGTTCTTCTTGCCGTAATCGGCCAGAATGAGATCCTTCAGCTGCACCTCCACCTTGATCCATTCCTCGTCCGTCAACGTGGGCCAGATGTGATGCGCCTCCGTTATGGTTGTCTTATCCGGCTTCAGTATAATCTTCGTCCGCTCCGTGTTCACGTGTAGAGCACGCAATATCAAGATCAGACGACTGAAGGCCGTATATGAGGATATCGTCTTGAGCCAATCATCGTACAGATTGAACAACACCATCTGCGGCTCGGTGGCTTTGAGAATCAGATCACCAAACTTCTCCACCTTGAGGCAGGCCTGGAAGGGCAGCTGCAGCTCCGAGCCCTTGATCACAATGTTGGGGAAATCAAGTAAATGCACCTCGAGCGGATCCAACATGCCCTTACGTGTGACAATAATCTGTTTGGGCTGCTCCTCGACGGGCAGGGAGCGAATCAGGGCAGCAACTTCCTCAGCCGTCTTCCATTTGGCCAGCTGGCCCAAACGCTTCTGGCCCGCCCACACGGACGTGTGGATAATCTTCAAGAAGAGCTGTCCCGTGCGCGGATTGAAGATGAAGATGGCGCCATTGATGGGCTTTGTTGTCAGATTGCCCTCGAAGGTCTTGTGTATGGTGACGCGATAGACATTCGTATCGTCCACGAACCAAATGATCTGATTCGAGAAGAGTTCACCATAGTTCTGGGAGCTGAGATACGGCTCCGTCGGCTCCGATGAGTACAGCTGCAAGGCCTTGCGTATACGCTCGCGTAGCACATAAAGCGCCGGATTGGCCTTCATGATCTTGGCCATGGCCTGCTGGATGAGTGTCTTGCAGCCGGGGAACCAATTGCCGTAGGCCGAGTGCAAATTGTAGGCCAAATCAATGGCAATGAGCACGCCCGTCGGCGACGGATAAATGGACATGTTGTCCGTGGTGTAATCCAGGAACTTTGCCCTTGCATAACGCTCCACGTCGTGCGAATCGTAGTCGCCCCAGCGCAGCTGGATATCCAGCCAATACTTTTGCGTCGTTGTATTGTCCATGGTGTCCTTGGTATCGGCTAGCAGCGATGGACGCGAGACATTCCATTTGTAGGCGGGGAAGAGCAGAATATCCGCACACGAGGAGTTCATTTTATATGATTTACGCGGATGTATGGTCTCCTTCTGCACCGTCTCAATCTCGAGGGCGTCCAGCTCCTGATCGAATACCTGACACAAGTCCATGACAATGGACTCGTGTATCTTTTGCCACAAGTGAGCACGGAAGATTTGGATCAACGAGATCTTCAGCGTGGGAATCTTGCCGTGCATGAAAATACCCGTTAGATCTAGCTGCACCTGGAAACCAACGTAAACGTTGGCACGATTGATAGTAGGTGACCACCAGAGGGTGAAGCGACGATTGGGTATCTGATTGAGACCAGAGCGCTGAGCATTTGTCAGCTTCTTGTACTTCATGGACTCTTCAAAGCCGGATGCCTTCTCCCAGAACAGACCCTCCCACGTGGGGAAGTAGGTGCCCTTGAATAGCGTGTGCTCCAAGATGCCTTCCACACCGCCCAACGCCTGTATCATGTCTGTGCGATAGTTGTTCAGATTCCACAATTTGCCATCGTGACGCTGATGTGTCCACCAGAAGGGATTCTGCTTGAGCACCTGATACTGCTTGAACTCTGTGCGAATGCGCCAGCCCTTATCATACGCCAGCGTGTGGCGATCCTTCTGGAACAGGGTATTGATACGCGGTATGCCACGATCCCAGCTGTCCTCCAGATCTTCGAGTGTCAAACGACGATTCTGTGCATTCGCCTCCTGTCGCTTTAGAGCATACTCTGCCCACACACGCTGCGAGTCTATAAACTCACTCTCCCATGGCTGTATATAACGATACAGATTTGGTATAAGCTGATCCTCGTCGTGCGACATGCCTGTTCAGATTTGCCAGTTAAAGAAGAAATAGGGAAGATATATTGCTTCACTTACCGGAGCGGAAATGCGTGATGCCTACGTCAGTCTGCTTGGACCAGCGCAGATCGGATTGTGGAATGAGCACATGACCCATGCTCAACATGCCCAAGCCGCCCAACTCCTTGGGCGTATAGAACACCACGGGCGGGAAACGCGACGGCATTTTAGAGTTCAAGCCAATCTTGATACGGGTTTGTATCTTATTTTCACACTTAACCAGCAAATCTAGCAGCTCCTGCGTATTGACAACAGCCTCGCGGAAATAGGTCATGAGACCAATCAAAGCGGTGTTCCACTTGTTGACAATCTGGAGGGGATTAGGTCAGATTAGATTAAGCACTCTTTTAGGCATATCTAACTAAACCCACCTTTGTAAACGTGGTAGAACCAGAGGCCATTAGAATTTGTCGCACACGGTTGTGGAAGCGTCCAAGGGACTCGTCATCCACGCGCAGGAAACACTGAGCCGTGCGCTCCTTGGTTATTTCATTCTGCAAATTCCAAACTCCATCGCGATGCGTAAACTCCTCGTTTTGCGTGCGGCACTAAAGAAAAAATAAAAGAAATAAAATAAATTATTAACTGAACTTCAATCAGATTCAAATCTAAAGGAACCTTGGGCAGAATGCGACACTCGAAGCCGCTCATGTTGAATAGCAAATTGGGATTATCCTTGGAATAGACCGAGACGAAAGTGCTCTCCCAGCCAATTGTAGTTACAGAGCGAGGCAAACGGTTTTTAATGTCCCAGAACACAGCGCGACCCCTGGAGCAAAGAAAGCAATCATTAAACAAACGAAAGTTGGCAAGGATTGGCTTGAAAACCTACAGATTAACATCGTGTTTCATCAAGCGCATTCTCGCATCGCGTGGCCAGCATTTCTTGTTATTATAGCCCACAATATTCTCATTATTGGGATCGGGATGTTCGGTGAGATAACGCTGAATAAGATCACGTGCCTCCTCAGCCGAAAACCTGAAGAACAAATGTATGCGATCCACATAGCGACAGTAGAGTCGTATGGGATGCGCTGTCTCTGTGACTGCATCCTGGAATGTTAGGAAATCGTTGGGCATTTGCGGCGGACCAGCCATCTCGCTGGAACGGTGCAGACCCAGCACCAACAAGTCCAAGACAAGTCCATAGTATTGTGTAATGAACGAAGAGAATTGCAGGCCACGTATAATGCCATAACTGTTTGTGTGATTCATGTCCTTGTAGTTGATGACCACGTTATTCTTGGCTGTCATATAATCGGCGATATTGTGATCCACGATGAGACGCAGCAGACGATTGAGCAAGGTCAAATCAATCTTCTCGTAAAGTTTCTCAAAGCGTGACTCAAGCAGCACATTGCATTCGCCCTCACCCACGTCCCAGACATCTTGCAGATTGTTGATGCCTGTGGAGGGAACAGAAGAGAGTGATTAAAGCTTGAACTTTAGATATAAATCTTTAGCTTAGATTAACTCTTAGTCTCTTTCAATTGTAGCTTTAAGGCGTCACCTTCGGCGTGAGGTTTGCAACAAGGGGATGGAATCAAAACTCATCACTTTGCCACAAATCACACGCCCAAAATGCCCAGATCATGGAGCACTCTTCGGAGTATTTTATGCAGCCTTTGCTACCTTGACACCACTTGTAGGCCAGTAGCGGTGGTGGTTCTGTATCGCTGGGCTTGATCCAGGGCGGAAACAGTCGACGCTTGTCTGCCTCGTACCACAGATACTGATCCAAATAGGCATCTGTGATCTTCTCCAAAGGCTCCACTTCGTAAACAGGTATCAAATGGCTATACAAGTCCATGAACTCAATGCCCACCTGGAAAGAGAAGATACTGATTAAACAATACTGATTATCAAGCAATATATCCGAGTCCTACCTCCTTGAAGGCACGCTGTGTCAGCAGATGACGCTTAATACGGGACAGCGCCTCATGAGGATTATCATAGGCCTGCTCAATCAGACCCAGCTCCTCGCGCTGGCTTTGATTCAAGCGCGACTTAACGCTATAAGCTTCCTTAAGACGCTCCAAGGCCAAAATCAGCAGCTTAGTATCGTGCTTGTAAGAAAGAGGCGGAAAAGGTATGGGTGCAAAGCGACGCGACTCCAGCCAATGCACCGTTGTGGTATATATGGCCACAGCCTCCTCGGGCGATATGTAGGGTCCATCCTTGAGGTAGTTGTGTTGCCGTTCCTGCTCGGCCTTCAAATACAAACGAGTCAAACGACCCAAATTCTTTTTGCACACAGTCTTATCCACAGTGGCTCCACGGCGTATGCGCTCACGATTGTAGTGCGCCGTATTCGTCCACCAATCGGCTTTCATCTTTACATAACGCAAGATCATGTTCTCGATGGGTATGGGCAGGCCGGGCACCTTCCACGGTATGTTGGCCTTCCAGCAGCGCCAAGCCTCCGACAGATGTTGGAGTATGGTACGCGCCTTATTCTGCTTAATGCCCTCGGGCATCATGTCCACAATGTCGTGCATGACTGAGGCACGTAGCTCCAAATCGAAATGGGACTCAACACGCTGTTTGGTAACCGTCTTGGCCACGCCCTTAGAATGACGACCCTCGAACTGACGGGACAACAGGTTGCCCAGCCAGCGTTCGAGCAGCGGTGTAATGCCGCGCATAAAGAACAACCAAACACGCCAGCCAGGCGCCCAGAAGCCACAGCCGGGACCCTTGCCCACGGGTCCCGTATTGAAGCGATAGTAGATCAAATGCTTCAAATCCTTGCACATGCGTATCTGCCTCATCAGCTTGTACTTGTAGCGATACATACCCGTCAGCTGACCCACATGGGCAAAAATATACTGTAAACCATCAGCTAGCTGAAAGGCGTCCACATTGTTGAGGCGATACTGTACGTGCGAGTCAATGATTAGTTTGGTCAGACGTAATATCTCACGGCACAAATGGAAAGCTGTAAGAGAGTTGAATGAATACTAAATATATATTAAGAGATATATATATTCTATTTAATTACCATTGCCGAAACGTGACTTTTTACGCTCCTTTGTGGTCAAGGTCTTGACCGGCTTCAAGTTGAAGTTATAGTCCAAATGCAGGTAGTTAAGATTCTTACGATGAATAAGCAGATTGAGCATGTTGTAGCCCTGGCGACACACCTGCAAACCAGCCTCAACCCAATCCAACGTGGTGGTTTGGAAGAACTTGGTGGCCTTGAACGAACGGAACAAATAGCTGAAATAGAAAATATAAAAGATAAATTATATTTATAAAGGTTTTAACCAATTATTTCCATGTTTAACCCACCGTTTCTTTTGTGGCTTCGGCTTGCGATGCTTCAGCGCATTGAGCACGTAGTATTTGAGCAGTTTCTGATAGCTGACGCGCACCTTGACCGGGTGGCCAGGTGGACAGTGCTCCTTGTACCAGCACTTGACCAGTGGCACATCGATAGCACGACGTGAGCGACCCGAACGCATGTTAAATGGGCGCGGTGCCCACAACAGCGCAATGCCATTGGCTGTATTGTCCGTATAGAGCGGCGTGTCCTGCAGAAAAGGCTGCACATCATCGGGCAGCGTAAAGTCCTCATCATCGTCGGGCATAGGCTCCTGGATCTTCGAATTGGCATTACGATGCGAAATGGGATTGATTAGAGGATCAAAGTAAAAGGCAGGCAAATCAGGATCCTCGGTCTTGATATAGACAACGTTGGGGGTGTGATACCTGGAGTAAAGAATAAAGATATTATATATATGTCAATGATAACTTTAGATATGTATATAGAGCTTAGAGTCTATGTTTGTTTGCAACTATCAGCAGTTAAAATTTAGTCTTGAAAATCATAACGAACATTTACATTGCACAACCCATTCGAAGACAATCGCTAAATTGGTAGTAAAGTGGGCGTGGTTATTTAATCTAACATGGCTTTGAGCGCTGCCAGCAAATGTCTTAAGCTGGAAACTCTACGGCCTTGTAGCTATAACTAATTACAAATTATATATAATAGACTATAACTTACCAGCTGAGATGCACAAAATGCGGCATATTGTTGTATAGATATGGAAATGCAATGCGATACTCAGTGCGTATGGGTTGTCTTATAATAACTTTGTTAATATCATTGAACTCATTCCAGTCCTCGTCACTGCAAGGAATAGAAAATATTTCGTATAAGTCTCTCTATATTTCAATATTTATTTTTCATGCCCTTACCCAACATTATGATCTTTGATGAGCGGCTCAAACTTCGGTCCGCCAGGTATGGCCATGTTGAGCGCTTTAGCTGTAAAGAAGCTCTTTGGATCGAATAGATAAAAGAAATTATTGTCCACCAAGTCGGTGAGCAGCTGGTTGGCCAGACGATAGAGCGTAGCCAGCTGTGGCAACGACAGGTTCCACTTGCGATAAGTGGAGCCATTCACAAATCTAAAAATAAACATAAGAGTTTATTTTTATTCAGTTTAATTTTTTATATAGTTGTTCTGCTTACTGCGTATCGACCAGCGGCCTATGATCATAGAACCATTTGTAGACAGCGTTGTCTTCATCGTTGTCCAACTCGATTTGTATGGCCTCCAATGGCTCGACATCAAGTACGTTGTCTGCGTAGTCCAGTGGGGGCTCCTCATCGTCAAAGGGCGGAAAACGCATGCGCTTAAAGTGGCGACGATCACGCTTCTCACGACGCATCATAATCCACATGGTGCTGCAAAAGGTGACCTTCTTATAAGCCTAATTTAATTATAAGTTACTCAAATGAAACTTACCCCCATTGGGCTATGTAGACCGGCTCAATTACCCAGGGTATCTCGTTGACAAAGGTTATGGCTCCCGTTATGTGGTAGAGCACCTGGACATCTCTTATTTGCTCCCAGGGCATGGGCATGTTCTCGAGCAGCTTGAGCACTGCATGTGGCATATATTTGAGTGCGCCCAGATAGACACGTTTGTCGTGACGATATTTGCGAGAGGTCATATCACCATGATCGCGTATGATCTTGCGTATATGCTCCGGCGGCATGTCCTCTTTCTGTGTATCAATAAAGCCGAATTTGCGTTTCTCGGCAAATCGCTTGGACTGCAAATGCTGCCATTTGATCGCCTTCTCCTGCAACTTGTCCTCGGTCAGAATATCCGGCTTTGGTGTCGGTATCTGACCAAGCTGTGGCTGAGGCACGCCCTGCGCCGGCACTGGTATGCCATTGGCATGAGCCGACGGGGGTAACGGTGCACCAGGTGGTGGTATTTGCTGTATCTGGTTGGCCATCT
Source organism: Drosophila repleta (assembly GCA_018903745.1). NCBI lineage: Eukaryota > Metazoa > Arthropoda > Insecta > Diptera > Drosophilidae > Drosophila > Drosophila repleta. The sequence goes on from JAEIGN010000497.1 coordinate 5,961,241, forward strand.
GATGCTGGGCATGCAGCTGCGCCTGCTGAGCATGGGCCGCCGCGTACGCCTGCTGCTGGGCCATTAATTGGGCGGCCCAAGCATTTGGCGGTATCATATACGGCGGTATAGACATCGCTCAGTCTACTTTAAATCGATAATGAAAAAATACATATACACATTAAATAAGAAAAAAAGCACACAAACTATACACACGTTTCGTTTACGCGGAAAAAGAGCAAGAAGCAGAGAGCAGCAGCAGCAGACGTCGCCGCGTTTTGCTGTTTTCACCACAGCAATTTCGGCGCAAAGAATATGTGCCGCCCACAAATTTCAGTATTTAAACTATATAGAAAACATATATATGTTAAATAATTACCTAATTGTACAATTTCAAGCACTTTTTGTTGGTTTTTTAACAATTTTCCGGTTTCTCTTGCAAAACGTTTACGAAGCGGCAGACATTTTTCAGAGATGAGCCGATATTATTTGCAAGCCAACATCGATAGGCGATAGCTGAATCTAGGCCTAACTAAACTAATCGATATTTAGACGTTAGGCAAATATGGACATGGAATCGATTTCAAAACAAATAAAAACAAACTAAAGAAACCCCCAACCATGTTCTAATTGTAATAATGAATGAGCAGAGCATTTATTTGCATTGCTTATTATTACCTTTTTAATATGTAGTGCGTCAGCATATTTACCCACTGACGAATATCTGGAATTTTACGCTGTTTTCTTAATTTACTGATTAGTTTTAATTATTGTTTGAGTTCAGAAACAAAACAATTTGTGTGTAATATGTGACCCTGGCGCGGCATATCTGAACACAACCATTTTAAACAATTCACACTCAATTGATGACTTCTCCAGACTTATGTTTGACCAATCAATGAGCATCATATGAAAAATCAATCTCCGGCTATTTATTTTTTTGCGCACTATATAAAAGGCCGACTCCAGGTTGCAGATCAACACAGTTCAATAACAACAGCGCTACCAAACAGAACCCGCATTCGAGCGAAAGGCGTTAATTTGCTAGGAAAAACAACAAAAATTTCTATTGCTACATTTCGCATATACGAGAAAATACTAACAATGGCAAAGGTAAGAGATCTATTTGGATTCGTATATATGTATATACACATATGTATATATTTGTACTTGAATTTACTTAACTGTACTCTATTTTCAGTTCTTACTAGGATTTCTGTGCTTCACTGTGCTAGTTTTGATGTACGCCCAAGCGGCTCCAGCTGAGGTGAGCCTAAATTTCAATTAGTTTTTAATTTAATTTAATTTAATTTTTTATTTTAAATATTTTTTCCTTCTATAACTATTGTTGTATAATATTTTACTTTTTATTTTTAGTTTAATTTTTTTAATTTAATTTATTTATTTATTAACATATTTTATTTTAATTTTTAATTTTCTTTAATATATTAATAAATTTTTAAAAATTTTTTTAAATTTTTCTCATAGAGCATAGCAACTGCTGATGCCGCCGACGAGGTCGACGACCTGTCTACGGCGGACAGCATAGGCGTCGGCTACTATGCGCCGTCGTACTACAGTCCATATTATGGCGGAGGCGGCTATGGCGGCTACAAATACGGCGGATACAGCGGCTATGGCTATGGTGGATACAGGGGCTACGGACGCTACTATCGCCGACCCATTTATCCAGTTTGGGGCTGAGACCAATGCAACGCAATACAACGGACCGTTAGCCATTTAGATTTGTACATAGTATATATATTTTTGTGTTTAACACTTATAATTTTATAATATTTTATACATATGTATTTATAGCACTTGTAATTGAGATACTAACTAACAAATGAATAAATAATTATTTAGCTGAGAAACTTTGTTTATTTTCTATAAAGCAAAAATTCCTTTTCTCTTTGGAGAAAAAAGTAAATTTGAATTATAAAAGAAGTAAAGAAAAATTATTTTTTAAAAGAAAAAAATATTTTAAAACAATATCTTTTAAAATTAAAAATATATTTTTAAAAAAATATAAAAAATAATTTAAAAACAAAAATAAAAAAAATTTTTTTAAATATTTCTTTTTAAATATAAAAAAATATTTAAAAACAAAAATAAAGAAAAATTATTTACCAGGAATAAAAACTACATTTGTAGTTAATGCTTTTATTTAATAAAAAAAATAAATTATGAAGAGCTTTGTTCAGATCGAAGTTTTTTACATTCAAAAAGGTATAAATCTTGGAAATTCGAAATATATTTTATATATATAATATATATATACATTCATATAATATATTTTATTGATATATCCTCTAGCATTATATAAATTTTCTTAAATTTCACTGTGTTTTTAGACGCCTCTGCAACGCACACAACATCAAGTGTCTTTCTTTATAAAATATATATATTATCAAAATACTTGTAGCGCCTTTCTCTCGACCACTGTGTCAACCAGATAAATTCAACAACTAACAGCATGGCAGGCAGCTATAAACGACTGATTAATACTCGTTCAGAAAAAAAGAAGCTAAAGTTAGCTATAAATTAATATTTCTTGGGTCTCACCTCCTCTATAGAGGTTTTTGGTCTTGCAGTTAAAGCTGCTCATCCTGAGACTATAGCTTTGAAAGATATAGTTTTTGACTTGCGATAATCTTAAAAGAGCTATATCTGACCTAAGTCTGAATACCTAGCCAGATGAGGCCTTACATGAGTAAACATACATATATATTGGTCGAAAACCAATATTCCCGTCAACCTGCTCGAGCGAGCATAGCAAACGAGTTCAGTCAGTGTTTCATTTGTTTTGACACAAGATGACGTCATAAGTGCTTTTGACCCCACAACAATTAACAAAAAATAAGTTAACATTTATTACTTGACAGACAAAAAAATGATATTTTTATTGTTTTCGTTTTTCTTTTGGGTTTTGCGTTTTTGCACTGATTAACGTAGTTTGAAAACCGGATTACCAAGAGAGTCTTTAAAGCGCTTCCGAAGAAGATGATCATAAAAACAAAGTTGTAGACGACGCGACGTAACAGAAAGTGTTAGCCAAGTGCTAGATACATATACATATATATAAACTCTATATACCATATATGAAGTTGAACTCTGAAGCCCCAACGAAAAGATTTACGACACACACAAGCTCCAAGCGTAATGAGTGCAGATCAAAAGGTTCAAAAAGAAAAACAAATTTCAGCTTTTTGTAAATTTCACTAAAATAAAAAAAGTTTAAAATATTTTGGTCTTTTTTTTTGTAATTTTTAAGTAATTTTTTTAAAGTGGCAAACGAAACAATTTGTTAAGTTAAGATGTGTTTAAAGCCATAGTAATAATATATAGGTAAATATATATATATGCGAGGGTGGCAAGAAAAGTTGGCAAGTTAAAGAAAAATATATTAATACAATTAATTTTTTAATATATATTAAAAAATATATAAATAAAATTAATTTTTGTTATATATATTAATTTAGTTTTATATTCTTTTCAGCTCTGCAACTTCTTCGTACACCCCTCGCATATATACACGAAGCTTCTAGTGATGCCTGCGCGCATGCCCCTTGTGCGTTTGCTTCTTGTGATGCGCGGACTTCTGATGCGCATGCTGTGAGCGATTGTTCTTGGCCGCTTTGCCGTTCTTGGGCAGCTTGTGGCGTCTGCCGTGGCGCGTCGCCTTGGAGTGATGCGGAACGATGGGCACATGCACGCGTCCATGGTTCACATTCTCCTTCTCCTTGTCAATGTGATGATGATGCTTGTGAGACTGTGCTGTCTTGTGATGCTCAGCTGCGGGAGCCACCGCATGGTGCTTCGGGTGGTGCTCGGGCAGCTGGACAGCGTGTTGTGGCTTTTGGTCGTCCTCGACTGGCTGGATGGCCAGCGCAAGGGCCAACAGCAGTGTGGCAATTATAAAAAGCTAGAGATTGAAGATAGAAGTAAATATGAATTCTTTAAAATTTTAAATATAAATAAGAATTAATAAAACAAAAATAATAAATAAAAATACGAAAATAAATTAAAAATTTAAATAAAATTAATTTTTAAAAATATTTTGTTCATTTATTAAAGTTATTTTTATATATTTTTTATTGAAATATTAAAAAAAAATAGTAAAAATTTTTAAAATAAAATTTTAAAATTATTAAATAATTTTTAAAATATATAAAAGCAAAATTAATTGATATAAATATTGATATATAAAAAAAAATATTAAATATATATTTGAAGTTAACAAATTAGCTCATTATTTTAGTCAAATATATTATATGCTAAAAAAAATTAAAAACCATTTTTTAAATTAAAAAAATATATATATATTTAAAATATATATCTTTTTAAAAATTATTTTTATACATTTCTACATTGTAAATATAAATTTTAATATAAAAAATCAAAATAATTAAAGCTCTATAGTTTTGAAAGAGTAGATAATAGAAGTCAATAAAGAGTCAATTGCTGATAGTGCCTGAAATTCCGGAATACTTCATATGAGTTTATTGCCTGTGCTACTGTTGATTAATAAAATATCAATAAAGAGTTGAACTTTGCCTATCTAAGATAGTTAAGCTGCTTAACTTAGTAAGAGCCAAAAGCAATTGAGGATAATCTAAAGCAGACGGCATATAATTCAAGCAATAAAAAAATTTTAATATTATATATATTTCATAATATATGCGTCGCATATCGTCCTCATTTTGTGTAACTTTATAACAAAAACCAATCAAAACAATTTCGTCTATAAGCTTTTAACATATTCCATCCGGTTCTGGATTGGGGGAGCTGCTATCTCAGCGGATAAGATAACGACGATGTCGGCCCCCTTCACGCACTCTCTCCCGCTCTCACTGTTTCTTTCTCTGTGTAACTTACCGACTTCAGCATGATATCTCCAAATGTTATTTCAGCTCTACACGATTCACGCTTGATGTGTGCACACGCAGACGTTCGAGAGTCGACTGCTTTCGGAAACTCTTCCGCTGCCGTTTATAACGTTATCTTTTATATGAGCAGTGTGAAGCAACTCTCCAGCCCCTATATCTTACACACACACCCATATACATACAGTCGTACATATATATAGTTGAATTTCTCGAAATGAGTTCGTTTGTGTGGCATTTTATCGGCTATAAAGAGCGAAATGTAGCATATGCTACAGTTTATGAATTTGAAAGCAAGTAGATCGCGAGTTATAGATGGGTTGAGGCTATAAACCCTGCACTTCTAGGTAGGCAGTGACGCATGACTTCTAGACAAAGTCAAAGTATAGTTCAGATAATATTGATAAAATGGCAATAATCAAGGAGCTCAGCTATCTCTCTGTCTATATATAGATATAGTGTTTATATATATTATATCCACGTCAATATACTTATCAGTCTGTCCTTCAATACATATATATAAACTATAGAAACCTTATTGGATCATGAATCTTTATTGCATATAATAGATAAATTATTTTGAATAAAGAAAAACTGAAATTGAACGAAATTAAAAAACATAAATTCTTATTTACTTGCTGTTGCTTGAGTGTCTTTAATCTATTGTTTAGAAGTTTTTATTTAAAGTTTGAATATATATATATATACTTGTATGGTTTTATATAGAGTATATGGTTATATGTATGTAATTGTTTTTTTTCTCTTCTTTTTTTTAGTTATTATATAAATATATTTTGCTTTGCTTTCGAATGCTTCTTTTCTTTCATAATCATACAGAAATAATAAAACGAATATTGAATAAAAATATATAAAATATGCTTGCTTATACAAAATACATATATGTGTGTGAAATTTACCAAAAAAATAGTATTAATATATTAATAATATATATATAAGAAAGAAGTGTGAAACGGAATTCATTACTTTGAAAATATAAATTGAAGTACCAAAAGAAAACATTAAATAATATGTAATATAATAATTCACAAATAAACTTAGATTATTACAAATTTCATTTTTTTTTTACGATTTTTTCAATATTTTTAGTATTTTTTTTTACGTTTTTTTTTTCAATATTTTTTTTGTTTGTGATTATATATGTGGTTTAGTAGAATAATTTACGACAAGTCTAAGCTTGCTCTTAACGTGGCTAACGAAATGTCGCTACAAAAAAAATTAAGGAAAATGTTGAGCGTTGACAAAGAATTTTCAAGTAGTTTTTCAAAACGATTTCAAAAAGTTTTCATTTGAACACTTTTGGGGTCAAGAGGTGTGGGTGGGTGGGGGGCACTACTAGACGGCGAAAAACATGATCTAAGATATTTTTGTGTTGAAACTTTCGATTAAAATTGTTGTTTTTGGATATTTTGCGTGGCTAGATTAATATATATATTGTTAAGTGTTGTTGATCGTTTTGATTCCTTTGAAAGTGTTTTGTCAACGTCTTGGGTTCCATTTTCCTACTCCTCGATGTTGTAAAGGAAATAGTAGTTCTCATTATCGTTGACAGCTGCTGGTGGTGCCTTCGGTGATTTTCGCGACATCGGTTCGAAGCCCATGAACAGGAATGTCTCGATTAGACGAGCGCATTCCGGTTGGTCCTTGCGCATGACCATCACAATGCCGTCCACCTCCAACTTGTCCTCGGCAAACTCCAGCAGCGAAGTGAACGTCTGCTTGGAGCCGGCCGGCGGCAACTCAGTGGGAAAGGCGACATATAAGATGTTGTTGTTCGGATTTAAGATCGATATCCAGTTGGTTGACAATTCTTCGGTGACGTGCAATTTGATGGAGATTTGCACGGGTTGATCATGCTGCAAGATCTGACGCAACACCTCCTGGCAGTCATCCTCTGAGCACAACGAGTGAATGTCATGCGACTCCGAGTCGGAGCAAACCGACGACGAAGACGAAGAGGATGACGACGCCCGGGAGCTGGCCTCAAACAAGCTGCCGCCAGCCGAGTCGACCGAAGACTTGCGGCTGTAGCCTGTCGAATATAAAGATAAAGAAAATTATTTAAATTCAATTTAAATAGATTTAAAGTTTATTTACCCGTTAAGAGCGATGCCCTATCGTGATCTGTTCTGTGGTGGACAGGGACATCAGGACCACCACAGAGGCCCTACGCCGAGAGAGATGCGGTAGGATTCAGTCGACATGTTCGTGGCGCAAGACGAAGTCGAAATCGTACGGAGTTTACCATCAGCACATCCAGCAACTCCGCTATCATTAAAGTCTCTTCTAACAAAGGTACTACTAAACATTGGGTCGCTGTGAAAGAAACAAAGAGAAGAAAAGAAAAGAAAAAACCAAAAAGAACACACAAACATTCATATTTTAATATCAATTCAAAGAATTCGATTGAATGGCCTGTCGATTTTGTAGTTAAATTCCAATTCAAATTTACCAATTCATTTTTAAATGGAAATTTAGTGGCGAGGCACAGAAAACAGCTTTACGGCGCAATAGCCTGTGGAAAACTAACATAAGAAAGTCTAGAAACGTGAACTTTATCGCTAAAGCCGAATCAAATTAAACACATTTTTTTATGACGCAGACTTGTTCAGAATGTTTATAAAGATAAGAGAATGGCAGTTATCTGCAATAAAATCTTGAAGAACGCCGATAGCACATTGTGCTAGTCCGATAACAATAGTTATCGCGCCATGACACCGCAAGTCATACAACCCTGCGCGCACGCAGACTTTTTCACCACAGCATGGCGGCTGTCGGCAGCTGTAGCACACACACTCGCACACATTCACTCGTAAACGTTTGCGCAAAGAAAAAACACCGAAAATTTGCGGCATCGGAAAAATACGCGTTGAATTTATAAATTATAAACAAATAATTGTATAAAAATACTTGCAAAATGTCGATCGGTGTACCAATTAAAGTTCTACACGAGGCCGAGGGCCATATAATCACTTGCGAGACAATCACAGGTGAAGTCTACCGCGGCAAGCTCATCGAGGCGGAGGACAACATGAATTGCCAAATGACACAAATTACGGTTACCTATCGGGATGGACGTACGGCCAATCTGGAGAATGTGTATATCCGCGGCTCGAAGATACGTTTTCTCATACTGCCCGACATGCTGAAGAATGCGCCGATGTTTAAAAAGCAGACCGGCAAAGGTCTTGGTGGGACAGCCGGGCGCGGCAAGGCAGCAATACTGCGAGCACAGGGTGAGTCAGGCATTTTGCCATACATACACTTATTCGCCGCATCATGTACTAATGTTCGGCTTGACAGCGCGCGGACGAGGCAGAGGAACGGGACCGCCTGGCGGCGGAAGAGGCGGTGGCGGACCACCTGGTGCACCCGGTGGAGGAGGACGCGGCGCCTGGCAAGGCGGCCCAACAGGCGGACGTGGACGCGGTGGCTTGTAAGCAATGGACAGCAAACCGGGAGCACATTCTACTAATATAATATAAGGGCATTTAATCTTAGCGGGCGGGACGCAAAACATGTTGAAAATCTTATTGTATATTTTCAAAGTGAACGATAGAAATGAAGCTTGAATTTCAAAATGTGCGAGCCCCGTGTCTTTATTTGGCCTAGAGGAGTGGAAGGATAAGAAGAGAACCCGACACCAATTAAGAGGACAAACTGACAAGAAGAACGAACATATACAGATAATATATATATTGGATTATATACATATATATATATCGTCGCTTATCGAATATTATACAAAGAGAGCAATTCCATGACAGTATTAAAATATGTATATAACTTGACTGTCGACGGATAGCTCTCTTCATTTCGCTATTCGCTGAACTGAAGGACGCAGGACATGTGGGCGGACAGAGAACAGGTGTTAGTCGTGTTAGTTTGGGCAACCTCGAATATCATACAAAGAGAGCAATTCCATGACAGTATTACAATCGTTACTGGACTGTCGACGGACAGCTCTCTTTATTCACTTATTCGCATTTCAAGTGGTTAATCAACATGCAGACGGCACAAACAACAATATACCCCTCACATTAATACTCGTACAGGGTATACACTCAAACCATGTGCCCGGCCGGCATACATACAGATATAATACATATATTATCGATGCCAATTTAACAACAAACTGCGCACTTGGCAAAGCGCTGCGAATAGAGAGCTTTTTTCCTATAGAGAAAGCAGGGCAGGAGAGCGAGCAGCACAGGGTGCCGCCATCCGGCATGTTAATTTAACGAGTACAATTTCCCCACCCCCATTACTTCACGAGTATAATCGATGGCACGTGCAATTAAATTGCTTGCAATTAAGCAGGATATACATACATATATATGTATATCTATATATAAACCACCTACCCGAATTGATCCTCTGATATGGGGGACTCTGGCTGCTGCAGCTGCTGTTGCATGTTAACGAGTGCCATCACTAAGCTCTATTACAACTGTATATATATGTATGTGTGTGTTTGTTTGCTTGTAGATATGTAGTTTTTTTTTATCACAGTTACGTTTTATTGCGTCTCTTATTCGGATTCCGTTATCACAGTTCTGTTTGCTTTTAAACAAGGTTCTAGAAGTTACATCGAAAAGGCCTGCGAAAGGTATATGCCTCTCTCTCGCTCTTACTTTGTGTTTGTTTTGTTTACAACAATAAAGATTTGTGCTTGTATTTGACTGCTTAGCCAGCCGCTTGCTGTACCGCAACGTTTAACGTGTGTCTGCCAACTGAAGGCATCCCACTGGCTGTGGCATCATTTATTAAAAAAAAAAAGATTTAGTAGCTTCCCGTCGACACAGCCACGCACACAAGCATATAAGTGCATGTGAATGCCTATGTGTGCGTGCGTGTGTGTCTGTGTCTTACTTAGTTCGGTTATATAGGCGCAAGAGTACAGTGGTACAGTTTAGCTAATGCACAGCGTAAAAACTGCCTATGTGCCTGTTTTAGAGAAATCTTGTTCTGAAGGTCAACCTCTTCTAGTTCCCCACTTGTGGAATCTTGTAATAAACAAAAAAAGAGGCAAGAAAAAATAATAATGCTAATTACATTTGCATTATTGCTGTCTAGGCAAACAGCTTTTTCTTAGAATTTTGTTTACCCGAGAAATTAAATTAAGTGGGCTGAAAAATGCGATATGTAAATACGAACATAGATACAATACATATGTAGCTGAGTTTTTGTCGTGTTCAAAGCTCATGAATAACAAGTGCGATCAGCACGTGCGCCACTTTAAAAAAAAAATATTAAGCGGCTATAAATAGCTGCAGCAAAGCAAACAAAAACGATAACGATATACGCACAGGCAATCGATGTCTGGCTGCGTGACGCGCCGTCTACAAAGGCCGTCGCAAACACACACAGTCACATAAATAAATGTATATACGTTTATATATATGTATATATGCAAGTGTGCAAACAAAAGCTTTTGCACATTTAAACGTAAATTCATGTTTTAAAATAAACACGCCCCACTATTTCTAAGGAAATCTGGTTATTTTTTATATGCATATTTATGCAAGTATGTGGTTTGGCTCACGTTTTACACCACGCATCGAAATTCGAACAGATTTAACGTTAAACGTCGTAATCACGTAATCAATTCGAAAACAGGGTGCCATCACGTGACATCGTCTAGAGTGTTTGCTTTTGTTTTAGTAGCGGTTAAAGCAATCTAGATAACCGTTGCGGACAGATAATGAAATCTATTGTCGTATAAACGAAATACATACGTAAATGAAATGCTTGAGTAAACACGTCAAATGGATGCAAACTCTGCTGCATTAAGCTCTCTGCAAATATGCATAGGCAAGACGTTAGATAGAAATCTGTGACTTTAAGCAAATATGTAGCGCAATAGCACACACACATGAGAGATTTAATAGAATTTTGTTTTTTTTTTTTTTATAATTTCATTATTGCAGCAATAAGCGCGATAAGCGAGTAGATAGCTTTATGATGTTTATCAAGCTGATAAGATATGATGAACGCGTTTAGTAACAACAAATGCAGCCTCCTTCAATTTTGTGACCTTCTGAGTCAGCAGTTTCTGACGTGTTTTTTTTCTGTTTGAAAATTTCCATTTTGTTTTGTTCTATTGAAAGCTTTGCTCTCTCTCTCTCTCTCTCTCTGCTTGCTTCAATAGTCGATTGACCCAATATTGAGCTGTTCTGGCAACGCTTGCCTCACGCGCACAGGCAAGCTCATGAAGGCACACTCTCACAGACACACACGCACACATGCATGCACGACGCTAACTTGCCACACAGCTGAGTTGCATGGCGAGTGGAAATTTCCATTGTTTGTAAATACATGAACTGCCCCGTTCACTTGACTTTTGTATGTGTGTGTTAGTGAGTGAGTGCTCATGTTTGTGTGCGTGTGTGTTTATGTATTGAGTTGTTTTGTTTGTGACGTAATTTACGAGCAGAGTGTAACAAATGCTGTTTTTTTTAAAGACATAGTTGCACTTTATGGGTAAAGCTTCTAACCGGATGACAAACAACAGCAGCATAAACAAAAACAACAACAATGGGTAAATATAAATGACGCAGCAAGCAAACAAACCGGTCTCTGGCTGCTCTTATTAGAAATTCTTAGCTTCCATGCAGCTGGTCGACAAATTTTATATTTTTAATGTGTATTTTGGCAGCGAGATAAGCGTTTAGTGCAAATAAAGCTGATGAGGCCCCGTTGCTCGGATATGGGCATTCAGATAAGACGGAGCATATATTATACAAGTCACAATGTTTACCGCATTATAACTGCAATTACTAGCACAACGTTCCGTTTGCTTTGCATGCCGAGCTCTAGAAAGATCCATACGAAACGCAGTTGCATTGGCTGGCGGAGTGCAAGCGGCTCGCTGTATAAATTACGGTACTTGTTCGAAAGCTAACGAGAATTGAGAACACTGTAAAGCGAATGACATATAAAGTACACACATACAATGAAAACAATGTTGATGCAAGCACACACACAAAACAATTTTTTATGGTGGTAAGTATAAATTGGGAAAGGTTAATAACAATTGCGTTGGTGTGTGTAAGTGCAACGAGTGTTGCCAGACTTGTCTGATTGTCAAATGTCAACAAAACAATTCGATTTGGCTTCAATTGTTGTTATTTTGCACACCATTTTTAGCAATGAAGCTTTAATTGGTGCGCGCATGAACAGCTAATAAATATTTATCAGTGTGTTCCTTCTCCCTCTCTCTCTCTCTCTCTGCCTATATATTATTCGTCTCCATTGCCTTGGGGTGAGCGCCACATACATATGTAGTAAATGTGGCGTACAAGATGGCTGCTACGAAAAGAGAAAGAAAACAAAATCAAATACGCAAAAATAAAGTAAAAAATCTCATTTCAAAAAAACCAACATCACAGATTATACTTTTTTGAAATCAATTATTTACTTTACCAGCCGAGCCGTTTTCTTCACTTATCTCATGGTCTTTGTTTGGGGTTATGTGGACCTCGCACGCACCCACACATGTATACATCTCATATGCGCATATGTGTGTACGTGCTAAAATTATTACAGTTACACCACCACCATCACCGATCCGTTTTACTTGTTAGCTATATACACTAAGGAACTACATCACTAAATATACTTTATATGTATTTATTGGCAACCAACAAACAACATAATTTATATGCCACCAATTGGATTGGATCCGATTGGTTACGGTATCCGTGCACTATTTTTCCATTTAATTTTCTTTTTCTTTTTTTGCATTCATTCACTACAAAATCGATTTTTTCACTATATTTCTCTGTATGGCTTGAGGCCATTACTTACAGTTTATTATTCATGTTTGATGGCATTTTTAAACTTAATGGTTGCAACTTAACGCACAAAGAAATAAAAATTTGTGATTTATTAAACAAATCTGCTCTGTTTTAGAGAGAACGGTTTGTGGAATCTGCACTTGCGATCTTATTAGTTCGACTGCTGAATTGTATATGAAAGTAGCAATTTGCAAACCAATACACGAAACCTACTACCCAAACGATTGTTTTCAGGGACGATAGTTGGGCACGAGAGTTACAATCGACTAATTAGCTTTTTCACTACGATGAATACTATCGAATGTCAATGAAGTTTATAATGTTGTTTGTATGTTAAATCAAACTAAATTCGTATTTGTATGATTGCTACATTAAATAAAAAATAACAGTAACAGAATATATTTGGTTGCTTTATGAAAGTAAAATTTGTTTACTATGCAATTGCAATTGCAATTAATTTGCGCAGTGAGAACGTTTTCTTTTTCTTATCGATAATTATATATTCTCATAGTCGATAACGATTGTCCACCTTAGTGCAGCATTGCCCGTCAATTTTGTGCGTTTCGATTTGGGAAAAAAGAAATTTTAATCTGTGAAATTCGTTTAAATCCGCGTTCCTTTTAAATCAAAAATCATGAGCGCCTTTCCAGGAACGTTCGCGTTTGACGAATATGGTCGGCCTTTCATCATTTTGCGCGACCAGGAGCAGCAAAAGCGCATCACAGGCACAGATGCCATCAAGGTAAATAGAAAAACAACAATTTTCAGGATATAGCAAAGGACTCTGACCGATTGTCATTATCTATATGTAATTTGAGAGAAGCTAAAGATTTTTAAGACATAAATCAGTTGCTAAACCGTGCATAGAATGACGCATCGAATGCCGAATATTCCAGATGTTCTTTGCAACCGGCATTTGCCATATATGAAAAATGAAACCTGATGAATAAAGTATTACACTGTAATTAATTGTCATAAAATTAAGTAATGCAAGTAGTTTGCTCTTTGTTGCATTGTCAAGTAGCAATTGCATTTACCGTTTAACTTTGTGACGTCACTTATGCATTTTGAGGTTAAAAACGATGCACTGATGTTGCCTATCAGCCGGCTGAGTCACGCGCATGAATTACCAATGTAAATTCTAACATGTTTTTCTTGCCTTGCAGACGCACATTATGGCTGCGCGGCAGATTGCCTCAACGCTGAAGACCTCGCTGGGCCCCAAGGGTCTGGACAAGATTATGGTCAGCTCCGATGGCGACATAACTGTGACCAACGATGGTGCCACCATCATGAAGTTGATGGAGGTCGATCACGAGATTGCCAAATTGATGGTGCAGTTGTCGCAGTCGCAGGACGATGAGATTGGCGATGGCACCACCGGTGTGGTTGTCCTAGCTGGCGCTCTGCTGGAGCAGGCCGAGGGCTTGATCGATCGCGGCATTCATCCGATCCGTATTGCCGATGGCTTCGAGCTGGCCGCTCAGTGTGCCATCAAGCAGCTGGATGCCATTGCTCAGCCCTTCCCATTGGATCCGAAGAACAAGGAGCCGCTTATCCAGATCGCCATGACCACGCTGGGCAGCAAGATTGTGAACAAATGCCATCGCCAGATGGCTGAAATGGCCGTCGATGCTGTGCTCAATGTGGCCGACATTGAGAAGAAGGATGTCAACTTTGAGCTCATCAAAATTGAGACTAAAGTGGGTGGACGCATGGAGGACTCCATGCTGGTCAAGGGTGTCATTGTGGACAAGACCTTGAGCCATTCGCAAATGCCCAAGGAGCTGAAAAATGTCAAGTTGGCCATTCTCACCTGCCCCTTCGAGCCGCCCAAGCCAAAGACCAAGCATAAGCTCGATGTGACCTCCGCTGAGGATTACAGAGCACTGCGCGAATACGAGCAGGAGAAATTCAAGCAGATGGTCAAGCAGGTCAAGGATGCCGGCGCCACTCTGGCCATTTGCCAGTGGGGCTTCGATGATGAGGCCAATCATTTGCTGCTCCAGCAGGAGCTGCCCGCCGTACGCTGGGTGGGTGGACCGGAGATTGAGCTGATTGCCATCGCAACCGGTGGACGCATTGTGCCACGCTTCGAGGAGCTGACACCCGAGAAACTCGGCTCCGCTGGACTCGTGCGTGAGATGGGTAAGTCCTAGAATTAAAGGATCTCAAAGATTAGCTCTAATCCTTATGCATTTTCAGCCTTTGGCACCTCCAAGGACAAAATGCTGGTCATTGAGGAGTGCAAGAACTCCAAGGCAGTCACGATTTTCTTGCGCGGCGGCAATGCCATGATCATTGCTGAGGCCAAGCGCTCCATACACGATGCCATCTGTGTGGTGCGTTCGCTGGTCAAGGATTCGCGTATTGTTTATGGTGGCGGCGCAGCGGAGATCAGCTGCTCTCTGGCTGTGGCCAAGGAAGCCGATCAGCTGTCCACGCTGGAGCAGTATGCATTCCGCGCCTTCTCCGTCGCCCTGGAGAGCATTCCCCTGGCTCTGGCCGAGAACAGCGGTCTGCATCCAGTGGAAACCCTGTCGGAACTGAAGGCCAGCCAGGTGGCCGAGAAGCTGCCCAGCCTGGGCGTCGACTGCATGTTGACCGGCGACTCGGACATGAAGAATCACAATGTGGTCGAGTCATTGCACTCGAAGAAGCAACAGATTCTGCTCTCCACGCAGCTGGTCAAGATGATACTCAAGATCGACGATGTGCGTTCCAACAGCAGCGGCATGTAATGTGGACTCCTCTACACCAACAACAACACACACATTTAGTTCTCACACACACCCACACACACACACACTCTCGCGCACACCTCTTCGCTTTATGCTCTGCTTCATAATACATTATATGATTTATATATATATATGAATATTTGTATAACTCTGTATTAATTGTTTACTGTTTATTAATCGAACACAATTCTTTGGAAAAGAAACAAAAATTCAACAACTAAAAATACAATTCACTAAAAAAGGAAACGATCTCTGGCTAAACTTTCTTGCCGTTTATGGTGGCCAGCTGCTGTCGGTTGATCTTGTCGAAGAAGAGCAGTCCGGCGGAGCGTTCCACCGTCTCGGGCGGCACTTGGAACACCTTGATGGGCGTATCGTTGCTAATGACCTGGTTGGGCATCACGTAGGCTTCCATGTGCAGCCTCTTGTCGGCCGCCTCGGCCACAATCACCTTGTAGAAGTGGGTGGGCACGGCCACGGTGTTGGCGCCAATGACCTCGTACTTGACGTAGTTCTTGCCGTCGTCCTCCCTGTGGGGCAGGTAGAGTGGTCCCGTGCAGACGTAGACGTTGGTGTGGCTTTGGGTCAGCTTGCGCACGTATGTCTCCAACGTGTTCCAGGAGTCGCGGTTGAAGCCCTGGCCCACCTGTGGCGCCATGTTGGAGAGCAGGAAGGTATCGTCGCAGTGCTTCTGGTGCAGCCGATGATTGCCGGCGGCGGCCATGTGGCCACGATCGTAGCCGGAGCGACGGTAGTCGGTGTTCTGTGCCCGAAAGAACGGATGTATGCTCTCGTCTTGCCGGAAATCGCATTTCGCGCGATCCACTTGATCGTTTTTGGCCACCGACTCGGCGGTCAGGTGCTCAAAGACCCAGTGGGGCACACGATTGCGTCTGTCGTAGGAGAGCACGTAGTCCGAGTGGGAGCGCACATTGTCCATGCCGGGAAAGCCATATTTCATAATCTCCTGTATGCGCGATGGCCGGGCGGTCAGATTCACCTCGTTGGCCGGCACCAGCGCCGCTGCGGAAACAGTGGAAAACACTGGAAATCCGGGTAAATGGGCGAATTTCCGTAGACAATGTTCATCTGCGTTGTTCTGCTGGCGTTCCGTGTAGGTGCCCAGATAGAAGGCGCTCAGGGCTGTGGCGCCTATGGCTAGCAAGTTTTTTACTTTTACGTTTGCCATTTTAATTAATAATATTTACAAATAAATCCGTGAGCTTATTGCACAATTCCCCACATTTTCAGCTGTTCCGAAAGGCAGTATGACCGTAGTTCGATAATTGAAATATGCGATAAAGAAAAGCAACAGGTATAAATTATCGATAATCTGCCGCTCTGCTTAGCCAATAAGGTTAATTCAAATTTTCAAATAACAAAGTGTGAGTGACCGCACTGGGGTTATGGCAAAAATGCCAACCGTTTCGATAGACAGAACTTATCGATAATGTGGCGCGTTCTTTTGCTGTGACAAACAATAAATGAAATAAATAAATTAAGAAGTGCATTTGTGTAACTGTTGTACATATTAAGATAAAAACACGCATCACAGTTAACTAAGTTTTCGTTTTATTATATAAACTTAAATGCATAAGTACAAAGATTTATCGTCGGCACGAAAGTTCAAGAAATTAATAAGTTAATTGGTTTTTGTTTTTTGTTATTATTATTTTGTGTGATTACGACGGCAATTTGCAATCAATCTCAATGAAAAATCACAGCGACACATGTGTGTTGCGGCAGACAAACGGTGAGAACATCATTTTCGTCATTGTTAGAACTAAGTGAAGAGATAGAGAGAGAGAGAGGGCGGCAAGGCAGGGCAGGGCGAGGCGGGCGGGGCTGGGGAGAGGGAACTACTTAATTAGGCTTCGTCGCGTGCGCGCGCGTCCAAGCTCAGCACGTCTCCTTGTTGCAATCAACGAAATTACTAAACTCGGTGGCATTGGGCGGCCCCTCGCTATACAGATAAGTGACGGGCCACAGCCGAGCCGCCGCAAAGTCGCTGAGACTCTGCAGGCCGCCCGGTCGCGGCGGATGCTGCGTGTATTCGCTGCTCGCCGCGGTGGCCTGCAGCTGATGGTGTGGCTTTGGCTTCTGCTTGGACAGGCTGGAGTGGGTGCTGGGCTTGGTGCTGTTGCTCGCCTCGGGATAGTAGCGATCGCTGCACTTGCGCCACTGATCCGACTCGTCGCCCACAAAGCACCTGGCGGGGAATGGGGATTTAATAGAGGAACCTTCTCATAGAGCTCAGCTCAGCACTTACCACGCATAGTCGAAGCCGCGACTGTAGCCACAGGGATGATCCGTCTTGCAGCAGTAGTCCCAGGCGCCGATCTCAGTGCCCTCCGTCTCGCAGGAGTAGAAACCCGTTAGCAGATTCTTCTCGCAGGGACTGCTCCGGCGGCAGGGCTTGCCAGTCACTGTATAATGACGCCAAGCGACGTCGCCTTTCGATTTTCGATAGCGTTAAGTTAGTTAAAGGAAATCTCGACAAATGTGCATAACATTCAGTTAGTTTGTTATATATATAGTTATAGTAGGGGGGTTCGATACTTGGATTCGTCTGGGTTATGGGGGTTATAGTGTTGCGGCCCGGTTTCAGCTGGGTTAGGGTAATACTACTGTACATGCTATATATACATACATAGACATACTTCCAATTACATCTAGGACTATATCTAGGACTATGATCTAGCTATAGAGGGTTATAGACAATTTGGAATCGGTTCAAACTCTGATTATTTACACAATGATGGACGTGCAACAGGTTAGAATTGTCAGTTTACCCGGTTCCCGGAATATGTCCATGCGTCGATCGTTATTCACACGCGAACCACCGATCGTGTTCACCTTGTCCCGGCAGGTCCAGTCGAACGGATTCCAGGCGAAGAGCCAATAATCGCGCTCCTTGGTGTGCCGGTAGTGCACGTCGAGCTTGAGCTCCGTCTGATCGAGATCGGACATTTCGCAGTTGAAGGAGCTGGACTGCGAGCTGGTTGGAGAAGAGGAGAGGGCTAGAGTCTTGGACTCCAGGAGATCCTAGATCCTATGATCTTACCCATAGCTAAAGGCATAGCACTTGAACTGCGTTGTATCGCGCAGCCGTATGCATTCCTTTTTGCAGGCCATTTCCGAGGGCGCCGTAATGACCTTCTTGATGGCCGGAGGTAGTAGGCGTGCCGGCGAGCCATAGCCCAGGTAGCATACTAGAAGCGGGAGGAAGTTGTCATTATCTCAAGTAGTATTTCCTTTAGTCCTCGCCCACTCACATTTCTTGTGCTTCTCATCCACAATGGGCTGTATTTCGCAGCCGTGTCCGTAGCTCGCGCGCTCGAAGATGTCGAAGGCCGCATCCAGTATCAGATGTCGCTCCTTGTCCATATCGCGCACTGGCCAATCGCTCAGCTGGCAATTGTCGATGACGCCCGCGTGTCGCTGCTGGCCGTAGCGGAAGGCGAAGGCGCGACACGTAAACTTACTGGAGCGTATGCACTCCATCTCGCATTCGCCCACAGTGCGCACGGTCAGCGAGTCCCGAACGATTGACTTGAAGAAGCGCGTGGCATCAATGGCGCGGAAGAAACACTCTGTGGGAGAGGAGAATAGAAGAAGGGATTCGTGTGAGAGTCTAAGAGAAGGGATAAATCGAGGAGTTTCTATGACTTATGTCTTGTTGAATAAGGCAGGACTTGGACTTGAACTGTGACTAGGAGGTAGGAGATTAGTAACTAGAAAGGTTTTCTCCTAAGAGAGGATCTCCTATTCCTTTCAAGCATATTCCGACTGATAAAGGATTAGTCTAAGCGCTTAAGGGAAAGGAATATCCTAGGACTTTCTATGGATTATTTAGGGATATGATGAGGAACTCGACTTCCTTCCCTCTTGCCCTGCCCGCAACTCACGTGCATTGCGTGGATCGGAGAGCGCAGTGCTCGGTCCATCGCTGCGTCTCGGCGACTGTGGCCTGCACACGTCCATATCGTCGGCCATCGAGTATATATCATAGTCCCTGTCCGGCTCTATGTCCACATAGTAGTCGAGCATGTTGACGGGCCTGTCGCACAGCATGCAGTTATCGCGACCCGCCTGATTGTAGCGATAGCTGAACGTCTGACAGATGAAGCTGGGACGCTGATCCGAGCACAAGCGCTCGCACTCCGTGAGCGTGGGCACATTGAAGGCGTGCTTCACGGCGGTCTTGTGCAAGCGGAAGCCCTCGCTGGTCTTGGCGGAGCATTCTGAAAGGATCGAAGGACTATAGAACTATAGGAACTCCATCTACCTTTCACGTACCATCCGGTCCGGGTCGCCTAGTCCATTGTTTCCTATAATCGTTGCGTAATCTGGGATAATCGTGATCGTAGCTGGAGCCGGGATAACGCAGCACCGCATTGGACTCCCTGGGAGGCTCGCGATGTGTGGAGCCCAGATCAAAGTAGTTGAAGTCGTGTTGATCCTTGCGACGATGCGACTCGAAATAGGAGCTCTGCTTGTTGCCATAGCTGCCGCCGTAGCTCTCCTCGGCGCCAATCAGATAGGGCACGAATTTATTGGGTTTCTTGTAGGACGAACCCGGAGGACCATCGCGATCCAGATAGTTGTGGGCAGGACCTGTGGCCGGTGGACCCGGGCGACTCGGCTCGTGCGGACGATAGGGCGAATAATCGTGGCCGGGACGATACGAGGGACGGTATTTGTCTATGCGATCCGTTTCGGGGCGTGGCGGCCTGTAAGCCGAGCTGTCGTAGCCCGAGCTGCTGGGCAGCGTTTCCCAGCGATCGGGTCTGTAGCGTGAGGGCGGCTCCGGTCGACCATAATCATGGCGATCTATATAGTCGGGTCGGGAGTGGTCGCCGAAGCTGCTGGGCGGCGTGTGACCATAGTAGCCCGAGCCTGAGCTGGAGCCCGAGCCATGTGAGGAGAACTCATAGGAAGAGGACGAGGAGCTGGAGGAATGTGAGCTGTGGTAGTCCGTGGAGAAGGGTCGATGCTCGTAGGAGCCACTCGACGGAGCCGATGGACCTCGATAATGATCCACAGCAGTGCTGTGCGATGGTGGCGGACGATAATGATCACGATCACGATCACGATCGCGATCGCGATCTCTGTCCCTATCCCCATAGCCTCCACCTGCTCCTCCTCCGCTGGGCTTGAAGTAAATGGGATTGCTGCTGATGGGTCCCTTGGAGCAGTCCTGGCAGGCATTGCGTCTACAGCTGCTGGGCGCATTGCGATCCCTTTCGTAGTAATCGTAGTCCGGATGCCGTAAGAGATTCGAGTCCCTGCGATTGGCGCTCGAATACAAATCCATTTGGGACAACGGAATCTCGATCAGCTCGCAGTCGCCTTGCCCGTGGCCCGAGGGATCCAGGCGGTAGTTGAAGCCCTCGCACATGAAGCGCTTCTCGTGGCCGCACTCGCGCATGCAGTCCTCGACCCGCTCGCAGGATATGGAGCGGCGTATCCAATGCGGGGCGATGCGCTTGCCCGCGAGCACACGCCGGAAGCAGGCTGTAAAGATGAGATGGGAGAAAGAGATGCAGAACAACAACACAACAACAGAAGCAAGACGAAGTGAAGCAATCTGAGATCTCAGTGAGAGGCAGTGAAGCGCGTCCAAGATCGGCTGCCTCAACATGATGTTGCTACACGTTCTGCTTCTGACATCCGCTCTTTTTGCTGCCGCTGTAAATTATGTTCGAGTCATGTTGCTGCGACGCCGCCTTCCTCGCCTACCTCGCCGCCCCCAGCCCAAAGGCCTTGCCGCCCAGATTATCTCGTTCTTATTTGCCAAATTATGCAAATTACTTTAAATATGCTTCGCAGCTGTACTTATATCTCTTGGCCATTGACCGACCTACCTTTGGCATCCTCCACAATTATAATCGTGCTGCTTATGTCGCTAACCCCGACGCCGCTGCCGCTGCCGCTGCTCCCACTGTGTCTTGTAGGACTCACGAACTTGGCGTGGCTGCCGCAGCTGGCGCAGAGCAGCAGCAGCCACAAAACCTTTAGCGAACGCATTGAAACGCGCTCAGCGAACCACTAAATCCACACGAACTTTTTATATAATCGAGCTCCGCTTTGGAATTCTATTTAAATTTTCGTCTTTTTTTTATGCTCACTGATTACGTAAGTCGCGTTGAATTTTGGCTTTTCAATTTGAATATCAAGCGTAGCTCAGGCAGAGTCTATCTCTGTCTAACACTCACTCTCTCTTTCACTCTGCTTGGGGCATGCAGCAGGATTCTAATTGAACTTTTAGTCAAAAGCAGCTTTCGCTCACTCTCTTGCACACTCCCTCTCCCACTCACTCTCACTCTCACTCTTACTCTCACTCTCACTCTCTCTTTCACTCTCACAGGATCTTAGTGGTAAACGCGTCGACGCGCTGCTCTGGCGTTTCTAATCTGAACTGAGCCGCTGCTTTGGTCAAGCTTGCGGTTTTATACACGATATTAGAAACAACAAACGCGCGCTCGAGCGTTTTTCCACCAGCAGCAAAAAAAAGCTTTTAATTTTTTTCCCAGAGCTTTTCAGTGCTCTCGATGCTGTTCTCTTCTTGATCATTTGGCCAACGGGGCGTCGTCTTTGGAGCCTTGAAACACGCGCTTTTAATGAGTACTCTATACACTTTTTTTGGCCAGCAGATGGCTTATCTTTAGTTTTCAGATGAAAATACGAGGGCAGCTGCTAATAGTTCGTATCTGCGTAACGGCAGCAGCTGCAGCGGCAGCGACAGCGACAGCAACAGCAGCCAAGCGTTAATTGACGTCAGTCAAGGATGCCAAACTGTGTATTCATTTCAATGAGCGCTGTCTGGGGGCTAATTCAATGGGGCTTACGCAGAAATTAAACTAGTAATCTATTATTTGATTAGCGTAGCTGTGTGTGGTTTTGAGGCAGCAATGAAATGGATATTCACTAATGGAATGTATGCGAAATAAATAAATATATTTTTTGGGAAATGAAAATAGAGCAAATATCCTAAAGGAAGCTACTATAAGTTACTATAAACATACTTCTAGGGGGCAGAAAATATCATAGAAAATACAGAAAATTTCCTCTGGGAAGTTACTATAAACAAATTTGTTGGCAGAAGAAAATACAGAAAATTTCCTTTAGTAACTTCCTGTAGGACACATTCTGTATTTACCTTTAGTAACTTCCCATAGGAAATTTTCTATATTTTCTTTTTAATATTTTCTATATTATATATTATATTATATATTATACTGTATATTATATTATATATTATATTATATTTATTCTATATTAACTTCTTTTGGCAAATTTAATAATTTTTCTTCCCGCTAGAAATATGTTTTTTTGACTATATAGACATTTTTATCATTGTGTATAAATTTGTGTATATATTGAAAACTTTCTTTTGAATGCATTAAAAATATTGGCAAATTTTCAATCTCACTATTAATGATCATTAGAATTGGAAAAAAAGATCCAAAAAGAATTTTTTTTTAATATTTTCCACATTTAGAACAAAATTTATATATGCTATATGTTCCTTTCCTTCATTAAAATTATTTTTTAATTTCTGCAAATTCATTTTTCTTTATTTTAATAAGCAGATCTTTCATTAGCTTCATGCTCAAGCATTGTTTGTTGTTGAATTGTCTATCAGTTCTCTTATGAATATCTTTAATTCAGATCAAGTCATAGTCTAGTCATAATTATATTATATATTTATAATATATAGTCATTATTATATCTGATTGCAAAGTTATTTAACTGCTTTCCACTTGAGCGCATTTTCTTTAGCTTATCACAAAGTTAGACTGAAACAAATCAAGTTTGTTGCCTAAGTCTTTCGTTTTCGTGGCTGCTGCTACTTCCCTGACAGTAATACGCTTGTTAAAATTTTATTATTTAAGTCTGTAAACAAAATGCCCATAATGCACTTGTAGCCATGCATAATTCATATGCCACCTATCATGTACGCTGTCCGAGTCTTTGCTATAACATCGATCATAACATAGCTCGAGCTGTGCCGTCCACACCCTCCTCCCTCCTCCCTTGAAGTGCACAAAAAGCCCAACAATCTGAGCGCATTTCCGTTTCTTAATCAATGTCAAAGCTGTCATTTCAATGGGTTAGCTTTTGTTTCTTTCTGTTTCTTTTTGTTCTTTTTTAGTGCATTCTAACAGCAACAGCAACAGCAGCAGAATTTGCATACAATGCAGCCTTTCGGGGCGCTCGTTCAAGTGCACTTGCTCTTGCACAATTCCCAAAAGGCAAAGTACGCTAACCAAAAAGAATCGAAAGACTTCTAGCTTCCGCTACCAAAAAACAGAAGAAGAAGAAGAAGCAGTAGAAGAAAAACACGTAATCGCATTCTTATCTTCAGCCATTTGCTTGGCCATCTGTCCCACGCCCAATAAATTCAGCTAACAAACGCGCACGCAGAGCCAACGATTTAATTACATTGTCATACAGATCGTAACTAGCTTTGGAGCATTTGAGCATTTGAGCATTTGAACTTGGGCTTATGTCACCCCCTATTCTGTTTGGTGTTTTCATAAAGTTCATGTGCCCGTCACACTCGAGATCATCGAAAGGAAGTCGAGTCTAAAACCCAAAATATAAATGACTCTTTGATGAGTGGGCAAAGCAATTTTTGTTGCCGCTCGTCATAAATCTCGTGCACTTGACAACTTAACTAAATTTAAATAAACATATATTCTTGGCCAGACGCTGACATCATGGGGATGTACCAAAAATAGTACTCCTCACTTAAATCTAAATTAGTTGCGACTTGCAGGCTTAGAAATAATAAATATGTAAATATTTTTGTATAGAGCTACACTAAGCTTCTGGAGGTGTGTGGCTTATAGACTATAGACTATAGACTATAACTAGAACTAGAAAGGTATAGAATATAAGCTAATTAAGCTGGACTCAGAGGGAGATCTGTCTATATCTTTCATAACAGAAATACAAATTTTTTTAAAAGAAATTTTAATATAATAAGCATGAGAAAAGTCTCACAAATTTCTAAGCTCAAAGTGAAGTGCTTAAAAAATATATAAAAAATATTTATAATTAAATAATTGTTTTAAAAAATTATTAACATTTTTTTAAACGGCTATAATTCATAATCCAAGCGTATAATAGCACTTTAGAGCATAATTAGAAGTCACATTTAAATAGAAAATTAAATATAATTTGTAGAAAAAAAATATTTAATTGGATTTAGCTTTTGAGTCAAGCGTTTAGACTCACATTTAAAATATTATATATATTATTTATGCTGGCTTCCAAGTTAGACAGACGAAAGCTGGGAGTTGGCTTGAGGCGGGGATCATATGAGGGATTTAGGGATATTTTTTGATACGTTTCTTCTCTGCTATTCTAACTTTTTATATTTTTCTTTAACTGTTTAATAGATCTATATATTTCTATATAAATATGACTTCATAAAAATGAATAATATGACTAAATGAATCATTCAAAACCATGGCATACAAATGCTATTCAACAAATCTGCCAGCCTTATTGACCCAGCTAACCCATTTAGCCCCGCTTTGTTTTATAGCTAATTTTAGCCACTTGAGTATTTTCTATTATTATATTGTTATAATTTTTTTTTATAATATATCAAAATCCCACTCTATAGCAGACATTCCCATCGATAACCCACTTTGTTGACAATTTTTCATAAACATTTTCGCATTCAGCATGCGAGCTTAAATTCATTTGTTCTGTTGTCCGTGGCGCGCGAGCTTTCGATGGGGCACAACCCCGCCGATTTGACCCACTGTAGCCACCGCTGTCCACCCACATCGACGATAGATTGACGCTTTATGCTTAGTCTAATGGGTTTTTAGTTTTGTTACGCAAATAAAAGCCAAACCCAAATGTGGGTCAACTGGCTGCTCCGCCTCCTCCATCTCCGTCTCCCACTGCCCTCCGCCTTTCGTAATGAGTTTTAATTGTGCGCAATGTTAATTCTACTTAGTTTTTAGTTGTTACAAACTAAACTAAACTAAAAACGAGATAATTAAAAGTTAAATAAAGCGAATCGCATCCAAAACCTCCTCTTTCCCACTCTCTGTTAGCTGGGCGCGAATCCAAATTAGTTGGGACTTTGTTAAGATGAGTTGAAACAAGATTTCTGCACTTACCATTCATTTCATCCATGGGATAACGATCGCGATCTCTGTCTCCTGGCATAGGCATAGGTGGTTCTGAGAATGAGTTGAAGAGAAAGTTAGTTAAGGTAGATAGTATTGGTCAGTTTGAAATTCCGAGGGATCGGGAAACGTTTTGAATACATAGAGACATAGTTAAGGTCTAAGTGCTTCGAATAGGAGTTTCTCCTTGCTCGGAACTCCGAGGGATCCTATCTTATCTAAGACCTTACTTTTGTTGTTATTCATATAATCTCCGGGATTGAAATAGGTGGCTATGGTCTTGTCATCGTCATAGTAACCACTGCCATTGCGACGCACATAATCATCTCTGGGCGGTTGAGCTGAAGGCCTGTCGTATGCAGGTGGGCGAGCTGATGAGCCAGGCGCGGGTCCGGGTCCGGTTACAGGTCCCATGCCATAGCCTCCATCGTGCGTTACATGCGGCGGTGGATCAGGTCGATTAGTATAGTCCGGACGTGGTTCCCTATGTCCATCGTAACCAGACGTAGGCCTCGGTTCGCGCTGTCCATCGTAGCTAGACGTAGGCCTCGGATCACGCTGTCCATCGTAGCTGCTTGTGGGCCTTGAGTCGCGATCGTAATTGGTCGTGGGTCGTGAGCCGTAAGCTGGCGGAGTGGAGCTATCGTAGGGGCGTGGGGGTGGAGGACGCGCATAGTCGGGTCTATCGCTGGCATAATCCGGCCTAGGCGCATAGCTGGGCCGCTCCCCGGACGCAGGTCGCATAGTTGTGGGCGCATAGCGTTCCGGCGTGCCATAGCTATAGCCATTGCCGTAGCCCAGTCCAAAGATGGGTCGCGGTGGCCCGTGGGGCGTAGGCCGTATGCCGTCATCTTCTTGCGGCCCGTACGACGGTCTGTAACGCTCATCCACCTCGGGCACATTGGCCGCGTAGCCGCCGGGTATGTAGACCTCCTCGTTGGGCGCCGGATAGTTGTGTTCGTAGAGCGTGGGATATTTGTAGAGTGGATAGATTTCGTGCGAGAAATACAGACGATCGCCGACACCGGGCGGTGGTCCAGTGGGCGGCACTGGCGGCGGCTGTGGCGGCATATCCGGATGGCTGGTGTGCGGCGTGGGATTGACGACCAGCACGGGCGTATTGCCGACGTCGATCGGACGATTGGGCAGATTCACGGGCGTTACGCCCGTACTTATCGGACTGGGGGCGCCGTCGAGCTGATTGTCGCTCAAGTCGAAGCAATTCGTTTTGCGCGCATACAGATCAAAGTCGGGATCGAAAATGACGCCACCGGGCCGCCCGCTCCCGCCGCCGTACTGCTCCGATGACAATTGACATGTGCCGTTTCCGCGTCGATGAACACTGCACGAAGTTGGGCAAAAAAGAAGAAGAAGAAGAAGAAGAAGAGTTAAACAAAAATTGTAATTTCATTGGGCAATCTTTGGATTGCAATCGGAGCTCACCCGAACGAGATGGCCTGACACTTCTCGCCCGCCTGCAAGCACTTCTCCTTGCACATCTTCAGCGAGTTGGTGTCTTCGGTGCGGAAGGTCTTCTCAAATGGCAGCATTGCCTCCAAAGCGATCCGCTCAAAGCAATCTGCAAAGGCAAAGGCAAACACAGACGCAAATTGCCCAATTTCAATTGAAATAAAGTTCAGCTTATGCAATGCACACGCCACGCCCATACGCCCCCATTCTCGGTAATGTGATGATGTCAGATGGGCTTTTTGTTTTTGTTTGTTTTCAAGGCCATTTTATTGTGGTTTTGCTCCACTGTACGTACGGTAGGTTAGTTTTATTGTCTCCCCAACACTTGGACGCTTTTGTTCTTTATTCAAATTGTTTTAGAATTTGATTTGGCTTGCGTGCCGCGCGGACGCAGTTGACTGCCATTAGCCCCGTAGGTGGCACCACAACTGACCCCCATTGCTGGCGCCCATAGCCTGACTCCGGCACAGAACTCCGCTCGCCACTCACCACTCACCACTAGCGGCGCCCCATGAATAATTCAAAAAGGTCAAAACGCGACAACAGCCAAGAGACAATTTGAAAGAACTATTTGTTGCGCTCCCAGCCCGGGCCGAGCTCGTGTCGATGATTAATGATGGATTAGACCATGTGCTTTATAAGCTGTACTCGTAGCGGGCATTATGGAATGTGGGTGGTAGTTGGAGTAGTGGTTTAGATAGATTGGTATAGAAATAATGTCTATAGATGTAGACTTTTTGCCAATGGGAGATATTTTGTTGCAAGGCAAGGCTGCTTGATGTGGCTCATCTGGAAAGTGTCAGTAGGAAGCCTTGTCTTTTAGGTCATCCAGCCAATTGTTAACTAAAGTATGTTGTTATCTTTGGGTAGAATAAGGAGATAGAAGTCTATCTAGTAATAACTCCGACCAGCTCTGACAACTGTAGCATTCTAGCAGCTCAGTGGGCTGGACTGACGTCGCTTGGTAATGGCTTCTAGAGCAATGCTGCCCTGCCTTCAGTACCCAACCCTATCAGGTCTTTAAGTATGTTAGCAGATTCATATAGGCTTAAGTTGAGAGGATTTCCTGGTCTGTGCAATGTCCTAACTCTAAGCTCCCTAAGGAGCTGCGTCCACCTACGCAAGATCTGCCTGCTATGCTTAGAGATCTTTGAGATCAATTAGATATTCCTTGAACTCTGCAAACAATCATTCTACGCTTCATTCTAGAAACAAATATCTATATATACAAGCTAAAAAAGACTTTAAAAATGTATTTCATGTCTGTATCAATATATACTAAAGAAACTTTTTATACAACTTATATTAGATTTTTCCTTATCAATCTTTTGTTATCTTATATATCCCATATATCTTAAAGGTACTTCTCCTCTATAGCACCTATGCCATGCTTAGACAGCTATGAGATTGATAGATCAATTTGATCTCAGCGACTAGCACACACCCTGAACACTACAAACAGCCGATACTCCATTATCAAACTCTTATCTAAACAACCAAAAGAAGATTTTAACAATATATCGAAGCTCTATATTTATATATTCTAAAGGAGCTCCTCTATACAGCCTAAACATGATTTTACCTTGCCCATCTATTGTAGTCCTATATAACCCAGACATCTTAAAGGCACTTCTGCTTTTTCCCCTATTTATTCTCTATTATAACTCTGCCTACATAAAATACTACAAATAAATCTCCTAAAAATCTTTTTTCCATATTCCCCTATCCAATCTTAGCGTACTATTCCATGCGTAACAGAACCAGTTAGCACAGATCTAAAACTTAACTGTTGTTTGCTCAGCAATGTAAACGAATTTTATTTTTGTAAACGAATTTTATTTTTATAGACTTCAATCGCGCCATAAAAGCCTCAGCGAATACGTAATTAAAATGATGTGTTAATAGTTTTGCCTACTTTATATCTTATACCTCCCCTCTCTCTACATACTTTACTTTATATCTTATACCTCCCCTCTCTATGTCCACTTACCATTTCGCGCCGAGACCAGCTGATTGTCCACGGTGAGCGCAGCCGCAGATGCAGCGAGCAACTGCAGCGTCCAGAGCAGCAGCAGACGCCGCCTGAGCGCAGCTTCCATCATTTCGCAGTGCACAGAATTTCCCTTTTCTTTTCGCACAAGTTTTTCCCACTGTTTTGCTGTTGGTGTTTCTCTCTTTGCTTTATCACTTGGTCACTTCCTTTGGCATTCTCGTGGCGAGTTTTGGGTTAAGTGGACTGTTTGGATCGACGGGAGCTTGGGAACTGAAAGACAGCGCCAAGCGCTAGCGTCGTAGAAACCTTCTGTTTCTGCTCTTTCTCTGATCTTTTTTTTTCGCTTCGTATCTTTCTCTCCTTTCTTTTTGGCTTATGTTCGCGTGCCAGTGGGCATCATTTCTTTAGAGCAGTTTTTTGTGTGGCTTTCGCGTTACGTTTCGCTACTTTTCACATTCTTTTCACCGTTAATTATATTGCCAAAATATGCAGATCGTTAAAGATGTGAGCCGAGCCGAGCCGAGTCGAGCTGCGATGAGATGAGAGATGTGGGAGATCTCATTTATTTATGCGTTCACTCAAACGAAATTCTGTTATGAGCGAGAGAGAGAGAGAGAGAGAGAGAGAGAGAGAGAGTGTGGGAGAGTAGGAGAGTGAGTGAGCGTGTCAATAACCCAACTCTAGTTCTCTTCCTTGATGACGTCAGAGGCTCTCGCTTAGAGGCCTTCTGACCTTTCGGCCACTTGGTAATTAACAATATTCGAATGACAAAGTGCTCAGCAATGCGTAAATACAATTGCCATCATTGCCGTCGCACTTGGCCAAATGTAAAATCAAAAACAAAACCACAAACAAATATTTAAAAATTTTAAAATTTACTAAAACAAAGAGACAAAATTGGGGGGAGTCAACGACTGGGAGATGCCCTGAGATCTAAGCAGGGCTTCTATTGTAATCAGTATTAGGATTCTAGCGATCAGATAAACATAGAGATGCATATATACATGCATAAGCTAATGCAGAAACTTCGCACTCTCCCACTATAGAGTATAGGTCCTTTAATAACTTCGGTTCTAGTTGTACGATCTTTGTGAAAATTTCAGAGCATAGTTATGATGTTTAAATGTGC
Source organism: Drosophila repleta (assembly GCA_018903745.1). Taxonomy (NCBI): domain Eukaryota; kingdom Metazoa; phylum Arthropoda; class Insecta; order Diptera; family Drosophilidae; genus Drosophila; species Drosophila repleta. The sequence continues at coordinate 5,991,413 of JAEIGN010000497.1, forward strand.
TTAAATCCCTAAGCTTAAGACTGTATTATATAAAATTATGTTTCTATATCAAATTTTTTGGGCAATAGAAAGAGATATTTCTAATCTAAAATGTTTACAATTTGTATACTCCTTACAGAAATCTACATGTCAAATTTTATGTCTCTCGCTTTAACCGTTTTCAAGTTATGCCTTAAAACCCAAAACAAAACATCGATATTTATCGATAACAAGCAAATGGTATTAGATATAGCCACAATAGAGACTTCAACTGTCTATGTTATAAAGAGTATTGATACCAAATTTCAGCTCTCTAGTTCCTGTAGTTTACGAGTTACGATAGATGGGCGGAGTTACAGGGATTGAGTTAGCTGCACCAGCATAGCTCGTTTGTCTGATGTAGACAACATACACTTTGGCTGTTCGGTCATGCCTACGTCTGTCCATAAGAACTTGATGCCCTAGACACCCCCATTCTCAGGGTATTAAAAAACAGCTTAAAAACCGCACATTAGTTAAAAACGTTTAATTGCTTGTCGCGCAAGAGTGGGACAGCGGGAGGCAAAGAAACCGGCAATTAATTTATTATGACGGTTTGAGAAAAAGAGATAAACTTCAAATTATGAATGATTTATTGAAAAGACAACGCGGAATAATAGTATACAAAAATATATTAATATTTTTTTTTGTTTAAAGGCGAATCTCTTTTATTTTGGGTTTTGTTTTTGCGAATAAAATTTCACTGGGGCGTTAAGTTTTGCGGCCAGATTCTCACTTCGGTCTTTCCGGCCGAGTTAAGCTGAGAATTGTAACGGTAAAACTCTTGATTAGCTAGCTTCCGTTGCGCTTTGACATTTTTGCCAAAAATGGCTAATGACAAGCTATCGCCATCTCGCTCTCGCACACGCACACACACACACAGACACACACCCACCCAGTGCAATTTCAATTTCTGCAGCTTTTTTTTTTTGCAATTCTTTTTGAATTCTATTTGTTGTTGTTGTTGTTGGCTTTTCTTTGGGCCGCTTTCGTTTCGCGTTTGGTTGCGCTGCGTTTCGAACTCGAACTCGCCGATCCGCACTCGCTAAACAATTGAAACTGAATAAAAAAATTCTGATTTAGTTGTATTCGAAACTCATTGGATGAGCAGCCGAGCAGCGCAGCCAGCGCCGACGCAGCCAGCGACAGCGGCGCACTCTTTTGTTGCTATTGCTGGCGTTTAGCTTCGCATTTAGCTAGCTGGCGGCAGCGAAGTTTGGCGCTTTAGAGTTCATCATTATGATCATTAGCTGCGCCCACTTGAGACGACGGAGCCGCTCGGCCCAGCTGCCTAGCTTGGGGTGTCGAACCTGCCTGGCGCTTGCCTTGGAGCCAACTTCATTAAAGTCGATTCGTCTGCTTCGTCTGCCTTTTCTTCTCTCTGCTTCTGCTTCTTCTTGCTGCTTCTTTTGCCTGCCGCCATTTCCTCTAATCGCTAGGGAATGACTCACGTAAAATTGTTTCAATAAGAAAATGTAGCGCAACCGACTTGGAGAGCTAGTCGCACTTTGAATGCCCTAGAGAAATAATATATCAGCTTTTTAATGCTCATTAATAATTTTGAGCGAAGGTTATGTTCTTAAATATATATTTAAAATAAAAACAAATATAATCAATTATAATTTATCTAATAAAAATATATAGAAATTTAAAAAAATTTTGTTAAATTTGTATAAATAAATAATATTAGTAAAACTTAATTTTGAATAATAAAAAGTATTTTTATATGAATAAATAATATTAGTAAAACATAATTGTTAATAATAAAAAGTATTTTTATTAATACCATATAATATAAAAAAAAATTATATTATATAAAAATAATATACAAAATAATTTTTATTAATAAAAATTATGTTTTACTTATATTTTTATTTATACAAATTTAACAATTACTTTTTTCAATTTAAAAAAAATTGAGATCTGTATCAGATAATGCTGCTTCATAAGGAAATAATTATTTAAGTATTTATTATATATTTGATTTACAATTAATTTAAGAGTTTGCGTTATAAATAAATCATTTTAGCTAAAAACAATTAATTTTAAAAAATATTTTTTAATATATAGCCCAATATATATTTAACAAATATTTAAAAAATTAATATTTAATATTATTTATATTATTTGATTAATTTAATAAGTAAAATAAATGTTATAAATGTGAAATATATATATTTTTAAAAATTATATAAATATAAAAATATACATATTTTGTAATTTAATATTTTTAAATGAAATTTTTTGTCTTTTTTGTTTGCTGTTAACTTTGTTTAAGACATTTTAGGAATATATCAAATACAACTTGATATACTTTTCCCTCACTTAAGCTAAAAATCTAATTTTAGTTCTCTGCCCTTCAAAACTTTTCGCTTAGCTAATAAGCCTTTGCAGTTAGTGTGTCCGCAAGGCGTGATTATTTATGTGTGCGCAATTAGAGGCAAGTGTTTGGGCTCTGCAATCGTTAGAGATGTTTAGAGCTTTTCTAGCTGTAGAATTAGTAGAGCAGTTGAATTAGAACCAAGAGCTCAAGCACCAACAGCAGCTGCGAAGAACCAGAACCCAAAGGAATGGCATAATAATAAACTTGAGTTGAACTAAGTTTACGCTTTGTTAGAGCCACTAAAAAGAGCGCAATTCAAATTGCTCGGCCAATGCACCTTCAAAACTTGGCTTTAACTTTTATTAGTGTGTTTTTTTTTTTTTTGGTTCGGTTTACAGCGAACAGCTGAAGCGTTAATTGGTGCAAGTTTTCACTGCAGCCAAAGGTATTGTGCGTGTGTGTGCTCAGTTGTGTGTGTGTGTGTATTTTTGGGGGGTCTTATAATTGGCGACACCTTTAAGTGTCGACCTTGTCATGCTCGCTGACGTCGTCTAATTCAGGCCGGGGCTGTTCTTCATCAGCGCCTTTGCCAACTGATGACGCTCGATGTCGACTGCGACGCCAGCTGCGCAGCTGACAAGCTTTAAGCGAGCGTAGCCAGCAATAAGGAGCAGCAGCAAAGGTAGCAGCAACAGCAACAGCTGCCAAAGCTGAGCTCATTCAGAGCCTCGAACAGAAATTCCTTAGAATAATGCTCATACAAACATAAGGGTGTGCTTAGGTCGAGAGTGCACGACTAAGAGTTACACTGCTTTAATGTATTACTATATATAGTCTGGCCCATTTTTACGATTTCAACATGATGTTGAGGAAAAGAATGAGGTCACTTACTTGCTGCTTACTCTATGGCATATATATTCCATGATCTCTCATGCTTTCTATTACCAACTACATCTATTCTAAGCAAGCCTATATACCCTGCTTACCCGAAGATCAAGGCATAATCAGAACAAATTAAGCTAGAGGCGCAGTCCACTCCGCCGAAGGTCAGTTCGCAAATTTCTATTCAAATTAGCATATTCCAAAGAAGGTTGCGCCTCTTGATATAAATTGGCATTTGCTAAGATTGCACAATTCGCATTTGATTCGGATATCTTGATATTTCTATGTATTTATTTTTTTATTTTTTGGGGGCTGCTCCACATTTGTGGCTTCCAAAAACTTTTGCGTTTCAAACTAAATAAGAAGCAACAAATTCGCTCAGAAATTCAGCAGGCGAACAGCGAATGGCGCACGCGTCCCACATGACAAGTGCACAGAAGCTACAACAAACTGACAACAACAACAACATTTGGCAGCACGTTTTGCGGCGTGAAAAATTTCCATATATCGCGCGTGTCTAAGCAAAAGAAATAACGAAAGAGAAAAAAAATGCCGATAATGAACGCAGATATCGTTAGCTCGTATCGGGCCCAAGGAGCATGTAATACCAACCTATAACAAAATCAAAATAAAAGTAAAATTGAAAACGTTTTGTTATGGGAAACACAGCGCTGCCTGCATCCATCGATTGAGTAAACGGCATAAATTTATCACAAAGGTGATTGACAGTTGTGGGCGAACAGGAAACGTGAAGACATGAGAGCGCAGCTCTATGACTATGTTTATATATACATATGTATATATATCTAAATTATATAAAAGAAGATATACTCCAGCAGCGGCTACTTCAGAAGAGTTACTGAGCAGAAATTCTGCTGAAGAATTGTTAAAGACGGACGTGGATAGATATGTATCTATATATTGATAGGTTCTTCCGAGTAAGCCTTGAAGTAGCAGCAGCAGCTGCAGCTGCTGTGGTATGTATGCAGAGCACGGCTAAGAAGTTATGCATATTAATAATGTTAATATCGGTTTTATGCTTTATCAAGATCTTAGCTCTACATAGACCAAGTTCTGCCAGACAGCGAGGCATTTATATTCCTTTGAAGCGATGAGAACTGAATTGCAAAAAATTTCTCAGTAGGTTTGACAGTGAAGCAAACTTAACTGACATTATTGCATTGCGATTTGAATATCTGATAGCTAAGCAATCATTTTGCATGCTAACATTACACGTAATATGCAAATATGTATTACTTTTGCTAACCTAACCTTACTTTTTGCAAACTAACCTCACTTTTATAGAGATTGCTCTATAAAATGTTAAATTGTTTAGCTCCGTCTTATGAATGTTGCCTAAGCTGATATATATCAGTTCTATATCACAAATATGAGTGAATTTGGCCAATCTAACCTTACTTAATGCAATATAACCTCACTTTTAGGTAGTTTATTCTATAACATTCCCCATTATTTAGGCTTTTTGCCAGTCTTAGACTTTATATACCCCACACAAGCACACTTAACTCATAAATATGTTGAAATTACCAAAAGCTAACCTTACTCCATGCAATCTAACCTCACTTTTACATTGTAAGACACACACACACACTTTATGAATGTAGAGCAGTTCAAGCGCCAATTTAAATTACCCAGATTAAAAAATATGAATTGAATTTATTGCCATAAAATGTTTAACTTAATTACCGAATCGGATTCTTAATGCGCAAAGAATTGGTAACACTTAATGGGCCATTTGGCTGATAGGTATTGGTGTTGGTATTGGTATTTGTATAACTGGTTTAAGCAATCTCTATGCATGGGGGGGTCATTAGCGCAGTCGCCTGTCTGCTTATCATAAACGATTCGTGTATATCACATTCAATTTGTGCTCAATCGATCCATATTCATCAAACTTATCTCTGTTTGCATTGAACAGCGAAGTAAACTTGAAGCTGGCTTCAAAATTGATGGAGAGCTGCTTCAAAATGACAGCCCGAACAGCTGTTTAGTGTTGCATGCCCCACATTTCTGCGAAACTAATTGGGGAACAAACGAGAGAGAAAACTTGAGAGAGAGTAAGCAGTGGCGGACTGTGAGATGCCCTATAAGGACACAAAAACTTACGTATACATACATGAGCAGGAGCTGCCGTTCTAGGCTTGTTCTTCCTATAACTGCCCCATTGTTCCCAAATAACTTGGGTTCTAGTTGTACGATCTTAATGAAATTTTCAAGGCATACGTATGACATGGTAATATGTATATATACCAAAACTCAAGTTTATATATAGGGTACTTAAGAATAAATATACAAAGTTTGATAGCTCTAACCTTTATGGTTCCCAAGTTACGATAGATCGATACATCGCGCCCCATATACCCAGCCTGCACATTTTCAATGATTTCCAGGGTAAAACTGACTTAGCAGGAAGTATTTGCATTTGCAATTTGGGATTCGCGCACTGAAAATGAAAGTTATAATTCGAACAGTAGCGAAACATATGATTGTTTACGCTCTCCCTCTAGCCATCTCGCTCTGTCTCTGTCTCTTGCTCTCGCTGTGTGGGGCACGCATTTGACTTCGCTGGCACATTTATCACACAAATAACTATTATGTAATTTTTTTTTCTCCAGCCAAGTCAAAGCGGGGCAATTTGTGTGGCAGTCAGGCAGGCAGGCAGGCAGGCAGGCGCTCTCATAACATCCACAACATGCAACATGCTGCAAATGCAGCTGGGCGCTGGCTTGCGCTGCCCTCAAGCTGAAATATATACTCCATTGGCCTACATATACAGCGGCACACACATAACATAGTCTAGTCGTAACAGCAGCATTTACAGCCTACAACAAGGCAATCAAAACTTAACAGCTTTAATTTACAGCCGCCCAATAGGCAATCAGTAACACCATAGCTGGCTTAACAGTGCTAATAACAGATATGAGAGTAGCAATAACAGAGCTAGCAGCTGGCATCAAAGTAGTCACAGAGCTAACAGCAGCTGTGGCAGAAAGAGACATGTTAAGCGGCTCTGCAGTAGTTACATCAGCCTTAACAGTGGGAGTAACAGCAGTATTATTTATTAACATAATCTACTAACATAATCAGCCTTCAACAGTACTGTGTTTAGCCCTTATAACTTCGTCAGCTCAGCTTCTTTGCACATTAACTTTAACAGCTTCTGTTAACAGCAGCCTTAACAGACTGCAATCAGCGACCCACAAATCGATCGGCAAATGCTTGTTAAACCCATTGCGTGTGCTGCATTTGCTGATTAGCTAAAAACAAAAAAAAAGGAAAGAAGAGAAGAGAAGAGAGAAATAAAAGGAAAAAGAGGGCTCGAAATTTGGTTAAGTAATTGCCCGAAAATTGGTAATAAAAAAATACCGAAAAAAATGCGTTTTATTGCAAATTTTGTTGGTGTTGCTTATGTTAAGCAGACGGGCGTACGTGAGGCGTGATTGTGATCGGATGTGCCCGCCTCCACGACAATTGTGACCCATTTAAAGCGTTTAATTGACGCCACTAACAGCAGCGGCAACAAAAACATCTGCAGCAAAAGCAAAAGCAATGGGCAACAGCAGCAGCAACAGCAGCAACAGAATCAACAGCTCCAGCAGCAAAAGCTCTGGCAGCAGCAACAACAGCAGCACCAACAGCAGCAGCAACAGCAGCAATATCTTCAGCTCCAGCAGCAACAGCTAAAGCAGCAGCAGCTCTAGCAGTAGCAACAATAGCAGCAGCAACAGCAATCGCTGCAACAAAAGCAATTACAGCAGCAACATCTGTTGTAACAGCCATAGCAAAAGCAGTGGCAACACCAGTACTAACAGCAACATAAGTAACAGTGGTAGTAACAAAAGCACCAGCAGCAGCAGCAACAACAGCAGCAGCCACAGCAGCAGCAGAAACAACATCAGCAGGAACTACATGAATATCAATAGCAGCATCATCAACAGCACACTCAAAAACTGTCACCAACACAGCAGCAGCAACCTTATCAGCTACTACAACAACAGCAGCAACAATTGTAGCAGCAACAGCTCCAGCAGCAGCAGCTCCAGCAGCTGCTGCAGCTCCAGCTCCAGCTACACCAACAGCAAACTCAACAACTGTCACCAACATAGCAGCAACAACATGAACATCATCAACAGCATCATCAGCCACATTAACAGCTACCACAACAACAGCAGCAGCAGCAACAATTGTCGCAGCAGCATCAACAACCCATAAAAGTAACAGTTGCTGTTATGTGCCGATTGCATGTCAAGGTCGTCTGCAGAGATGTTTTATTTTGCGGGCCTGATTGGCCCAGGGATAACTGGGCTGGACAATTTCCAGCAATTGTTGTTGCCGCGCTGACATTCACTTTTTTTTGGCTCTTGAGCAAGACGTGCCAATCTATATGTATATATTTAGGTAACCACAAATATATGCTTTATGTGCGCCAGTTGATCATTCATATGGAATAATTTCAGAAGCCGATTGCAAACAATAAATCGCATTGCGACATCTATGCCATTAAGACAATGTCAGAATGTTGACAATGGCTGTCAGCGACTGTCTGATGCGCGCTCATGAATTAGATATATGTGGATAAATGGATATGTATATAGATATAGATATATAAATATATGGATATGTCAATCAACACTATTCGATAAAAAGCTTCATAAATGGAGACAAAAGTCTATGGGCTGTAGTCTTCAGATACTAAATAAACACATTTTATATAGTCAACTACTGGCCTACTTCCGCAAACCTGAAATTCCAGCCACAATTATATAATATTTCAATTCCAGCAACTTCCAAATCCAGCAAATACTGCCTAACTAATATGCTCTTCTTCTGCCTCTAACACGCTCTCAGTCTCAGTCTAACTGCCTATCTTCCTCTATCTCTCTCGCTCTCCAGCTCATTCGCGCTCTCTCTCTCTCTCTCTCTCTCTTTACATACATACAAATTTGCCCTGTCAAAGTTCGATCGTACATGTCAGCAGCAACAACAACAGCAACATCTTCATTATTTTAAATGTGATTTCATTTTGACTCTAGCAGCAGCAACTGATGCGTGCTTTTGCTGCATAGCCAACATAGCCAACTGTTGCCCCAAACTGTTGTTGTTGCTGACTAGTGGGCAGACCTCTTGGTTAAGCAACGCATAAAGCACTTAATAGTTGTTGTTGTGGCTGTAGCCGCTATTCCTGATGTTGTTGCTGCGACAATTGTTGCTGTTGCTGTTGTAGTTGCTCCTGTAGTTGTTGCTGCTGCGACAATTGTTGCTGTTGTAATAACTGTTGTGATATCTGTTGTAGCTGCTATTGCAGCTATTGCTGCTGCTGTTGCTGCTATTGCTGGCTGTTACTGTAGACACGACTGCTGCTGCTGCTGCTGCTGCTGCTGCTGCTGCTGCTGCTGCTGCTGCTGCTGCTGTGCGTCACGTATGTTTTACATTGATTGCTATGCTGTGGCTGTTGTTGTTGTTGTTGTCGCTGTTGTCGCCGCTGCGACTGCTACGACTCGTGCTGCTGCTGCTGCTGTCGTCGCTGCGACGTCCGCTGTTAGCGCCTGCAATTGTGTATAAAACGGATGAGCAATTGTCCATTGGTTATCAGTCATTGGCAGACATTGGCAAACGCAGCGGCCATAAACCACCAAACCAGAGTCGAGTTCGCAAAGCTAAGCTAACAACAACAAATACCTAAACATGAACGCTCTTAACGTCTTTGTAAGTGTGCACAAACTTAAGAGAGAGAGAGAGAGAGAGGGAGTTCATATAGCTAAAAACAAGCTTTATATAAACAAGGATTCGCGTGTGAAAAAAAAATATATATATAAAAGTCTGATATAACAGTGCTGCAGTTTAACAGGCATAAAAAACATTCCAAGAGTTATATAACTAAAGTCTTATATTAAAGTCTTTAAGCTAACAATTTGTGCTTTGATTGAAACTCAAAATTTCGTTATCAAAAAATTTATAAACCAAACTAAATCGAAACTTTATCTAACAAATATTTAAAAAAAAATAATAATTTCCTAGAAGTTCTTTGTTAAAAAACACAATTTTTGAACATTTTTTCAACTAACAAAAAATTTTAAAAATAAAATTTTAGTTGACAATGATTTAAAAATGAAAATTTAGTTTCAAAAAATTTAAAAAACATTAAAATCTTAGCTAACAAAAAAATTCATTTAATTTACTAAAAAAATATAGAAAAAATTCTGAAAAAATTGTTTAGTTAAATATATATTTTAAAATTTATAATCAAAAATGAATGCAGCTAATAATAGAACTGAGCATTAACGTATTTCGGGGTTTTCCAAGTCAAATCAAATCTTACCAAATCCATTCATATATCGATCGATCCGCCCATATTTAATTGCCTAAATCCACCAACAATTTTTTTTTTTTTTGAAATTTTAAACGTTTTGCCCTTCACTTAAACAAAAATTGCAGCAATTACTTAATTTTTTTTAGTCAAAACATTTTTTTTAGTCATTTATTGGTTTGGCCTTAATTGAAAATTTGCCCAACCAACAAAAATTATTTGCCAATTTAAAGTTGAGCAATAAATCAATAGCATATTGATAAACGTAACTAAGCGAAAGCCTTTCACCCTGAAAACACATTAAGCCGTAGCTGTGTTTATACCCAGGGGGAAAGCCCTGAAATTAATTTGTTAACTGCAGTTGGAGAGATGTAAGAACTGATAGCCAAAGGCGCAAAAATAAATAGTTTTTCAGAAGGAAAATTTTGTGCTTTGAGAAATATTTGTTATAGAAAAATCTAAAAAAAAATTATAAAATTTTTAATTGATGTCTATAATATAAAAAAGTTCTTAAATATTATTATAAGCGCAAAATTTTATATTTTTTATATTTTTTCCATATTTTATTTGGCTAAAGTCTAAAACATAAAAATACTAAAAATAAATAAGCTAAGAAATGGAATATAGTAGATTTTAAAAATGTTCCTAAATATTATATTTATATTTTTGAATATCCTCATAGCCTATCAAAATATATATATATCTTATAGCTAATAAATATTCGACTAACTAGCTTTTCCGACTTTTGTTTACCTTTACAGATCTTTGTTGCGCTCTTCGCTGTGGCCTACTGCGCGCCCAGTCCCGGTTTCTTTGGCAAACAGTAAGTGAACCATAAAACATTCAGCCATAAACCACTTAACATAATATATAACTACTATATATAAACCGTTAAGCCATTAAGCCATCTAACATCTGTTAGAGCCTCATCTGAAAACGTTTTTCCGTGTTGTTGTGCAATCGAAGTTTGATTTTGATTTTATCAAGCGATCGGCTCTCTTGTATGGCTTTTTAAACGCCATGAATTATGAATGTAATTGAATCCAAATGAAGCAATCAATATAAATAGAGCTAAGAGCTAACACTGCGAGCCCTACATATATATATATATATATTGATATATATATACTTGTAGTGATATGTTGGTGTTATTGTAATCGAGTTCAATTGGCAGACAGTGAACCTGGGCGCAACGCTGAGGAATTTTCGAGGCGACGCTTGGCATTTGCTCGCTGGCGAATTATAATGCGCACATAATTGCATTGAATCAATTAAAAATTCCGATCATTGATCGACCACGCGGCGACCAGTGCTACTACGAACTCTCTCGGAACTCCGCGTCCGAGCCAAGTTCAAGCAACTTGCCAACAACGCGCGGGCCGTTCAAACAAGTCGAGACGACTGCCAGCTATTAACTGATTAGCTAATAACATTGAATGCCAATTGGACAATGCACCAGCCGATCTCCCCACCACCTCCGCCCAGCCTCGACTCGACTCGCCTCTCCAAGCATATCATTAGCTGAGCCATTTACATTTTCACTTTTATTCACTTTCCAATTGGATTGGCTTCACAATTCTTACTTCACATTAGGCCTCATTAAAGTGTGTAGACTTTTATCCGTGCCTTTGTTATGCATTCTTATGTTATCCGTATAGTCCTGCCAATCAGTGAGCATTATCCACTCCTTGCCAGGAGTATTCTTATCCTTATCCTCATGATTATTCTTTATCCTTTCATCGTCAAGCTAGTTCTAATGCTTATCTCCATGAATCTCCTTTATCCTTCTCTCATCGAGTGCATTCTTATCTTATCCCAATGATTTTTCTTTATCCTCTTCTCGTCAAGAGTATTCTTATCCTCACATTATCCTCTGCTATTTAAGCATATTATTAGCCCTTTACGTTTATCCGCACTTGCTTAACTATTCAAGATTGCCTTCTTTGCAAGCTGCTTAACTATTCAAGATTGCCTTCTTTGCAAGCTTGTTCTATTATCCACTTTTATCCGCTATCAATTGGAGTCCTGTGCTCTCCCATTAAACTAACCTTAGGCCGTATCCACACATTATCCAATATTATCTTACCTTATCCCACTTCAAATCCCACCATCAGTGAACATCATACAATCCATGTGCCCTACAAGGTGCACACGGTGCATCATCATCATGTCCAGAAGATCGCCGTGCCTGTGGTGAAGCATGTGCCCGTCTACAAGGAGGTGCATGTGCCTGTCTACAAGGAGGTGCCCGTCCACCATGTGCATCACGAGGAGATTGTGCCCGTCCATGTGCATGAGGATCATCACGATTACCACCACGATTTCCACAAGGGCTGGTCATCCTCCCTCTCCCATGGCTGGTAGAGAGAGAGAGAGAGAGAGAGAGGAGAGACAGAGCGAGAGAGAGAGCGCTTGTAAATATCTGTACAATTTAGTGAAAAGAAAAACGCATTAAACAAAATGTGCTTGTAAATAAAAGTGAGATTTTTGTCGATTGTAAACTGAAATTGTTGTTGTTTTTCTTTTTCTTTTTTTTTTTTTGGGTTATGTAAGTGTGTGCTCGACTCTAGTTGGTTTTAATTTGCAGTTGCACTTGACCTTGGCCAGTTGGCTGGTCGCTTGATGTGGCCGCCGCCGCCGTTTTGCAAGAACGACTTTCACAAAATCCAACTCGGGGTCAACCGGCAACAGCAGCAGCAGCAACCCGAGCTGCTGCTGCCCGAGTAATCAAGCTGCGCTCTGATCACCTGTCCAATTCCTTGTTCCAAGCACGGAACTGGAATCGCTTGCTCACTCGCTTGTAAGCTGATAGCTTCGTGGCTGGGCGGCACGTGGGCGTGGGCGTGTCACATTCTTAGTACATGACACAAGGTTTTTATTTTCGGTAAACGTTTTTTATGACAAAAATCAAATTGAATTAACTAAAGTTTGTCCGATTCTTTTTTTGGTGTAATTGGGCTTCGAGCCAAGGACTAATTTGAGCTTGATTTAGCTCAAGGTGTGTAATGGTGTAATTTAAATGATTTATTATTTATACTGATAATTTTGTGTAAATGGGAGTTGGTTTTGTTTTGGGTAAGGCGTTCGAGCCAGGGATTGGTGTGGATAAGGCTTATGATTTATGTAGCAACAAAAGGAATTATGTTTATTATTTTTTTAAATTTCAAAAAGATTTCTTTATAAATAGTATTCAAACTTTGGATAGATAAACTTCAAGCTCATGACTTAATATATTTTTTATAAGACTTTTAATTTATTTTAAACTGGGGATTTCGGATAGACTCTAAGTTTGAAGCAGTAAGAATATGACAATAAAAATATGTATATATTTATTTATTAATATAACTTTATTTATTTATAAGAATGCAAGAATATTAGATAAAAAAGTAAAAATATAAGACTATAAAAATATATAAAAATAAAAACACATAGGGAAATGATAAGAACATAAATACAAAAGTTTTTCGAATAAAATATCCCTGCGTTTACAGGTCTTAACTTATATATCTACATAAATAGACAAAAAAAAATAAATAAATAAAAATTAAATTAAATTAAAATTAATATACATCTATATATGCTCTAATGAAAACTTCACGCTCATTCTCACACCTTTGGAAAGGGAAATAAATAAATGCTAGACCAACATATATTTTCACATATATCATTTGGCATTTATCTTGGGCTTCAATTACATCAGCCTCCGCACTGTCTGTGGCGAAGTTTAATGTTGATCTATTGCGCCAAGAGGCGAACGGCGACAACGAGGCGTGGCTTATGACAAAGAGTGGATTCAACTTTTCAAACGAGTATTTACCTGAACTGAACTTAATGATAGCAACTAAAGACTGAGACATAAATCAAATTGGAATCGAGCAAAATGACTGACGATTGAGTATGTGCACTCTCTATGCCAATTAGATGGCAATTCCAAGTGAATTAGAAGAACTTTTAGTGTTAGTTTACTTAAACGATAATAATAGGTATATAAATGCGAAATATATGGCGGATATATTTAATAATAACTATTGCTACAAATCAAGTTAGAATAGTCAATTGGTATTACACTTAATATACAAAAACTTCAAGAGTTTCTACAGCGCCACATACCAAAAATCCAATTGGCGCTTATACAATACAATGTATATATATCTATATAAATACAATTTCCCAAGATCAATGAACTGCGCCATAAATCATATAAGAATAGAGCATTCAAGACAGAAATAAAGAAGAAAAAACTTCAAAAAGCTTTATTGTGTAACAAGCCCAGCAATTAGATTGGTAGGTTTTATATATATATACATACATATATATCATTGTAAAGTAAATATTACTGAATTCATTTCGGCAAGTCCAATAAGAATGGTGCATACCAAATTTAGATATTATTATTATTATTATTATTATTATTGCATAAAGCAAAACCTATTATGCTTACACTCATATCAGAAATTTAGTTCGATTTTGGCAGCAAATACATTTTTGAAGTTATTTAATGAATTATTATGTTAATAAAATAAAATTTTAAAATTTATAATATTTGTATTTATTGTATATATATGCATGTATTTATTGCATGTACATATATGTATATTTATAATGTTATTTAAATTTTTATTTACTTATAATATATTTTAATTACTTATATTTTTTATTTCTTTATTATATATTTTATTTACACAACTTCAGATAAAGGTAACAATCTAAAAAGAAAATATCAAGAATAAATGCGATGAGCTATTGGTAGTTAATATAACATGAATATATATTTTGTTTGCATATATTTATTATTTTTAAATAAAAATCCTATAAATTGAGAGCTACAGAAAACGTAAATAGAATTTCAAAGAACTAGGAAAAGCTCTTTTAAAATTCCAAAAAACTTGAATACATCTTGAAATATAGAATAAAAAAATAAAATAATAATATTATATTTAAAACATAATATTATATTTTATAAAGTATATTTGAATACTATATAATGTTCCGAACAAAATCAAAGTCAAGTTTAGTTTTAGTTTTGACCAACATGTTTTTCTTCAGTTTATTATTTGACGCCAACAAGCACAAGAATTTCAAAAGTTGAGAACTAGAAGGAAGCTAAATGAGAGTAGAGAGGATCGCGCAGGAGTGTAGAAAGAGTATGTAGAGGCGGATTGGATGCGACTGCTGCTACACTTAGTGGCAGTAGGGGAAGTTGGGGCACTGCTGCGGGGAGACGCCAGCGGGATAGAGACGCTCCGTCCAGCCGGGCAGTGGGGGCGCGGCAACGGGCGCTGCGGCATGTCCGGCGTTCACGTCGCAGTAGGGATAGTTGGGGCAGGTTTGAGGATTGATGCCAGCTGGATATTTGTCACCGCCGCCGGGCGCTGGTGCGGGCGCTGCGTTCCAGCTGGGCTGTGGCTGCCACTGAGGTTGCGGCTGCTGCCACTGGGGCTGGGGCTGCCACTGCTGCTGGGGCTGCTGCCACTGGGGCTGTGGCTGCCACTGCTGTTGCGGCTGCTGCCAGTGCGACTGGGGATTGTGCAGGCGTTCGTTATCACAGAGCGGGAAGTTGGGACAGTCCTGCGGATTGACACCAGCCGGATACTGGGCGGCGGGCTGATGCTGTGGCTTGGCCAGAGCCACAACCAAACAGGAGACGAACAGCTGCAAAGGAGCAGCTACAGAAACTGTCCAACACTGGCGGTAAACCCCGCCCAACTTACCAGCTTGAAGAACATGTTGAAGGTAGAAGTAATCCTTAGTTGCCAATTGGACTATAACTGTGAATATAATTAAACTTCCAATTGGATTTGTGGTCAGCGCTGCACTGTGGGACAAACACGGCCGTCAACTAGCTTTTATAGGCCCGAACGGCTGAGCACAGACTTGGGGCTCTCTCGTATGCCGGCTAGAATCGAGACTCGGGGCTCGGTTTCACTTTCATTGGCTAAGATTTGGTGTGGTTGCAACTATTGTTGTTGTTGTTGTTGCTGCTGCTGCTGCTGCTGTTGTTGTTGTTGTTGTTGTTGTTGACTGATCTCGCGCATATTTTGCTTGATTGGCCACACAGATTATTATTAGAGTCTTTGTTGAGCGAGCGAACAAATAAATCGACAGACACAAACACATATGCATATGTCGGATATATGTATATATAGCCGATATATGTATATATGTTCATATCAAGTTACAGCCGTCATTAGCAATAGCAATGAACTAAGCCCCGTTCGCATTCTAAACATTGTCTCTTATGGTGCCTGCTCCACTTGGCGCGTTGGCGTTTTTGGCCAAGCTTCTCAACCCTTGCCACACATGCCGCATGCCACATGCCACACGCTCGGAATCTGTTCGTGAATCACTTTATTTGTGCCGCAGGTTTTTCCCAGTCGTGCCGCCAAGCAAACACCTTCGCCAACGCGCCAAGCTCCTGCTGCAAATATACACATACATATAATTGATATATATATATCGATCATATATACATGAATCTAGATATATATATATATATATTTGTCCACACACTCTCGCCCGGAAGGCGCTTGCAAACGGGTTTTCGGTGCAGCGAACTTGCACTAGTTTCAATGCTTCGCTTTACTCTGCCACATAGAATCGCAGCGGGCGCTCGGATTCTAGGCTAGGGCTGCGCTATAAGCATTGATTTTTCGACTTTTCAAATATTTTTCACCCGATTTGGTTTGAAATTTGCGCAAATGTTTTACTAATCTTCGATTATTTAAGGATTTATGGCAACAAGAGCTGCAAGTAGAACTGCAAAAAGCTTTTAGACGCTAATCGGAGAATGATATAAGAAGAGATAGATAGAAGCAGGCTGAATATGGTAAATATGCATATATATATTGGAAAAATCTTGAATACAGTTAGCTAAGTCGATAAATATTTGAAAAATTTAAATAAAATTTGACTGAGTTCATGATAAGTTTATAAAAGGAATTATTCTATATTCTTACAAGCAAATTTTTAATATTAAATAAATAGTTTAAAATAATTTAATAGAATTAAAAAAATTTATATAAATTTTCGAAAATATTTTTAGTTTTTAATTAAAATAATAAATAATAAATTGAATATATAAAATATATAAATATATAAAAATATAAAAAAATTTGTCATATAAAAATAAATATTTTTTATTTATATAAAAGTTTATATAAAAGTAAATATTTATATTGGCGTCAATTTTTATTTTATTTTATTAACCTTTATTTACTTTATTTTTTTATATTTTATTAGCCCTAAAATATATATTTTTTATAGCTACAATAAACTTATTTTTTAAATAATTGTATTATTTTTTTATATTAATAAGTTTTTTTAACATTCAAAATTAATTTACTTTTATTTTGATATTTTTTTAATTTTGCTACAAAAAACATTATTTTTCTACATTTAAACTAATTTTTAAAATTATTATATATATTTTTTTAATTATTAAATTTATGCAATATTCAAATTATTTATATTTTTCGAATTCATATCAAATTTCCCTTAAAATCAACACTACAGTAAATTCTTATCAGAATCTGTGATGTGCCCAGCCCTAGTTGAAGCAGGTTTTTGGTCCGCTAATGCAAATGTTGTTGCACTGCAATTGTCACCTCTAAAAAGAACGCGTTGTGCGAGCTGTGGGCCGTACGCAACGTAGCCAATGCCAAACGAGAAACGTAACGCACGCACCGAGACTTCCTGGCTGAGCGTGAGCGAGAGCGCTATAGAGTGGACGTGAGAGGGACAACGTAAGAGTCCCAGTGTTGGGCAGCACTCAATAACGAGGCGAAAAAAATGCGCTGTCACACAAATTATGAGCTAATAAGACAAACACACACAGACACACACATGCAACAGTGTGTCGAATTGTTGGCAACGTTTGTAACAGATTTAGTTTAATTCTTATAATTTGTGTTTGCAACTGCCGCCAGCCAGCCAGCCAGCTTGATAGCTAGGAATGTGCGCGGGCGCGGCTGCTCCACTTGTAGGTGGTTATAGCATGTGCTGCTGGCGGTGGAGCAAGCGGTTCTCGTTAGCCTTGATCAATGGCCCGGAAAAATAAAAGCCAGCGAAATTGAAATTGCTGACCGTTCGCATAATGCACTCACATACATACATACATGAGTGGACCACTCTGCATGTGCATGTGTGTGTGTGTGTGTGAGTTGGTTCTTGCATTTGATAACTTAACTATCGTGCTTGCCTTTTTTGTCACACTGCGCATTGTATAGCCTGTCGCCTGTCAGCTGTATATATGTGTGTGTGTGTGTGTGAGTGTCTCGACTATCGTGCTTGCCTTTTTTGTCACACTGCGAATTATTATAGCCATTAGCTGTCGCCTGCCTTTGGTTGTTTTTTAAATTATCAATTTCCTTTAGCACTTAACGGGGCGTTTGCATAAAGGTGTGGCGTTTAAAAGAAAGCGAATTTGCATACAATTTGCATACTTAGATAATTTTTTTTTTTTTTTTTTAGTTTCGTTGTATTCAATTTACAATTTTGTATTTCAAGTAATTCTCGTTTGCAGATTAAACTAGTGAGGGGAGGGACTGACTAAAGTGAACAAAGATTCTAAGCTAGATTTTTGCTTATTTGCAATAATTAATTATTAACTCTTAGCAATATATGTATACATATATATAGATATAAGTTGCATTTATTTGAAGCTAACGCTTGGCGCAGCCTAAACCTGTTCATGGCGCACTCGTTGAGAGTTGAAATTAGTTTTTCCTTAATTGGCTTTTGCTTCAGTCGCGCTGGCCGCACTTTCAGTCTCCTCCGTTTGGGTAGCAGTCGCTGCGCTGGCCTCAGGCACAGGCTCATTGGGTTCGGGCTCGGGTTCGGCTTCATCCACCTCCATATCCATATCCACATCGGCATCGGTATCAGTCGTTGGCAGTTCGTCGTGCAGCGCACGACGCGCCAAATGCTTATTATCTTCTATTGGATAGAAAATAACGGCTATTAGCTGATAAGGGGCGTGTATATTGAATTATATTAGTCACCAGAGTCGTCGTCTTCATCGTCCGATGAATCACTATCGGAACTGCCATTGTTTAATGCAGTCGGCGTCTGCGGTTGCGTGGCGTTCAGCGAGAGGCGTGGCGCGACAGGACGCTCTTTGCGTGCGGGATTAATGACGCCGCAGAAGGCGCAATGAAATGTGGTATACTCGTACTCCTCCAGCGGCAGCATGCCTGCAAGTACATATATATTAATATACATTTATATAATAGGTATATGTAGCAATTACCATTGTGCCTGTGGCACTCCTTGCATATCATGCCAAAGCGATTCTGTGGACTGTCGCCCACTATGAAGTCCACAATGCGATCCAAGGCGCTGCGTGAGCTGTCGTCCACAACGGGAAAGGGTGTGCGCCTGCGCACCAGCTGCGTGCTGCGCAGCTGCGGCGATGCCATCACACTCGTATTCACATTATTATTGTTCATATTTCGATAGACGCCAGTGTAGGGCGTCAGCATGTTGCGCTGCTGTTGTTGTTGCTGTTGTTGTGTTGCTGCCGTTGCAGCTCCCGCTGGCTGCGGCGTGCGCTGCAGCGAGGAGCTGACGGAGCGATTCAAGTTGTTGAGGCTCTGGTTGCTGCGAGCGTTGCTCGAGAGCAGGCCACTGATGCGACTTTGTTGCTTATCGCCAAAGCGTTCCAGTAGCTGCACGGCCACCTAGCAGCCCGAAAGAGATATCGATTATCATAACAATTGATAACTATCGTTAGAATTGCAGCGTTACCTTGTATGTCTCTTTATCCATGACCTGCTCTAATATCTTGGTCTTCTTCTGCTTCAGCTGAGCCAGCTTATCGCCATTTTTGTTGAGCTTTCGCTGGAAATACCACGTAAACATTTGCCGCAGAAAGACGATGCTGAAATATAATAACAAACAAAATGATTAGCAAATGCTGCTGTTCGTAATGAGATCATCGCAAGTCTGGTTTGGCCTGAGTGTGCATTACTCACAGCACGGGAAACAGCAGCAGCGGCACCAAATACATGATGCGCTCCTGCATTGTTGGCGGGAAATAGAAGAAATACCACAGGGCAAAGCCCACGATATATGCGCCAATTGTGAAGCCAACAAAGTTGCTTACGAAACGCCGTTTGCGCTCCTGCGTATTGATCACATATTTCTCTAGATCTTGTATCTGCAGTTGCAGACCTTCCAGAACGGCGCTTGTAGATTTTTCCTTCTATAATTAGAAATGCGTACGTATGTAAATCTCTTTTGCATATATATATATGTATATGTGTGTCGCTGCTGTGGGTAGCTGCTTCGGCGTCATTCGCCTATTGGCATTTGGAATTAGCAAACTTACCCGAAATTTCGATAGAACAAAACCCATACTTCTTAGTTTTTTGTATAGTTATAACTTGTATTAATCAAATGTCGCCTACTTAAATTTAAAAAACGGTAAATATCAACTATTTTCGTGCCGTGACCCTGCCGCTAGCTGGGATTGTTGATGCTCTGCCGATGTATCGATAGCAACTAAAAACAAAACGTATTAAATATCGATAGAGCTGATACAAAATAATTTCTATCGCTTATCGATACTTATAAAGACAATTTTTTTAAATTTTATTTATTTTCATAATTTTTATTAATCTATAAAATTCTCCAACAATAAGTAGGCTTTTTAGATCAATTTAAAGTGTTTTCGGAACCTAATCTTTGAAATTTGTGGCTTTAAAATATCTCGACTATTTTTTGCAGCCCTGGTGCACGCTAACAGCTGAGTTGCAGTTGCGCATTTTACAAAAGTTAAACAATTTATTGTACGCGTATTAAGTGATATACCTTTATGTATTTTTTATGATAACCAACTGTATTACTTTTATACAACGCATATTAACTGCCAATCTAAACTGAAACTGTAACTGCAAACAAAGAAACTCACTCCACTCTCTGGTCTGTGTGCGTGGGAGTTGTTGCGGAACAGAAAGTTGCTATAAACTCAACAGCTGCAACATTTGAAGTGGAAATTGAACAATTAAGCATGTCTAAAGTAATTTCGCAAGAGACATTCGACGATGTTGTCCAGGAAAATGTCGTCGACTTCGCGATGAGTCCCGCCGAGGCCAAGGAGGAGACAATAAAGCAATTCGAAGCACAAGTGGGTAAATTGTATGCGTCATCAGTCAATTAGATTTTCTTCACTTTTTTCTTCTGTTTTCTTATAGGGCATTAACCTGGTTAACATTATCAAAGATTTGGCTATCAATCCAGATACGGGTAAGCCAATTATCAATGAGACCGTGGCCAAAATACAAAAACACATTGCCGAAAAAACCGAAGACAAAGCACAACTAACGGAACTTCTCGCCATCTTGGATGAGGAGTGCCAAAAGTCGCTGGCCCACCGCGTGCTGGCGGGCAAGAATGGCGCACACGATGCACTCGTCCAGTTGATCGAGCAAACGCTGGCCGTCGAGACATTGGAAATCGAATTGCTCTGCAAGTGCCTGCAGGCCCTGAACAGTTTAACGCACAAGCAACCGGATTTATATGATCCCAGGGCGATGGCTGTGGTCATTCAGTTGCTGGCGCTGGAGGATCAATTGGAGGTGGCTTGCCTGACCCTGCAGTGGCTGCAGAAGGCGTGCATTATGCACGAAATGAATCGCCAGAGCATCATGGCGGCCAATAGTATCAAGGCAATGAAGCCGCTGCTGGTCAAGGACAATCCTCGACTGCTGCGGGAGCTGACTGCAGTTTTGAGGTTCCTCGTGCTTGACGATGATATACGCGTGGAGTTTGGCTGCGCGCACGAGCATGCGCGACAGATAGCCAATGAGGTGCTGCTGGATCTGGTGGAGCTGCTGCCCGCCTACGAGGACGTCAATGTCCTGGCCGACTTACTGCTCACGCTGGGCACGCTGGCCGTGCGCCAGGAGCTGTGCACGGTCATCGACGACGCCGGCGGCCTGAAGCTGATCTTTGACATAATGCGCAACAATCTGAACGAGGAGCGTCTAAATCGCGAGGCACTAAAACTGCTGCGAGCCCTTGCGGGTCACGATGCTGTCAAGGCGCACATTGTCCAAGAGGGCGTGGCACCGATCATTAAACAGTTAATTGAAACACATCAGGCCAATGAGAACATTGTCGCCGCAGCGTTGGCTTGCATAACGACGCTGACGCTGCGCGTCAAGGAGCACAGTGCCGCCTTCTTCGAGACGGGCATTGCCGAAATTATAGTGGAGGCACTGCGTCAGCATCCCAAGCACAAGATACTCCAGCGCAACGGCGCCTGGGCCATACGCAATATGGTCTCACGCTCGCGCGACCAATGCGACACGTGGCTGTCGTTTGGCGTTGAGGATTTACTCAATGCGGCCATGGCGGAGCATCCTTCGGTGGCGCAGGACATCAAGGCTGCACTCCGAGATCTCGGCTGCAACGTGCAGCTGCGCGAGGAGTGGACCGGCAAGGCGGAAAAGAAAATCGCCGCATAGTCGAGAGAAACAACACACGGACAATATCTATATATTTGCTAATTTTATATATTTCATTGATAACTGATAAATCATTTAACGCACACACACACACACACTCATACATTAGATCGGAGCTTACACTCGATTCATCTATAAATTAATGCTAATCCAAATTGATGCAGTCTTCTACTCTTTGCTTAACTTAAAGTTACGCAGCGCGCCAGCCTTCAAGCGCGAGTTAATGTTCCGGGATAGCTGATAAACTTTACTGCCTGCTCCGACTCCTGCTGAGTACAGCTGTTCCTGCTCCTCTTCCTCCTCCTCAGCACGCCGCATAAACGGATCGATCTTCTCGGAGCCGCCCATGCCATTGTACGCAAAATTGGAGCCCATTCCAGCCGAGGAGCTGGCACTGGCGCCCAGCACCAGGCGCGGCTTCTTGAATATCGAATACTGCAGCACAAAAGATAAAAGATGTGAGTAGAGCTACAATATTCCCTTGACCCACACCCACCTTCTCGCTGAGATCACTGTGTGTCTTGCGTATGACGCCATGCGAGGCCATGCTTATGCCCGATCCGCTCTTGATCGGCGAGATTCTGGTCATGCTCAGCTCGGGCGGCTTGAGCAGCTGCGAAATGCCCACGCTGCTCGACTTGATGTTCAGATAGGGCGACGTTGACTCCTCTATGCGCTTGATGTTGGCTTTCTGCAAAGATATAAAGATATTATATATAAAGATATTAGATGCCTATAGTCTCTTATACATACGGTGGTTGGTGAGATGGTGCTGCGCCTCTCCTCCCGCTTTAGCGCAACGAGATTGGTGTTCAGGCCCAAGGAACTGTCCGGTGCATCCACATCGATTGGCTGACTGGTAGCCAGCTTGAGCTGATGATGGATAATGGAGAACTATTTGAAATACGATATAGTATAGGATCTGTTAGGATTGAGCAGCATATATATATTTACAGATTCATATGTCAGTTTTATACACAAATTTGTTAGGCTTATTGCTCGCTCCATTCTCACCACGCTCACCTTCTCTTGCGCACGATATAAATCGCTCTCCAGCTGGGAGATTTGTTCCTCCAGATCGCTGCAAGAGAATCGAATATCGTATAAAGACTAGATACTACAGAGAGCTTATCGTTTCACTATACATATATACATAGTTAACCCTTTGCTCACTATACCATATATTGTAGTATATACGATATAAAAGTAAACCCTTTATCGTTTCACTATACCCTATATCGTATTATATACGATATAAAAGTAAACCCTTTACCGCTTCGATTCCAGCTCCCTGCGCAAATCGTTCTGCACCAGTTTGAGCACCTGGCGTATTTCAGTCTTCTTGGCGTCGCTTTGACGCAGCTCCCGCTTCAGGGTCGACACCCAATTGGCCAAAACGTTGGGATTCGTTTCGTTCTTGAGCAAACGCTCGGCATCGGCCGCGCCGGCTGTCAGAATAGTTGAGATGCCTTCCATGATCAGTATTTTTTCCTTCAGCGATTTGTTCTCCTTGCGCAACGAGTCGACGACCAAGCCATCGTTCTTCAAGATCTTTATTTGCTCCACATAGCTGGAGATGACAAAATTATTGCTCTCTAGCTTCTTCTCCAGGCCAGAAATAGTTTTGCTGTCGATCGATCAGATATGAGAATTTATTATATTTATATTATATATAAAAATTGTAAATCAGACTTACAGGCACTTCTTTTGTGTCTCCTTCAGTTCCTTCACTTGCTGTTCGCTTTTGTTGTGCTCCTTTTCCTTAATTTTCATGGCCAGATTCGCGTTGTCCAGTTCCTCCTGGAGCGAGCCCACATCGACACGGCTGGCATCCAGATTGGCTAAATTGAAGTAAACGCGTAATATATTTCGTGTTGTGCACTTATTGCGGCACTGTGGGCACGACTTCGAGCTGCAAAGTGATCCTTTTAATATTTCTTTTTGAGATTTCTTGTGAAATTTGTTCGCTTACCGTTCGAGCCATTGCATGAGGCAGGTGTGGTGAAACATGTGGCCACAAGTAGTAACATACACATCATCGGATGGCGTGAACAATTCAGCGCATATAACACAATTCAAATTCAACATGCTTTATAAAAAACATACAAAATTAGAAAGAAAAAAAAAAAAAGGAGAAAAATAATTTTCGGCTTGTCACACGAATTCGCGCCGCTTTATACAAAACCAGCTGAGCTCATGCAGCCAAGTTCAAGTTGTGCCCACTGAAAGTTGTCTCACAGCCAACTTAGTGTTGGTGAGCATTGTTTTGCGTGCGGCTACAAGCACTATTTTGCGCGCAGCCAACTTCAAGGGTTTATAGCTGAGTTGGTATTGCTAGTATATATTTTTGGTTTTATGGCATAGCTTAAAATGTTGCTATAAGTTATGGTTTGTGTGCGAGCTAGAGTTTCCGTCCAAGGTTTGAAACATAACTATAAATGTTGCTATAAATTTTAGTTTGCACTGCTTTGGTTTAAAACTTAGCTTAAAATGTTGCTATACATTTTGGTTTCTGTCGCAGCTGTCATTTCCCATTTCAGCAACATCAAGGGGTTGGTTTGCGTCGCAGCTAACCGGCCGTTAATTTCAAAAAGCCCAAAATTTTTGCTTGAAAGATCAATTTTAATTTTTATTTGTAATTTGCAGCCAATGAAATGTACAGTAATTTGATAGCATAGCATTTGATTTAATTTGCATTCAACATTTTCGTTTGCTTTGTATACCAGGCAATAATTCTTACTAAATGCGCGCCAATTTGTGTTTTTTTTTTTCAAAATTATAAAATTTCTATTAAATGAAATGAAAAAGAAATTTATTTTAATTAGTGTATGGTGTGATGAATTATTGCGTGATATAGAGCAAATCCGAAATGTTTCTTGATTTACTTTTCTTATGTATACTGTTGAATAGGTATTTACTGTTCTTCTTCTTCTTCTTGTTATTTATTTTGTATTTTTTTGATATCTAGTTTTAGACATAGAGCTGTAAGTTCTTAAATTCTACTTGAAGTTTCCTTTTTTTTTGTTTTTTGATTTCACATTTAAATAGGTTTATTTTGCCATTAAAACGATTTGATTTCAATTCTGATATTGTTTGCTTACTTTAAGAGAGTTTCTTTTCTTTATTTTTTATTTAATACTTTAAGTTTTTTTTTTTTTTTTTTTTTTTGTATTTAAATTTTTGCTAATTACGTTTTACCCATTTTTCCCGAAAGTAGTTTTTGCTTTTCAATAATACACGTGGTTTCTGCATCCTCTTCTTCTTCTTCTTCTACGTCTTTTTAGTTTTTTTTTTTACATTAATTTTTTTTTGCACCCTTAAATTTACTATTAATATGCTTTATATTCAAAGAAATCCTTGACATATATATTTATATTTTTTTTACCAACTTTTTGCTTAACTTTTAATAATACAACAATTTTATTTTATTTATTTATATTTATATTTTTTAGGTGTAACTAGAATTTGCTCTAACAATTGGTTTAAATTGCATTTAAACAATTTTACATTTAATTTTTTATATTTAATTTTTTAATATTTCATATTTATTTATATTTAATTATACATTTTTTGGGCTTGACGCTAGTTGCCCCCTTTGAAATAGTCAACAAATATTTTGCTTTAGTTTTCTAACTGTTTTTATACACACTTAAAGATCGCTATATCTTTATATATATATATGCTGCATGGTTCAGTTATAACGATTCCAAAAAATTCCATTTGCTATGCTCCCGCCATACCCAAGCTCTATCATCTAGTAACCGATCTTACGTCTCCTAAGTAGTTTACACACACAAATTCAATATTTTATTCTTTCTCAATATTTGGAAGTAGATTTCGCTAGAACTTAGTTTTAGTGGCTAAAGCTTAATTATAGTTAATATATTTGTATTCTTTTGGTATTTTGATTACATAGTTCGTACAGCTTCAATATTTGGTGGAAAATATCGTACAGTTTGAGAACAAGTGTCTGCCGTAGACTCTAAAACAGTTCTAAAAAAAAAAAAACATTCCTTCAGAACTGTCTTCAAAAGCAATTCCAAGAATATATAATAAGTTCCAAAAAAGCTCTAGAAAATTTCAAAAATACTCCAAAACCTGTTTTCAAAGCAGTTTCCAAATGAAACTCCAAAATTTGTTGCCAAAAAAAAAAACAAATTTAAAATGTTTTCAAATTAATTTCTAAAAATAGTTTTTGAAAACAGAAAAAAAATGCTTCAAATCTGTTTCAAAATTGTTTTCAAAGTCAATTTCTACTGTCATTTTTTGCTTTACAATCTTAACTTTAACTTCAATATTTTATATTTATATTTATATTAAATTAATCTTTTTTTAGCTTTAAAAAGTTTTCGCTCAACTTATTTACATTCGCCTTAACCTAAGCATAATATATATATATTTTTTTATATTTTAAATTTATTTTATCTTTTTTTATAATCTCAATTTCTTAATTCTACGGCTAAAGTTTTAATTTTTGGTATACATGCATGTAGTGAGTGCTGGTGTTCTTCTTCTTCTTGCTTCGTCTTTTCTTCTTCTTCTTCTTCTTCTTGACTTCTTAAATATTTTTAACGAAGAGGCAAATCCTTTCGCCTGCTTAGCAGAAACGCCTGCAAAATAGTTTCGAAAGCGAAAAACTTATTCAAATGTAAATTCTCAGAAATTAATTTCATTTAATTAAAGTTTTTTATGACTCGACTGCTGAAATGAGCAAATGCAAATGCGTGTTGGATGCCCATTAGTAATGGGCAGTTGAGGGTATATTAGTTTTGTTGAAATTTATACAAAAGTTGGGAGCAGGGCTGGAGGGAGACCATGGCACAAGCATATAGTTGATATTATATTTGATAAGGGCATCAACTGGGCGATTCGCCCAAGACTATAGCCAATTTCGATAGAAGCTGGAATACGCACACTACTTCGATAACTTCTTGTTTTTTTTTGATAACTTCTTGTTTTCGATACAAAATCGATAAGAAACTGCACGTCTTAAGAGCTAAACTTACTAAACTTACTACTACTTTCATGTACTTTTATTATGCTCTGATTTTAGATTATTAAACCCAATTTCTTATATATATATCAAATCGAAAAATTAAATCGATATGTAGCAAAAACTCGTCTTTCCAGCTAAAAATTTGGCTCAGCTCAGATTTTTTTCAGACTGTGAAATCGTTTAATTAGAGGAACTCTCAGTCGTGCACACCCGCCTAGAGCTAGTTAATTTGCTCATTTGATTTGAAATTTTAGCCATATTTGTTAGCAGTTTTCTGTCTGTGGCCTTAGATAAAAGCGCACGCATTGTGTGGCCATAATTGGAATGACCCTTTGGGCGCATTAGACGTTATCCTGTCCAGAACTGATTTAAAACGCTGCTCGCATGCAGATGACAGCGCCGATAAAGTCGACGGATAAAACTTTGTGCACAGTTTCGAAATTTGAGAAATGAGTCGAGAGAGAGAGAGAGAGAGGGAGAGAGAGCGATGCGAGAAACTTTGCCTTCAAGGCTAACAAATTGTTTCAACAGCCATAGAAAGCGGGCAGCAAAAGGGGTGGGAGTGGGAGTGTGTGTGTGCGTTGCCCATGGCCAGCGTGTGTCGTGTGCTGGGCGAAATTGGGCGCCCAAAGCAAAGACACTACACGTTGACAGCCAAATTCAAAACACTTCCCAAAGCAGCAACAGCAACTGCAACAGCAGCAGCAGCAGCGGCAACTGCAGCAACAACTGCTTAAGCCATATCAATTGCGGAATATTGCGAAATTGAAACTGGCGCAAAGCGAAATTGAAATTGAAAAAAATATATTAAAGAAAAATAACTGCGTGGGAGTTTGGACGGAATTGAAATCGGTTTCAATTTCTTTAGATTTGCTTTTATTTTTTTTCGATTATTTTCATAATATTGTTGGTACGCACCTTCGCCTCTTCGCATGCACTATCTAGAGTTTCCCGCTGCGATAATGCACTGGTCGATGGCCGCCAAACAAGATGCGCTTGAAGGCCTGTCGGAACTCCGGGCTGAATATTGTATAGATGACCTATGAAAGGGAGAGAGAGAGGGGAGTTTTGTTAGCTAAAATGAATTTGTATTAAGTTTTGTTCCATTAAAGCTAGTTCTTATGTATATAAAAGCCAGATTGTGAACATATTACAAGTTGTCTTTCAATTAGCGCTTAAATTATACAAAAATAAAGCAATTTTCTAGCATTTCTGGCTGTATTTAGCTTCTAAAAAGCTAGATTTGCTCTACAAAAGTAGCTTGTTGTGCAACACCGTCAAATTTGGCTGCTTTAAAGCTTAAGAAACTACGCAAAACAGGCTAATAAATGCCTAAAAGCAACTTCTAGCCTTATCTAGCTTATAAAAAGCTAGATTTAGCTTAACAGAAAAGATCTCATTTTGCAACACTGCCAACTTGTGCGCCAACGTCTGCAGACTAACAGACGCCTAAAATATCATGTCAACTTAACTATCGATAAGCAGGTATCGAAACAAAGCATATGTATGCCGAAACAAAGCATATGTATGCCTGCTGCAAAATAACTAGGTGGCAACGCCGGCAGCTTCACATTTTCATTCAAACTATCAAAAGCGCTGCGTCAGGTTCGGAAAACACTTTTGTCGCTTGAGCAAGTGAGTAAGACAGAAAAGTCAAGCGGAAACTGAATCCAATTAATAGAAATTATTAAATATTACTGCACGATTAGACGAAGATAAATCGAAAATGAGCACCGACAACAACAAGAACAACAAGAACAAGAACAAGAACAACGAGAGGGCAACAACCAGCGCGGCTGCAGCGGGCGGCGATGGCACTGGCGACAACGCCAACAGCGGCAGCGGCAGCGGCAGCGGCATGGATCGCAAACGTTTCAACGTGAAGAAGTGGAACGGCGTTGCGCTCTGGTCGTGGGATATAGTCGTCGACAACTGTGCGATCTGCCGCAATCACATCATGGATCCGTGCATCCAGTGCCAGGCGAATCAGTCGTGCAACAGCGGCACCGAATGCACCGTCGCCTGGGGCTCCTGCAATCACGCCTTCCACTTCCACTGCATCTCCCACTGGCTGAAGACGCGACCCGTCTGCCCCCTGGACAATCTCGAATGGAACTTCGAGAAATACGGACGCTGAGACATGTGTTTATCTATGTGAATATCAACATATAAATATATGACGTGAGCTCTTTGAGCAGAGCGAGCTTTGCTGCTGGCATAAGTCTCTATATAGCGGAGTTCTCTGATGGGTGTTGTGGGGTGTATGTTGTACCAGTCTATGGAGTATGCTTTATGCTAATTCATTTCAAATTGACAACTCTAATAGGTCTCAATTTGACTAATAAGTCACTCCTTTGCTCTCTTTGCTCTTTGTATGTATGCATATACATATATATAGATCTGAATATTCTGCTGCTGTGCACGTGGTTTCACGTAATTTATCTATGCTTCAATGCATGCCTGAAAGAGTAAATTTAAACATCGATGATTATCGATAGGAAGAGTTGTTCTTTATGCCTGCTAAGCTCTCAATTTATATGCTCTCTGGCACTGCTCTGCAGCTGCCGATAGCCATACTTCCTTCGCCAGTTGCTACTTAAAGATAAATTTAAGTTTCTGACAGTATCGAGTTATCGATAAATGGCTTACAGCTTATTGTTAACTTGAACGCCTCAAAGTCTCTAGATGAACTTGGCTCTTCTTCTACACTCTTGAGCTGTTATTTAACCCTTTTGTCATGGGTCAACTGAGAATATTACAGGAATCCACATAGAAAACTTTGATTCATTAGCTCTGCATAGTCTTCAAGTTATGCCTGCTTATCGATAAGTAAATCGAATGAGTTATTTATCGTTATTTATTTATAAAAGTTGACAATCAGAGTAAAAGCCTAAAAACAATCAAAGATTTATCTGCCAGATCGGCTAGCTATGCCCCAAGTCACAGCCCAATATAAACTATGAAAAGCTTTCAAATATTTAGAAAAAAAATTAAACTTTAATTAAAAGAAAAGTTATCGTTAGACTCAAACTGAACATTGACTATTCGTTGTATATATAAAACTCTATATATTTCAAAGTGTTTGCAGACTTGCCAGTTGCAAAGATAATCTAATATATATATAGGACATATGCAATCCTCTTGGCATACCTAGTGCTTTTGCTAGATGGCAAGCCCACTCTACCCATGGCCAATTTTTTGTTGTTGTTAAAAATTTGTATATTTTATTATTAAACTAGTATTCTGGCCACTTAATCTAGTTATACATAGAGCAACTGCCTGTAAGCTCAATAAGAAATGTCTTCTAGACACAGAAAAGTTTCTAAAAAATCCTGCAGAGATATAGAGTAATACTCCCAGATATTCTAAAAAAGAAGAAAGTAGTTATACTTCCAGAGATGCCGCATTTTGAGCTTTGCACATCATAGTCAAAAGGCCAATCAGAATATATATATATATCCATATATATAGTAAGTTTAGTTACCGGATTCAGCGTGGAGTTAAAGTAGCCCAGCCAGAGGAAGAGCGAGGCGACGCTGTCGCTGATCTGGCAGGCGGCGCAGAGCGGCATCGTCAATGCCATCACAAAGAAGGGGAGCCAGCAGACGACGAAGGCGCCCGTTATGATGGCCAGAGTTTTGGCCGCCTTCCGCTCGCGCTTCGCCTCGAGCGTCTCCTTGCGCTTGTTCACCTTTTGCATGGGATTCGCGATGCTGGACAATTGCTGCTGGGCCTGTGGCTGTGGACTTGGATGCGGCTGCTGATGGAGCTGCAGCTGGAGCTGGTGCTGCTGTTGCTTGGTGCGCGGTTCGGGTGTCACCGCACCGGAGGCATTCCCGGAGCTGCACAGCGGATGCGCCTGGTTGCAGCTGGTTAGCGTGCTGGTCTTTGTTGTCATGGGGCCCGCAGCTGGCGTCGTGGGTGTCTGTGGCGATAGCGCTGATATCGATGTAATTGTTGTGGCATTTGATGTGCTGGCACCACCACCACCACCGCCACCACCGCCAGCACCACCGGATTTGCTTGTTTTTTGTAGCTGCTGCATTTGTTCGAGCTGCTGTTGCAGCTGCGGATCCTCGAGCACCTCTACGCCGTTGGCCTTGCCAGTCACTGTTCCTGCTGCTGCTGTCTCCACTGCCAATGTGGTTGCCTCGCCAGTCTCAGCTGCTGCTGATGTTCTGGTTGCGGTTGCTTTGACCACATTTAGCTGCTGCTGCTGCTCCTCCTCGGGCACCGCCTGCTCAGCAGCTTCGATGGGCTTCTGCTGCTTGTGCTGCTGATTGGCCAAAGCCACCAAATGGGAGACGGTAGCGATTTGGCTACCTGAAGTGCTGGGCACCTGTATTCGAGAGAGAGATAAAGCATATATATATCAATATTCAATTTGGGTTTAGCATTTCAAATCTGTGCAGCTGCAATTGCATGCATAAATTTATTCATGAGCAATTCCTCTAAGCCATTTCCGCCCGCTTTTATGCCCTGGCCATGGGCCATTCATAAAAAGCGTCGAGCAAATAAATACATGTATTTATTTACGTTGAGCTTCACGTGGCGAATTCTCGCACGCACCGCTCGGAGTGGGTGCCACGCCCCTGCTATTAAGCCACTCTATGCCGGAAGGAAGCCGCACATTCGCAGCCACTTGTTCAAAAAGGGCTGCAATTTGTCGAGCTGGCGAGCTGTCGAGAGAGCGTGCCTGTCGTAGGCACTAAAATTCATATAATCACCTGTAATTTGAGACAGCAGTGTCCATGTCCATGGGCCACATTATGTGCAGAAGCGTAAAGTGCTAAAATCAACTTTTATGTCTTATAAATTTTCTCTACGGCCACAATCGCTCGCTCTGCCCCTCCTTTTCCTAGTGTAAACAAGCTAACGCAGGTGCCGCTAGCGATGGCGCGTAAACAACTCGTGCTGCGAGCTATCGATAAGCGCACAAGCTTTAGTTATGTGCGAATGCCTGCGATAGTTGCTGAGATCAGCGCTAGGGATGGCTGGGATGGCGATAGCTGGCAGAGCAGCTAGACGATGGTTGAGAGCATGTAAATACTATCGATATGTGAAGCTCAAGCAATTGCTATGCGATAGTTGGAACTATCGATAACTTTGGCTTTATTGTTGAGCAAATTTTGTGCTCAATGCTTAATGCATGTTGAAATGTCTTAAATGATATTCTACCATTTCTAACTAGCAAGTTTAGCTTTTATATACCATATAAAAAACAGCTAAACTTTAGCTTTCTTTGACTTCGGCTTGATTGTTGAACAAGTTTTGCTCTCAATTGCTATTGAATGTTAAAATGTCTCAAATGTTGTCTTAATAAGCTATAAATAAAGCCATTTCTTACTGGCTAGTTTAGCTTTTTGAGTTATATTTATAAAAAACCAGCTTAAGGCTAGCTTTCTGGGAACTCAAAGAATTCTGGAAATGAGAATAAGTTAATCGCTCAAGGCTTCAGCCCAATTTCTTTTATTAAATTATTTTAAATTAAATATAATATTACTATTGTTCTATATTTACTCAACTCCCTATCCTATCTTAACCCTCTAAATTAAAAATAATTCTTTTGTTGAATTGCTGCCTTAATTGCTCATTGCTCTAGTCGCATTTCAATATCATTTACTGCGCGTGTTTCCAGCGAATTAGCTGACACTAAACGCACGCTTAAGGGCTTAAAATTCGTTTCAGAATTTCACCTTTGTAAACAGATAGAAGCCAGCGTCTGTCGTCTGCACAAGTCTCGTCTCTAATTTCTGAGCCTTTTTTTCGGGTTTTCGCTTCTTTTTTTTGTTGAGGGGGCATCGCTCACAATTAATGGGCCGCACGGACACGGCGCCCAAAGTCGTTGCCAAATGAATTTTATGACTTTGATTCCATAATATATTGCTTGGTTGTTATAAGCGTGTAATTGATGCCCTGCCAGGGCCTACCGCACAGCAGAAAGAGAGAGAGAGAGAGAGAGAGAGAGTAACGAGCACTGGCTTGAATTTTGTAGTTGGATGTAGCTGACTGCATGATGCTTGTTCATTGTTGAGTTATCGATATATATCGATGTGGAAGAGAACTATATAAAGTAGAATTTATAGGCTTAGCTGCAGCTTAGTTATACAGATTCAGCTGCAAAAGCTGGCCTCCAAAAGAGTAAGGTTTCCTCTGCATTTGCTAAGCCTCGTATAAAGTATGGAGACTATACAGAGATTGGAGAGTATAGAGAGTATAGACAGCATGGAGAGTATAGAGAGTATGGAGAGTATGGAGAGTATATAACTATATGACTATAGAGAGTATGGAGAGTATGGAGAGTATGGAGAGTATAGAGAGTATAGACAGCATGGAGAGTATAGAGAGTATGGAGAGTATGGAGAGTATGGAGAGTATATAACTATATGACTATAGAGAGTATGGAGAGTATAGTGAGTATGGAGAGTATAGAGAGTATGGAGAGTATGGAGAGTATGGAGAGTATGGAGAGTATAGAGAGTATATAACTATATGACTATAGAGAGTATGGAGAGTATAGTGAGTATGGAGAGTATAGAGAGTATAGACAGCATGGAGAGTATAGAGAGTATGCAGAGTATAGAGAGTATAGACAGCATGGAGAGTATAGAGAATATAGACAGCATGGAGAGTTTAGTGAGTATGGAGAGTATAGAGAGTATGGAGAGTATGGAGAGTATAGAGAGTATATAACTATATGACTATAGAGAGTATGGAGAGTATGGAGAGTATAGACAGCATGGAGAGTATAGAGAGTATGCAGAGTATAGAGAGTATAGACAGCATGGAGAGTATAGAGTATATAGAGAGCATGGAGAGCATGGGAAGCTTATGGAGTATACAGAAGAATATATAGAGAAGTTCCATAGTAAGCTTATCAGCCAAAGACAGCCTTATCCAAAGCACTTTATATGAGGAGAGTACAAAGTTGTATTCTTATACCAACTCCCAAACTGACCTCTCGCAAAAACCAATAGACTCTCAATCATTCCCTGGGCGAGCATTACAACAACAATGAGTAACATTCAAATTTTTGTTGTGGCCGGACCACAGAAATAAAAAATGCATTTTCAATTTGCCAAACAATGAAGCAAGCAGCAAGGAGCAGGCGGTAACGAAGAGTCCTTGCGACAGGTCAAAGTCAGGAGAAGGCGGCGCATAAAACTCAATGGCCATTGGGCACAAATTTGTACAAAGGCAAAGTGAAAAGCATATGTGAGTGAGTGTGTGCGAGAGTGTGAGTGTAACCTAAGCTATGGCCATTGTCAATGCCATTGTGTGTCATTCAGCCAGAAGGAGATAGAGAGTGGGAGAGGCAGAGAGACAGCAGGAGATGGAGGTGGAGGGTGGGCGAGTGGAATACAAACAAATGTTGCAATTTCATTTGGTTCGGACTGAGGTTGACTCGATACTTGCTGCGATTTGGTTTCATGTCGTATTCTTTTCGATTGCGACCGCACGTAAAGCGAATCAATGCCAAACTGCAATTCAGAGCGCACACAACAATGCGGTCTAATGATTGCGCGTTCCATTGGCTTCCCTAATGGCCAATACACGGCACGGTAATAACTTTTCAAATAGTGCCCACTCTGGGGCACAATGTCGCCGAGCAGTTGCACAACTGTTGAACAGCAGTTGAAGAACTTTTAGCTTGAGGATTACGCATACGCCGCATGGGCCAGCTGCAAGTTCTTCTGGTTTTGTTGTTCGGCAACTTTTAATTTGAAATGTTTCGCTTTTATTTTTTCCGAAGAGTTGAAAACCAGCAAAGCCAAAAACCAAAAACCCAAAACCAAAAAACAAACACAGCAACAAGCTTAGAAGTGAGCGTTAACAAAGTGTAACACAGACACACACACACACAGACACACACACACACAGACACACTCTGTCTCCCCCAGCTAATATTTTATTTATGTGACCATTGACCAGCCCCTTAGCTTCTCTGCTCTCGCCCTCACTGGCCAGCCTGCATTTAAGTGAAATGTATATTTGCTTCAATTTATTTGCAGGCGCCACTTGCGCCTTGCATTGACTTATTGTTTTTGTTTCCAATTTGCTTTTGGCCTGTGCGTTCGTTCGGTGAGTGTATTCTTAATGGCAATACTCAGAGCTGATTAGCTAGGGCGAGCAGGGAAGCAACTTTATGCATTATGCGGAAACTAATAAAAGACAGCTGAGATAAACTTTTGAGAAAAATGTAATAAGTGAAAGCTTTGAAGGCAATAGAAAATGAAATTGATTTGAAAGCTGAAATATATTAGAAGTAAGTTGTATTAAGCCCTTAGAGAATAGAAGGGAGTAAAAGGTTTTTTAGAAATATAAAGTTGTTTAAAGAAATATAAAGCTAGAACTTTTGACAGATCAGAGAGCTGAAATATGCTTAAAATTAGTGGAAAAGTGAAAGCTTTTCCAGGTTTATTGTAGCTGTCAACAGTAAACTGTAAAAGTAGAAGCTACAAAGCTTGTGCATTAATACATAGTTAAAAGCTTTTGTATACAAGCACAGGAAAGTGAAAGCTTTTCAGCTTAAGTGAAACTTTTAGAATTTTATAATTAAAAGCGCATTAAAGCTTATCTGGCTAACTGCCACATATTCAAGGAGATTTAAAAGCTTTTAAAATGAATAAATCATATTCTACTTTCAAATATTAAAGCATTCAAAGATGTTTAGTATTAAAAGCACATTAAAGCTTATTTAATCGGATTAAAATCAAGCTTTTAAAAGTGCTTAAAATGCTTAAATTGCATTAAAGCTTTAAATATTTAAGCTTTCAGAGATCTTCAGACTTTCTACACAGAAAATCAGAATAATATCTGAGCTCCACTTCCACTCGATTCACTTTCTAGCTTCAGCTAAATCATAGTTCAAGAGCTCCACTTACTGTCAATTCAAAAAGTTGTTCTTACTTTGCCCCGCTTAGTTATCACTTTCAGCAACTTGCAGTTGAAAAGTTATTCAAATTGCATTTCAATTGGAACAATTTAGCAAGAAATTGTGCAACTTTATGATTTATGCGTAATTAAATTGTATTCCCACTTGGATGTCGGCTCTGTTTGCTTTTGTGCAACTGCCAGCGCGGGATTTGAAGTATATGGAAAGCTTCGGTGCAGCGCAGTTTGCTCTAATAAACTCTGGCTAGCTTTTTTCCCACTGTTTTTGGCTTTTTTTTATATGCTTTATTTATTTATTTATTTTTTTTTTTTGCTATTTTGTTTGTTTTAGCTCTTGGCTCATATAATAAACGAAACTACGATGATAAATGTATATATATTTGCCTGTGGCAATGCGTGGACTGTTCATGTGCTCGTGTGAGTGTGTGAGTGTCTCATGTGTGTGTTTGTTTATTTGGCTGTCCACTTATTTGGCACATACATTGAAACCTGGCCCAAGTAAATATTTAATCTGACTGTGCGTGTGTCGTGTTTGCCGGCCAGGCAAAGGCAAAAGCGAAGGCAAATAGCCATGCGAGCCAGTTGCTGATACGCTTGGTTATTATGGTCAAGCGAAAGCTGTTAGCCATAAGCTATCAACATATTTTCTTCAATTACTTCAAGCGTATTGAGTGCCCACGTTTTCAGTTTCCTGTTGCTGCTTTGTTTTCATTTGACTGAAACTGAGCCGAGCCCTGAGATGGTTTTGCATGGCAACGACACCCGGCCCGTATCCTTGTCACAGACTCTCACTCTCACCCCTCA
Organism: Drosophila repleta; assembly: GCA_018903745.1. Lineage (NCBI taxonomy): Eukaryota > Metazoa > Arthropoda > Insecta > Diptera > Drosophilidae > Drosophila > Drosophila repleta. The sequence continues at coordinate 6,028,126 of JAEIGN010000497.1, forward strand.
CACTCTCGTTGACTTGGCTATTACTTAGCCTGCGACCTTTTGCCCACTCGCAACCAATTTATTTTGACTCGATCTCCAACTCGGAGTCTTGCTCATTTTTTTTTTTATGTTTCGATTTTCGTTGCCTTTGCTTTAATGCCTTATTATTGAATGTGTGTTCGTGTGTTTGGCTATAAAAAGGCTAGCCTCAAATTGAAGTACATAAAATGCCAGCTAAATACAAATTTTCGTTTTGTCAATAAACAACAACAAAACGAGTCGAATCTTTGCCTGCATTTTATCGCTCGCATTTTGTATAATTTGGGGCTTAAGCCCGGCTATATGAAGAGAACGACTCGCAAAGTATAATAAGAGTTCATCTTTTTAATTTTTGGTCGAACACGTGTCGTATACGTAATCCGCATGTGTATATAAAAAGTAAATCGATTTATGCGTGCATAAATCAAATGTCAGCCGAACTTGATGTTTAGCTAACGACATGTGCAAGTTTCTATTTGGATTTAACAGGGATTACGCGCACAGGACACGCAACGAAAGACTGGACAAGGATTTAATGCCCCCTTTTTGAGCAGGACTAAATAGGGTAGATTAGTTATGGGTGTGGGAAGCTGATCAAACTTGGTCAACAAATGCAAATGGGCTTTAAGCAGAACTAAGTTAGACAGTTAAGGCTTGTTTTTATGGGAAATATATATAAATTTGGGACTTTGATGTGAAGTTAAAAAACTAAAAAATATTAATATTATTTTATTTTAACTTTTTAAATATAATGTTGTTCAGTTTTAATATATATAATATAGATATATAATATAAAATATTTAATATATATTTTATATTCTCAATTAGAGTCCATTTAGCCATGTCTGTATATTTTTCCTGCTCTTTTATCTGCTCAAAGTCTACAATCTCGAGTATTATAAAAGCTAGAGACCTGAAGTTTTATATATATACTCTTGCATACGATCTGTACCCTAATTTAAAATGATATTTTGTAGATCTGAAGCCATAACCCAAATATTGCTAACAGTCAATAGTTGGACTTGGTTTTTTGCGCATAGCTCGAAGATTATTGGAGTTAGCCATATTAAATTTGGTATATAAACTCTCTTAAAAGATTTTCAAATAAAAAATATTCCCTTTATTGGATACTACTATCTTAAAAAGCAAAAAAATCTCAAATTTAATCAAAAGCCAAATCAAAACGGCACCTAGGTCATATAATAGATATAAGGTAGTTAATAATTGCATCTGAAATATTTAAAACAGTAACAGAGCATCTGATGGTCATGCATAGCCCCCTAAATCGGTCTCACGTGCTCCCCCCTTTTATTTTTTTGGGCACTCAGGAAGCAAACTCAGATCGTTGGGCACATGTCAGGCGTTATGAAATTTGCTTTGAGCAGACCCGAAAAAAAAAGAAATGTCGGGAGAGCGCAAAAACCAATTCGAAAATCCAAATCCCCTGCTGTGTGGGCCGTGCATACTCACCTCAATGCCGGCGCGACTCTTGCTGTCCACATTTGAGCTACTGAACTCGGTGTCCTCCACGGTGTTCACCGTATTTGTCGAGTTGCCCTCGACCAGGCCCAGTGCTGTGCTGCCACTGGCAGCTCCGCCAGCTGCTCCAGCTGCTGTGCCGCTCTTGTTCTTAGCCGTTGAGAATTTGCCCAGACGAAGTCGCAGACGATTTAATTTCGTATCCGAAGAGGCGCCAGCAGTGGGCTACAAGCGAGAGAGAGAGAGAGAGAGAGAGAGAAAGAGAGAGAGAGAGAAAGGGTTAAAGTCAGTGAAAGCTGCATAGATTTTTGAAGTGTTGCAAATATGAAATTTTTAGGAATTTATATACATATATATATAGAAGAATAGCTGCAAATTTGCATTTACTCGCACTTCGGGCGGCTTCACCTTTTGTTGTTGCGCCTTACGCTTCAATAAACCGCAATTTGTACGCATAGCCAAGTGGGGGGAGGGAGGTAGGCCCTGCCGAGGCTGGCTCTTACCATATGCATATGTAAGTGGATACGTTCGTAAATAAATTGTGTATATTTGTTACAGTCACGCCACACAGTTCCAATACACACACATATGTATATCTATACTGTATACAGTGCCTGCTCAAAATAAATTTCACGCTTGACTGCTTCGAGCGCTTGACCTCTTTGATTTTCTCTCCTTTTTTTTTTGCTGTTGCTGCATCCTTTTTTTCTTTTTTTTTGTTGTTATTGTCGTCGCCTTCAATCCCCACCAAATTAAAGTAATTGAGTAGTCAAAACCTTTTGGCTCATCGTCAGCGGGCTGACCCTTTGGCCAAGACTCGATATTGCTTTAAATAAATAAAATTATGCTGATTTTGCGTTCGTGTGCGGAAATTTGACAAAAATATATCCAAAAAAAAAAAAGGAAGTGAGAAGCGAGAGAAAAAAGTCATTGGGCTCGATGTGCGTGCCTGGTCATGGCCCTCAGCTCAGCGGCCTTTTCCCCAAATGGCGTGAATATTGGCGCAAATAGTATTAAATGGATTTGCAGGATTTGTCCTACAAACGCATGTGACCTTCATTTTGTGGCCGGCACAAGGAGTGTAATTGCTCTGTCGCATGCCAACACCTAAAGTGGCCCTTGAAGACAGAGAGAAAGAGAGAGTGAGAGAGAGAGAGAGAGAGAGAGAGAGGCAGTGAGTCTGTCCTGGGTCAGCTTATTAAATATTTAAAGCCAGTTGCTTAATTAGAGGCGGCGCTTTCAGGTGCAACTTAATCCAACTGGGCGCTGACAGCTATTAAATTGAAGCAGGGCTGACTTCTAGTTGCGTGAAGCACTTGTCTATAGCTCGAGGAGAGAGTGGGAGCGGAAGGTCAGCTAGAGCTGAGCGCGTGTGCGTGTCTGCTGAGCGTAACACGAGAGCGCACGTGTTTGAAGTGGAAAATAAAGAAAATTTGTTGGAGCCTCGCTTTAATTTTGATGTGATTTGATACAAGTTTGAAAGAACTTTGGCACGAGCTGCTGTAGGTTTGATGGGGGCAATAGAAAGGGTTGGATATGTTTGATATGACAGAACTCAACTCTATTTGATATAATTGCACGTGATTTGACACGAGTCAATATAACTTTGATGCGACTCGACTATGTGGACTCCATCTAACACTTTAAGCCAAAATTCATTCAATTTGATACAGTTTTACAGGATTTTAAATGAGTTAATATAACTTTGATAAGGCCTAACATGACTGAGCTATGCACGATTTGTCTTAGACTGATCTTGTTTTGATACGATAAAATACAACTAAGCTGAGTTTGATATGCCGTAGGCTCTATCTAGTGTGATATTTGATATTTGATATATTTAGACATGAGTTGAGTCTACTTGACAAGACTTGACTCAGGCTGATATGTATACAAAACAATGCACGAGCTCAGCTCTTTACTCGTTTACTCCACATCTTAGACTTGGACTTAGACCTGACTTAATACAACTTGGTGTGATTTAAGTTGGCTTTACATGAGTTAACACAATACTAGAACCATTTAGTTTAGTCAGTTTTAATAAACCAAAGACGATAGCTGTATATTCTAAGCGAACTATAATCTGACAAAAGAAGTGAAGATTTAACAGTAGAAACAAAATTTGATTAAGTCAAAGAGAAATGCATGTAGAAAACGTTTTAAAATAGAAAAAAATATATTTCAATTAATATATTAAAAATTATGTTAGCCACTGAAGACTTCTATAAACTTCGCGTAGCTATAAAACATTAAATATTCCTATGTAGAAATCAATTTGCTATTGCCAACTGCTGCCAATAAATTGCTTAAGCTTGAAGTCTGCCGCCGCGCGCAGCTGCTATAAACTGCAAATAATCTTATGCGGTAAACTTTATTGAGGCAAACTTGTCACACACTATACATATGCATATGTACATATATCCATCTATATATGCACATATCTGGCATGTCTGTAATAATCGCATTTGGCAGGCAAGACGCTAATTGAATTTGCTTGGGACTCGGCGTCTGCGTTTGTGGATTTGATGCCATGCGGGTAATCAATGCGTAATTGAATCGCTGATAACTTCAAAGACACACACACACAGACGAACATACCATAAAACTGGCGTGCTAAACAATTGGCAAAATGAAAAAAGTAGAAGTAAGGCGAAAAGTTGGCGCGTGTTGCTCGCACGCTCAGCCATAAAATAGCATGGATTCCCCTTTGGCGTTTGCTTAGATCGAAAACTAAACAACATGGCACATTAACGTTATTTAAATACTAAAGTAAACGCACACACACACATACACACGCACACCCACTCATAGATAAGACAAACTGTAGCTGCTATTCCCAGCGTAGCAAAGCGTACCATACTTTTCAGCAGCAGCAGCAACGACGACGACGACGATAAGTAAAACCCAGCTCAATGTGTATTTTATGTAGATGTGCCTGTCAGCTGTCGCTATCTATAGACACTCATATATATCTATGTTCGCATGCGTGTGAGTGTGTGTGAGTGTGTGTGAGTGTGCGAGTGTGTGTGCACATTTATTTAAGCGTTTGCATAAACGATACTTGGCCGAAGCCATTTTGCCACTTTGGCTAATTTATGTAAATTGTTTTCTTATTTAATTGTTTTTCTTGCGAGACATGTGTTGAGCTTCCTTCCACACACATCACTGTGTGTCCATGTGTGTGTGTGTGTCTCTCTCTCATTGTCTCTGCGTGCGTGCGTGTATCCAATAATTTCTTTACATGCGATTTATGCTGCCTCTGACTGTGGCCAACAAACAAACAAAAAAAGTGTCGCTCAAGTGCCAAGATACAAAGTTGCTGTCAAGCGACACTGTGCTACAAAAAAAATGATTTTTTTTATATTAAAAGTTTATTTAAGTATTTTTTAGATTTATTTAAATTATTTTGGAAATTTTGTTACAATAAAATTTTTTTTTAAGTTTTTGTATGACTGGTAGCACAGTGTTGTTTAAAAAAAATTAAATTTGATAAAAATATAATGAAATTTCTTTAAATTTAGAAATACTTAGCATTAGAATTTGACTTTTGTATATTGGTATGCCTTGTAGCACAGTGTTAATTAGCTATACTTTTGTATTATATATTTATTAAAATTATTTTGTCAAGTTAAACAGAATTTCCTTGGCATTTATAAAAAATATAAAAATTTAGAACTCCCAATTTTGCATGTCATGTAGCACAGTGTTACTCCGAAAGCTTTTGTATTTATAAGTATTTGAATTTAAATTATTTTGGGCATAAAAATAGCTTAAAGCTGAAATGTATTCGAGTTTCGAGTGACAACAAACATTCTTTTGCCATGTAGCGCAGTGTTAATGCGTTTACTTTGGCTTTATTTACGAATTTAAATTACTTTCCGTGCAAAAGTAACTTCATTCATGAGTTTTCCATCAATTTGGAGTTGCTCAATTTGAATATGGAATTCAATTTGAAGTGCTTGCCATGTAGCACAGTGTTAATGTGTCGGATTTTTGTCTTATATAGTTCAGTTTGCAGCGAAGTTGATATAAACTTAATTTTCTTTCAATTTAAAGTTGCTGAACTCGAATCCGGAATTCGATTTGCTGCCGTGTAGCGCAGTGTTAATGCGTCTGCCAAAGTATTAAAAATTCATTTAAATTTGGTAAATTTGTATTTGACTTTGGCTTTAATATTTGTATGCCTTGCAGCACAGTGTCAGCTGTATTGTTATCGAAAAGGAAAAGAACAAAAAGACAACTTTGCTAACGTGCGTGGCATATGGACAATTTTGGCCAAAATCTGTTCGGGCTCTTGTCCGTTCGCTGCCGCTTGGCCTGTTTGTCATATGGTTCTGGTCATAATGTCAATATCTCGAGCAATCAATTTGAGCTGCTGTCACTGGCCGTTGTTGTTGCTTTTGTTTGCAAATGTAATTGTGATTATGTTCGAGTGGTCAGGGCGGAGACAGAGAGAGTGAGAGAGAGAGAGAGAGAGACTCTCCCACTTTATCAGTGTTGTTGAGTGCAAAACATCTGGGCGTTCTTGTCAGCATCACTTGGCCATGAACAAGGACACTCCAAAGACCGATTGCTTTTTGTGTTTAATGTTACATTATTATTAATGTTTGCCCTCAGTGTTGTTGCTGCTGTTGTTTCTACTGCCCAGCCCTGCCCTGCTCTGCTCTGCTGTGCCGTGCTGTGTTGCGTCGTGTGTGGCATTAGTCGCATAGCCAAATTACACATAATACCTGTTCGCTCAATTTGCTTAATTACCTTTCACTATCGTCGTATATTATGTTAATTACAAAATCAATGCACACGCACACGGACTGTGGCGCAAATAAGATTTGCTTGCTGTTGGAAATTTAACAGAGAATGTTATGGAGGAAATGTTGAAATGATATTAAACATTTTATGTGCTGGTAGTAATCATATTAAATGTTATGGAGGTAATGTCGAAATGTTATTTAACATTTTTATTGACTGAAATAACTTTAGAAACTCAACAGAGAATGTTATGGAGGAAATGTTATTTAACATTTTTATTGGTTGAAATAACTTCCATTGGATGTTAGTAATTTAACAGCAAATGTTATTGAAACAATGTGAAATGTTATTTAACATTTTTAGTAACTGTTAAAGTACTATACTCTAATATAACTGATGTTGACTCCATACTTTCTGCCCCCAAAACTTGCAATTCATGCCATAGTACTCAGCTTAACTAGAAATTCCTATTAAATATATACGTAGAGCTGCTCCGATCTATGTAAACTGCATTCCAATTAGCCCACACTGAAATTAAATATTATATATCGTAAAATTAAATATTAAATATTAAGCGCTAAGCTTCCGGGTCGAATTTCATTAGTTTCTGATGCAATTTAAATCATTTGCAGCACAAATTTCTGTTAGCCGAATGCCACTTGGCGCTGCGAATTGGCCATAAATATGCTAAATGCAAATGCAATTAACTCGAATTTATGTGCTGTGTAGCAGCGTAGCAGAAATAACAACATTTTTGATACGCGCTCAAGCAACTCTAAAGAGAGTATATTGGCTGGGCAGAAATATAGGCAAATTACAGTGGAAGCTAAAGACTTAAAGTTTGGACTGGAGGCATATGAAACTATTTGGGAGCTCACTCAGTTGACGCTTGAGCATGCATCATGCAGTCGCTTAGACTCGACTGCAAAGTTCCACACTTTTTTTCTACTGTAGCGAAATATCCAAAAAACTTTGCTACAACAAATCTTTATCAAATACAAAAAAAAAAACGTAGAGATGAAGAAGATGGAAAAATGGTAACAAAGCGCGCAGCGGGCGAGCTGCGAAATTTCCGATTGTTGTAGCCAATGTAACTGTTGTTGTGTGTTAGTATAAACCCTCGTCAAGTTGCAGGAAAGCAATTTTCAATTTGAAAGCATTTAGTTGAATAAAAAAGGAATAACAAGAGAATAATTCGAATGCCAATGGCTAGGCGTTAGCTAAATGCTCTGCTCTAAGCGGAGCGTGGAAGCAAAAAGGAGTTTGAGCACTCAGAGATATTGCACTGATTAGTTGATTAAGGTTGATGCATGTGCGCTAAAGGCAAAGCTTACTTACTTTATAGAAAGTTATAACATAGTTATATAATAAATTTATATTTGCTTGGGATATCTTAAGATATGATATAGCTTTGCTCTTTGAAAGCTTAAAGCTCTTTCATAAACTTTAAAACCTAGTCATTATTTCTAGATAATTTTAATATTTTTTATAGCTTCAAGAAAAGCTTTTAAAGCTCCATTTTAAGATAAACTTCAATATGAAAGCACATTAAACCCTTTGCTCATCTCACACAAAGCTTAGCTTTATCCTTGCTACCTCTTACCATTGCATACAAATTGCTTTGCTTAGCCCACAAGCCGGCTGGTAAGGGCATCAAAATGCCTGCGCTGAGTGGGGTAAATATATTTTAAAATCAACAAGCAGGCCAGGCCAGGCCAGGCCACTAAATGGATGCGTGTAGCTGACTGTGTTAGTATGCTGGTATTGGTATTGGCATGCGCATGCTGACATGTAACTAACACATTCACACACACGCGCCGGACATGGCCGGGACATGTGTACGTTGGCAAATAGTGGACAACTTGTCTTGTTTGCGCATTGAATTTGTGATTCCAATGACTTTTTGTCAGCTTCGCACTGCCCCATGCGATTCTCTTAGGTGCCTGACTGGGCATCTCTCTTCTCTCTCTCTCTCTCTCTCTCTCTCTCTCTGTGTGTGTGTAGGTTCGTAAGTGGTTGCAAACATTTCCACGTCAAATGGTCATTTTCAATTTAGTCAAAGCATTAAGCTTCAGCTAAGTAGCTGCGGTCCAGCATCTGCTAGTTAGAGACAAAACAAAACAACAAGAAATTCAAGTAGAAATGGAAATGGAAAAGAAATTTCTTATAGATAGAAGCTGCAACGAAGTGCAAATGCTCTAAAGCTAGACTGAGCCGAAACAGAGCGTAGCTGCCTTTTACATAGTTAACAGAGAGTTAAAGAAGACTTAACATAACTGAGTTGAAATCGAATGCAGCGCCAAAAAGGGAAGCATATAAAGAGCTAATGTATTAACAGACTTGAGCTGCTTTTTACATAGCGCCGTTTGCTAGTTAACAGAGCAGACTTAACAGACTTGAGTTGAGCATGACAACAGCTAACAGCTTAACAGCAGCGAGGCTGCAGAGTCAACAGCAGTTTAACAGAACTGAATATGTTGAATACGAGAGCAGAAGACTGCAGCTGTTATGCTTAACATAAACGAAATGTTAGACTCACTGTTAACTTAACATAAATGAGCTGCAGTTGCGCTAAGGAAAATTTACAGTAACATGAATATGTTATTTATCTTACAAGAATGCTTTTCTAGTTAACATACTTCTGTTACTCAACTGTTAAGCTCTTAGGAATAACTCTAGAGCTCTCAGCATGCAAGGGTATAGAAGGGCATACTAAATATACATACATACATACACTCATACATTCATACATGCATACATTCATACATTCATACATTCATACATTCATACATTCATACATTCATACATGCATACATACATTCATACATCCCCACATACACACACCTCTAACTACACACAGTCCCCATCAGCAGCCGAATCGCATCTGGTTTTTTTTTTGAGGTTTCCCAACTTTTTGCCGGACCTTCGCGCCCTAAGTAAGTTTGGCTTTTAGCAGCTGGCTGGCTGTGCATTTGCTTCAGCAAATTTCTAAAATGCATTTTTAAACACTTGAATGAAGTTCAAGTTGCCTAATTACATTTGGGCGCCCGAAGGCTGTGGCCAAATCGTGAGCATCTTGCATACATGTTAAGGGCACAAATTCGCATCAGTTCAAGCTGAAGTCTTTGGGTGTCTGTGTATGTGTGTGGAGGGGCGTGGCCTAATAGCTTTTCCACCTCTGCTCCTTGCTGCGCTGCCTTGAGACCTTTCCATCTGCTCTCGTCGCTGACCTTTGACTTGGGCTCTTGTCTCGAGTCGATTTTGTGGCTGCCTTCGCGGTTAACTTCATTAGAGTGCATAATTGCAGGGCTTTGGTTGCATGGCAAATTGTGCTGCGGCTTTGGGTTTAGCATGCTGCCACACACCCACACCCACACCCACACAGGGTGCTCCACTTGGCTGTTGCCATGGCCAGCACCGAGTTAACCAAGCCATGCAGCACGCTGTATCAAATTGATTGCTATTTGCTTTTGGGTTATTCAAGAAATTTACAGGTCGAAAACTTGAAATATTTTTTTTTGCCTTTGTAATTTCAGCTTATTGCGAAAAGCTGTTGTTAAAAATTCAAGCGTCCGCAATGGATAGCTTTTTTCAATTTTTGATCAACTTATGGCCAGAGTTTGCTGTAGTTGAGCAAAACTTAAGAATTTACCGGCAAATTGATCGATTCTTAAGGTAATTGTACGAGAATGGAATTTTTTGGGCAAAATAATATTTTTAACTTGCTTTTGCTTGCTGAGCTGAGTTGGAGTTGCACTTGGAATAAGGTACCTGGGGTATGAGGATTGTCTGTAGCTGTAGTTGAAGAAAGGAGTTGCTTCATTCGGTTTCTTTAATATAATATTGTATATAGTCTAGATAGAAATGGTTCATAAGCTCAAGGCATGAAGTGCTTGACATGAAGGCTCTTGTAGGGTAACGTCTAGCAGTGAAAGCTCGATTGCAGCACTCTTAATACTCCCCTATTAACAGTTCAACTGTCAGAGAGTCCTTAAGTATTCTTAACTACTTCTTACATTCCTCTTTCACTTTTCCATACTTGCTTCTGCTTAGGGTATCTGCTAGTCGGATAGTCTCTCCCGTATGCCAGCATTTTAACTTGTGCGTCGCACAAGCAGCTTAGGGAATTGAAGTTTACTAAATTTGTCTTCAAAGTTTCTTTTCAAAAATAAAATTTAATGAAAATTTAAGCCGCAAGGCAAACGGAGAGAAAATATTAATAGAACGAGACAGAGATGGGCTTATAGAGCTAGGTTGATAAAGGCAAAAGATAAAGCTCTCTTACTATCTGTACTTCAATCTGTCTAATATTAAATTGAGCATTGCTATTCACCTGATTATTGTTGGCTGTCATATCCACAGGACGTGGGCGACGACGATGTATGCGTTTTCTAGCCGTCTGATAGATTTTCCAGTACAGAGCCAAGATAACCAGCAGTGGCACATAGAAGGTGCAACAGGTGGCAAAGACCTGAAGAGAAAAGTGAAATGAATATATAATTTATATAAGAGTTATAGCTGCTGCATTACCTGATAGGCCACATCCTGCGAGACCATGCACTTTTGCTGCTCGATGCGTTGCAAGTAGTCTGGATCCTTCCAGCCGAATTGGGGCGCCAGCGAAACAATCACCGATGCGGTCCAAACGCAGAAGATCATCATGAAGACGCGGTTGCTGGTGCGCGAATGGATGTAATCAATGTTGGTCACAGCCCAGTAGCTACAAGCAGAAGGCAACAAATAGTGAATAGAGAAAATAGAGCAACAACAATAAAAGCAAAAACGTTTTTTTTATTTTTATTAACAATTGTGCAACACTTGAGACGTGGCGGTTTTTTTGTTTGTTTGCTATTTACTTGCTCTGAAACGCGCACAACATGCAAATGAAATGCTGCATAAATCTAGGCAGCCACACACACACCTAACACACACACATATGGCACAGCGTCAAAGTAAAGAAACGTGTTCGATATTCGAATTCCGCTCAACAGTTTTTTTTTCTTTCTATTTTTTTATTTGGAACATTTTGTTACCATTTTTTTTCTGTTGCTTTTGCTGTTTGTATTTGTTTTGCCTCTCTCACGTTTCCTTTTTTTCTTTTTCATGGGTTTTGTGTGCCAAAAACATGTTTTATGTATGTATGCAAACCGGTGTGTGTGTGTGTGTGTGTATGGCAGCCAAGCGAGGCATTTTTGAAATTTCCATTTCTAAAGCCTGAGCCGCCCGAGTCAGTCCACACAACTTTGTAATGATGTTTGCCAGTCGAAAATGTTCGCATTTTCTCTTTTGAGTTTTCGAAGAGAGAATTAACTTAATTATAATCGAATTGAAGCTAAAGAATTTCCATACTAGACATTTGTGCAATTGAATGTTGTTTTGAATGGAGCACAGAAATTTATCCTAATTGGATTAAAACTAAATTTTATTTCCATTGAACTTTTCACAAATGCTTTTTCGATTTTAACTTTAAATGTAATCAATGGGGGCATTGTGAATGGGAAATGAATTCTTCTAGAAAAGCAAATGAATCGCTTGGCATATTGGGAAATAAGGGAAAATACTTGTAGAGAGTGTACCTGAAGTAGTTTTACTGCTTTAAAACTTTTTGAGGGATTGGTTCTTGTGTAGACATTGAGCAGAACTATTATTATACTTTTGACTCCTTTGAAAATACCCTATATAATGGGAAATAATAATGGGAACATGAGGATTCTACACTTTTACTACGCTTTTGATGACGCTCATAGTTAGGATCTTACATTTTTTATACAAAATTTCCCTTAATAATGGGAAATAATAGAATTTTGGTCTACCAGAAAGAGGATTCTGCATTTTAACTGCTTACCTATTAATAGCAATTATTGTTTAATCATAGAACAAAGAAATGTCCTTAAATAATGGGATATAATAGAATTCTTGTCTACCAGAGAGAGGATTCTATATTTTTACTGCTAAACTATTGATAGTTATGGCTGCTGACAACTAAAATCTATTAATCATAAACTAAAAATTTCCCAAATAATGGGAAATTTTGTATATGCTAACTAAAAGACCCAAAAACGAAATTTTAGACTTTTTGATAGTGGTTTTTGATCAGATTTCATTAGATCTCTTCCAAAAGCTATCAAGAGTTGCTGCTACAAGAAAGTGAAGCTAATATAACAGCCACAAAATATATATAGAAGAAAGTAAGAGCAGAATTTCTCTATTTACTTATTCTAATAGAAGTTTCTCATGACAAACAAAGACAGTTCTTAATTATTTTTAACTTCAAAACTCTCAGCTCGGGCTAGAGTATCAGCAAAGTTTTCTATACCCAAAGCCCAACTATCTTTTTTCTTTTTTAGTTACCCACTTGTTCGGGCTGTGAGTAGAGCAACATGCCCAAACGAGTTTTTAAATGCTACGTGTATGGTAACTGGCACACACATTGACAAACACACACACGCACACACACGCACATACATAGACGGGGTGTTATGAAGCTGGCTTTAAACGTATTGGTACTTGAACGTAGCTTGTTGCTTGGGGGCCGAAGGCTTTAAGAATGCCAACTATTCAGCTGTGTGGCATAGATAATCACGTCCTGAGGCGGGCAGGCAGCAACTGTTTGTTGTTGCTGAGGTGGCAGCCATTAAGCGGCTTTTGCAGTTTTGAAGTTTTGTCAGTGTTCAAAAGGTTGTTAACCACAGCAAACCAGTGGCTGTGTGCCACTCTCTCTCTCTATCTCTGTGTGTGTGTGAATGAATGTCAAATTAATGCCGGCAAACCGCACGTTTCAAAATTTGACAGCAAAACGTTGTACAATTTCTTGAGCAACAGCGCTGACCGCAGCGCTTAAAGTGGCAGCTCGAATTTGTTTATGTATTAATTAAACACAATTTGCATACACAAATATTATGGCAGGCTTTGCCGGCGCGCAAACAAATGTGTTTGTAAGTTTAAATCAACAATTAATTAAGTTGACAAAGCACTCGAGACGAGCGCAGCTGATAGCTGCTACTCTATAGCTGCTACTCTATATATGTAGATAGCTGCATTAAATGTTCTGTAAACTTTGCTAAGTGCCTCGGGGCGTCATATAGATATGTGTGTGTGAGTGTGTGCATCTGCCTGTGTGTGTAGCATCATTTAATTTGCGCCCACTTACACGCTAATGACAGCTGCATAAATATAAATATAATTATCGATATGTTGTGCATTTGTTTAAAACTTAATTAAGCGACACTCAATTAAAGGCAGTTGGCTCATTAACTGTTGCTCAATGAGCAGTTGAACGACTGAGAGATACTCTATATTAAACAGAAAGCCAACTAAAGTGCTGATTAGGTATGTTAAGATTGGGGAATGCCACTAATCTTTGATTAATCAATTTCAGTCGTCAGCTAAATGCTAGTTGATGGACTCTCTGATACCCTGTAGTAAAGAGAAAAACATAATCAAGCAGATGAAGAGGCCAAGCATTGTATACTGAGCTTAGAGAACATCTCTAATATATTATCAAAATGCAAGTTGATAGACTATTTAATACTCTGTAAACAGAAGTAGGGTATACATTTGATACTCAAGCAGATGAAGAGGTCTTTGCTATATTTTGTTTATGGAATATATCTAATATATTAGCTAAATACTATTTGATAGACTATTTAATACTCTGTAATATACAGACATATAGCCAATATAATATATATCAAGTTGAAGCTAGTGAATAATATATATAATAATATCGAAAAATAGTTTAAAATTGACACAACTATCAAATTCATATAAATCATTAGTACTTTAACTATCGATAATTATCGATAAATTTATAAAAAAATCCGCATTCCAGTTAAATTTCCTACATACTTTGATTTGATGTCTCCCAGATTAAGTCCACTTGTTTATCAATTTCATGATAAATAGATAGAGAAGCCGATGAAAGGAGAAGCAGCAGAGCCACAAAGGCAAAGCTGAGGCGGACAGCCACAAACTTTCTGAGAAAGAATTTAAATTAAGTTACTCCGCTGCTCAGAGCCCTTAATTTCCATAAACTTTGCTCTACGAAGGAAAAAATAACCCTTTCATTATTTCTTTTTTTTTTTTTTTTGCTCATCCATTTATAAACAGATTTTCTTGAGCTATTCCCCAATGGGTTTTGGCCTCAAAGAGTTCAGGGCCCAGGCCAAATGTCAAATGGCAAACACGTGTTAGCAGCTGCAGTCAGTTTGTCAGCTTGTTTATGAGAAATGATTGTGGAAGCAGTTATGTATATGTGTATGTATGTGTGTTGTAAGTCGATATTAAGCATACGGCTCGTATGCCTTATCGATAATAAATAATAATGAATGATGTTGATAGTTGATGACTTGTGTCTGGACAGCTGCCACCTGCTGTGTCTGGGCCTGCCAGAGACAGCGAAAGAGGGAGTGGTGGCACGCCTCTATGCTGTCTGCTCTCCGATTTTTCATTAGCATAATATAATCGACTTCAAGTTGGCAATTTTGATTGACTGCTTAAAATTAATGGAATTTTGTGATTTTCCTGTCAATTTTCATATTTTTTCTTCAGCTTTTTTCCATCTTTTTTTTCGGCAGTTGGCAATTTTATTACAATTTTCTAGAGAAGTTGGGGCAGTTGCTGCGTCCCGCATGCAAATTAATAGCGAGAGCTAATAAAGTGCCTGTCATGCAATGCGATATCACTCATACGACTCATACGTTGTCAACTGCTAGCGATATTACTCATACGTCGCGTTGTCGCGCACTTATTTTTGGGTTTTCTTTTCGTATTTTCTTTTGTGTATATCATAAATTTGTTAGGCTCGCTATTCAATTCAATTGAATTAAAGTCAATCAATTTATCAAGTACAGCCAAGCCAAACCAAGCCAAGCCTAGCCTAGCCTAGCCTGAGTTTCATCTGATGAATTATAACAATTTATTGTGCGCCAAACAATTTAAATGCGATTTTTCCATTATGCCAGAGTGTGTGTGTGTGTGTGTGTGTGTTGGGTGTTGTGTGATAAATGTGCGGCACTCGAGTGTAACACTTTTTTAATGCATTTAAAAAATGCGCGCCCAGCACACAAAAAAGCCATTACTCTTGGCTCTCCGCTCACTTGATGCGTTTGCCATGTTTTCCAGCTAACATTTCGCCTAATTTGGCAAAGGCAAGCGCTCGCTTTCTATATAAAGATCTATATATATATATATATATATTGGAATTTATATACACATTTTCAATTATGATTTGTCACACGCTGTTCATAAATTCTCATGACTTGGCGAAATTGCGCGCATAAAAGTAAAAAATCAAATTAATTTAGCTCAACTTTTAAGCTGTTCATAATTAATTGAAATTTTATAATGTCGAGTGTTGGTCAATATTTGTTTTATAGACTTCGTTGTTGTTGTTGTTGTTGTTGTTGTTCTGCTGACAGCGGTTAACTGCATATTTAATGCCTGTCAACTGGAATGCTTTTACGCTGTTTTTTTTGTATTATTTTTATAGTCGTTTAATCGTTAGTTGATGCGCTTTAACAAATGGGCATTTGGGTTAGGGCGGAAAGGAAGACAGTTTGTTGGGGTAGAGAAAAAAGAGTAAGGGAAGCATTTGATGTTAATGAATAACATATGATAAATAAGGGTAAAGAATATGGGTTAAATAAGGGTAAATAAATATATATATATATGAGCAAATAGAGACATAGATAGAAGATAGATATATAGATAGAGAAGTATATAGATATATTGATATATGACATGTACACTGCGCGCCCTCAGGATAGCGCACCCTTTATATTCACCGTAGATGTTGAATATCTTCTATATCATTTAGGATAGAGCCTTAAAATTTATTTTCCATTAAGCTCTGTTTTATTCCTCTTAAAATAACACAAGATTGGACTCCGTATCTTTCCAAGAAGTATTTTTGAAATTTTTTTGAAAAAAGCTTAAAAAGGGCTGCTAAAGTCGCGTTATCAGGATAGCGCATTTTACTTCAATAGTTGATATCTTGGTCAATTTGGCCATCTTAGTTACCAAATTTTTTATGTAGACCACAAAATTGATGTTCCTTAAGCAAAAATATTACTTCATAATAATATATAGTTTAATATTTGTAGGAAAAATCAAAGATTGATTCCCGACTCTCTGGACCAAAAATCGCTATAAAAGCTGAACAATTTTGGAAAACTATTATTCATTTTCTTGGAAATTATGAATTCTGTGAAAAAAAACATCATTTACAGTCATTTGTTCCCACACAGAGAAAAGCTGCCGCTGCTTACTATTTTCCTACAGATATCCAGGAAGAAGATATCGGAGAAGTATATAGATAAAGTATTTTTCTTTTACTTTTTTACCTTCCTCTGCTATTCTCTTCTGCATTCATTTATATTCTGTACTTGGAAAGAGTATTTACTATTCAGTACTTCGCACAACTTATTCTCTATATACCTTATGTCATATATATATGTATTAGCATATATTCCATATATATATTCGTCCATTTGTATTTGAGGCTAATCGATTGCATTACGCTCTTATTGTTAAGCGTTCGGCTATTGTTTTAATTTTTCAATTTCGAGGCAAAAATATTTGACGCTTGTTACCTGCGGCTAACGACAGCAATTTTTCAGTTTACAACAATATTTTGTGCTTCTTTTTTTTTCTAGAAGAAGAAAAAAACGGTAAAAACAAGAAAAGCGCAGTTGAACAAAAGATAAAAATGGCAAACAAAACGTGGCATACAAAAATGCATTCCACACTAGACGAATAACAATAGGCAGAGGCCGACAACAACAACAACAACAACGGGCGCACATGTAAATGGTGGCTTGTGGGCGTGGCATAGGACGGGCAGAGGCTGCGTTTTGTTTTACGTCGTTTTTATTTTGTTGTGTTGTTGCTGAGCCCTGCGGCAGCGGGTGGCATGATTAAATTTTTGCAAATTACGAACAACTGCCTACACTTACCCCTCTCTCTCTCTCTCTCTGTCTCTGTCTCTGCCCCTCTCTCTTTTTTCTCTATTTCTCTTTGTCTCTAACTCGTTTGCTGGCAAAAGCAATAATAAGCATCAAAGGGTTCAAATTGTAATTGAGTTAAGGATGCGGAAATTAGTAAAAAATAAAATAAAAAATAAAATAACAAATAAAATAAAAAAATCAAATGAAATAAAAAATAAAATAAAAATAAATCAAAAAATTAAATGAAATAAAAAATAAAATAAAAATGAAATAAAAAATAAAATAAAAATTAAGTAGAAAACAAATTAAAAAAAAAATAAAAAAAATAAAATTAAGAAAAAAAATAAATAAAAAAATGGAAAAAAAATAATTAAAAATAAAAAAAAAATAAAAAAATATTCAAAACAAAATTTAAAATATGAAAAAAATAAGAAAAATGAAAGAAAAATATACATAAATAAAAATAAATATATAAAAAATATTTATATATAAATAAATAAAAAATAAAATTCAAATTGACTTTTGCCCAAAAACTCATCAAAAATATGGAATTTATTTTCTTATCTGCATGAAAAGTTGGAGGTTTGAGATTGGTAATTCGAATTAGTTATTTTGGATATATAGAATTTCAAATTTCACAAATTTCTAAAAAAGGACATTGGGAATAATTTCTCTTTCTAGTATCTAGTTCAATTTCAACTTTTGTTTGAATAATCTATTAAATATATGAATCTATTTATTAACTATTATCTGTCTTTAGTTCTTCAATTTGATTTAATCGGCTTTCGGCTGCTTTTCACTTAAACAGACCCTAATTAGTTATTGATTTTTGCCTATAATGCAGATGCAATTTACGCATATATGTTTATACATATGTACATATATATATTAATTTCATATTCAGTTATATTTTAATTATAATTTCCAATGGTTCAACACGTCGTCTGATTGATACTTAATTTCATTTTATACGCGGACATATTTTCATGCGCATTAAATGTGGGCAGGTGATGGGCTATAAAGCTTTGGTGACAAAGTGTGTCACGAGCAGCAGAACATGTGAACGATATCAATATATATTATATACCTACATATAAGCAGAAGCTGTAGATATATGTATATATTATATACATGCAATATGTCTGTAGATCTGTATGAAATAAATTGGTAATACTAAGGCAAAGCACGTACGTATTACGTTATTCATATTACGCAGCAAATATAACGTAATTCGTATTATCATGTTACGTATTTCGTTTGCAGCGTAGCTGACCAATCCCAAGGCGCAGTGTGATCAAGGGAGAGCTGCGATACTCTCACCATGCACTCTTTCACATGCATTTCTTCTTCTGCTGGCTGTTCTATGCTCCAAGCTCTCTTTCTCTCTTACACTTTCAAGTGGGAGGGCTGCTCCAGCACCACCTCTAACTATGCAAAATTTCCCTTTGGTTTGCACTCAGCAGTTTTTAATCAAGCGAGAAATTCGTTGCTCATAATTTCCCCTTGCTTTCCCTTGCTGCTCTCTCATCTGTGCATGCGCTAAACTCTTAGTATTTATGTGCCTGCATGCGTAGGCTCTGCTGCTGCGTTACGCTCACCATGCAAAAATTCCCTCTTGCTTGCACTCTCTCACATGAGTGTGTATGCTGCAAATTTCCCTGTACATTCGCATTTCTATGCTTGTATGCGTAGATTCTGCTGCTCGCTGACTGCCCTATGCTCTCAGCTCTCTTGCGTTCTGACCAATCCCGAGGCGCAGTGTGATCGAGTGAGAGGGCTGTTGCTCTCTCTATGCATAATTTCCCTATGCCTACATATGTATGAGTGCTGCAGCATTCCTTGTACTCTCGCGCACTCATAATTGACCAAAGGCGCAGTGTGATCCAGCGAGAGGTTTGCTGCTCATAATTTCCCTTTGCTTGCACTAACTGCTCTCTGACTCCCAATTCCACAGAGAGCAGCACTTTTTCATAATTATATTCAGCTTAATGATAATTATTACTACAATTATTATACAATTTCTTAAAGTTATTAACTATAACTGTTACAGTCCGACTTAATATAGTACTTAAAATTATTAACTAAATCAATAGTTACCAGACATCGCCAGCACCAGCAGGAGAAGAAGAGGAGGACCACCAGACAGCACCACTGAACACCACTAGATCAGAAGACCAACTGAAGCAGCACTGTGCAGGCTCCCCTTTTTATAGGGACCGCGACGCTCACTCAACTGCTACTCTGAGTTGAACTCAACAGTTGAGCGTTTCCCTGGGTGGCCAGTGGGAGGGCAGAAACTGCTGCTGCTCACTCATGCATAGCTGTGTGAGTCCTCTGCCGTGATGCCCACTCTATTTCTACTCAACTATTGAGCATTGCTTTGCGTTAGTTTTTACACTCGATCATTGGCTGACCAATGGGAAGGCTCGCTTCAGCTGCTGCTGCTGCTGCTCACTCATGCATAGCAGTGTTAGTGCTCTGCAGCGATGCTTTACAGAGATAGAGAGTTGGACAGACAGAGCGACAGACTGATAGACAGACAGACAAACATATATGGAATCAGCTTGTGCCCAATATATGTATATATCTTCTATATATACTTTAAGACTTGTTGATCATTTGCCACAATCAAGAGAAATCCCACAGGACTTGCAGGGCATCTGCTCGTCATTAACTTTATTGCCCTGATTACGATTATTATTGCATATGTCGATTATTTCATAAAAATACAAACAGACTTCGCCTGTCGCCCGACATCAATTAGCATAATAAATGCATTGGAATATCGGAAGTCTTTTGGCGCTTTATTATTGGACAGCCATTGAGAGCGCCTCTGGCATTAAGCATTTAGGGCCAACCTATTAGCTGGCAGCCAAAGAGACAGCCTCCTGGCTGGCAGGCAACATGGGCCAACAGTTTTTTAATGTATCCACAATTTATTTGCTATGTGCTAAGAGTCGAGGCGTTGCGTCGGTTATGCTGACATGCACGGCTCTCCCTCGCTCTCCCTCTCTCTCTCTCTCTCGCTGTACAGCGAAATTCAATTTAAAACATGCTTACGTGGCTTGCGCCCTGGCCCACAGGTTGCCAGCTGTCCAGCTGCCTGCCAACCAGCCGGACTGTCTGTCTGTCTGTCTGGCTGGCTGACGGCCTGCCTGGCACTTAACTCTAGGCTAACAATGTGCGCCAGTGTTGTACAGCAACAAATTAAATAGCTTTCAATTCCCCTTACAGCAGCCTTGTTAGCTGTACATTAAGTTTCTAATGTGAGCTTTCACTTGCTTTTTCTTCGCCAGTGTTGGTTAAGTGCTTTAGAACACTCATGCTATAGCCTTATACAACAACTTTTTAATTATAAGAAAATATTATAAAAACGTTTGTTTATTGATTTCATAATAAGCTCAACACTGCGCCAGTGTTGCTTAACGACATTTTAGTAGATTTAAACACTCTTAACAACACTATACAGATGTATATATCATAATTATTGATTGCTTTGCATGAATATGCGTATATATCAAAGCTATATCAGAGCTCACTTTTTTCGGTTTTGGCAGTGTTGCACAACAGCTTAAGCTTTGTTTTGAATGAATATTTTGTCAAAATGTTCAGTTCCCATGTTTCTTTTTGCTAAAAATGCATTCCGAACTGCTACTCTATCTAGCTTTCCTTGCTGTCTCACAGTCTGCCAGTGTTGATTAACTACTTAAGTTGTAGTCCCTGCGCAACACACAAACTAGCTTTATATATTACACTTCTTTTGCCATTTTTCCTCGTAATGATAAATTTTAATCAAGTTTTTATGTTGCTTTTTTTTTTGGTCACTTATTATTTATGTTTTCTTCTTTAGATTTTTTTTTTGTTTCTCTTTAGCTGCGACCTACAAATTTATATGAGCAGAAATTGCGTACATATTCCGTTTGTGTGAGTTAATTGTGGAGGGGTATATTGGCTTGCAGACTGAGTTTGACTAAGTTGGGAAACTTTGAGTTAAGGAATGATAAGGAGAGGGAAAGAAAAAGAGAATGACAAAATTAAGCAGTATTTAAATATTGAAGTTAAGAAAATAATAAAAAAAAAATTAAAAAAAAAAAAAAAAAAAATTTTTTTAAATATTTTCTTCTAGAAATAGTTTTAGTTAAGATTTGTCTCATATTTAACCATTTTATATATACTTTATATTCACTCTAAAGTCTACCTAGGGAGCATTTCGTAGCTGTTCAGCTGACAGTTGCATTGTTTTTTTTATAGTTTGTTGCTTTGTCTCTTGTGGGCGGGTAGAAGTTTTCTACTGGGCGCACAGCTGGCACAGGATGCGTCTTCATGTTGATTACAGGCCGCTGCTGCGCATATGTGTGTCCTGTGCGTGTGGCTCCGTCTGCTCCGAACTGTTCTGCTCAGTGCGTGCAGTCATAAGGGGACAGCAATTATAATTTATGGCACAAAAGCAAGAAATTGCAAGGCGGAGCAACAGCGGGACTGGAAAAAAACAAAACAAAACAAAAGCCAAGCAGATATAGGCGTGGCACGCCCATGTTACAGTTACAACAGACAGGCAGAGCCACAGCTACAGCCACAGCCACAGCCTCAGCCACAGTCTCAGCCTCAATTTCAGGAGCAGACGCAGTTTGCAGTCAAGTGCGTTGATTGCTGTCTGTCTCTCGACCTGCTGTTGGCCCTCTTTTCGCATTTGCAGCTTAAGCGAAAGGAAACACACAAAAACTTAGCCAAAGGCGCGGCTCAATTATATTTAATAAGCCAGGAGAGCACTCTCGGCCTGACAATATGAGCCAAAATGCAGCCGAGCTAATTAACTGGAGAGTACTCGCTCGGCGCGCAAAATTGTGCGGAAAATTTGTGAAAATTTGTGAAAATTGTGAAAATGCTCAGTTGTAATGTTTGGCTAACAATGGATTTACGGGCTACAGTGGCACAGTGTTTTGGCTTGTTGGCTTCAATGCTGACTGTGTATCTGTGTGTGTGTGTGTGTGTGTGTGTGTGTGCTTTGGCCGCTCTAGCTGCGGCTTGTGGCCAAGTTTCCTTTCCGGTGGCAAAAGTTTTTGGTCCAAACCGTAAACCGACCATTAATCACACGGCGTGCGCAAACTCTGCTAAACGCAAAACTAAATACAAACAAACCTACAAATGCGCACAAATACACACACACATAGATAAATCTCTATTATATATATATATATTTATATATGTATTTGCATGCATATGCCTAAGTATGCCCAACTTAGGGCTTAATATAACCGCAAACTTTTCAATTGCAAGTGAATAAATAATATTCATTTGTGCTCTTTGCTTGCTTTTTTTTATTGTTGAAGTATTTTTTAATACACTGTTTGGGAAATTTAATGTGGAGTGTATGCGGTTTTTGAAAAAAATATATTGCAGATATAGTAAAAATATAAATAGTTTATGGCAACTGCAGAGTAAGTTTATAGCATAATCTGCGCAACATTTTATTATATTTATTTATAATAGTTGGCTTTAATTAATTATAATATATTATGTATTTATATAAGTTGTTCATTTTGCTATTCCTGAGGAACTTGATTAACTTATGGATATTTTCTGGGCAGGGGTTTGCAAGGATAGACATGGGGCAGTTGTTGTGGAAAATTTGGGCTTTACGGACTGATGTAGTCGGACAGTTGGCGAATATGTGTTGGGATGGTGAGCTCTGTGGTAGTTTTGCAGTTTGGACAGGGTGTTATGTCGTTGGGATTGATGTAGTGTTGTTGAGTGAATCTTGTGTGTCCTAATATGAGTCTCAGATTTGAATAAATCTGAATTTTTGCTTGTTTGTAACTAAGTTTTAATATATAAATTTGCTTTTACAGTTGGAACTTCTGGACTGATAAACTGTAAGTTCAATTGGTTTATTTTCTTTTTCTTTTAAAGGTTTGCTTTGCATTAAAAATTTGTCTATATATAGAAAACCATTTTTAGCACAGTTTTTATGCCTTCAGGTGTTCTATTAAGTTGTAAAATTCCTTTAAGTTGCACTACATCAGTCTTCTATAACTTCTATGCCATTTTAAAATCATTCAAGTTATTCATAGGGTATCTTACAGTCGGCTACTTAGCCTACGACTTCATTAAACACAGCCCATAACTTCTCGCTCATTCCCCAATAAATTCAATTAATTTACAGTGTATCAAATAGTCGTCTACTCCACTTGCCTATCGCTTTCAATATTATAATTTATTTATTTATATTTTTTTTGCTATTTCTTTTTTTTTTGGTAGGTTTTTAATGCAGTTTATGGTTAGCCTTTCAATTTGTGTTGAAAATTTTTCACTTGGTTGCCATTTGTCTTGGGCAGGCAGGGAGGCAGACACACGCCCCCTGCTAGAGCAGTGGCGGAACCACAGGCGAGTCTGTCTCTCATTTGATTTATTTGAATTTCAATTTACTTTCTCGCACTGATTAATCATTTAGCCAGGCAGCAAGCGAGCAGGCGAGCCGGCGGGTGGATGGGCAGTCAGCCCAAGCACCATTATTTTGATTTATGCGACTTTTACAAATTCGAAATTTAAATTACGCACACAGAGAAAGAGAGAGAGGGCGAGCGAGACATAGATATTTGGGGTTAGCCGCTCTGTGACAGTTATAGAATTGTAATTCATCTTAAATGTGGTTTGCTCGCACTTCGCCCTCGCCTTCGCCTTCGCCTTTCACTTTCCTTTTCGTGCATACGCAAATGAAAATGTTTGAAATGTTTGCTTTATAATTGCTTTTCTTCTTGACATTTTAGTTGAAAAAAAAAAAAAAAACAGTTCGGTTAGCCACAAAAATGTGGCTTAGCGAGCAATTTGCCAAGTGTGTTTACGCCTGCTGTACTTAGAGTCGTCCTCCCTCTCTCTCTCTCTAGCTCTCTCACTCTCTCTCTCTCTCTGTCTCTTGCTGAGTGTGTTTTGGTACTTAATTGAGTGGTGAATGCCAATACTCTGCTCTCACTCTAACTCTCCTCTCTCTCCTCTCTCTCTCTCTCTCTCTCTCTCTCTCTCTCTCTCTCTCTCTCTCTCTCTCTCTCTTGGGCCTGTCAATAAATCCAGAACTTGGCTCAGCCAACGCATAATTAAGTTTATAGCTTAAATGGCACAACAAACATGGGGGTGTGTGTGTGTGTGTGCCTCGTGTGTGTGTGTGTTTGCTGCTCCTGCTGCTCTGTCCTGCAAATATTGATTGAGGCATTTTGTAATGTTGTCTGGCAAATACATAAATCATTAGAATTATGTCAAGCTCTGCTAATCGAGATTGAACATGTCTTTCATGCCAGGCAACAATACTAACACACACACACACCCACACACACAAATTCACACACTTAAAGCACTCTCAGCCATACAAAATATTTAACATTTGTTTTATGAACTTGGCTTGAAGTGTATTTGCCAAAGACGAGCGCTCTTGAATGTAACAAACACCTCATTGCAAATCTACAAACAACTATTAGCCATTGTCTATGTATGTGTGTGTGTGTGTGTGTGTGAGCTGTGCGTGTGTGAGTTGTGTTTGTTTAGGCATTAGCAGATAACATAAATGTCTTAGTAACATATCCGGTTTTATTGCCTGGCTTCAATGTGTTGTGCCAGCTTTGTCTCATTAACCAACAGAGAAAAACACACACACACACCCACACACACACACACACACACACACACACACACACACACACACACACACACACACACACACACACACACACATACACACATTTTGGTTTTGTGAAATCAAATGTGCAAAGCAAATGAAGCGTAATTCCAACGAAAAATCCATGTTCCTCTCTCCTCTCTCCCGCTCCCTCTCTCCCTTTGCTGTTTGTGGCATGAAAACTAATTATACTGTTAAGTGCGTTTGCTTAACTAGCAATTTAATTAAGGTTATGCTTTTGTTTCGACCTGTTTTGTATGCAACATTTTGTATTTGCCCTAATCTGGACCCACTGTGCTCAATTTAAAAATTACTTCACATGCACAAAACTTTGCTGGCAGTTAAATTGCACATGAACGTTGTGCGGTAATGGCCAAAAGCCACAGCATTATGTCTGTGTCTGTGTGTGTGTGTAAGGGCTGAGGTCTGGCGCAGTCTAAACGCCAGCGACAGCGCGCAAATTATGTAAAACAACGACAACAACAACGACAACGACAACGACGATGTTCATTTGCACTTAGAAGAGCCAAAAAAATAATAGTAGTACCAGAGAGCGAGAGAGAGAGAGAGAGAGAGCCGAGCGCATAGTGCCTGCCAGCAGTTAATGCATAAGTCATATATTTATTTCTATACATGTCTCGGCTATATTTAGAGCTCTTGTCATAAATATTTATGCGCATAAACAAAAATACATAAATACATTTTTAATACACATTTAATGCGAAATGCCTTCGCTTTAGCTAAGACGATTTTGTGCGCTTAACAGACAGCTCTTAGCATGCATTTTCAAGCATCCTAGCTGAATATAGAAATTTCAGTTTATTTTTATGAAGCGAAGCTTCTTTAATAGATTCGAACCCTTTTTTTTGTGGCTGCAATAATATTTTTGTATTTATTATATACATATATTATTATATATGTTATTTTCATTCATTTTTTATTTTAAAACTTAAGAAAAATACTGACAAAATTAAGTTTTATATTTTTTTTTACAAATTTAATATTTAGTTTGTTTTAAAAATATTTTTATATAATAACTAATAATTTTTATTAATTTAAAAAGTAAAAAATATTATAAATTTACTTTTTTAAAATGTTTTATTTATTTTATGTTTGTTTTTAACAATGCCTAGTTTTTTCTAATACATTATTATTTTTAGATATAATTATTTATTTTATAAAAAAAAATTAAAAAAATATGTATAAAAAAAATAATAATAAATAAATAAAATAAGAAAATAAAATATATAAAAATATTTTTTATTTATATATTATTTTATTTTTTTTTATTATTTAATTAAATTTTTTTTTTAAATATTTCTTTTATTTAATTTTTTACATATTTTATTTATTAGTTTTTTATTTTTTTATTTAATGTATTTTTTAATTAAAAATTTTTTTTTTTTTTTATATTTTAAAATTTTTTTTATTTTTGTATACGATAAATAATAATATAATAAATTTTATAAAGCTAATCTCTTAAGCGTTTTGTTCAAAATATCTCCAGAAAAACCCATTTCTTTCTCAAAAAATCTGTATATATTCTTCATGCCCTTCAAATTTCTCTCTCTGTGCACAAACTTGGTGCACTCAGTGTGCCACTAAGTACAAAAACTGTTGTGTGACAAGTGCAATTACAATAACACATGCTCCAACCGGAGTGCAGATGGGGAACAGTTTTGTGGTCGTTGCAGCAATTGTTGTTGTAATTGATGTTGTTGTTGCAGTTGTTGTTGTTGTTGCAGTTGTTGTTTGCAGTTAAGGCAACAACGTGAACAGCGCCAAAGGCGACGAATATTAACATGTAATTGCGTTTTAAGTGCTAAATGGCAAAATTTACGAAAAAAAGGAAATATAAATAAATAAATGTGTGTTAAACTTAATTGAAATTTAATTGAATGTGTCAGGTGCACTAGCGACAAGAGCAACAACAACAGCAACAACAATTGCAACAACAACTGCCAGCAATTGTTGACCCATGTTGTCTGGCCTACACTGCACTACATGGCAGTGGGCTATGCTTTTTTTTTTTTGGCGGAAGTCACACAAATAGTTGGCTTGTGTTAAATTTGACCAGGCCCTGGGCACCCGGCATTTGTCATTTGCTTCTGCTTCACTAATAATGACGTCAGCAACATGCTGCAGAGCATGAAATTTATGCACAACTTGAAGGCTCACCAATGCGGTCGCTATATGTGTGTGTAGCCTATATGTATAAGTGTTTTGTATGTGCATATATTTTGGCATTGACAGCGCCATCGACAGCAGCAGCAGCAACAGCAACAGCAACAGCAGCAGCCGCAGCCATGACAGCAGCCAGCGAAAGGCATAAAGATTAATGACCATGCGCCATTTTCTGTTGCTCCTAGAGTAGTTGTTGTTGTTCTATACCCTAAGCACATGGCAGTTGGTTAAGCAAGGGCATATTAGCTGTGAGCAGGCTTAGGCTGTAACATTATCATTAGCGGATTTAATATGCATTAGCGCCATCTGTGTGTAAGCCTACGAACTACCAACAGCTAGAAGCGCCAAGCTGAGCATTTCTGCTGGCTGTTTTTTGTGTTTAACTCGAAAAGTATAAAAGCTAATGATTTGAAATTTGAAATATAAGCTTTTTGATATGGAATGTATATAGATCTAAAAGGTTTTTGATATATCTTAGGCCAAAACTCATAAAATTTATATTTAGATATGATATTCTGTTGTAAATTGGAAATTTTTTGTATATAGCAACTGACAAGTCTAAAAACTCGAAAAGTCAATCAATTGTTATTTATATGCTCGCATATTTCGGAGACAGGGCATCTTCTAGTCGAGCTTGACTTGTGCTGCACAACTTTTGGCGCTTCCGTTCGCAAACGACATCGTGTCATAGGCTTTTATTGTGTTCAGAGCATTTTTTGGGGTTTCTGCCGTGCGCTGGACATGAGTTTCAGTCGCTTCTGCTGCTGCTGTTGTAGTAGTAGTAGTTGTTGTTGTTGTTGCTGTTGCTGTTGCTATTTCTTGTCTCGCAGTTTCGTAAATATTGTTGGCACTTTGTCTTAATTGCTTAAAAATTACTGACATGGAAAATGAACTTGGCAACGTTGCGAGGCAGCCAGAGCAGCAGCAGAAGGAGTTCGAGGGCAGCTTTGGGCTCTGTAGTTAGGCTTGAAGCTGGCTGTCGTCGACTGTTTGTTGGCTTGGCTGTCAACGAGTCGGCTGCTGCTGGTCGGTAACGACAAATACTTGCAAATATTATTATTATTGTAGTCGAATTTCCAGCAACTATTTATCATGCGGGCGCAACAGCCAACGGCCCCAAAGGGCAGCCCCACAATCGTTTGACAAACTTAATTTATTAATGTACAGACGCTTGACAACAAGTAAATGGCGGAAGTGAAGGAGGCAGAGATGGAGGCGCAGGCAGAGGCGAGGCATTCACACACAGTCGAGTCTGTTCTTGTTGCTTAAAAGCACATTAATTTTCATTCCGTTTGCTGATAAGTAAAAGCTTTGAATTCTATTTTAAATATCAAGTGACAACTAGCAAATACTCGTAAAGTATATTATGCCCGGACTTGACTTGACTTGCCTTGCCTTGCCCTGGCAGGAAGTCCAGGGAATTTTCTCGTAATTGTTTCATCATGGAGAGCTGCCCCCTGCCCCCTGCCTCCGCTCCTCGTACAATGAGTTGCCATTCAGGCAGAAACGTAGCTGTCATGCAGCTCATTTGCATACTTTTGAGTGGCGCTCATCATAATATGAAATGGGGCGAGTCTCCCCCACTCTCTCTCTCTCTCTCTGGCTCTCCTAGTGCCAGCATCTTCAATTTCTTGGCGTCCAGCTGACAGGCAAATACCGAGGCAAAAATGAGCCTTAGATACTGGCTCCTGAGCCTGGGCAATTTCAACTGAATGCCACTGATTGATATGCATGCGAAATCTAAGCATCACTTGGCTTTATTTATTGACAGGCAATTTCGGGGCACAGCCAGCATTTCAATTTGCCCAATTGACAGCCAAATCAGCGCCAAACTGATCAGAGCCCAAAAGTAATAGGCAAATGCGAGCCGTTACAAACCTGCTTGAAACTGGGCAAAGGCAAAGGCAAAGGCAATTGGAGTAAGAAGCAGATAGCCAGCTGGTTGGCTGAAGTCTGATGTGAATTATGAATTGCGAGAGGTAGAAGGAGCAGAAAGCTGATGTAGGTATATAGACTGCCATATGGAGATAAAGCAGCCAGCTAAAACCTGTTGAGTATTACAAATATGAAGAGAAGAACTTTGAAGTAGCTATAAAGACTGCTATAAGGATATATAGTTTAAGGATGCTAATATAAGATGAATCGGAAAGAATATGAATGATTTCAAGCTGTAGGAAGCAAGCAGAGTAGCTCAAGTCAGAGAGGAACGACTAGCATATACCCTGTACCGTAGGCAAGCTGAGTTTTCTATCAGAATTGCTTGAATGTTTTGTTGAGGATAGATCTCATATAGCTACATCCAAGCTATATACTAATTTAATATGAATCATAAAGAATATGATTGATATCGAGGTGTAATAAGTAAGAAGTGTAGCTCAAGTAACAGAGGAACGACTAGCACATACCCTGTATCTTAGTCAAGCTGAGTTTTCTATGTTTTGAATGTTTTGTTAAGGATATATTTCATATAGCTACATAAAATCTACCGCCAAGCTACATCCTAGCTATATCCAAGCTACACCCATGCTATATCTAAGCTATATCAGATCTATCCTTAGCCAAACATTCTAATATTTCCCATGCACTTTAACTTTGAGCTTTAATGTGCTCCAAATCCTCTTCATTCTCTTCAATCCGCTCCCCTCTTAAGCACCCACCCACAACTAGCCTCTAATTCATTAACTTCCACCCACTAAATATCAATAGAAAATTGCAGATTGTTGAAAACACTGCGAAAATAATGTCAGCCCGCAGCGCAATGAATAAATAGATGGATGCATCAATTAGTGCAAAACTAATAACAATTTACGAATCGAGGGCTTAGTTTTAATGAGCTGCAGCTGGGATGCGTGTGCGGCGCGTGTTGCACATAAACATAATTGAAATTGCCTGGGCGTAGATAAAAAATAAATACAATTTGCTGCATATATACATGAGTGTGTGTGTGTGTGGGAGTGTGTTAGTGTGTTAGTTTGTTTGTATTGGATTTTACATAATTTATTGTTGGTTTGGCGCTGCGGCTGGTGCTTTGTTTTGCTGGCTGGCTGCGCTAATTGAAACCGCCAAATAATTTGGGAACACATTTTGACCCGCAGCTTAGCCAATTAATGACCCAATGACATGTTGTTCACTGCCAAATTCCGAACGGCAGTCCGCTGTGCATGGCATTGCGCATACGCCATGTGGCACGGGGCGCTTCGGCTGCCAGTGCAACTGCTGCTAATTTGGGGTGCGCTAAGTGTTCATTAAATGCACGGCTGCTGCGGCGGCTGCTGTCGCCCATTGCATTCATTTGCGCACATTACGTATACGCGACGTGCGACGCCAAGCATACTTATATATTTAGTTCTTTTTTGTTGGCCCTCCCGCATTGTCGTCAACTGCAGCTGAAATTAGCTGACATTGAGGCATTGCCTTGAGCACTTCGCCTAATGAATATGCCAAACTGGCAGCCAAGAGCCAGCCTAATGCCGATTGGGCATTCGATTTGCTTTTCATGGCCTGCAAATGAAATTCATTTCATTTACCGTTTGCAGTGCTCCGGGGTGCGGTGCGGTTGGGTTGGGGTTGGGCTGGGTGTTGTTGTCGCTCCACTCAGTACGATTGATGGATTGAAATGTTTGCAGCAAATTGATTGATGATATGCAGCGAGGCATGCTACATGCCCCATACGCTTCAATAAGTGAGAATTTATTTTAAATTGATATAGCCATAATGCGGCAGGAGGCGAGACGGCCAGCCGTCAGGCAGGCAGCCAGGCAGGCGTAAACACAGCCTATGGATTTGTCAACCCTAAATGGCTAAGCATATTAACGGCACACACACGCACACACACACAGACACACACACACACACATTCACCCACACACGCGTGACAGTCGGACGCGGTTTCAGCTTGCTGGGCATATCGATTGTGAACAACAGCTGGCTGGCTGCTCACTGTGAATGGTTTTGTGAATCGCTTTTGAATGGAAATCGCATTTTACATTATGTCAAAGCCGCTCTCTAAATCAAATTGCTAAGCTAGGCCAAAGCTAATAATAACTTCAATTATATTTGCAAATATCACGACAAATTTGAAAGGATTTGAAGGCTTTGTGCTGTCCTTTTATAGACTACACTTGCTTGTGCAACACAAATGGGCGGAATATATAAATAAATTATGATTTTTCGCATACTTTAAGATTTGAGTTAAGGAAATAATAGAGAACTTTTTTTTGGCTGGCAATTTCAAATGTTTTATTATTGAAAATTAGATAAAAATAGTAAAAATACTATTTGATATATTTTTTATTTTTTATGATTATATAAAATATTTTATTATTGAAAAATAAATAATAAAAATAATAAAAATACTAATCGATATATATAAAAATTTAGTAACAATATATATTTTATTTTTTAAAGATTATAAAAAAATACAAAAAAAAGTAAAGTGCTTTGGTAGGAATTTTTTATAATTTTAAATTTAAAAGTTAACAAAATAAAAATAATAAAATAAAAAAAATTAATTTGGGTAGTTTTCTTAAATAAAAAAAATAATAATAAAAAAAAATTAATTTAAATATTAAATATTATGGAAAAAACAAAACTAATATACTTATTTCACTTTGTGAATAAGTATAAATATCACATAATATTAATATGTTTTTTTTTTATTTATTTTTGTAGATATATTCCATATTTTTCTTAAAGAATATATATTTTTTAAAATTTTTTTATATATTTTTTTCTTTTCTGTAAATTTCCCAAAAAAAAAAAGTATTTTTTTCTCCATAAACCCCGCAAAATTCTATGCTCTTCTCTGTCAACATATTTTTATAGATATTTCGGCATTGCGCCGGCAACTTAAAAATGTTTATTTTGACCCTTTCTCCCAATTTGATGAATTCTAAAAATATTTATCTAGGCCATCTTCAATGTCGCCTGCACATTACTCAAGTGCTTGCACGTATTCCCATCCTTTATTTATTTTTCTGCTGCTGCTTCTTCTTCTTCTTCTTTTTGCTATGTGTCTTAATGTGCGTTTCGTTTTGTTGCCAAGTGGATTTGTAAAGAGATTTGACATGCTAAAAACTTGATTGATTGATTTGCTCAGCTCACACACATCGTCCACATATTGACAGAATACAGCCACGTTTTTGCTGTTCCCCGTCGAAAAATTGTATCCAGGCTTGTTTTACACGTCGCTTACAAGTGGATTTTGCGGGTCGTTTATCAAAATGTGTTGATTTTTACTTCTGTTCGACTTTTCTCTCTCTCTCTCTCTCTCTCTCTCTGTTAATGTAATTACTTACCGATCGACAGCAATGGCAACCAGATGCAAAATGGATGCCGTGCAGCAGAGGACATCGCACGAGGTCCAAATGTCGCACAGCTCCGGTCCGAGTATCCAGCCTTGGCTGATCTGTGAGCGGGATAAGCAAAGGGAGAGAGTGAGAGGGCGCATAAAGTTACGGCTTGGGGTCGCCAAGTGCCAGCGAAAAAGACAATAAAAGTTGATGGCTTATTAAAATTGATGTCACGCTGGGGAGGAGTTCAAGCGAGGCCTGACCATAATGTCATCTAATAACTGCGCAAACAACGATTGCACTGTCCTTAAATGGCCGAAGCCTTCGCTTCCTCCCGCTGGGCAGGACGACAATTGAGCGTATCGCTGATGCGCTGAATGTGTCTGTGTGCTCAAGCTATTGTTTGGCCAGCAAGGCTTGGGCCACGCTTCAGCTACTGCTTAATGAAAGCCTGTGCCAGAGTGCTGCCTAAAAATCGATAATGAAGGGGTTTCGATAGGCGATTGCTGAGCTGGATAGTTTCTAAATCTTCAATTCTATTATGAAAATTGGAAAAATAATGCAGAAGATTTACTAGATGAATACAAAAGCTTTCTGTTTATATCGATTACAGCAAAACTAGCGATATATCGAAAATAATCGATAATATGGCTGAACCTATTGGATTGATATCTATAGTTTGCATATAAAGAGTAATTTGAGACTTTGGCTTGCTAAATTACCCTTTCAGCTTACTCTATATATAATAAGAGCTTTACACCATACAGACATCTAATTTATCGATTACACAGTCGATAGTTTTCCCCTGAAACCTATCAAGCCACGTCTCCAATGACTTTGACACGCTCAAATGTGACTGCAAAGTGAACAGCTGAAAAGTCTTAAGCAACTTAATTAGCCAGCAACATGAGGGACCAATTTGGTCTAGTTTAAGTTAGGGACCTAAGGTACTCACCTCATAGACGGCGCCAAGGGGCATCACGAGGCAGGCCACAAATAGATCAGCGACGGCCAGGGAGGCGACCAGATAGTTAGCCACATTCTGTAGATTGCGCTCCAGTATAATGGCAGCTATCACAAAGACGTTGCCTGCAATTGTTGAAGAAGTTGTACTAATTCTTTAGAAAGAGATAGAGACAGAGAGAGAGAGACAGATGGAGAGGAAATGCCAATGACAGCTGCACGAACTGTTGCCAGTAGAAGAAGCTCCTGCTACTGCTACTGCTGCTCAGCGAACTAATTGCGAAAATTGACTTGAGCGCAAAGTTTTCAATTCAATTAAGTACGTTGGCAAGTCAAATTTAAGCGCAGCTGCAAACCGAAACCAAAGTCGAAAGCGCAAACGAATGGTAAAATACGAATATACGTAAACCTGAAGCAAAATTAAAATGAAAATAAACTGGGCGGGACAGTGTAGTGACTGTGAAGTACTCTTACGGGGTATATATATAACAAATATATATAGTTATGATTGACAATTTCTCAATTACAGATTGAATATAGGCCGTATGGGAGTATGAGAAAAATAAGAATGTCTAAAAGAGCTTGAACTTACGAATGAGGTAACGAAGAGGGCTTCGACTTAAAGCAGAGTCTGTTATATTTCTAAGGCAGCATTAGTATTGAGTCTAGCTAGGGGTAGATTTGAGATCTAAGATTGAGTATATACATGTCTATATACTCAACTGGATAGGTCTAGGGAAGCTTAGATCTAAAGATGAGTCTAGAGTAGCTTGAAGCTAAAGTTGAGTGTAGAGTCTATTGCAGCTGGAGCTGAGTCTAGAACTGCTTGTAGCTATAGCTGGCTGTAGAGTTGTTCCAATGCTGAGTTTGAGGTAGCTAACAGCTCAAGCTTAGCGCAGGGGAGCTAGACCTAGACCTTAGCTAGACTTAAAGCTCAGTCCTAGAGTAGTTTAGATCTAGAGTAGATCTAAAGTTGAGTCGAGAATAGCTCAGAGCCAAAGTTTGGATTAGATTTGTTAATCCTAAGATAAGTTTTGCTTAACGTAAAACCTGAACAGATTTATGATACGTCTACTGTAGCTGATAGCTATATCCGGCTATATTCTGATACAAATAGCTATATATTCAGCACAAGCAAAAATACTATGCTTAAGCCTAAGCCACACCTTCCCCCCCAAACTCTTCTTCCACTTGTTACAAATTCGCCAACATAGTCGTAATACCCTTGGAACAAGTGTATAATGAAAACGAAACTCAAACGAACGGAATAAAGTTTGTGAGAATTACGAAAGTTGTGGGCCGCAGAGCCGTGTGGCCAAACGAAATGGGAATCTTATTAAACTTGGCTGCTGCTTGAAGCGCGCTGAGCTGCTGCATTATAGCACATTTAAACAGCCAGAAAGAGACAGACAAAGAGACTGAGAGAGAGAAAGAGAGAGAGAGAGAGAGAGAGAGAGACAAGAGGAAGCGCGCTCAGTGTAACCGAATATCAGTGCACAATTGCCAACGTAGTTTTGCTATGCCACGAGGCGGCAGCCCCTTGCCACATTCTGTTGCACTTGAGCCGACGCCGACAGAAGTTCACAAAAGCCAAAATAAACGACATGAGCTAATCGCGTTGTCGTAAACTTTTTGCCCCCAAAGCGCCCTTGCCTGCCTTCTCACTGCGTGGGCGTGGCACAATTGACAGCCAACACTGTGGCGCCACCTTTGATGTCGAGCCAGCAAGCTGTCTATATCTAGCATATATGTATACATATATTGTATATTGTATATATATATATTCTTTTTTTGCTCTGTCAGAACTACTTGTGGCACACTTGAAAGCTGCTGCAAAAGAATTGCGCCCAAGACATGCAATTTGTGGCACATAGCAACACACACGGACGACACCTGTCAGGTGCGACGACAAAGGAATACACATGCAATTAGACACTTCAGTGTCAAAGTGAAGGCAAAGCGAGGCTGCGTCGCTCTCTCTCTGTGTGTCCCTCAGCTGCAGTTTGTTGCTTGTGGCTGGCGCTTAAAGTTGTCAACTCAAGCTAAAGCCAGGTAAACCTAACTTAACTTTAGTTTCTATAAATATTTATGCCTATAACAAATTTGAGGCATGTGGAATAATGTATACCTTGCCGAAGTTGGGCTGAGAAGAAATAGTTGATATAAATCTAATATCTGTAAAAGGTATATATAGATAGAAGCATAGGTTCAGGCAGCTAATTTTATATATATATATATTGTATACTACTAACATATATCATATTCCTAATAGTCTGCTTATTGTGATTTTCCCACAAACTCAATTGAATGAATATAAATCATTGGCTCTAATTTCTAAATCAATTTAAGCTTAAGCACATTAAAAATATAAATCATAATAAATTAAATACAAAATAAATACACACAGACAAAAGTAAATCAAATAAAATTAAATGAGCTTGAAGCATGTTTCAATTGATTAACGAATTAAAAGGTAATTAAGTGCACACTTCACGTCAGCTCAAATGGGCAAAACAGTTGATGTTTTTAATTTAAAAAAAAATAAATAAAAGGCGTGAATGAAATTGAGAATGAAACATAAATAAAGTGAGAGCAAAGCTTTTGAAATTGTAGTAAAAATAAAGGAACAAATATTTAAAGTTTTTAAACTGAACTATAAATAAATTGACATAATTTATATAAATTATATATACATATCTATAGATATAGATAGTATATATACAAATAAATATAGCGAAAAATTAAGCAACAATCTTAACAAATAAAAATCGATTTCAACCTATTTGCAGTTCAAAAAACTTTAATGAGTTAAAGCATAAAGCACAGCAGCATCAGTCTGTCGTGTTATAAATAAATCATGTAAGTGACTTTCTCAATTTAATTTATATTATATCTTTATATATATCTGTATCCGTATAATGAAATCAGTTTTAATATAAAATCCAAATTTAATCGCAATCAGTTTGAGTTTTCGTGGCGTTAATGTTATTTAAACGACCGTTTAAAGTCGTTCAAAAAGCAAACGCCAACAATATCTAGAGCAGCCCACTAAACGAGCCATTTTGATACTCTGTCAGAAAGTGAAGAGGGTATATGGGTATATTTTATAGAATATATTTGAGTTGATGAAAGCAAAGTATTAGAGGTTGGAAATTTTCCATAAATATTCATATGGATCAGTGTGATATAGTATTGTTTATAATATATAAAATTCGGAATAGACTAGAAATGTAAGATTTTGATCTTGTTTAGTTTGAATGCTACGATTGCCACGTCTGGCCAAGTCTTGACCTGCCAAGACCTATAAACTCTATGAGTCGCTGAATAAGGCCTTAATGTTTCCTTAAATATTGATATATTTACGAATATTTGCCTACACTAAGTTACACTAAACGAGTATTGTACAGTCAGTTCAACCCCGCGAGTGTAACTTTCTTACTTGTTTTCAATTGGGTCAGCGGCAGCTGTTGCCATCGTTGTTTTATTTCATTTTGTAGTGTTTTCTTATATGTATATATTTTTGTTCTGTAACTAGCTCAGAAATAGAGCAGGCATTGGACAGCGTTTCGCTTTTCACATCTCACAATTTTACATTTCGCCTAGTTTTCTTGTTGGCTGCTCGGGAAATTAGCATTAGAGCTCATTAGCATTTCCTTTTATATGCTAAATGCTAAATGCTGGCACTCAAAACAGCATTCAAAGCAAATGCAACCACTGCCAAGTTCAAAAGTGAGGCAAACTCAAATGAAATCAAAATGAAAACGAGAAGCGAAAAACGAAAAACGAAAACGTGGAAAAGTGAAAACCCAGCATGAAAATGAGAATGAGAATGGAAAATGGCAACGCTTAGTGTGAAAGCGAGCGAGGCGCCAAGCTAAAACTATACAAGAGAAAATAAATAAAAAACGAGAGAAAAAAACACATACAAATTAGAAGCAAATCAAAACGAATGCCAGATGAGAGCAATAAAAGTAAAAGCAAGTGGGAGTAACGTCTGTGTGTGGGCGTGAACAACTTGGAAATACCCTAAGTAATTGCAATCTTGAGTTGTCGGAGAGACTTTTAGTTGAATTTGATTGATGGATAGCGAGATATATTAGATAGTAGATATAGGCGGATAAAGGTAGGCATAATTGTCAATATTCGACTGCTTGAGATGTTGTCTATATAGTTAAATACTCATCAATTCTCTACTTTTAAGAAGTAGTAGTATTAATATATTTAGACTTCTCCTTCTTTTCCTTTCCTATGAAATGATCGTACTTAAATCTTATTTAAATTCTTTATCCATACAGATTATTCATAAATATATGAACTAAAATTTCTTTTCTCATAACTCATATACCCGCTTAAAGTCTTTTTCCTGAAAACTGGCAGGGTATTGGCATAAAGCAAATTGCGCTTTAAAAAAGTGTAGCATACGTTTTCGGGCATATTTTTACCATGCTCTGGGCAAGCGACTAGAAGAGATGTTGACTAAAATATTTATTAATTATACACAATAGGTATTTAATTATACACAATAGGTATAACTGAAGAACAATTTGCACATTATATAATTGCCAGAGACTTCAAGCCATGTTTTTGATTAACTCTCTCAATGGACATGCAACCCTTGTGCAGCTTAGCTTTCCGACACCAAATCGATATCTAAAGTCAGTTAATATAAAATTAATATATATATTCTACCACTGTATGCTTCTCTCAAAAACCCATATACCCACTTTAAGCAAACCCCTGCTGGGTATAACACAAATATGTGAATGGGCGCAAAGCAAATGTGCTGGCAAAAAGTGTAGCATACTTTCCAGGGCGCGATTTTTTGATTTTTATGCTTTTGGGCTGTTGACTTGGGCGCGGCGCGTTTAAATTGAAATGAAAATGAAAATGAGAATGAAATCTACTTAAATTAATGAAATCAATTCCAGTTACGGCTGCTGGCTGCCTGCTGCCTGCTGTTTGTTTGCCTATTTGGTTTGCTGTTGTTTCCCGTCTGCCGCAACACTTGAATGTGTTTAGCGTTTTACAGCGATTGCTGCTGCTGTTGGGCTGTGCAACTGTGATTGATTGATTGATTGTCTGTCATTTTGAATACGGCAAGCCGCTGTCGTTGTCGCTGCCTTGGCCTAGTTCAATGTGGCGTATAGATTTTGTCTTCTGTTTGCCTTTGGATTTATGGCTAAATGCGTGTAATGAATGTTGCGCAACAACAATGCGAAGCCTTATTAATAACGAGAGCTTTTCTTATTGTCGTCGTCGTCGTCGTTGTTGTTGTTGTTGTTGTTGTTGTACAATAAAATCAAATAATAAATAATATACAATGGCTCGGCAGCAGCCATAAATATCAGTTACGCGTATTTTATTATCTGCAACTGAGCCGAAAATGCTGAACAGGCGCAAAAATCTTTGGAAGCACTTGATGTGCCCCCAGCCCCCCACCTTGTCTCAGCCACGCCTCAGCGGCTGCTGTCATTTCGTTTGCCTTATTGAATTGTTTGCCATATTCCCCAATGGAGCGGCGCGTCGGATTTGCTGGCACGCGCGCGCGTGCCTGAGACTGAAGTCCGTGGCATTTATTGTCTGTGGCCGCAAATAATTATGTCTATGTTTAGGCAACAGCTTTGGCTTACGCACTGGCCTTTCGCCCTAATGAGCTTTCCATGTTCGGGGCTATTTTATCGCTCGACTTACCAATTATCGTGACGAGTATCATCAGGCCGAGCAGCACCGTTGTGATGGCCATACGCAGCAGCTGCGTGAAGTCATCCTCGTCCGCTTTGCTGGCCGTGACATTGATCGCCGCGCTGCCATTCAGCAGCGACCCGTTGCCATTCACCAAGTCGCCAAAGATGCCCGTCTCGTTGCCCATGCCCTCGAGCAGGAGCGTGTCGTTGAGTAGCATTGCCCCCAGGCCAACGGCCACGTTCGTATAATTATTGTCCGTACTCTTGCTGCCGTCGGCATCGATCAGATCGATGGCAGCTTTGCTGCCCAACGCTCGATGCGCTGCCTTTGCGGTGATGCGCGCGGCAGCCGCCGCCACCGAGGCGCTGGCCGCAGCCGCTGCCAGCGCTGCGGTCGCCAGCGGTGAGCCAGGTGTGCTGTTCGGGCTGGGAAACGTCGTCGAGCCGCCGCTCGCGCTCTTCTCCAAGGCAGCAGCGGCCGCCACAGCTGCAGCCGCTGCGGCTGTGTTCTGAAAGTCGCCATCGTTATAGTATTGATTGTTGTTATTGCTGTCGCCGCCATTGAGCTGCGCCTCCTCTTCCTCCTCGGGCCCATCCTCATCGCCAGCGTCCTCGGGCCGCGGGTCGGCTATCAGATAGGCCTTG
Organism: Drosophila repleta; assembly: GCA_018903745.1. NCBI lineage: Eukaryota > Metazoa > Arthropoda > Insecta > Diptera > Drosophilidae > Drosophila > Drosophila repleta. Next base: position 6,067,751 of record JAEIGN010000497.1, read on the forward strand.
TTACTCATGCTGTTCGCTATGTAGATGTAGTCGAGCGCGTCTGCAAGTGAAATTGGAGTTGATGGAATGTTAGATTGATTGAGTATGGGAAAAGTCCTTAAAAGAGCTTAGTCGAATGCTGAACTAATCAATTTATATCAATTTTAATCCATCTCGAACAAAGTTCAAAGTTATTCAATGACTAATTTCGCATACTAATGCCCATAGGCGCAGCCCAAGCTCAACTCCACACACTCAGCAGTGCGCAAGCTAATGTGTGCATGCATATACATATATAAACATATATATACGCATACAGGTTCATTCTTATCTATATCACATCTGCTATAACAGACTCGCTTATTTTTCCAGGTATTTCCCATTCATTCTTAATTGTTTCTCTCCCGCCGGTAGCTAATGAGCTAAAAGCCCGCATTAAACAGTTTTTAAAAAATACTTAAGCAAATGTAATTTAAATGCAAATAGCATTTATAATGGAAAACTTTTCATTTAGCTGCAGCTACTTATGATTAAATATATTTTCGCTTTTCTTTTAAGCCACCTACCATTAAAGTTGGTCGCGCGCGCCATTTTTATTGCAGTTGTTGTTGTAGTTGTAGTTTTTGTTTTTGGGCTGTGCTGTTGCAGGTTAGAGGGTAGTTGGCTTAATTGCAGCCGCAGCGGAAATGAGGCGAGTGAGCGTAGACGGAAGCGGAAGCGCGACTATGCGACTACGGCAATGGCAATGGCAATGGCAATGGCCGGGCAGAGGCGACAGTTGGAGCTACTCAGACGGCTCAGTCGTTGCTGTTCTACGTACATGATGATGACACACACACACACAGAGAGAGAGAGAGAGAGAGAGAGGGGGAGATAGAGTGTGTGAGAGAGATGTAGGCAGGCACAGGCAGGATGTATTCTGTTAACGAGCTTTTGAGTGTTTACACGAAGTCTCGTTTACAGTTTTCGGCTTTCACTTTTCTTTTGACAACTTTGCTGCTGCTGTTGTTGTTGTTGCTATTGTTGTTGTTGCTGTGGCAGTGTTGTTACTGTATATGTGCTGTATTGCCAAGCTCCGCCTGTTCCTTTCCACTTTTTGCACTCCTTTTAAGCTCTTCCGTTTGTTCGCATGTGTTATGGCTCGTTTATGCGCTATTTTCATATCCTCAAAGTGAATTTCACATCCTCCAGCAACATAACTCCACTCCACTCCACACTCTAGTTGTCGTCCTCGTTGTTGTCGTTGCTGTTGTTGCTGATGTGAACTTGTTGTCGCTGTGGGCCAGTATGGCCCGCATTAAACCGCATTCATTCGCCCAGCTGCAAATGGAAATTCAATTAGAATAAATGTGCGTTGTTTATCTATCGAAATTCCAAATATTTTACAGCTAAATAATTTCCTATCTAGAGTCCGCACAATTTATAGCGCGTATATCAATTTCCTGCAGAGTGTAAATGAATTTGAATATTTCTTCCACATTTGCTTGTTAAATAATTTAATGCGATTTCTGCAATTACACACAATCGCTTTGCGCGATAAATAAAAATGAAGACGGGCACGCAACTTGTTTTCATTTCTCAGTTAAGAGCCAGTCGCAGCAGCAGTCGCAGTCGCAGTCTCGCAGTCTCGGAGCCCCCTCATGTGCGGCCGGAAGTTTGCGTGCGTGCGACAGGCGCCATCGCTAACGGCAGCTCTGTGCAGCAATGAAATAAATTTAAAACGCATAAAAAAGCAAGCAAGTAAGCAGCAAGTAAACGTGTTTCAGTTGGAGAGTGTAGACTAGTCTCATACTCTACCTGAGTACCTCGAGTATTGGCAGAGGTATTTGAAAATGGAAGTCTGTGTATGCTATATATGAATAGGCAGTTTATGTATATCAAATTTCTTATCCCTACCTTTTATAGTCTTCGAGTTATGGCAATAACTTGATATCTCAGGTATTGGCAGAGTTATTTCAAAAAGGAAATGCTTCAAAGCTGTACACGCCTTAAGCGTGTAGTTATATCAAATTTCTTGTATCTATCTTTTATAGTCCTCGAGCTATGCTGATAGAACCCAAGTCTAAAAGGCAACTTTTGATGATATAGATGAAGAGATATAATGATATTGATATATCTTCAAATAAGAAAAAAGTAAGATTGCTATAATCGAGAACAGAGACTAGCGAATACCCTATAACCTATATAACTAGTGGCACAAAAGGAACTATTTAGGTTCTTTCTATACACCACAGGAGACTGCATACCAAGTTAGACCTCTCTAGCTCTTGTAGTCTTCGAGCTAAGTCTTCACATGTATTCCTATAGCATCTATAACTTATTTGCTCTTCTATGGCTACTCCCACCAACTAGCCACTCTGGCGCAAAATCAATATGCCCTCTTTCGCACAATTTCACTGAGTGTGTGGGGCATAAAAATGTGGGAAACATAAAATAGTAGAAGCCAAGAGCTGCGCCACGGCAAGCGTAGTAAAATGTCAACGCATGCCTTATGTGTGTCTTCTCTGCATGTGTGTGTGTGTGGATAGTAAATGTAACTGTATCGCATATAATACTTATATAGTTTATACATATATATATACAATATATACAACTATATATATATGTTTATCTAGTATATATTGCGGCGCCATAAACGCGTCGCGAAAATGTTGCATGCGTAATGCGAGCGCCGTCTATCGCTTGGTTTATGGCTCACATAAGGCTAGCACCGACTGTGGCAACAAAGGCGCTTTGTTTGCCTCCCTCCCCCCTTATCACATCTGCTGCTCTTCACTCTTTCTATATGCTGAGGTAAAGTCTATAAAAAATAGTTTGCATAGCCCTAAAGATTTATGTGATCTGCATGGCTGCATGTTTAACTAAGGCAATTAGCAAGTGTGATAGATATTTTGAATGCCTTTTAAAGTAATTGCTGCAAATGAATTTATGGTGAAGTGGATAAGAAGAAAGACAAATGGATGGGAAGCAATGTGATGCAGGTGCAGATGGATGGAGAAGGAGGTTGGAGAAAGGTAACATGGGAGGGATAAAAAGCAGAGGCTATACAGTAAGAGATAGAGAGATAACTGACTAAAGCCACCGAGAGACGGACAGGAAGAATGAGAGCAAGATGCCAGTATTATCCATAACATATGGCCCAACTTGAGTATGCTAAAAATACTCATGACTACTCAGAAATACTATAAATACTAAATATACCAAATTGAATTTTCAATTATCAAAGAGAGCAACTCAATTAGCAAAGTTACTTCTAATTACACTTTCCACTCTTGAAACTATGCAAACTAAAAACGACACATTTTGCAGTCGACACATTTTGCGTAAATACATATATTTTTTTTTCGAAATTTCCTCTAACTAGGCTTTTTGTTTGATGCATTTTGCATTTTGCATTTGGCAGCCAATTAATATGCAAGTTTTGTGCTTGGGCTTGTCAAATTGGATTTGAGTTTAGTTTTAGAAGCGTCGCCAACTCTGCTAATTACACAGCAGCAGCAGCAGCAGCAGCACGTTAAATGCACTAAAATGCAGGTAGTTGCTGCAGCTTGCAGTTTTCTATTTGGCCATTTGCCGTTTGCTCTTTGCAGCTGCATCGTCTCAATTGCAGCTTCAGTTTCCAGGCAAGGAGCTCATTAAAAGTTGGCATTAGTTCGCACACAAAACACATGTACTTTGCCTTACCTGTTACCCTTTCTTGTAGTCCTCTCTACCTCTTTCTCGCTCTCTCTCTCTCTCTCTCTCTCTCTCTCTCTCTCGCTCTCTCTCTCTTTTTACGTATTCATGTGGCAAAACAAGTCCTGAGTTGATTGGCAATCCAGCTCGCTTTTGAGTAGCTTCTTGCGACTAAACAAGCTACGAAAAAAACGTAGCATACTTTGCAGGGCTGTCGATTTACCCAACGTTCGTGCACGTGCAAAGACTTTGGCTGCGCACTGATTTAACACAAAAATACACACACAGACAGAGACAGACACACACACACACACACAGCTTTAACTTTGCTGTGCACAACAATTTTTGTTGCAATAATTTTGCATGTTTAAATATTAAAAGCAAATTGCTAGCTGAGCGCTTTCACCTTCAAATGACAGCGAACAGAACAACAACAACAACAACAACAACAACAACAACTAGAACTGCGACTGCAACACTTTATATTGTAAGTATAAGTGAGTGTGAGTGTGTGTGTGTGTGTGTGTGAGCGTGTGTATAGGCGTCCCTGTAACTAAACATTTTCAAGTTCAAAGTCGATTTAATGCGGAAGTTTATGTCAGCCATGAGCTTTCAAGGCAACAGACACACACACACACACACATTGGGCTGTAGTTGCAAAGTGGGGCATACAGCAAGGGCAGTGCAGGAGCAAGGGTTTACGGGAGCTGCTTTGCTGTGGGCGGGCTTAAGGGCTGAACTGCGGCTGGGCCTGGGTTTGGGCCTGGGCCTGGGCAGTTGCAAACGTGTGGCGCGCGCGCGTTTGAAGTGCATTTGAGTGTGAAGACGACACATGTCATTTAAATGCACACCTGTCTACGTGTCAGTTTAACTGTGTGTGTGTGTGTGTGTATTTATATATATAAGCGTATGTGTGTGTGTATGACTATGGCTATGCAGCGACCGAGTGCACTTGTTGCGGTTGGCTAGTAAGTAGTTCAGCAGCAGCAGCAGCAGCAGCGCGAGCCACTGTGACTGCATTTATTATGCATGTGCATAGCTATAATTGTGTGTGTGTGTGCGTCGCTTTTTATAGCTTATCGCATATTTATGCAGCTTGGCCTTTAAGCTACGCATGCATTAGCATTTCCCACTGTTCTTTGTTGAACTGCAAGCCCGCTCTGGCCTCTCTGCCCCACAAAAGTTCATTTGTTTTTGTTGAAAACTACAGAAATACATTTCTCTCTGCATAATATAAGCCAAATCTCTTGATGCACAAACTGGGGAATTAGATTTTGAGTAAATGTTCAGTTTAAGCTTTTAATACAGCTCATTATATGATTTATATGAGAATAAAATATATATATATATTTTTGTTTAGCTTTTATTTTGGTTTCTGTTTATAAATATTTTTGTTTTTACACTAAAAGAAGTTTCTTTATGCTGTTTTTAATTTTTAATAAATTATTTTGAAATATTAAATTTATTCAAACATTTTTTTTTATTATTTTTCTTTTAATATTTTTTATACTATATTAAAAGTTTATGTTATATATTTTCAATTTTAATTTATTTATTTTTGTGTTTTCTTTATATTTATTTATTTAATCTGTATATTATTTTCTTATATTTTTAATTTTATTTTATTATTATTTTACTTTAAAATTTTTAAAACAATTTGATTTGGTTAATAAAAAAATTATATTTTTCATTATATAAAATTTTTATATTTTTCAATAAAAATTAAAATTATTTTTTTATATTAATTTTTTTTTATTTTTCCATTCTTGTATTTTTTATTTTTTTCATTAATTTTTGAAAGTTTTAAATTCTTTAATTTTTTTAAGCTTATTTTTTATGTTCCAATTTTTCTTTATTTTTTATTGTTATTTTTTTTTTAATCTGAAATTCTTCTCTACCCACTTCTCTATTGCCTTTCAGCACTTGCCAATCAAATTCCAATCTCCCATTCACATAATTGCTTGGGCCACCCTCGCCTTTATGGCCATCAACGTTTGCCATTTATGCGGCCTATCAAAGTGCAGTTTTCAAAACGCTTTTGGCCAACGTTTTGCCTTTTCTTCGTCAATTTCAAATGCGAAACGAAACGGGAAACCTGTGCGGGGGCAGCTCAAACGCAACCTCAACTAGAAAGAAAAACTAAAACTAAACTAAACTGAAATAAAATAAAATAAATTGCATGCATTTCTCATTCGACGCTCGATTTCATTCACAGGCCACAAACACACAGAGAGAGAGAGAGAGAGAGAGAGAGTCTATATAAATGGGCGAAAGGCAAACATGACCAGACATTTATCAGTTGTTCACATGCATTCAAAGATACTAATGTACATATTAGTTCAGCCCTGTAAGTGGCTATGCAGCGAGGCCTGCCCCGATCTCCTTTCAGCAATTCAAGCTGACTGTGTGTATGTGCGTACGTGTGCATGTGTGTGTGTGTGTGTGTGTGTGTGTGATAGCTCTGGGTTCCTTTTTGCGCCATTTCCGCTTCATTTCATGCGCCATTTTTCTCTATCTTTGCACTCGAGTGTTTGCGCCTTGTTGCCATGTCCCGGCAAAGGCCTTTCATTGCCCTGACTGTAGTCGTTGTTGTTGTTGGTTGCGGTTGCAGCTGTTATGTGTACAGCATCCCTCACTCCCCGACTCCCACCCTCTTTGGCCATTGTTTTTGCACGCTTTTGCAATTGCTTTTGCCAATCAGTCTACTGCAAATAATTTATAACTTTTGCGCCTGAGCTTTGCCAACTTTACTCGCCCCTCGTTCGACTCTCTCTTTCTCTCTCTCCCTCTCTCTGGACTGGTTCAATAAATATTACGTATACGCTGCGTAAGCACACATTTCACACATCCCATACGCATTCGTAATTAGTTTAGTTCTAAATACATTCACACGGCCAGTGCCAGTGCATGGCCCAGCTGTTCAATTATTCAATAATAATGCAATCGACATTTTTTCGACCACAGCAACAAATTACGAACATTGTAAACAAGTGACGGTAAGCCCAACACACAAACAAACAAACAAACAAACACGTAGACAACAGTTAACTGTCGCTGCAGCCAGTCAACCATGCGGCTGTCGCTCGCTCTGTCTCTGCGCCCTTCCGCTGTAAAACACTGCGTATACGCAATGCATAAAAACTATAGGTATATGCAGATAGATGGTCGTCTATATGCATATGTATATTCGTCTGGCCACATTTAAATGCCAGCTTATTTTGCAATTTTAACGCGCACTCAAAAAATCAATGCAATAAAACCAAATGCAATAGCTGAAATAAGTTGCAGTCGCCCATACGACTGTAAACCAGCTGAGAATTTGTTGCGATTGTAAATCGTTTAAAAACAAAAAAACGAGTTTAAATTGAATTGAAATTTTATCGAGATATATATATAAACTCGCATCCAAATTGATATCATAATAATTCTAATGAAAATGGCGGGCGGAAATTGATTTAGCTTGAAAAGCGATTTTCTATAGAATTGAATTTTATTTTATTTATTTTTTCTTTCAATAATTTCAATAATTGAGCGTGCATAATAATTTGGAATTTGATTAAGCATGTGTTATTAAATATGCGTAAATATTTATGAATTTTATTTGCGTGTGAAATGAGCCAAGCTTTGCACACACAATTTTTATAATTTTTAAACATATATATATTTATATATATATGTGCATATATATTTGTCTATTCTATCTTTTCACTGGAATTCAAATTGGAATGGTAAGCAAGCAGTCAAAGTAAGTGGCGCGTCTATGAAGTATAAGATATGCTTATGTGAGCTGTAAGCAGTCAAAGTTGTGTTTGTGGCGAGTGCTCGACTAGCAGATACCTTGACGGGACTGAACGAACTGATCTCTAAGGCACGTAGGGCATATATATCGTAATCAACTTTCTTCTTAGTTTCTTATGCTCAAGAAGAATCGATTTAGAGCACATAAGATAGCTCTAGTTGCATATTAGGGATATGCTGAAGTCACTCAGGTGTGCTATCTGTTTTGATGCCCTGTATCTGGGTAAAGAAAAACTGATCGATGATGTGAAACAGACTTGAGTAGAGATTGCTAAGGAAGGAGGCAGTGAAGGAGGCTGTGAAGGAGGCTGTGAAGGAGGCTGTGAAGGAGGCTTAGACAGACAGAGAGACAGGCAGACAGACAGACAAGTGAACTGATAGATAAGCGGAGCTGAGTAGAGCTGCTGACCCTAAATACTCTCCAAATTCACTAACATCTTCGCTTAACTGTTACATACACCTCAGCAAAACTAATATACCCCTCAACTGGCATGCAAAGTAGGCATATGTGTCAGCATGGTTAATTTAACTCAGCTTGTTCTACCCAAGCAACAAATGCATTACGTAGTCAGTCCCTAGTCTCCCACCAACCTATGCACCCCACATATATTCCATAAGCATCTGTTGGCGACGTATATGGCATAATCTGCATTGAAAGTAAAACGCAGCTCAATTAAGTCTTACGCCACTTCATAAATACTTGATGTTGTCACAATTGTCACAGCGCAGTCCAATTGCATTATTCATAAGCCGTTTTCCATTAAATTTTAAAGCTTTCTTTTTGTGTTTTTTTTTTTTTGCCTTTTTCTTTTTTTAATTTATGCGCTGGAAATTCAATTAAACTTCCTGACAATTCTTTACAGTATTTTTCTCTATATATGCGAGTGTGAGTGTATGTGTGTGTGTGTGTGTGTGTGTGTATTTGGGTGTGTGTGGATAAAGAAAATTGTTGCCTTTTAATTACATTTCAGAAATTCGCATGCTCTAGAGCATGCACAAACAAAGGCTGCCTCGCTGGCCCTTCTATATACATATATGAATATATATATGCTATATACTATATAGATGTATATATATTTGTATGTGTATTTGCGCTTTCTTGAACGTCATGCCACATGATAATAAATTTCCGCATGCAATATCCTGCATTTAAATAACACTTCCTGTGTGCCGTCCTAGGCCAAGGCATCCGTCGTCCATACGTCAGCGAGACACTGAAATGAATTTATTTACCAACAGCTACCTACAGAGTGGGGTCTCTCTCTCTCTCTCTCTCTCTGCTGCTGCTGCTGCTGCTGCATTTTCTCATTGAGCTGAGGCAGGCATCTGTCCTGGACGTGGCTTGCCTGACTTTACTCCCGTCCCCCCTCTCTAGGTCAGTTCATTTCGCGCTGAACGCACTCTGCTTCATTACTATTGCACCCAGCCTCACACACAGCACACATCTCACTCTATGCCACGCCTCCCCTGCGCCTCCCTCCCCCTATCTATTGCCTGCTCAGCCACCATTTGGCACTTCATCGCAGAGTGCGTCCCAAAAAAAAAAAAAGAAAAGAAAATAAATAATAGTAGTAGTCGTAGTAGTAAAGGCCAGCTCGGTTTGCGCTTTGTTTTGGCTGTGCCGACCGCACGCATCAGCAGAGCTGTGGAGGCGGCGGCGGCGGGGGGGCGTGGCTTTTGGGGTTTTTGAGGTTCCGGCTGTTTGGCCATCTTTACCACACAATAAAAATTTATGAGCCGTGTGCGTGTGCGCAGCCCTTTGCTGCCTCTCGTGAAAGTCGCACAACATTTGCGAGGCGCGCATAAATTTTATATGTGCCGCAAAACTTGACATGCTTTTCGAGCGACCCTCTCTCACTCTCTCACTGTCTCTCTCTCTCTCTGTGTTTGTTGTCAATGCTCAGTCTACCCATAGATAGCTGCAGGTAATGCAGCGTCGTAAATTCTCAGTACTTTCGCTTGCTGCGCTCGCTCGTTCATGCAATATGCATGAGTAGATAATGGGGAAGGGGGCGGGGGGTGAGGGAAGTTTAGCTGACTGCAGCAGCCACTTAGAGCAATGCTCCAATCAATTAGTCACAGACCAAAGTTGGGTAAATGCAATTAAAGCGCAGTTTGCCCCTCTCCCTATCTTCTCCAGCCCAAACAGTGCCTGCTGCGGCACATAAAGAGATGATTTTATGCTCTCGCGCACAATTTGGTTACAAAGATTTCACAACTTGCTGTCGCGCTGTCTGTCGCCGGCTGTCTGTCGGCGACATGTGCTCTGCTGTGATTTCTTTCTCATGCAAATAAACGTGAACGGCAAAGCACGTGGCGACGGGGCTGACAGGACGCAGGGAGCCAGTCAAAAGCTGCCGCCACTCAGTCGATCGATGTGAATGAGTATGTGTATGCCTGTCTACCTCTCTCTTTCTCCCTCTCTCTCTCTCTCTCCCTCTCTCTCTGTCTCTCTGTTACCTTTAAAAATTGCCAGGTAACCTGCATTTGGCGTTTAGCCTGTTAAATGCGACGAGACGAGCCAAATTCGACTCAGCCCCCTCAGAAAAAATTGTTACGTAATGATGTGACTAAAATTAAATCTGACAATTTTCAGAATGAAGTCTTACCTTGGATGTACGTGTGTGTGTGTGTGTGTGTGTGCTGGCATTTCTTTTAATACGCTCAGCAATGAAATAAGCTTCAATTGATGTACATATATTGGGCTAATATTAAGCTGTCTTAAATCGCAGCTCTAAAGTGAAACGGAATTCGTTTCATTATGCTTTGTATATTCAGATATTTTTGCGTGTGAGCTGAGCTTGAGCAGGAAGTATTAGGGAGAATGATATATATATAGATTTATTATCTTTATATATTTATGATTAATATCTATTGAGAACTCAATAAAAAGTCTGCCTGACTGCTTATCAAGTTTGAAACCAACTATAACCCATTTTGCATAGATAACTATATCTTCTACATATCATAGCAATTGCTAGAAAAGTTAATTTTAGAATGGAACTATTTATATAAATATAGCATATATAATATGTATATGTATGTGTCGGAGATTTAGAAAGATAATCGATCAGCTTTAGAAATAGTTTATGTTAATAGCATTACCTTAAGAGTATTCTATGTTAAGAAGCATTGTCAATATTGAGAAACGTGTGAATAAAAGTGGAAAAGAGACAAAGATAGAGTGTTTCTTGAAGATAACATAAGCGAAAGGCGAGGTCCGAGCGAGATGGCGATATGGACTGAGTGTGAAGACAGAAGTTTCTGACTCGCTACGCCTTGAAGAGAAGATAATATGTATGAAGAAAACACTACACCTTCTCCTACATATTTATATACTCACATCGAAATTCAATCAAAGGCAATTGGCTAAAATATACTTATAATATATATTTATGGCATTCCACATATGAGTCTAGGTGTTGCTATTCTAGCCAAGCTTAGCTGAAAGACTCCTTCATATACTTTGAGCAGCTTAATTAAATATCTAGAAAAACTTCTTTTGGCCAGGCTCTTATAATATGAAAAGAAATTGAAGGTTTCCAGCCCGAGGCCTACTCTAGTCAAGGTCGTTTCCTGCCCCACTCCCAGCTCAGCCTTTATGTAACATATAATATTGATGAATTTCAGTTGGAAAGGGTCTGCAGAAATTTCTCAAAATTTGGCAAAGCATATATATATAGAACGTGAGAAGTCAAGCTAAGTAAATTGGGTTTTATTTTTCATGCTTGACCACAAAGTAGAGAAAGAGAGAGAGAGAGAGAGAGAGAGTCGCACTGGAAATCATGTTGGCCGACGACGCTTTGATTAAAAATTTATTAATATTTAACTTTGTGCACGCATTGACAACCAGCAGCAACAACAAACATCCAACAAACAACGAAGTGTATTCAACTAGCAGCTACTTTGCATAATTGCAAAAATAATCGGGCCAAAAAAGCGTCGTCGGGGTCTTAAATGAAGTTGTTAATATTAATGAGGAAATTTTTCAGCTTGGCAGCAGCAGCAGCAGCGCCGCCAGCAGCGGCAGCCGTCACAATGTTTGGTTTTAATATTGTTATTAATCAGCTTTTAATGTATTTAATTAAGTTTTGCGCTGCGCCAAATATGTTGAAAATTTAATCAACAAGCTGCTGCTGCTGCTGCTGTTGCTGCCCGCCCGCCCGCTCCCGACTCAACGCGATTCGGGCCCACACAAATAATCATTATGGCGCATAGGCAAACCAACAGATTAGCAGTGCCACGCCCAAATCGCCCCCAAGGGCTGCTCGAGTGAATATTATTACCATGCCATCAAACTTTTATGGACAACAACCAAAAAAGTTTTCCATAAACTTCTACAAAGAAAAAGGGCCGAAGGGAGTAGGGAGGGAAGAAAACTTGTGTTTCTCCCTCTCCCATTTTTCGGTTTGTTGTGAATTTCAATTTTCTATCGAAGCGGGGGTGTGGCTGTGGTGCTTGATGGTCGCGGGCAACATGTTTGACACTAACATATTAGCCCGCGCAGCAGCAGCTGTCCAGTGTTCGATCATGGCCAGCAGTTGTCAAGGCAAATGCTATGCTCATTTGTCTGTGCCCTGCCAAATTTGCACTTTATTTAAGCAAACTCTCCGTGTCGTGCCTTGATGCTCAGCTGCCACATCTACAATTTTTCATCTTTATGCGCTGTCTGACGCGCTTAGCAATGGCCGCTGGGCAGCGTCTTAAATGCGTTGCGAGCGCCACAGTGAGAGCGAGCGGACGAACGAACGAGCGAAAGCCTCCAACATCCGGTTGGCGTTTATCTTTTGATTTGTGTTTTGGCTTCGTCGCCTGTTGACAGCCTCCATTTTATTTTTTTTTCTTCTTCAGCTCCTCTCCTCAAGTGTTTACAAGTGATTTGCTGCCTGCCTGCCTCTGAGCCTTGTTATGCTTTTGAGCAATGGAATTTCTTTCTTTCGAAACTTTTTCAGCGACAGGAAAACCCAAATGACTCGAGTGAATTGCGCTTCCGGCTGTTTTGCAGCTTGTTAGCTTTGAACGTTCCCAATTGAAATCGGCCCCGACATATTGTATTATGTGTGTGTGTGTGTGTGTGTGTGTGTGTGTAGGTGACGCATTTGCCCAGCAGCTAACAACAATTTTTTGGCCACTCATTTGCATTGGCAGGCAGCGGCAGTTGGCAGTCGGCAGTCGGCAGTGCATGACTAAGGGATGCCCTCAACGTTCTACTTGTTGTTGTTGTTGTTGGAAGATTTCAATTCATAAAGATAAAAGATAAAAATACTAACAAAAAATATTTAAAAAATATTTTAAAAATATTTAAAAAATATTTTAAAAATATTTTAAAAATATTAAAAAAATATTTTAAAATACTTTAAAAAAAATTTAAAAATATTTAAAAAATACTATTAATATCTAGAGATATATTTTACATATATAAAATATATATATATATATATATATATATATATATATATATATATATATATATATATATATATATATATATATATATATATATATATATATATATATATATATATATATTTATATTAAGACTGAAACGGACTTTCCCTAATTACATTATATACTGCCTTAAGCTTTATTAGTCTTGGCCTTGGGTGAATCGTGGCTAGTACCCACAAAAGGAGTTAATTTCAGTCTTTGTACACTTTAGAAGTAGCTTTATACCAATTTTCACTTCTTTAGCTCTTATAGTCTTCGAGTTATGCTGAAGAAACCAAGTGGAAATATGGATTTTTCAATGAGTTGCATCAGAGCAGCTTGAACGACTTTTTGCCCTGGCTATATATGCTAAGTTATATACATATTGTATCAATTTATAGTAGATTATGAGCGAGGCTGGATTGAATAGTTCAATATATATTAAAATTTATTATGATTCTCATATTTTCTATCAGCTTAGCTAAGGCCATTCCCCATCTGTCTCTGCCTCTCATCAAAATCTGAGCTGAAACCAATATACCTCCATTACTCCATATTGAATTGCTTTGGAGTATAATAGAAAGCGGAAACTCTTCGATATTCAAATCGACGAGCGCAGCTCGGCTCAATAATTTCAATTTCAATGACTCTTAGCGCCAGTTAGACCTATTTATTTCGGTGTTTTCGCCTCTAGTCTGGGTCCGGGTCCGGGTCGGGGTCGGGGTCCGGGCAATCAGCCAAGCGTGCGAAAATCGATGAGCAGACAATGCAGAGATGGCTCGACTGTTGGCAGCCATATTAAAGATTTTGGAGTAAATGGTGAAGCCGTGTCGCCGCGTCTGCATTTCCATTTTATTTGGACGCTTTATTTACTTAATGCGCGCACTCGAGTTGACGACGCTGGCGACGGCTGCCACTGCCACTGCCACTGCCAATGCGCCTGGCGCCTGACGCTCGTAAAATCCTCCAACTCGAATAGTGGTGGGGGGGAAACAAAAATAAGAACTTGCAGCCAGTCGAAATTAGTTGCTGCAGTCACGGCCCACACCGCCCGCACCACCCACTCTATGCGTCGCTAGCCATTAAATGAAATTGTCTTGCGCTCTGGCCTTGCAATTGTCGCAAGCTCCAGCGCATATGAATCTATATTAGATTTAAGCGAAATCTTTGAGATATCCCCCAGCTGGAGTGGAAGGTATGTATATGCCAGCTGGAGCAGTTGCTGTATCTAATTCAATTTCTGTTTCTATGCTTTGGTTAGCTTAGTTTATTGCCCAACAAGAATCGTTTGGCTGGACTTGACTTGGCTTCGCTCGCCGTATTGTATTTGTTATGAACTAAAGCTGACGTATTTCTTAAAGAGAGATTTTACCTGCAAAGTGCTGGGAGAGGGAGTTCCCTATGCTAAAATAAAGCAGAATATGTTAAAGCAGCTGCTGTCACGATTGAGTAACACTAGCTTGCCCAAAGCGGTCTGTTAAGGTAACAGTGAAACGTCAACTTTCCCAGAACTCAGTTAAAGAGAAACAGCAGAGCAACAGCAGAGCAACCGCAGAGCAACCGCAGAGCAACAGCTCTCTGAAGTTCTTCTGTTGACAACAGATTTACTGCTGACTAAACTTTACTAGATTGAATCTACAGAACTCCTATAACATTTTAGCTAGCTGCTATTGAGTTTGAGGCATCTTTTCAGTTCAAAAGTTGAAGCAGCTGAACTATTTCAAGTTCTCCTACTTCTACCTCCACAAGTTATATCATCAGCTTTGACTGCCATTACCAACTGCTCTCTGTAAAGTCTCTGTAGTTATAGTCAGCGCTTGCTCGTTAACATTGAGCTAACATTGCGTTGCCTTATTGTTTGTCTGGGTTTATTGGCAATTTAAGCTGCACTTCAACTCAACGAACAATTTATACACATTTCACAGTTTATAGCTAGAGTGAGAGAGTGAGAGAGAGAGAGAGAGAAAGAGAGAGAGAGAATCTTAAGTGTAGCCATTTGTGTGTGAGTGTGTGAAATGAGATTCACTGGCATATGAAATGCAGTCAGCATATGCAAATCAATCGCATACACAGACACACAAACACACCTGTACACACACACACACATAGACACCTGTACACACACACACACACACACACTCTCTACTAACTATAGCCGTCAAGTTCAAGGAAATCAGATGCTGCGAAATTTCTTGCAATTCGATTGAGCATGGGCAGAGCAAGCCTTCGCTGGCATACTAAGTGCCGTTGGGGCGAGGCACGTGGGTTGTTTCAACAGCTTGATATGCGATAAAATGTTATTTATTTTGTTATAAACAACCCTCGTCCATAGACAAAGAGCGAATGAAGCCAACAACAAATGAAAAGCAAACTTGCGGCTTGACATTGATGAATGCACGATGAGATTTATGCTGCATGCCATGGTGTGATATATATATAAGTATGTCTACGGCATCTATATATGTATATATAAATATATACTGTGTGTGTGTGTGTGAGTGTAAAGCTCGACGGTGTCTATGAGCTGCCACTCATTTGCTCACACACACACTGGCGCACGCTGTCTGGCTGAAATAAATGTTAAGTATACGCATAATAGGCGCCACAACTACAATGCTCTCTGTCTGCCTCTTGTGTGTGCTTGCTCTATCTATGTGTGTGTGTCTTGCTCATTTACGCACTTTAAGTCGCTGGCTTAACACACGTCTCTGCCTTGCCGCCGTGTTTACCTGCCCGTCAGCGCCAAGCAAAACAAAAGTAGAGCAACAGACACAACACTCATACGCCCGCGTTGGCCCCCATTGGGTCGTCATTTATATATAAATGTATATATGTATATATGCCATTTACTCGCCCTCGCGCTACACTTGCCTCAAAGGGGCATCATTGGCTAGTTAGCACGATTGTTGGCAATAGCTAGAGCCATTCAATACACATACATATATACCTATATATTTATATATAGAGCTGTGCTAATTAAATTGATCTGCTGTGGGATATTGGCTGAAAGTTAAGCCCTAGGCTAAGCCAGGCAATAAAAGGGTGTTATGTACTACTTATGTGCAGCGAGCCTTGCTGAAAGATGGCCAAATTTAAGTTCAGTAACTGGCGATAGTTAAGCCAAACGATACGTGTGAGCAGCGATAGTTAAAGTGGGCGATTGGTGGCTTATTGACTGGCATAAAAATAAGTATAGAAATAAAATAGAATTTAATAATAAATATAGAGAAACGACTTATGCTGATGCACTGTTAAGTGTAGCCTGAACCATAAGTAATATTGTTATCGATACATTATAAAGTGTTATCGATGTTTGCAAATAAATAAAAATATAAAAATATATTTAAAAGTCTTTGAGAATAGATAACTCTGTAACTGCATATACTTTTCACTTACATTTAAGTAATAATGATTAAGTAATCGCTATGTTGATAATTTATCGATAAGTTTATCGATACATTACAAGATATTTGAACACTACTCCATATAAGGTATACATAAATCGCATATGAGCTATATGAGCTAAAACCACCTATCTTTGACTCTCATTCCCTCATTCTCTCCCTCTCTCTCGCCCTCCCCAGATAGTAGTGTATCAAAACTAGTCGCCTTGCAGCACAGTGTAAAGTTTCACACAGTTTGCGCTGGGTAAGAGTTGGGGCGCTGCCTCAAAAGTCATTTTGCTTTTTTTTAATTGTTTGTTTATTTGCCACGACAAGCTCGCGGCGTCTGTTGACGTTTGTCTTCTTAGCTCACTTCGTGCTTTCTTTTTTCGCTTTTCACTTTTCAGTTTTCACGTTGTTTTTTTTTCTCGCTTTTTTTGTGATTTGTTTAACATTTGCATAGCTGGCAATTAGTGAGGGCAGAGGACACAGAGCCCTGTTTATTGTCTCTGCTGTCCAACTGTTGCGCTGACAGCTCCAGAGATTTTTAATCACATTAATTTTTCGGGCGCAGACAGACCTTGACCTGGCCCTGATCTTGGCCATATTCGCATTGTCAGAGCACGGCAATGAATCGTGAGTGAATTGTGTGGCATATAGAAGGAGTGGATGCTGCAGTTGCTGCTGCTGCGTCTTTTTGCAATTAACGCCGTGACCATAATTATATGCATTACCTGCGCATGTGGGCTGTGCGTAAGTGCTATGAAAAAAATTAATTAAAATGCAATTAAAGTGGCAGGCGTTGCCCCTCTGCATCACTCCAGCTCTCACTCACTCTTCACTTGTTTCTTTTAATGGTTTATTTTATGAAATGGCTGCCTTAAGTGCTAGTCGGTATAAAAAACGAGCTAAATTACGCGCCAAGTGCCACTTGACGTTGCGTATACGCAGCGTGTGCATAAAAAGCCAGCTACCACAGCAGCTACCGCTCTCCTCTCCCTCTCTTTCTCCTACTCTCTCTCTCTCTCTGTGTGTGTGTGCTTTTTAACGTAAATTGCAACATTTTTTTGCATTAAGTATGCTCGCACTCCCTCACCCGCTTCGAGTGCACTTTGTTTAATTGATTATGCTTGGCCAGCGCACACATAGCAAATGCATCAAGTAGGAGTGGGAGGAGGAGCAGGAGCAGGAGGAGCAGGGGATGGAGAAGGTCGCTTTGGCATGGGGCTTAGCTTCTTGTAGCTGCAGCATAATTGCAGCAGCTAAATCCTATTTGCGCAAATATGTCAGAGCGCACAGTTCATAAATATGCCTGATGAGCTGCAGCAAAACAGCTATAGACGTACATGTGCGAGGTGTGCTTGAAAAGTTGGAGTGTCCATTGAATATATAAGAATATGAATATATGGATATGGATATATGATTATTTATTTTAATATGAATGAATCTAGGAATTTGAATGAATATATATGAATATGTATAAGCATGATCATGAGTATGTGAAAATATGAATATAAATATGAGCATATGAATATATATATATATGAATTTGAGGAAATGAATATAAATGAATATGAGAAAATGAATATATATGAATATGAGGAAATGAATATTTATGAATATGAGCATATGAATATGAATATATATGAATATGAGCAAATGAATATATATGAATATGAATATTAACATATGAATATATATGAATACGAACATATGAATATATATGAATATGAATATATATGAATATGAATATTAACATATGAATATATATGAATATAAGCATATGAATTTATATGAATATGGGGAAATGAATATATATGAATATGAGCATATGAATATGAATATTAACATATGAATATAAATGAATATGAGCATATCAATATATATGAATATGTGCATATGAATATATATGAATATGAATATTAGCATATGAATATATATGAATATGAGCTTATGAATATATATGAATATGAGCATATGAATGAATATATATGAATATGAACATATGAATATATATGAATATGAATATTAGCATATGAATATATATGAATATGAGCAAATGAATATTTCTAAGTATGATTATATGAATATATATGAATATGAATAGAAAATGCCTGAGCATTCACACTAGCCAAGCTATTGGCATATGTGACTCGCATGAATACCCATATGAAGCCACAACAAAATCGAAAGTCAACCTTTCCCATACTCTATGGGCACACCTCGTAGATATGCTAAAAAGGATTGATAAGTCAAGAGTTTATGGCACACAAACACAGAGAGTGTGAGAGAGAGAGAGAGAGAGAGAGAGAGAGAGGGAGTTCTAAATATACAGTTGAATTTCAGCAAAAGACACTCGAATTTTTTGCCCCATCAGCATGAATGGTGTCTCTTTGTGTTTCTCTCTCTCTCTCTCTCTCAATCTCTGTGTTTTTTTGTTGCCTCTTTTGCCTTTGGCATTGTGTGTTGCCTTTTGTGCTATTATTAAAAATGTGGCTGCTTTATTTTCTTGAGCCTTTTTTTTGTTTTGGATGCGCCTCTTTCTTTATTTTTATACTTATGCAAACATGTCTTATGTCTTCATATGCTTATAAGTATGTTTACATACATATACAGCATATACTCACACACACTCTCACTCTTACTCTAGGGAAATTTTCGGCGTGCTGTGTTTGATTACGAGCTGCGTTTTTTTTGCTGCTGCTGCTGTTGTTATGGATTATGCGACCATTGGGAGCCACTGCTTTGCCCCCTGCTCCTTAACGTTTTCTTCTTTTTTTAGTAGCCTTCACATAACTTGCGCTTATTTTTTTTTGGGAAATTTCCTTGCTTAAGCTTTGGCCTGCAGGGCAGCAGTCGGAAAAATTAAATTATAATTAAAAACATTTTTGGCATTGTGGAAATGCGTCAAATATTTAAACACTTGGCAGTCAGTCGAAGCTGCGGCAGCAGCTGAAGCTGCCGGGCGACATTTTTGCATTTCGACATTTTGGAATTTGCTACCCTACAGGCAGGTAGGCAGGCAGGCAGGTGTGTGTGCCGGTGTGTGTGTTTTTCTGTTGTGTCATTCCCCATGGGCCATAAAACGCAATAATAAGGCACATGAAGCATATTTTACACATGTCTTTGTCGCATTTATCACAATCAGCCAGCCAGCCAGCCAGCGCTGCTGCTGCTGCTGGTGGTGCCTACCTGCGAAATACTTAAGCAAACACGTCGCATACGCAGCAACTTTTATTGCATTTCTTTTTCGCTTTCTCTGTTTTTGCCAATTGTTTGCCAAAAGTGCTTGCCGTGGCAGCCCTCCTTGGGGCTTCGTCT
The DNA here is from genome assembly GCA_018903745.1 of Drosophila repleta. Lineage (NCBI taxonomy): Eukaryota > Metazoa > Arthropoda > Insecta > Diptera > Drosophilidae > Drosophila > Drosophila repleta. The sequence continues at coordinate 6,087,334 of JAEIGN010000497.1, forward strand.
TCCATCTGCCGTCTTTCGCCTTCTGCTAATGTGACAAAGTTTTTAATAACTTGGCCTTTTTCATGCACAGGTGAATAATAAACATGTTGACAGTCATAATGTGCTTAGAGGGCGTGGCAACAGCTCAAGCTTGACTCTGCCCATATGTGCCGCCAGCTGTGTCGAGTGCCGAGTGCCGAGTGGAGGGCAGGCAGTTTCTGGCTGGGGTTTGGGTCATGTCAATAATCAAATGCCAGCTGGGCACGCATAACTTAAGGTAATTATTGACATTATTGACTCTATGCTCGGAATGCTAAGCCGCACACTCAGGCTCTCTCTCACACACACACATACGTGTGCTGTGAGTTGTAATTGTGAGCGATTATCGAGATAGATTGGGATCTCTCAGCGAGACCTTCAAGGATTTGCCTGCTGTGCGAGCAGTTTGTTAGGTCAAGAACTTTAACTTTAGTAGAAGCTCAAGCAGAAAGGTATTTGTTATTATATATGGATATATTATATATATTTTGGTTAAATATTGTATTTTAGAAATGAATTTATAATTTTATATTTTTGCTATTATTTTAGCTGCAAAAGATGTCTATAAAAAAGTAAAAAAATATATATATTTCACTCTGACAACGCTTTAACAAAACATAACTGATTTTTTTTTATTTTTAAATATTTTTGTTTATTTTTTAATTTTATCATGCAACACTCTGACATATTTTTAAATATTCTGCATTAAATTATTTAATTAAAAAGGAAATCGTTTGCTCTTTCTCTCTGCCTGTTTGCGTTGTATTAATTGCATTTGTTCAATTAAAATATTTTATTTTTATATTTGCACAAATTTTTTGCCTTTGCTTGAATATTTTTATTTTTTTTTTTTTAAATTTTTATTTTCTTTAAATTTTGTTTGCCTTTATTGATTGCAATTTATTGACATTTTTCGTATTTTCGCTATTTTGCTTTATATTGCATGCAAATTCCATTTTGCATAAATTATGCATTTATATATTTGGAAAATATCTAAATTATTATGAAAGTTTGGAAGACTAATTATACGGAATGCAAGCTAATAATGCTAATTATAAATTTTGTTAAAATGTGTGTGAAATATTTGCTACAAAATTGTAAAATATTTTATGGGCAGAGGATAGATTGGCTGGGAGAGTTAACTAAGGGATGCTCCTTATCAGACTTTGTGTATGCTAAAGATAATTGATTGATATTTGATAGAGTTAGTATATACTATAGTATATATACTACTATTCTATATAGAAGAGTTTAGTTTATAGTCTTTCTGCGATATAATAAGCCCAGAGGAGTCACAGTTTTAGAGCTTTCTTTTGCAGTTTACTCACTTTTGAAGCCTCTAAGCTATAACCCAGCTGAACTTATCAAAAAAGACTTCAATTTCATAAGCCATTAGCCTCGCCACAAGCATTATGCAGTCACTTAAGCATAGCTGCAACTGTTCCGACTGCCCAAATTCAAGCTCTGTCCGAATCGCGCGGCAACATTAAAAAGTTTAAACAATAAGCCGCAAAACGCAATTTAGCAAACAGCCACATGACCTTCCATTGTGCCAAAGCGGATCGTTAAATGCAAAGAGATAAAGAGTGGGGGGAGGTAGGGAGAGAGAGAGGGAGAGGGAGAGGGAGAGAGGAGGAGCGTGAATTGAATGGGCTGCATTGCTCATACGCAACGTGTAACAACCTTGCAATTTCAAAGAGCCGGCAGCGCAACTAAAACGGAATTGCAGCGCTCATTGGTAAATGGGAAATCTGTGCACGAGTGTGTGAATGCGTGTGTATGTGTGAATGCGTATGTGCCACGCACCCCCTCTCTTCCTCTCTCTCTCTCTCTCTCTCTGTCTCTCGCTGTCTGTGTGAATGCTGTGTGCTGGCTTTTGTACATTGCTTTGGCAGCGTCGATGGCAGCCCTGGCCTTAGATTGATTAGTTGTGCTTCAGTTGAATGTGTGCTATGTGCGTGTGCGTGTGTGTGTAAGGGGAAAAAGTGAACGTAGAAAGCACTTTGATCGCGTAAAGCAATTAACACGCAATTACCATTTCCACTTGTGCCCTGTCACTGTGTGTTGACATTTCACACGATTCGTTTCGCTGTGTGAGTGAGGTGTGCGTGTCGGTGAGTGTGTGCTTGTCTGTGTGTGTGTGTGGGTGTGTGTAGGTGTAATTGCCAATGTGGCTGCGTGCGAACAAGTTGCGGCTAAAAGAAAAATGTGCCGGACAGTGTGAATGTAGCGATATATCAAACAGAACAGATAATAAATGACAGCCCAACCAAAGGCCAGAGCAAGACAGAGCGAGAGAGAGAGAGTGTGAGCGAGTGGGCGTGTACGTTTGCTATCTCTCTCATTCTTCTTTTTTTATTATAAGGCCAAACACTGTTGCTGCTGCTGGGGGTCAGCCAAATGTCGCTTTGATTGTTTTTCTTGTCGCATGTTGTTTGTTTTGACATCGGATGAGCGTTTGCTGTTTGGCTCCAGCGAAAATCACTCAAATTGTCACTTGCTTAATAATTAACATTAATGCGTGCTAGCAGCAGCAACAACAACAGCAGCGACTAGAGACATTGACATAAAACAAAAGGCGAGGCGCCCTCTTGACACTTGGCAGCTGCTCTGCCCATTTCCCTCCCCCCCCTCTCTCTCTCTCTCTCTCTCTCTCTCTCTCTCTGTGTATGCTTGGCATCATTATCAACATGTTTGCTCTTTAATTAATTTGTTTACTTTCGCCTTTGCCAAATCGACGCATAATTAACTCAAATGTCTTACGCAACGCAATTAAAACCAAGCGAAACTTTTTGTCCAAACTTTTTGTCTCTGGAGCAGCAGCAGCAGCAACAACACAGGCAACAACAACTGCTGCATATCAAAAGTTTCACCTGGCCAGCACTCGCTCACCTGTGCGTGTGTTTTAGCTGCAATAAATTCAGAATTTGTTTCGGTTCTCGGCTCTCATGTTTTTTATTTCTATTTTATTTCTGTGCTGCTTCCGTTCGGCTGCGTTTATCAGCCGAAGCATAAAAGCGATAAAGTTTCATCCATAAAATATGCGAAACTTGTGCGACAGCTCCTAACGCACCATAAAAGAGCAACAAACAGTGAGAGAGAGAGTGAGAGAGAGAGAGAGAGAAAGGGAGAGTGTGTGAGAGAGATTTTTTATTTATTTTACTGGCATATAAATTAACGTTAGTTTATTTGCCTTATGTTTCAGCAGTTATAATGAGAAACTTCAAATATTTGAATAATACTTATGGCAGTTGCCTGCAAGATTTATAATTTGATTAACTGGAGAGCGCCGAGTCTGTGCATACCAAATGTATTACGATTGCTGTGGAACTTACACCGATGGTAAGTGCAGAACTTGACAACTTTAGTTATGGGAAAAGTAGAGCATTAAGTGCTTAGATCTTTAGATATACTATAGAAAATATTGGTAATATTATAGATTGTGCTCATAATAACTGTGGAAATCATATTTAAATTTCATTAGTTATATAAAACACGCCCATATACCAAATATCATGATTATTGCTTTAAGAACTCTTGAGTTCACTTGGTTATATAGTGAATAGTATATAAAGTAAATATGAGAGCTGCACATAGCACGACTAAATTTCATTAGTTGTATATTATAAGAACACATACAAAAATTTGAAATGATAACTCAAATAGTTCCTGAGTTCTCTTAGTTATATATCTTATAAAAAGGTGTACCAGACACAATTCTCATGCAGATTTCACTCATTTTCTTTCAACTACACGAAACACGTTTAATCACCAAATTTAACGTTAATAACTTGAATAGTTCTCGAGTTCACTTGGTTAGTTGACTGCTTGAAATACTTCTTAAACGCTTGATACTCGTAATCTACACCCAATTTTGTTCACCATATAAAAAGCAGGCAGTAAAATCAAGTTTTGCATCGAAAACTTTAAATCTTACTGGGCAAAGTTTTCTTAAGCCTGCTTAGGCAGGAACATGAAATAGTTGCATTACTTTGACTTTTGTTATTTGATTGTTTATGTCTATGCATGTTGATGGCATAAAATTTATATCATATATATGCTAGATATCATCATATATATATGAAACATATGTCGTTTGCTGTCTAAGGCTAAGTTGCTGCCTTTTGGTAAAACAAACACGTTTTCATTAAAAAGTCTGAGTCTGATGGCACATCATGGCAGACACCCACACACACACAAACATAGGGGCATTGTGGGCGTGGCAGCTGCCTACCAGCCGCAAGGTCATCAAGTGCGCTTGAGACTTTGGCCAATAAAATTAACCAAGAAAAATTACACACAAAAATATGAAAAAGGGGAAAAAGAAGAAGAAGAAGAAGCAGAGGCTGAAAAAAAAACTTAAACACTTTTTGCATTTTTAATATGCCGGCAACGTGTGCACTTTGCTCGCCTCATTTAGGAGACTGTGATATCTTTGTAGTCCGAGTTACGTATACGAGGTGTGGTCCAAGCTAAAGGTCTAGAGATATATATATAAATATAGTTATATTATATATAAATTGCTAGAAGACGTAGCTCTTCTGCATTTAGCACTTCATTATTCAATCTCAATTCAACAACAAATTTCTTGCGTGCAAAAAACTCATGAGATAAATTTAGCCATAGCACATTCAGATCTATATATAGAGCTTGAGCATTATTTCTATCAGCCACAAATCAAATGAAGCTAAACAAATTTAATATTTATAATCGAAATTTTCCAATAAATGCGGTTCATATGGTATTCGAGATGATTAAAGCCAAAACTGAATTTATGATTGAAATAAATATTTGGGTGAAGCCAAACAGCTGAGACTTAAGTTACTAGAATTTTCTTAGCAAGCTAAAAAGCAGAGAATATATATAAATATATATATGTATATATATTAGATCAACTTTTACTGTTCCTCTATTTTTTAGATAGATAGATAGATAGATAGATAGATAGATAGATAGATAGATAGATAGATAGATAGATAGATAGATAGATAGATAGATAGATAGATAGATAGATAGATAGATAGATATAGATAGATAGATAGATAGATAGATAGATAGATAGATAGATAGATAGATAGATAGATAGATAGATAGATAGATAGATAGATAGATAGATAGCTTATTCTAAGTCAACTCCTCTTCAAAAGATTCTTTAGAGAATTTCAACATTTTTGTTCAACCTCAGAAAGTCGCTGTTGATTTATACACCTCTCGCTGGTTTCTCAGCTGCTGCACGACGTTTGGCTTTAACGTGAGCACAAAAATTGATGATGGCGAATGTAACGGACGTACAAAGAGTATGCCATGACCTGCATGTACAACAGGACATGCGACGCTGTCGACTCACAGCCAAACACCGAGCAGCGCCCCCGATGCCCTCGACTCTGCCTTGGCTGTGTGGCAGCAGCAAATGTATGCGACAAGTTGCGCTAGTTACCTTTATTGCTAAGAGAGGAGCTTAATATGTGTGTGTCTCTCTGTGTGTGTGAGTGTGCGTGTGTGTGTGTATCTGTGTGTGTTTCGCAATTGATACAAGTAATTACCCACGGCTACAATTAGGGAATTTGTAATGCTGGCGACCGCTTTTTGGCCATTCTAATTGTGCAATTAAGCAATATCAATTACAAATAATTACGATGTCATATACACACACACACACAGTCGCCTTAAAGCAGGCAACAGATTTTTAAATTATGCATGAAAAACACATGAAGAAGAAGAAGTCAAAACGAAATGAAAATTGCGGCTGCCCGGCCTGGCCAACATACTAAATCGCAGCGAAATCCATTTGGATACCCGTTTAGCCCTCAGCATTCAATTGGCGTATATTCTGCTGGCTTTCCTTCATGAGATACTCTTAAAGCTGAGCGAAAGAGCAGTTTGATGGCAGTGAATAGGCAGATAGTAGATAAACTTAGTTTGAGCTTTTTATTTATTTTCATTAAATATATTTGATATTTTTTTGAATATATTTTATAATTATTTATTCAATAAAATTATAAATAAAAAATTTAATTGAAAATTAAAAAAAATTAAATATTTTCAAATAATTTTTGTAAGTAAAATATTAAAATATGTCAACCTTGTTTTTTTTATATTTTTTAAATATTTTTTTATATCTTATATTTCAATTTTAAAAATGTTTTTATATTATATTATATTTTTTTATGGTTATATAATATAAAATAATTTATTATATTTTTTATTATATTTTCTGAAAATTATTTATTATTATTTTTATTTTTTATAATTATTATAATTATTTGTAATTATGTTTTAATATTATTCAGCAGCGCTAATGCCCTGCCCTCTCTGTGCCCTACCTAACCCTAACCCACCTTTATTTTGCTTTCTTTATATATTTCACTTCATTCTACGTCCTGTTTCGTGCCGTTGGCCTGCTCTATCTCTCTCTCTCTCTATCTCTCGCTCTCTCTGTCGCGTTCTGCGGCACAATAACTTTCCCATCAAGCTGAGCTTTGAATAACTGGCCATAGAGTATTAAAGTTCTCGAAAAGTTTTTTTTTTTTGTTTTTGGCTTTTATCGCAGCACAAATGCATAAATAATTGTTCAAAAATTGTGCAACTTTTGCAGTGTTTCGAAAAGTTTTTGAGCTGAGAGGAAATTGATTTGCGAGCGAATTTCAAGCACATGCCACAAAAATGTTGTAACAAACGAAAGCTGTAAGGGAATAGCAACTTCGTGCTAGTCAAGATTTGGCTTTCCTTCACTCTCTTCCTCTCTCTCTCTCTCTCTCTGTCTTTATTGTAATATAACACAGAATTAGAAAATTGAATATGTCAGGCTTTAGCCACAACCGCGCCGCGCCGCGCCGAGTCAAGGTGAAGCCCAAGCACAACATTGCGACATTAAGCATGGGCGTTGCGAATTGGAAAATTTAATTTGCGATGGTCGCACAACTTTTCAGGACAACAAGAGGAAAAACAAAACACGAGACGAGATTTTCAGGAAAATGAGAGGAAAATCAACAGACAAATCTGCACAAAATAAGGCCACATTGTCGTCTCGGTCTGCGTATTTTCTTGAGCAGCTTTTTTTTTGCCCATTTTCCTTTTGGGGTTTTCTTCGCCTTTTTTTTTTTTTTTTGGTTTTTCATTTGCTTTTGCGACTTGGCTTAAATTCTCATCTTCGTTTCAAGACGCGCTCGCTCGCTCTCTGTGCTTCGCTTTTGCCTCAAATTTTCGTTCTCATTTGGCCAATTTTTTCATGGCTTAGTTGTTGCTATTGCCATTGTCGTTGTTCTTGTTGTTGTTCTTGTTGTTGTTGTTGTTGTTGTTAAACCAAATTTCAATTATTTTGTTTGTTGCCATTTTCATTACGTTTCGCTTTCATAGTCGCCTGTCAGCGTGTAACAAAGCGCAAAGCGCAAAACTTGCAAAGCAAAAAATAATGTGGAAAATGGAAAATTGCTTATAATACACACAGTGTGCAAGCGAGATAGAGATAGAGCGAGAGAGAGACAGGGAGGACAGAGCTAGGGCTAACCAACACCGTCACACAATGTGGCACGGCCATTGTCCGCAATGTTCGTTGCGGTGCTGCGGGACGTGTTGGGGAAACCCTTGCATTTGCCACGCCCCCCAAGCCCACCCCCGGCCACTGTGACAACGCCTACCTTTGCTCAGCTATTGCCGTCCACATTTTGTGGCTTTGTTTCGCGCTGCTTTGCGGCTGCGACTCTTTAAACGACATTAAACTGTTCTAGTGGCCATAATGAACTACAACACACAGCGCAGCGCGTCGAGGCTGGCTCTGGCATCGATGCGTGCAGCCGGCGCTTTGATGTGTGCCTCCTCCTTCTCCATGTGCTCCCCCGTCCCTCTGCTGTGCTGTCAAATGCAAGGCAACTTGGGCTGCCTTTTGTGTACGTTTCAGTGGCATTTTTTGCCGCTGCTCGTTTTCGTTTCCATTTAATTTCTGTGGCGCCCCCTGACAACATTGACGACATCGTCACATACGTGTGCCACGCCCCCGCTACCGCCCCTCGCAGATCTTATCGAGACGATGCTTAAAATTCCAAGCACTCTCCTTTGTGCGAAAATTCGTCGTCGTCGTCGCTGTCGTCGTCGTCGCCGTCGTCTTCTTCTTTTTCCGTCGAATTGTTTTGAAATTGAAACTTGATTATGTTCTAACTGCCATGACACACGGTTTTTGTCTGCGCCTTTGGTGAACGAGTGTGAGCCACGCCTACGTGCCTCACTGCCCACTGGTCAGAGGGCGGGCGGACGGGCGGGTGATCGGGCGTGGGGCGTGTCCATTTCATTTTATCGCTCGACTGCATTGTAAATATTTTCTTTAGTCGCGCTTTGCCAGCCGAAAATATAAATAAGGCGAACGCTTTGATAAACTAAGCTATAATCAACACACAGACAGCAGCACGCTCTCTCTCTCTCTCTCTCTCTCTCTCTGTGTGTGTGTGCACTGGTGATGAGATTATAGACAAAACGTGCTTACATCGAAATCCCAAACTGTCATAGCTTAAAGCAACGCAGCAACTCAAAGCAAATAAATTACATTCTTGAATAATATTCATAAGGTTGAACTTTAAGCGAAAGTCGACCAAAAATTAAAGCCAAAGAATTTAAATTTTATATATTGAAGAAATGTATTCTGCATTGACTTTTATGCTGGGTCTTAGACTTTAAAATTATTTATTTTGCATAGAAAAAAAAGTATTCAACAGATCTAAGAGAGAATTCATTTCATACTAAGTTTTATTTATATTTATTTATATAATTTTATTCAAATCAAATTTAATTTATTTTCAATTTAAGCCTTAGATTATATTATATAATATTAATATTTAGTTTAAATAATATTTTATTTAATTTACTAGAGCATAGACTGAAAAGTTGTTGAGCTATAGAAATATATAAGGAAGTTTTATTTTTTTTTTTAAATTTTAATTTTGCAAGAAATTTTTTTTTTAATTTTTATAAATATTTCTCGTTTATATATTATGTATTTATATTTATATTATATATATTTATATATATGTTATATATTTTTATTTATATATATTTTTGTTGTTGCTAAAAAATTGTGTTTTTTTTTGTTACCTTCACAGGCAACGTAAACGAGTTATACATTCAGTAAAACGAACAATATATCACATTTTTCTTAATAATAGATGAAATGTATATATACTATATCATAATATATATAGTCCACTATAAGCTATAGTAGAGCCTAAGATGTTCTTGTAGCATATATAATCTCATAACTGTCTTATACGCAGTCACAGCTGCTTCTCAAGAATTCTACTTGCAGTCTATTGTGCCCTGATCCAGCACACACACTCACTCCCTACAATTATATAAATTAAACCTAAATATCCCTCACTTTCGTTGCGCAGGCTGCCTATTACAGAGATAACTTAGTGCGCTGCCAAGAAATGCAAAGCAGAACAGCTGCAAGTTAGTTATTAGCACAGAATTCAATTGAAGCTGCAGGCCGAGGCTTTCATCATATAAAAATTCTTCATTTGCTGCATTCTGCATTAAATTCAATTTCAAACATTTTTTCAGCAAAATCAAATATACAAAAATATTTTCAAAAATATATAAGCTTTAAAAATAGTTTATATTAGCTAAACAAAAAAAAAATGGAAACTCAGCTGCTATCTCCATAGCCCGCATAGCCCAAAAAGTGAGATATCAGCAAATATGAATTTTCCCTTTCACTTCGTTTTTTTCCGTTTTTTCTTCTTCCTTTTTTTTTTTTGGTGTTTGCTGCGCCTTTTGCTGACAGCCGCTTTTGAAAAGCAAATAATATGAGTTTCGGTTTATATTACACAGCGCTCTCGCGCTCGCTGCCTGAATTTTTGTTGCTTTTCTTTTACTTTGCTTTGCTGAGTTTATTTTTTTTGCGTTTTTCTGTTTTTCTGTACATTTAGCTGCATTTGAATGAAGTCGACAACGGCGTCAACGTTTATGCACGAAATGTGTTTTTAATGAAGCCTTTTAACCAGTTCGCTTGCCCCGGCCTAATAAAGACAGCCCGTCAGCCGCCCGTCACTTATTTTATGGTATACTCTGCTCCCCCCTCCCTCTCTCTCTCTCTCTCTTTGCCTTTGCCCATTTATATTTTATTTTTACATTTTTTTTTCTGTTCGTTTTCTTCCCTTTTTCAATAAATCGCAAATGGGCATTTGTCCTTGCAGTGAATGGAATTGGGCAGAAATGTGAGAGCCGAGAATGGGAACTGGCAAAGGAAGTGGCACAGGGACAGGGACTGCGACTGCGACTGGTGTTGGGACTGTGACTGAGGCCGTTGCCCGAAGTTTATGCAAAGTAGCTTTTAATATGTTTACGACTAAACATTGTTCGTGGTGGGGCGGAGGGCCGCTGGCTGTGCACAGGTTAATGGCGCCCACTGCTTTCATTATACAATTTTTAATAATTCCTTTAAAAAATACGTTGGAAATACGCAGGAAATATTAAACTTTACTGCAGCAGGAGAACATTTTTATTGTAATTTATTTGCTCAGCTGCGCGGCTGAATTTAAGTGGCGCAACTTTAAACGAAATGTTAATGGCAGCAGAGAGAGAGACAGAGAGAGAGAGCGAGAGAGAGAGAGAGAGAGAGAGGCAGACAGACAGTTAGTTTATTAAATTTCTTAAATTTTAAATACATTTATAAACTGCCTGGAATTAATTAGGATTTAAGCTGCTTAGAAGTTTGCTTTAAGCACACTTGGCTAGGCCCTGGGGCACACGCCATACGACACAAGGCTCACGGCGCGTGTCGCATCAGATTTCAGAAAAAAAAAGTTAAACGAAAATACACTTTAATACGCTTTAAGCGCCACCTTTTTTTGTATTTTTGTCTTAAAATAAGATTAAGCCTTTGGCGTATGCGTAATATTGCGCATACGCCGCATTGGGCGTGCGTGCGTGTTAATTGTGGGGCTCGCAGCACGTCGCTGTGCGAGTGCAATGGTTTAACGAGCGCCTGCATACATAAAACGCAGCTGACATGGCCCTGGCTCGGGTCGTGCCTATAAAGCGCAAGCCCTAGGCGTGCGCCCAAATGTAGGCAATAAAAAATGTTTAAACCCTAAATTATTGTCAGCAGAGACAGAGCTAGAGAGAGAGAGAGAGAGAGAGAGCTGGAGAGAGAGAGCGAGTGGAGCATAGCGTTAGCATGCATTATGCTTAGCTGGAGCAAATGACATGGCAAGCCAAAAGTTTGCCGCTCGGCACATTGTTTGCAGCAGCAGCAGCGAAATATGCAAGGGCTTGCTGTGTGTGGGGCGCTGGGCGGAAGGTACTTTGTGGGCGGGAATTCGTGACAGGAGACGCCACTTGATGATGAATGGGTAGCACCTACGGCAATGTCGTTGACTTTGGCACACAACTTGAATAGCGGTTCGCTTGCTCTGCCTCTCTTCACTCCCTCTCTCACTCTCACACTCTCTCTCTCTCTGTGTGTGTGTGCTTGAAGCTTGGGCATAAGTTTTATGGCATTCACTACTTTCAGCTGCGTGCGTTAATCTTATTTGCTACAACATTTTCGTACGTTGTGCTTGTGCGTAAATAAATGTAACAAATGTCGCCAGCTGCGAGCGTTCTATATATGCCATGTAATATATATATGCGTGTGTATATATAGTATATATCGGCTGTGGGGCAGTTGGCGATTTGAGCGGCAAAAGGCGCATATTTTGTCTACTAAAAGCATGTCAGGGATTTTCGCCTTACAATAAAAACGTGGCACTTTGTCTATGCATAAGTCAGTCTTCAAAAACACCAGTGTGCGTGTGTGTGTGACTGTGTGTGTGTGTGTGTGTCAAAGTTGTAGCCAGAGCCATGCCAAGTTTCTGCTTTTGGTGCGTGTATTGAATGCAAAATTCGAAAGTTAAATATTGCACGCTCGACTGCCAAAAAGAGACAACTTTTGAGAACGACAGAGAGAGAGAGAGTGAGCAGAGATCTGATATCTCTTTTTTTCTTAGCTCTAAGGCAAGAGCATATTAAATTTAATTAAAGCGACAAGCCAGAACCCAAATGTGATTACAATTTCAACTCGAACTCCAACTCCAACTCCAACTCCGACTCCAACTCGAACTTGAGCTTGATTTGACAGCAGAGACAGCAGCAAATCTGACAACGAACAAATCTTGGAGTTCACTTCGCTTGTCAGCTGACTAGATACCCTAACCTGCCATGCCACGCCCCCTGCCATGCCAGGCGAGCAACATATCTTTGCATATTTGATGGCGCATAATGGCGCAAAAAATTGTTTACATGCATACAAAATGTTTGAGCATTTACATAATTTTTTAGACTTTTCAAGTCGCATTTCGCTTCCACAGCCTTTGCACTTTTCCAGGCATAAAGAAATAAAATGTATACACATATATATACATAGGTATATATATATATATATATATATATGTTGTATAAGCTGCAAATACTTTGGCTAAGAATTTGAGTCTAGTTGCGCACTTTTTCTCTTTTTCTTCTCCTCTTGTTGCTTAGGTCAGTTAAGCTATTTGGGCCAATTATAAATTCATAGCTGCTCTTTCTTTTTTTTTTTTTTTTTTTGCTTTCTCGTTGAGCCCTCAAAATGGTTTTTCAATTACCGAATTCTGGGAAATCGAAGAGCTGCTAGAGCAGCCAGGAAGTAGCTGAAGCTCTCTGCCTCGAAGCGAACCAATTGCAATTTACATTGTTTATGCATTCACTTTGTACTTTTTTGGCAACTTCTGCAAAATCCTCTTAGCTGGCAACTTTTCTACCTTTTGGTAAATTACACATATTTCGAGCTTAACTTAAAAGTTGCTACTATTTTTCAAATTTCTATCATTGTATTCAAATTTGTAATAAACTTGTCTCTGATATAAATATTATTAATATTTATGTATATAAATATATTTAATTTAATTTACTTATAATTTATTTATATAAATATATTGAATATTTTGTTTTATATTTGATTACTTTTAATAGTTTATGCATTGTATTATAATTTGTAATATATTTGTTTATTTCATTTAATATATGGTTTAAATTTCTTATCTTAGAGTATTTATTTTATATTTTAAATTTATTTACATACTATTTATAATATATATTTTTATGCAAGGTAAAAAATGTAAAGTGTTTATATATTTATGATTTATATATTATTGTTTATATATTTATATTATTTAAATCCTTTTAATTAAGTTACATTATTTTATGCTTTTTAATGGTATTATTTTGTATCTAATGTTTTTTTTTTGCATTAAAATTGTTTAAGATTATTTTTTAAAGCACAATATATTTAAAATATATTATGTATAAAACTATTCTTAAATATATATTTTTTCTTTATTTTTAAAAAATATAACTTTTTTATGTATTTATGATTTTTTTTCGTATTATGTATCAAAATATAAATAACTGCATGTTACATATTATATATAAAAATATATGTATGCTAAAATTTTTTAAAGATTTAAAATGTTGACTATAATATTTATATATTAAATAAAAAATATAAAATATATTTGAAAGTTTATTAATAAATAATTTAAAAATAAATATTTCTGCATTTTTTCATTCATAAAAATATATTTTTGCTTATAATATTTATTTGTCTATTTAATTTAATTTACTTCCATTTCATGCTGTCCCTTTTTGTATTTAACAAATAATGCTTTAAGTTTTCTAATTAATTTTAGATTATATATAAAATTTTTAATTTTATAATTATTTATTTTGTATAATTTTTTTAATATATATTTTTATTAATTTGTTTTTTTCATATATTATAATATTTTTATACTTTTGTCGTATTGTATTTGTTTATTTGATTCTCTTTTTATCAAATAAATAAATATATAAAATTGCATTTATTTATCTTTAAGCTTTTTTTTTGTTAATTTTAAAATTTGAAAATGTTCTACTCACATTTCTTCGACTGCTGCGCTGTTGTTGTCGTATTTTGGACTGCCTCTGGCTGCACATGCCACCACATTTAAAAAAAACTCAGAGAAGTTTTTTTCAAAATTATTTTGCAATTTTTTCGAATTTTGTACAAACAATTCTTAGCCGGCGAAATTAGGAACGTGGCTTAAACATAACTTGCTGCACTAAGAAAACCGTTATAAGTTTGTTCCTACTAGAACTCACGGACACACACGGTCACACACTCACAGTCTCAGCCACATGCAGTGAATATAAAGTGAAATTTTTGTAGGGTGCACACGTGAAGAGGAGATTCGAATGAAAGCGAAAGAACGTCCAGTTGCGCGCGTTGCCGTCGACAAACTGATGATAAACGAAAACTGTTTATCAGCAGCAAGCGTCGGCAGAGCACCCCAAAAAACGCGCTGCCTCAGCTGGCGTCGGCAGCGGCAGCAGCTACGATTGACTACGTCACAGCGCATATGTGAGCAGAGCAGCAGCAGCGACAGCGACATTGGCTTCGTCGGGCTCGTTGTCGTCGTCGTCGTCGTCGTCGTCGTCGGCTCGTGCTGCGCCCGAAGACGCCTTTCGTTAGCCAAGTTAACGCCATGTGTAAATGAACGTTGCCTGCGCTGCCGACGTCGCCGCTGCCTGTACGCACACACACACACATGCTCACAGTTATAGGCATGCTCTCTCCCATTTTGTGTAGAGTTTCGCTCTTAGTTCGAAAACGAAGAGCGCTGCCAGCTGCTGTGCCTCAAGCGCTGTTATCAGCGGCTTATCAATTCGTTTCTTTTGTTGGGATAGGACCTGCACATGAGCAGCGGACTAAGTGAGTGTGTGGAGTGGGAAATTGATATATCGAAGGTAATTAATTAATAAGCAATAATAATTAATTAGGCATTTAATGTTTTTTATTTTTAATAAATTATAAAAAATAAAAAATATCTTAAGCTGAATCTAGTGAATCTCTAAGAATCCCCCTTATTCTATATTCTTCCGTCAACTCTTAAGCTTTTGTCAATACTTTTTTAGTTCTTTCCTGTAGGATTGACCAACCGATAGCCAAATATTGTTGCAGCTTATGCAGAGCAGCTGCAGCTGTGGCCAACAGCCAACAGGCAACGGCCACTGCAACTGCTGTCCACTTGTGGCAAATGTTCAACAGCTTTGGCGATAAGCCATCGCCCAAAACTGCTGACAAGAAGTGAAAGACAACATTTCAAATACTTTTTTTCTCTCGCTTTCCAAATGCGCCCGCGGCTTCACACACACACACGCAGAAACAGAGACAGAGACACACAAATACAGAGAGAGAGAGAGAGAGAGAGAGAGAGAGAAAAGTCAAGAGCAGTTGGGCAAACAGAGCTACCAAATCTGACCGAGCTACTGAGACAACAACAATTCGAAGCTATGGAAATGCGGGTACTACAACTATAAGCTTAAGCAAATAGGCGTGCATAGAAAACTGAACGACATGTAGATACCCTGTACGTTGAGACAGGTGAGGAGGGAATAAGAGAAGATGCCTGAATCAAAGCTGACTTACTCTGATTTGGAAAATATACATAGAAGATATCTAATATATACAATTTTAATTTAACAGAAATTTATAATATTACTATTATATTATAATGTATATAAGGCCACCTTTCACATGCACTTCTATCATACCCAGCCCAAAAACTCCTTCAAAGAGGGTATGCTTAGTCATTGGCATTGCATTGCCAAGCGAGCAGAAAGCACAACCGCAATATATGCAAATGTCCGTTTCCGGCTGTGTATTCCTGGCATTTTTCAAACAAAATGGCACAATAGAAGCTCCGACTGCGAGCCAGCACACAAAAACATCAACAAAACTAAAAATATAATATGAAAACCAGAGTCAGACTCTGGGAGTCGGCAGTGCTCGACTTGCGAATATCTTAACCAACTGAATTCATTAGTTTTGAATGCCTTTGAAATTTGACTAATGCTAGTTCACTATCATGAATCATTATCATTGTTATTGTCATCCATAATGTTATTGTTATTATCATGGTCTAGTTCTCATTGGCATTGCCATTGCCATTATTATCATCATTATGCAATATCAGTCAATATCAATATCATTATCATTATAAATACTATCACATATCTATTAGTACAGCCAATCTACCCTTCTATCGGCTCTCCCAATGCCAATGAGAAAGCCAAGTGTGTTAACAATACACTTAAGGGGAATGCATAATACAATGGCCCTGCATCGTGCGCCCACTTGAAGTCTGAAATGCTTACAAGATTTATGAACTTAAATATACACAAATTATTATTTCGATATTTGCCTGGATTTCCAGTTAATTAGCTCGAAAATCGTGTGCCCTAGTTTTTGAGTTCTTGGCATATCACAAGTAATCTGTGCTGCATTAGCTATGCATTAATGCAAGGCGTCGTCCATTTATTTTTGGCACTCACTGTCTAATTGAGCTCAATGCCGAGCAACGTTCGCCTTGGTCATTGAGCTAATGAAGCAATAACAAATTCATAAATAAGTATTAGCATTTGCATCTCTTCCACTCTCTCTCTCTCTCTCAGTCTCTCCTCTCTCCTCTCTCTGCCTTCGTTGCTGTCTGTGGGACAAGCTGCTCGTAATTGACGCAATTACAAAATTGCAATCGTCTTATGAAACGCCAAAGTAAACAAAATTTGCAAATTCAATTTCCGCGCACTTTCTTCCCTGCATAATAATTATATTTGAGTTCGATTCGTTTGTGAATAGGAAGGTATATATATATATAGAGACAGATAATTACAGCCATAAGTCCAGCTAAACTGAATTTAAGTTCCTGCGCTTCTTGCCCAACTTCAAGTTGAAGTGCAGCAGCAGCAGCTCCATCTTCATCATAGCTCTTGGCTATAGCCATTACCTCACCTGTCTCACCTGCCGCTGGCTCGAATTTAATTTGCTGTAGACAACAGGCCAGGACCAGCTCAGCGCTGAGCTGTAGGTCGAGCATGCTTAAACACGAAAGACAAATTAAAATGCACTTAGCGCTCGTCTCGTTGAAAAAAGTTGGGAAGCCAAGTTCTGGCGCTTGTTCTGGCTCTGGAATGCGCCAGCAGCTGATGGCCATAAGCTGCTGTGCGGTTGCCTAAAGAGCTGCGGGCCAGCAAAAGGTTAAACTCGACGCTTTTCATTTTTAATACTCGTTCAGTTTGGTAGTGAGGAGGGAGTAATTGGGGCTGCTGCAGTTCCTTAGTTTTTCTTGAGAAAGTCAGAATAGTCCTTTGGCATATGTTGTACACCTATATAAATTGCATAGATAGCAAACATCATTAGAGGCAGGTTAGTAAAGCAGTTAAAATATAGTTATAGAAGAGTATTGGATATTTTGACACTATTTAATAACATATATATACCATTATTATTTATTTTATTTATATTGTTTTCTTTTCTTTACATATCCTTCTCAGCCAAGGAATCTGCAGCAGGATTCGTTCATCATGCTCCTAGACGCTGATCGGTGTGACGCTGCAACATACTGAATATCCATGTCTATAAATCGAGCATATTCTCGCTTGTAACGACCACAACCACCATCCAGCGTCAACGTCTATCAAATTATTGCAGTATCATCAAAAAATTCCTAAATAACACCGAATATATATAAAAAATCCAGTATAATTCAAGAACTAGAAATACACTCGAAATAGCCTTTAGCTCTATTAATAGCCCTGTTAAATACATACTTTTTGAAATACAACCCGTCAGGATACGCAAGGATATACTTAAGTTATAGCACGTAGTCTATGAAAGCAACCACGTTGATCCTTAGATAAGCCCATGATGTTTGAATGCCAATCGATGCAGCAGCCTATTCCTAACTCAACACCACAAGTCTCGTAAAAATCCGTGAAGATTTGCCCAAGATATAGCTAATATTATGAAAAAGGACATTCTTTCTTAAGCCGTAACTCCGCCATATCCTGACAGATCCTGACAGAACATACATTTTTGAGCTCCTGGCAACTATCTCTATCGATTTGCGTTCAAGGATTTTCGAAATTCCACCAAAAATTTCATCTCAAATTTTTGCAAGGGGTTTGGTCGGAAAATGGCTAACAGGCACCTTAACTTGGCCAATTGAAGGGTTAGGAAGATGTCCTTTTGAACATATATAGAGCTTAGCTACCTGATAAAGAATTAACAAACAGAAGGATAAAAATCCTTCTAACAACTGAGTTATAAGGACTTTTTTGTACAGAGAAAAATGGCTATAACTCCGCCATATCCTGGCATATCCTGATCATCCTGAGCTTAAATGATGTGGGGTCACCGGATCTATCATCGTGCCAAAGGACATCAAAATCGTCCTTGTGGTTACTGAGATATTGGCGATTTTGTGTGTTTTTGCTGATTTCCTTGCCCGCAGCAGCTCGCCGGGAACTAAAAATGGACAAGTCCTGGATTCTTAGATGACCCCACAATCTTTTGATGGCGATCGATGCAGTTGGTGCTCACGATTCTAACGCACCATGTCCTTTCGTCCTGCGCAAGGATATGGCTAAGTTAGAGCCACATTTACCTTCAAAAAGTACGATTTTCCACTAGCTACAAATCGGGTATACAATTAAGGATCTGGGCAGGAACTACTTTTTTGAGCTCGCAGAATGGCAAACTATCGATTGGCATTCAAGGATTTGCAGGATATCATGATTCGCATATTACAATGTTGACCTGCAAAGTTGCCCCTTTTGGGTATGCAACGAAAATTTTCCAGCAAATTTTTTTTGCAACTTTCTGCGATTTCTGTTCGCCTGGTATTTTATCCGAAATTTTATTAAATTTTGTGATTTAGGCGCTTTTCATGGCCAGTGCTGGCGCATATGCAACGAAATTTGTTTTTCTCAGATTTTCGGCAACTTTCAGGCCATTTCTGTTGGCCTGGTATTTAAGCTAAATTTTAACAAGAAAAATGCCAATTTTTGTTTCGTTTCGTATTTTTGTCATTTATTAAATAAACTTCTTTAAAATATATACAAATACAATTTTTTTTTAATTTTTCATTTATTTATATATTTTAATACAAATGTGTCTTAAAATTTAAATGGTTATATCTGGGGTATATTGTGGAATATTTTAGTGCTTTTTTATCATTTATTTAGCTGAATTTTACAAAGAAAAACTTAATTGTCTTTTTTATTTAACAAATAAATTTTTTCTTAAAAATATTTAAATACTACTTTTATCGTGTTTTTTTCTTCTAATAAATACAGTTTTTTAAGAATATACAATTACAACAGATTTTTAACTTTATGTGGCTATATCTAGGGTTTATTGTATATGATGATGGCGATAGCTCTTTGGGTTTGTGGCAGGCGGAAGAATCATAATATGTATGTGATGGCTTCCGGAATAATATACTGCTGCTTTATCAATGAGCTAAATCTGCAATAAAAGAGGCTATTAGATAGGTTTATATAACTTTTATGCATAGTTCAACTTACAGGTGAAAATAAACACTCGAAAGAGCAGATTTTGTTTCATCTGCTGATGTGGTGTCCTTATCCAGCTCTTCTGTACGGCCTGCTCGTAGAGGGCTCATAAACATCTGGAAGAAAGTAATTCTGATGAATTATTTTGGAATATGCTTAATGAAAACTTAAAGCTTAAACGATATCAAAGGCTAATTGCAGCATAACTCAACTAACTTTTAGCTTTTCATGTGTGTTTATATACTTCACTTTTTACTACGTCTCTGAGCTAGTTAAGCATTATGCGACATATTAAGTGAATAGCTCTTAAAGTGCATTTGCGACCGCCAAATGATATAAAACGGCAGCGCGTTCGCCGCTGCAGTTGGCTGCTAATCGGGCTTACGGTCAAGGTTGCTTATCTATCGCCATGCCAACAAGTGGCGAGAGGAGCATAATGAAGCAGCTTAAATAATAAACTGCTCGACCGACCACCTGTCGTAAAGATTGACGGACAGGTAATGAAGTGGGTCAGATAGACAGAAGGAGAAGAGAGAGAGGGAGGTTCATTTGGTAAATGGTGTAAAATAAAAGCATAGTAAATCTGATAATGTCGCCAACTGACAAAAGTCCAAAAGGTTGTCCATTGTTCAAATATATAATAATAATAATAATAATAATCAGATCTAATGAACAATTCACATAAACAAGCAAACAAGCCAGGGTCAGGGTCCAAGGCTAAATGTGTTTATCCCAACTATGAAAACAAGTTGGCTTTATGCGCATTTAAATTTGGCCCAGACAGAGAGGGTGGGTCAGGGTGAGTAAGGAATACAGTCAATTGCTAGAGGAACGGAATGGAAAGTCTTCAACTTCGCGCTGTTGCCTCGCACATGCAAATTATGAGCTGAGCACTTCAATTGTCTTGATTAAGTGATAATTGATAGGCTAGCAAAAGTTTTAAGATTAAATGGCAATGATAAAGAAGAAGAAGAAGCAATTGATGTTGAGATACTACGAAATTGCTTTAAGAACTTTTATTTGTTTTAAATTTTCTATATTGTTATACAAATATTTGAATAAGGCACAACGAAGTTAAACTCCTTGCTTAACAATAATGTAGGAGTAGAAATCATAGATTGAACCCATAAAGGTATAAGGTGCATAGTGCTAGAGTACATGAAAATCGCATAGAAAGGTGATAGCTAAAGGCATACTAAAACAACTTACAGTTTCAATACATATGAAGAGCAATCAAGAATGAGTGAGGCAGAGAAAGGGGCAGAGTAAGAGAGACAACCCGAAAAAGTCAAGCAGCCATAGAAGACATATGAAGTTAAAAATAATAGAAATGAGTTTAATTTCGAAATTTATAGAAATGGCGCAAACTCTGCTATGCATGGGCCCACTACTGTCCGCCCACAGTTTCAGTCTCTATCTCTGTTCATCTCTCCCTCTAAGCAGCTTAATTGTAATTTATATTGCTTAGCTGTGCTTAATATTTACTTCGAGTCGACTCGACTCCGAGTGCAAGGGCTAACTGAGAGAATCTGAACTGGAATTTGTCAAACTGTAGTTTCTGGAGTAACATTTCCCAATTTCACATTGCTCTATGTTAATTGCATCAGCAGGACGAGGGGAACGGGGCGACAGGTGGCTCAGCAGGTAAGGAGTTGCTGGAGCATGGGACAGCTTTCAATTTATCTTTTACAATGTGATTTATATGCTAACAGGCGGTCAATTTGTTGTTGCCGTTTGTTTCAACTTGCAAGCGAAGGCATTTTTATACCCTGCACCCTATTGGAAATGCATAGAGAGGGTCGATTGTTTTGCCTGTCAGATAGTTGTTTAAGATGGTAAAGTTGATAAAGCAAAGCAGGTGAATTGTGTTGATTTGATACATGTAGCTAGCTCTCTCTCTCTCTCTCTCTCTTTTTCTCTCTCTGTGTTTATCAGTTTAGCTGTCTTCCAGTCTATATATTTTCTTCTTAAGCTACGAAGCGTATGCTGAAAAGAACACATCAAATCTGCTATATAGTAATGAATAGACAGCTTAAGAAAAATATATATTATGACTGCCTACTCTTAAGTAACTTTCAAATATTGAAAATATTCTTATATATCATAGAGTAGCGTCTAGTGTTCCTTCACACAGATTCTAAGCTACTCTCTATCAAAATTACTCAAAGTGGAGAGGGCACAGTTGCCAAGCAGAGAGAGCGGCTCTGCTTATATGTGCATCTCTGCACGTCTAGGCCTATGTCTCCTCTGAACATGCTACAGGGCATCTCCTAGTCGTGCTCTGTCAATTGAAGCACTCTTACTTATAGTTGTTCACTCACTACTCACTACTTTCATTGATGTTGTTGTTTGTCATGCATGCCCCGTTGGTATTCGTATTTGTGCTGCGTGTACCACTCTACGACACTCGCTCCCTCTCTCTGGCTCTGTGTGTGTGCATGCAAATGACTTGCCAACTGACAGCCGCAGCAATAGCAAACTGCTGACCAAGTGTGTGCGTGCCTCAGTGTCCGTCTCTCTCTCTCTCTCTCTCTCTCTCTCTGCTTGTTGCCATTGTAGCTGCATTGTGTATCTTGCCCAACCAAAAATTTGCACATAAAGTATCTCTGACAGGCAAGTTTTCACTTGTAAAAGTTGCACGCAACACGCTGCATGCCCCAATATATAGAGACACCCACTTACTCACTCTCTCTCTCTCTCTTTTTTCTTCTGCCTCGCCTGCGGTTTTTGTAGCAACGCGTTTGCAAATAAATTTGACTTGGCCAACAAGCAGCAGCCAGCAGCCGGAAGCCGGCAGCCGGCAGCAACAACATGAAATTTTCGAGCAACTGGCATGACTCAATTAAAAGCCACAACACTCGAACGGGGCGTTGCATGCAACATAAATTTGTAGCACGCCCCAACGCCTCGCTGCACGCTGCTGTTGACAATTTAAATGGATCTCTGCCGCAATTTAAGCCGCTTTGATGTGTCTGCATGCGTCCCAAACACTGCTCTTGATTTCCTATTGATTTCCAAGTGTCGCCAGGCAGTGCAATGCCTCTGATTTCCTTTTGCTTTTCGCCTCTCTCTCTCTCTTTTTTGATTTCTTTCCTTTTGTTTTTGTCTGCTTCTCTTATCTTTGTTTGTTTGTTTGTCTTGGATTGCCAGATGCCAAGCAAAATAAACATTTGCTTTTTCAAGCTGTCTAGTATGTATGGGTGGGTGTGTATGACAGTGTATGTGTGTGTGTGAGAGAGTGTATGTGTGTGTGTGTGTGGCCTGCAGTTGAAGCTGATGCGCCAAAATTTGCATAATGCCTCTGTCAGATGACGCATACGCCGTGTATGACAGCCGTTAAAGCAATGAAAAACACACGCACAAAAGCAGCATATATATATATATATATATATATATATATATATATATACATATGAACATATAGTGAGCGACTTAACCTACGGCAGCCTATATAGCTTCTTGATGAACCTGAGCGCCCTTTGCCCATACAAAGATATTGTAATGCACACACACATACACACACATACAATAGCCCCATAAATATGAAAGAGTTCTTCGCGCTGCCTGGCTGACAGGCTGGAAAAGTGAGAGCAAAGCGAACGTCTGCTGATATACAATATATTTTTTTACATTGCTGCTGTATAGATAATATATACCTATCATACAGCAGAGTGTCTCAAAAGCTACTGAATGTAAAAAAAATATATAAATATACAAAAATTTCAGAGAGTGAAAATGACGAGATTGGCCTCTGTATTTGAAAATAAAATAAAAAAAAAATATACTATTTTTATTATATTATATAAGCCATAAATATACAATTATATGCGCTATTATTTATATATTTTTAAATATTTAATTCTCTATATATATAAATGTATATAATATACAAGTTTCTATATCACAGCTCCCCATTGAACATCTATTAAGCTAGAGGCTCATCTTCAGCAGAGTAGCTAACATTTTTCATATTTCTAAATTTCTGTTGACGAAAAATACTTTGTTTCATGCTTCGAGTGCTCAGCGCCCTCTGTTGACTAGCTGAGGGCATTTTAAAATGAAGTAAAGTAAAATTACTTATGAATGAAAAGTTAAGTTTAAGTGGCAGTTGCCTGATATGAGCAGATATATATTATAAACAAATATATATATTATATAGTTTGCCGAAAGTAGGCGTCAAGCAAAGGCTTTACTATCATATATTGATATATTTATATTTATATATATCTTTTTTATGATTTCATATAGTATATATATGCCAAACTATACCAGCAACAACTTTCCGCCCTCCGCTCCTTTCACTCCCACTATTAACTGCCTTTTCCCTCACTTTCCCT
The DNA here is from genome assembly GCA_018903745.1 of Drosophila repleta. Taxonomy (NCBI): domain Eukaryota; kingdom Metazoa; phylum Arthropoda; class Insecta; order Diptera; family Drosophilidae; genus Drosophila; species Drosophila repleta. Next base: position 6,111,084 of record JAEIGN010000497.1, read on the forward strand.
TTCATCCTAGCGCCATCTATGGCCCATCAGCTATCGCCTTGGCCAAACCCTCAGTGAAACAAGCATAAATCGTTGGCACAACACACACATTGATAAGCTCAAGTCTTTAGCTGTGCTACAGCCCATAATATTATCTAAATTTGCACTTTAAAAGTTCTTTAATGATATTTGAGGAATCTGGGAGTAAACAAATTTCTTGGCTGCTTATTAAACCATTTTGCTGATACTTCTGATATTTCTGGTGTCTGTTCCATGGAAAACTTTGCTTAGCAAATTAGCTTTAATGGGCTTAAGGAACGAGGCGAGCCGGGGCGACGCGTCGTGGCTTTTGCTCAGTGACTTCTTTGAATGTTTGTCCTATAGTTGACTGCCTGCTGCTGCGACTGCTGACTCAACAGTTCAATTGAATTTGATGCTGTTGCCGTCATGGTTTTTGACTATGAAATCTAGATAACAAGTTTTCAAGCCAAGCTGAGTGGGAGTGGGTGTGTGGGTGTGGCAACAACTTGTGGCAAAAACATAATTACAAGCTGCCAAATGACAGCCATAACAGTTACAGAGCCAGCAGCAGCGGCAGCGGCAGCGGCAACAACTTAAGCGAATGGCAATAGAAGCCCTAGCAACGCTTTGTCTGATGGCCTGCTTATAGCTGCCCCTGCCACTGCCCCTGCCCCTGACCCTGTCCCTGTCCCTGTCACGCCCCCTTCCCATCTTCCTTCCACTTGCCATAAATTTGAGTGTTGAGAGCAGCCAACGGAAGAGCAAAGGAACAAAAACATGAAAAAAGTTGCTGTTCAAACTCAAAAGCAAATTTAATCAAATTATATAGTGTAGCTGTAGTTATATCTTCTTCTTCTGCTTCTTCTTAGTCTATTTCTTCTTCATTTTCGTATTTTCGTTAGAGGGCCATTTGAGCAGTTTGCCGAGTGCTCTATTATCTGCTAATGCTGATGATGGCTGTCATTGAAATCATAAGCCATGCATTTCACCAGCTAATGCACTTGTTATACTTTAACCCACCGCCACCAGCACCCCCACCCTCACCCTGCCATGCGCTGCAGCCAAAAGTCAAATGTGATGCATTGTCAACTGCATTTATTATTTACAATTTGTATATATAAATACACGGATATAGCAGCAAGCATATATACATGTATATATATATGTACTATATATCCAATCCAATCCAATATGGCCAAGCGTTGACTTGGCTTAGTGGGGCGTGACGTGGCTGGGGGGGGGGGGGCGTGTCACTCGCTCGCACATACATTCACATTTACAGTCCAGTTAACACCCCAGGGACAATGGCAGAGCAGCTACGCAATTTACGAATGCTGCGTTGCACTTTTCTGCTTTTCACACACACACACACGCACATGTGTTATATAAGCTTATGTATAATGGCTTACCCTAGCGTATTTGTATGCACTTATGTACATACATTGAATGTACACTTAAGGCAACATTCACACATCAACTGAGGCACACACACACACACACACACACACACCTATACACACGCCCCCTTCTGCCCCTCTGTCGTGCATTTGTAAAGCAAATTTGTATTTATGCTGTTGCTAAAGCATCCATGACATTCGCTTTGGCATTCGGTTTGGCTGGGGTTTGTCTTTCAATGCTCTTTCGACTTTCAGCACATTATGTGCTCCATTTAATGTACATGTATTGCACACACACACTAACACACACACACACACACACACACACACACACAGTCACACGCACGTCAAGTGGCAATTTACATTAGTTTTATTGTATAAGAAATTAGCAGCTTTTAGCAGGCAACAGCAGGCTAAACTTTTGCCTCAGGCACAAGCAACCTGCGACTGTATGTGTGTGTGTGAGAGAGAGAGAGAGAGAGAGAGAGAGAGAGAGAGTGTGAAATACATTTGCTTGTAGCTTAGTGTACGTTATTTGCTATACGCAGCATATCAATTTTCGACAGCAAATTGATTTTTATTTGACATTTTCGTAGTTGAACTACGATTTTGGATTTATCGTACGATTTTCAGTTAATAACTGATGTGTTGGCGCAAATTGAATTTGGCTGTTAAATTATTGATTGAATCGAGAAAGCCACAAGATAATCTCAGCATCTTGGCCACAAGACATGAAAGTAATCCTGAGTTCTGACACCCAGCAAATGCATAAGAAATGCTTTCGAGACTGTGAGGAGAATAAATGAGTAGAAATGAATATGGATAAGTGTATATATGAATACATATATGAATACAGTATGAATATGGATAAGCAGATATGAGAAAATATAAATATATGACTATATATATATGTGGGTAAAGGTTAAGTGGGTATGAAGCAGCATGAAGTGGGCACAGACAGACGACACAAATAATGAGCAGGATTAAGCTGTGAATACACATGGCAATTAGCAGTTTTACTGAGAAGTTATTATAAAAGAATTAAGTGAACAACAGGTGAAAATATCCAGTAATGTATATCTAAAGGTATATTTTAAGCTAGTTTACAGCTTACACGAATCAAGAGCCAATAAGTCGCTCAAGCAGCTAATTCTAATGAATTATTTAGCTACGAGTCAGAGAAAAACTCAAGTGTGCTGTTGATGCCAATGATCTGCCATGTAGATATGGTGCGTAAGCGCAGTGGCTCTGACAGGCAGGTTATTCGTGAGTTATTCAAAGCCAAATGCCGCTGCAACAACTGCCAACGCACCACGAGCTGCTGCCTCAACTCCAAGCGCCGTCGTCTCAACTGCTGCTGCTTTAACTGCAATGCAAAGCGCGTGGCCCGACTTAGACAATCATACACAATGTTTTGCAACGTGTTAATGCCAAGCTAAGGCTCAAATTGTGAAGTTTCTTCAACAGTTTCAGTCAAATACCAATCCAACGCACAGAAATATGTGGAGCATTTAACATGCCTCTTACAGAATCTAATCAAAAGTTGTCCAAATGTTTGCTTTAAATACCAAAATATGACATGACAAAGGATTTTTGTACTATTTCTATTATGAATCCTGGACATCGTCCTTCCACACAACAGCTGTAATGTATCATGAAGTTGATTAAGCTAAAACTGCAATGTTAGCAGCAAATTATATCTACTAACAGCAGCTCGCCCAGTATAGAAAAATTCAGTTTAAAGAGGCTTCACAAAGACATCACAATCTATTTTTATTTCGTTTTCACATAGTTTCCAATCCAATCCAATATTTGTGTAAAACTTGTTAACCCAAAAAAAAAAAGATAACGAACTCTAAACAATTTGAGAACACACACGCAAGCGGAACCACCATCAGAGGCGGGTGCGGGTGTGGAAGCAACTCTTCAAAGCAGAACTACAATAAAGCCTAACTAAAATTTTGATTATACTTTTCGAATAAGCCAAAAAATATAGCTAGCTGAGGTCACGAATAACCCACTAAAAGTACCTCAACGTGAGTCTAAATCTTTGCTGATGAAACTGCTGCTGTTTAGATAACGTGACACTCTTTGACGAGCACAACATCGTCGTCGATCATATCGCCATTGATGTTGGCACGATGATCATGATGTATGGGGCAGCTGACGAGCAGTTCGTCCTGCTTGCGCTGTATGCCCGACTCCTTGGCCTTCTGCAAGGGCAGCAAATCAACTGTGTCCTTCGGCTTCTCCTTCTCCTTCGCCTTCTCGCTGAGCTCATTATCGTTAATGAAGTGATCGTAGACCTCGTGATTGTTGCGCAGAGCATTGTCCACGGCGCTGTCCAGGAACTGATAGAGTGGCGCCTCCATGCGATTGCGTGGCAGTGTCGGCTCCTGTTCGGTATTCATGTTCGGCTGCAGCATCTGCTGCAGCAGGAACAGAAAGGGCGGCAGGGCCAGCGGCGAGAGCTTGTGCTTGTGATGATGCTTCGCCGGCTTGGCCAGAGCACGAATACGCCCGTTCACACTGTTGTCGGCATTCAGGAGCAAAACGCCGCCCGAATCGGCAGACGGGCCATAATTCATATCGTGCTCCAAGCTCTCGATGACCATGTTCGGCGAGAGCAACTGAAACTCCTTCAGCTCCTGTTGGCCATCGGGCGATATCATCTTGTTATAGTAGACATAAGGCTGTCCGGCTGCAGCTGGTGGATTGCGACGTCGTCCATGATGCAAGACCTTCGACATAAGCGACTCCTCCATGGCCAACATGCGGTGCTTGTTGCGCTGGAGAAAGCCAGACAAACCATTCGATTGCTCCAGATCGGCAATGGTTGTTGCCGTCACGTCAGCAACAGTTGCTGTGGCGTGAGCCTCACTCACATTCTTCACTTGTTGCTTGTCGGCCAAGGTCGAGGCCATTGCAGGCATAGCCGATTCCGTGTTGTTGTTCTTGTTGTTGATGATGATGTCTGTGGCATTGGCCAAGTTATCAGAGCGCTTGACGCGTATCGCTTGGCCAGGCTGTGACAGCAATAGGCAGCCATCTGCGTATGCAGCAGCCCAATCAATATTTCAGCGTTTAAATCTATAAATCTTTATACTCACAGCAAATCAAGATCACAAAGTTAGCCATTAGCTTGTTCATGGTGCGTCTTGAGGGGTTTATATATTATTTTTGTTGGCAGTAATGGAAAAATCTTTGCAGAAGAGCTGAGAATTTAGAGAGGTAACAGAGCATTGAGAGGACAGACTTTAGGCTGATAAATTATGTATAAAAATATAAGAATTTATTATATATTGTATTTTTTTATTTTTAATTAATTTCTTTTATTTTTTGTATAAAAATTAATTTTAACTCTTCTTAATTATTTTTATATATTTTTTTATTTATTTTTTATATATAATAATTTATTTATATTTTTGGTTTGTTTTTTTATTTCTTTATCAATATTAATTTTTGTATATTTTTATTTCTTAAATTATTTATTTTATATTTTTATATATATTTTATATGTTTTTATATATTAATTTTTTATATTATTTTCATATTTAGTTTTGCTACATTTTATATAGAAATATTTGTTGTAAACTTGATGTTTTGTTTACTTACTTGTGATGTGCACGTTACGAGGTTGGAACGTTGAATGATTTATTTTCGTTTTTTGCGCTTTCAGCTTCACTTTGACAGACCGCCTCAGCAGCGACAAAGCCAACTACATATACATATGTATACGTATATATATATATATTGATATTCATTTATATATACATACAGACGACGCTCTTCAGTCTAAACCAAATGAGTTTTTTATGTAAATCCCGTTGAAGTTTTTGTTTTTGAAAGCACGTTAAAGTTTCCACTTGTAATTCAGCATATGGCCAGGCAATATAGGAGAACTCAATAGCCAAACACTACACACAGAACACACACACACACACACACACACGCACACACACACATACACACGCACTCACTAATACTCACACTCTGCACACATGCGGCGACCTTTTCAAGTGCTGCGAATGGCGGCAGATACGAAAAAAAACAGAAAACAGCAAAAATTTCAGCCACAGAGAAAAAGTTTGTTATGCTCGCTCAGGTAGTCTAGGGTGAGTATATAGGCTGGCATTGGTCTCTCTATATGAAATGTGCTCAGCACACTCTTAACTCACAAGTTGTGGAGAGTTTTTGGATATATTTTCGAACTGTATAGGCTTCAGTCTATATCCTATAATCATGTGCACCACAAATACCTAAATATTCCCACGCAGGCAACTAATACGCCCCACTGCTAGCGTTCTTATTTGTTTTTGCGAAGTCAAAAAGCGAGAATGCTGTGAAAAAGTTTAGCTTATAAATTTCCAATCAATTTTTGTGCAAAAAATCAAATAACAACAGGAGCAAAAAGAAAAAGAAAAAAAAAAACAATGCACGCACAAGTGCCCCACTCATATATTCATAAGCGCACACGCATACGCTCTCTATACGTGTGTGCGTTGCTATTACTTGATTAATAAATATTAGCAGCAAAAATTGGAAAATTCTCAGCGATGTGCAAACACACAAAACGAAATGCGATACATTTGCCAAATGGCTGAAGCACTAACCTACACACACATACATACAAACTCCCACACACACCCACACACACACACACACAACTAATTTTTGTTGCTGCTGTTCGACACCTCTAGTGCCTGGCATTAATATTGTAAAGTGCGTGCCTCAAATGTAAATTTTCATAAACTTGCGACACTCGCGACTTGCACTGACTCAGGTGAGTGACACCTGCCCCGTGGAGGCGGAAGCACTTTGCTTATCAGCTTAAATGTAAATGCCGCAACAACTCCCAACTCTCAACTTTGCCAATGGCATCGGAACTGCCTTTTTCTCTCTCTCTCTCTCTCTCTCTCTCTCTCTCTCTCTCCTGCTGTCGCCTTTGCTGCACTTGGGATTTGCACATTGTGTGCCCGTTGGCTCTTTTTCCTAGTCGCTGCTTAACTGTGCTTCGTTGTTTTGAGTGTATTTAATATAAGTCGATTTGGATTTGCGTACGACAAGCGGTTTAAATATTTAATGAGCTCAAGCCACACTCGCTACATATGTTTACCTTGGCTGCCGTTGAATGAGGTTTGTGCAAGCGAGCTCACAGCTCGTAAGCCACATAGAACTAGAGCAACAGATGCCTAGGTGATAAAGTAGCTAAATTATGAGAGGCATGTTGAAAGAGCTTGGTCAGCCAGAGAGTGCAGAGAACAGATGAAAGCAGTAGAGCTGCGAACGATTAGCGAGATAATGAGATATGAAAAACCAACAGCTAATGAGGAGAGTAACGATAAATAACAGAGAAAGAACAATGAGTAGCGACTACTAGCGACTACTTCTATAGGTATAGATATGAAAGGATTCCATTGCAATGCTGAGAAGTGTAACGAGTAACGAGTAGCTGGAGTCATGAACAACGAACGAGTAGCAGATGAGGCTAATAATGAATAATGAAGCTAATAACGAAACTAATAATTAAAGAGAAGGAATGACAAGCTCTGCTCTTTGAGATACTCAGAGCTAAAGCATAGCAGCATTATCAATAAGCAACGAATACCGAGTAGAGATGGAACAAAGAACCAATGCGTAGAGAATGAGTGAGAAGAGTATATCACTAACTAACGAGTAACGAATAGCCAACGAATAGCGAGTGAAAGGTGAATAAATATCGAAATGAATCGAAAGGAAAAAGGTATGCCAACAGTCAGCTGAAGTGTAGCGAGTGCTGTGACTATCGAAATCAGAAACAAATTATAGACAATCAACGGCTAAAGCGAAAATATGGATATGAAGAATCAACGAGTAACAAGGACACGAGCAGGGTCTTTGAGGTATGCAGACTGTGACAGACTGTGGCTGTTAGTGGCTCATAAAGTCTAGGACAAGACGAATACCTAATTGGTATTCCGTCACTTAACACGGTATTGAGATCCCTAATAAGTAAATAACGAGTAGAACTAGATTCATAAGCCAGAACACAAATAAGCAGCGGTAACAAATAACTTGATACGACTATTTGTATGATTTCCTCTCATCAACTATGCACAGCTCTGACAGAAACATTTCTTGTTTCAATACATATTTCATTTGCAATCCTTGCAAAGAGTTTCAGAGTCGAACGCAAGACACGTGAATTTTATTAGGCAAACACACTTCAAAGGTCGTCGGCAGTTAAGCCACTGATTCGTGCTGGTTGTTGTCGCTGCTTATTAAAGCGACCCATGTTACAGAAGCTAAGTATGTATGCTTGGTCCACTTCCAGTCAGCAAGCCAGCAAGCCAGACTGAGCGGATTTCGTATTAGAGAGCGAGAAAGTAGCTAAGTTGGACGTACTCTGTCCGTCTGTCAGTCTCTCCGTCTGTCTGTCTGTCTGTCTGTCGGGCAATGCATGATTTGTGGCAGTCAGACAGGATTTCAGGAAAAGACAGGCCTTTGATCTTATGGTTGGCAGGTGGATACGCTACACAGCAAACATTTAATAAGCCTTTCGGTTAGTTTCTGTTGCAGATACAAGGAAAGAGACAGACAGACAGACAGAGAGTAAGTCAGAAAGAGAGACGGAGAGAGAGGGAGACAAAGAGAGATACAGCGAATGATTCGCGCCTTTTGTAAAGTCTCATTAGTTGGTTCGTTAATATTCCGATTGTTGACACTCACACACACACACACCCACACATACACTTGCACACTCACAGATACAGATACAAAAAAGTTTTTGGCTTGGCGACTTAACTGTATAAAGCAATTTAATTAATAGCGTCCCTTTTGCCCTCTGCTCAACAGCCAGATATCCGTCGTTCCCCGTCGTCCGTTCGTCCTTCGTCCTGCGTCCTTTACGTGTGCAGCGTGCCGTAAACTTAATTAAACGTGCAAGTGACGCGCTGAGCACAAAATGAACCAAGCAATAAGCACGGTTTGAACTTCGAGCATTCGCTGACATGTGACAAAAGCAACAGCAACAAAACGCGAGAACAACACGAAGCAAGGTGGGCGAGGGTCAAGGGGCAAAATTTGATGAGACAACATGGCGCATGTTTATACCGTTCTTAATGCAGCAACAAAAACCAGTTAGAACACTGCCAAATGCTCGCTCAGAGTGGAAAAAACTTGAAGTCAAGATATGCTCTCATGCAGCCAGCCCTTGAGCTGAGGTGTATCTACAGAGTGGCTATGGATGCTCAGAAATGTTATGAAAAGATCTCCCTGAGGGCGTAGCAAAAATGAGAATAACTCTATACCGATCAGCCTCTCCTCCAGAGAGAAACCCCTAATCAATCTGCCTGAACTTCAGCAATATATTCCAGATTTTCTCACTCAATGCAATAGTTACAACACCCAGCCAATATACCCTCCTATTTTCAACGCCTAGCGAGCATAAAGAACACTGAAAAACTGCAGAAAATACTGTAAAAAGGCAATGTGATTGCAAGTGCTTAGAGCAAAGCAGATGCCACCGCCAGAATCAGTCATAAAACTCACGATTTGCGGTTCAGCGATTGCCCTGATCTTCCCTTCATTTTCGCGGGTTGTGTTTTATGGATAGTTGCAAATTTTACAGCCCGCAGAACCCGCTGAAGAAGAAGAAGAAGGTTGCATATTTAGTTCGGAGCGGAACGCCGCGAATTGCTCATCAAAAACTGTGCGCGATGCGAGATGAGAGATGAGCAACCGCAGCGAATTGCTATGCATAACATTTCGTAATGGATGCCAACTACAGTTGGTCGCTTGAGTGAGTGCTACGTATGAGTGCTACGAGTATTTGATGTGAATAGTATAGTATGCGAGTCATATGGAAATTGTGAACATGTCAATTGAGCTTCACTTGAAAGGTGTAAGCGAGTTTGTGATGGGCGAGGCATTTATAGCCTTTATCTCATGGGAAGGCAGCTATAGTAATATTAGACTTCGAGTTTGTTCTTTGATTCTTATGCATATTTTATTTGAATCTGAAGTATCTCTAGTCTTTTTTTTAATGAAGTCGTGTGTATTACTATTTGAGATGAGCTCGAGAAGTTTTCAACTTATATTTGATGAGTATTTACATATCCAACATTCGTATCCTTCAAGTTCTGTAACTTTACTCGTATTTAGCTTCGAGTGTTTAATGAATATATATATGAATATTATGAGTAAACAGTAAAAGCAATAACTCTTCTCTTGAACTCGTAATAAACTCATCAACTTAGCATTGCCTTCGACTGCTTAAGCAGCTCTCATGACTATTTATTACAGTTCTCCTTGCATTATTACCACTAAAATCTCCTGCAAATATTTGACTTGACTCATTTGAGTATTTCACATGAAAAGTAACTGGCAAGCAGCTCATTTGGTATTCCAAGTGTCCCAAGTATACGAATCCCTTGACACTCACAGCTGAAGCTGGCCACAGCTCCTCTGAGTCTCTCGATTGCCTCTCAGTTCACAGTTATGAACACTTGGCCACACCTCAACTGCCAAAAAATAGATCAAGATAAACAAGATTCTCAATAAAAAAAAAAAAAAAAACTTTAAAGAATTTCCCCTTTTTATTTGCGAGTCCTTGTCTAGTTCCATTCATGTTCATCGCTCAACGAGTTCTTCGGAAAGTTTTCTCGCATTTCATTTAGTCGGAAAACCCTTCAGCAGCTGTTGACCACATTATGTGACAGTGGCTCATTTGATTGCCGACCACGCCCACAATACGCACTGGTAGGCTTAAATCAATTTGAGTTGTCCGCCTCCACTTTGGCTGCCATTGATTTATGGCCACGTACGGCAAAAACTTTACCGAATTATATTTCAATTTCAGTTTCAGCGGAAGTCGCCTGTGCCAGTGACTGTGGCCCTCAAAGTGGGCGTGGTCGCCAGCCAAAGACGTTAAAAACTTTTTGACAATTGACTTAAAAAGTTTCGCCCAGCCGAGGCAGCGCGAGAGAATTGAGCTTTTGTATACAAATAGGTTGAAATCAGTATGAAAAGTGGGCACGGCCACGCCCCACTCTGTCTCATTTGCAGGCCCGTTGGGCTGCCGCTGGCTGTCGAAATCGTGAAATGTTCAGCGCCAGAAAGTAAACACATAAAACGGAAATGAAAATTCAATTATTTCGGCCCGATTTGTAGGCTTCTTTCTCTATTTGCTTTTCCCTTTCTCTCTCTCTGTCGCTGTTGTCGAGCGGAATTTCTTCTGGTGGTGTTGAAAAAAGTTTTTGGCCAAATTAAGTTAACCAGGCCGACACGTTCGGGCCAGCCTGCATTGAATATGCATGCAATATATCGCTTCAGCCAAATTGCATTTCGACTGCGTTTTTTGTCGGTCAAAAACTGTGCAATTTTTTGACATTGACAGCTGTCCCAGCGGCAGTGGCACGGGCAGCCGAGCTGCAGTAACGCTTCGTTTCGACTAGCAGTTGCCCAACGAATTTAAATGCAATTTTTCACAGTCGCTTCACGAGCAATTACCCTCACAGAGAGAGGGAGATGGAGAGGGAGACTGAGGCCGCTCGGCATGTAGAGCGGCTTAAGCTGATTAGCGAAGCAAAAGCAGGTAAAAGTTGAGCTGCTTGACGAGAAGCCGACAGCACAAAAAAAAAAAAAAACTCGAGATCGATTGGGCAAAGTTTGCGCCAAAGGATGGACGCAGTCCTGGCAGTCCTGGCTAGCATTAGCAGTGCAAATAAATCGATGGCTGCCAGAAATGTGGCGCTGAAATGTTGCAAGCGCAATGGCAACGCACAGTCTATGCCACGCCACAGACACTCGCATTGTGAAGCATCTTGGGTCTTATCCATATCCACATGCCAGACGCTGTCTTTTGTGCCATTCTGACGTCTGTCATTTACAACTGCCAGCTGCAACGATGAGGGCACTGAGTCTGGCTGGGCTGGTCTGGGCTGGGCTGGTGGTTGCACGGACTGTGGCAAGGTGCACTTGCTGGCTGACCTTTAGCTGTGCAGCGGTTGTCACTTCGCTTAGCCACGCACAACGTGAGGAGCAATAAATAGCAGAGCACAGCTCGAGCTCCTCAAGCAACTCCCAATTGAAATTCAACTTCAACTTTAATCAACTAACTAGTTAGACATGCCTAAGCCTTTCAAGTTGCAATGCTAATGCTCGCTTATGCTAATTTAATAAACTCAATGAAAATGCTTAAGAAATATTCATTTATGTCAGGCCAAACATTTTTAGTTAAATTTATTCGATTTTAATTTGATTTCATAAAGTGGTCAAATTGCTGGCCAACCAGCCAACTGCATAACCAAAGAGACAGACAGAAAGAGGGAAGAGGGAGAGGGTTAGAGATATATAACTCACTTTCGGCCAGAGTCTGACACAGGCTGACGGCCTGACAGTCGGACAACTGACAACGACTGCCATCAGCTTTCGACTTTTGTTCGGCTGCAGCAGCAGTTGCAGCTGCCTCTGGTCTTGCACCACTGCCTGTGGCATGTTGCCTGCTGCCTGCTGCCTTTTTGGCATGAACAGCTAGCCATTGTTTGGCCATTTGTATGCCGTTTGGGGGCAAGCACAAAGCAAAGTGTTATGCGGTCGAGAGTTGCAGCAAGCTCTATACCCTAGAAAGCAAAACAGAACAAATATTGTTGTTTGAGCATTAAATTCAATAGAGCTATATTTAATTCTGAATTTAATGATTATAATTTTGATTGGGAATTATAGAGTAGTTCTTTATTAATGAGAAATTGAGCTAAATTGAAAAATATGGCATATATACTGCCAAATGGACGATCTTCGATAAATTAAGCTTAAATAGTATTTTATAAATAATAAACAAAATTTAAAAATATATACATTTTTTTATAAAAAATTTAAAAATATAATTTTTATATACAAATTTTAAAAAAATTTAAAAAAAAAAAAAAAAAATTAAAACATTTAAAAATTAAGTTTTTTTCTTTTTTTATAAGAAAACATTAAAAAATTTAATGTGTAATTTTTATATAAAATATAAAAAAAAAAATAAAATAAAAAAAAATATATATCAAAAATTAAAAAAAAATAATGTGTGTATAAAATATTTTAAAATAAAGTTTTTATGAATAAAAAAATTAAATTTTTTATTAACTTTTATATTAATATTTTTTTAAAGATATAAAAATATAATTTAAGTGTAAATATATATTTTTTAAAAATACATAAAGCAAATTTTTTAAATTTACAATTTTATATGTCATTTTAAATGCTTAATTAAATAAATAATTTTAATTTTTTCTGTATATTGTCTCCCTGAATTTGAGCAGCTCCCACATTAGCCAGCTCCACAGCAAATTTCTAATAGTTTCACTCTTAAATTAAGAGCCCTTGATATATCTAAGCATAAATATTCTATATTATATAAGCACAACTTTCGCTGTTTAACAAATTTCTCTAAATGCAATGACACAAAAGCGTGACCAACTCCGTTCATCACTTTCTCGCCCTCTGTGGCCATCCCTTTCGCTCTGCTTTGGGTATGCGTTGACAGCAACCGAAATGGCCACAATTTGCGGCTGTGTACAATTTGGCCAGGCATCAATCTGTGCGCATGTTAACCAAAAAACCATTACAAACAAGCCAGACAATGTCATAGATGGCGATAGTCACAGAGAAGCTGATGGAAAGAGAGAGGCAGAGGGGGAGAGGAGGTAGAGTGGCTCTAGCAAACGGATGACACGTGCTGCGTAGCATTTCCGTTTCCGGTTGCGCTTTTCTATAGACACCAAGATGTCTCCGTGTGTCAAGTGCTACGCTTTCTTTTTGCTATATTTTTTATAGAATTTTGCACTGTGGCTGGTGTTACATGCGGCGTATGCGCAATAATTTTTAAGTCAAGCCAGGTTGGCTGTCGGACTGGGTGTGTGTGGGGTGGGGTTGGGGGTGGGCCACTTTGGGGTCTACCAATTTAATATTTGAACAGTCTGTGGGCATTGTTAGAGTTGGTTAGGCATTTGCCTGACTTGAAACTTAATTAACATTTGATTGATAAAGGTCACACACACACACACGCACACATACGTGAGTATCATCTCTATCTCTCTCTCTGTGTGTGTGTGCATGAGTTGTTGTCTGCATGCAAATGAAAATTTTCAATGCCAGCGGCGTGTCTTCTGCCCTGATTATGTAAACGTGTGTGTGAGTGTGTCTGTGTGTGTGTGCGTGTTCCAAATTTTAATTAGTATTATAAATTATTGCCAACGGTGCTGTAATTAAGTGTATGTGAGTTCAGTTGATTTGCACACACACAAGCACACACACACACACGAGGCAATTAAATTTTTGACTGCCACACACAGCTAAATAGTGGGCGTGGCCACAATCAATGCCTGGCACGCCCTGTCTCACTCGCCCTCTCTGTCTCTGTCCCTCTCTACATTAGCTCTATGCAAATATTTCGTTTAAATTTGCATAAAAATCACAAATTTAGTGGAATTGCCATTTGATTTGATTGGGCCAATTGAATTGGTAGCTCTGCCTGAAAGGCAGGCGGCAGGCAGCCTGACTGACTGACTCTCACTGGCGGCAGCCTGTGCTCAGCTGTTGCTAAGCAGCTTAACAGCCAACCCATCTAGCTCCGCCTTTGAGCCACACTTCAACTTTTGTCACATGTGCGCAGCAAATTGCATTTTGCTTAACACTTTTTGCCAGCCCAAGCAAACGGCAAAGCAGATAGAGAGAGGCAGATAGGGAGAGAGAGAGAGAGAGGGAGTCTGAGTGAGCTGCACAAAAGGCAAAAAGTAATTTGAATTTAGTGCATTGATCGAACAGCCTTTAGCCCACACTGCAACAACGACTGAGAGAGATAGAGAGGGAGAGAGAGAGAGAGACGGCTCCGACTAGCAATTGGAAATTGTTAGCTCAATTTCAATCATCATTTGACGCACTTTATCATATGTATTAAAAATTTATTGATATACGCCAAAAGAGCCATAAAATACTTCAACACGAAACAGAAAGAAGCCAAAAACTGCTAAAAAAAAAAACAAAAAAAAAGATGAGCAAAAATCCTAAAACCAAAATGAAACTCAGCCACTGACGATAAGGCCATGGAGAAAATTCAATAAATTGCTTGGCTCGACATAAAATAATGCTGCATTATAGACTTGGCATGCCACAGGCTGGCAAAAAAAGAAGGAAAAACCGCCAAATGTTGCCCTGGGGAGCGCGTTACGATGCCGAGACAAGGACGGCAGCAATCAAGCAACAACAGCAACAACAACAACATCAGTGTCTAAAGGACAGACGACAGATACTACGTGCGACATACGCCAAGTGCCCCCCGCAGCGCTTACAGCCAGCCAGCCGCCCCGCCCCTCGTCTCCACTGCCACTCGCCCAGCTACTGGGCTCAACCTTTGGCAGCGCTTTTTTCCTTCTGGTGTTTTTTTTCAGCTTTCTCTATTTCTGCTTCTTTTTTTTCGTGGTAATTCAAATTGTCGCTGGGCAGACGAAACAATGACAATCGAAATGGCAATGAAACTGCCAATGCTTGTGGTTGGGGCCTGGCCACCGATAGGGAGTGAGAAGGGCCAGTTGGGGGCTGCGCGGCCTGAGCATCGATTTCTATTTATGTTTTATGGGACGTAAAATGATTGGCCCACAACGGAAGGCGACAATCGACACGAGCCAAAAGACAACGATGCAGCGAAATGAGTATCAAAAGTGCCCGAGAAAAAAGCAGCGAATGGAAAGCAAAAGCAGAGAAAGGGCAAAGCGCAAATTGGGCAATGCACGACTAGGGGATGCGCTGGGCGGCAGAAAAACCCTCTTCTGTTGATTGGGCATCGATGAAGTTTAGTTGTTGCATGAAATTGATAAAAAATATAATTGAGAAATGAATTCTACAATTTTATATATTATTTTGTGATATCAATTTTCATTTTAAAATATTACAAAAAAAAAAAAATAGAAAGGTTTAAAATATTTTAATAATTTTTTATGATCGACAAAAATTCACATTCTGCTCAAAACTATTTTCTAAATATTTTTTTAATTCTGTTTTTTTTTTTAAGTCTGAAAAGAAAATTTTTAAAATTTTTTTCTACATATTTTTCTATTGACTAAATCAATTCGTTGACTATTTTAAAATATTAAATAAATAAATATTAAATAAATATGAATATAAAAAATAAATTATAAATTTAAAATAAATTTTCAAGCATTTATTTTTAATATTTTTCTCTCATTCTATGCACACACCCACATACCCAACTGAGTTGCATTTTACAGGGTATTTCGGCGGCATGGCACGCATCTAAAGACGTCAGATAAAGGCGTGCAATGGGCGGAACCAAACGCGCGACGATATCAGCAAAATGTTTGCGACGTTTTACGTTGAGGCACGCGAAGAGGCTGTGTAAATTACAGCTTCCTTTGCCCCAACTTATACTCACTCTGGCTCCCTCCCTCACTCCCTCTCCCTCTGTCTCTCCCGCTCTCTCTCTCTCTCTCTCTCTCTCTGTATGTTTTTATTTATGCGTTTGGGCTGCCTTTTGTTACTGTTCGCATATCTTCTGAAAAGTTGGCGTGTGTTGTTGTCACGCCGGCTAGCATCTTAAGTTGATGTGGTGTTAAGTATTGTTGTTGTTGTTGTTGTTGTTGCAATTGAAATGATGAACTGACAGCTGCTGCTGCTGGTCTCTCTCTCTCTCTCTCTCTCTCTCTATCTCTCTCTGTGTATGTGTGCGAGTAATGGGCAGCTTCAAGTGCTAAATGAGCTCTTTGAGTTGTTTTCCTTTTCTGCTCTCTCTTTTTTTTTGGCCTCCAAAAATCTTCAAGTTTCTCTTATATATATAAGATATATATATATGTATATATATAGATTTTAATGAGATTCGATTGACTGAGAGTTTTTTAAAGTCTGACAGCTATATGAATACCAAGAACTGAAATCTATTCAACATTAGATTGAATGCTGTCTACCGCCTGTTGTCTGCCGGCCTCGAGTTCATTAAATGTCCAAGGGAATTCGCGGCTGGCCTAAAATTTATCGATCAAACTGCAAATAGCAGTGAGGCCGCAACATTAATGACTAAATAATTGATCGAATAGCTAACGGGCATAAAGAGGAATTAGCTGTTTTTGTCAAAAATGCAGAGGTCGAGGGCGAGAGTGGGAAGGAGAGGCAGAGCGAGAGAGAGCAGAGTGAGGACTCGGGTGAATGCTTTCAATTTGCTTGGCCAAAAAATGATATTGGCTAAGCGGCTTATGTTCCTCCCTGTGCCACACACACACACACACACGCACACATGTGCTGGTGCGTGTACAGCTAAGTGAATAAAAATCTTTTTGCACAATTCATTAAACGCAAATTATGCCCCAGAGATGGACGCGGGTAGCAAGCGCGCATTGCTCTCTGCCATAGCCATAGCCGTTGCCGTTGCCGTTGCCCTTTTCAGTGTGTATTATTTGTTTGCCACGCACACGCAAGGCATACAAATTCCATACAGACACACACACACACACAGAGGCAGGGAACGTAAAAGGATTCACACACGTGCTCGTCCACCAGACGCTGCCTGGCACTTTGGTGTCTGGTCAAAAAGACAATGAACCCAGCAGCGGCTAAAAAAACGCTGCCATGCAACAACAACTACAACAACAACTAGAACAACTTTTATATTGCGCATTTACCTGCTGCAGCTGAGAGCCCAAAAAAAAAATGTTAATAAAGCGCATTTGGCCAGGCACAGCTGCTGAGCATCGAAATATTGCCTTTGCCAAGCGTTTATGGCCCAAAGCCATTAAAATAATAGGCAAACACACAGAGATTGCTAGTTAAATGTGGCAAGGCCATAAAAGAAATTAATTATAAATGTATTTTTGTATGTATTTTTTCGTTATGGGGTAATCAAATTGAAAAAGAGTTTTAGATGTGCCTTGGGCAGCTAGATTTATGCCTTTATAAATATAATAAAATAAAATATAATATATTATAAAAATAACAATAATATATTTAAATATAATAATAATAAAAAAAAATAATAATTGTAATATAATATTAATAATTTAATATATTATCAATATAATATCTAATAGTTCTTCTTTGCAAGTCTCTGCTTGGCTGGCAGCTAAGTCTGCCTCAGCCTGCTTTAAGGCAGATAGTTAGCAGTAGCTACTAATGGCCCACTAAATGTTGCCTAAAGAGTCTCGAAGCTGTAATTAAGCCAACACTTAACTGTGCAGTGAAGCTAGTTGCTAATTTACATTGCATATTAATAACTCAGCGCATAGCGTAGCGAGGCGGAAATCAAGTTTTTTTTTTCATTTTTCCACATATTCAGCAGGCCTTAGACTTTATATATCTAATATATATATAATAAATATATCTAATAAATATAGATATCTGCAACTGCTGTTCAGAGTTAGCTCAAGCTAAAAGTATCACTCCAATATAGTCAGCTTACTCCATAGCTCTAGACTCGAGTCACCAAATGAAGCTCAAAAATAATGTAGCATACTTTTTGGAGCTGCATTTTAATACGAGCAATAAATTTCATAAATTATATATACGTTCCACTGCTTTTATACTGCAGTTTTTAACAGTTTCATTTATGGCTCCACATATTTAGTATAAATATTATTTAGCTTTTACTGTTGTTGTCACCTCAGCCTAGTCAAAGTTTTTAGCTGCTTAAACCAGCCAAATCTGCCATTTATAAATATACAAAATTGAATAACAATTTAACAGCATACTTAACAGCAGCTTAAAGCTGTTACCGATTGCAGTGGCATTGTCATGCAAATGTCGTTGGCCAAGCAAAGTTTTTGGCACACGTTGCGTATACGCAACGTTGCATTGACGTCACGTGGCAGGGGGCAGGAGCTGCTCTCATTGTTATTAGAGTATGTGGCTGGCAATGCATTGACGGTCAGCGAAGTTTAGTTTAGTTTTTCTTTTTTGCGATTGCTTTTGCTTTGCATTATTGAAGCACTTTGGGGAGCGCAAGCATTGTTTTTCAAATGTTCGAATCCATGCAATATTTATAAGCTGATTGCTGTCAGCCATAATCAACAGCAGCGACAACAACACGCACAATTACAGCTGTGCAGCACTAAGAGTTGAGAGAGAGGGAGAGGGAGAGGGAGAGCCAGCGGCAGCTTGATGGAGCGCATTTCCCCTTGGCTCACAATGTGTGACAATCAATGACAGTTCTGTCACACCCCTCAGCCACTATCTGCCCGCCCTCTCTCTCTCCCTTCTCTCTTTCGCTTTGTCTTCCGCTTGCCCCTTGGGTCCACTGCTGCGCTGCATCGCATCATTTGTTGCTTTTGACGTTTTTGCGTGCATTTAGAAAATTGGTATGGGAAAACTATTTTTCAACAGGTAAAAAGCAGGCTGAAGCTCAAACAGCCGGCCCCTTCCACTAGCCACGCCCTATTTTCTGGCCAGCTGGACCCCGCTCGAATTGTTATAGCAAATCAAATAGCCAGAGTACGCAAAGTTTTTGCTTAAAGCTCAAATGGAAATTGAAATTCCAAGGCAGCAAGCGGTTGGGGTTGGGCTTAGACATATATATATATATATATATATGTGTATCTGTGTGCGTGTAGTTGTGTATGTGCCTTATCGGTTTTGTATTGAAACACAAGCTAAAAACGGGGCAACAATAAATTTTGCAGCGCATACTTCAAATGTCTAAATGCGGCAGCGATAAAAAATTTCTTTATTGTGCCAAAAGCACACACACACACTCAGACACGAGCACACACACGCACACATACACTCACATATACATGTATATAATGTCCGGCCTTTGCCTTTGAGCATTTTACATTGCATTCTTTGCTTCTGTTTGGGTTTTGGCTTTGACAGTTTTTGCAATTTATATATATTTTTACACACACTCACACACACACACTGAAACAACTGGGCATTGGCCACTTGTGCATAAATTAAGATAATCGCGCATCGCATTTGCTGCTTAGCATGTTAGCCTTGTAGCCGACCTCTATTAACTGTCAGCTGCCTGGCCAACAATTTATGGCCATATCAAACTTGTCTTGTTCGCAACTAGCTTTAATTTGATGGCATTCAATTGTCGCGCGCTCTCCCCTCTCTCTCCCTCTCTCTCTCTCTCTCTCTCTCTTGGAGCCCTCGTCGTCACGCCACTTGGCCATTGTTAATGTGTGCCAATCAGGCTAAATGGCCATAGCTCATCGTCAGCTGCGCGCTGGCCATATTTTGAGTGGGTCATGTCAATTGGCGGCTTGACCTGTCAACGGCTAATGAATGGTTTGCAGCCGCAGCTAATCAATGAGCCACCAACTGCTTAGGCGCTGCACTGTTTCAGCTTCAGCTTTAAGTTGCAAAATTTAAGCTTGAATTCAAGGCCTGCCAAGCTGGCAAGCAAACATTATGCGGTAAATTATTTGCATAAGTACTCGGCGCTGACAGCAGAGCCACAGAGAAAGAGAGAGAGAGAGAGAGAGAGAGAGAGTGGGAATCAGGAATGGCTTCAAGTTGGGTTCATTGTTGGCCTGCGGCACGTGCTGCTCATATTTAAGCACACACTTGCACATGGCCTCAGCCATTAGCTCAGGCCATCTCTCTCTCTCTCTCCCTTTCTCTCTCTCTCCATTGGGCTCTCCTTATTATTTTAATGGCCATTTTACTGTGTCGATTTCGAGTTGTTCTTGTCTGTGGCTGCGGCTGTCATCCTCGACCTTAGCTCGCATAGGCAGGCCATGATTTTAATACCAGTTTAATGTCATTTTTTTATGCCACGCTTTAGCCAAATAAATACGTGCTCAAATGCCGGCCAAATGCTGCCCTTATTTAATCCCAATGATTTGACATATTCGCAATAATGCAACAGCCACAAATGGCATCGTCTCATTGCACAATATTAAAAGTAAAAGTATCGATCGAATATTATTGTTTAAGAAACAAAAAGACAGAGAGAGACAGAGAGAGAGAGAGAGAGAGAGAGAGAAAGAAATAGTCGTACAATGCAATGGAGATAATGAGTAAGAAAGGTATACAAAGATTGGCAGATGGAGAGAGAAAGAGAGAGAGAGAGAGAGAGAGAGAGAGAGCGAGAAGAATAGAATGAGAAGGGAGGTGGAGAGAAGGAAGGTGGAGTCAACGAGATAAAGAGAGTGTGACGATGGAAAATGGTAGAACAGAAGAGAAAGAGAGATGTAGATAAAGAAACTATGAGACAAAGCGATAGAGGGAGAAAGAGATGTAAAAGAGATCAAGAGAAATGCTAAAAGAGAGCGAGAAAAAGAGAGAGAGAGAGAGTTCTCGAGAGAGGGATCGAGAGGGATGAAGAGAGAGAGTGAGAAAAGAAGGCAGGAATCGATAGAGAGAGAAAATGACTTAATACTTAGAGAAAGAGAGCACCGATTACTAATATTACCATTAAGTAAGTCAAGTAATATCCATATTAAATATGTTAAATATTTACAGATAAGAAAGAAAGCATCAAAAATATACTAGAATATTCACGCCATCCACAATTTAGAGTCAACCAGCCCTAGTTCACGCCTCGACAATAGTCGAAAGCTTTTCGTTAGCTTTGGCTGGAATTACGTTCAGCTGCGTAATGAACGCGATTAGAGACGTTTGTACCGAAAGCCACCTCAATCCGGTTGATATGTATTCGATATTATTCGTTGTGTTGGCCTGACGCAATGAATCTAAATGTCTGATAAGCCAAACAAAAAAAAAAAACAATATAAACTCAGGTGAATTTGCGATAATTTCGCATTTTTTATTGGCTCGAGAGCTTTAACAATAATGTTTGATAAATATTATGCCATTAGAAATTGCATTTCTAATTGAAATACCTAAGAAATAGATGTGCTTTAAGTCTTAAAATGAGTGCAAGCACTTAGCGCCGCCAAACAATAGATGGCGCTAGTCGGGCGCCTTCGCTGCGAAGTTTATTTACGCTTGGGAGATTTCAATTTCATTCGGGTTCATTTCGCTGAATTCAACTTTCGAGCACTGCCGGGAATAATTGTCCTTGCTTTTATTTTTGTATTTATGTTGCTGTTGTTGTTTCTTACAGTTTGTCGCGCATATTAGAAAAGTTGTAGTGTTTTTTCTTTTTTTCTTTTTATTTTTTTTTTTTTTTTTTTGCGCCTTGGAAATGAGCGCATTAAAATAATTGTTGCTGCTGCTGCCCCGCACAAATGAAATTTGTTCGCTCGTAATTTATGCAATTTCTCCTGTCACATTCGCCTGCTCCACTCGACTCCAATTCAATTTAAGCATTGGTCTTTGGCTTCGGCCAAATGCAAATTGAACAAAACTTTGGCCTGCGCACAGACAGTTTTTAATTCAAATTAATGCCACCTGCTTCAGACATCTAGCTAAGCACTGCCTGGCAAGCAACTGCCTCAAACAACTCGATTCAACAGATATCCCAATTTTTATTTGCAATAAATAAAGGCGAAACAAAACAGCGAAGAATTCCAATAGTTTACGCATAAGCAAAAGTGTTTATCGGACTTTTGGGGTGCAGCCCAGACGGCTGATGGGTTTGCAGTATTTCAGTGGTGCTCTCAGCGGCTTCAATTGTTACTTCCACATAGTGATTGTACATGATGTTCAGCAGTCCCCCGACGAGCACTTGATAAGGAATATATATATATATATATATATATCCATATATTATATATGTATGTCTGTTGTCACAGCTCACCTGCAATACACCAGGACAAGGTGCAGCCAAGCAGCGAGTGATGCGCGACAATCTCCTGCAGGCCGGCATAGAGCAGGGCAATGAGCGTGATCGAGGTTATGATCATCCACAAGATCTGAAACTTATGCTGGTGCTGGCGATGCGCTTTCAGCACGCCAAAAAGTTCAATCAGAGTCGCCGCGAACTGCAGCAAGCGTATTTCCTCCAATTTGGTATTCCCTACAACACACACACACACACCCATATAAATATATATTGTATATGTATAGGCATATATATTTGATTACAGTTTGTATATGTGGATCTTACAGCGATAAGGCAGCGCATTTGTGGCCATTGTTAGGCCAAACACGGAAAGGCCAATGCCGATTTCCATATATCGCTTGAGCGAAAACATGGCGAGACAACGTTTCAAAGCTAACTAAACTGAATGATAAGCGTAAATCAATATATGTATACAGTTGATAGCGTGTTTATCTTTATTTGACTGTTCACACTCTCTCGCCCGCTCTCTCTCTCACTCTCTCTGTCTGTCCTTATCAACTTTATTGCGACTTTTGTCGAAAATCAACTTAAATTCTTATTAATTCTGTATGGTAACATTTAATTGGTCGTATGATGGCAACACATCCTTGGTTTCCACAATTGGATTGGCCACCCGAAGCCGAGCGGCAGCTGCTTCTTCGTTTTCCTTCACCAACTCCACATATTTCTGATAGACGAAATGCAGCAAGTAGCCCATGAGCACTGCAATAAAGATTTTTCCACATATGCCAATTATCAGTTGAAGACTTTGAACTCGACTGAACAAAGGGCTGAACGACTTACCTGCTGAGCCCACAATAACGATAAACAGCAGCAATTGCAGCAAGAAATCGCCAAAGTCATAGAATTGGAATAAATCGTTGACCATATATAATATAATGAAATAGCTGAGGAAGCCGAAGAGCACGCTTGAGACAAGTAGCCAGAAGAGCACAAATTTATCCTTATGTATGGGTTCCTTCTTGAGCACGCCGAAGAGCAGAGAAGCCGTTGCCAGCCCCATCATGCCACGCAAAATATTGAGAAAAGTCTCACCTACATTTCAAATATCAACAATTAGCATCAGTCCGAACTTTATATATATATATATATATATATATATATATATATATATATATATATATGACTTTTACATACAATCACGATATTCATAATTTGCATCTATGGCAAATGTGGCTAGGGCCAAGCCCAAGGAAATCGGGCCACTTGCGATTAGGCAATTCTGTTTGGTGAACAACATTTCGATTCGACACTTGAAGAATGACTAAAATTCGGAGTGTTCCAACAGCTAAATGCATGTCGATTGCTGTTATCAATTAATACTGACTGCGCAATACTCGTTCACAGTCCAACAAGACTTGTTATCGATTTTCTTTTTATTTCATCGTATAGACTGCATAATGCTCGCTTACAGCTGCAGCTATAGCTGCCCAAGCTAATAGATAGATTATATAGTCTGTATAGACTATATGTTCTATATAGATACTATAGATACAAAAGCTTCCTTTATATATAAGCCTGAAAATGTATCTTCTAGATTTATATTTGATAGCTTTTTCTGTATGCACACTAATCTGACCGCTTCAATTTGCGAGCGAGCATGAACAAAGAATGTAAACGTGAATATACACGTATACACATATATTCCTGCTTCACGCTGTGAGCGAGTATAAACAAAAGCTATTTTTATCAGCCGAATCACAAGTGCTGTCTCGCTATCTCACTTTGAGAGAGATAAAGAACTCTGAAATTTATTGTATTTCCAGGGAATTGACAGGTAGAATACTACCTGTACCACTAACTGGGCGAATTGGTAGGAGCCCAATCGCAACACATATCGTATTCCAACTAATATACCCGCCATACACTTGCTGAGCTAGTAAAAGCCATATATTTCTTATCAGCTGGCTGTCCGCCTCTCTCTTTGACTTAGTTGCTATCTAGCATAGATTACAAAGGGTAATTTTATTATGCTTATCGGTTAATACTCAATTCGCAGTCACTTCAACGGTATTAGCATTCGTCATCGACAGTTGACTCTCGTCTTCAGTTGCTTGGCCCTGGCTCAACTCCTCGTACACCGTGTAGCCATGATACATTAGATAGCCAATAATAGCTAATGACATACAATTAACGTTAATCTTTTCAATATGTTTAGGCTCTTGGGGATATTTACCTGTCATGCCAAAATAGAAACATATCAGAAGCAACCACAAGAGTTCAAATCTATTGAAAAACAGGCATCTCACGGCTCTCATGCTCCAGATGCTCATATGGCAGAGCATCACAAGTGCCGAGCTGAGCCAGAAGAGTATCAGGCGTTGCCTAAAGCGCGCCTTGTCATCGAGAGCGGCATAGAGCAAAGCAACAATTGCAATCAACTGCAGCACTTCCTCGTAGATAACAAAGGACGGCACTACAAACGTATATATATATAATATATATATTCATATATAGTTTATCAGTTTATCTATATCTACCATAAATTGTTATGATCAGCATAATTACTGCGCTCACAACGAGTTTGTTTCGTTGGGTGAAGAACATTTTGATACAACGCTTCGCAAGCAACTGACGCTCAAAAATGTTTCAATCAAATTTATCTTTAATATTGATATTTGTTTAGTATTTTTTGTGTAAACAAGGCGAGCAACAGCTAATCAATGTGCATTCAAACCGCCGATAAGATCCTAACTGCACACGTTTCTCTGAGAGATTGATAATACAGGCTTAATTGAAATGAATATAGCTGTATGAACTGCTTATATCCAAGAATATATAATGTAAATTAACCGATTAATAGCTTATATGAATATGTATTATTTCCTTGAGCCCAACTTTTATTTATTTATTTATTTTTATTTTTTTTTTATTTTATTTTATTTTATTTTTTTAAATTTATATTTAATATTTATTTATTTTTAATTTATATATACTTGTTATCTACTTATGATACTGGGTATTCTATAGTGTTCATATGTTAGCTTTTCGATCATGCTGATACTCTTCCTTGCAGTTGATTAGCCATCCTTTATTTCTATATTTTCGTAATCCTTTAGTAAACTTGCCGCTATTAACACTTTGTCTTTATTAATATTTGAGCAAATAGTTTTATTATGATTTCTTTGGCTTTGCGGACAGGCGCTCAGAACTTGCTCTCTGTGTGTTGTGTGCCTGAAGCGTATTAGCTTTTTAACTTTTTCGGCAAGCCATTTGACCACAAAGTCAAAAAGTTGCATTCATAAGAAATCCAATTGGTCACACACACACACACGCGCACTCAGCCATGAAAAGTTCATAAAGCAAAATGAATGCATAACTAAATCAGGCATATACACATACACACATACGCACACTCACTCTCTCTCACACACACACACACACAGTGAAGCACATTGTGCATTCATGTTCATTTGATAGCTAAACTTTTGCTATTTGTGCATAGAAAACTTTTGGTTTTTTGGGGTTTTAGTGGCAATTATTTTTACATTTAGCGAGTTAAGTTCTTAAATTGGCTGCCACCGAGCATATAAACAGGTGCAGGCAGGGCACGGGCGAGGGCGACGGCGAGGGTGTGGGCATGGTCGTGTCCCGACAGTTCCTCTTCGAACCAACACGCTCTCTTAAGTTCTCCGTCTCTGGCAGGCAAAAGGCGAAAAGTTTTAGCACAACTTTTCAGCGAATTGAGTTTTTAATTAAAATTTGTTTTACTCTAACACACAGACATATCTATACGAGTGCAGTGGCTGTGTGTGTGTGTGTGTGTGTCTCACACATAAGTCATTATGGCGCTTGTGACGTCACTCGCTCAGCGTAATTTATGAATATTTGTAATTAACATTTGCCTCCATCCAAATCATAATAAATTTCATCTAATTGCGTTTTTATGATGCCCAAAAAAGAAAAGTTCGCTGAGGTAGAGCGGCCTATAAATAAACGCAGACAGACAGAGGGCACGGCTCTGCATAGTTGAAATACTTCGAGAGCCTGACTTGGCATCTGTGACGCCAACAGGGTATGCGGCAGTCGAGTCGTTTCCTGCTCGGCTGCAGCTTGATTGTATATTAATTTGCTAGTTTATTAGGCGTGAATGCTAAAATGTAGCGAAACTTTGGCCATTACCAAAAAAAAAACAACAAAAATCTCTTCTCGCGCTGCTCATGAATCACAAACAAAAAAAAAAGTTGCAGAAATTTCCAAAGAGGAAAGAAAACCTGGACAAGCTGCTCTCCCTCTCTCCATCTCTGCGTGTGGGCACTCGTCTAAATTATCAGCTGGGAAGCTGAAAGGCCGCTGCCAGGGCAAATGTTTTGTTCATTTATTTCATTTAAATGCGCATTTAAATCTATTTAAAAGTCCACATGAGCCCAGGCGCAAAGCTCCACCGAAATAAAGGGCAAATAAAAGGCACAGGCTGTATGTTGGTTTAGGTTCAGGTTCGGTTCGCATGGTTCATATGGTTCACGTACATGCATAGGCGCTAGCTGCTGGGCGGCAAGAGTTCAGCTCTCAGCATGATTTAACGATAATGAAGGTATTTACGAGTTTTTAGCCTTCGAGTCTCTGGGCAAAAGCAAAACTCATCATAATGCCGGCAGCAAAAGGTTACACAGCGCAGATGGAGGGAGGGAGCGAGAGGAAAGCGCACCTGAAGCTGGCATAGAGAATTGTTCCGTTGTTGTTGAAGCTGCTGTTGTTGTTGTTGTTGCTGTTGTTGGTCTATACGCATGTCCTGGCACTTGTAAGATGTTTTGCAAAAGTTTTCTTTTTTGTTGTCGCCGTTGATAAGGACAATGACAATGACAACTACTCGAAACGACAGCAGCCCAAACCACTGAAAGAGAGAGAGAGAGAGAGAAAGAGAGAGAGTCACACACTCATACATAGATGGAAAATCCCTTTAGCACAATAGCTAAAAGTTCTGCACCTTTCCATAATCTACTTGAGCTGTAGCACGTAATCCCGGCAAAAGGGAATGTCAGCGCACCTTGTGCGCTAATAAAATTTAATTTGCTATAAAATCTCTCGCTCTTGCTCTACCCCTACACACACACACATACACACACACAGACACACACACATGCACATTTAGCTGCTGGTGCTGTCTCCGCCATAAAGCAGCGTCAACATAATTACATCGACTCAAAATGAAAATGAAAATTTTTATTTTCCAATTTATGAGCAGAAGTTAAATCTACAATTTTTTTTTAGTACCTTTTAATATTAAGCAGCCAGCATTGAATTCAAATTAGCCAAGGAAGAAAAAAATGAAGAATGAAAATATGAAAATCTAAGCGATAAGCGATCTAAGCTTGAATCAAGTCCATTTACTACTTCATATAGAACTGTTTAATACTCTGTAAAGTAGCTTAAGAGCTCTTATACTTAAGTAGATGTCAAATTTTGACAGCTAGTTAATTTATGATTAACCTTTCAATGAACATCAACTCAAGTTGAGTTTAAATCTCTGCTAGGGAATCTAGAATTTTCTAAACTGATTGTCAAAGTGCTTGTCAACTTAAGTCTACAGGCTGAGCCAAGCCGTTGACAGTCATTTAACTAGCAGATTGACAAACAGTACTATATTCAACTGCTTGTCAAAGCTGTTGTCAACAAAGAGCTAAGAGATAAGGCTTCTTATATAATATATTATTGTTCTTGGCCTGTTTCTGCCATAGGCAGCTGCATGTCAGCTTAAATAAAATTTGATAGTCACTTAACTACCAGTTAGCATAACGCTTACTTTAGCCGTAGCTACAGCTCAAATCTACTTGTCAATAACTTAATGACTGTCAAACTGCTTGTCAACTTACTTGTAGCGCCTTAGCGGATTGTCAACACAAATGAACTTTGACAACCGCTTAACTGCTAGTTAATGTTAACTTTTAGCTCTGTTGCCTTGGCTACGGCTACAACTTGAACAGCAGCGGCTAAATTTTATTACATTTAGAAAATGCTATCCCCGCCCACTGCCTGTCCACTCAGACTTCAGACTTCTGTTCTATACCAATTTTATGATGCAAGCGTCTGCTGGCTGCATAAATCCACTTGCTGCCGCGCAGATTTTATTGTCAGACGGTGGTGTTGGGGCGTGGTGTGGTGTGGCTGTGGTGGGCGTGGCTGTGGCAATGGCTGTGGCTGTGGTTGCTGCTAGTTTAAGCGCGAACAAAGGCGAGAGTTAAGAGAACTTAACCTGCTGCTGTTGCTGTTGCTGTAGCTGCAAATCGCATTTCACGGCGGTCGAGCTTGCCGCGTGGCACGTGCCACACGTTGCTGCATTCGTCAACAAAATTTGGGACGGCTGCTGGTGGTGCTGGTGCTGGTGCTCGGCCGGCCAAACTGCTCGAATTATGCATGTCCACTTGGGCGCTGTTAATTGTAATGGGCAGCCTCGTTATCGAAGTGCTGTCCTTCCTCCCATAGACAAAAGCCTGAAAAGGGCTATCAGCGGCTGTCGTAGTTGTTGTTGTTGCTGTTGCTGGCAGTCAGCCCAAAAGCTGCTTTTTGTTGCACCTGATTGCAGTTGCTTTTGTGCACTGCATTAACCGTAATAATTGCTAAAGACAATGCAGCTGCCGGCGATCTCAACCTCGCTCAAGCTCACCGCAGCACACGCGGCGTATACGCAATGTCTCCCATGTGGCTTTTCGCTTTGTGGCTTTTGCGGCTCTCACACACTCACTCACTGCACGCGTGTGTGTGTGCATCTTCCCTTGCGGCTTGCCTTTGGCACATTTTCAATTATAATTATTAACAGCTAGCGTATGCTTTTTGCTATTGCTTTGGGTAGCTAGCCCCAACCCAGGCCCAGCTCCCACCTGAGCACTCAAATGCACTTGATGCTTGCGCAATTTCCTGACTATGCATTGTCCTTGCGCGTTTGCCTGTCCCTGTTGTAGTTTCTTCTTCTTTTCTTCTGTTTATACTCGTTCATTAAGTGAGTGAGGGAGTCTATTCGGTTTGCCTAAACTGTGTCTTAGCAGTTTACTCTAACAGACAGCCAAAAATCAGACAGTTTCCAGACTCACAAATACCAATTTTATCTCAGTTATCGACAAACTTACTTCAGTTCAGTTTTTGCTTTAAATTTCAGCTTCTTTTTGCACCTTAGGCGAGCATCAGGCAGCTGCTTAAGCTCAGCTGCTACGTTCTCACTTGTTTTATGGCTGTAGTTGTTTTAAGTGGTATTTTTTGCCGTCCATGTAGTTGTAGTTTCTTTTATTTATATTTTTTTCTACTCTTCCTCTCTTTCTCTCTCTCTCTCTCTCCCTCTCTGTTTCTGTCTCTGTCTCTGCTTTTCGTTCTGCCATTTTTTTGCCCAAAGGCAACTTTTAACATTTAATGATGCTGCTTTGTATTTTAATACGCTTTGCTTGCTTTTGCCAGCTAGAGCCCAGCCCGGCACCCACAATCCAGCACGTGCCATAAGCAGCGCTTTGTAAAAACTTTTAAGTAGACATGCAACGTGGCCAACATTGGCAGCGGCAGTACCTCTCTCTCTCTCTCTCTCTCTCTCTCTCTCCCACTCGTGCCACGCTCTTTGCGCTTTAAGTTATCTACTCAGTTCCAATTTCTTTCCCGTTTTTTTTTCTCTGTGCTCAGCCTGCCAAGGTGTTTGCAGCAATTTGTGTCACCCGGCTCGGATTCGTATTGTGTGTCCTTACGGGCGTGTCCTTGACAGAGCTGCTGCTGCTGCTGCTGTTGCCACAACGTGCGGTGCACAGATTGTGCCAATTTAACCTGTTGCTCTCAAGACTAAAGGACTTCAAGTCTACATGCTTCAAGTTGTTACCCTCTCACATTCATACATATGTATAACTACATATATATCTGCCTTCTGCATATATTGCTTTTTGGCAAAAGTTTTGAATGAAAGTCGGAAATGAATTGCATTCGCGTCATGTGCTCGACGCCAGTTTTAATGCAATTCCAATTTAAGTTCGTTACACACAGTTTCTATTCGCAAATCGCATTCGCATTCGCAGTTGCATTCGCATTCGCGCATTGCCAAAAACTTTGCCAGCAAAATCACAAAGTAATTGCAATTCGTTCGCAAAACACAATTTAGCGAAATTTGGTTCAAACTTTGAAATTGAAGGCAAGTTGGCAGGTGAAGTCCCCCTTCCGCTTCCCCTTCCGCATCCCCATCCCCGTCCGCTGCCTGTCCCACTCAAATTGTGAATACTTAACACAATTCACAATGGCTATAGCCAAGAGCCGAGTACAGCAGCATTTTGGCCAAAAACCTGATTGGCACTTGCCTCCAGCTTGACTTTCTTTTACTCGACTCGACTCGACTCGACTCGACACGACACGACTCAACTCGACTGCAGCTGCCGTTGCACAGGGCACAAGGCACAAGGCACAAGGCAAATGCAAATGACGCACATGCTCTCAGAGTCATTACAAATTAATTTCACACGTGACTAAGTCGACATAGCAGCAGCTCCATTCACTTGAGCTGCTGAGGCTGCCAGCATCAGGCTGGGCAGCAAACTGACATTATGTCAGACATATGACATTCAATTAGGAAAAGTTGTTGCATCTTGATGAGCAAATGTGCCATATAATGTGCTCCAACTCCCACTCCAACTCCTGCTGCTGCTGCTGCCCTGGCTAGCTGCCTAGCTGCCTGCTGATTGCTGATCCTTTGGGTAGCGTCATCGATGATGACGTTGTTGACTGTTGCATAAGCCAGGGGAAAACAACGGTGCGTGTGCGTTGGAATCCAAATGGAAAACATATAAGATGCATTTAATAACTTGAACCTGCTGCCCTACATAGGGCACACGCAAGTGCTTTCAATAAGCTCAGCATGACCTTGTTATTGTTGCTAAATTAGGTAAGTTTGCATAAGTAAACAGAGTTTGAAGACCTGTTTGAACTCTGACGTAAAAGACGAAATATTGTAAATAAAAGAGTGAGAAAGAGGGAGAGAGAATGTGTTCAATTCATGATTATTGTGTGAATTTGTAGGTACTTGAGATAAACCTAACAGAAATGCAAGCAGCTTATAAAGAAAATGGAATTTCGAGAGAGATTCTGAATATTCTGAGAGCATAGAAAACCCACACAAGTATTTCATGCTTATTTATAGTAAAATATGAATAGTTATGAAATTTCGTGTCTTAATCATACACAATTGATTATATACTCTACAACATGCACAAACCCGAGTAAAAAGTCAGCAATGATCAATTTCATTGGACTCAGTTAGTAGCCATGGCCAATAGGCACTATTCAAGTGTCTGCTAGTCTTAATTGAATGCGCAAAAAGTTAAAGACTTGACATTTCGGATCTATATAGATCTTGTTACAACAAACATAGCTTGGCCCAGCCATAAAGCTTATAAGTCATGTTTTGCCTTACATTTTCAACAAGCTATTTTATTTTTCCGGTACTCGCTAAGTATATACAGAGATAGAGTACTTAGATATATATTTATATACATATATATGTATATAGCTTGGTAAGCAACAAAACCGTATTTACAGATAAGCGCATAGCTTTGGTGTCGGATTCAAGTGATATATTTATGTATATAAACATACATGTGTATGTATATATATGCTTTATATGGCTCGTAAAGCAGCCTGAAAAAAGAAACAGACGTAAACAGAGCGGCTGGGAATGAGGCACTGATCGAAGGGAAGAGAGTAAGAAAAAAAAACAGAGAGTACCGCGAGAGCTTAAGTTTATTGCTCGCTTCCACATGAGAAGCAGAGAGAAAAACAGAGAGAGAGACAGTGAGAGAGAAACCAACAACAAGTATGCACGCTAGAGTCGGGCGTTGCTGACTGCAGAATACTCATTCACGTTTAAAACTTTTCAATGGCAAATATATAAATCATTTTTAAGAGTAGATTGGCAGAGTCATTTGAAAGGTTCCATGATGACATAACTATAAAATCTAAGAGCTTATGCTCTAAAGCTCTGGCAACTCTCGATATTTTTCGAAAGCCAATATACTCAGCTCACTCTCCTGAATATGCACAAAGAAATGCAAATTTCCATTAGGCTCATCGGATTTGCAACGATCCGCTTGTAGTTTAGTATCTCTGGAAACGTCGAGGCAACATGAGGCAATTGTTGAACGCGAAGCACACTGAAATTTTCATTGGCCTGCTGGCCATGGGCGTGGCGTTCCTGATGTGGAGTCTGTCTCGAGGCGGTAGGTTCACAAAAAATTAACAATATATCCCTATGTATATATGAATAAGCACGTATATGCATATATATGAAGGACCCATGGACTTTGTACTTTGCCTGCAATTTGTGGCCACTTGTGTGCTGCTCTTTGGCATTCTAAAGGCTCATAAGCAGCACAAGCCCAAATTGATGCTCTTCTGGCTGTTGACAACACCTTGTCTTTTCTTTGGACTGATCTTCTATGGCATCAGCCGTTGGTTCTATTGGAATATTCTCGAGTCCGTAATAACAGTCTCCGTTTTCTGGTCAGCGGCGAGTGAGTATCCATATTCATATATATCTATACATATATAACTGTTCATAATTCACAGCTGGCGTTCTCTACATGGTGATCATCATGTACAATCACTATGTGAAGCTGACTCTGGATCCCGCTGAGGAAGTTGTAGAAGCTCAAGAAACTGAAACCACCAAAGAGCAATTGACCAAATGGGATGCTCAAGTTTAAGGCCTCAAAAGCGCAACGCAACTGCTGCGAATAAATAAATAAACTTTTGTTTATCTTCCCTTAGTCATTGATAAATGTCTGTTTATTTGAGCAATGAAGGGAGAGAGCGTAAAAACTGCGTGGGGGAGCAGCAACGATAAAGGGAGAGCCAGTGAGATAGGGAGAGCCAAAGAGCGTAAGTCATGATAGATAGACAGACTCAGAATTGAGGTATGTGTATATAAATTCGGGCAGGGAGAGAGAGAAAGAGAGAGAGAGAGAGAGAGAGAGAGAGAGAGAGAAAGAGTGTGTGTATGTAAAGATATATATATATATATATAAAGACACACAGCAAAGCAAAGATTTTAATTAGGTTGCAATTATTATATGGCTATCAAAACACAATCCTAGTTCAATCACATTTCTTAGCTTACTGATCTGATTGTATATTAAAAACGGCATCTCTCTTGGTTAATATTAAATTTGAATTTCAATTGGCATTTCAATGTTTCTCATGTATGTATAACAACAAGCGCATCGTCTGCAGCTGCAAATTGCGCTCAGCTAGGCAAATTTCTCAGCAGAATTTAGCTCAGCTCTGGCAGCAGCAAGCAGGCTTCGGCTAGGCAAGTTTTTTTTATTGAAAAGAACTCAGCTCTGGCCTCTGCCAGTAGAATGTAACTCAGCGCTGGCAGATCACATCTTGGCAAATTTCTCTATAGCATATAACTCAACTCAGGCAGCTGAGAGCAGATCTTCGCTAGAGTAATTATTCTATAGAAAAAGCTCATCACTTGCAGCTGCACGCTCAGCTATGGGAATTCGTTGAGCATCGCTTGCAGCTGCAACACATTCAACATTGTTTCAGCTTTTCAACATTTTACTTAGCTGAAAATGCGAAATGTAAAGTGATTATGGTCAAGCACATATATATATATATATATATAAACTTATATACAAACATATATTGATGATATATAATCAGCAGCAGGAGCGGCAGCAGCAGCATCAGCATCAGAAGCTATGAAAACAACGCGAAACGTTTTTATTAAAAATTTTTCAGCTCAGTTTTTGGCTTGTTTTATTTTCATTTTCATTTTTTTTTCCCATTGGCAAAGCGAAAATGTGAAAATGTGAAAATGTGAAAATGGCGAACTCGAAATATGAGCAATAAACGATGAAAGCGGGGCGGGCAGACGTCCATCAAAGTCCTTGAGCTCAACCAGAGCCATCTATTGGACAGCACTTGCAATAAAGCTGACCAGTATTACAGCAGCTAAAACCGCTCCCCCCGCCCTCGGCTCGTCCCCCACTCCCTCTACCAATCAACTGCCTGAGGCATTGCGTTGACGTTGGAAAATTAAAATTACACAGCACAAGTTGCAGAGTGCAGAAATATGCGAGAAGGCATCGCAATGAAGAAAGTCGAAGTGGAAGTGGAGCTGGAAGTGGACGAAGGAAGAGCAGCAGCTGCCAAAAAGGAAGCTCAAGGAAAAACAAACTGAAAAACCGGAAACGGCGTCCATTGGCGCTAGCGGCCACAATTATTATTTTTATCCCCAACATCGCAAGCGCTCGCATCGAAATTAAGTCAACACGCAGCGCAGCTCAGCTCAGACTCGGCGCTACTTCTTCAGCTGCTTCCTTTTCTAGTTGTCTACAGAGCACAGCGGGCAGTCAAAAAAAAACACCAAAAGCAACTTCAAAAATTTATTATTAAAAAAAAAATACAAAAAGTAATTACATAAAAAAAAATATTAAAAAAAGAAACAAATTAAAGTATAAATGGTTTTAATTAGTTTTTCAAATTATCACAAATGAATAAATAAAATATTTCAAAATTTGTTTTTGGTGTTGATTTGTAAATTTATTGGATTATTTTTGTATTAATATTAAACATAATAATATTTAGAAAAAAAAAAAAAAAAAAAAATATTTAAAATATCCCAACGATAATAAAAGGTTCTAATGAAATATAAAATTATATTAAATCTCTAAAAAATATTTTAAAAATATAATAATAATTAGTTAAATAATAAATAATATTAAAATATAACAAATTTGTTAAACAAAAATCTTTTTCATTTTTTAGCCAAAATTCATGCCCAGCCAACAAAAAGGTCAACTTAGCAACTCTCTCTACATTTATCTATTGCATATATATGTGTACCCCAGCTTGCACTGATAACAATGTTGTGAAATTCAGTAAATAATAGATAGCTAAAAATTCTATATTTACTACTTCCCATATAATTTCACAACATTTTTTTATCACAAAAATAGAACGAGTTCAATGCTCAAAAGAGTCTAGTTATCATATGGGTAAAGTAAATAAAGTATTTATCATAATATAAGACTGCAATAGACTTAGAAATAGTAAATATAATAGCCTAACTCGTAAGCACTTCTACTTATCTGATAGCAATCAAATAAAGGGGGCTCGTCTACATTAGCTGTTATCTTGGCGCAAGCTCAGTCGCCAGTCGCACATACCCTGCTGTGCAGATTAAGCCACAGCTAGCAATAAAAATGAACGCCCAAAGTGCTGAGCTATGAAATTAATATGCCAAAGCAATTTTGATTTATTTTTCGCTGGCGGCCAAACGCAGACCCAATATCCAATGCCCAAATGCCGAAATGGCCAAAGATTAAGCGGCAGACGCATCAGCTGCAAGTCTCAATTATGCTGCCTTTCACACTGAATTACAAAACAGATTTATTTGAACAAGAACAACCAAAAATTCCACAAAGAAAACGAAGCCAAGTCGAAAGTTAGCTCTCGGAGTCAGTTCTGCAAGCACATGGGTCAGACAATGTTCAATTGAAGTCGATTGGAGGCCAGGCCATTCTGAAGACTTCAACAGACGAACATATACAGATGTTTATATATCAAATTTCAATACATGTTGTTTTCATAGAAGGAAAACAATTTGCCATCAGCGGGACGGAAAGCAGAACGGACAAATGGAAGGCGTAGCCATATATATAAATATATATGCATATCTATAATATAAAAAGTTAAACCGATTGTCAAGACGATAGTAATAATACTTTTTCATGCATTGAAAAGGGTATATTGGTTGTCTTTTAAAGGAAAATCCATATCAACTGCATTTGTATACGTGAACGGGTATAACACAGTCGATCAGACCTGTGTACAATGCACTTAAGTTCGCACTCTCCCCAGCTCGTTAATTTACAATATTTTTGAGCCCCCTTAATTGAGGCACGGCCTTTACCCAATGTACAGGGTATACAATTAACTGAAATGCCTTTCGAGTGAGCTTCAAGCTGCAAAGTACCGCAAAGCCGGCGCATGTAGCGCCCAATTAGCTCACAATGGACATGAATGCGAATGCGATTGTGAATGTGTGTGTGTGTGTGTGAATGTGGCATAAGCGTAATGCGTGGCTTTGAGTGAGTGGCAAGTGGCATGGCCAACAGGTGCCAGCTGCCAGTTGCCCATTGCCCGTTGCCCATTGCCCATTGCCCGTTGCCCGTTGCCCGTTTTCCCGGTTGCCATTTGGCAGTCAACAGCGCTGCGTGGCAGGAACTTGCTGCAGCACTTAAAATTTAAAGCGTTTCGAGTGTAATTGTGCGCTTGCCGCTAACGAGGCGCTTGTTAAGGTGCAGGTAAAATAATCATTATGTTCCGCAAACAGGTGAATA
Organism: Drosophila repleta; assembly: GCA_018903745.1. Taxonomy (NCBI): domain Eukaryota; kingdom Metazoa; phylum Arthropoda; class Insecta; order Diptera; family Drosophilidae; genus Drosophila; species Drosophila repleta. The sequence goes on from JAEIGN010000497.1 coordinate 6,147,506, forward strand.
CCCTACCCTAGACAGAAGCCAACTGCAAGGAGACGAGCAGGTAATGAAATACCCTGTAAAAATACAAGTATCATACAATGAATAGAATAAAGTCTGAAATGAAATCAAAGCTGAGCTTCTAACTAACAGGCAACTAAATGAGACTAACAACTGGCGACTTACCCTATAAAAATTTAGAGTTGCATACCCCGTAAAATAATGTTGTCTTTCTTTTATCTAAAAAACTAGAAACTGAACTCAAATGTTATGTCATGTTATGTTATACCAATTATATATACAACTAAGTGTATATGCCATTAAAAATTGACTAGCAGTGTATTAATGTTAAAGTACCTCAAATTTAAACTATAAATATAGCAGGTAATTAACCAGATACCCTATAAAAACCAATACATGCCCTATATAAGGTAACTTGAAGAGCCGCCAACCAGCTCAGGAATATATAGATACATTATTACGAGTTTAGTTTAATAAGAATTCCGAATAATAAAAGTATAGCTAACATTTATTAATTATATTATATATTCCATTGTTCATATCTAACATTTTCCCCATTTCCAATAGCTTCAGTTCTTCAATTGCTTTTCAAGCTACCCTCGCTAAGATAAATATTTTAAAATGTGCCAGTCAGCTAGGGGTCGGTGTTTACTTAACAGCAACAGCCGCAGCCACAAGCAGACGCAGCCACAAGCAGACGCAGCAGCTGTCGATAAAGCCTATGCATGGCAAATTGGCCACACTAATTGACACCTGTGACGACGCCCAGCAAAGAGCTGGCAAATGAAAGGGGCGGGGCGGGGCGTGGTGCCCTGACGGTCAGCCCTAAACAAACAAAAGGCAAATAATGCAAATACTGCGGTTTATTGCGGCCACCTCAATCAGGCGCCCAAATAAGAAAAATGCCTTCAAAGCGGTGTTAGAAATTAAAAATAAACAACGAAATTTTCGAAGACAAAAAGGACGAAAGGCAGCTGCAGCTGCTCCTTTTATTCTCGAATTAGTTTTATTTGACATGAGATACATTTATGCAAGCAGCCTTATGTATATAGTTAAGCATCGCACTATAGCAAAGCTAATTAATAATGAAACGACAAATTTATAAATATCAATAAAATTCAAAATTCTAATTTCATTTGAAAGAGTTATAATTAAATGAAAAATTTAGTAAATGAATATAAAATTGAAAATAATAGTAAAATATACTCATATACATCTCACACTCTATCTGTGTCTGTCTCTCACTGTCCTTCTCTCCATATCTATATTCCATTGTATGGCTATCTTCCATTCTCTCTGTCTGTCTGCCTCTAACCTTCTCGCTCACTTCCTTTGTAAGCTTACCATTTGTGTAATTAATATTTACCTCTCATTGTTTCATTTATGGTCTCCCCAAACTTTTGTGATTTCCATTTTTATTTTACTTTTTGCGCCTTGCCAAGGTTGATTGAAAGAGGTGGTATGGCAGCCTCTATGCTAATGGCGCCGTCTACTTAATAACGTATATAAATGATTGAGCAGGGCGACGGGCTGAGTCGATGGCTCTCCCTCTCTCTCTCTCTCTCTCTCTCCCTCTCTCTCTCTCTCTCTCTCTCTCTCTCAATATCAGTCAGAATAGGTTTTTGTCTCTTTTTCTTGCCTCCACACTGCCTACAGGATATCTGCTAGTCGTTCACATTCCACTTGACTAGTCACGCTTGTGCTTTTCGCTTTGCTCTCATTTCTTTTCTGACTTTTTCTTGCTGCTGTTGTTGTTGTTGTTGTTGTTGTTTTGCTTTTGACGCAGACTTACAAATTACGCACTAATTAAGCGGCTTCTGCTGCGGCCTCGACCATTTTTCAAAGTCGTTCGTTCACTCAAGGCTCAAGGACCTGAAGGACAAACACAAACGCAAACACAAACACAAACACACACTTACAATGGCTCAGACTGTGGGTCAGCGCGACTTTGGCTTATGCTGATCAGAGCTTGCAGCTTGGCCCACATTAGGCGACAAAAGTTAATGTGCATAATTAATTTGCTTTTGCACTTTGTCGAGGCTTCATTTTGTTTTATTTTTTCTTCATCTTCTTCCTGCTAGCCGTTGCTGGGCTTTGTTGCTCCTGCCGCTGCTGCTGCGGTTCGAGCATAAATCACATTGAAGTGAGCTGTCAACGGTATTCAAATAGCTACTCTTTGTCCAACAAAAAAAGGAGCTGCAGAGGTAATTGGGAAAGACAGAAAGAGAGAGCGAGAGAGAGAGCGAGAGAGAGAGAGAGAGAGGGGCGTGGCTTGGCAATTAAGCTACCAAGTTTGTGCCAAGTTTGTGCGCGCACATGAAGTCACGATAAAAGCCGCAGCTGCTGGCAGCCAGCAACGACGAATTCATCATACGCACTGTGTAACATTTTTAATTGGCTGTGAAATTAAATTTGAACCCACGCACACCTGTACACCTGCACGGCAGCTACCTGGCGGTTAAAAGAGCCGGCTTGCATGGCCACACACTACGCTAGGCTGGCAAGGGCAAATTCAATTCGTGCACAATAAACAGCTTCATTTGCTGAATTTACTACGAGATAATTGAATAGCTGCCGCTGTCGCAGCCAAGCCGTAAGACACAAATAATAAAACAAGCAGCGAAAGACTCCCACACACACATACATGACTCGTCTAACATGCAAATACCAAATTCAATAAACTCAATGCCAGGCAACAAATAGACCAAATTATTGCCAAACAAACAGCCAAAACTCCACTCAAGCCACTTAGGGCCTACAAAAAAAAAAAAAAAAAAAAAGAAAAAGAAAGAAAGCATTCCATTGCGAATGTGTTTCCCATTCGCATTTGGCAAGTAAATTGAACGACAAAAGTGCGTGCAATTGGCAAGGCATATTGCGAGCCCAAGTTCCATTTACCCACCGATAGATTTTCTCCATCTTCTTCAGCGTCTTTTGTGGCCATAAGTTGAGGGGGTCGTATGCGTGATGTGAGCACATTTCGGCGGCAAAGCCAAGGACAGCCAGACAGCACCAGCAGCAGCAGCACACACGTACGTAAGTAACGGTAACTGTAAATGTAACTGTGACGGTAACTGTAACTGTAACTGCTGCCATTGAGCCAGCCTGCGATGGCATTTTTAGTCAAACGCGTTTTGAAAATTTTGCTGAAGACATGAAACAAAGGGCAATAATGAAATATTCTTAGATCATTATTGTCGGCAGTGAGAGAAAATGTGTTCAAATTAGCTGGAATTTATTAAGTTTCAATGAGTTTAGAACTCCTATCAAGTTTAAACGGCTGTTGGCTAAGAGAAAGTTATAGATTGAGACAACGAAGTTTATGGACTTTGGCCAAGTGAAGATGACAACTTGATATTTGTTATGGAATCAGAGCAGAGTAATTATATAGATATTCATATAAGATATGATATGCTTGCAGAACTGCAGCTTTAAATCAGCTCTACACGACTGCACTGTTTCCACTACTATTAGTAAAGCTATCCCATTATATTTACTTATCAAAAATGTAGCCAACGCTTGGCTTAAAGCTCCTACTCCCCCATGACATATGCTCTTAAAAGAGCTTATAATATATATAAATAAATAGATATTGCTTCTATTTAATATTTGATAATAATAAATTTATTCAGACTAACTTGTTCATAGCTTCATCATAGACATTTCCCAGCATTCTCAGCCAGAGCATCTGCAAGAGAAGAAAAATATGAATATTATTCATAAAAATCCAAACATTTCAAAGTTTAAACACTTAAAGCCTAAATATGCCTCATTTCTTTTGTATACATAAACTGAAATATATCAGAAGACTTTTGGCGCTCGTCATTTGTTTTTCTTTTCGCTTTGCTTTTTGTTTTGCAAACATCTTGGCGCTTTGGTGTCTTTCGACGCAGGCCTATTAATAAATTTACCAACTGGGAGTTAACGCTTAAAGTCAGCTGACCAAAAGTTGTTTTTTTCGGGCTGAATTGCGGCGCATTTATCAGGCGACGATACGGAGCGCTTGACGCTGTTTAAGCGCTGTCAAGGGATTGAAATTTGGCAGCCTCTGTGGCGTACTAAGAAAGACACAAAAACACGTTGTCTTTTGTCGAAAGTGAAAGATTTTGATTTTGTTAAGGGCATATATAGAGAAGAGACTGCTATAATATATGTATATATATAACATATATAAATTGATATATATATCAAATGCAACCAGTTGGCCTTAAAGCTCTTTTGCTTGCAACTTGTTGTTGGTTCATAAATAATTTAAATAATTTACACGCTTACTTAAACGTTTGCTGGCGCTGCCACTGCGTGCGCGTGTGTGTGTCTGTGTGTGCGTGTGTCTGTGTGTTGTGCATACCACATTATGTGGTTCATTGGTTTGTGCCACACGCCGCGTTGCATAGCAATCAACTAGGACCGAGTTGATGCTGCTTTTATAGTTAACTAAAGTGAACTCAGCTAAACTTTTTACTACAGACACACACTCACACACACTCACACACACTCACACACACCCACCCAGCCACACACACGCACACTCGTTGCTGACTGCTGTTGGTCGCTGTGGTTTTGCATTTTCATATCACGCTTAAATATTTTACAACGATTTTTAGCTGTCGCCTCGCTCTTGTTCATATTCAACCCCCCTCGCTGCACCTCTGTCCCACCCTCCTCTCGCCTTCTCCCTCCCTCCCTCACTCTATTTATATGCATATGAAGGACCAGCTTGTCCCGGCTTTCTATGCACATATGTGAGCAGCCTGTAAACTATTCTCAATAACTGAGTTTTGTTTTTTCTTTCTTTGTTGTTTGCTGTCCGTGGTCCACTTTGAGCTGGCAGCTTCAAATGCATTTAATAATTTATTGAATACTAATCTATATACATATATATTTCATGTTCCATATGCATATAACTTGACCACATGTGGCTTACAACAGCTAAAACTTTAGCTGATAAGCTTGGGGGCTTTTCTCTTTCTTTTTTTCTACTTTTTTCCAGCTTAACTTTTAGCTACTTTTTAGTGCAATTTCTAATGGAGATTATGATGTGTGAATGTGTAAATATATATATAACTTTAAAGTAAGTAAATATAGCTACTTCATGAGTATATTTATTCTGTTACTAGTCAAGTTGCATCTTCAAGCTCTTCTATAGAATTAGCAAACGTCATTAAGTTTGCCTTGCAGACTTTACTTTATTTAACATTTATTATAATAATTAATCGTTAAGCTAATTTGCCTAATTAACAGCTAATAACAGTCGGCATAGCTTCAACTTTAAGTCTGAATAAAACTGCATTCACATGCCACAATTAATCATTGAAATGTACTCTATACTCAGTATTCGATAAACAAGTTGTTGCTTAGAGAATTCGTTTTCAGTTGCTTCAACTTCACGTTTGACTCTTTCTGCTGACACGCAAAACAAGTTGCAATAAATCCACCTAATTATCGACTAGCAAATGCCCTAAAAGGCTGCAACAACGAGCATTAAAGAGAGTGTTTGATAGCTAAGAGCATTTTGTGTGCATTTTACAGGGTATATTAATGGACAATCGCTGATGTCATGAGACACAAAGAGCGCGATTTCTCTTTTGATAGTCAAAGACTTCTTTGGGCACTTTTACATACACTAACTTCGGGCATATGCGAATGTTGTATTAATATAAAATATTAAAAATAATTTTTATTATTTATTTTACTATCAAAATATCACCAAAGCTAATTATTTTTAGTTCTCCGGCAAAAAAAAAAGACTTTCAGCAAGAGTATTTAGAGTACGTCATATGAGAGAGTGTTATTTTTTCAATCAAGTTCCACATTTTGAGTATCGCGCTCTCACTCGCTCTCTCTTTCTTCCGCTCTAAGTCAGCTGCTATGGCTGAGCATTATCTAGTCCAGTCTACGTTGAACCCTCTTGCCGGTCGAAAGGTCTTGAGTGTTCGAATGTTTCGCATCGAAGCGAAAGCCGGTAGTCGGGGTTGATAAGGCCAAGCCAACTGCGCTGTATACAACTTAGATAAGACTATACAAGTCTTATTTGAACTAAGAAGTGTTTACGTGCATCAACAAGAATACAACATTAATTGTTGCTTAAATATTTCTATATAAATAAATAATATAAGGAGTGCGCGGTCAACTTAGGTTGATAAACATATAATTTGTTATATATATTTTCGATTTTCGATATTTATTTTCATTTATAATTTCATTTCTTTTGCTATTTTTATTAAAGTCAAAAGTAATTAGGAAAATTTTTTGTTTGCAATTTGAATGGGTTCCACAACATGCGTCATTCGCTCTCTCCCTCTCTCTCTCTCTCACTCTCTTAGCTGGCACACTCTTAACCTCTCTCTAGCACTGCCTCTCTCAATCTACCCTGTAAGCAGTTTTGTTTACGGGTGGCAGTCCGGACTCTGCTATGCCTAGCCCTCAAGAATTAGGTATCGGCGTTGCTGTCCTAAATCTTATCATCACATTTTTCCTTTGGGGAGCGGCATGCAAAAAATATACAACAACAAGTCAAGAAGGTAAATTTCTTATATAATTAATTTATTAATTAATTAATTAATTAGTGTTTTAATCTCCATATGAATTTACTGTAGTTTACGGAGCCCAATTTCGCTGGGTTATCGCCTATGCCCTTTATGTGTTAGCCAACGCCGCACTCCTGGTGCGCCTGGTTAAGAAAGATCTCTTGGTCATCAAAATTTGGCTCCCTATTACCATCATTTTATTGGTATTCAGAGTGATTAACTTTGATTATCATAACATTATTGATTTGCCCATCAATTGTAAGTAAAATCTACACCTATTTATCATTTGTAATTTATCTAAATTATCTCTGGTAGTATATTTGTTCGCCTCGCTTACCATAATGGCATATGTGCACTCAAAGCTTAAGGAGGAGCTGACAGCACCGAAAGCCCCACCGCCAGTTCCACCAACGTTCCATAATTTGAGTCAACCAATTATGCCCAAGTCAGCTTCCAATACGACAACAATTCGAATAGAAACCAAACCAGCTTCAACACCTCCACCGTCAACTACGAACTGGACAGATCCACCGCCAACTGTGGGCTGGCTAGATGAGCGCAATAATGCCCAGCATTTGCCTAACTGGAATCAGGCTACGAACAGTGTCTGGCAGCCTGCACTGCGTCTCAATCTGAATGAGCCTGCAAACGAATTTATACCAAGCGCACCTGAACTAACTACCTCGGATTCAGCTGAAGACCAAACCAAAACTTTCCATTTTCCTTCCACTTATAATAAGAACTGATCGAAGAAAGTACAAAGTGAAACAAGAATCTCAGTGAATATATACTCTATGCAGTCTACAAACTTTGTCAACTCGAAAATCAAAGATTTAAGCGTTTATAATTGCATTTATTTACAGAAAATTAAACCAAAATGTGCTTTTAGTAGTCTCAACTATGGAATACTCTAACTAATTTGAGAATTTTATGAATCTCATTGTGAATTATTGTGTGCAATAATAAATAAATATGAACAAAAATATATATGTATTTGAATTTTTGTAATTTTAAACTAGATATATTAATTATAATTTAAACTATTTAATTTGCCTTTAAATAAATTTTTTTGTTTCATTAACAAACATTTTATTTAATGTTTAGGAATATAATAATAAAATATAATATATTAGTATATTGATATTGAAGGATATTTGCTAGTCAGTTATACCCGATTAATTTGTTTAAATTATTTATTTATATTAATTTTAATTAAAGCAATAAATAATTAATTAAAAATGTTCTCTTTAATCTAAAATTTATTTATTTTAATTAAATTTGTCTGATTTTTAAATTCATTCATAAAAAATATTTTGTATATTTCCGCCAAACACTTAGCATTTATTTTTGCTTCTTATTTATACACATATATAAATAATGATGCTATTTTTAGTTATTGAGCACATACATATGTATGTTATATGTACGAAATTTGAATGGAGTCCACACGATTCGTGCTCATCTCGCTGTCCACCCCCACCAATTAGATGACAGTCTACATTGAAATCCCTTTCTCAGCACATCGTCTTCTTCCTCATATTTGAATACTAAAAAATGTCCATAAAAATTAATAATCCCAAGAAGTTGGGCATTAGCGTAGCTGGACTCAATATTTTCTTTACAATGATTGCATTGGGCATTATGATGAGAAGATCGGATGTATTGGACGATAGTGGTAAGTGAATAACATAGTTAATTTATATATAAAAATATAAATATAAATATATCTATAGCTGACGCGCCATCGTATTGGCCATGGATTATTGTATACAGCCTTGACTTGCTGCTCAATGCATATCTCTTGTGGTGCATGTTAAAGAGAGATCGCAAAGGCATCGTCATCTGGCTGCCCATTACAATTGTCTTGCTTGTTTTTCGCGTGTATAGCGATGCGACTTATGGATTTTTGGATCTAATTATTACAAGTAATTTCAGTAATTTATATATTCTTTTTTTTCTAAATTTTAAATTGCATTTATCTTTTGCTCTCCCGAAAACAGTATATATATTCATCTCGATTATACTTATGGCAATTGTGTACTATAAACTGCGACAGCAGTCATTGACGATAATTGCACCGACTCTGCACACAGTTATCACAGAGGTGACAACTACAAAGACAATTGTCAAACCCGTTACAGAGGAGAGTAATAAAGTGGCTGAAGGCGGCGCTAAGCAGTAGAGCAACATATGAGTTTCAGTGAATCAGAATCAGAATCAGGCATTTATAATTGAAATATAAAAAGTCTAGAATGAAACAAATTAGTTTAAATAGACTTCATGTTATACATTTAAACAACTAAATATATTATTTATATATCAAACTAAATTAAATATTTTAATTATTAAAATCGTTCATTGATTGTGTAATGTGCGGCGGCCACATGTTGAACCAGTTGAGAGAATGCTTAGCTATAAATTGAGTGTAAATCGTACAACAAATTGAGATCAACGGCAAATGCTCTCATCACATAAAAACTGAATGCACGAACTGTTGAACAACCTGTCACTGCTCTGATAACCAATGCATAACTTTCGATTTCAACTCTATTGATAACAATAACTGATAGTTGCCATGATAAAATCAGCACAGATAACACTAGTGGAAGAGGCGGAGGGAACATTGATTGTGGGAGAGCAGGGGACAATGATTAGAGCCAAAAAGTGGAATATAAAACTGATTACTCAGATATACGTACCCAAAAAAAGATACAAAACTGCGCTTATAGACTTTGAGATACCCTAATTGCAATTGTTTAATTACATTTTCAATTTGGTTTATATTTTCAATAAACATTTGTTTAAATAATTATTAAAATTGTCGTTTTTTATGCATTTTTTTACTCTTTAATTTTGTGTACCTATTATTTAATAAGTAGCGTACGCTATTTGATTTGCATACATATTACTTGTGTTGCGAATGGATTCCACAGCACGCGCCACAACCAACAGTTTCTCTCTTGCTCTCACATGCGCGTGCTCTTTCCCTCTCTCACTTTCATGCTTGACTGACCAACGGAATACGTTGAGCAGTCGACGCTGAACTTTCGTTCAGGCTGAACGTTCTTAGACTCAGTGCAGGTAAGTCAAGACGGCGTTGATAAAAGTAATACTAACATATGCAAAAAGACAATTGTAATATTATTTTTTATGTTTTTTTTTATAAAAACTTATTTTTTTTATATTTTTTTTTTATATTTTTATACAACATTTTTTGTTTATTCATATAACTTGTCTATAATTTATTCAACATTTATTTATATTTCATTTTTGCTTATTCACACATTGCCAACAATTTGAATAGGTTCCACAGCTCTCCCACTCTCCCACACTCTCTCCCTCTCTCTCTCTCTCTCTCTCTCTCTCTCTCTTTTCATTTTCTCCATTTATGTCTTAACTTTGAACAAACATTTAATTATTGCCAAAATTTGCTTTAGCAATGGATAAGTCCAAGGAGGTGGGCATTTTGATTGCCGTCATTAACATTTGTTACACATTTTACTTACTGCCCATAGCCATAAATACTTTATTAGCAATAGAAACGAAAGGTAAGTAAATATTAACTTCTATGCATATATATATATTCATATGTATTATCTTTATATTAGACCGACGGCCCGACTTTCTATGGATGTGCTTATATTGCTCTAATATCTTGGTTAATTCGTATCTCTTCCTGCACTTGATAAAGAATGATCATTTTGCCATTATCATATGGTTTTTTTGCACCGTTGTCTTCCTCATATTCCGGAGTTTTAGCATTATAAATATTGGCGAAATTGATATGATTATTAATTGTAAGTGCAGTTTTCATTCAAATGTATATATTTTTTATATAATAACTTAGCTTTTTTCCCGCCAAAACAGTTTATATATTCATCTCCCTTATTATAATGATAATTGTTTACCACAAACTACCCGAGAAGAAAAGGAACGCCATACCAGTTCAGACAACTATGAGCCAACGTGCGAGAACAACTATCGCCTGGAGAGATCCACAGAGTAATGCTCATCGCATTGGAGACGAGAGCATGTGGCATAATCCACATAGTGGCTGGAAGCCAGAGCTCCAATTTAACTGTGATGAATCAGCGAATGCAACGTCACTGCCAACTACTGATTCAGCTGATAACCAAAGCAAAACTTTCGATTTCAACTCCTTCGATAACAATGAGAGGGAAACGTGTTGTGATGTCACTCATTGTTGCTCCGATGAAGTCAGCGTGGGTGGAACTAGCAACGATTGTGGAGGAGCAGAATACAATGACTGTGGAGGAGCATCAGACAATGATTGTTGCTGCGATTCAAATGATTAGAGCATAAAGTGGAACGTAAATACTCGAAATACTCGAATACACTCACTTCGAGCACTAAAGATAACGCCCAAATTTCTGTATTGAAACATTTACGATAAGGCTTACAATGTGCTTTATGTGCCTATATAGACTATAAGATACGCTTTGAAACTCAACAAACTATTATACCTCAGATGAAAAGAATTTCATAATTAACTATATGTAATTAAAAGCCAATTGCCATTTATATTTTTTTAAATTTATACTACATGTTACAAAATCTTTTTACTCTATTTTATTATAATAAACGATGTTAAAGATATATATATCTTTACACTGTATTTCGTGTTATATAATTAATTTATTATATTTGATCAAAAAATAAAGTTTTAAAATAATAAAATAAATATTTTATATAACATATTTTTATATCTATTTATTCATTTCAAAGTATTATTAATATAAAATAATTAGTTTGAATATTTTGAGTATTGTGATTATTATTTATTTATTAGTATTATTCATGTAATCCTATTTATTTATTATTATTATTAATTTATTGCTACTTATTATGCTCTGCTTTGCTGAGAGCATACGCACGTCGGCTTGCTGCCGCTCAGGCTATGCCCACACAGCATGTTTGTTGTTTGCTATGCGAATGGATTCCACAGCACGTGCTCGCCGCTCTCTTTGCGCGCTCTCTTGCAGTATAGAGCGCTCTCTCACGTGTATGCTGGCTCGCCTGCCCTCTCGCTCTCTCTCGCATGGCTGACCAAACAAAATGTACGCCAGTCTACGCTGAACCCTCGTTCTGGGCGAGCGGTCTCGGGTTCGGATTCGCGTTTGTTTATGTCATAAGAGCGAAATTATTCGCTCGCAGTTTATACACACATACACACACACACACATACACTCACACACCCACACAGACACAAACACACATATACACTGCCGCCTGCCAAGATGAGCAAATATTTGGACTTGGGCCTTGGCATTACAATAATCAATGTCTACTATTCGCTATCATATTTTCTAATGTGGTGCGTGGCGCTGCAAAAAGCCAGCGACGATGGTAAGTAATGTATATATATATATATATATATATATACATATGTATATAAAAACTATATATATAATCGATTTTAATTGATTGTTATACACTTACATATACATATGTATATATATAATTAATTGACAGCTGTGTTTGTGTTGCGTGTTTCGGTTTCTGTTTCTGTTTTTGCTTCTGTTTTTGTTTCTGTTTTCGTTTCTCCCCTATAGACCGTGAGCCAATTGTTTGGCAAGCCGTTTACATGGGCAACGTGTTTCTCAATGCGTTTCTCTTCTTGGGCCTGCGTAAGAGAGATCGCTGGTCGGTCATCATTTGGTACTCTCTGACGCTGGTGTGGTTTGTGCCCAAGCTATATGGCCATAAACGGGGTTGTCACTTGGACGCGCGCGGTTCAACGTACCGCACTATCAATCTGATAATGGAAAGTGAGTGAGACATGGCGACTATTGAATACACTAACTCAACTAATCGAATCACGTACTTTCTCTCAGCCTATGTGATTGTATCATTTGCTGTCATGGCTTTGGTTTATGTGCATTTGCCCAAAGAGTTGCCTTTAACTAAGAAACGCCGCAGATATAGCTCAAACGCTCATGCTCAGGATGTACAAATGGTGGAGTTGAGCTCAAATGTGGGTGCCAAAGCACCCTTAGCGACTGCCGAAGTGGACGATGACCTGGATCAATGCCAGCCCAGCACCAGCACCAGCAACGGCGGAGGCATGCAACAAGTTAGCACCATTGAAATTCATCGAGCCACGGACCTGGATGATGATTAGCATATTGTATAAATTTCTATATATGTATATATATATATATATACACATATATTTCTGTATATATATATATGTATACATTTGTATTCTTAACATTCCTGCACAATATCAAGTGTTCGTCACAAATTTCTGATTCGTTCCACATATGTTTAACCTACAGACTTAATATATGTATATATATATACATATAGACACTGACACATACACAGAGACACTGACACATATATACTTATACATATTATGTACTTTAAATTGTTAAGTTTTTCTTAGATTAGTATATGTATTAGTTGGAATGGGCGGTGAGACAATAATAATAAAGAATCAAATCATGTAAGAGTGATCTCGTTGAGAGTGCTCGGCTAGCTGATACCCTGTACAATGCACACAACTGTTGTTTTAATTACTGAAGGCTAATTCTCTATGTAGTGCATAAAATTTGACAATATTACTGCAAAAAACGGTAAGTATTATATATAGTATCAGATTTATAGACTTCTTATCCCGATATTTATCGATAACATGCTAATGGCAGGAGTTATCGACACAAAATCTACAAAAATTTTATTTCTTAAGGCATTCAAGAATACTTATATCAAGAGTCAAGTCCGTAGCTCCTGTAATTACCGAGATCCTTGAGGTAAGACAGACCCACATTTGGAAAGATGAGTCAGCAGTTGCAGAGATATGACAATCTCAACTCAACTCGTTTTTAGATAATTAATATAAACTTGAAGCTGTCTTTCACGCTCATCTGCTGCCTAATAGACATACCTTCAGCCTAAAATAGCATACCCCATCTGCATTACAGAGTATAGAATCAACTCCAAAACTTATGATTACGAAAGAAAAGAACAAAAATTAACCAAAACCAAAGCAGCCAAACAGCTAAATGAAGATGAACTTGACTAACTTTTTGATAACAGCTTTCTCAGTTTTTTTTCTTCTGTTTGTTGTTGTTGGCCTGCTCAGCACGCATTGCTGCTGTTTATATTGGCCAAGTGTACAACATTGAGCAAAATTGGGTTTTTCGTAGCAAAAGCGTTCGATTGAGTGTGTCAATAAATTCCTGCCAGTCGCCCAAGTGCAACACATTTGTCCGGCCATCAGCGATAAATAGTTGGCCCACGCCGAAGCAACCCAGCCCACCCACTCCGCCGCACTCCTTTCGCCCAATCAACCGGTCTGGTCTGGACTCTCTGGAGCTTTTGTTGCTGCCAAAAAGTTTCGTGTGAATTTAGTGCGGCTCATTAAGCTGACCGTTCACGTTGCACGTCCTGTCGTTGAGCCCAAGTCCTGAACGTCACTCACTCATGTGTGTAGTGTGTGTGGCTATGTGTGTGTGTGTGTGTGTAGCAATGGCTTTTCGTTACCAACTTCATTATGTGCCAATGATGAGCAGGAAATTGTTTGCGCCATTGTCATTCGCAATGTCATTCGAGCAAATGGAGAGCGAGTGCGAGCAAACATTTCATCCATTTTGCCATTTGTCAAACTTTCCTTATTTATCTATATATATATATACATACTTATACATATATATATGTATATTTGTCGTGCTTAAAATGGACGCGCTCTCATTAAGTAAATTAATGCTGGGTATATATTCATTAAAAGTGTCAAAGTGCGCACATTAAAATATCATCTAAGACGACAACCGAAAGCAGGCGAAGCCCAACTTTTTATACCTTGCACGCCATTGACAAGACCTAATGAGGGTATATTGGTATTTGTGAATAAGTATGCCAAAAGGAGAGTGAATAAAGTAGAGTTTGTCTATACTTAATTGGAATAAACAGCCCATCGAATTAACTCTGGCCATCTATGTCTGCGGCTAGCTGCCTCTTGGTCTATCGATAACTTTTCTAACTCTTGATCAAAAATCTATCTCAAACTCGAATCTTCATATGTGGCATATATATAATGTTCTACAGATATCTGCCCAACGTTTCAGGATGAAATTGATTATACAAAAGATTTAAATCTGTGTCTTGGCTCAACTTTGATAATCATATCATAATTATCACTTCATTTCCTATTTAGATTCTATAAAATTTTATCAAAATCAGACAAGCTTTAAAATTATTCAATACAGGGCATCTTCTAGTCGCTCACTTTTAATCTCCAGCCTTTCTGCTTGTTTTGGGCCATGGGTTTTAAGGCTTCGACTTTGTCGCGTCTCGATTTTTATGCACAAAACAAACATTAAAGACGCATAAAATGTTGACGCAGCGCAGCTTTGTTTGCTGCCGTTGCTGCTGCTGCTGCGGCTCATAAAAGGAATGACACACACACAGACACACACACATATTTATAGTGCATGTTGTCTTCTGGCAACTCATAAAACTAAACCGCAATTCATCAGTAAATTCCTTCAATTTTTTTTTCTGGCAATTCTTGTTGTTGTTGTTGTTATGCTACATATGTGTTGTTATTTCTAGCTGTTTGTTGTTATAACTGCAAATAATTTAGTGCGCTGCCTGAAAATATGCTAGAGTTTTATGTGGCCATAAAATGCCAAAAATTGTTTTTATTATATGTAATTATTATGTTATGCATGCCTCCCACTGCCAGCACGCCTCGCGCCTTTCCCAAACCACACACTCTCGCTCCCACTCCCACTCTGACAAGTTTATTGCCATTGGCATAAAGTTCACTGTGAAATGAACTGTTGATGCGAGCATCACAAATTTCGTATATCTTTGGCTTAGCCCCTGACACGTTCCGCTCTTAACTCTTGGTCGATTGTCAGTGCTTGGCCATTTGTGTAAGCCAAATTATGAAACATTTTACGCTCAACTTTTAGCCATTCGAAACAATGACAAAAAGTCAACAAACTTTTAGTTCAATTGCCCCTACGTACAGCAGCCAACATAAAATGCAGCACGTTTGCTGCAATCGAGGGGCGATTCGAGTCGACTCTCCCCGACTTTATGTCACGCATTGTAAATGGCAAAAGCTTTCTCCATCTTAATGCTCCACAGACTGCAAACACACACACACACACACACTCACCCACAATCTGTGTTACTTTTGAATTGCAGCGCGCTACGTGCTGCGAGGGTTTTTGTCAGCTGCAACTGCAACTGCTGCAATTATTGCTGCTGCTGCTGCTGCTGTTGCTGCTCCTCGTGCTGTTGCTATTGCATTAACTTTAACTTGCTAGCTCATTAGGATGATGTGCAGTTAGTATAGTTATTAAGCGCATAGCTTTCTAGATATCATTAAAAATAACAACCCTTGAAATAGCAGCGCAGCTTTAAAACTAAAAAACTCTTTTTAATTTCATATACTAAGCTGTAATGGAAAGAAGACATTGCTTTGTATGTGATTAGAATTTAGTTTTTTATTATACATGTAGCAAAAGTATCTCTCAAAGTAAAGTAAACTTCGCACTTCCCCGTTGAGTTTCACATTTGAATATTAATGTTTTCAGAGTCCTTCTCGAGGATTTTCTGTAATGGGTTGCTGAGTAGCTCTACATCAACTTCTCTTTATATCCATCTCAATCTCTAGATATAACTCTGACTCTAATTATCTCTGTTTCTACTTCTATCTATATCTCTAACTAAATCTCTATCGCCATCTTTATCTCTTGCTCTTACTCCTGCTTCATTAGATTATAGCTCTTTCTCACCTACCTGCAACTGTATCTGTCTCTCTATTACATTCTCTATCTCCATCTCTAGCTCTAGCTTCAGCCGTAATCCTAGCTCTACTGCCAGCTCCAGCTTATAGCTGTACCACTATTTCTACCTTCCATCACTAGATCTATCATCAGCTCAACTCTGCCTGCTCAGCGATCTATCTATCGACCTCTTTCTTTCTCTTGTTTGATTCTTTTCTTGCTCTTTCCATCTCAACTTCTTGTATCTATCTTCATTTCCCTATCTCCCTTTTCCCCAACAACTACAAATTGAACTGCATTTGACACGTCCATTTGCCATCTCTCTATCAGCTTTAGTCTCTGCTGTCTCTACACCCTCACAACATCCATCAATTGATATATATTTTCCCCAGTTGCGCACATTTTATTTAAAGTAAGTTTCCGAGCTGGAAAAACTCAATTGAAAATCACATAAAAAACGTAAAAGAAAATAAGTTGAAATGACAAATGCAGCAAAATCTTGTTGTTTATAGCCTAAAACAAAACCAAAGAGTTTCCCACTAAAACAAAGTCAACAACGGAATTGCTAATACTCTATATCCTTCTCTCTCTCTCTCTCTCTCTCTTTCTTCCATTCTCCTCTGGCTGTCTTTACAGCCACTGAAATTCATTCAATGGCTTCGTTTTTCATTAGCCATTCAAAGAAATAAACTTAAATCAGTGCCACGCGTCGTATGCGTAATGTGGGGCAGGACTTCTTAAGTTCTTTGCCCCACGAACAATTGGAACAATCAAAGTTTTATTGTTGTGCAAATATTGAATAAGGAAATGTTAAAGTGCCAACGCCTTCAAGTGGGCGTGACCTCACATAAGCCACAAAGGCACCAGCGGACGGCTAGAAACTTAAAAGACAATCACACAAAAGCCAACACAAAGCATAAAAAGAAGTTAGCCCAACAGCTGGGGGAGGAGGGGGGAGCTCGGTCAGGGCGGTCAGGCTGGCCTGGCCGTGGCTGCTGGCCAGCAAATGAATGGACGGCGTAATAATTGCAGACGCCGGGACGCGTCCAAAATGTCACGTACTGGCAATAAACCGCTGCTAATTTACGATGGACCCCAATAACAAAGCTCGACTCGCCCAGCTCAAACGGAAATCAAATGGCAAACGAAGCGCAGGCCTCTGCTGTCTAAGCAGCCAGGCCAAGCCACTTGGCCACTTGGCCACTTCGAGCCGTTGATGCCCGATAATGTTGCATGGAGTGGCCTGGCCATGGAAGTCGTTGCGCCGTGTGGCACGTTACGGCAACTGCATAGAAATGGCCTTCAAAAACGAAACGCAAATATCGAAAATGCCAATAAGGGCCAACGCATAGTAGACTTGGCTTAATGCGCATTAGATGAAAGACGCACAGGAAATGGCATAAAAAAAGACTAAAGCAGAAGGATGGAAAAAAAAGAGAGCCAAGAGTGCTGCAGCGTGGCGCGACGGGCAGATACCCTAAAAAGATGGTAGATAGTTGGGGCATAGGCTCAATAAATATTTAAAGATCATATTTCACAATTATCTAGAGATTTGGGACTATTAAAAATACTAAATTGATTTTATTTTACAGAGGTTTTTTAATAGATTTCTTAAAGCTTTTATCAATACTTGAGCTACACGTTCCATACTTTACACTATATCTATATGAGGGAAAAGACTTTCCAAAATAATAATATATATATAACGTTATTATCTAGCCGAATTATATACATATATATACAGCTTTAAACTGCCTTTCCTGCCACCTCACCCAATGCCAATATACCCCATTTAAGCACTCATCCAGAGCTAACTAGGGTATTTCTTGAGAGGAACAACGCATACAAAAGCAAGCCAGCTAATGGGCATTCCGGGCCGGACCCAACCTGATTCGCACATTGCATTAGTCATATTAAAAACTGCTCAAATGCAAAGCTTTTCAGATTCGTATAAAATGCGGCATTGTTCAAAGTTGCAGCAGAATGGATGCTTTGAGCCAAGAGACTGGCCAACGCAGCTTCATTCAGGCGGAAAATGTAAACCAAAAAAAAAAAAAAAAAAAGTAAAAATATATTTTAATTTGAATGAGTTAATTGCTGCAGTGTAAAGGCGCAACAAATATCATGCAACAGTTCAGCTACAATTTTGTTAAGAGAAAAACACTTCGAATTCGAACTGGTTTCTCTTAAATTGAAGTCGTGTAGACTTTTACGCCGATTGGCTGTATAAGAGAGTGCCGCTGTGGCCTGTGGCAGGCGCAGGCGCTGCTGCAAGTGTAAAATGAAAAATCAGCTGCTGCTGCTGCTGTTGCTGTTGCCGCCGCTGCTGCTGCTGCTGCGGCTGGTGTTGCTGGTGCTGCTGCTGCTGCTACTGCTGCTGTCATTTAACAGCAAACGGCCACATTGAGGCAGTTTGTCAATAGTTATGCTTGGGTATAGGTTAAAGACGCATGTGCCGCCGACAGCAACAGGATCTACCTTAAAGACTGAAACTCTCAATTTCTAAAAAACAAACAACCAAAAATTGTGTTTAAAATTAATTACAAAAAAAAAAAAGGAACAAATAAATAAAATATTTAATAAAATCGAAAATCAAAAATATAAAAAATTCAAAGTTGGCAAAAGCTGAACAAAAGTGAAACACGCCCGCATAATTAAGACATAAAACCGTGAAATTAAATACAACAAAAAACCAAATACAAACATAAACACACACAGACACAGCTGCCGAGATTGTGGTCGCATTTTTTAAGGCTTGTTGTGGCGCGCTGTTATTGTTGTTGTTGCTCTTGTTGTTCTTGTTGTCGTTGTCGTTGTCGTTGTCGTTGTCGTTCCATCTCGTCTCGTGACACTCGGCATAAATATTTATGTTGACGCATTTACCTGCGGCGCTGCAGCGTCGCTAATGAAGCGCACGAAAATGAATGTGAAAGGACATAATTATGCTTATGTGTGAGTATAATGAATAAAAATTCAAATACAAATATATGTATATATATATGTATATATTTATATAATATTTAAAAGCAAGAGCAAGGTCAAGCCGAAGCGAACCACTTCAGTTGCCATAAATCCTTAGGGCAAACAGCATTCAGCCGAACCAAGTGAGGAGCCTGAGTTAACTTGAATTGCAGCAGCTGAGAAATTTTGCTGCATTTAATATGCTATTTATTTTCAAATTTGTAGCTGGCTAATGAGGTTTAGCTGCAAATGTGTGGTAATTAGTAGTTTAAGCTATTAAATTGTAGCTGTTAATGGCCAAGTCTATCTGTGCACTTAACTGGCTAATCGGCTAATTTATAATCTGGCTAATATGCCAATTACTATCTTATCATGCATAGCTCTTTATCTATTAGTTGGTAGTATATATTACTAGTAATTGAAGACTTTTAAGCATAAGTAACCATGAGCTATAGCTGTACTATATCCAGCATTGATAGTAGAGCAGAGATTGTCAAGTCTTATTCGTTGCTTGTCTATATATACGCAGGTCCGACGATCCCTCTGCCAGTTTCTCCTTCCAATCTTAAACTTTCTGTACGAAAACTTCCATATATTTTTATTTCTGTTGCACTTAAGTAGAAGTAAGATCTTGGACTAGCTATTTATATATTATATATTTTATATTGAACCAAAAACAATTATTGTATAATTATTATACTATAAATACTTATATATGCTTTACAAATTGGTATGAAAAACTTTTAATATAAAATACTATAAGCCTGCTATAGGTAATTCATATGATCGCCTAACATTCTTCCTTTCGACTATGATATAAATCTAGCCATGGCTCATAGTGCATCTGAACATCATTGACAATTTTGTTGAAGTACCAAAATCTAGATTCAATCCGATAATCAAATCAGCAGAATATAGAGCATAGAATATACAGTAATCCTATGCTGACTTCAAAGTAAGCTAAGCTGTAGCCCATGATGGATTTTCTCTGAAGTTCATAAAACTTAACTATATATCTAACTTACATACATACACCTTTACGAACAATCTCTCCGCACTTCATAGACCTTTTCCGAATAGAGTATTTTATGTTCGCTTAACTGCTCTCAACTCTTTCACTTCCAATTCACATTGAAACAGCTGCCAGCAGCAAAGACGAAAGAAAAAACATTTCAATTGCTTTTATTTTAGTATTTTTTCGTGCTTTTCCTTTTATTGCAATTGCAGTTGCTTTTGTTTGGTCCTGTTGTTGAGTTAATGGGATTTTGTCTGGCCGTAGGTCTATGTATCGGCGCTGGTCATAGTTGTTTAGTTCAATAACGAAACTCCGCTCGCTGTATGATATGATGAAGTCGAAGTTGAAGCAATTAGTGGACAAACTTTATCAAAAGTTGCCAATGCGCTTGAGTGCAGTTCGCTGTTCGGCTGATGGGGCCGATGATTGTTTAAGTTTTTGAGTAATATTGAATGGATTCAATTGCAATTTCATAAATGAGAAAGAGAGATAGATATAGAGTGAGCCTCACTTAAGCAATTTGCACTCGTTCTATGACATTTGATTGCTCCACAGATTGTCATCCATTTGGCCAACTAAATTTAATATACATATTTAATTAAAACATTTTGCTGGGCAAAGAGCCACTGCTAATTGGCGCATTGTCCAGACTCGACTCGAAGTTGAACACAGCAAATAGAATTAAAAAAGCCAGATGGAGTACAGAGAGATAAAGGCTAGAGCTAAAGATTATGCTGACACAAATGACAACTAAATGGGCGGCTGGGGGTGGGGCATAGCTAACACTGCTGCGGGTCCCTCCTCACTCACTCTCACTCTCCCTCTCTCTCTCTCTCTCTCTCTCTCTCTCTCCATCTCTCTGTCTGTGGGCCTGTCTCTCTGTCGTTCTGTGTGGCAGCATAAAAAGGCGCTGCCAGTTGCAGGCATTCAACATACACAAAACTTTTTGTATATTTATTAGACTATGAATTAATTCAAGTGTGAGCGAGTGTGTGTGCGCCGACCGAGTATGTGTGTGTGTGAAAGGATTCCGAATGCCTCTGACTGTGGCTGCTAAGTAAGCGCGCGATTTTCGTACTATGCCCCGCAGCGAGCTGCTTGCAAACGTCAGCAAAAAATGTTTCCATTTTTTTTAACAGATTTTTTTTCCGATTTTGTATATATATGTATATACTTTTATATATTTTTGTTTTTTGTTTCTTCTTGTTTTTTGTGCTCGTCCTTTACATGTTGTGGCTGACAAGCGCCGCCGAGCCCGTCTTGTACCTCTATGCAGCACAGGGCATAAGCACAGAGCAAAAAATTTATGATGTAGCCTTGCCATAGAGAGCAACAACAACGACAACACCAACAACAACAACAACAACTGCAGCAGCTACAGCAACAACGAAGCGAAAAAACATCATTCGCAATTCAAAATTAAAAGCGATTCGCACAAGACAAAAGCAAAACTAGATGCCGAAATAGCATAAAAAAGATCCGAGCATAAAAAGCAGAAAATAAAAGTTAGCCCTGCGCAACGGACAAACAGTTAGTTGCATTTATTAATAGCCAAGGCAATGCATATGCTGTGGGCGTGGCTATGGGTGGGCGCTTACGCTCGGTCTCAGCGGCGATTACCTTGACTATGAAAATATTTCTCACACATGAGCGCTGCTTGGGCGCATCGCCCTGTCTCTGCCGCTGCCGCTGCCGCTGCGAGTTACTGCTCGCTGGCCTGCATTTCCCTTGTCCGTTTGGCAGCATTAACATTTTAGCCAGTCTATGCAAACCCAAAAGACACATATATGTATAAGCATATATATATATATATATATGTAATGTGTAAGCCAACATTGCAAACCTATTTTGAAAAGCTAATGCGAGGAAAGTTTCTAGAGAGCTCAAATGATGGCTTTGAACTATCTTTGAGCTGATTAATATATAATTTTGTCTCACACGGAATATTTAAGTTAAGTTAGCTAACAGCGGTCTGAGGCACATTTGAACCGCACGATTGGGAATTACCACTTTCAGTGGGATTTTGAGCCGAAAAATATGTTGAAAGTTGATTTAAGTTCAAAGGTTGCTTAATTTCTCTCTATGTTTATCACTTGCAACGCCTCGTTGTCTCAATTTGTGTTTCTTTCTCTCTCAGTTTCTCTCTCTTTCCAAGAGTCCAAGATAGGGAGTAATATCTTCGACTGTATCTCTCTCTCTCTCTCTCTCTCTCTCTTTGTCTTTTCTCTCACTATCACATTCACTTTTTCTCGATTTTTATCGCTCTCAATTTCTCATTTTCGCCCTCTCTCCTCTCTCGATCTCAGTCTCTCCCTGGCTGTCTCTCTCTTTCTCTATCTCTCTTTCTGTTGTTCTTCCTCTTTTTTTATCTCTCTCTCCTTCTATCTTTCTCGCTCACTCTCTCTTTCTTTCTCTTCCTTTCAATTTCCTTCTCTCTCTCTCTCTCTCTCTCTCTCTCTCTCTCTCTCCCTTTCTCTCAATCTCTCTCTATCTCTCTCTTTCTCTCTCTCTCTCTCGTTCTCTCTCTCTCTCTCTATCTTTCTCTCTCTCTTTCTTTCTCTCTCATTGCATCTCGCTTTCTCTCTCTTTGTATCACTAACTGTCTCTCTCCGCCCCTCTCTCTCCCGAAGTCTCTCTTTCGCCGGCTCTCTCTCTCTC
This sequence comes from Drosophila repleta, assembly GCA_018903745.1. Classification (NCBI taxonomy): domain Eukaryota; kingdom Metazoa; phylum Arthropoda; class Insecta; order Diptera; family Drosophilidae; genus Drosophila; species Drosophila repleta. The sequence goes on from JAEIGN010000497.1 coordinate 6,170,428, forward strand.
TCTCTCTCTCTCTCTGTCAATCTCTGTCTCTCTCCAATTTTCAATTCACAAATATTAATTAACAGCAACAACTTTATGAACAACCCTCGCAATTCACCTTAGCGGTTTGCTTAGTCTGTGTGTATCTTTCGCTGCCTGCAACCGCACACAATTCTAACACACACACACACTCAACCACCCACACGTCCACACACACACAGACTCTCGCACACACTAACACTGATGAGTGGCAGTGTTTGTTTAGTGTTTGTTAGATTGCTGCTTGGGTGGCTGCTCACCTGCCGTGCACCTTGACACAGACAAAGGTCACCTAATGTGTTGCATTCTACTGCACACAAAAGGGCAAGTGGCACAGCCCTCAGAGATGGAGATGGAGAGCGAGAGCGGAAGAGGGAGAAAGGCGACGGCACTCTGTGTGTATTAAATGATTACACTTATGCAAAAAGTCTGCACACCTGGCTTTATTGTTTTTTATTTTCACTTTTCTCTTTGCAAAAAAAAAAAAAAAAACAGAACAAAAGTTAGTTGACAAACTCAACTCGGCAGCTTTTAGCTGCGAAATGGCGGAGTTCTCAACTCCGAGCGAAACTCTCCGGGCGCCTCGTAGGGCAGACGTCGCTGCTGTTCCGGACGATAACCAATGGCAGGCAATGCCAGGGCTTGCAACAGACACACCAGCACCAGCAGCAGCAGCGGCAAAACTTGTTGTGTTCCCAGCAACATTTTGAGATGAATTAAAGCTCGTGGAACAGCAATTGGCGATAATCAATAGAGGCGGGCGATAAGAAGAGCCTGTCAGTTGGGGTCATTGCCAGATAGCTACGGAGATGGAAAAACACAAGCAGACAGAGAGAATGAGAAAGAGAGGAGGAAAGGTGTAGTTGCATAAGCGACTGCTACACTGCACTACAGGTGGAGCGCTCAGCAGCCTTTCATTTGTAATCTTTTTATTCAATTAAGAAAGGTCAGCTTGAAGTGTGCTACAGTTTGAAAGCTATTAGCGATTCAGCTTAGCTGACTTGAAGCGCTGCTACACTGAGCTACAAAAACTTTGTAGCTTTTGAGCTGAAAAGCTATTCATGTAAATCAAATTTTATAAAGCTAAATGAATACCTAGAATTCGAAGTTGATTAAAAAATGGAAGCTAAATGAATACCTAGAATTCGAAGTTGATTAAAAAATGGAAGAACAATAGCAGCTCTGCTACACTGCACTACAAAATTGTAGTTTATTACTTTGTAATATATAAAATATATTTCATAATATACAAAGGATATAGAAATTGCTAAATCAGCAAGAGCAGTGTCGCTCAAACTATGCTTACACAGCACGACTATATATAAGCTCATACTTATATATAGAGATCTGTTATTAAGGGATCTACTAGTGAAACAGTTTCTTGCCAGCTGCAATAGCTCTGCTTTAACAATATAAGAAACGACTTTTGTGCTCGAGTTACACTATCGTACATGATTTATGTACAACAATCTTATATCTTATCTTTCATTTCTGACTTAAGGGACTGAAATTTGCATTTATACAACAAGCCTAAAGTACAGGCTATAAATATCTCTTCAATTCATCAGACTTTAGTTATTTGCATAGCATAAAGTATGGCATAAAACTTATATTTCATTAAGTAATGTGTATAAGCAAGAGATGACAGAATTCCATGGTTAAGATATATTTTGTATGCTTAAACATCATTTAATAAGCGACTGTTTGTCTTCACACATCAAGTTATTGCCATAAATCTTGATTCAGTTAAAAAATTTAGCTTCAAACTTAAATTTGTTGTTTATTTTTTCCTTTTTGCAACTGTTTTTCATCGATAGCTAAATCATAAATTATATTAGGCGCACTTTAAAAATGTATTTTGAAGACTTTTGTCATTTTTTTCGTATTTTTTTTGCTTTGGTCACCAAATCAAATAAGCCCGCTTTTTGTTGCTTTGTAGACGCGTTTTTTGTCGTGGTTTTTTTTTTGAGTTTTTTAGTTATTTTGTTGTTGTCATTCAACTGACAGAGTCCGTCTCATTCCCGAACATTTCAGTTTACGTGTTAAGTGCTTGGCAAGCACGATTAAGGCGCTTTATCACCCGCAACAACGGCAGCAACACGAACTGAAACAAAATCAACAGCAACAGCTGCGACGCCAGCAGCAGCAGCAGCCAGAGCAACAACAGCAGCAACAAAGGCGCTTACGGCGAGCCTTGTCCCAGCAGCGGCAGCAGCGGCAGCAACAACAACTGTTTTAAGCACTCGCACATACATTGGCACGCCCACTGGGCGTTAAGTAACAAGCAACAACAAAAACAGTAACAGCAACAGCAACAGAAACAGAAACAGCAACAGCAACAAGAAGAACAAGAACAACATGCTGAGCACAATGACAACGCCAGCCACATTGCTCGAGTTTGGGGCAATTGGTGATGTCCCAAGCATTTTGGAAATAGAACTGCCAGCCATATTGTTCAACGAGAGCCTCTTCATTGAACTGAATGGCAGTCTAACACAGCTGGATGCTGGCGGCAGCGGCGGCGGCGGCGTCACCAACAACATCAACATCAATGGCACCACCAACGGCAGCAACATCAGCATCACCAGCAGCAGCAGCAATTACAACGGCAGCAGCAGCGGCTACAACAGCATCAACACCAACACCAGCAATGCAGGCGGCAATCTCACACAGTTGGAGGAGGAGCAACGTGTTGCCAACGAGCGGGCCGCAGCTGAGTTTTGGCTATTGGTCAAAATGATAGCCATGGCCGTTGTACTAGGCCTAATGATACTCGTCACCATTATTGGTAAGTAAATACCAATGCACATACAATTTCATATACTTAAGATAAGAAAAATGAAGAATATTAGACACGGGAAGCAACGACTGCCTCATACTCTGTTAGATTTCAAAGTCTCTCTCGGCCTTGACAGCCTTTACTACCCATTCTAGTTTGCCTCAAGCCAATATACCCTACTCTTACCCTCACATTCTTAGACTCCAGTCTTAGAGCAGTGGGTGTGGCATGCTGCCAGATTTTGTAGCCGTTAAATTATTCTCAAATTTATGCCGCCGTGCGGCAGGCGTTGCCATATCGTCCAAACTGTAAATGAAGTGAAATTTATGATGCAGAAGATTTTTATTGCGCTGCTTGAAAATTTTATTGATTTTTGGCTTACGAAAGATGATTTGCTGCCGCTGAACTTTAGAGCCGGAGTGGGTCTAAAACGGAGGCGTGGCATTTATGTGCTTAGAGTGCGCGCGCGTTTTAAAAAGCTTTGCGTTAAACGTCGCACTTAGCGACGAGCGGCAGCGAGTTGAGTCCTTGCCAGCCAAGGACGACAAAAGCAAACAAAGTTTAGAAAAAACGCGTTTTTTCTTTGTTTTTTTTTTATATATATAAAAAACTTTTCTTTTTTTTTAGAATTTTATGTTGTGTTTTTGATGTTGTTGTTGTTGCTGTTGCTGTCGTTGTTGCCATCGACACGTGAAAAGCTATTAAAAGCGCGCCAAGGCGTCAAATGGAAATTGTGCAAACAAACGCACACACAGGCACAGGTAGACACAGAGACAGAGAAAGATAGACACTGAGAGGTGTGTGTGTGGAGGGGGGGACACACGCGGCGTATGCGCAACATCCGCAGCTGTGGCAAGCGCTGCTGCTATGCAAATGCATCTAGCTAGGCACGAGCAGGAGCACTGACAAAAACGTTTTGATAAACTGCAGACAGGCGCACAACACAAGCAACAACAACAGCAAGAGACAACAGACCAGAGACAGCAGCAACAACAACAACAACAACAACAACATCTGCAGCTAGACAGACCGACATAGTTAGAGACGAGCATCGGGTTGACAGAGGCAAAAAGCTTTTGAATGCCGCCGTGGCAATTACAATTTGCCAAGTTGCATCATTTGCATCGCACAGAGAGATTGGCAAGCAGCGCCCTCCACACCCTAAGCCCCTCTCCCTCCCATTTCAACTTGCCCCAAAGGCTGTCGAAATTGAACTTGGCTCAGTTTGAGCAGCGAGCGTGCCTGTGTCTCTGTGTGTGTGTGATGGCATGTGCTATGCCATGCACAATTGCCTGCAATTAGAAACGTGCTGCGAAGCAGCTGATTGATTTTGGCATAATAAAACAGTTCGTCCACTGTCAGTGACTGCTTCACGTTGTCCCCATTTCAATAATGTTCAACTGCTGCTGGCTGCATTTTAACTCAATTGACTATCTCCCATTGTATGCACCACAAAAGTCGATTGCATTCATATTTAATGGCCTTCAATTGAACAATTAAAATGCATTTGCTTCAGCTAAGGCAACTCGATTAAATATTTAAATAGCTAAATGGGCGAAGGAAATTATTTAATATGTTTGAGAAACTAAAATGAATTTGAAGTGGAAATTCCAGCACTTTTATTATTAAAGAGAAGGCAGAGGTCACGGAGGGGCTGTCGTTGGGTATCAAAGAGCTGACTTACTATATTCCTGAACAGCAATAACTGATATGAATTATTGATAGCTATATGATTGTTTATTTGACCATCTTTATGCAAGCGAAAAAGTCCAACAAACAATATTGAATGATCTCAATGTGAAGTTAGAGTTAGCTGAGACTCTAAAGGGCGCCTTTTAAAAAGTTATTAAAAGGTTTAAAGGACGAAAAAGCTGAATGATTCCTATGAAATTTTCAGCTCAAACGGCTCCTTTATTCAAATCATTCTTTGTGAATACAAACAAAGATACCTATGCATAAATTCTAATATATAATATATTTATTTATTTATATATATATATATATGAACCGATTGCTGATAAACCTTTTTAATATATTCAAATATGCAGCCAAATATGCAGTAGAAACTGTGTTTACATAACTTTCAGCATAACAATTTATGAAAATATTTTATGAACTCAAAGTATGAACTAGAATTTCAACAATTCATTGGAAACCAGCTGCATAAAGTACTTTTCAGAATAGAATATGAATCTTATATGATAAAAGTTCTATGAGATAAAGTATACTATATAAACAAGACTGCCAATCTTTGAAGCAAACAAGCTCAAGCCTTTTAGCTTCAGCCTCGAGGCTAAGTACTTGCCCTAAGAGGAAACCAGAATGAAAACTAAGCTCGAATAACTCTTCCCATTAAAAATTGACTTCTTTAACCCGGCTACACTTCAAGTAATAGACAAAGCTAAACAGCATAGCAACAGTTTAACGAAATATCAAGACTGTGAATACACAATTCATATTTAGTATAAATAATATGCTTAATATTCATATCCATATATACATATATCTTCCATACCATATCTCTATACTATATCTCTCTACCATATCTCAACTATATCACATTCTTATTCCTGCCCTTCTTTGCAGGCAACGTATTTGTGATTGCAGCCATTATACTAGAGCGAAACTTGCAAAATGTTGCTAATTATTTGGTCGCATCTCTGGCAGTTGCTGATTTATTTGTTGCCTGTCTCGTCATGCCGCTTGGCGCCGTCTACGAGGTAAGTTGTTGTTGTTGCTATATTATTGCAGCTAGTTGTGCTACTGCTACTGCTACTACAACTGCAACTGCGACTGGGAGTGCTTTTGTTGTCGCTGGCAGTTGTTGCAACTGCTTGAAGCACAAACTTCATTACCCTAATGGAAACTTGGAATGAAAAGCGTGCAAATGAAATTACGAGCAAAGAGTTGACTTTGCCCCGCAGCAAGTGTCACGAACGAAAAGGAGACTTGCTCTATGTATGTGTGTGTGTGTGTGTGTGTGTGTGGGAGTATATATGCATATGTGTGTGTGTGCGTGTGTGCGTGTATGCGTAATGAGCCATTGCGCGTTGTTAATTGTTCGAATTGCGTCATCTCGCAGATGCAGTGGAGAGGCAATGACATAATTTAATTGCATTTATTCCCGCTGGCAAACACTGAAAATCCATGTCCTTGCATTCAATTCAATTTAGATAAGCAACGGCTGGATCCTTGGACCGGAACTCTGCGATATTTGGACGTCGTGCGATGTGCTCTGCTGCACAGCATCCATATTGCACCTGGTGGCCATTGCGGCAGACAGGTGAGTTATCGAGTGTGCGCGGTTATTCTCCTTTTAATTGTTGCTTGCTGCTTTCTGCTCTCTCTCTCTCTCTCTCTCTCTCTCTCTCTCTCTCTCGTTATATCTCTCGTTATATCTCTCTCTATTATTATCAATCTAAATCATATTAATCTATCACCATCTATCTCCATCTATCTCTATCTATATCTATCTATCTCTATCTATATCGATCAATCTCCATCTATCTCTCTCTATCTCCCTTATCTGTCCTATTTCTCTCTCTCTCTCTCTCTTTCTCACTCTCTCTCTCTCACTCTCTTTCTCTCTCTCCCTCACCTCTCTCTCGTCTGTCTCCCATCTCTCTCTCCCTCTCTCACACTCTCTCACACTCTCTCACCTCTCTTTCACTCTCTCTCTCTAACTCTCTCTCTCTCTCTCTCCAGATACTGGACCGTCACAAACATTGACTACAACAATTTACGTACGCCCCGTCGCGTCTTCATCATGATATTCTGCGTGTGGTTCGCTGCGCTGATTGTCTCGCTGGCACCACAGTTTGGCTGGAAGGATCCCGACTATATGAAACGCATCGAGGAACAGAACTGCATGGTCTCGCAGGATGTGGCCTATCAGGTAACACAAACAACAAGCCTTCCGGCACTCGCTTATGCCTAACTCTTGCTGTTCTCTCTTCTCTTTGCCCCAGATATTCGCCACATGCTGCACGTTCTATGTGCCGCTCTTGGTGATTCTATTTCTGTATTGGAAAATCTATTTGATTGCAAGGAAACGCATCCAGCGTCGCACACAAAAGTCCTTCAACGTGACGCTAACCGAGACCGATGTGAGTTCAGTTGACGGAAATCGGGTTTCGGGTTTACAATTAATTTGATCAATTTCTAGCCGGGGCATTGACAAATGTTAAATAATAAGCGCTGCGTGTACGTCGTAATGAAATTTGAGCTAAAAACCATGTCTTGTTGCCATAATGAGCGTGTCATTAACCGAAACGATAATGCGAATCCTTTGCTACCCATTAGGGCCGGGCCCAAATGAGCACTTGAAGCAGCCAAAAAGTTCGCACTCAACGATTTATGTCCGTGGCCGTGGCCGTGGGCGTGGCAAACGTGCGATTCACTCAAAGCTCCAGCTAGTTGTGTGTAGAGCACAAAATGTGCCCCAGGGGAACAACTAGAAATGCTTAGGACAGCTTCTAAATCAAATACACGAAAATAGCTAAAAGCGAATTGGAAATGAGGGAATAGACAGACAGAGAGACAGGGAGACAGCGAGACTGACTGACAGACAGCCAGAGTTAGTAAAGAGAGCTAAAAGCAGAGGGTCTGAGTGGAGTGGGGCATCTTTTAACTCTTTACCTTTTGCCTGTTAAACAGCGAGATATAATTAAATTTTGCAGTGCGATTCGATGGCGCGTGATGCGCCCAAGGAGCGAGCAGGTAAACGTCGCTTGCGCGAGAAACGTGAACAGCAGCAGGAGCAGCGCGAGCAACTGGAGGACACAGAAAACGAAGCTGGGCAACTGCAGCGACGGCCACGTAAACGAATTAAGATATGCTTTGGACGTAACACAAATACGGCCAGCATTAATGCCGGCACCGAGGGCGCCGTGGCACGTTCTGTGGCAGCCATTGCCGTTGACTTTGCCAGCCTGGCCATTACCCGGGAGGAGACAGAGTTCAGTACGAGCAACTATGATAACAAAAGCCACGCGGGCACCGAACTCACGACCATATCTAGCGATGCCGATGACGTAAGTAGCTGCTGCAACTGGAGACACTGAACGGAACGGAACGGAACAGAACTGAGCTAGTTATGTTACCTGTTACCTGTGCTCTGCTCTGCTCAGACCAGCTCATCCGTTCCAACTGCTCAGTTGTTTCAACAAAACGAAGCTAATTGTTTCTGTTTGCTTTGTGTGTGCACTTTTTGTCTTTGTCTTTCAATGCTTTGCTTTTTTCTCTCTCTCTTTCTCTTTCTCCGTCTCACGCCGTCTCACTCTTGTTCTCCCAGTATCGCACGAGCAATGCTAACGAAATCATAACGCTCTCACAGCAGGTGGCCAGCGCCGCACAGCAGCATCTAATAGCATCCCATTTGAATGCCATTACGCCGCTAGCACAATCCATCGCCATGGGCGGCAAGCCAACGGCTGCAGGAACCGGAGCTGGGGCAGCTGGCGGCAGTGGTGCGACAAGTCCCATCGCAACTACTGTTGGCAGGGGTGTGCTGGCTAGCATTGCCAATCCACACCAGAAGCTGGCCAAGCGACGCCAGTTGCTCGAGGCGAAACGTGAACGCAAAGCAGCGCAAACATTGGCCATCATCACCGGCGCCTTTGTCATCTGCTGGCTGCCCTTCTTTGTCATGGCCCTCACCATGAGCCTGTGCAAGGATTGCGAAATTCATCCAGCAGTTGCATCGCTATTCCTCTGGCTGGGCTACTTCAACTCGACGCTCAATCCGGTACGTACAAAACGAACTGAAACCCCAAAAGATTTGTCCAACTGTTGTCCCTTTGTCCTGTGTGTGTGTAACAAATGAGCCAAGTGTGAGTAATTCTGATTGGATGATGGATCTACCTACTGTATATATTGATATCTCTCAATTGGATACAGTTACCCGAAACCAAAGAAAAAACAGCTGTAAATTTTGTTAATTTGCAGCCATTTTTCAGCATTTTTCAGCATTTTCCTTGTTAGCGCAGACATAATCAATACAACTGACTTAATTGAATCATTGCAATATTTCCGCTTTGTTCCAATTGGATGATTTATTGAATGAATTGGCTAAATCTCTCTTTACTATTCCATGCATATTTATAACTGTTCGTAGCAGTTTAAGCTGGCTCAGAAGTTGGCTAAAATATGGAATTAAAAGTATTTCTATTGGGAGTCTAATTGGTTGCTTAAGCATGTCGTGTAGACATGTTTTTTGAGCCATGAGAACGTGTTCGAGTTGCATCGAATGGAATAAAAAGTGATTAAAAACTAAAACAAAAATAAAAATTTATATTAGGAATCATGTATTCTATATAGAATGCCTGATAAAAATATATTTTAGTTTAATAATTTATCGTATGGACATTTTCAAATTGGATTTCTTACAGCTTTCTGTTTCAAATAATTCTAATTAATATCTGATTGATTTCCTATAGGAACTTACTCCTTTTTAGGCACATTAACTCAATAACTAATAGAAATTCTTCCGCAAATTCTCTACTCTTCTCCCATCCGCTCTTCCACTCTCTATACAGGTCATCTATACCATTTTCAATCCAGAGTTCCGACGCGCTTTCAAGCGCATTCTGTTTGGACGAAAGCATGCGGCACGTGCGCGCAGTGCGAAAATTTGATTTCAACTGAAAACCAACGAGGACCAGTATCTGTAAGCGACAACCTAAACTAGCAAAAGGTGAAAGCAAAAGTTACTAACAAAGAAACAGGCATTACACAACTACGACTATATAGACTATATATAGACTCTATATATAGACTCAAGCGATATCAGCTCAGATGCCAACTGAACACAAATGGCTTGTAAATGGATATGTAAATTGAAACGGGATATGGAATTGAAGTTAAAATGCATTGCATTAAGGTAAAGCGCTCTAGTTAGGCAATTAGATTTGGTAGTTTGTAGTGCGTTTGACGATATTTTTAGCAGAGACAATCCTAAGTACATGTACGCTATAAGTAATTCCTAAACCTACCTTAACGAACAAAACACACACGTGCCCCAAACTAGCAACCGACAAAGAAACAGAAATCCAAGCAAATAAACAACAATTTTTATAAGCTATATAGAAGATGTTAGATGTTAAGAGAAATCACACAAAGACACATACATATACAAACACACACACACACACACTTATACACAAATCAATGTATTCGTATACGTATTGTAGCTGATATATATATATAAATAACTGTATGTATGTCTGTGTAATTTATATTTCTAAAGTCTTCCCTGTGTCTTAAAGAATTATGCAAGAAAAAAAAAAGAAAAAATATATGAAATCTAGATATGTTTAGCATATAAGTTTAGCAAAGCTTGGAAGATTGGCAATATTTGTTGTTTAGCATTCATTATCTGTGTGTATATGTGCCCAAAGTTATATATATATATAAATATGTGTATTGAAACTCCATTACTGATAAGGCTGGGTCCAACAACTTTGTACGCTTTCAATTGTTCTGTCTTAGTGCGCCCTTAGCATAAGCAAAAGCCCCAAAAACTATTTCCATTTTCGTTCGAGTTCAATTAAAAAGCTTCAAAAAGTATTGGGAATCAGATATGAAAAGCAAATACTCTTGCAGAGAGAGAGTTGCTCAGCTGGTAAGCTACACTTAGCCCATAAAACTTTTCCTGAACAAAAAGCATAGCATACTTATAAGCGCATCTATTATATGGTAAACTAAAACCCTTCAACTGCAACTGCAAGAGTATTTATAATAATTACCTATACTATATATATATATAAGTATATATACAAGTTCTGCGCAACAGAATTTGTTACGAATTTACACAAATTAAAGTATCTGCGTGTAGCCCCAAGCAAATTCCCGAGTTCATAATTAAACCGGAAACAAAAAAAATCAAAAATAAAATGAAACTTGATAATGTCGGAATTGTGTAATCAAATTATGTGAATTATAATTATTCACAGAGCCAAAGCGAAGTCCAACTTTTTGGCCCGGGCAGCGTGCAGAGTCTGAAAACTGAGCGCGTGCAACAAAGCTAACAAAAGCAAAGCGCTGAACCAGACACGCATGCATATTCATATGGATATGGATATGGATATGGATAAAGATAATATTTATATATATCTATATTATACACATTTTAATTTCGTTTCATATTACACATGAATTTGAACAACAACAATTGATATTAGAAGTAATACGAATACGCTTCAATGTGCATAGAAAAACTATAAAAAAAAAATACTAAATATATATACTTATATATATATACATATACCTATAGATGTATACATATTCATACTACTCATATATTAGCTAGTAAGTATTTTGTAAGCCTAGCGGTTTATTACAACTTTCTTGTCTGTGTGTCATTACAACAACAAAAAACTAAAAAACTAAAAACAAATCGAATTCTCGATGTGTACTTGATGTCAAAGTTATTAAAAATTGTGTTTTATCAAAAAGTTGCGAGTGTGTTTTATTCAAATTCGAACAAGCATATATGTATGTATATGTAGTATATACTATATATACTAATATGCCAGAACAGCTCTTGTTGGGGGTTTGTTTGCACTCAACTCAACTCGAAATTGACAAACTTTTCAACCGCACGCACGTAAGCAAATGCCAGCGCATCGGCCAAATGCCAAAGTTCAAGTGCAAATTGTGTCAAGTGTTGCAGAATTCGGAGTCGGCAATGGACAACAAATCGGATACAGATTCGGTATACGATGCGTGCGCGCGTGTGTGCGTTTCACTCATGGAGATGGATTACGCATTGGCATTATCAACACCGGAACAGGCAAAAGCCGACAAATGGCCCAGAAATGGTTGTGCTTCCAATGACAAACAACCAGGCAGCTGGTAACCTGCCACAGCAACAACAACAACAACAACAACAACAACAAAATCGATACATCATACAATGCTCGAATTACAGTGCCTGCCAGCTGAGCTGCTGTACTCGCACACGCACACGCACTTGCCTGCTCCTGCTCCTGCTCCTGCTACTCCTTCTTCGCCTCCTCCCGGCTGATAACATTGTTGCCACCGCTGCTTGCCACAATGTTGCATTTGCAGCTGCCAAAAGCTGCACTTATCAGGTGTCAGCCAAGAAAAACAAATGTAGAAAAAAAGTACTCTTATGTCGCAGGCCACGACAATCTCCTCTTGAGTCTCATGCATATATAATTGCCCAGAGCCAAGACCAAAAGCAACTTTTACTCAATTTCTATTTCAATTTCAATTATATTTTTCCCATTTTTCCATTAACCCCTTATTGTGCGCCTTTCACACACACATAAATACATTAAGTTCCCAACACATTTGGTAATATGGCCCACAGCCAGGCTACATTTATGCATAATTCATCTAATGGCTTAAAAACTGTGTGAAAAGTCAATCAATAACTCTGTGCGCACGACCTGACAATGTTAACTCATGTAGATTTTTGGGGGCCAAGCCAATAAGCCTTGTCATAAGCCACGGCCGCAAGGCATAAAAGCCACAAAAATCCGAATGCTTTCAAATGTGCAGCACGAGTGTGCGTGAGTGTATGAGTGTATGAGTGTGCGTGTGTGTTGCATGTGTAAATATACGTGCCTTTATTAGCTGCTACACATTATTAATATCCTTGGCTCTCCCTCTCTCCCTCTCTCCCTCTCTCTCTCTCTCTCTGTATCGGATAATGTCAATAAAATGCGTTTTATTAAAAAATTTCTTAGTGCTGCCATAAATCGAATAAATATCGTTCGAGTACCAGCCTGTGTGTATGTGTGTGTGCCTGTGTGTGCCAGAGTCACAGTTAATATGCCACATGAGTGCCAGCAGCACACTGTTTGCACGAACATTATATGTATGTTTGAAGCCTGCTCGAGTCGTATAAAAAATGAACGAAACTTGCCAAACGATTCGATAGGTATTAAAAGTATTAAACAGCGACGGCTGATTATAAACCTTGAAGAGCCAAACTTGCACAAAAAAAAAAAAAAAAAGAAAAGGAAAAGGAAGAAAAAAAACAAGTTCCAAGTGTAGCAACGTATCTAGCAAATACTTTTAGCAGATATACTTAAAGCTACTTCTGTGTGTGTGTGTGTGTGTGTGTGAGCAAATAAGACATGCTGGCTGGCTGACTGGGAAGAGAGTAAGTACATAAGTACATAGTGGCTTGGCAAGCCATACATTTATATATATAAATATGTATGTGTGCGTGTACGTGTGTGTGTGTGTGTTAAGCAAAGTTGTAATTGAATTGCAGCGAACGTGCGCAAATTGCTTGAAATGATTAAGAGCTTATGGCGCCGTATTAGTTCAAGGACTAAAACGACTTAGAGCAGGCAATTAAAACGCACGTCGTCCACGGCGCAAGCGATCGACCAAGCCACATGAAAAGCAAGTTTATACAAACATAAAGCCAAAAGCTTTGATTACATTGATAGTGAGAGATGGCCGTAGTGATGGGAGTAGGAGTAGCTGAAAGCAGGAGTTGAAGCTGGGGAAGGAGTAGAAGGAGGAGTAGGAGTAGAAGCAAGTAGAAGTAGTAGGAGTAGGAATGCCAACAGGGGCAAGCAGAGTAGGAGTGGGAGTGGAAGTGGGAGTTGGTGCTACAGCAGCAGCTGGAGTATGAGCAGAAGACCAATAGGAGTAAGCAGATGGAGCAGCTTGTAGCAGTCGAAGTAAGAGCAGAATGAGGGAGTTGAAGCAGCAATAGCAGCATACTGCCCCGAAGCAAAAGCATCAGTAGAAGTAAGCAGAAGGAGTAGTTGCAGCTGATGAAGGAGCAGCAGGTAGAATCAGAGAATAAGCTGAAGACGAGGTAAGAGGAGGAGTCGCAGTAGCAGCAGCTAGAGTATAAGCTGCAGCCAAGGTAAGCACAAGGAGTAGTAGCAGCAGTTGGACTCGCACGAGCAACAGCTATTCAGATAAAGAAAATGATGCAGCACATAAGTATGCTATAGTTTTTTTGCGTGTGTTAACTGCAGTTGCAGCAGTTCGCACGCGGAATGTGCCCCCAAGCAGCCATAATCCAAACAACAGCTCGACTGCTGCTGCTGCTGAGTCGTGTTTATTAAAGCGCTGCAGGTAAAACAGCTCGTAAAACGCGCAAAATATAAAAAATAACTTTATGAGCCACACTGTAGATGGGTGTATGTGAGTAGTGTGTGTGTGTGTGTGTGTGTGTGTGTGTGCGTTTGTGGCAAAAAACTCATTTTGAAGTTGTTGACACCGCATAGGTAGCCAAAGCACTTGTCACCAGCAACAGCAGGAGCTGGAGCAGGAGCATCACACAAAGCAGCAACCCAAACAAGTTGCAACTGCTGCAAAGTCTTTGCAAATTGCGGTCAAGTGCACTTTTCAATGCCTTTGAAACTTGCGCCACATTGAGATGATGCTGGGAAGTGTCACCGCTGCCGCTGCCACTGCCACTGCTGGTGCCGCTGAATAGCAACCACCTGAACCAACTGTCAGTTGTCTGGCAGCGCTCAAGTGACAGCCAAAAGATGGCAATTAAATAGAGCAGCTCCACTGATCCGCGTTAATTATGGCCAGCGGATATATATTTTTATGAGCGATAATCAAGCTTTTGCTAAAGTTACTCTCAAAAGTATTTAATTATAGGGTATTCAACTGGTATAAAGTGGAAAAAGTATGACAATTAAAATATATATTTTTAATGAGTCTGGATTGTTGAACTGATTGTCCTTTGATGATAACCAGACAGGATGAGTAGACCGAATTACAGGGTATATTGTAAAGATAGTCTAACTCACAGAGACTGCAATGCAGAATACCTATCAAAACTATCTCATCTACTGATCTTAAATTGACAAACTTTCAAAGATACTCAAGGTATAGAGATTTGCTTGAAATGCTCTTCAATTACAGGGTATTCTTATAGAACGGGCTGAGTCACATGCCAGGGTATTCCAGTGGAACAAGCTAACCAATATTATCATATATATAACTGCAGTTATTTATATCTATAGTGCTGCATCTTCCCTACCTCCATTACTCTTCATTCATAGCTCAATCCTACTGAACAGTGAATTCCATTTCTTCCAGCTCAATTGATAGTGCTTAAAATATGCGCCTCGATAGTGGAATGTATTGTAAAAGATGTGCTTACCTGCTTAGAGTCTAATCAACTATCAGAATGCGTCAAATCTTATCATCAGCCGTTCCAGTTAGCACGTGCGTGTGTTTTCAACTTATTTTGCAGCGCATCTTCCACTCGGCTACAGCTGCTCGTCCGTCCTACACATGGTGGTCCGTCCGTTCCGCTGCTCCGTGCTGACAACTTGAGTAAAATGGCAAAAAGGACACGTACGTAATGAACACCAACACGTACGCAGCAGCGACAACGTTTGGGGCTTAAAGTTACAGCTGGCCAAGTTGCACATGCTTCAAGCCCTTTGGCTAAGCAGCAACAACAGCAGCAAAAACTAAAAACTTGCTGCAAAACTTTGCAGCACAATATTCCATGCCCATCCTCATCTTCTTATTCTTCTTCATCGCCTTCGCCTTCGTCGTCATCCTCTTCGTCTGCCTTTTTCATCTGCCTTCAGTTCGCTCGGTCGCCCAGTACAATGGTCGCTCGGAAATTGAAAATTTCTGCAAAAGTGAAAATGTCAAAATATTAATTCTAAGTATTCCATTTGGCGAAATATATATTATATAATAATAAAGTACAAAACTTTTCAATATCTCATCTTGCACAATTGCAGCGGACACTTGAAAAGTAATTTTTTCGTGCGTTTCTTGATAAAGCCTCTGGCTAAACTCTGCAATAGTTCAAGATCGTTTGTATGCAAGAAAGCAAAGTTTTCTATAAGTGCATTTCGCACATTATTTTGATTGAGGAAGAAATTCGCTTTAAACAGGAAACGAAGCGGGAAAGTCAAGCTGGGCAAGTTTTCTAGTTTACTGTGAGCTAAGCAGTTAAGCGGAATGGAACGTGAGTATCAATCGCCAGTTTAGCCAGTCAATCAATCGGTTTTATTAGGCAATCTATCCATAACGACGTTGGGAAAACCCTGAATAAGTATGATTGATTGAATAGCAAGAATGTTAGTCTATCAGCAAATTCTATTGTCAATCAACCAATCGTCAGTCAATCAGCAATCAACAAATGAGCTAGTCAATAAATTAGTCAGGCAAATCTATCAAATCTACCATAAAACAATTAATCAATCACTTATCAATCATGCAGCCAACAAATACGCTTGAGTCTCAGTTAGCTATTAAATCTAACAGTCAATTCTAAGGTAATCAAGGAGTCAATCATACTATCAATCAGCCAGTTATTTCGTCAGTCAATTAGCTCGTCAATCAAGTAAGACAACATCAATCAATTCATTAAAAATATTCAATTAGCTAATCAATCAATCAGGTCTTCAGTCACGCTATCAATCAAGCCATTGTTGAGTCAATTAATCATAAATACTGTTGAGCAATCAGTCAAGCAGTAATCAGTAGGAAGTTCGTTCCTCAATCATTGCTCAATCAGTCACGTCTTCAGTCAATAAACCAAGCAGTAGAATAAGAGTAAGTTCGTGCTTCAATCATTGCTCAATCAGTCACGCATTCAGCAACTCTAACATTCTAAATATAGCCCACACTAAAGAGAAACCTTTGACAAACTGTTCAGCTTAGCGAATGACCACTGTAGTTGTTGCTAGCCAGCCAGCTGCTGCCACTGTTGCTATAGCTGCTGCTGCTTCTGCTGCTGTTGCTTCATTTTCATTTTCTTCCTCTTCGTCTTTTGCTATTGCTGCCGCTGCTGCTCGAAAGGGCGTTGGGCCGCACTGGTGTTGGCCAAGAAGGATGTGCAGCTCGGCGTGACGTTTCGGGTGCTCGCAACGCATAGCGGAAGTTGCTGTCGACTGTTGCATTTTTGGGGCTTTGGGCAGTAAGTTTTTGTGACTTGATATTGCTCTTGTAGCTGCTGCTGCTGCAGTTGTTGTTGTTGTTGTTGTTGTTATTTTTACTTGCGCTACAAGTGCAGTTTGCTTAATTTTTATGCAACATGCATGTGTGTGTGTCTGTGTGCTACAGCTATTGCGCTTGTTGGTTTTACATATTTACTTGGCAAACACTTGCGTAAACGCGGCATTTGCTATCGCTGGCTGGCAGTCAGACCCACCGCCCGCTCCCCTATCTAAGTATGTCTCCCTTCGCCCACTTCCCCCCTCGCTCAGTTCGGGCAACTTTTGGCTCACTTGGCCCAAAAGTTTTTGCCTAGCTGCGGCCTTGGCTAAGTTCAGCCACTGACATTGTGACTTCCGTGCCCAGCCCGAAATGCAGCGCAGAGCTTCCTCCCCACGCGCCCCCACACGCCCCTTCGCACGATAAATGAACATGAAATTGAAATTTAATGTAGCGCAGCCGCATTCTGCGCTATGATTTGCACATGCAGCGTCGAGCTGGGGGCCTGACTTGCATGGCTTGCCTGCCAAGCAATACAAATTTTGCTACAATGCACTTTGGTGCCGCGGGCACGCGGCAACCCATCCGACAAAGGCCGCAGATTGCAAGGACCTGCCGAGCAGCAGCAACAGCAGCAGCTGCAGCAGCAAATTGCGCGGCCAACCCGTTGGGCAGCGGTTTCCACACTCACACACACACACACACACACACACACACAGTGCAATTCACCTTACAGGTGGCTGCATTTTGCCAAAAATTTTAATTTAATGCATTTAAATTTAATTAATTTTGAGCTGCAGCTACTTTTATTGATTTATTTTTAAGTAAAAACATTTTCTTTGTATTTAAGCAAGAATTTAATGCCCGAAGCAAGCGCCAAATTTATGGCGAACTGTAAAAGAAATATGCGCATTCTTAAATTCTGTAAGGTGAGCATTTAAATGTTAAAGCCTTAACAGTGCGCGGTTCGAATGAAATTTGTTTGCTTTAAGATAATACTAAACTGCCCAAAGTGCTCAAGCTGTAAGCGAAATTTTAATAGCAGACAGTTAAGTAAACAAGCAAATTATTTTAGGCTAGTGAGCGAAATGTTAACGCAAAGGTAAAAACTTAAAGCAGACCTCAAAGAAGTTGCTTTAAGTAAACATTTAAATATAAGGCAACCTCTAGACTCATGCCAGCAGAAGGCGGCTAATTAAAGCCTAAAAGTCTAGAAGCTGAATTATGCAGCTGCATGGAAAATTTATTATCAATTGCTGTGCAAAAGGTAAATGTAAATTTGCAGGAAATTATGACATGAGGCAAGCACTAAAAGCCTAAGGTATAGTAACTACTAGGCAAACTTAAAAGGTTCGCTCTAATGTAGAGGAAGCGTAAGCATTACAGCCTAAGATATTGAGATAAATGCCTGAAGCTTAAAGTATGTTAAGATATAAGAGAAAACTTAGCTTAAGACTGTATTATGCCATATAATATATATATTTTACTATATCAATTTTAGTTTATAAAAAAATACACAAATTTAGCAATAATAAGCCTTGAGCTAATAGGTATTCTACTATGTTAATTAACTGTTAAAAAACTGTTAACAGCTATGCCAGCTATCAGCAGCTATTAAAATGCTATTTTGAACCTTATTTATAATTTTTATATTATATTATAATAATATATAATATTATTATTATTATTATTATTACTATATTTAATTTAAATTTTATTTTAGTATACCTAACTAAATGCTTGTGCTACTTAATTAAATGAAAATCACAGCCAAGCCCAACAAACTAATTGTGCACTTGACTTTGTTTTTCTGATTTTTTTATATTTTTTTTTTATATTTTTTATTTTTTTGTCACATTTTTGTTGTTGTTGCTGGTGTGCTTTATAGGACTTGTGCGTTTCCTAATTATGTTCAATTTTCTTTCATTATTCGAGCGTGTTTTATCTGTCGCTGACTTTTCAGATTTGTGGATACCGTGTTGCATGTTTGGGCAACATTTCAGCCGCGCTCCACGCCCTTTTCACACCATGCCCACGAAAGCGAAAAAGCAGCAAAAACGCAAACGCTTTTTGCCTTTTTACTTTGGCCTTTTGCTTCGTTTACCTCAGTGCTCGGTGTTTACGTGTTTGTTACACTGTTTCCCCCTTTGTTCGCATTTTGTTTCGCTTTGCCCTCAAAAATCTACACGCGCTGCCCATCGACTTACAGCCTGAGTGTGTGTCCATGTGTGTGTGCCTGCGTGTGTGTGTGTGTGTGTCGTGTTTACCTTTGAAAGTGAAAACACAGCCTCCTTTTGCTTTCTTTTACTCTTAGCCAACATCCTTACTGCTGACGACGTCATAGACGCCTCACTCCCTCGCTCTCTCACTCTGGCTCTCGCTCTTATACGCGCTCTCAGCTCTTATACGCCACATGACGTATACGCAGCGTTTGCTGTAGAGTTCACAATTACTACGACTTTTTTGCCGGCTCGCATACGCACACGCATACAGCTGCAGCGCATACACACATACACACACACACACACACACACACATTGCTCTTGGCATTTTTAGCCATCTGACTGTGAGTTCGCTTTTTGTTCTAGTTTGTTAACAACTTGCCTTCATTATAAACTCCTTTGGCATTAGTCCTTGCGTTGCTCATTTATCTACATTTTCTTTTTCAGCTGCTTGCCCACATTTTGGAGAGCATTAAAAATGCTTTTTCTCTCTCTTAGTCTAATTTACAGTCAGAACTAATGAAATAAAATGCGAGTTCACCAAATAATAATAAGACAAAGGAACATAGCACAAAGCGCACAATGAAGCTCTGATACCTTTACAGAGTCACACAAAAAAGCTGAAGTGTTTCTTATGATAGTTATAATATAGTTATCTGATTTAGTACTTAGCTGCTTTAAGGATAGACTAAATATTAATAAAAGCATTAAGGTAATACCTTTCCAAGACATACCTATACTATATATGATCTCAACAGTCGTAGCCGAGCTCTGTTCTTTTATGCTTCAGAATATGTCACAGGAGACCTCCTTCTACACAAGGTTGACTACCTCTTGGCTACATCAAGCTACCCTCTTAAAGAGTATGCCATATGAACACAAATGAGCAATTCGCTTTAAAATGCAGCTCATACAATGTATACACACACTCACACACAGGACACACACACACACACTCCACTCACACTCACTTTTTTGCCCTTCTAATGAAGCACAAATGTTAGCCTAGCTCCTCTCATAACTCGCTCTTCCTACCTGCCTACCTCCCCCCCCCCGTCCCTCTCTCCCCTTGCTCTCATTCTGTCCTAGCTTGCCAGCCTGCGGCACAGCATTTTGTGGGCGGCAAGCGTTAATTAGCGGCTATCATATTTCTGTGCGAGTGCAGCAAAAGCCCGCAAACCTGTTGAGGCAGCTGCACCACTGCCCCAGCCCAGCCCGCGCTCAGCTCCCACTCCCACCCCCTGCACACGCCTGTGGGCGTAACTGGCCAAGGCTATGCACTCGTTTATTGGAATTTATTACGCTCCGGGCCGGACTGGTCAGTTCAGACTCATGGCTCATGCCTTGTGGCATGCAATCGAAATGAGCGCACGCCAGAGCTGCGCTGGCATTTCCGTGCTCATTCCGTGGACATGGCTGAGCCTTAACGTTGCGTGCCATTTGGCCAAAAGCTGTCATTTTATTGTTAGCCAAATACAAATCAGAGTGTGCTAATTACAGTCAACAGCAAGCAGCAGCGCCAGCTCCTTTCTGGGCGTGTCAGCTGGCATGCAAGGCGGGCACACACATACCCACACTCATACACACAGTTGACACCTCGCTGTAGCCCCCAGACGCCCTCTTTGTTGCCGCTTAATGCCTTTTGATTGCAGTGCAAAGTGTGAAATTAAAATTCAGCGCATGCTAAATGCTTTGACACTTGTCCGGGTTAGTTAACATCGAGATAAACTTACCCGGAACCGTACGCTCCCCCTCTCTCTCTCTCTGTTTCTCCCTCCCCTTATCTTTGCCATGTTTCTATCTTTGCTTTCGCATCTATGCGGCAAAGGCTGTTTGTCCATTTGGCCGGGCGTTTTGTTAATTTTTGGCACGTTCCAGTTTGGCGTCGCTTTGCTTTGTGCCGCCACGTTGCATTTATCTCTTCATTTTTGGCAACATGTTTTAGCATGTGCCAAACGACAGACGGCGAGACGAGCAAACAGTGCGACAGACTAGACTAAACTAGACTAGACGATACGATACGAGGTGATTAACGGTCAATAGAGACTGAAATCTGGCACGGCAAAGCGCAAAATGCTTTGGGCATCACTCGAAAAAAAAGAAGAGAAAATGCCGGAAGTGAAAGAAATTTTTCAGTTCAGTTGATGTTGATTTTGTGAGAATTGCATAGAAGAGCGGGCAGTCGCAACACAAACAGGCAACTTTAGCAATGCTTAGGTAAAGGTAGTATGTGGAACATGTATGAACTGCCTATGCTTTTGAGAATTGCATAGAAGAGCGGAAACAAACAAACAACTTTGGCAATACTCAGCTAAAGCAAGCATATAGAACATGTGTGAACTAAAGGTATTGCTTGCATTTGCTATAGGCAACTGCTGCCTACATGTGTGAGAATTGCATAGAAGAGCGGACAGTTGCAACAACTTTCCCAATACTCAGCTCAAGGTAGTATGTATTTAGTATATATATCCCACTTAAACAAACAAGAGCTTAACTTAAAATGCAAAAAATTACACAAAAACAACAGAAACAGCATCAAAGAAAAGTTCTTTAGTTAAGTAAAGTGCTAAATATTTTCCATTAAATTACGTGCGAAGTGTTTTTCCGTTTTTAAAAATTCAAATGCTGACTCAGTAAACCGCACTGGCGAGTGCTTGTCATCAATTAAACAGCAGCAGCAGCAGCAGCAGAGGCAGCGGCAGTTGCAGTGCCACTGGCACCGGCAGCCGGCAACACAATTTTTACAAGCCCACTTACAAGGCTCTCAGCACAGCAATTACACATGCAGAGACAGAGACAGAGAGTGTGTGAGAGTGACAGAGAGAGAGAGAGAGAGAGAGGGGGGGGGCAAAGGTTAACAAAACGTATTCTCGCATGTTGCAAAACTGTCGAAAAGGAGGAAAATGTCGAATGGAAACTGTGGCAAACTGTGGCACTACAGCCTGCCCACTATGTCCAATTCGTCCTGTTCGTCCTGGCCCCAATATATCAAATGTCAGTTGAGCTTTGGCAGCATTTGAAATGTCCACGTGGCTGCCTATGTTCGTGTCCAGACAAACTCTGCTCACGGATGCATGCCTCTGGCCCGCCAGGACACATAAATTTTATCTGCAAGCGGCCCGGGCGCCGTGTGATTGTGATGAATGCGAGCCGGAGCCAAGAACTGGATGAAGGAGTGAGAAGGAGCGAAGCCAAAAGAGTGTGTAAGAGAGAGAGAGAGAGAGAGAGAGAGAGAGGGGGGGGCTGAATGTATCATGTGTGTGGGCCAAACAAATAGACGCAAAATCCCAAATTAATTTGCAGCGGCTGACCAATCGGCCAGGTCAGCTACACTGCGACCCGAGACGGGCCAAGACCGGCCCAAAGTGTTGGCCAAGTGTTTTGCCTGGATTTCTTGCACAATCAGCAGACGAAATAAATGGCAATGCATATATAACAGCGCCCGGCCCCAAAATACCTTCATTATAAAGGCGAGGGAGTTGTAACGAAATCATTTGATGTTTCTTTCTTTCTTGCCTTCTGTTTTTATTTTTTTTTATGCCAAAGCATTTAATATCAATTTTCAGGCTGAAACATGCAACAGACGGTGCCGCCGCTCTAACATGAACCGGAAAGGCCGCTGGGCATTGAACGTGGCGGCATTCGTGCCACATGCTTGCGTGGCCGCGCCGGAGTCTTTGCTACACATAGTTAAAATGCAGGCAACATTTGATTGGAGGGAGTTAAGTACGATAAACCTCAAGTGCTGGCGTGTTTGCACTAATCGCTGCCTTTATGCCCACAACTATATATATATATAAATATATATATAGAAAGAGAGAGAGAGAGAGAGTTACGTTTAACATTTACAGTTAATGTGGCACCAACTTAAGCTTGTGCTAAATATTCGCATTTCGTGTGGCTAATCGGCGTTGTGGCAAACAATGTCTGCTCCAATTGTTGCGCGGCTCTTAACATTTGCATTTTTGGCTTTTTGTATAAATTTAAACAGTCGTGCGAAATATATATATATATACATGTTGCCACGCCCAGCATGCCACATGCCACATGCACCCGATAATAGCTCACTTTGCATACAAATTGCAGCTGGAAAATGCAAAAATGAAAATGAAAATGTAGGCAAACTCCACGCCACGCCTCGTGTCAAAGTTGGCCATAAATTTGTTATTGATGCCAACTCCAGCGACAACTATGAACGTCCTTTCAATAAACTCGCACGTGGCGGCAGCAGTGGCAGCAGCAGCAGCAGCAGGCGCTGTTGAATTCGCTCGCAACCTAACGTAAATTCATTCTACAAGGCAATAAATAACAGTCGCCCAGCGCCCGGCGCCCACGCCTCTGTAGCATGATTAACATCGAAAGGATTGTCTATTGTTAAGGCGCTTTTAACTTAAGCTACAGTCGTCAGGTAAAGGACGAGCACGAGCCACTATCCTTGCCTATCTAAACATAAGTGCTGTCAGCTTGACCTTTTTATCGGCTAGATTTTGGCCCTTTTCTCGATAATCAGTCGACTTTTCAATCAGCTGGAAGTGTCATGGAAATCGTGCAGGAAAATAAATATTTATTTACTAAATTTAAATATTTTTAATATATATTATATTTATTATATTCTTAGCAAGTTGAATTTATTTTATTGCAATTTTTAAATATTTATTTTATATATTTTAAATTATTTTTATTTATTTTTTATATTTGCTTTATTTAATTGTGTTTAAATGTTTATTTAAATTTATTTTTTTTTTTAGATTTTTTAATTTTATTTTTTTGTAAATTTATATTTTTTTATAATTTAATAATTTATATTTTTTATTTCTGTTTTTATTTTATTATATATTTTGATTGTATTACTTATTTTTTTTTATATAAATATATTTTATTTTTATATTTTTGTATATTTAATTTATATTTTTTTATTTTAAATTTGTTGTTGTATTTTCTGTTCTTTTTACTAATATTTTATTTTATTATTATTATTTTTATATATTTATTTACATTCTATTTTTCTTTAAATTTTTCAAATTATATCTACATTTTATTTATTTATTTTTTAATAAAAACTCATTAGCTGAAATGCATTTTTATTCATATTTCTCGCATTTGCTTTACACCTTTTGTTCGTCGCTTTTTCAGCTCTTTGAGCTGTTGAGCCTTTGTATTAGCTCGAGCTGGCCGCAGCACTGCTCTGTATATGTATTGTGAGCCAGCCGCATTTATGCGAGAGTTCACATTGATTTTATTAAGCAAGGCGTCAGCCAGCGGCTGTTCGCGTTCGCTCGCTTTGCCACAAAAGGGAATTTCAATTTAACACCAAGAGCTGAGAGATGGTCGAGCAGAGCGCCTCGAATTCCCCAACGTCAGGGCAAACCTATGATAAATTGTGGGCACAGGGCGTCGATACAAAGAGTTATGAACACAACTTGACCTCAATAGGCATTTAAATATAAATCAAATGCTCGAAATAAAGCCCATGGACAGACAGGATATGTTGGCTATGGCTATGGCTATGCCAATGGCTAAAGCGATGGCGACTTCTGGCCAAGGTCAATGTTTGTTGACTGTTTGTTGTTGTTCCTGTTGCTCCACATTGCCACATGGCCCCACTCCCCTTTATCAACTCTCTCTCTCTCTCTCTGTCTGTCTGTCTGTTTGTCTTATTTTATTAACATAAGAGTAAAAGCTGCTCGGATTTGATGAATTGACGGGCCAAAGCTAAAGCAAAACAAATATCGTATCGTATTCGCATTCGCATTCGCATTCGTATTCGTAAAACCAAATGCGAATAAATAGCAAATGCGATTCCTTTTGTTTTTGTGCAAAGGCGAACGGCTGTTCGTCTGATAAATGGGTTTCACGTGGCGCATGATAAATGTTAATTCGCCATCAAAGCCAAGCTGCTGCTCGATGCTGCTGCTTGCCCGAGTTAAGCATCTTTCAGCCAGCATTAACGCCAAATTCATGATATCAGCCATGTATGTATGTTGCCAGCTGGCAGTGCACATATGTATATATGTATATATAAAGCTTATTGCATTCAGCCATTGCATAGCCGTCAAAAACAATCAATGTAATTGCTTAATGCAGGCCAAAAACAAACTTTGCCAGACTTGCGTAATTGCAATTGCAGCGAACAATGCTGCAAACAGTTAGAGATGGGCGCGTGAGCAGCTAGCGAAGGTCAAGAGGGTATGTGAGTGGAATTGGTAATGAGGAGAAGGTTTTAAGGAACTAGATAATGATAGCTTATATGTATGTGAATCTCTAAATATAGCATTTATGCTATAAGCTTAAATCTAGTAGCATAATATGAAATAATAAAGAAGTCAATAGTAACGAGAAGTTAAAACTAACGAGTTTATTTACAAAAGTAACGAGAAGCTGAGAGAAAAGTACGCAGAGATGGCGAGAAGGTAAGTGGAGCATAGAGACCAGCGAGAAAAGAGTACAGAGTAGCGAGTAAGGAGTAGTTATGCTCTCTTACGAAATATCTGATAAAGAAATAAATATAGAAGTCAAACACAATATAACACAAAACTTATTTAAGAAGTAGCAAGTAACAAGTAACAGACAACTAGTGACAAGTAACGAGTGACAACGTGAATTAGAAGTAGCGAGTAGCCTGTAACGAGTATCAAAGTCACAGTTTCCAAAAGAGTAAACTTTCTATCTAGACTACTTATCCATTTCTATCTATATATCTCTCTGTAGTTTCAGTATCTCGAGTATATCTCGTAGTCTATAACGACTAAAATGTTACATTTCCCACTAGAGTTTCCCTACCCTTCTTCAATACCTATGCACCTCTTCATTAAGCACCTGCTAAGCCATAATATGCAATTCCCAATTAAAACAAAAACCCTTTAAGCCATTTACGTGCATATCGCATGCAGCATAAATCAACAGGAGTGCAGCGGCGGCAATACGTATACGTTCGATCACGTAGCATTGGGCAGGCACATCGCTAGTTCGATAAGTGCAGACTCGTACAAACAATATGTCAAAATCCATTTAATGCTCGAAACTGTAAGCAGCTTTTAGTTAGAAGTTTAATTTTCTCTTCTCTTTGATTTACGCAAACTAAAAGCTACTTCACAATGAGCCAGGCAGGCAGGCAGGCAGCCTCTCGACAGGGCCCGATGCCTGCATCCAGTTAGTTACGTGGCCGGAATGCACACGGACATATATATATATATATATATATATATATATATATATATATATAGATAGATAGATATATGTATAGTGCAGTTAACTTGTGACTTTTTATCTATTGCATTCGTATTTACACAGGATTTCAGATTGAGTTACCTTTAAGGTAAGAGCTGGCGCTGCCTAACTTGCAACGCGTTACTTTGTTGATTGTTTGTAGAGAGAGGGAGAGAGAGAGGAGAGGGAGATAACGTGCTCTTGCCTGTTGTGTCAGCTGTTCGAGCTTTGGTTTTCGGCCAAAATGAAGAGTCGACCCTCTCTCACAGCGAATCAGCTTAAAATTCAATTGCAGTCACGAGTGCTGTGCATGTGTCTGTCGTCTCTATGACCCAAAAGTGCTTCAGATTGCACTCGTGGCCATTCAAAAAGGTCATTCAGAGTGGCAGTCAGTCAGTCAGAGCCAGTCAGTGTTAGCCACCCCTCTAAAGGATTGCACAGCTGTGGCCACGCCACGGCTTGAGCTGACCATTTTATTTATTAAAATATTTATTTAAATGCATGCAGATGCTGTCGCAAATGTTTTCATGACTGCTGCCAGAGCAATGAAAACAAAAGCTCGCAAATGGAAATAATAAAACTGAAAAACACACTTCTCTTTCTTCTTCTTGTTGTTGTTGTTGTTGCGCGGTCTGCATATAAAAATGTCAGGCACGTTGCAAAAAAAAAAAACAGAAAAATGGAACTTAAACAAAAACAAAGACAAAACAGCAGACAAATGGCAAGGCTAAGTCTAAATGAACACAAAAACCGGCACACACACACATACATAGACCTCCCACACATACAGACACATATGTTTGACCATAAAAAGTCACTCAAGTGGTATTAAACGTACCGCCAAGTGCACCGGTCGAGCGCCCAGCAAGGCGCAACAGAACGGAAACGCACACCGAATGAAACTCTAGAGATGCCCACACACACATACGCGCGCACAAAAGCTTTCACATGCATGCACACACAAAAGGTTAAGACTGCCTACACTTGTGTGTGACTGGGCATTCACAAACATACACACACACACACTCGCTCACTCACTCACACACACTGTCAATCGGCATTCCAACATTCTAACTAACTGACTGAACGGAGCAGCGGCAACAATAATAGAAAATAACACGAGAATCAAAAGGAAAACAAAACGAAGAGAGAGAAAATAAAATAAGTAAGATAAATAAGTTAAGAGCGCAACCGACTGCTAAATACTCTGCTGCAGCTTAACAACAACACCAACAGCTTTATTTCAAGCTAATTCATTTATATCTGCAACGAGAAATAACGGCAACTCTCCAGCAGACAAAGAGCAATTCAACTAATCAACTGTTTTTACTCTGTGGCCTGCCGAAAATAAAGAGTTTTTGCAAGTTCTCCCAAACCCTAAATACACTCACAATACAAACATACTCACATAAATCACTCGATCTGCAGCTGCACTTGTTTGCATGCATCTGCCTGTAGAGCAAAGAAGATGCATGCAAAGCAAAGTAAAGTGACTCTACTTTTGTCTAAGTATGAGTGAGACAGCACAATGCTCGCATTGAACAAATCTTAAAGGAGAGTAAAAGAGAAGTGGGAGAGTAGAGTGCACTGCTGTTGCTCTTCGCACTTATGCAAGCGCAAGGAATTGAAGGAAATAGCAAATTTAAATGAGCGACTTGCGTTTAGCAATACCTCTGTTCATATTTATATGACAGTTTTTGTTTATATTAATAACTTATATGTTGCATATAAAGTTAAAAATTGTTAAGACTTCAATTGGATAGTGTAGACGAGAGCAAAAAAAATCCAGGCCATTTTGATCGGCTCGAAATTGACTTTTTCTTTTTGCGTTGGCGCGTAATTTTTGATTGAAACTGAGTGGCTTTACCTTTTTTCCTCTCACAGAGGCATTCTATATATGTATATACGGGAGTGTGTGTAGGTGTGTTCGACTGACCCAGGCTTGTTTATTTGGAGTGTGCGGCTGTCAAAGGCATTAAGCATTTTTTACACTTAACTGCCAGGCGCAAAAGGGGGCCAGAAAGGGGGGCGGGGGCATTCAAAAAGGTGACCAGCTGTTGCTTCTGACCATGGCCAACAATCGGGTCGGGCATAATTTTATTGTGCAGCGAATGGAAATGCAAAAAAAAGAGTAAAAAAAGTTGAAAAAATAAAATAAAATAATAAAATACGTTTCGACTGGCCGCTAAAAGTAATAAGCGAAAAGGGTTCAGGCCAAAGAAGGCAAAGCAGCTGCGTCGCAACGCTTAGAGGAATTAAAAGCGAAACGAAAATGAAACCGAAAGCAGAAGCTGCGCAACAGTTGCCATCAACCCCATTTGACACGCGCGAGAGCGAGCGAGACGGCGTGTGAACAAAAGTATTTAGCTAATTTTCTTGCTCTTCATCAATTATGCTACTCACCGTTATGTCGCCTTTTAAGCAGATTTCTGCATATCCGCATATTCGAAGACGCATATTTGAATTATAAACTTTTCACTTTAGGCAGGGCACATGAACAACAAATTTGTAGCACACGCTTGAATAGAAACACTTTATAATAAAATATTATATATATTTATAATTAATATTTGCATCACTTATTTATGGATTACACTTTAAAAAAAAAGAAAAGAAAAAGTAAAAAAAAAAAAAGAAAAAAACTTTTATTTATGCGGGAAGAATCTCACGCACGTCTCTTTCCCTTCAACGCGCGATCACTACTGCAGCTTTGCTTGCTAACTACAAGAGTTGCGACTCAAAAGTCTTGAGTCAAGACTAAGTAGTTAGTATGTGTGTGAGTGTGATGAGCAATGCACTGCACTGCTCTTACGAAATGGGCAGGCAAAGAAGTAGAGATGAAGAACAGAGCGAAGCTGTAAAATGGAGCGAATTTGTAACTAAAGCAATTTGCCGACTCTTCGCGCTCTGCTTGATTTAGAAAGTAAGAGGCGGAGGTAAAAGTGAAGAACGGAGTGAATTTGTATACGAGTAAGCAAGATAGGCAATGCACTTGCACTTGTCTGGCTCATTAGAATAAGGAATAGGGAGTGTAAGCGAGACAAATTATATTTGTTGGAGTGAGAACAAATCTGAAAATTAACTGTTAACAAGAGAGCTGAGCTGATTCTGCTGGAACTGCGCTCTTTTTTATGATATTTTCAGCTTCTTCTTTATTCGATTTATTTATTTGCACTCTCGCAAATTCGCTTTAAAAACGCGCTTGGGAAATTCAGTTTGCGGCAGCTGCTGGCAGGGGCAGCATGCAACATAAACTTTTACCAGCTCATAAAACGCTCAAAAACAAGCGCACAAAAATCGAACGCACATCAAAATTGCACTAGCCGAGGAGTAGTGGGGGGGAGGGGTATGCCACTCAGTTGTGGCATGGATTGATTTCGTGCGTTTATTGTAAGAGCAAACAAGCGAGGCCAAGTGAGTTGATGTTGCTCTCCCTCTCCCTCTCTCTCTCTCTCTCTCTCTCTCTTTGTGTGTGTGCGTGACCTTTGTGGCTGCAAGTGCAAAGCGTTTTGTGCAAACAAATGAAAATCGAAATGCCGCAAGCGATGAAAATCAAAAAGTTACGGCGGCTGTAAAAAGATTAAACATTCCGCTGCTTAGATAACGGAGCAATGCGCTCCCCACTGCTCACTCTTACAGCAACAATCCGCTCGCCTCTGCTCACTCTTACAGTCAGTAATGCCTGTAGCTCGATGAGCGCTCTCTTTCTAGTCAACTCGCCTCTCTTTCTGTTCCCTTGGCTTTGCCTACGCTCGCTGCTGCTCGGCTTGTCTTCTTTTCTCATCCTTTCCACTGCTTGGCTTGTTTGCCCTCTTCCCCTGCCTTCCAGCTATGTCATTGCTGTTTTCCCGCTTACATAGCGATCATTTCCCCTCTTTTCCCCCTCGCTTACACAGCGATCATTTCTCCTTTTTTTCCCCTGCCTTCCCCTACTCAGCAATGCCTTTGCTTGCTTACACACCGATCATTTCGCCTCATTTCCCCTCCTTTCCACTGCTCAGCCTTGCTCTTCCATTTCGCCCTGCTTTTGCATTTCGCCATGCTCTTGCATTTCGCCTCTTTCTTACATTTCGCCTTGCTTTTGTATTTCGCCTTGCTCTCTCATTTAACCTCGCTCTCACCACTCCGTTTCAAAGTTGCTCTCTTTCTGTAGCATACATTTGAGCGGGCCATTATTTTTTTTTCCTATAATTTTTTACAGTTTTTTGTACACATTGCAATTTGACGACGTCTGGGGGTGGGGTGAGGTGTTCAACGGTTGTTGTTGTTGTTACGGAACGTGTTCCAATTAAATGAGAACGCAACCACGCCCACCCGCCCTCATACTGTTGCAGTAGTTAATTTAAATGAAATTTGGCGACGCGGCACGTGATACATGCAAATAAAAAATTACAAGTCATAAAAAAATCGAATCGTGCCACACACACACACAAACACACACACACACGCGTACACGCACGCCGAGTAGCTGTAATTTATGCGGCTGGGCGCAACTTGTGGCTGGCTGCCTGCCACGCCCACAACACGACTCATATGGCCATAAAAAAAAGAGAGAGCGAGAGCGAGAGAGGGAGAGAGAGGCACTTTAACAAATTATCTACGGGCATTTTTTTATTCCAGTTTCCAGTTGCCAGCTTCCAGTTGCCACATAATGTGGCAAGTTGTATATGGCCAAGTTGTTGTTGTTGTTGTTGTTGTTGCAGCCACATATCGAGGCTGGGCTAATTGAAAGGCGTATTGGCAGCAGGATTCAATTAGAATGAGAAACGAGGAGGAGGAGGCGGAAGAGGAGTGAGCAGTAGTAGGCGCATCAGAAGGTGGGCTGCTTGTGGTGGGCGTGTCAGTTAGTTGTCCTGTCATTTGTTACCTTGCACCAATCAAAGGTTAATTGCGACAGCTGCAAATCAACGAATTTTATGATGCAATCAGGCAGGGAGGGGGCGGAGCAGGTGCAAACTGTTGTGTGGGGGCTAGTGGCGAAGGCAGCGGCAAGCCATAAAGTTCTACGGCAAATGCCACGCTCAACACTTAACATATCACTTGCACGCACACACTAGCAAGCACACACACTAACACAGACACATACACTCACCAACACACACCAACACTCACCAACACACACTCACATGCATTTTAATCACATAAAACTCACTTAAATTCGCAACATTTTGCGTGCTTTGTATGCGTGAGTGAGAGGTGTGTGTAAGTGAGTGTGTGAGACTGTGTGTGTGTGTGTGTGAGACTGTGTGTGTGTGTGTGTCTCAATGGTGTGTGTGTGTCAATTCGCAAAAAGCTGTAATTTTCACTCTACGCAAAGAATGAGAGTATTATGGCTGGCAAACTAAAGTTGAGAAGAGCTATAAAAGCGAAAAGTCGGACAAATTGGTAGAGCTTTAAAAAAAATTAAAAAACAAAAAAAAAAATTAAATAAAATTCAATTTATATAAATTGGTAGAGCTTTAAAAAAAATTTAAAAAAAAAATTAAATTGAAGAAAATTCAATTTATATAACTACAAAATTAAATAATTAAATAAAAATTGTTAGCAAATTTAAATAAATAAAAATTGTAAAATACTAAAAAATACACGTAAATAAATATTTAAATAAAAATAAATAAAACTAAATATTTATAAGCGAATAATTATAATTTATATAATTAAATATTTAAAAAAAATTAAAAAAAAAAACAATTTAATATTATTTAAGCAAATATATGCAAATAATTATTAATAAAATATATATATATATAAAATAAAATATATATACACTTATATAAAATATATTTATTTAAAGAAACGCAAAAATAAACTTTTAAATAATTACAAAAATACTTCCTTAAATAATTAAGTATTTATTAATATATGCATACACTGTGCGTCATCAGCATAGCACACCCTTCATATTCACCCGTAGATCTTAAATATCTTCTATATCATTTGTGTTGGTCAAATTAAGTAAGATATCAACTATTGAAGTAACGACTTAACAGCCCTTTTTTATAAGCTTTTTTTTAAATATAAAAAAAAATACTTCCTGAAAAGATGCGGAGTTCAGTCTTACTTTATTTTAAGAAGAATAAAACAGAGTTTCATGGAAAATTTTGAGACTCTGGCTCAAGTGATATAGAAGATATTCAACATCTACGGTGCATATGAAGGGCGTGCTATCCTGATGACGCGCAGTGTATATAAAAATATATATATTGATAAAAGATATGAATGTAATAATAAAAAAAGCTTTCAAATATATGTAAAAAATTAATTTAAATTAATAATATTATTTAACTATACTATTTATAATTTTTAAATATGATATATGAATAAAATAATCAAAGAATATTTGCTTAGTTTGTTTTCTTAAGTTCTCAATTATTTATTTCATTAAAATAAATGTAAATAAATTTTAAAATAAAAAAGCTAACCAACTGCTGAATGCCTTATATAGTTAGTGCAACTGTTGTTCGTCTTGTTTTTTTTTTTATATTTATATTTATATATATATATATATATATATATAAAAAAAAAAAAAAAAAAAAATATATATATATATATATATATATATATATATTTGTACATAGATAAACATTTGGTTTGTAACTGTGCTACATGGCGTATGCGCAACATTTGCTGGCAAACAAATTTATGCGAGTACACATAAATCTGCAGCTGTGCTTTCAGTGCTTGTTCACACACACACACACACACACACACACACACACACTAACACTCACACACACTCACTCACACTAAACCATATAGTTTATGTTAAAAACGAGGAAAAACTTTCATTTTGCTGCAAACCCGAAGAAGATCTTAATTTAATAAAGTGCCTCGCCCGGCCTCGCCCGGCCTCGCAGCGAGTGTAATTCCAGATAAATCTCAATTAGGGCCAGCAGAGAATTATGGCCAGAGTTGAGCTTGGCAATTGATGTTTGTGCTCGAAATGAATGGGCCAACTCAAGTTTTTTTTTTCACTCCAACTCTGACGAGTTTTCGCTTTGGTTTTTTTTTATTTTTATTTAATTAAGCAATACATATAGATATAGATATAGATAAAGTAGATATATTTATCTGATTTTTCTAACAACTTTTTCGATTTTTTTCCTCAATTTTTTGAGCTGTGCAAATTTCTAGGCCTAGAAATATGAACTCAATTTCCGTTTTTGGTCAATTTTTTAGTTTTTTGTTGAAAATAAAATGAAATTGAAAAAAAATAAACGTGGCTCAGAAGACCTGAACCCGATGATTTTCGCGATCGCATACCAAAATATTGCCATTGGACATAATGGCGACGCCCTCCAGCCCTTTGAACTCCGAGTCGCCGGAGCCCCAGGAGCCGAAGGTCTTCAGGAAGCTGCCATCCGGATTGAAGATCTGTATGCGATTGTTGCCCGAGTCGGCCACGAAGATATAGCCCTGATCATCCACAGCCACGCCGCTGCACATATCAGATATATATCAATTATATATATATATATATATATATATATATATTGTTTAAATATATCAAGTATACGCACCGTGGAAACTTAAATTGTCCATCATCGGAGCCCTCGCCGCCCACAGTGGACAGCACTTTGCCATTTACATCGAATATCTAGAAGAGACGGGGAGGGGGCTACTGGTAACAGATTCCAATTAAATGCAATGCGGTCAGCTCACCTGAATTCTGTGGTTATTCGAATCGGAAACAATAACACGATTCGTATTCGATACGGCTATATAATGCGGATGCTCAAGTTGGCCCTCGCCACGGCCACAGGAACCGAATTTACCAACGAAGGAACCATCGGATTGGAAAACCTGAACCAAGAGATAGTTTTTTTTTTTTATTACAAAATACTATATATATATAAAGAGACACAGAGAGAGAGAGAGAGAGAAGGGGAGGGAGTGAGGCAGGCAGCGCACTCGGCCTGCGTTAAGCGCATGAAGTGGGCGTAGGCAGCTGCAGAGAGTCCGTCTGCCCGTCTCGGCATCTGCCTGGCAGCCTTCTCAAGTGTGACAAATTGGGCAAGACTTTGAGCTGCCTCTGCCTCTCCCTCTCTCTCTCTCTCCCTCTCTCTGCCTCTCCCTTGTTTATAAATATTTGCAGCATTTCACCTGCACTCTGTGGTTCTCCTTATCGCATACGTAAATGAAGCCGAGTGCATCGGTTGTAACGCCCCAAGGATAATTGAATTTGCCATCTGCAATGCCCTGCGAGCCGAAGGCGCGCAGGAAACGTCCTTGCGGATCGAGCACCTGAATGCGATGATTGTATCTGCAACATGCCACATAAGGGTGAAAGCAAGCTCATGTTAAATCAATGCTCAAACTTGAAGCGAAAATAAAGCAAAAATTATATTAAATATATGAAACTTAAGCTCGAAGATGCTTTCCTGCATTTAAATTTATTTTTATTTTAATTTATTATTATTTATTTTGAAATACTATATTATTATTATGTACTTTATTATTTTTTAGAATTTTATTTTGTATTTATTTTTTGTTTTTTTTAATAGATATAATTATAATAGATTTTTTTGTTATTAATTTTTTTAATATATTTTATTC
The DNA here is from genome assembly GCA_018903745.1 of Drosophila repleta. Taxonomy (NCBI): domain Eukaryota; kingdom Metazoa; phylum Arthropoda; class Insecta; order Diptera; family Drosophilidae; genus Drosophila; species Drosophila repleta. The sequence goes on from JAEIGN010000497.1 coordinate 6,205,123, forward strand.
AAATTTTTTATTTTATTATAGTTTTATTTTATTTCAGACTTATTTAATTTAAATTTTACTTATATTTTCTAAATATTTATTTCTTTTAATATTTCATTTATCTAATTTTTTATTTATTTAATATTTTACATATTTAAATTTTTATTTATATAATTTTGATTTATTAAATTTTTTATTTATTCATTTTTTTATTGATTTATTTATTTTTTATTTAATTTTTTTTAATATTTTTTTTTTTTTATTAACATTAGTTTTATTTGTATTTAGCTATGTAATACATGTTTCTACAGAAAAAAAATTACTTAACTTTAATTTTTATTACAATTAAATTTTTTAATTTTTTAAATATTTTTTATATTTTTTTATTTTTATCTTTTGTTTTATTTTAGATTTTTATCTTTTATATTTTATTTTTCATATATTTCTTTTTTTTTAATTTCAACTTCAATTTGACTCTTAGTCGATTTTTATTTATTTTTATTATTTATAATATTAAAATTTGTATTTTTAAAATTTATTTTTTTATTTTATTAAATTTCATATAATTTTTTTAAATTTTCTTCTAATCAAATAAGCTAAGAATATATATTTCTTTTCTCTTCAAACTGACTTTGGACCTACTCTACCGCAGTCTCCCCTTCTCTAACTCCCTCCGCCTCACTCCCTCTCCCCTTCAACTGTCTTTAAGCCCGGAATTGCTTGTGGCCCTAGCATTCTCTCTGCTATTTGCAGTCCCTTTGCCATCATTGTGAAACGCGCTTCGTTCGCACTGTCATTAATTACAAAATGGGGCGTTGAGAACTCATTACCGTGCCGTAGCGTAACTTGAGGCCTGTGGGCGTGGCCGGTCGCATCGTGTGACGCATTTTTGCCAGGGCATTGGGCTTACAACTAAGCCGCTTAACGTGCAAAATCAAAGTTGAGACAGACAATGAGGCTCGACCGAACGACCATCCGTCCGTCCGTCCGAACGACCATCCGTCCGGGCGCTTAACGAGATTTCTCGTCAGACAATGAATGACAGACCCTACGCACGCTGCCAAAGATTGGGCATATGCACATGTGTAAACAGTTAACGAGAGAGAGAGAGAAAAAAAAGCATAAGGTTACATGCGGCTTAAGCTGAGTGGATGCGGGATGGCGCGGGGCAGAGCTGCTGCTGAGTCGTCCGCACATGTTTCTCATTAACGCGGCTATTATGCGCTTAGCTGTGCCAATTACACGGCTCCAGCATAAAGCTAAGCCCACGAATTAATCATGGACTATTGTTTCGACTTAATTAAAATGCAGCCAAGAGTCGATGGAGCCGATGGACCTGAGCGGAGCTCAGCCAACGCAAGCAGCTCAGCTGACCAGAGCAGAGCTGCCCAAAGGCTATCCAAGAGCTGGCCAAAGTAAATTTTCGGCCAATATGTGAATGCTTGAGTACATAGAAAAGAAGTTTTCCTTTTCTTTTGGCCTGGGAAAGTTTTCAATTGATTTTGAGAAATAATAGGAAGAGGAATAGGAATGGGTAAATGGGCATGAAAAGTGAGAGATTTCAATTAGATCTGGAGAGAGAAAATGGAGAAGTATTTGAAAGAGACTGAATTGAAGGCTTTAGGTATGCCCTTGAGTCTAGGCCTGAGAGCTGACAGAATAGCCTGAGAGTAAACCTGACGAGGCAACCCTAGGCAACTCTGGGTAACTCCTGGTAACTATTGGTAGCTCTGAGATACGCTACACAACTCTGACTCTGGCAACTCTAGACAACTCTAAACAACTCTGGACAATTCAAGGCAACTCTAGGTAACTCTAGGCAACCCTAAGGCAACTCTACGGTACTCTGGGCAACCCTTGAGTAACTCTAGACAACTCTACGGTACTATAGGCAATTCTAGATTAAATCTAAGCCAATCTAGGCAACTCTAGGCAATTCTAGGCAACTCTAAATAACTCTAAGCTATAGGGTACTACAGGCAACTCTAGAAACTCTGGTTAGCTTAAAGCTACATACGATATGCAACTCAAGCTCTGGCAACTCTAGGTAACTCTGGGCAACTCTAAATAGTTCAGGGCAACTCGAACTCTGACAACTGTGGGAAACTCTAGCTAAATCTAGGCAACTCTAGGCAACTCTAAGCAACTCTAGGTAACCCTATTGACCTCTGGGCAACGCTACACAGCTCTATCTAACTCTAGGCAACCCTAGACAACTCTAGCTAGCTCTAGACTACTCTAGACCATTTTAGGTAACTCTGGGTAGATCTAGAGTATTTCGGGCAACTCTAGATAGTCGTCTAGGCAGCCCCATATAACTAGCTCTAGGCAACTCTAGATAGTTATCTAGGCAACTCTACTCTGCTCTCCTACGCAAGTCCTCAAGTCAACTTCAGAGACGATATATTATTTATATATAAATTATTATTTATATTACATTACTTATATATTATTCTGGTTATTTATATATATTTTTCTAATAAATTTCTGTTGCTTTTGGCACACTCACCTATCGGCTATGATGTACTGGCCGATGCGATTGACTGCCACGCCCGCTAGACAATCGAATTCGCCCTCGCCGTTGCCATACTCGCCAAACTCCTTGACGAAGATGCCATTCGAATCGAAGACCTGAACGCGATGGTTGCTAGAGTCGGCGACGACAATGCTATTGTCCGGGCCGACGGCTAGGCCGCGCGGCCACGTAAAGGATCCGGGCTCGCTCCCCCGGCCCCCCAACTGGAACAGCTGCTGGCGCTTGCGCAGGTATACCTGTTTAGGGATAGTACCTGCCACTCCGGTTATACCGGCTGCTGCTGCTACCGTAGGGGACGTAGGGGAGCCTAGCCCGTTTTTTGACCCGTCATCGTCGGACGAGGCCAACTCGTTGGCCTGGCGCAACGGCAGCCCGAGGCTCAGCCGCCTCGACACATCGCTGGCCGTGCTCCGGCCAGCTGCTGTCGAGCCGGAGGCGTGACTGTCGCGTGCACTCGTGCTGCTGCTGCTGCTGGGCGCATCCTTGGAGCTCTTGTTGCCGTACTTGTTCTTCAGATAGCGTGCCCACGAGCTGAGCGCCTCGCCATCCTTGTTGTCCGCCGAGCTGCCCAGGGCGCTGCGCGAAGATCCGGCGCTGCGGTCCGTAATGGGCGAATTGTCGCGCGACTTGAGCGCGTGCGAGGAGCGACTGCGTGACAGATCGCTGCTGCCATAGCCGCTATATCTGTAAGACAGTTGTGAGAGGATTAGAACGGAGGCGGAAGCTTTAGGCGAGAGCTGAACGTTGAGTTGGCCCTGCTGTTTGAGAGTCATTGCATACAGTTTGAGTGGAATTGTGCTGGTGACTGTGAAGGACTAAGCTAAGCTTTGTCTGACAGTTGGAAAGTCATTGTGTACGGTTAATGGAAACTGTGAATCAATTGTCAAAGTATGTGGAGAAGTGGCTTAACTTTTGTGAATAGTTTTAGAGTCACCTATAATAGCTGACTGTCAAACTGTCAATATAGAAACCAACTGAGCATCCATTGGATAAGATTTGACTAGAGCTGTCCAACTGTTCCAGTATAGTGCTGCTCAAAATGTGAATGATAATACAGTTGAGAAGTCATTGAGTGTCAAACTGTTTTGTGCTTCAGTACATATATTTGAGCTCAAAATGTGAGAGAGACTGTAAAACTGTGCTACATAGAGCACATTTGATGTCAAACTGTAAGCCAACTCTCAACAAAGTATGTCATATGGCCTGCACAACTCAACGAGCAACCCTCGTTTGTTTAATTGTTCAACGCTGAAATTATGAACTGGTTCAAATGAATGTTTGAGCTGAGCTGGTTTTTGTGCTTCTTAGATGAATGAGACGACGCAACGAAAACTGAAATGAAGAAATGCATGATGAGAATGCATGACAGTGCATGACGGTGCATGACGATGCATGACGATGCATGACAATGCATGACAATGCATGACGATGCATTACAATGCATGAAGGTGCATGACAATGCATGACAATGCATGACAATGCATGACAATGCATGACGATGCATGACGTTGCATGACAATGCATGACAATGCATGACGATGCATGACAATGCATGAGATTTGTACAGAGTACAGTCGCAGAACTGTATTTGGCGCAAAGACAGTGAGAAAGAAACAACTATACAAAATGGCTTTAAAAATCCTGTTAATTTCGGTTAATTTGAACGCGCAGAAAAAACTTTTTTTTTTTTTGTTTTTTTGGGGTGTCAAAAATTTTGTGAAAAAAATAATCAAAATGAAAAATTTAAATAATAAATTTACATAAAAGAAACTGGAATTAGTGTGTGTGTGTGTGTGTGTGTGTATGGTGTGTGTGGGGTGTGGATGTGTGTGTAGAGTGCAAAACATAAACGAGAACGAAACGTGGTAAAGAAACGTGGGTCCAGCACGCAGAGAAACTCATAAAAGAAAATAATTAAAATAAAAAATATTAAATAAAAAATAAAGAAAATAATTCATAAAAAAATAAATAAAATATAAATTTGAAATTCAAATTTTGGTTTTTGTTTTTTTGTTTTGTTTGCCATAAAAAAAAGGGGGCGGGGTTTGGTACAGCACACGCACATTGAAAGCGCCCATAGAAACGTCCATAACAGATTTATATAGAGTATATAGAGTATATATAGATCTATAGTATTTATGCCATATGTACAAACGCCAGCGTCCTATATACAACGGAGTTTCGAATTCACACTTTTTTTTGGTATTTTTTCTGGTAATATTGTGGTATTTTGGTGGTATTTTTCTGGTATTTTGTTTTGACTTGCGCACCTTGAGGCCAGGTAAGCGGACGGCGACACTGTCGTCGGCGATACGGGCTCATCCAGATCGTCGTCTTCGTTGCCAAACTGATGCGAGGAGCGACTGCGCGCCAAGCGATTGCGGCGCTCCTTCATGGCCAGATAGCGTGAGCGGCCAGTGCCGTAGCGACTGTCGGAGTCGTCGCCGGTCCCGGTGCCGGTGCCCGTGCCGTTGCCATCATCGTCGAAGGAGGCGTTGGGCGTGGACAGCGATGGCTGAGCGACAATAGCGCTGCTCTTGCTTTTGTTTAGGAAGCGGCTTGTATAGCTAGAAAAATGTTTGGTTTTTTTTTTTGGTATTTTTTTGCGAAATTTAACTCTTTTTTTTGGGGTTTTTTTAAATTGTGTTTTTGTTGTTGCTTTTGTAGAAGTTGAAGTCGGTGTGTGTGTGTGTGTCTGTGTGTGTGTGCCTCGCACCTGGCTGTAAAGTAAACTTTGTAAGCGGCTCGCGTGAACTAACTTTTAACTAGCTTAAATCAGTGTGTAACGAGCTTACGCCTGACTCGCTCTACCCTCTCCTGCCTGCCTCTCCCTCCCTCCCTTCCTCTCCCTCCTCTCCTCTCTAGCTCTTTTATTAGGCAACCAAATTCAATTAAAACACACGAGAAAAAAAAACAACAAAAATTATGTGCGCTCAGCCGAAAAAAGTTTCTAATTAAATTTCACATTTTACATTAGCGCAAAAGTTTAGACACAACAACAGCGATTTACAGGGTATATATACAGGTACACATAGGGTATGTGGAAGCATTAGAGTAAAAGCAACATTAATTACGGCAATGGCAACTACTACAAAGCCAACAACAGCTCTCTACATGGAAAGCAACAACAAAGCACACACAGAGAATATATACTATACGGTATTTAAATACCAAATATAATACACATTTTACAACAAAATACTGAAAGTAAATACAAAAAGCTCATTAAATACGGTTTGATAAGTAATGAGGCCAAGGGCAAAAGCTTAAACAGCAGCAGCTTACCTAGGACTCGCTCTAGGACTATGACTCGCTCTCTCACTCTCTCTCTCTCCCTCTCTCTCTCTATCTCCCAGCGCCCATATGTGGGCTATGTTTTCTTTTATTTTGTTAGTACGATCGATTACATGGAATATACATACATATATATATATTTATAGTCAAACAATGAAATGAATGCCGCACATCATGTGGCATGTTCCGTCCAACTGTACATTAATTGCCATCGGAAAAAAAAAGCAGCAAAAAAAAGAGAACAAGCATTGATTGATGCCATAAAAATATATATATCTTTTTATTTCGTCTGATAGCAAAAATGAACTCGCTGTTTTATTCAATATTTAAACAATTGTTGGGTCGGAACACACAAAAACTGTAGCTAGAATGGGGCCTAACGACTGCCTAATGCTCTTTCGAACTACCAAAAAAAACCTTGAGTCCATATTGAATGGATTTGCATAGCTGTAGAGCAGCTGAGCTCGGTATGAATTGCCAAGCATTGCTAACTTGCCACGAAACATAGGGTATATGCCAGGCAAACAGGGTATATAGGTTGCCGAATGACTAACTTCAATAGAGCTGAATAAGTTTAGACTAAAAACTAGTGACTGACTGACAGATTGATCATAGGTAGTATACTTCTAGATTTGGGCCTAAGCAAAGCCAATATACTCTCTTCATAACCACATATAGTAGCTGTAATTCAAGATACTCCAGATTTTCTGTAAAGCAGGGTATACTTGATCTATATAGACATGCGAGCTGTCAAGCTTCAATAGGAACTAAGTTGCTTAGAAAGGCTTTAAGAGTCTAGTCTACTTCTAAAGCTAATATACTCGCTTTATCACACTCTATAGCTAGTGAGTACTACATAAAGACATCACGAACTAGTCCACTTCTATACAGCCTAAGTACTTCAGAGGCCCAACAAGACTTATTTCACTTCTAAAGCTAATATACTCTCTCTGTCATACCCTTTAGCTACTTAGGACTTGAGAAAGACATCAAGAGTCTAGTCTACTTCTAAAGCTAATATATACCCTGTAGCAACGGAGCACCTCACTTCTAAAGCTAATATACTCTCCTTATTACAGCCTGTAGCTAGCATAAAAACTGCAATTGCTGGCCCACTTCCTCTGCCACAAGTTTTAATTACATTACGCAAGTGGTGGGCCCCGAAAAAGAACTCAATATTCAATATGATTGTCAATAAAATAAATTAAAGAACGAACAGAGACAGACGCACACAATGACAGCAGCTCAACGGCATTTGAACCCTTTTGCGTATTTGTGTGTGTGAAAGGTCATTGCAAAGTGCTGTGAATTGAATTGAAGCTGCTTTTGAGCAGCCACTGAGTGGCTCCCGCTGCCTCAACTTAGATTCAAGTTCTAGTTGTTGCCTTCTGTCCCCACTTAACCCCTTGATGTCAGCACGCAACTAGAGTGTCCCACTCTATACACTCTCACACTCACACTCTCAATCTCTCTGACATTTCGATAATACTCTGTGGCATTTCTATACACAACATATACATAATAAATCGGTCAGCTGCGTACAGCTTTTCCCCCATTTGCCAGCTGACATGGATTTATGGCAATTTTTTCAATTTTTCAAAAATGTCAAAAGAGTTCGAGTCTCTGGAGCTAAGTTATTAATCAAATTTGTTATGATAAGTTTGTGGCAAAGCTAGCTGAACTATAAATATTACTGAGCTTTTTAATGGCATTAAAAGTACATAGAACTAAATATTAAATAAGAAAAAACTTAAATATATAATAGATTTTTTTTTAAATAATTTAAAAAAAAAAACTAGTTTTCTTCTAATAAAATCAAAATGTTCGAAAGTTGTCTATAAAAAATATATATAACAAAAAAAATATATTAAAAATAAAGTATTAAAAAAAACTATTAAAACTACTATTAAAAGAACTAAAAAAAAATATTAACAATAAAGTCTTAAAAAAGAACTATTAAAAAACAATTTTAAAAATATTTAAAAAAAAAATAATAAAAAAACTTTAAAAAATTTTTTAAAATGTTTTTTATCTTCTATTATTATTTAATATTTAAAATGTTTATGGAAATAAACTTTAGCCACTGTATATATTTTTAAAAAATCTATTATACCTCGGAAAATATTTCTAAAAATTTTATAAAATTAAAAAAATCGAATTTCTGCCAATTTTTGCCAAATTTATTTAGTAAATTAAATATTAATCTAGAGAGTTGATGATTTATTCCATTGCTAACTTGCTTCAATTATTTCACATACATAAAATTTTAACTATAATATATATAATTCCAAACCCCAAAACTCTTCGAGTACAAATATATTTGATATATTTAAAAATTCAAAAATTTAACAACTTCAATTTCCCCAGTGGAGAAAACAAATACCCGCTAGGGTTAAGCTCTTGAGCCTCTGAGGCTATTAGGACCTTTCTTTGTTTGAATTCGGATGAAAAGGACAAAGGGCGCAAAATTAGAAACTAAGCAAGAAGTCAACTTGTGCGCAAATTTGACTGTGGGCTGTACATGCTCGTTGTGAGTGAGCTTCAAGAGGGTATATTGGTTTTGTGTGAATATGGAATGTGGAGTTAGTTAAAGATATCTTGAAGTGAAATGAAGATGAACTTCTCCTAGATAGACTTATTATAGGGCTTAAACCATTTAGCTATGGCATATCAAAAAACTTTGATATTCTCTGTAATTTATGGCATATCAAAAAACTTTGATATTCTCTGTAATTTTAAGGTGTATTATGCAGTTGGTTATGCCCGACTGCTTTCGATGAACAAATGAACAAAAAGAAAACATTTGATGCAGTTGCAGATATTTAATTTGATTGTGAGACACATTTAGGGGGTGGATGGAGGTAGTATATATGCAAAAAGATATATATTTAGATGATCAGTTATAACTCTCTGATATTCAATTATTTAGTGTCACGCTTAACATCCGCAAATCGCTTTCGGTACAGGGCCCGGTGGGGCCTACTTATGTACGGTATGCTAAAGGGCAGTGCGCTGCAAAGACGAACATAGAGAACAACAAGATACAAATACATAGAGTGAGTGATGCAAATATTGAGAGAGAGAGAGAGAGAGAGAGAGAGAGAGAGAGACAGAACACGTGGGGGTAGGAGAGGCTGGTGGGTAGATAGTGAGTGCTACGCTATTTTTTGGTTTTTACCTAGAGCTGGCTGGCTGCTGCTGCAAAGGTTAAGAACTTGACTAGTAAACGCCACACGAGGCGTATGAGCAATAAAATGGCCAATGCGATGCTAATGTCAATGTCGCACAGTTGTACAAAGCTGCAGCGGAGAGAAAGATCATCACATAAACAAACGTACACACAAAGACAACAAAGACAACATCGACACAACAACAATAAAAAGAAACACAACAAACAATCAATAATAAATTCATCGGAATTTGCATGAATCATGAAATCAATTAATTTCAATTTAAGCTCAATTGTTTTGCCATTTCTGTATAGCTGCGTGCACATATGTATATGTGTGTGTATATATGTGTGTATATGTGTGTGTGTGTTCAGCAAATTAAAATTGCACTTTATAATTATAAACAAGCCATAATTTGATTAATGCAACTGTATCAACAGAAATGGAGAAGCAAAAAATTATATAAATTGCAATTTTTGATAGCTTGGGATTATTATTGATTTGGATTAGCCGAATAGCAAATGCCCTTCTATATGCTTGATCTAGTACATAGAATATCTGCTGCTCATGCACCTATGATTGACTGACTGACTAGCTGTTTGAGTAAATGTAAATAAACAGACTGCTCGATTGATATATTGATGGTTCGACTGAGAGGGAGTTCGAAATTTGATGATTACTTGCTTAGCCTGTATTGACAGATTAAGTTTCTTTTTAACTGACTGATTGACTGTCTAACTGACTGAGAGTTGGTCTGATGATTGACGGTCTAACTGACTGAGAAATGCACTTAGGAGCGACTTGATTGAGTCTCTCTCAACTAGCAGAAGGAATAATTGACTGATTGATTGTTTAACAATAGCTCTGAGAAAATGATTGATGGACTGACCGGCTGACAGATTGATCATAGACTGATCAACTACCCAAACTCATTGGCAGACTGACAACTAGAGTTTCTAACTGTCTGATTGACAGATTGCTTCGGACCTTGGCTGATTGACAGACTGATGGTGGAATGATCTAATAATGCATATATGGAATAGAATATATTGAGTATAATATAAAATATATATAAGTAATTCTATATATAGCTTATATAGTAAAAGACTTATGAAGTGAGCCTCTGACTGACTGATTGATGGATGACTCACATACAGCCCAACTCCTAAGCTTATGCATTACTCTTAAGGATATTTTGCGAGCTCTATCCGACTTTTCATATTCCGTTCCTATCTGCCCTCTCTACTGTCCCCTCTATATCTCATCAATTCATCAAATTTGTAGAGTATTATGTAGACCATTATGAAAATCAATTTTTATAAATATGCCCAAAGGTTAATCAGATATTTAATATATATATATTATATATAATAGTTCCTCTAGTGCCCCACATTAAAGTCGCTTTCCATAAAAAGCAGCCGACGGTTAATTTATATTTATCATGCACGAGTATCATTACTCATTATTCATTACGCATTAGAGTATGGGTGTGCGTGTATATATATATATATTGATATATATCTTTATGTGTCTGTGTGTGAATTTTGTTTGTATTATTTTTAAGCCAAAATCAATAGCAAAAGTCGGAAATTAATTGCGAACTCAACGTGAGCCATGCCAAAGTTTAGTAAAAAAATCAGTTAAATATATATATATAGAGAGTCTATATATATGTTAGATATTTAGTTGTTATACGTATATAGGTAGATATCTTGGAAATTCGGATGGAAATACCTGCTGCTGCCGCTGCCGCTGCCGTAACGATCGTCGCTCTCCGTCATATGATGAGCCGCCGGCACGGGGCGGGTGCGCGGCGAGCTGCTGCTGCCGTAGCCGCTGCTGCTCGAATTGGGCGTGGCATAGCTGCTGCGCGTTGTCGTCGAGTTCGTGTCGTCACGGGAGGCGCGTCTCGCCTCCAGGCGATCCCGATAGGAGCTGCTGCTGCCCGCCGCTGTCGTTGAGCTGGACGCGCTGCTCGGCGTCGATTTGGTCGCTGCGCTGCTGCTGCTGCTCGCCGCGGCGCTTGTCTTCGGCTTCGGCTCGGCTTCCGACTCGGACTCGGACTCCGAGCTGGTCTCCTCCTCACTGCTCGAGTCCGACTCGGCCTTCTTCTTATCCGCCGAGCCGTTGGCGGTGCTCGGAGTGCTATGCTGCGGCAGGAAGCGGCTAACGAAGGGCTTCTTCTCCGGCGTCGCTGTCACCGTAGCCTCGCGTGCGCTCGAGTAGCGCGACGAGCTGGCCGCCTTGGCTGGCTGGGCGCTGCTTGATGTTGTTGTTGTTGTAGCTGCTGCTGCAGCTGCTGCGGTTGCTGAGCTGGCAGAGCTTTCGGTGGAGGCGCTGCTATCGCTGCTGCCCGAACGTTGTGTCTTCTTGACAGCTGCCACCTGGGCAGACACGGCCGGTTTGGACTGTTGGGTAGGAGTAGGAGTTGCATCAGAGTCTGTGGCGCTGTCAGCCTGTTAGTTGTTTGTTGTTGTTGTTGTTGTTTGGGTTGCAAGCGAAACAAAATGCAAGTAGAGAAAGAAAGATATCGAATATGCATATGGATGGCGTATGGACAATGCGCAAGTGACAACGATGTGGGCGGCTGGCAAGGGGGCGGGTTGGCAAACAACGGGGCTTGGTAGGGAACAGTTTCTGGGCGCTAGTCAAGTGTCAAAGTCAGAGCGCATTTTTGACAGTGCGAGGGCGGCTTGTAAAGTCTGAAGGATATTAGCAGGAGGAAAGAAGGGAAAGCTAGCAAATTTAAAAAAAAATAAAACTAAGAATTTGAAACAATTTGGAAAAATGTTAAAAAAAAAATTTTAAAAAGTTAAAAAAATCAATAAAATTTGTTTTTAGTTTTTATATATATTTTTTAAGTTATTAGAGAAAATATTAAAATTATAATAGAATTTGTTTATATATAAAAAATTAATTTTTATATATTTTTTTTATTATTTTATATTTTTAAATATTTTTTAAAAGTTTGCTGCTATTTATTTAGGGATTTTTGGAATTATCTTTAGCTAAGATAGCCAAAAAATATATATAAAATTAAATTTCCAAATATATTTAATCTTTTAAAAGCTTTAAATATTTTTTTATAAATTTAGTTTTTTTTCAATTTTCCAGTTTATGTTTCAAGGACATTTCCGCAAAGGCACGAAGCCGCCTCTCTCTCTATGTCTTTTTTTGCTCAACTTTTTCTGTCCAAAAAATGCTTGTTAACAAAACAAGACAAATATGCAGCCGAGTGCGCATATGTCGCTCACACACACACACACTTATGTGTGTGTAACGGTAAATGAATACGTTGTTAAACTGACGGAAGCAGCAACGGCTGACAGACATGATTGAAATGCTACCATTGAAAGCTATGCCACGCGCAGTGGGCTAACAATATAGCTATAAAGGTGGAGGGGATATATACAGAGGAGATATATACACACATACATATATATATATATATTTACAACGGACATCAGAAATTTGTGACAATGAAAGCCAAAAAAAGAAAAAAAAACTTAGAAAATAAATCAAAATCAAAATGAAATAAAAAATTGATAGCGGGTAAAAATGTCATTTGTATGCTTTTTGGCGGTTTTGGCGGTTTTTTTGAATTCCCTTCTTTGTTTTAGCCATTTTTGTTGCCAGCCAATATAGCATAGATGTATTTAGTTAGGTTTAAGCAAATTAACATCACTACCACATCGTTTGTCCACTTGCAAAACAGCGAAAAAGAGAGAGAGAGAGAGAGATAGAGAGAGAGAGAGAAAGAGAGAGAAGGAGAGATAGAGCGAGTGTAGATGCAAATATATAACACAATAAAATGTAACAGAAATTACTCGAGAGTTTTTTGTTTTCATTTTTTTTTTTTTTGATACACAAAAAAATTTGTGTTTTCCTTTTATTTCGTAACTCTTTTGTTTGCAGTCTCTAACTAAGCATTAAACGACAAGGTAATAGATGTTAAATTACTGTGAACTCAATTTTGATTTTTGTTTGTTTTTTGTACAATTCATAATTTCTGATGTCCCTGCTTTTTGGGTCGAAACTCAACACAAATTTCATTTCTTTTGTTTGCATAGATTCTTTTTTTTTTACATTTATCACATTTATTAATATATTTTTAGCCAGAGGCGGGGAATATACTCTTGTGGGGAGGGTAGTTTGATTTTGAAGGGATAAGCCAGAAGATTCTATATTTGAGCCTGAGCAGCATCCCTAGCTGGAGCTGATCTAGCTGCTTTCAAGTCTTCTATGCTATCTTCTAGCTGTATCTCTCTCAGCTTTCAAGCTTTATTCTTGAAACTTTTTATAGATTTTCTCAGGCAGCTTTAAGGCTTCATTTATAAAACTTTTTATAGTCTCAGTCAACTTTAAATAGATTGTTCTTTTTATGAGATGGAACATATGGCGACCTTAAATGGATCGGTCTACATAAGCTGTTTTCTCTACGAAATAGCGTGAAGATGAGATCATCTTCAATTGAATCTATTTAGTAAAGCTTCCCAATAATGCTCCAAAATTTAGTTCTCTGTTGAAAAAACTTTTTCTTTCTTGTAAAATCTCTGAATCGCATTTAGCTTCTATAGTTTTAGCTTTACTTTTGATACACGTCAAAATCAGACATAAATATCATAAGCTATTAAAGGAATCAAGCCTCAAATAGTAAATTTTGGTAAGTTAAACTCAAGTAAATAATAAAAATATTAATAAATAAATATTTAAAATATATTTTAGAAAATATTTAATTAAATAAATCTTACATTCATTCAAAAATTAAATTTTTGGCTATAAAAAATTTAAATAAACTAGAACTTTGCATAAACCCAGCCTAAGCTTCCTCCCACAAGAGTATTTAGTCTGCAGCCTGACCTCTGACTTTCAGTTTATATATATATATATTATTCTTCTTTTTCTGTTCGCTCTTTTTTTGGTGATTTTTAGCTTACATTAGTCGATTAGGCGTTGATTGTTGGAAAAGGTTTGGACCCAAAACAGCATTAATAACACAACGAGAAAGAAATGAAAACGAACGAATGAAAGGCGCTCCACGAGACAGCAAAATGTGAAATGGAATCAAAGTAAATAAATGAAACTTAGCTTAAGACACATAGAAAACGAAATGGAAAAAAAATGGAAATAAAAAAAAAACAGAAAAACAGAAAAAAAAACAACACGCACAAAAACAAAAACAATTCGTATTTTGGCATTTTGTTAGCGTTCATCAGTAAAAAACGAAATGGTCAAAAGGTCAAAAAGGTAAACGGGTAAACAGGTAACAGGTAAATAGTTAACGGTTAACAGTAAGTAAAATTTTCTCTTTTTTTCTTTGTTGCTTTTGCTTTTGCTTTTGCTTTTGTTTTGCGATTTTTTTTTTTCTTTTCATTTTTTTTTTGGGTATTTTTTAAGTATATTTAACAGACTTACGGAGCGTAGGGAAGTGTGAACACTGAACACAAATAAAGAAGAGTTTTTTATCTTTTTTTCTATTTGGACAAACATTTGACATAACATGACGTATGCGTAATATAAATATATATATATATATTAAATATTGAATACTGTGCAGACAACCCGATTTTATGTTTTTTACATAGTGACAGAGTGAGATGACGTCGGGAGAGAGAGAGAGAGAGAGAGTGGGAGAGAGAGCAAGCGCTAATCTTATCCGCTTAGGTGTATCCTCTTCATGCTGCTGCTGCTTCAACTCCTTAATGATGTTGAAGCGGATGAAGAGTATATTGCTCTCTGCATTTGCCTTTGGCTTTGCCTTTTCAGCTCCCCTGCCATAGCATAGCCATAGTGCTCTGCTTCCCTTAATCTTTCGCCTTAGCCTCAGCTGTTTCAATATTCCTCATCTCAATTATCTTCTAGATTAGCTTCCACTTTTTGTGGCTTTGGCTTTGCCTTGGCTTTGGATTTTCCTTTCTCCTTACCTACTTCATTTATCAACTGATGCTAGCATGGATAAGTTAATATTTCTTTCTCTCTCTTTCTACATCATATTCGTTCTATTCATCAGTTGCTTCTGCCTTTGCTCTAGACTCGCTCGCGCCTCTGCCTTTCTCCTCATCACCTTCTTCTCCCTCCTCTATAGACTATCTCCAACTCCCTCTAATCCTCCTCCTGATCCTCATCTGTTTCATATTCCTCATATTCCTCCTCCTCATACTCCTCTTCATCCTCCTCCAGTTCAGCCGCTGCTGCCTCTGCTATTGGCTCTGCTTTGACCTCTGCCTCGCCCTCGCTTTCATCCTCCTCTGCCTCATCATCTGTTACCTCTTCCTCTTCTTCTTCCTCCTCCCCCTCTTGCTTCTCCTCTGACTCGTGCCTATCGCTTATCAGCTCCATGTTGCGCTCATTCTCTGACGTCTTGTCCGTCAGCTCATTCTCTGGCGCCACAATGTTTATCACTGGCATGCTCTCCTCCTGCCTCTGCTCTGGCTGATGCTGATGCTGCTGCTGCTCCTCATCGCTCTCCTCACTCTCGCTGGCTGTCACCTCTTCATACTCAGAGCTGGTCGCATTATCAACTTGTTCGGGTAGCTGTAACTGCTGCTGCGGCTGTTCTACCTGCTCCTCCTCCTCATTCTCACTCTCACTCTCAGTCTCGGTCTCAGCTTCGCTGCTGTCACTACTGTCACTGGCTTCCGCTTCTGCTGCTTCTTCTTCTTCTTCTTCATTTGTCTCATTCACACTTACCTCGGCTCGCGCTGTCGCCGTTGCTGTACGCACTGGAGATGCCGCCGCTGCCGCTGTCGCCGCTTGGTTGCTGCTGCTGCTGTCGCTCTCCTCGCTGCCGCCTTGACCCCCGCGCTTCAGCGCCGTCACACGCTCCGTGTTGGGTCGCTGCTCGCTGCTCGTCTCACCCGCCGTCGAGCTGGCTGCTGTGCTCTTGCGCTTCTGACGCGCCAGCTCATCCTCGTCGGCGGTCGCTGCTGCTGCCGCCGACTGTTGGTTCTTCTGCTGCTGGCGCTGCATAGCGGCCTTCTGTGCCTGGATGGCGGCTTGAACGGCCGCTTGGGCTGCATGGGCGGCCACATCGGATTTCTTCTCCTTCTTCTCCTTGCCAATTTCCGCCAGACGCTGAACGACGCGCGAGCAGTCGCTGAGGCGTATGATGCCACTCAGCTGGCCACGCGACACATCCTCGCTGTCCAGGACGCGATCCTTGCGCTTGTCAATCTCCTGCTGGCGCTGCTGCTGCTGCTGCTCGCTGTCCGAGTCTTCGTTCTGGTGCGAGCGCACGAAACGCGAACGGAAACGTGATGATTTCGCCGCACGTCCCGCCGGCTCGTTCTCATAGTCGTTTTCGTAGTCGTACTCGGAGCGGCCATAGCGACTATCGCCATAGCGATCGTTGTTGTTGTTGGCGCTGCGCTGGGGTCGCTCGCCAAACTTGCGGCCACCCAGGACGGGCTCGTCATTGTAGCCGCCACGCTCCTCCTGCTGGCGGAACTGTGTGGCCAAGCGGTGATCGCTCTTCGAGCGCATCAATCCCGGCTGCAGGGCACTGGGCGGTGCCAGATGGGAGCTGCTCACCGAGCCGCTGGGCGTCGAGTGCGGCGCAATGTTTAGATCCCCGAAGGTCGCCAGATTCATGACCAGCTGATTGGGATCGATGGAGACAATGAAGCGCACGCGACGGCTGTAATCGTTGTTCTCATACTCAAAGTGGCGCAGAAATTCGACGGTCTTCAGGAAGATCTCCTTGGTGTCCATCAGCTCGCAATCGTCCCATTCCACCGTTTCGTTCATGTACTTGTCCACAATGTCGCAGTTGCTGGTGATGTTCGTGATCTCAAGATCGAGATTCTCCTTGAGCGTGGTCAGATTGCGCAGCTCCACGGCCAAATAGCGATCGATTTCGCCCTTGAGCCCATCGGATCTGTCCTTTATGGCCTTCGTTATGCGCCTGTAGATCTCGTCGATCTCCTCCGTCACACCAATCGCGTTCGTCTGCAGGCTCGTCGTGTTCTTCTCGATGATGGACAGCGAGTCCTGCAATCGATGCAAACTGCGACGAATCTAGAGAGAGTCGGGCATTAGAAGGAGTTCCATTTGGGTCTAGACTATGCTTGACTCACCTGTGAATTGAAGCGGGTTATCTCACGTCGCAGTATATCCATGTGGGCGCTCTTGCAGTCCTCACAGATCTTTTTCTCGCAGTGCGCACAGTGGGACAGATACGCTTTCTCGGAGCAAACGCCGCAGCGCTCCATGATTTGACCTGAAATGGAGTAGTGGAAGTGGAACATGAATAAAGGAAACCTAATTGACGTGTAAGCAAAGCGCTTCATGGCGTTTAAGTCTAAGGGAACAGTGGGAATGAAACATATTTGGACATTTAAATTCAAAGCGTTCCTAATGGTATAATTTGAAATTATTTCAGCTAATTCAACTCCATTTTTTAAACCATTTTATGGCGTTTCAGGGGAACAGTGGGAATGGAACACAATGATGGGAATGCAACATTGTCAATGGGGAAACTTAATTGACGT
Organism: Drosophila repleta; assembly: GCA_018903745.1. Lineage (NCBI taxonomy): Eukaryota > Metazoa > Arthropoda > Insecta > Diptera > Drosophilidae > Drosophila > Drosophila repleta. The sequence goes on from JAEIGN010000497.1 coordinate 6,222,591, forward strand.
GTCAACAAAGCGTTTCATGCCGTTTTAGAGTATAGGAACAGTGGGAATGGAACATTTTTGGACATTTCCATTTCAAAGCGTTACATTACAGGTTCAATGAAAATTTTTTAAATCATTTCAGCTTATAGAGTTGCAAAAAATGGAAAGAAACAGAGACAATACGTTTCAGTAAACAATCTGTCAATAGGGAGCAGCTAGATTTCCAACTTGGAACAATTGAAATTGGCACACTTCAAGTAATTTCATTTCCATATAATCATATTTCAGCCACAGAAGGTTTCATTCGATTGCAAATCAAATATAACTAGATGCTTCGCCGCTTATCAAATGCCAATTCCAGAACGTTTCAGCGCTATCATGCGCCAATTGAAATTCCACTTGTTTTCGATCGCAATCGCATTCCTTTTACCAACTTGTTTAGCCTTGTTGTGCAGCCAAAATATTTCGACTTGTCGCTAAGTGCTAACCTACTGCAGTGGCAGTGGCAGCAGTCGTTGCTGTTCCACTTCCAATTCCAGTTGCAGCACAGACAGGCCGCCAACCCATCAAATTGCACTATTGGCAGCTGGCAACAGGGCAACAGGGCAACAGGGCTGCTTTGCCAGTTCTATTTTATTTTGTTCTTTTTCGCTTGTATCTTGACTGCGCTGGGTCCTAATGCGATTTCGCGAGTGTCGCCAAAATGCTAGAAATCAACTGAATCTAAACGCAGTCGAGATATGCCTGGGCATATCCTGGCAGCGCATGCCGATGTCTTGGCTATATATGCATAATGCAAATAACGAGCTGTCAAGCCCCAACGACATGCCACCCCACAACTACTACTCCTTAGCTACCCTCTCTCCCACTCACACTCCCCCTGCCATTCCCACTCTCTCTCTCTCTTCGACAATGCAAACATTTCACAGTGTCTCAGTCGCAGTCGCAGTCACAGTCACATTTGCCGGCGAGCTATGTAAACTTTTCTGCATCAATTGTTGGCAAAGATGCCCCGCCCCCCTGCTCCTTCTCCTGCTGCCCCTACTCCTGCTCCTCCCAGCCAAATCACTGGCATAACCATTGGCATGGGCATTGCCTGATGAACTTGCCTCAGCTACCAATTGCTAAGGCAGCGCTCACTCCTCCAGCCGGGACAATAAGCTCACCAAGCACACACACGCACACACTCTCACACACACACACACACACACACACACACACACACACACACTCACACACTCATCCACTCAGAGTGCAAAAGAAAAACTCGCTCTGCTTGCTCTGCATCAATAGTTGGCTGTATTTTCTTGTGTAATCATATGGAAAAGTGAATTTGCAAATACTACATGCGATTGCGAGTCCTTGTATCATCGCATTCAGTTATCCATAACAGCGCGGCTTGAATGGATTTGCCCCAAAAATCATGCTCAACGAGCAACTTTCCTCACCCACATTTGCATAGCAATTGTCAAAAATAATATATAAAAAAAATACTTGAAGCTTTGTCTGCTTATTAACTGCTTGCTACTGATTGCAGCTCTGTGAATACAGTTGAACTACATATATATATATAAAGATATATATAAAGATATATTTCATATAGATATATGTAGTACTTATGGCATTCATAATAGTCAAAGGCACTTTCCTTCAACACTTATTTGCATTTTGCTGATGAGAGTTGTCGGTTTGTCGCTTTGTCGCTTCTGTGTCGCTTCTGTTTGTCCTTTGCAATTTGTCGCCGACTATCAAGTTTCAAGTTATTTGCATAGTCATGGCTACCAACCTGATCCCGCAATATGGCCACAATGCAAATGATTTAAAACAAGAAAGAATTCTCGAAATGCTCTTAAAGTCGAAGATTGCATACTCTATACGAAGAGCAATGTGAAGGTATTAGGATATAGACAGATTCCTTTATAGAAAAATTATGATAAATTAAATGGAAAATTCAATAAAAGAGAAAAGAGTGAAACTTTCTGTACTAAAACTCAAGATTTGGTCAGATTTGATCTATCATAGCTACATATATGATATAGTAGCTCTATACAAATTTAAATATATATGAAGCTATATATGGACAATCTCCTTTATATAAATATTAAAAATTAAATGAAAAATCTAATAAAACTGTAAAAATCTTACAAAAGCGAGAAACTTTCTATACTAAAACTCAGTTTTCGGACTGATTTGATCTATCATAGCCACATGATATTGTGGATCAATATAGAGACATATACATACATAAATATATATAGAGAGCCTACTTTATATAAATATTATAATCAATAATATGGAAAATATAAGAAAAGAAAAGAAAATTTACAGAAAAGAGAAATTTTCTATATAAAAAACAGAGTTTTGGACTGACTTTGTCATTGATAGCTCTATATAGTTTTACATAGATCTATTTAAGAAAACGTTTTATATTCCAAAATCATAGTCTATACCTTCTAAAGAAATGGGTTACGCTCATATAGACAAACGGACGGACAGCAAGGCGAACATTGCACAAAACCTATATACCCTTTTCACTTTGTGAAAGAGCATATAAATAGACAGCTAGGCATATAGACTTTAGCTATAACAGCTCTACTTTATACATAGAAATACTATAAAACAAATAAAATCTATAACAAATTGCATGCCAAATCGAGCATACCCTCAGCCTAATACCCTAACTCAATAAAAATTTCCAACTCACACAAAAAATGAACCAAAATCAATTTGCTTTTGCTTAGTTTTAATTGCGAGCGAGGTCGGTCGGGGGCGGGGGCGGGGGCAGGTGCGTGGGCGTGGACTGATTTGTAAAATACACAAAGCGTCTGATTTTTAATTGGAAACCAAATATTATGGCCATGACATTTGCTTTTTATTCGTCACTCCTTTTATATATATATATAGAGATATTTTAGGAATTTAATTAAAGTTAGACATAAAGCAAAATTTATTAACATTTTATCAAAAAAAAAAAAAAAAAAAAATAGAAATTAAAATGGAAAAAGAAATTGCTTTCACAAAGTGTTTTTATTAAAAGAGCAAAAATATTACAAAAATAGTTTTGCCAAAATTCTTGCTGGCTTTTTGGGCATAAAAATCAACGCAGCGTAAACAATTTTAAATGGCAAATTGCGAAATGCAATTTTTCATTTTCATTTTGCAATGCACAAAAATTTTAATTTGTGATAGACGGACAAACGGACGAAAACGTTAGCTCAGTCAGACGTCGGGGATACGCTAACGCTTTACGTTTTACGTTCGACGCTTTACGTTTAGCGCTTTACGTTCTGCGCTTTGTTCGCCCTTTCGCATTGTCGCGTTATGCGCCTACTGCGCAATAACTCGCATTGCTTTTCGCTGCGGGAGAGCGAGAGAGAGAGAGCATGGATTACTTACCTGAGGTGGGATCTGGCAATTCGCCGGTAATTTCGATATGCAGCTCCAGAAAACGCTGCAGCGTCACATTCGTGGGAAAGGCTTGGACGCCATTGTAGGGTATGCGATGTTCGGCGCGGCATTCGGGGCATTTGACCTGCAATCAGTGCAATCAGACGTAAATAAAGTCAATTATAGGTCCATCAAACGTTGCAGTGAATACGCATTTTACAACTGAACAACTAAACAAAATTTATGCATACAAAACACAATACAATATGAACACACACTCGCACATGCGTCACTAACATTCAAGCAGGTCTTCGCCACGCTGATGCTTGATCAAGACTAACTCCTTCTTTCACTTTAACAAAGATGTGAAACAACAGCAACTTGTTGACATTAGCGCAAAGAAGAAATCAGGAAATCGAGCGCTGCGCTAGTCTTGAGTGACTCCATTTGAGCAATTTGTCTACTACATGCCTATGTGTGAGGGAGATGAAGATATACTCGCGAATTAATCTGGAGTGTTGAAGTAAAGAAGAGGAGTGGAAGAGTGCAACGAATATGCAAAAAGCGAAACTGCCTTCGCCTTGACTGAGTGTACACATACATGCATAGGCATTGCTTTGACTCTCTACACATGCACGCAAGCATGTGTGAGCGTAATAGTTGGAGCTTTCAAGCAAATCTAGCGAAAATTGGAGTTGAGAAGAAATTATAGCGAACGCTGCTTTGTCCTGCAACTAAGAGAGCGAGACAGGGCGACATGCAGAGTTGGTTGTCTTGAGAGAGTTAGAGTAAAGAAGAGTGCAAAGAAGAGTGAAACCAGAAGCTCGTGCCCTTGACTCAGTGCGATGTTTTTTACTTATTATGGAAGAGTTACAGTAGTGGTAGATAGCAGTGTATTTGTATGTATTTACATACATGTGCTAATTAGTAGGTATGTAATTTAATATATGTATGTAAATAAATATGTCTGCATTGGTTAATATATTGAAATTTTGTAACACGCTGTAAAAACCCACACAGCTGATGAAATGCTGCCAGTGCGGGCATCTTGAGCGTGTGTCACCTTCGTCTCTGTCGATGTTTTTTTCCCATTTTCGCCCTGCCCCACAGTGTGGGCAAATCTATAGGGCCTGGCGACAGGACAGTTATTTGTTTAGTTTGCTTTGTCGTGGCTGTTGTTGGCTGGCCGGCAGTGTAGGCCATACAATGGACATGCTTACCAATTATATTTGCGTGGCGCTGGCGCAAAGCCAAAACAAATTTATAAATACGCGCGCACACACTAACACACACACACACGCCGTCTATAAGTAGACACATATTCATTATATGTATGTGTGTATATATAGATAAGTATGGCTGCTTTATATGTAAATTTTATAATTTTTCAGCAGCAGAAAAGAATATCTACGCAAATGCGCCGCAAGCAACAAAAACTGAAATTACGTTGAAAGAAAAACAAAAAGAAAACTCAACTCAACTCAACTCATTTCTTTTGGCTTTGGACAGCGAAAATCTTGTTTTCATTTGGGATTTTGCCGTACGATTTATTAAGCAGCTTTTGGCATGTGACGTAGAGCGCTCAACGAATTCGCCGCATTTTACGAAATTGCCTCACACACACACACATGCACACACATGGCTTATGCATTCGACTGTGATTATGATTTATGAACTTTTGTGTGCGAGAGAGAGAGAGAGAGAGAGCGCGCGCTGATGTGACAAATAATCTTACCTGGCGTCTCACATAGTCCACCAAGCCCTCCATGCAGGGCTCCATGCAGAACGAGTGCTGGCATGGCAGAAGCTTTGGTATGCGATACCTGTCCAGGCACACGCAGCACGTCAACAACTGTTCGAATTGCTCCATGGTTCACTGCAGAGAGAGAGAGAGAGGGAGAGTGTGTGAGTGTGAGTGAATGCAATCAGACATCATTAGACTTGATTTGATTAGAGACAAAGTCCTGTCAATTTGATATTCATATCATTATAAATTCGCGTGCGCCGCCTTCCCGCTAAGCTCATCATAAGATGGCCCCCAAATCGGATTGCGACATTACGAGCCCTCGCTTTTGAATAAGCACAAAACAACGCAGTGCCAGCGCGTGTGGCAAGTGGCCCTGACTGACTGACTAATGCCCTAGTTTAACATGCAGACTAACAGTCATATTTATATGGTAATGGAGATTTTCTTGAATTTCTTTTCAATTGAAATTGGATTTTTAGGCGAGTTTATTGGCTTTAACAATTTGAATATATGGTCACTCCATTTTCTAAGCTATAAAATATGTTTCTTATATATTACATTTTAATTTTAAATAAAAAATTATTAATTCTAATATATTTCTAAATAAGTTTATTAATTTCCCTAATTTTCAAATATGGTCACTTTAATTTTAAAACTATAAAATCTATTTTTATATAATATATTTCAATATAAATAAAAATTATTGATTAAAATTGATTTTTAGGCAAGTTTATTTGTATTATAGATAACACAATATGGTCACCCAATTATGAAATATATTTTTATATATATTATATTTAATTTTAAGTAAAAATTAAAAATTTGTCTAGATTTGCAGGCAATTTTATTGATATTCTTGCTAACAAAATATGGTCACCTCAAATTTTGAGCTATGAAATAGGTTCCAATATTTTATATATTAATATAATTAAATTCTTTTTAAGTTTTTAATCAATTTTAATCGATGTTTGGGCTAGTTTTTTTGGTTTCGTCATATCAACAAATGGTCACTCTAAATTTTTAAGAGAAAAGTTGGACTCTTAGCCAAACACTTAGAAATTTCTTTAATTAAGACTTTATTTTAAATAATTTAATATTTATTTTTCTAAGTACCTTCAGCTTCAGCTCTTTCAGAAACTGTACAAGCTACCCTCGTAGCTTTGATATAAAGCAACTTAATCAATTTTAATTGTTTCGAATATTAGCTCGGCTTCAGAACTCTTTCTCTGTATAGATATAAGCTTGTATATATACAGAGTACATATCAAGATATGCCACGCCACAGTAACTCTCTCTCTCTCTCTCTCTCTCTCTCTAGTTTTACCACGCCCCCTACTAGCTATGCCCTTTACTCAATCTAATGCAATCTAATAGAAGAACATCATCTATACTCAAGTTTCCATCTCCCACACACACAAAAGCCAATATCCCTCGCCCAAACACCTAGCGAACGAGCATGCAAAACAAAGCGAAACAAAACATATAAAAACGAAGAAGAAGCAGGCATCACCGTAAATTGACCATTTCTGAGCCATTGTCGTAAATCGGGAGCCCGCTTCAGTTGGCCCACAGACGGAGCAGCAGCAGCAGCAGCAGCTCCTCCTTCTCCCACCTCCTCCGCCCTCGTCTTCATTTGTCCTTGGCAAATATTCTAAGCCACAAATCTGCTTATGGCTGGCTTCATTAAAAGCGGTTTATTAAAAAGAACTCAATACGGCAAATAAAAATGAGCCAGCCTAATGTAAATAGAGATGGAACACAGTATATAGCCAAATATATATATATATATATATATATATATATATATATATATATATATATATATATATATATATATATATATATATATATATATAGAGTATATATATATACTCTCTAAGAGAGCAACTTAATTGGCAATAACTTAGCCCAATTATGAGCGCCGTTTGAGCGTTAGCCTTTGCCAGTTGGATGTGGCTTTAATATGTGGCTCGAATGTCAATTAACTGCAATTGCAATTGACCACAAATATTGGTAATTGCAATTTATATACTGAAATACTGAAATTGATAACGCATCGAAGCTGAATTTCAGCTAGTCAAAGGGCAAAGCTGAAAGCTGAGCCAAGCGTAAATATCGAAGCAAATTGCAGCAATTAATTAACTGCAAATTAAATTGAAGCAGGTGAATTGTAATGAAATTGCAATTACTGTTACTATTGACAGTTCAATAAATATTAATAATAATTTTTATTATATTTATAAGAATATATTTATATTATATATATACGCATATATATATATTTCTTTATATTTTATATTACATTTATTTATTTTTATTTTATTTACTTATTTTTTAGCAATTTTTAGAATTGATTAGTTTATTCCATTTATCATTAACATTATTTATTATTAATAAGAAATAATAGTTCATATTTATATATTTTATATTAAATTTACATATTTTTATATTATATTATATATTTATTTTTATTATATTTTTTATTTCATTATATTTATTTATTTGTATTTTATTCGCATATTTTAAGGTGAATTTTCATTAATTTTTTGTTTATTATGTTTATCATTTGTTTTATTATGGATTATTATTATTTTTATAAAAAGTATTATATTTCATACTATCACTTATTCCTTATCAATATCTCATTAGCCACATCATTAGCCTTAATAAAGCTATAATCATTTTCTTCCAATTATATTATCTTTAAGCATTAATTTTTATGACTTTTATGAGCATTCGCATCATCAATCGCATTAATTTTCGCAAATTTTCATTGCCATTTTTAGCAATGACATTATCATTATCCTTATCATTATTTTCATCATTCTTCATCATCATTAACAACATAAATTACTCACTTCATTATTAATAAAAGTATCATTATCAATATTTTCACCATAATTTTTATATATTTTTTTAATATTTCTAATATCACTTTTTAATAGCATTTTCATTAACTGTTATTTATGTCATTGCCAACAGCTTTTTCATTAGCATTAGTATTATTTTATCTCATTATTCGTATTATTAACTATATATTGCCAAATGCTCATCATTTTAATGTTACAATATTATTTTTATTATCATTATTATTATCATTGTTACTATCACTATCATTATTATTATCATTTTTGCTCTCATTGTTAATATCATTCATATTTGTCTTATACCAAAATGTCTATCATTGCAATCCATTACAAAAGATTTCTAACCAAATTCGTTTCATATAAGAAATAATAATAATAATAATAATAATAATAATAAGGATAAGTCCAATATGCAAGCATTTTCCGCATTGGCTTCAAATTGGCTCAGTTCCGCAAAATTTCCGCATTTCACGCGAAAAAGGAACCCAATTCGCGTAGGTTTTTTGGCAAAAGTAATAATCGAGGCAGTTGCCTGCTGCCTGCTGGTTGCTGGCTGCTGCGAACGGGAAAATTCAAAAATTTTCTTATTTTTCGCTGGCCGAAAATAAGCTGCAAATGCGCAGCTTTTAATAATAAAAATGACACAGATTTTCCTCGAAAATATTTCTCAATGTGATGCGCCCGAGAGAGAGAGAGAGAGAGAGAGAGAGAGAGGGAGAGGGAGACATATGTGAAATGCATATTGCGTATACGCCACGTCAGCACACGGCTGGTGCACACGGCGGCCACGCCCCTTGCTGCCCCAACAATAAATAAACATTCGAGGTGGACCGCAAAAGTGTCGTGCCGCGTGTTGCCAATTAAATCGCTGTGCGAAATATATTTAAAGCGTTGCTTAAATTGCGGCCAAAAGTTCACATTGTATTGCAACGCTCCCCTCTGCCGCCCCCCCCCCCCTTCGACACGCCCCAGCAATCAGGAGCAGAAAAAAAGAAGAAGAAAATCGCATGCGAATAGCGTGCAATTAAGTGGAAAATGCGCTTAAAATCAAATTGAATAGAAATTTTGTCGCCCGCTCAAATTGTGCGTAGCAGCAGTGGGCGCTGTGGGCGTGGCACATGTGTGTATATATCTACCTCTCCCTCTCCCTCTCTCTCTCTCTCTCTCTCTCTGGAAACTAATTTTGCAATGGCAATCTGTGAATTTGGGCGCCGAAAAGGATTAAAATGAAAGGCATGCGCTCGCATAATAGAAACTGCCTTAAAAACCATAGCCAGTGCCACGCCCACACGCCCACACACACACACACTGCAAATTTGGAATGTTTGCTAAAGAGCTGCAGCCTTGCGCCAGCAGCGTGTGGAACTGCAGCACTTCAAAGCACATTCAATGCACAATTTGAATGGCCATTCAGAAGCATCAAAGAGCTGGAGAGAGAGAGAGGGGGTGGAGAGGGGTTGGAGACGGGGGCAGAGGGTAGTTATTTAAGAGCGTGCTTCGTGTGCAATGGACAGTGCTTGAATTTAACAATTACATAAATAAATACATTAAGCTTAACATATGTATGTGCTGCGAATCGTAGCGAAATTGCGTTTGCTTTTTATGCGTTTGCCATTGAGTTGAGCAGATGGAGCTCGCTCTCTCTCTCTCTCTCTCTCTATATATATATATATGTATATATATATATAAATAAATAGATATATATTTGTATTCTAATATCTATTTCAATGCTTGAAATTTCATGTAATATAAACATCAATTTGCAGACAGTTAAGGGCTAAGCAGCTCTCCCTGCTTATCACTCTTGAGTACTTTTTACAATTTTGTTTCAAAGTTTTTGTATATTTATCTTTAAATAATTACTAAAAACTTGATTTAGTTTTTATTTGAATAACCTTTTAATTTCTTTAATAAAATAAGTATGTTAATATATTTATAATATATATATATTTTTAAAATAAATAAAGGGTTTTCCTTTCATCTAGAAAGTAAAGTAAAATGACTTTGGTATATTATTGCTCAATATTTTGCTCTAGATAAACAAACCAAAGGAAGGTTTTTATATAAGCACTGAGAGCTTTCTTACTTATGACTGCTAAATGATATAGTAGTTCGATCATGTTGTACATTTTTGTATGTGTAATATAATCTATATCGTATCATATCTGTTAAATCATAAAATATCTCTAAAAAATTAAGAAATTTGTGTAGGAAAATAAAATTTTTTTAACTGTATATGTAACAGGCAGAAGAAGGTGTGGCAGACCCCACAAAGTATATATATTATTGATCAGGGAGACAAGCCGAGTCAATTTTGCCCTGTCCGCCTGTCTGTCCGTCCGTCCGTATCTCAAAACCTTTCAGCTCTACACCCTTCGAAATTCAATTAAAGGCATTCGCCTTTTGTACTACGACAGCTATATGCTTAGGGGTTTAAGCCAGCCAATTCTAATATATATACTGACTCTTTAAGATTATATTAAATCCATAAACACTTGCACTAAAGAAAGCAGAAGCAACTGACAGCAACAAGCACCAGCGAGAGACTTGTCTCTGTGGATTTACCCACAGCATATATTATATATATAATATATTTATATCTACATATCTATCATATATGCTACATGCATTTCTGTTTTTTTTTATGCCTGCTACATTTCGAAATTATCAGCCAAATACACAAAAAGCTATAATTAATGACAGCGAACAGCTGGAAAACCAACGAACATCAAATAATTTCCACAGACAAAACTCTTTTTTTTTAGCGACTTCCGCTGGATCTGAATTATTAATTGATTAAATGAAATAATAAATAATGAATTGCATTTATTATTTCACAATCAACAGCAAGTGCATCTAGCTATATATCTATATGCTTCCTGATACAAATAATAATATTTATTATTCATTTTGTCGTTCAAAACTTGAGCGCAAGTTTTTTGTTTATGCGCCAAGATTGATGGGGACAGTTGTTCAATGTTTTGTTTTTCAACAGATATACTATATGTAAATGTATATATATATATATGTGTGTGTGTATATATGTGTATGTGTGGCTAAGCGTATTAGCCTTGGCAATTAAATTTAGCCAATTATGTGACAAGCGTCTGTCTGTTGTTAAAGGAAACGGAAATGCGTAAACATTCAGTTCATTGCAATCGGGTTCAAAGACTTGCAGCTATATAGACTACATACATACATACACTATATACACTATATACACATGTATGTCTATACTAGAGATCTCTTTGACCCTGGATGTTTGCCAGCTTTGGCTGCAGCCGCCACTACTTCGATGCGTTTCCAATTTTGGGCCATTCATCAATTCTTTTTTTTATTGGTAAATGGGTCAAAACTTTTCGCCAGCTGTCGCTGGTGACAAAAATCGACGGCTAGTTTGATAGATCTCTAAAGCGATTGCCTGTCACAAAACCAAAAAGAGAAACAAAAACAAAAAACTCAAAAACTGAAAACTGAAAAACTGAACGAAATTGCAGCGAGATATTTGGGTCAAACATTTGGCAGGGCCAGCGAAATGCTAAACCGCAGCTACAAAACTGCTAAAAAAGAAACCGAAAGGCATAAGCGACTGCCTGATGCGCGCTTAAGATGGAAAAACTAGTCAACTCATAGATGGCAGATATGGGTAGTCATATGTACGACAATATGGCTATATGGCTATATGGCAATATGGCTATATGACAATATGACTATATGGCCATATGTAGTAGGCTCGCAGTGGAATATGGCTAAGTATACTATTATTATATGATTTATTTCTAGTTTTATATTTAGCTACTATATGAGATCTATAATTGCACATATAGAAGATAAAGTGTGAGCTATCTACTATATAATTTGTTTATTCATTCATCCATTTATAGCAAAAGTAATATAGAGTAGATTGAATATAGATTTATGAATGCATAGTTTATAGAGCATATTTATCAGCTATGTCTATAGACTATACTATATAGTATATTCTTCTGTTCTATATATTTCTATATCTATTTCCTCTTTCAAGAAATTATAGTCCTGGAATATGGTATAGACTTAAACTTTTCCAGAATGTATGTGATAGACTTTCCACATAAACTTTTCCAGAATATATGTCACAGACTTTCCTTAGAGTAGAGTAGATTTACTACGCAGTCTGGCTACTATATATGCCTATATGATAGTACAGTATACAGCTCTGTACTATATTCTATAAATACTGTCATATAGGCATATATAAGAGCTAGACTGCGTAGTAAATCTACTCAATACGGAAGTTCTGCCATTTGGTAAACATATATTATATGCTTAAGAGATGATATATAGCATATAGTATATATAATATGATAGCATATCATTTCATATATATAGGTTTATCTGTAAGAAATATATGCCTATAGGAAATGTAGTCGATGTATAGTATAGGAATAGTCAAATAATATATATATACTATATCTATTAGGAGATATCAACCAAGCATGTGGCATATACCATATCATATATGTAGCTATACGCATAAGACACATCTAGCTACAGCTATGCCTAGCATAAGTATCGATAACCAATATACAGCTATATGCATATATACTATGGTACATCTTTTCTATATCTTCTATATCACTTATGTACATTTTTAAAAGTACATTTTCCCAGATCTATTTGCCCAAATTTTGTATCATGTACTAAAACAGTGGAACATATAGTGTTTTTCTCAGTCAACAGTGGGCGTAGCCATTAAAAATATTAATAGACCAACAAAGTGAAGCAGACTTGTATGACTCTTGGTCTATAAACTAATTTAGCTATAGTATCTAACAGGCCTCTAGCCATTAGTAGCCTTACTCATAGACGTCCGCTACTATAGAACACTGCCCATTCACACAATCCGATATACCCACTTGCTACCCTGCCGAATGGGTATCTCAGCAAAAAAAGAAACTCACCAATAAAGATAAAGTAAAATGTTTGCCGCTGTTGCCGCTGCTGTTGCTGCTGCTGCTGCTGTTGCTGCTGTGTCAAAGCAACACTCAGAGGCAATCATAAAATGCAATTGGCTTCAAACTCTAAACTAGTTTAAGGAAATTTCCAACGTAACGGTATAGCTTTAACTATTTATAATTTATGTCGAATTGTTGCTTTCACTTCGTTAACCTTTCGCGTTCACATTCAATTTTTTCATTAATTTTTTGCTCTCTTCAATTTTTTGTAATACAAAATTTAAATTTATACGAATTTCGTATGTATTTTAAATTGTAAATTATAAAAATAAATGCGCTGCGAATTTTAGTTTTTGCAACGCGCCTCGGAGAATTCGATTGGAAATGTAAGAACCGACTGAAGCCAAGTGAAAATTGAAAATTGCCAAGCACATGAAGCCAAAAGGCAGAAAAGCGAAAAAAAAAAATATATATATATATATATATATATAAAACGAGGCAAAACAAGAGCAGTGTATAATATTTTAAATATATACAAAATGTGTGTGTGTGCGAGTGTGTGTGTGTGTGCGTTTGTAGCTATATATATATATGCATATAGAGCGCAACGACGTTCGAAATACAAATAAACAAACGTGCGATCGAAATACGAACGCAAAAAGATATTCTTGGCAACGGCCTGTGAATGTGTGTGTGTCTGAGAGTGTGTGTATCTGTATGTGTGTGTAAATCTGTTGTATCTATGCATTACATCTTTGGCTAAGCTCATTAATGAGTTACATTTCGTGCACGTGTGTGAATCGAAATGAAGTTTTCACATTGTTTTGTTTTGATGTGAGGCCACAAGAAAGCGCGGCTAATTGCTGCCCACAGCAACAATGTAATTTGCCTAAAGCACACATACAGTTACACACGCACACACACACACGTACGTTCTCTCACAGAGAGAGCGAGAGAGAGGAGGCAGCGCTAGTCTCCCAGAGCATCCGTTGACGTCATTAAATGACGAACTATTTATAAAGCTGCCGGCATTTTCCGTTAGCATCTTAAGTATCTGCAGTTGTGTATCTGAATGTGTATCTGAATGTATCTGTAGCTCCATATGTATCTGTGTGTATCTATAGCTCTCTCTCTCTCTCTCTCTCTCTCTTTCTGTATTCATTTTTGTTTGTCTAGCTGTAAATCTAGCTGTAGCTCTAGCTATATTTCCAGCTATATCTCTAGATGTATCTTTAACTACATCAGTAGTAGTTAAAGATATCCCTTGCTATGCTTCCAGCTGTGTCTCTAGCTGTAACTCTTGCTATGTCTCTAACTCTATCTCTTGCTGTATCTCTAGCTATGTCTCTAGCCGTATCTCTAGCTATATCTCCAGCTATATCTCGAGCTATAACTCTAGCTATATCTCTGCCTCTATTTTCAGCTGTATCTCTTGAAGTATCTTTAACTATATCTATAGCTGTATCTGTATCTTTCTCTATCTCTATTTGTATCTATAGCTATATCTCTAGCTGTATCTCTAGCTGTAGCTCTAGCTATATCTCTAGCCGTATCTCTAGCTGTATATCTAGATATATCTCTAACTCTATCGCCATCTGCACCTATAGCTGTATCTCTAGCTGTCTCTAGCTGTATCTCTAGCTATATCTCTGTCTCCATCACTAGCTGTATCTCTTGAAGTATCTTTAACTATATCTATAGCTGTATCTGTATCTTAATCTATCTCTATTTGTATCTATAGCTATATCTCTATTTGTATCTATAGCTGTATCTCTAGCTATATCATTAGCTGTAACTCTAGCTATATCTCTGTCTCCATCTCTAGCTGCAGCTCTAGCTATATCTCTTTCTATATCTCTAGTTGTATCTCCAGCTGCATCTGCATCTTTCTCTATCTCTATTTCTATCTCTAGCTGTATGTCTCCCTCCATCATCTGTAATTATATCTGAATCTGTATCTGCAGGCACTTATTTTGCTGATGCCTCACTAAAGGCCTAAAAATAAACTCCATTGAGCAAAAACTGGAACGCACATTGGGCTTTTTCGTAGATGACGCCCTAGTTTGCTGCAACTTATAGATACTTTTGGCCATAATTTCGCTGTGCAATGACGCTGCACAAATTTTCGCAGCCAAATTTTTTGGGCAAAAAAATCAAATTGACTTTATTTATGAAGACAAACAAACAAAGGGGTCCATTAGCTGCCATGTGGCACCAGTCAGCGTGAGGCAAACAAAGAAGAGAAGAGAGGGAAGAGGCGGAGAGAGCTGTTGAGCAGGAGCGCTGAGCAGGCACAGCGAGAGCTCAAGGTCGTATTCCCTTGGAACGGCGACAGGCGCTAAAAATAGTTAATGCGTTTTGCCCAGAATTTCTTAAACTACGGCGGAGTGCAGCCGCCCCGAAATAGAACTGCAAATACCCGAGCTATAAATAAGAGCCAGACACAGGCTGAAACTTCACAGACTGCAGTCGAGTCGAGTGTGTGTGTGTGTGTGTGTGAAAGCGAGAACGTTTGCCCAACTAAATGGAAATGGAAAGCGAAAAACTTTTCACACTCTGCCGTCGCAAAGAAAACTCGCAAGAAAACTGCAAACTGAAAACAAGCTTTCAAATAATGCAAACAAACTAATTGTTCAAGTTTGTCTGCCAGAGATGAAATCCTTAAAAGCTTTTATTTTTGTTTATAATAAATGAATGTAGAAACTATTTCCGCTTTCTTACTGACTTGATTTGATTGACGTATGTCGCTCTAATAGGGCAATCAGCAAAGAAAAGCTAAAACTTTACAATTTGTGCAGTTTATCAAACTGTTTTTTTCATTAAAGTACAGTTATACTGAATGTGATTTGAAACAATAAAGAAAACTTGCTGGAAAATCTACCTAAAGCTAACATCTGCAGCACTTAGCTTGATTGAGCGATTGATGGTGTGTTGAAGAGCCTCAGTTGATGCAATTTTGAATTATTGATTGGTTGATTGATGATGATTGATTGATGTCTTCATTATAGATGCATTGCTAACTAATGTCTTCAATAAAAGGGAAACCCCTAAGAATGTTTTTTATATATATTTGTTTGTTTGATTGATGATGATTGATGCTTTAAAATATGATAACATCAAGTGATAAAAATTAACGATAATTTTGTTTAAGGAATATACGAACTATTTTGGTTTTTTGTATGATTGATTGACTGATTGATGTTGATTGATGCCTTGATGATTGATGTTGTCAAGAGAAAATCATCGTAAAAATCATATTTGACAAATATCTGAGCTACTATTTAAGCTTTTACAATGATTTATAAACTGATTGATGATGATTGAAGCTTTGAAAAGTATGAAAATGCATATACGAGCTATATTTCGTTCATCTTAAATCAATATACAAGCTGTTGAAACCTTATGACAGCAATTAATAAAGAAAATTTCAAATTTCTCCAACATTTTCTTCATTTTCTCACTTAAAATCCCTGGAAAATCTACTTAAAGCAATTTTCTACAATATTTCACAGACTTTGGGGCGCGGAAAATGTATTTTTCATTTACTTTCAAATGTAATTTAAAGCTTTTTATGGCATATTCATGTACTTACAGCTACTTTTGTGTTCTTGCTTTGTCTTCCTGTTCCTGTTTTGGGTATCCGAGGCGCCCCTGGGGGGGCCCTGTTGCGTTGCTGTTAACTGTGATGGCTGCAAAGAGACAGACGAAGAGAGAGTGAGATAGAGATAGATTGAGTGGATGATTGAGTGAGAAAGAGAGAGAGAGAGAGGGATAAGTATTGGATTCGCCGCTGCATGCCAAATTGCATGATTAATCACTTGAGTTTTGGCTGCCAATCAACTAGTTACGCATGCTGGCAATCGGACAAGGCCGCTTCCACCACACCACACGGGCAGACATTGGCCACAAATGCCACATCAAATGATAGCAGCTACAACTCGCATTGAATATTACATTTCATTATGCCACAGCTGTATTGTTGTTTACCTGCTCATTATCGTTATGGGCTGCAGCTGGCATTTAATTGCATTGGCACAAAAGAACCGCAGCAAAACTTCGTTGCCCTTGGCAGGCCTGCGAGCATTTCGCTGCCACATGCTGCATGCCTCCTGATAAGCGATATGCTTATTTATGCATTTTGATTTACACACACACACACACACACATACATTGTCAGGCTTAATTAACGTTGCGTTGCCCATATTCATGTTGCCTGCCGCTGCTGCAAGCATTCTTTTTCAATAAATGCAACGCTCGCAGGCAGCCAGCTGGAAACACGGCTTTCATTTTAATTGAGAACGCATAAACTTCCACTTGAACTCAAGACGTTATCGAACTTGAGCAGCAAATGCGAGCTGAAGGTGTTTTTATGACAGTTTTTCGATGGGAAATGGGGACGTGTGGGATATAAGAGGTGTTGCATACGATATATATGATATGATATAGTACATGTTTTCAGCAACTGAAAACTGTTAAAGAAATCAATGATATTTTTGCTACTTTAGAAATTAGATAAAATAAACAAAGAACAGAGAAAGCTGCTAGCTATTGAATTCTATACAATATTTATTTAAATTTATATTTAAAATATCTTTCATTGGTTCGTTAAATTAAGATTTGTTTACTCAAACAGACTTTTTCCGAGTCCACATTTATTTAAGCACTGAATTGCTATATGTTTACTCGATAAGCCATAAGTTTACATTTTTAAATTGTATAAATTTAATATGTATAACATAAATAATATAAATAAAATATATATAAAATTTATAAAATATATAATATAAAGAAATGAAAGAATAACAAGAAGAAAAGTAGCTTCCAGTTCAAATCAAATATATTCAAGTCGTAAGCAGGTAGATTACTGAGCTAGGTATCATAATAAGAATTTTCAAACAATAGAAGATAGGATAGAAGACAAAAAGTTCACCAAAGAACTCAGGGAAGGTTCTCTAATCATTTTATTCTAACAGTCAAAAGTTAACTTAAATTAAAAACTACTCAAAGATTGCTAAATAAATGTGTTAAAAAATAATCTAAACCAACTATTCCAAGTAATTCGAACTGTTTTTCAAAATAAGCAAATCTCAAATTCCCTTTTGCCTGCAAAATCGTAATCGAAACTTTCAATTTCGTCAAATAACAAGAACAGCGCAATTAGTTGCGATTTCTCAATTGCAATCGCTGCTGCTGCTGCTGCTGCTGCCGGCGCCGCCTGCCCACTCCATTTACTAATTAAAAAGCGACCTTGAACTTCACAAAAGACAAAAAAAAAACTCAATACGCAGCTGGCGAAGCTTTGCATGTGTGTGAGGAAGAGCGAAACTGTTGCATACTTTGGGGCGGATGCGAATCGAATGGACTGGGTGAAAAGTGCTTTTCGTGCGCTGCTGACGCGGCGATTGGCATTTAAATTCGCTTTAATTTGGCTCATTCAAAACAAAGAAAAAAGACAACAGCAACAGCAACAACAATTGAAATTAAGTGTAAACAATTCAGGTGTGAAGCGAAAACAAAGGGAATAGCCAAAAGTAAATACAGACAAAGAGAACAAAAATTAACAAAAAATAAAAAAAAAAACGAGCCCAAAAAGCGCTCAGCACAAAGGCAAACATAAAATAGACAAACAACAAAAAAAGCTTTTGAAAAATTGAGTAAAAATGTCGCTGATTGAATAAAAACTAAAAATAAAATTGCGGCAAACGCGGCGTATGAGCAATCTAACTAAAGATCAACTCAAATTAAAAATAAAAAATATCAGATATATATATATATATATATGTATATATATATACATATTTTTGAGCATATATAAATGTATATATAGCAAGAATGTTTATGTTCCAATAACAACAAAAATATTGCTTTAAAAATTTTAAATAATTTTGACAGCTTTCGCTCGCTCTCGCCCCATCTCTCTCTCTCTCTCGCGCTGTCTGCGTGGTGGGCGGCCAAGCAAGGTGTAGCTGCCAGGTGACATTTGTGCACAGCCTTATATTCAATACGTATACAGATAAACATATATATACATGTATTTTGCATATATATATACATATATATTTTACATAATCAACGCAGCATTTCAGCTTTTCTACACTCACTTGTGGGCCGCACTGCAATTGTCTGATTGAAATTTGCTTAGCTTTCGCACACCTAGACGCATGCCTTTGGCGGCACGTCCCGTACTACAGTTATCTCAGCACTTTTCGCTCGAGTCAAGCTTGAGATTCGCTTTTCGATTTCGACTTCGCACACACGCACTCACGCACGTCCTGTTGCACGCACTTCAAGCTGCGCGGGCAGCTGCAAGATCCTCAGGCGCTCTAAACTATATATATATATATATGCATATATATATCTATATATATATGTATATATAAGGTATAGTATATGTGTGCTATATAGCGAATATCTGTTGGGCACTGCGACACGTCCACTCGCGAGCGTGTTGCAAATGAAAATGAATTTTTTTTGGGGGCCTCTCGTCTGCCAGCGGCAACATCTTTGATGATCAGCCGTTCTGAGGTGAGTTCTATAAAAATAACGTGCAACAACGACAACAGCAACAACACGAAATAGAAAGCGTTGTTGGATGGGAAGTGCACGGTTCGGGAGATACTCAGTGAAAGTGGAAGTTTTACTGAGATGGGAGCTCAGGGCTGGACTTCTGCCCTAAAGTAACCAGGTAAGCGAGGCAACTATTCAAAAGGTGATCGATTCTAGCTATATGGACTTTTCTAAAACAGATATAGACAATGAAGCAGACATAGACAGACAGATAGAGACTGATAGATATAGACAGATAAAGGTGCACATGTAGGATATGGTTGATAGACAGATAGACATATATCTATCTCTATCTAGCTCGGTTCAATATGTCTATGTAGACATCTCTATCTTTCAATTCGTCTATATAGATTATATAGATATAACTTTATCTTTCAATCTGGCTACATAGACATATATGCGGATACATCTCTATATATAGACTGATATATACATACTAATATAACACTAAGTCTGTCTATTTCACTTTATGTCTGTTTTTCGGACTATATAGACAGATATATAGATAGGCAGACAGACAAGAAAACAGAAAGTCGATAGATATACACAAAAGATCGATAAGATAAACATAAGCCAAAAATATTAATAAACATAAAGACAGTTAAAGCTTCAGTATAAGTTAAGATCTTGCTACATAAACAGTAGGCAAAAAAAGGTTAAATTACACTCCCTAGATCAATATTAAATGTTAATGTACATATACACATGCAGGTATACCATATTTACATATATCTATCTGTCTTTCTCAACAAAACTAATATGCCCTACATCATCAATCAATGGGTATTCATCGAACAAGAACAACAAAAGACTAGAAAGAATTTCGTTGCTTGTCCACTTTCACACTCACACATACACTCACACTCATGCACTCACACACATACCAAGAACATCTCTGGCCCACTCGCTCGTTGAACCTCTCTGCGGAATGCTCAATTTAATCTTTTTACAATGGACATTTTATCATTGTCGCCAGCCAAGGCGAAAGAGTCGGATCGCTTAATTGTTGCCTATATGGCAATGGCTGCCATGATTATTATCATATTTTTCTTGGCTCCCCCACCACCTCCTATCTGAACATTACTTATTTCGCAGTTGCTGCTGGGCAGATTCTACCATTTCCAGACGCCCACGCTGTCATTCTGGCCAAAAATTGAATCATGAATCATTGGGCTTCAGCTTCTTCTGCCGTTTCTTGTATATTTATAAATGGGTATCGCTATATTTATTAATATGGCCGCATCGACAAGTTTAAACAAGCACAAATTAACGGAATTGTCTGAGCGCAAAAGAATTCCGTTCTTTTTCCTCATTTACGAACATATGAAGAAGCCTGCGGCATATGCAAAGAGTGCACAGAGTAAAAGGAAGTGGCCTGATTGCAGCTGAAATACCCTGTAAATTTGCAATACAAAATAATAGAGCTTACCTGACAGGTAACCGATTATTTATTACGTTTTAATGCAGCAAACCCGTAGTATAGGGCATACGCCACTCGGCACGACATTTGAGCACTCAAGTGCAATCAGGCGTACGTAAATGCACTTACAAGTCTATTAAACGATGCACTCAATGCGATTTTTATACCGAACAGCTTTACAGTTATCAGTTATTAATATGTGTACGGCGGCAGCACAATTTCTTGGAATCACTTCCTTCCCATGCTGACACGCGATCAAGACTGACTCCCTTTCTCTTTCTGTTTTGCCTGCAGACTTAAGGAGAACATCGATTCGCATTTGTCTATGTGTTAAAGCGAGACAACCAATTACGCACTTGTCAAGCTCATCTTGCACGAAAATTGGAGAGTGTGAGAGAGTTGTGCATAAAAGAGAATCGCTGACTTGAAAACCTTGAATATGTGTAGCAAGACAAATAAACAAAAATTGAGTAAAAGAGAAATTGAAGAATGTAGGGAGCTTGGCGTGCAGGCATATGAGTTTGTATATGCATTTTGTTTTACTGTAATGTATTAATTGGCAACTTGTACTTTTATGTTTATCTCATACAAATAGGTATATTTATATGGGCATATTTATACACAAATGTACATGTATTACATTACATTTGTTGGAGTACATTTGTAAATGTAGTCTTACGTAGGTACACTCAAATGCCCTCTCTGCAGACACCACACCATTCAGCCTTGCAAATGCAAAGCGGAGCATGCAATGCCAATAACACTCAAGTGTGTGTGTGTGTGTGCGTGTACCGTACTGTCTCTCTCTCTCTCCCCCCTCACACTCTCTGTACATGTGTGTGGCAATGGCCTCTGTGCGGTTGGACTTCATTTGCGTTTCTATTAGACTGCTTGTCTTTTGTTTAACAGCAACCAGCAGTGTTGCCCTCTCCGGCTCTCCCTCTCTCGCACACGTTGCGTGTGGCCAGCTGACAGGCTATTGTCAATCCGTGTTGATGAATTTATGTTGTGATTTTTCCGCTAGCGAAATACACAAAAGCCGCAAGTGCAGTGCGCTTCCAGTTGTTGTTGTTTATTTTTGTTTTTGTTGCATCTGCAATTTATGACAGCAGTGCTGACTTTTTGTACTCATCAACAAGATGTCAACGCGTCGCAAATGATGTCCGCCTCGCTCACACTCTCTGCATCATCTTCATGGTCTAGGTCATGCGACTTCCCCTGCTCAGCAGCTGCCTCTTTCCCTCGCCTGCATTTAAATGCGCACTTCAGAGCAATCGCAGTTTCTGCTTTGTTGCTCGGCCTTTGGAGTGCTTTGGCAACATGTGCGTCTTTTTCTCACATTGATTTGTTTGCTGGGCTGGTATTTTTATAGTTGCGGCTAATTGCGGGGCATCAATTTGTTGCATATTTGGAGTGGATTCGCTTTGGGGCCTGTGGGTAGCATGATTAATTACAATTGATGGATGGCCAATTGGCAGACGCGGACGGCATAATGAGCGCCACAAACAGGCATTATTAATGGCCATCTAACGGTGCACACACACACACACACACACATAGATAGCAAGTTCGGCTAATTGCTGCAGCGCCTTTGTAGGGACAATAGCACACTTAACCGTTAGACTCGATTGCCAATAATAATGAATTAGCAAACAATTTCGAGTATTTCGACTAAGAGCGAGGGTAGCTTGAGAAGTTTTGTGGAATAAATTATTATCTAATAATTTTTAAAAATGTTTTGGTTTAATAATATAAAATTATATAAAACAAGAATAATATAAGATATATTTAACAAACAATGATTATAATTTTTTTTAAATAAAAAAATTTTAATAAATGTATATAAAATAATGTATATTATTTTATAATTTGTATAGTTTTTTCTGATTTAATAATGTATAAAAATATGAAATTATAATATTAAATAATAATATAATTAATATTTCTCTCTAAAAAAAAATCTCACATATTCATTAAACCACCCTCGCGCTTAACTCTGGCTAAGTCTCTTGCAAATACAAACTATTTCTGTCAGACAAATGGCGTTAGGCACATAATAACCAATTTCTCTAAATACGGCCATAATTATGAACGCGCCTGTGTGTATGTGTGTGTCTATGTGCCTGTGTGTGTGTGTGTTTTGGCTTCATTTGCGCGTGCTTGTTCTCGCGCTGCTGCTGCTGCTGCTGTTGCTGCTGGTGGTGGTCTGTGGAAGCAACGGTCTGGAGGCAAGGATTTGTCGTAATTAGGCATGCATAAGCATATGCTGTCGTCTGCGCTCAAGGCGTCGGCTCAGCCAGCGCCAAAGCCCGAGTCAGAGCAACAAGAGGATGCTGGCTGGGTGCTGTCCTGGGCAAACACAGACGCAAACGCAAATACAAACACACACACACACACACACACAGAGCAGCCGCTACAAAGCCTTCGCTCTGTTCATAATTAATTGTGCTTGTTGCTGTTGTTGTTGTTGCTCAATAGGCGCGCACGCCATGATGTTGGGAACGGTTTTTTAGGGACCTCTGCTCCTTGACTGCCATAATTGATTGCTTTGTCACGTCACAGGCGACATGAGAAGCGTGTCTGCTCATCCCATTTAAGAATATTTTTAACTAAATGCACTTATGAGTCTATTAATAAGCGCGTCTTAATATAAAGATGTTTGCAGTTATTATATGAGACTATTATGCATATGTACATTTGCTGCATGTGTAAAAGGGATAAGCAGCTCATTTTAAGTATCTCTTTTTCACTCAGACGCGCGATCAAGACTTTGAGCTCATTTTCTGCATGCAGACGAACGAAGGCACAGCTGAGTTTAAGTATGTATTGGTGCAAGCGAGACAAGCATATGCTACACACATGCACACTCAGACTGCAGCAAGCAAGTATGAGTGTTGGCAACTTAGCTATTTTCCCGTCATATCAGGCGCTTTGATAAAAAAGATTTGCCATCTAGCTATTTTTCATTCTTGAACAGCGAGAAAAAGGTTTGAAAAATTGTATGTGAAATATATAGGAAAAAGGCACGTGTGGTGGGAATTATTTTGTTATTGAAATAAAAAGTAATAATCGTATTTCTAGCTATTTCTGGCTGTTTTCATTGATCTGCCGTGTTGAAGCCCTCCAAAGCTGGCAACACTGATGGGAACTAAGGCGAGCTGAGCATAAAAAAGAATTGAAGATTAGGTAGCCGGCCTGGCATATGTATGTGTGCGAGAGAGACAAGCAAGCAGTCTTCTCTCTTCTCAAACTCTAGATGTGAGCGAAGATGCGAGAAGAAGACATACGAAAAATGTGTGCAAGCTTTTATTAACAGCCAAGAAGAGCTCAAATTTGTAGTTATGTGCAAATGAATGTGCGAGCGGGAGGCACTGTTGAAAGATACCAGTGTTACTCAATCGTGGCGGGAGGGCAGGCATAACAGACTCCAAGAATAAAGTGAAGCTATGCATAAAAGTGCTTTGAATTATGTTAAGCCAGGCATAAACATCTATGTGCAAGCGAGACAAACAGCTTTCGCATTTGTTAGGCTCTAGACGCATCAATTAACGTTAAGCAGCAAATGGCGAATGTGGCAAACTGAATGATGAAGGCAACTGGCTGTCTGGGCATAATTGATTACTTTGTCACGTCGGCTCAGCCTGGCCAAGGATCTGGCCAACTATTTTAAAGCAGCGTATATATCTTTAATTAGTTTGGCCAGCTCAGGCAATTAATTGGCTGCAGCCGCAAACACTAAAAAGATACGTTAGACGCCTCAAATAATATTGCACAAATGTTGCCAACCACAAGGCACACACACACACGCACACGCGCACTATTGTATAGGGTGTCCCAAAACTCACGCAAGATTTGTGCAGTAAAGTGTTAACAAGCAAACAAAAAAGCAGCTAACGGTTTAGGGTTACGAAAAATGTAAGTCTACATAAACGCATAACGTATACTATACAAATCAATAAAAAAATGTATAATTTTGAATTATAAACTTGTGTTTTCTATCAAAATGACTTCTTGCGTGACTTTTGGGACACCCTCTTAGTTCTTGCGTGACTTTTGGGACACCCTCTTAGTTCTTGCGTGACTTTTGGGACACCCTATATATATTTTCTTAAATTAACATTAGCAGCATTTGCAGCTGCCATTAAGAACAAAAACCCATTGGCCAAGTAGCCGCCTTTTTGCGTTTAATGGCCGAACACAACATGCGTAAATATGGCCCAAAGTGTATATGCACGCGTGTGTGTGTGTGTTTGCTTTTGCGGCATTTCATTTGTGGCCACAGCTCGAGGCAAGGACACTTTCCAGCGGGCGTCTGTCAACAGTTGCCGCCGCTTCTTTAAATTATGAGCAACTTTTCCGTGTTTATGCCGCCTAAGCAAACTACAAAATATTGCGGCCAAGCCTTTTGAGGGGGGTGGGGGGCAAATTAGCAGCCCAAGCTGATCCCCCTCTTAAGTATTGCGCATACGCACTGTGGCACCTGTTCCATAACCCGTTCGCCGTCAACTGTGCCGTAATGTTGGACATTAACATTTAACCTTCGGGCACAAATTACCAAATTTTTGTCGCCCCCCAGTGACAGGCACACACACACACACACGCACACACGCACAGCGTGAAAACTTTGTTGCCACAAAAAGTTCATCTTTGCTGAAGGCAAAAGCCATAAAATGCCAGCGTGAGGCAGCTGCGTTACATGTGTCTGCGGCAGGACATCAAATGAGCCAGCTACGTCTGCTGCACTCACTTCTTTTACTCTACTCCTCCCTCTCTTTTGTGTCCTGTTCCTTTTTAGTTCAATTTCCTACCTCAGCCAGCACCTGCATCGGCTTTCACTCTCATGTCTGCCGCAGTTGCTCCGATGTGATGATCTTCTCCAGCTGCTACTGCTGCTGGTGCTGCAGTTACTTCCGCTTCTGTTATCTGATATATTTACTGTAACTACTTTTGCCTGTGATTCCATTTCATTCTTGGCAGTTTTCCCGACAGTTTTCCTGCTGCCTTTGACTGTCCCACGGCTGCTGCTGCTGTTGCTGCTGCTGTTCCTTTGACTACTTCAGTTCCTTTGATTAATTCTGTTCCCACTTCTGTTCCCACTTCTGCTCCCACTTCAGTTCCTGTTTCTCGACTTCCTCTCGCTGCTTTAAGCTTTCATCTACTGCACCTGATGCAATTGCTTTAACTTGCTCCATGGCCTTCTGTCCCATGAGCTCTCTCGCTCTTCTCCTAGCTCTTATCCTAAATACAATAACTCCAATCTCTCTTTATCATTCAGCCATATCTTCTGCTATGTATCCTACTTCTACTGCCCCTCTCACTTCTACTCTAGCTCCCTTTGATTATTATCCTGATCCTTCTACTTCTGCTTCTATATTAATTCTTATCTTACCTCTATCTCCATCTACTAAAGTCACAGATCCTGCGCCTTCCTACGCCTATATCTAGTCCCTCTTCAGCTCCCTTTTCATCTCCCATTTCTGCCTCAGCTTCTGCTGCTCTACCTCTCGCCTTCCACCTGTAGCTCCTTCAGCTCCTTTAAGCTTCCACTCCTGTATACCTGTTGCTGCTTTCCATTACTAATCCTTTATCGGTTCTTATCTACTTCCTATATCCATGCATCTCGCTAGCTCTCATCCCACTGCTTCTTCTATTATTCCTCTCCTGTTCCTTATCCTTATCATTTCCTGATCCAACTTCTGTTCCAGCTGTTGCTCCTGCTTTATCTCTTATTTCTGTTGTGGATCAATGAAGTCGCTTCCCATGCTGTTACTCTCTCTCTTGCTTGCTTCCTCTCCTGCTACTGCTAGCTTTTATCCTGCAGCTAATCCTCTCCTACTGGCTGTGCTACGCCTGCTCATGGCTCTTTCAAGCCTCTGCTCAACTCCTTCTACTGTTCGACTTACCCGCTTCTGCTCACATTTCACATTTTCTTTAAGTTCTCCTAACAATCCCTTCCACTCCCTACACTTTAGAGCGCTTCAGCTGTCCCTGAAGCTTTTCTTATGCGTGCTCTTAATACTATTATCTCTTCTTAAGTCCTAACTTCTGGCTCTTCACTCCTAATAGCTAATTCCCAGCTCCTAATTTCTAATTCCTAATTCCTGATTCCCAATTCCTGCTTCCTGGCTTCGAACTTTTAGCTAATTACTCCTAATTCCTAACGACTAACTCCTAATTATGAACTCTTAACTACTACCTCCTAAGTCCTAACTCATAGCTCTTAGCTCCTAACTCCCAGCTCCTAACGCCAAATTCCTAATTCCTATCTCCTAATTCCCAACTCCTAACTTCTAGCTCTTAACTCCTAACAGCTAACTCCCAGCTGCTAATTCCTAATTCCGAATTTTTAATTCCTAACTCCTAACTACAGCTTCTACTCGAGTAATTCTATAGATTTCTTGAGTTTACGCCTGCTGCTGCAGCTGCTTTAGCTACTACGAGGGCTGCCACTGTTGTTCCCACAATAGCTTCATCTGCTGAAGAGTTCCAGCAGCTACTCCCAGTAGCTAAAGATGTTATATTCCCTTTATCGTCTGCTGCTGCTCTTATGACTCCCCTGGCCTACTTCACTTTCTACTCCTAGGCCTGTTTCCATGCCTCTTTCCACCCCTACTTCATCCTTACTCCTCTCACAAATTCCTTCTTATACGCTTATACGCACCTTGCTGCTTATGCGCTCTTCCCTCCAAGTTCACCTACTTTCACTTCTTTTACAACTCCTGCCACAGAGTCTGTCTCTCCCTCCCTCACACCCCCTCCCACTGTTTGTTGATGATGATGACGCTGCCGATAAGCGCCCAGCAGCCTGCGACATTGTTGCTGCCGACGATGACGCCTACTGAGATAATAAATATGTGGCATGATTTTTAGCTGTGAGCCCGAAAAAAAGAAGTAGAAGAAGAAGAAGAAGCAACAGAAAATTCCATGTGTAGATTTATGACGCACACATTTATAATGCCGCGAAAAGTCGTGGCTGCCGGCAGCGCAAATCAGCCAAAAGTGAAAAGAAAAGCAAAGGCGAGGACTAGCGGGAGGGGAGCTGGGGCAGGGGGAGGGCCAGTGGCAGCAGCCGCTGTTAGGGGTTACGGCCGTGGAGCGCTGTGAGCCCGGATGGAAATTGATTTTGAATATGCGCTTGGCTTACACAGTTTCTGATTGAATTTCCAATTTTAATGACAGTTCAATATAATGAATCAGATTTCAATTTCATTTCAGTTTCATTCGCACAAAATCTAATTTATTAAAATCTATTTTTCATTATAATTGCAAAAGGCGAAAGAATTTCTTATGATTTGGCTAAAGTTGCAATTCCAGAAATATGTGTGAGAACAATTATTGAGTTGATGAGGGAAACCTAATTTTAGATATTGATAATAGATAATGAAAAGTTGAAGATGGATAAGAAATCTGAGAAGAGGGGAAAATAAAGGGGGGAGAGAGAGAGAAAGGGAAGCACAAAAGAGATAAATTAAAAGGAGAGGTTGGTTAGGTGAGAGAAAAAGAGAGAGAGAGTGAGAGAGAGAGACAGAGAGAGTGAGAGAGGGAGAGAGAGACAGAGAGAGAGATAGAGAGAGAGAGAGAGAAAGAGAGCGAGAGAGAAAGAGAGAGAGAGAGAAAGAGAGATAGAGATAGAGAGAGAGAGAGAGAGAGAAAGATAGAGAGAGAGCGAGAGTGCGAGAGAGTGAAAGAGAGTGAGAGAGAGAGAGACACACACACAAACAGACAGAGACAGAGAAATATAAAAAGAGGGAAGGGAATGAAGAGAAAAGAAAAAAGAGAAAAAGAAAAGAGAAGAGAGAGACAGACAAGTAGAGCTTGAGAGAGAGAGAGAGAGAGAGAGAGAGAGAGAGAGAGAGAAGGAGGGAGACAGATAGAGAGAGCCACAGACAGATAGAGAGAGAGAGAGAAAAACAGAGAAAAAACGAGGAAGACCAAGAAAGAGAGAAAGAGAGAGAGAGAGAAAAGAGAAAAGAGAAAAGCGAAAGAGACAAAGAGAGTTTGAGACACATAGAGAGAGTGATAGAAAAAGACAGACCGAGACAGATAGAGAGAGATAGAAAGAAAAAGATTGAGAAAATGGGAGAGAAATTGAGAGAGAAAGAGAGCATCAAAGACCTGCTGAGGGATGTTGAGTGGAAAGAAAAAGAGAGAGTTACAGTAAAAGGGGCAGAGGCATATAGATTAAGATAAACGGAAATTAAAAAGAAGAGATAGAGAGGGAGAGAGAGAAAGAGAGAGAGAGAGAGATAGAGAGAGAGAGAGAGGGAGAGAGAGGGAGAGAGAAAGGTATTAATTGTCTATCATAGACCAACTGATCTATGACGCTTGTCGTATCATAAAGAAATATTCTTAATATCTCAAATGGGTTTCGAAGGGCAAGAGAAGAGAAGAGAAGAGTACATTGACTAACTAACTAAGAGTAACTTGTTCAGCCGTAGAACTACTCTCTAAAAAAGCATTAATCTAACCATAATTCCATAAATTCTCAAGGCAATAAATCGAAATCGAAATCAGTAAGAAACAAGTTCAGCTCTCACATCAAGGATTTTCCCATTGAAAATATATAAATTTGGGCAAATCAAAATAATATTAAAAAATTTAATTTCTTATGTTTGCTGTTAGTTGCGATGACAGTTAAATTGAATGGAATGCGCTTGGCATTAAACGTTTTCACCTTTTCCGCTCTGATACGGCGCGTGTTGGCGGCGCCGCTCAATAAATTTAACCAGAGCTCAAGTTTTATTTATTTTCTCCAGCTTCAGATGCGGCTGCTGCTGCTGCTTCTGCTTGTTCATGGCGCTTGCTTGTCAAATTCGATTTGCGATAACATTGAACACGAAGATTGACCGGCTTAGCTCCCTGTGTCTCCCCCTCTCTCTCTCCCTCTCTCTCCCTGGCAGGAACAACATCATTTCACTTGGCAGTTGGTAACGAGCGCAAGTTTTTAAGTGCTCAATGCTGGCGTTGTCCTTGTTGCTTGCAGCGCTCCTAGCGCATTGCATACGCATTTTTATGACCCTGGCAAATACTTTTGCCAATTCAGCTCAAAAAATCCTCTCTAACATTTGGCATTTCGAAAGTTTAGCGTGGGCGGTGCGTAAATTGAGTCATTGCTGCTCCAGTTAGGTTTTGATTGAGCGTTTAAAGGATGCCGCGATTGGGTTTCGAGCTATGCGTCTGCTGCGGCGCGTAGCCAAGGCAATTTCCTTTGCCAGTTGCCAGGCGCTGCTCTAAGCAGCTTACCTCTGTGAGAGAAAGAGACAGAGGAGAGGGAGAGGAAGAGGGAGACAGTGCAGCAACAGCTCAACAATTTCAACATCCGGCTTCCGCTGAAATGTAATGAAAACCAAGTACGAGTACGTGCCACAGTCTGCGGCAGCTTTACAGTTGGCAAATGGCAACTGCAGGCCGCAAGTGTCGCAAACGGAAATCTAAGCAGCCAGCACACAGCAGGATATCGACTGCACACGCAGAAAATACATATAAAGAAGAAGAGAGTGAAGGGTAGTCAGGAAACGCGCCTTGAGTGGAGTGTGAATGACTTGAAGATGCCCTGAAGAGTGAGGCGTGATATAGTAGATGACTCTTCAATAAACTAAGATATACATATAGATATATGTATATAGACACACTATGCTAGAGCTGATCTGTGTATTTCTATACCTTCACTATAAGATTATATTCTGAAGTAACTTGGCTGTTTGTTATGCTATCTTTTTGAAGTTCTTAAAACAGCTTTCTAAAGCTCTATTCCCAAGATCAAAGAGCTTACTTTCACAGGAAGTATGCGCAAGCTGTTATATATTGTATAAGTTATATTTCCTATCTAGTTATAGATAGAGTAAGCCAAAAAAGAAAATATTTTACAACTGTAAACAGAGGACTACAGCTCACATACTAAATTTGGTATCTCTAGCTACTATAGTCTGCGAGTTATGCTAAAATAACCATATAACTACATCAATCTTTCACAATATAGTAGAAACGCTAAAAGATATGTCAAAAACCTAATATAATTTGAGTCTATATGACATTGAAGAATATTTATATAAAATTTGAGGCCTCTAGCTGTTAAACTTCTCGAGATTGAGGCTTATATAGAGTTGAAAGAGCTAAAAGATATGCCAAAAACCTAATATAATTTGAGTCTATATGACATAGAAGAATATTTATATGAAATTTGAAGCCTCTAGCTGTTAAACTTCTCGAGATTGAGGCATATATAGAGATGAAAGAGCAAAGAGATCCATAGAAGTAGTCGCTGAGATGTAGCTATTGTAGCTTATATAATAATATATAGATGTATATCGATATAGATTTATATAGATACATTTATATAGATACCTCTCTCATCTAGAAGTCCAGCATGCCCCTTTCTATACATTCCTGCCAGGGTATAAGAAGCAAAACGAACTTGATTTCAGGTGGAAAAATGCCGAGGCATAAATCAAATCAGGCAGCGACAACGTTGCTAAAGGCAACCACCAACAGCCTTCATTAGTGTTAAACGGCTAACAGAATGTGGTTACACCAAGCCACGCCCACTCACTCTCACACACACAG
The DNA here is from genome assembly GCA_018903745.1 of Drosophila repleta. NCBI lineage: Eukaryota > Metazoa > Arthropoda > Insecta > Diptera > Drosophilidae > Drosophila > Drosophila repleta. The sequence goes on from JAEIGN010000497.1 coordinate 6,254,055, forward strand.
TAACACACACTCGCTACATAATTGTGTCGCATATCATTGCGGCTTTTGATTAATTGCCCGCTGCGGCAAATGTGGCAATTATTTTAATTTTATATTTGTTTCTTTTTGCCCGAGTTTAAGATAAGCTGCAAAAATGCTGCCAGCATTAAACATTTATGCGCCATAACTCTCTGCCACGCCTACGCAACATAATGATAATGCCTCGCTGCTGCTGCCGCTGCTGCTGCCGCTTAGATATAGTTTCTCATATACATATCTCGGCGGCCTGGCCTCATTTTCATAGGACTCACATAAAGCGGCGCTGATTTTCGCCATTTAGTTGCCGCCGCGCCTGATTTATGCGTTCGCCAACAAGTGTAACGGTGCGTATGCGTAATATCTGACTCTGAACCCCCCTCTCTCTCTCTCTCTCTCTCTCTCTCTCTCTCTATCCGCCTTCATTTGCGCGTTGCCCGTCGCAATTTGCAACTTAAACTTGATGCTCAAATCTGGGCGCAAACTTTTTTTGACTTTTGCAATCAAATCGCCAAACCAATAACCATCCTGCCACGCCCATGCACCAACGGCTGCCGCCCGATGCGTGCAGCTGCAAGCTGCAAATGCAACGCAAAAAGTTTGGAAGGAAAAGCGAGCGAGAGAAGCTGTTTGAGTGTGGATATGAGAGATACCCTGGAATAAGGCATTCAAGTGGAATTCAGGTCTATTAAAGTGTTGTTCTATAAAATATATAGAGTATATATCTCTCTATATAAAGCACATACGCTCCTGATGAAGTTGAGCTTAACGTAGGAAGGCCTGTCTGTTGGCATATCAAAATCAAGCTATCTCTTGAGCTACAATCATGAAACTTCACACAGTTTCATCTTAACAGGCAATATATACATCAAAACCAAGCGGATCGTGCAACTATTTCACATAGCTCCCATACGAATCAACACCCAAAAACTTAGTTTTTGTATGAAAAACTTGTTTAATCTTTAAGCTATCACAACGAAACTACATAAACTTCAGTTATACAACAATTTCTATATATAAACCAAATCTGATTAATATCGGTTCACTATATCGCATAGCTGCCATACAAAATGTCGGTTCCAAGTTACAGTTTGTAGGGCTAAATCTTGTAGTTTTTAAGATTTCTTAAGCAAACTTTATAATTACACGTTGACTTATGTTCTCTATATAAAAACTGAATCTTATGAAGATCGGTCTATCCTATCATATAGCTGCCATACGAGCTAGCGCTTGAAAATTAAGTTTTTGTTGAAGAAACTTAGGTATTTTTGTATATAACTCAAGAAAACTTAAGTTTTATGATACATAAACAAAATATTATCAATAATGAAATATATTTTTACAGGGTATGCATGCCACACTATCATTTCACTACAAAAACTTCTCTCAATACTTATAGCTAAATTTACAGAATATTTTAGAAATTAACCTCAACCGCATTTTCTGCTCACTTAGTCACGTTTGCTCAGCTGCAACCACTTTTACAGGGTATTTTCTGCAAAAGTTTTTGTAAGCGTTACGCTTTTATTTCTTGGCCAGCCAAGTTTCTTGGCGTTGTGGGCGTGTCCGTCAATTGGACAACTGGGCGAGTCGGCAACTCAAATAGAAAGTTTTTTTTTTTATTTATTTTTTGCGTCAACATTACGCAAATTAGTTTGCCAAGCCAAGCCGAGGAGAGCTAAACCAAGCATCAAATGCAGGCATACCCCTAATGACATTTATGCCACAGTCAAGTTTTCGATTTGAGATAAGCTGAAAGGGAGTTCGAGAGGGAGGGAAAGTGAGGAACAGAGATAGATAGAGATAGAGAAAGTGGAGTGGAAGAGATCGAGAGGGGAAGGAAGAGTGGGAGAGAGAGGGAGGAGGTGAAGAAAGAGGGAGAGAGAGAGAGAGACAGAGAGAGAGAGAGATAGAGAGAGAGATAGAGAGAGAGAGATAGAGAGAGAGAAACAGAGAGAGAGAGATGTTGATGTCAAGTCTTTGACAGACGTTAACTTCTTTTGGAATGCAATAGTGAACGACGTGGACAGCCTTTAGAGTAGTGAAAAGGAGCTGATTGGCACTGTAAATAGTGAGGGATAGTTGAAAATTAATATATCCGTATATATTGTATAGCCTAGGTAGCATAAGGTTCCTTTACATATCGAATTGCAATGCCAACTAGAGTGAATTTTGTAGTCATTTACTGAGCCATTGAGTCTATTGATCTATGGATCACCAAGATTGGCTATATAGACTCAGATCTGCATGACTTCACTATAAGCTGAAGATTGTTAAATTTAATCTAGTTTCTATACTTACAATAGAGATTATCGAGAACTTCATATTCTGCATCTTCATGAACTATTTATTGCTGCATCTTTAAAGAATCAACTCTTACTTTTCATATAGTCTGTGAAAGAAGGTTATAAAGAAGATTATAGTTCTGCATCTTCTTCTTTCTCTTCTTCACATATTATATTGTTCTTATTCTTCTTTTTTATTTGACTATATTCTCATCTTCTTAATAGACAACATCTTCCCTCTTATTCTGCATAGACCACTTCCTGCATAGACCACTTCCTGCATAGACCACTTCCTGCATAGACCACTTCCTGCATAGACCACTTCCTTCTTCTTCAACTTCTTCTACGATAATATTTTTCGATACTTATCGATTAAATATCAAGCTGCCTTGAACTGATATGCTCAACGGATTTTTCTACTCACTTTTGCTACTAAAATAATAATATTATAATAATAAAATAAATATTAATTATTAAAAAACATATATAGAAAAAATCAAAATAAAAAATAAATATATCTCCGATTTTTTAGCTTTTTTACTAGCTTTAAAGCTTGCTAAAATTTAAATAAATATAAAAAAAAATTATATATATTCTTAGACTACTTTTTCTATTCTTTAAACATCTCTTGCCACATCTCTCCCTCTCTCTCTCTCTCTATCTCTCTCTCTCTATATCTACCTCTCTCTCTATCTCTCTCTCTCTCTATCTCTTACCATCTCTCTCTGTCCCTCTCTCTCTCTATCTCTTACCATCTCTCTCTGTCTCTCTCTCTCTATCTCTACCTCTCTCTCTCTCTATCTCTCTCTCTCTCTATCTCTACCTCTCTCTATCTCTCTCTTCTCTCTCTCTCTACTCTCTCTCTCTCTCTCTCTCTCTCTCTGCCCACCTCTCTCCCTTCTTCTATCTGGCTCTCCCTCAACCTCTCTCTCCTTTCCTTTGAACTTCTTCTTCAGCATTTTTGCCAGCCTCACACCTGCCCCAACTTGTCTCATCTTCTCCCATCACATGCATTGCTGCCTTTTTGCTCTGCCTTTGTGCACCTGTTAAATCATAAAATCAAATATGCATTGAATTACATTCAACTGTTGCCCATTCACAATTATATTATCCCTTTTTTTTTAGAGAGAGAGAAACTTAACTCAATTGTGCTGGCCATAAATTTGCTACCACAAGTGAGGCTGTTGGCCCTGCCTCCCCCCCTCTCTCTCTCTCTCTCTCTTTCTGTCCTCCTGCCTCTCGCAATTTTTTACTCGACATTTTGTTGCTCGTTTTTATGCGCAAAAGTGCGTGTAATTCAATTTTTCATGCGCCGCGGCACCCAAAGGAGGCGCCGTGAAGGACCTTCTACCTTGGGCCACTCACTCTGGCTCTCTGTGTGCTAAGACAAAGGCGAAAGCGAAGGCGAAAGCGAAAATATGCGTCAAAGGCATATTTTGGCACGCAATTTGCGTCGATGGCATGTCCTTATTGATGAGCGATCCCTTTTTCAGTTATCCTTTTAACCGTTAACGTTTATCAATATTTGATGCCCCCCCAAAAAAGCAACAGAAAAAAAAACCTTTTAAAAGCGCAGCAAAGCAAAACTTCTCCGAGTCCTTTAGGCCATATTTAATGCGCTAAGCTCCACGCTCGCTCCTTTATTCATTTATTATAGAATCGCATAATGCGACACGTGCCAGCATAGGGGTAGGGGTCGAACATATATATCTTGCTCTCTCTCTCTCTCTCTCTCTCTCTTGCTCTCTATTATCATCTGCCTCTCTCTCAGTGATCCACATCGCGATTTGTGGTGCGTCGCCGCTTGGGCACCACGCCGGAGCCCCTGGGCCGCGTGGCCGTGCGCAGCGCCGCCCGCAGTCCCGGACTCATGGCGCTCGTCGACTGAGCCACGCGCGCCATGCTGGCCACTGCGGCCGCTGCCGCTGCCGCTGAGTTCGCATCTTGAGAGCGAGCCTGGCTGCGGCCGTAGGTGGCGGTGGCCGCCAGCTGCTGGCTGCGACGCGGCATAAAGTAGTCGGCGCCCAGGCGGTCCAGCATGCTGCGCTCGATGGCCACCTCCAGGCCCAAATCGCTGCTCAGCAGATTGGCATTGGCCGCGCTGCTGCTGCTGCTGCTGCTGGCAGCGGTGCTGCCGCTTCCACTGGCAGCTGCTGCTGCGCCTGCCGCCGTTCCAGCAGCAGCTGCGCTCGCTGGCTGCAGGCCCAGCTCGTTGGCCAGCTGGTTGCCCGGCTGGGTGGGACGCGCGCTGCGCTCGGCGAGCAGGCGACGCAGCTCGAGCAGCAGCGGCGTGTTCAGCTCCGACAGGTCGGCCATCTCGTCGGTCTCGTCGGGATTCTCGTCCTCCACGTCCAGATCGTTGGCGAAGCTCACGCACTCGTCCACATCCACGCACTTGGCGAAGTCCACAAAGCTGAGCATCAAGACCGTCACATTCTTCGGGCGCGGCTGCGCCGGCGGCGGCGGCGGCGGACCCCACTTCTCCATGTACTTCGGGCCGTACTTCACGTTGCACTCGTAGCTGATGAGATCGTCGTAGGGCGAGCGCGCAAAGTTGATCAGCTCGTGGACGAAGTGATCGGTGCGCGGTCCCAGGTACCCAGCCAGCGTCGCATTGAACTCGAAGCTCAGCATGTTCACGTCGAGGATCAGCTCGTGCAGCAGATCGAACACCGTCAGCAGCTCCGCCTGCGCGTTCCAGAACAGCACGGATAAGTCGCGATTGGCGAAGTTGAGCACGCGATGGACTTCATCCGAGTTGCGTCTGAGAAGGGCATGAGAATATATTTAACTCTGTATAATATATGTATATATGTATATATCTATAACTATATATATGTATCTCTATCTCTCTATCTTTCTATATCTCTATCTCTTTAGATCTCTATATTTCTAGCTCTCTATATCTCTATATCTCTATATCTCTATATCTCTATATCTCTATATCTCTATATCTCTATATCTCTATATCTCTATATCTCTATATCTCTATATCTCTATATCTCTATATCTCTATCTCTATATCTCTATATCTCTATATCTATATCTATATCTCTATATCTCTATCTATATCTATATCTATATCTATATCTATATCTATATCTATATCTATATCTATATCTATATCTATATCTATATCTATATCTATATCTATATCTATATCTATATCTATATCTATATCTATATCTATATCTATATCTATATCTATATATCTACCTATATAGCCATATCCACATCGATATCTACATCTACATACCTGTACGTCAGGGACGAGCAGTCGCGGTAGCCGCGCGTTCCCCGTTTTGGCTTCGAGTACAGCCGATTGGCATAGATGTAGACGCGCCAGTAGATCATATAGCGTGAGCCCATCTTCGTAAGATTTTCAAGATTCTCTGAAATGAAAAAAAAAACACAAAAACGAAAGCAGCAAAGAGCAAATATCAATACAACTGACAGACAGACTAGGCAAAGTCGAAGTTTCTCGAGCTTCACGTGTTTCATTCCATTTCGTTTCACTGGCATAAGCAAGTGTTTATGTTCAGTCTGTGTGTGTGTGTGTGTGTTTTTGTGTACTGCAGAGCGTTGCCTGCGCTTTTGTCTATCATATTTCTTTTGCACATTGTATAAATATATATATATTCTGGATAAATCTTACTTACTTTATACGCTTAAAGCTCACCAGATTTATTTAAAATTGTTTGTTTTCGACGCAAACGTGCCACTTGCCTGCTGCCTGAGGCCTCACTTGACATGCCAGGCCTTGACAGCAAATAATATCGATAACGATAGCTTTATTATCGATATGTAACCATATGCATTATGGAAGATGAAACAAGTCACATAGCAAATAACTTTTTTTTGCTCAAACTTTAATGACGCTAAATCTGCTTCTCTCTCTTTCTCTCTCCCACTCACACTCTCTCGCTCTCCCACTCTCTCTCTTCTGCTGACAGATCGAACTGGCACACATGTAAAGCTTGAAGCATAGCTTTCAGGCTAAACTTGGTTAGACAAAGTTCAGGCCACAAAGCTAAGGTGGAAACGTTTAGCCCTTGGGGCAGTTGGACTCTAAAGGGCTTTGGTCCTTTGGCAAGTTCGACTTTAATGAGCTTTCCATATAAGAAATCTATTAAAACTTGCAAAATAATAAGCTGTTATGATAGCTTAGAAAATCTTAGAGTATTTTTGAGCTATTTCCTATGTCAGCTATATAGCACAGTGAGCCGATATAGCTCATATAGAGAGGGCAACCTTGAAACTGCCTGTAATCGTACCCATAATATGTATATGAGCTATGTATAAGAATGCTGTAATATACTCTCTTATGTACCAAATACATATACTAATATAATATACAATATAAGTATATCTTACTTATACATATAACTGAATATATATATTACCTTAATCGTATAACTAATCAGAGAAGCACTAAAATTTTTGCCACGTTCCCAAAGGCAGCTCAACGACAACTGACAAAAGCTCGACTTTCCCTTCCCAAAGCCACTCACAATTTACTTCAGTTTTGTTTATAAATCCCCAGACATAAGACATGTCAGATCACTTGCTGCTATATAGATACAGATAAACACAGCTTTGTTTATAGTTGAAACTAATTTGCTGACAATAAGAAAACATTTGGGGAGTTTCTGTATATATATATGCTTAGGAATCAGAGTGGATTCACAATAGTATAATATTTTGTTGTTTTATTAACTACGTGCACAATTTATACATAAAATAAAAATCATAATTTATAATATATATATATATAGATTACATATATATCATTAATAAATATGCAATTCAGCTGACAAATCGTTACGGACTATTGACATGCTTTATGTGACAGATATACATATATCTGCTCATATATAAAGACTGTATATAATTATTTATACAATTATTATTGCTGTAGAACTTAATTAAAACCTTTAAAAAAATCGTTAATTTAAAAACTTTGGATATGCTCAGCATTTGGCCTATGCATAATGGATTTCGTTAGCGATTTGAGTACATAAACTAGACTTAAAACGATTATATATATACATATATATACATGGATTATATATATGTTTATGCATTAGGTGTATTTAACGTTAACGTAGCCAAGTATAAACATTTACAAATTAGTTAATGTGAGTAAACGGGCTTTAAAGGGAGGCGCAGGTGAGTGGAGCTGGGTGAAGGATGTGTGTGTGTGTGGGTGGGTGGGTGGTTTGGTTGGTTTGGATGGTTAATGCACTTGTATTATACAATGTGTATAGATATATATCTGATATATATATATATAGCTAGGTATATGTTTGCGTATGTACAACTTAAAAACTTAAGCCTTAGCTTAGTCAGCGGCCTCGAAACTACAGAAGATTTATGCGTCCTGCGTGTAACATTAATTTCTAAATATATATGTATATATAAATTGGGAGTCATGCTTCTTCTTCTTCACTTTTAGGCATAGTCAACAACTAAAAAAACAGATTAAAAAGTAAACTCATAGTCAGAAAACCACAGTTGATGCTTTGGCAAGCGACCTAATCCGAGTCGCTGCCATCGATATCAGGTGCGGGCGAGTCTTCAGCAGCATCGCTACCCGCATCATCATCATCATCATTATCATCATCCTCATCACCATCCTCATCATCATCATCCTCATCAGCCTCATCATCCTCCTCGTTCTCCGCCTGCTGCTGCTGCTGCTGCTCCTGCTCCAGCAAGCTGGTCTCCCGCACCACATCGATAATATAATCAGCATCGCTGTCATCCGAATACATGCCCAAGCGCGCATCCTCATCGATCACATGCTCCGTATTGGGCATATACCTAAACGCATCCTGCTCCATGGCCGCCTCCGCTGGCTCACAGGTGACGCCGCCCACACTCACCGACAGCTCGATCAGGCTGTTGGCCATGTTGTGCCTGCTGGACATGGTATTGCACGGACTGGCCAGTTGGCTGCTGTTGAGGCTCTGGCTATTGCTATGACTGGACTGATTGCTCAGATTGCTCTGATGGCTGCTGTGGCTGTTGCTGTTGGTGCAGATCTTAATATTAATCGATGTGGGACGCTCAACTGGCTCTGGCTCTGCCTCAACTTCTACGTCTTCCTCGTCCTCCTCCTCCTCCTCCTCCTCATCGTTGATCTCTGTCTTGGGCTGCGGCTTTTGCTCCACTTTGATGTGCTCACGCAAGGTGCTCAGCAACAGATTGTCGGTGCTGTCATCATCGCTGCTGTTGCTCTCGTCGTTGCTACTGCTGCTGACAATGCGCGGATGCTTTAGGTGATCGCCTAAGGACAGGCAGAGAGAGAGAGAGAGAGAGAGAGCAGAGTTTGGTTTAATGATTCCAGTTATATATATTCTATTGTCCCACTCACCTGCTGAATCGGTGCTCTCATTGTCGCTGCAGCTGCTGCTGTTGCTGCTGGCCAAACCTTGAGGCTCCTCTTTCTCCTCCTCCAGCTCAGTCTTGCGGCGTCGCTTGCACTTGAACTTGTTGTTGTTGCTGTTTGGCTTGGCCACGCGCTTGCGTGTCTTGGTCTTGCGTGCCGGACGCCGCTTGCGCTGCTTCTCCAAGGGCTCATCGCTGCTGGAGCTGCTGCTGCTGCTGCTGCTCTTGCTCCAGTTGCTGTCGCCGTTGCTATAGTTGCGCTGCTGGGAGCGTGTGTGGACGTTGCCCTTCTGCTGATCCTTGCGACGCGCATCTTCCAGCACTTTCTTCCAGGGCTTGTGCGATTTCGAGCACACCCCGGAGCTGGTCGAGGGACCCATGAACAGCTCACTGGGCACACCGCCGGCAGTCGACGTGGCAGCCGCAGCCACAGCCGCATCCGCGGCCCGCTCGCCGGTTGTGGGCTTCGGCGGAGTGCTGGGCTTTTGCTCATCCACGAAGACCACATCCGAGTCACTGTTGGAGTCCAGGCTGACCAGCTCGGGTGTGCGCAGATGCGGCGGCTTGCGCTCCAGCACAAAGACGCACTCGTCCTCGTCGCTGGTGTTGCTGCAGTCGCTGCTGTCCAGCTCGATGTGCGCGCTGATGGGCAGACTGGCGCCCGCCTGGCGACGACCTGTCTGGTTGCCATCGTTTATGGCGGCCACCTCGGCATTGGCCGCGGCATCGCCATCGTCGATCTCGATGATCTCGTTGGCAGGCCGACGCATGCTCAGATTGATGGCCACCGTCTGGGAGCCGACGTTCGAGGTGGTCGTGCGACGAATGGAGATGCCAGGCAGCTCGCTGCCATCGGTGGCCATGGTCACGCTGAAGGAATGTGTGGCACTCGGATTGGTCACGATGACACTGGTCGAGGGGCGTGGCAAGCGGCTCCACTCACTGGCGGCGGACTCGGCGCTGCCACTGGCATCGCCACTGCCGCCGCTGCCACTGCCGCTGCCGCTGCCATCGGCGGCCGTTGAGCCACTGCCGTTGTCAGTGTTGTTCGACACCAGATCGAGCAGATCCACCTGCACCTCCTCGGCCTCACGCGCCGAGTACTGCACCACACGATCATAGCCGATCATGTCGTAGGGCGAGCGTGCGAAGTTGAACAGCTCGTGTATGAAGTGGTTGGTCCGGCCGCCCAGGTAGGGCGACAGCCGGCGGCGGAATGTGCGGGTCGGTATATTGATCATGGGCAAGATGTCGTGCATCAGCTGCATCACCTCGCTCACGTTCTGGGGCAAGTTGCGCAGCAGGCAGACAATATCACGATTGATCCACGGCATCAGCCGATGCATCTGAGCGGGATTGTCCCTGAGGGAGGGAGGGAGAATATGAGCATATATTGGATATATGATTCGATGCCAAATTCCTACCTGTAGAAGCGTGCGCTCCACTCACGAAACTGTCCCGTTAGGCTGTCGCAGACGGGCAGCGCGTAGAGCTTCCTGTCGTAGACATAGCGACGCCAGAGCTGGCTCAGCGAGCCCGAGCCGCCCGCATCCTGGTCGTGACGATAGAAGTTCAGCAGCTCCGTGCGATACGGCTCAAAGCGATTAAATGGCGCCTGCATGCGCGTGGGCTGCGGCAGCAGCCCGTCCAGCGAGTCGTCTGTGGCCGCGGCATCAATGTCATTGGTCACGACGCCTTGGTTCAAGTAGCGCTGACGCCTGATGTTGACAATATGGAAACTGAGCGAGGAGTGCTCCGGCGTGCTAGACTGCACCGGATAGCGATCGTAGTCGTCCAGGGTGCGTACGTTGTGTATGATGGTCTTGAAGGGCTGCTTGCAGAGGGGGCACTCCGGCTTGATCTGTGGTGAAATTGGCTTAAGAACTTAATACGTATTTCATCAGCTATGACTCACCTTGCTCCACTCGCACAGACACTTGAAGCAGAACTGATGCATGCAGGAGTCCGTGAAGCACTTGCGCCGGCAGCGGGACAAGCAGATGGCACAATTTGGTGGCGGCGAGGAGCGCGCGGGCGTAGTATTGGCGGCGGCGGCAGGCTCTAGCTGTGGCTGCAACTGTTGTTGCTGCTCTTGCTGCTGCACCTGCACCTGCAGCTGCGGCGACTGCGGTTCGTTGCTGGTGTCGTCGCCGCTCTCGCTGCCGCTTTCCGTTAGATCAGCAAATTGCATAGCGGCAGCAGGCAAGGTGCCGGCACCACCAGCTGGCCCAGCCACCGTTGGCTCGACAATAACAGAGGCAGCCACATCCTCGCTAAAGGGATGTGGCTCCCCAATTATCAGTGAATCGGTCATGCTCTGAGTATTTGTGCTCTATATGTATCTATATATATATGTATATATATATAGATATAGTTATGTCTGTGCGAACTCTGCGTGCAGTAAATTCGTATGGGTTTCGCCGAGACTTTTCCTCGGGTTTTATTTTCTTCGTTTTGCGGTGTCTCTACTCGCGTCGTCCCGTCTCACTCGCACTCTCACTCGCTTGGCTCTCTCGCTCACTTATCATCTGGTTTTGTTCGCTGTGGTATGACCAAAGGCTGAACATGCGTCTTTTTTTGCATCGTATTTATTATATCAATGGAGCTTTTCCCCTAATACTGTTGTAGCGCGTTCGCTTGCCACTTTTATCTTTTTCAATTTACAAACTATGATATTCCTCTATTTCACAATTCCTTAAAGTTCTTTCCAATTGAAGTTGACAGAAAATTATTTGCTGTATTCAGTTAATGATTCCGTATGTTTATGGGTAGCACTGTTGCGCAGCTGGGCAGCACTAGCTACTATCGATGAGAGTGAGCACTTTCAACGCAAAACATTGTATTTGCTATTATTTGTGATGAATTTCACACGCTCATGAAATAACATGGCAATTTAAAATTCCATTAATGGATTCTATCAAAGAAGGGCAGACATTGGCACATTCCCAATATGTTTGCAAGCAATTATGAACAGCGTACTGCGCTCAACATGAGCAACATTGCGCGATTACCACCAAAGCACGCTTATCGATAGTTCGCTGCACAGCAGCCTTGTTCACCGCCGCCACACGGAATGCACTAAAAAATACATAACGCGTAAAAATTGTTTGCATTTGGTGGCGTCGATTTTAATTTTTCGTGTTTGCAGTGCATTTTACGGTTGGAAAAAACCATTTTTATTGACAAATTGTGCAATTCGCTGGTGGGCAAAATGGATAGGCGCAAAAAGCGAACATCTTCGGAGCAGTACCAAATGTACATCGAGCTCATGGAGAGCGACCCAATTTTTGCCAGCGGACGCGTGCCGCGCGATTATGATCTTAATTATTTGACCAGAAAATGGAAGGAGCTATCCGACAGGCTCAACAAATGCGGATCGGGCCCAACACTAACAGCCGAGGAATGGCGCAAGGTGAGTTTTTCCTCGTATCTCCCTCTCTGTGTGTGTGGCCCTCTGTCTGCCTGTGTGCGTGCGTGTGTGTATGTGTGAGTGCGCGCGCGTAGGTCCGTGTGGGTCTCCCGTTATGTGCTTGAGCAGGGGGGTGGGGTAGGCGGCCGCCGCAATTATTGGCGGCAAATGAATGACGCGCAAAAATATTTTGTGTTTGGTTGCAGCGCCTCAACGACTGGAAGAACACGACGCGATGCAAGTACAGACGCAGCCTGATGTCCAGCGAGAAGGATATATCGATGTCGTCGCTAGAGACGCGCGCCTTAAATCTGTTCGGCAAGGTGCCGGGTACTGGGGAGACGTTGATGAACTTGAAGTCGGAGAAAGATGACCAGGAGGATGACATGGAGGATCTGGGACAACGGACATCGGCTTCGTTCCAAAAGGAACTCCAAGCGGCCGTCGAGGAGGCCATCAACGACGAAGACGAGGATGAGATGGTCGAGGAGCATGTCGACCAGGAGGATCTCACCGACGAGAACATGCACGAGCCGGGCGGCGGCATCGACGGACCCACTGTTGGCGGCACCACGGCCGTCAACACAAGCGGCGGCGGCTATCGCACCATTGTCGTGGACAATTCCACCTATGTGGAAGAGGATCAGGATCACGCCGACCCGCCCAGCGATCCCGTCAAGTTCGTGTGCACGCCCAACATACACACGGCCAGCTCCAGTGGCGGCACCAAACTCATCAATGGCGAGTTGCCGGTGAAGCGATTACGGCGGGATCAGGTCATCTACGAGGGTGAGTACGGAAAGGTGGATTCAATAGGATTGTGATTCGTATAACAGTATCTGTATCTTTCACTCACAGTTAAGAATGCTCCGCGCTCGTACACGACCATCCAGACGGGCAGTTCCCTGCCGACGCTGCACAACACAAAGATGCACCACGAGGCGCAGGGCACAACGCTGGGCGCCGCATTGAACGGCCTGGATGCGCAGGAGATAGCGCATCAGCTGAAGCGCCTGGCCGACATCAACTACGAGTCGCTGCAGTTTGAGATCGCGCGCTTCAAGTTCAATAATCCGGGCTTTCACTATGAGCCGCCGCCATTATAGTCATTGCCCAAGGCACAAGCGCAGAGCAGCACCAGCGGCATCCGCACACAACAGCAACAACAACAGCAGCAGCAGCAGCAACAACAACAGAAGCAACAACAACTACAACAGAAACAGCGGGAGCAACAGCTTAAGCAGCGGCAACATCATGAACGAGCCGTCATCGAGTCGAAGAAGAAATAGTTCTAATTTTTATTGACAAACAAGAAACAAACATTATATATGTGCTCTGCCAGTTCGAATTTGTACATTTTACGTGAGCTGCAGACAACAAACAAACAGACAAGCAACAACAAAACAAACAAACCAACACACCAACAACAATTGAGCACTTGTGGCTACAACAGCTATTGTAACCCTCTTAAAGTAGCCAGTTTTTTATAGTTTAAAATTTACGTAGTTCATATTAATGCAAATCATTTTCTATAATACACAGTTTCAATTACATACACACACACATGCGCATATATATAAAAGATATATATATATATATATATACATTTGTATTTGTAATGCTTGAAAGGTAACGAAATTGTGTGTGCGCGACGTATCGCATGGCAAAACTCTCCAAACTGATTCATATATATTTGGGGAGTTCTACCTGTCCGCACTTAATTTACCTTTCACTCTCAAGTGGAATCCATGTCGAATTGGACAAACATAATTTTAAACAATTGTATGTAAATGTAAAGAATAAAGTTTACCAATGATAAAAATACGCACGCGCCTAATTGATTTTCAGTGTATAACAGTCTGGTATAACACTTTTATAACTGGTTATGTTGGCAATTTGACTGATTTCCCGCCAGCTCTGGAGTTTTACAAGCGCAGAACTAGTGCCAAAGCTTTTTTTTAGCAGCTAATCTAGCTTGTCGAAGCCCTGAAGAGTGTTGGCAGCACTGGTTTCTGCTCTCAGCAGCAGCAGCTAGTATAACGCTTTTATAATAGTTCAAGGCAAGGAGGGCGGGTGCTCTATGCACTGCCATATTTCATTTTAACTGTTATGTTATACATATATATATAGATATATAGCTGCCGCTGTAACAAGTGGCCAGATGAAGAGTACGGCGAGAGCCGGCCGCCTCTTAAGAAAATCACTTGAATGTCGAATGACGGCGAGCCGCCAATAGATCATTTGAGCGCCGTGCGCTGCGAATCATAAATTACAATTGCCGCCAGGTCGCGGTCGCAGTCGCAGTCGCAGTCGAAATCTCCGACTGCAGAGGCAGCGCTGCAGTTTGAACGTCAACAACGCATGCCAAACCGTTAGTTGACCATTTGCTGGGAGTTCGGTTAACTGCACAACACGTCGTATGCTTAATCTGTTTTGTGTTCTGTTTCGTTTTTGTTCTGCTGTAGTTGTTGTTGTAGTTGTGGGTGCCGCCTGCGCCTTTGATGAAAGGCCTGCAAGCAAAGCTGATTAACGGGCGTGTGCACAGACACACACAGAGAGCATGTGTGTGTGTGTGAGAGAGAGATAGATGATTGCAGATGGCATCGTCTGGTGGCACAGCCTCCTGTCGTCTTCTTCTTCATCTTCTCACATGGCTGGGCCATGGCAAGTCCATTAAAATAGTTCGTGTTGGCCTGTTGCATGGATCACGGTCACACACACATGACAGCGTGCAAAATTTGACCCTTAGGCGAGTGTTACACTAAAATACGAAATCAAAAAAAAAGAAGAGGAAAAAAATCGTACAAACCAATCTGTCTGCAACCTGTGAAGCACTCAGCATCGTCACTCACAGTGGGCTTATGCATGCGAATATTGTAGTAATTATTATTGAACTTGATTTTGTTAAATTGAATGCATAAATTTAATTCTAAAACATCTGAAACTCTTTTATACAACTTGCCACACATTTGTGAAGTAACTGGACTGTGCGCAGCGTGGCAGGCACTAATACTCATGCATTTGCACTTGTAACGATAAACGATTCTGACGCACTGTCATTAATTGGGCGAGCGAAAGAGTGTCCAAAATGAATTGTGCATTAACATAGCACGCAAACACAACTGTAAACTGTGCAAAAACAAAAATACAGCAGCAAAGGAGTATTCGAAGACAACAGAAAGCAATGTCAAAAAATTGCGCTATTCTCTATTCTGTATTCTCTTTATGAGTGACTTTAGTTGCCATTAACGAGTCGATGAGTGTGCGTGCGCGATATTTTTTTTATCTTGTAATCTTATGATGGATCAATTTCCTATTGTGCAGCTTACATTGTTGCTTTATATTTGTATAATGATGCAATTAAATAATATTAAAGAATGCGATCAATGTGGTCACATTAATAAATTAATGTAGTGAAATTTTTAACAAAGCAACTTGTGGATCGAGCATACAAATATTTAAAATGTAAGTGGTTCTTATAGCAATTTAGTAAAAAGTGGCTTTTAAATTAATTCATTGAAATCTGTTGAATTTTGTAAGAAAACCACTGAGAAGTTGAGTGATCTAAAAAAGAACTAGCAACTGTACATCCCCATGTATATATGGATGTGTGCATACTGCAATGTAAGTGTATTAGTAAGCAAATTACGCCGCAGACAAAGAGTGCCCAAATGGAGTATGAGTATGTGCTAAAACTCAAAAGAAACTGTAGCAACCGACAGTTATTGAGTGAAAAATGTAGCAGGTACCAGCTTGAAAATAGACTCAAATTTAATGTTATTGTCACTTCAGCTGAGATTTGCATTGAGAAATGAATATTGCATAACATGTTTAATATAAATAAAGGCGGACTTTGAGTTAATTAATTATTTAATAATCAATTACTCAATATATGCCTGGCAGCAATTAGAGTACTCACATTAGGAAGTCTATTATGTGCTCTCATTCTGCTAGAGTTTGTATGTATGTATTTGTGTGCATGTGTGTGTGTATTCTTGTTGTCAGCAAGCTGCAACGCTGGCGGCCCAATTGAAATTTCCATATGCATACGTGTGTATGTATGTATGTCGAAGATATATGCTTAAATTAATGTTTTATTAAACGCGTTGAGACTTTGGCGATTCATCTTCATTCGCAGCCATTGCCGTTGGCCATTTGGCTAGTCAGAGCCAGAGACAGAGCCACATGTGTGCCATGGGTGCAATCTCAGCGCTTGCTTTGGTTTGACTCTCAGTTACACAGACAATGTTGAGGTCCCTTGCCTGGGCCAGTGTTCTGTTCTGTTCTGTTCCTTTCCGTTCCGTTCTGGGCGCAAGAGTGCAAAGCGTTTTTATGCTAGCGATTATTACGCTTGATCCTAAAGCACCAAAGGGTCAATTGATGTTTGTGATGTTGCTGAATATTGTTGCCGGCAACAACAACAAAAACAACGACAAACAACATTTGCTGGCGTTGTTGCCCGCAATTTGATTTGGAATTTTAAGCAGCGCGACGGTCGCATCGCCATTTACCATTTTACATTTTTACAATTTTTAGCAGCGTTGACGCCGACGCCGATGCCGCCGCCGACATCAGCATCGGCGTCATCATCCTCATAGACGAATATCATTTTGCACATTTTGTTTTCGCCATGTATTCTACTCATTCGCCGTTTGCCTTTTTGCCCGAAAATTGCATTTCTTTTCGCCGCTTGCAGCGTTCAAGCGTCAGCAGCAAAGCACTCAACGATTTGAGTCGTTTTTTTTTTGCGCTCTTTGTTTTCGATTTTTTCACTTTTTATGCCCTAGCGCCGAGCATATCAGATTAGCTGCGAAGTGTGTAACGGAAGGAATGAGATTTGGTGATATTTGCAAGTTGTACAGTGCATCAATAATGTTTTCGCACAGATATTCGCTTGGGGAGTGAATAATAGTAAAGTAAATTGGGAAAATTAAAAAGAGAAGGATAAAAAAGGCATTTGTTTTAAAAAATAATAAAAATAAATAAAAAAATATATAAATAAATCAAAAATATATAAAAAAAAATAATTAATAAATAAATAAATAAAATTAAAAATAAAAAAATGTAAAAAGAATAATAATGTAATAAAATGAATATATACAGGATCACATCAAAGACAACTCTGAGTTTATGAATATAATAATAACTTCCCAATAAGTTAACATATGCCCGTTAGGGTATTTAGTCTGCGACCTACTCGACGCACACTTTTCTCTCTCTGGCTTTTTTTATGTCCAGTCCTTAGACAGTTGATATATCACTGCTGATATTCTTTCAACTACATTGCTTATCAACGATTTGGGGCTTTGTTTTTGTTGTGGGGGGTTTTTTTTAATGCTATTTCAGTTGCTTTGGGGCGATGTTGGCCAGAAAATTGCTGTCAAAAATGTGCAAGTTGTTCTCATGCTCGTTTAATATAGAAATTATTTAAAGTTTTTGTAGTTGTTGTTGTTCGCTCTCTCGTCTGCTGCAGAGTTTCGGGCCAATTGATGCTGGGAAAATGGCAAAATCGTGAACGCTTTGTGAGCACCGATGACTGCTGCGTCAAGAATTTCAGCTGACGACTCTTACGACCATTTAATGACCTACATTCAGGCGAGGGCATGCAAATTAAAAGCAGCAAGTAAGTAAACTCTATAGTTTAGCTCGCAACTCTCATCTTTCATCTTTCATCTTGCATATCCCAGCCAGATCTCTGCTCGCTCGATTGCATAATTCTATAAGGCCATAATGCCGGCTAGATTATTTGTTCTCTTTTACATTTGATGATATGATATGAGAGCAGCTTTTGTTGTACCGGCTACTATATAATTATATTAGCATGATCTATGTCATTAAGGATGAGGATATCTATATATGCGCATGTGTGTGTGTGTTCGTGTGTGTTTGTTGTACATGGATAGTGCAATTAGTGCAACAGCAAGAACAACTATCGACTGCGCTGCGGCTAACAATATATGGCCGGCGGGCGTTTATGGCCATGAGAGCGAAGGCAAAAAGACAGGCCATTATTGACGCCACTGGACACTGGGTTGGTCGGGATGCTGCTGGGACATGGGACACGGGACACGGGACACGGCTCACTCGCTCCTCCAGTTGCTATCATCAGTGGCCATTGTTGCTCGCTGCTTGCATGTAAATTGTGCGGTGCGCTAAACATGCAAAATACAGAGAGAAAAAAACTGAAGCCTAACAGACAGCTAAAAGCACAAAATATTGAGCCAGCTATTTGGCCATGACAGGGCGCCTGTTGGAGCCCTCTCGCCATCGCTGTCTCTCACTCTGTATATGGCCCGCTGGCAGGCAGTCATAAACACGCACTAATTGCAGCCATGATTTGTTACACACTGCATTAATGGCGTTCGCAGGACAGCAACAGCAGCAGCAGCGGCAGCGGCAACGGCAACGGCAGCAACCATTCAAACATCAACTAAAATCAAACCCTAATTGCCTATAAATGGCAGCTTTGCAGCAGCAACAACAAGGACAACAACAAGAAAACTGCACAAAATGTGGCGACATCAAACGTAAAGCTTTCAGCGTAGCGCCAACATCAACTAGAGTAATGGCAACAGCAACAGCAACAGCTAGCAACATGTTGGCGACAGCAGCAACAGCAACAGCAACAGCAATAACAAGTTGCCAAGCGTTAAGCCTTTTGATTTATAAACAAAATTTAGCAACAATGCATTAAAGTTGCTCTTGCTCTTGCTGCTGTTGCTGCTGGCTATGCAATTAGGCTGGCCGGGTAGAGCGCGAGGTGGTCCTGTGTGTCGCCAGCATGTCCGACATATAATCGATCGATCGCTTGATATACAAATCATTTGCTTGATCTCTCACTTGCAGCAGCAGAAGCAGCAGCATCTATGTATGATGTTGCTCGCGTGGTCAGCGCCAATTACTTAGAGCATATCAATTATATGACTGCCGAGCGACTGTAAAATAAATGAGCCCAAGCCGGTCAAATGATACGCAACGTGATTCCCAAGGAGTTGCAGTTGCAGTTGCTGCCGTTGCCGTTGCTGTTGATGTTGCTGTAATTGAACTGCGCGTATTGCAAATTATTATTTTGTGCATTTGCAATCGCATTGAGTTGGAGCTGAAGCTGGTGCTGGTGCTGGTGCTAGGCATGCCCCCAGTGCTGCGTGCAGGGCCACACCGATCCGTGCCGTGCCCCGCGCTCGGCTGCCTGTCTGTTCATATGTTTTCATTACTTTTGACCATTATGCGTGTACGTGACGCACAATTTGAAATTGGCAGCTTATAAGCCGGATACCAGGCGACCAATGTGCACAATTGGCAACATCGTCGTTGCACCTCCTCTGCCCCTGCCGCCCACACTTTGTGCTACGCTAGCGGCAATATGTGCAGAACTCGAACCCTGCTTCAGGACCGTCTGGCCGGGCCAACGAGGCGAACGAGCGAGCGAGCGAGCGAGGCGAGGCGAGGCGAGCGTCTGTTTGTGGCTTTTGTTTGTTGTTCAAGTTTACAATTTTAATGCACTGCCACTTGACTGTTGACAGTGCAACACGCCGTAGTGTGTGTGTGTGCCTGTGTGTGTTTGTGTTTGTGCTGGGCTATTGATTTTATGCACACTGCCCTGCAGTTGTCGTCGTCGTCGTCGTCGTCGCCGTCGTCGTCAACGCAGCTGCTTTTAACTCATTTCGCACATGCACCAAATGAATTTCCAACAGTTAAATCATTCGAAGAAACAGTATATATATATATATATATATATACAATAATAAAACGCTGATTCATGCTGCTGGTGGCTCTTTTAAGCGAGAAATCCATTAAGGCACTGCGGCTGCATATCATATTTCGCTGCTTTCGCATTTGTATTACGAGAGCCGAAGGTTTAATTATGGAATAACTGGTATTATTGTAATGAGCATGTCCTGCATGTGTTGCATATCGATAATTGGCAAGGCTATGGCCAATGCAAACAGCATTGTTAATTAACAATTGAGTGACCAGTGTGGCGGTGGAGTATGATCGACTTGGAGATGCCTTGGAGTGGGATTGACTTGGTGTGAGTACGTATATGCACATTCATTCATATGAAAGCAAATAATATTTATGAAAATTGCAGAGAAGGCGCCTATTTGCATGTAAGAGAATCGCAGAAAAGACCAATAATGTAAATGGAAGTAAGGCCATGTTGAAGAGAGAGATGGAGAAGTGAATGTGAAGGAGAAAGAAACGGAAAAGCAATGAAGGAGAAGGAGAAGCAGAAGCAGAAGCTGGAGAAGCAGAAAGAGGAAAAAGAGATGGAGAAGAAGAAGAGGGAGAGGGAGAATAAGTAGAGGACTTAGAAGGATAAAGATGAAGAAAAGGAAGAGAAGTAGTAGGAGTATAGGAAGACATGATTCAGTACGCAAGCATCTATAAAGATTCATCATCTGGCCTTCCACTTAGTTTTATTATACCCACTACTCAACTCATCGTCTCCCAGCACCCCATTTAAATGTTTCTTGGTTTCAACTTTTATGGCTAGTGACTGGGAACTATAACTATGCCCTTTCAGCACAGCACAAGAAATGTGAGCTGCAGTCAAAGAATTTATGGGTTCTCCCTTTGCCATGGGGCTTAACTAAGTAAACAATTAAACAAAGTCTGTAAAAAGACTATATACCAAAAAGAAGAACAAGAAGAAGAAGGAGTAGAAGAAGAAACGGAATAAGTAAAAATCATTATAAAACCCTCGCTTCCAATAGCAATCGATCTTGAATGGCCATTGTCAGCGTCCCAAATCGCAGTCATTGTCAGGGCCCCGCCGTGGATGTGTCGCTTGTGTTGAATATGATTGAAGTACTTCTTTGCTGGAGTCGTAACGAGCTGGCATTTATCTTATGGCCATATCAAACTGGCATCAAACAATTTCAAATGGATCGAATGAAAAATCAACTGGCGTTGAAAATGGCCAGGCCAATTGCAGCAGCAGCAGCAGCAGCAGCAGCAGCCATTGCAACTGCAACTGCTGTTTTGTATGCATGGGGCGAACGTGATCTGTTGCCTAACAGCAATTTTTAGCTGCTAGATATCGCTCCAGAACAAAGTGGCCAACGCGCAGCGACAATGTGGCCGGCAACGCACAGAAGCAGAAGCAGCAGCAGCAGCAGCAGTAACAGCAGCAACTGTTGCAGCTGGCTGGCTGACTGACTGGCTTGGCGTATCATCGGCGCATTTCACTTTGGCCAAAGTCAATGATTGAAATTCTAACTTTGCAACTAGTTGCTGTTGACCTTTTCGCATGAGAATCGCATGCTGATGATGGATACACTGCCTATTGCTGTTGCTGTTGTTGCAGCTCTTGCTGCTGACTGAACTGAATCTGTATATAGAGTTGGGCGCACTGTCAGCTAGACAGTTGCTCAACTGCAGCCACAGCTGTCAGTGTGCGCAGCTCGTCATGGGCAATTTAAGTGGAAGTGGAAGAAAGGTTTGCAACAACAACAACAGCAACAACTACTACAACAACAACAACAACACAGACAAACACATTCGACATGTACATCGATGGCAGAATGCCAAAGTCAAAGCCAAAGCCAAAGCAAATACGCGACGGATAATTGCGCGCAGAGCCAAAAAAAAAAACCAAGTAGAACATTGTAAGCGAGCTTAAGCGACTGCAGCATACTCGTTCATGGAACAGAAAGCTTTAAAATATAAGCGAAAATGCTTGATATTGTTAGATTGTCATGAGGGGATGAGGTGTAGAGTAAGCCCATCCCAGCTTTATGGGATTTATAGACAATTTGCCACGCCTCTACTACTATTAGTATCATCTATTACTATTATTTATATGGACTACAACTGTATATATTTTGATAATGGATTAGTATGCAGAAGCATTACGAATACATTATGTTCAATACGGATTGACCGACAGCCAACCAGGCGTTCATGTCACAAAACCAATATACTCGCTTCTACTTACCACTTTGAACGAGCATAAAAAGACATAGAACAAGCCTTGGCAACAAACAGCAATAGCAACAACTAACAACTTGGTTCGTCGTCGTCTTTGCAACGCGGAATTTCACAGCAGCATGGAAATTTGTTCGATGCCTTGTCGCTGCGTTGTTGTTGTTGTTGTTGTTGCTGCTGCAGCAGCGACTCTGCTGCTCTGTGCTGTGTCGCTTTTGCCAGCAGTTTGTTTTGTTTGATTTGGATTTGATTTGATTTCCAGCAGCAGCAGCAACAGCAACAACAACTCTAACTCCAACTTTACTTTTAACTTTAACTTATTCAAATGCCGCCGCTGAGTTTGTTGAACCCGCCGCGTGTGACGCAGTCGTAACTGCACATGCGCGCCCAGAGCCCGCCCGCGCATGCTCGCTGCCCTCCCGCTTGGTCAGGCCACAACTGAAATCGCATCTTCATGCCGTCGCTGCTGCTGCTGCTGCTGCTGCAATTGTGCTGGGCAAAAAGGTTGCCTGAGCTGAGCTAACGTCCGCCGTCGCTCGACGTTTGCGGAAAAATGCGATTGACGGTAATTGGTTGACGTTTGTCTTATTTAAATTTGTTTTTCCTTTTGCCATTTTTCTTCTGCTTACAAGCAGCTCTCCCGCCGCTGACTGCGCTAAGCGGCTGGTGAATGCTGAGACTTTTCTATAAAGTTTGATGCCAAGGCACAGAAATCAGTTGCTAATGACAACTGGTGCATGCGTATAGGAGCTGTGTGCAGCCTACCTTATAGAGTAGGCAAGGGTCTGTATGCACTTCGATGAGTGGACGAAGATGACTTCATTGTGAGAGTAGGGAAACGTTGATAGGCTTGCGCTTCTATTCGATTCTCATAGAAATATATGTATGTGTTCTGCAGATGAGTTTGTCGCTCTCTGGGGTACGTATGGTTGAGGGCCTTGCTATTCGATTCTCATAATATAATTGAGGGCCTCTCTTAGCTGAGGGCCTTGCTATTCGATTCTCATAACAGCTTTCATCTACTTTGTAGATACACTTGGCTCTATAAATGATATATATACACATATATGTATATGTATATTCTTGTGATTCATATATACTTAAGACAAATCCAGAATATCGCCAGATTCATCCCCTCAAGCTAAAGAGTCGCCTCTATGAGATTCTCATTAAAAATACTTTGTAGAATGACTTAGACTAGACTCTATTGATCTGGCTTAAGTATATATGTAGATTATATAAGCCAATCCATTCTGCGCGCTCTTCTATGAGATTCTCATGTATTTAAGTAGTACACAAAATTTGGATCTCTTATATATCTATAATAAGAGAAATGCAAAATATTTTATATACAAACTCTAGGCCAACTTATAGAGCATTCAATTCCCACTATGCCCTAATCATTGGCTGAGCACTGCGATCCTCCTCAGTTGGCAATCGGCGTGCAACTTTAATTGAAATGAAATGAGTTTCGTCGATTTGTGTTCTAGGAATTTGTTTTTGATTGTTTTCTTGTAAATTTGAATGATTATCGAGGCAGTTGGAACGAGCAACAGTTGCGCAATTGGCAAACAGAGAGAGAGAGAGAGAGAGAGAACAATAACAAACAGCGAGCAAATGTCGACGACCCGCGTAATTGCACAACTCTGACTCTGACTGTGACTGTGAACAGACAAAGAGTGTTTGTCTCAGTCTCTCCGGGCTGTGGGTAATTGAACTGTGCGCACTTTTAATTGTGCTCAGGTGACGCGGAAGCAACTTAGAACTGGGCCAGGATTTACACAGAGAGACAGAGAGAGAGAGAGAGCTGATAGGAAGCCAATGGCTGGGCCAATTTGTTACCGCTACATCGCATATCGCGTGAATATATCGCGATCAAGTTGCCGGCCGTGGCAAATGAAACCACTTCCTCAACGCTCAGCCATTGCGGCAGCGTTTAAATAAACATATTGAAGCAAGGCACAACGGGCTCACAGAGACGATGCTGTTTGGCTGCAGAGCAAGTTTTTAAGATTGAAACCGAAACTGATGCGTAGTTTAGGGCGATTTACACAGTTTAAACAGACGGCGATACAAATCGCCGGCACATGAGCCCCACCAATGCCAAGGCGAATGGATCGAGGCTCTGCCCGCTGCCTCGCTGGCCATGGCAGCTGTGCGGCGAGCCAGTGTTCGCTTCGGCGTCTTCCTGTGTGCCATAACTGTAGCAAATGGCCAGGCAACATGCAGCCAGAGAACGAGCGCGACTCAGCTCTGAGAATATATATTCGCTATACCCTGTAAGTAGTGCAAATGAATGTGATTAGCAGCAATGGGCAGTAATGGGTGATAGGTAAATGAGTGGAGAAGGCAGAGAGTGGAGAAGGCAGAGAGATCACGTATCTATATAGCCTATACTTAGGTCTATACAGAGAATTACTTAAGATTAGATATTAGATATTTATAGTCGTCATATTAGACATAGCTTATAATGTATGCCTAAGTCTATGCTTGAGTCCATGCCTAAGTCTCTTCCGCTGCCAAAAGCAAGCTCAAGCAGCATAGCTATATATGCTATATATATATATATACTTATATACCCCTTTAGCATCACATATGCCACTGCAAGCTAATTGTAGGGCATCATCGAGTCGTTCACTAGTTGAATCTGTCTTATTTTACCTTCCTTTGCGTAGGCGTCTGAAGCTGTAGCTTTGGCCGTCGCGGCAGCCGCCTAGGAAAATGTTATAAATTGCACATTTGATGAGCAGAGAAACGTTTATGGTTCGTTCTTAGGGGCAGAGCAGAGCCAGCTGTGCGTCTGCGACTTCCAACTTCCAACTTGCAACTCGCAACTCCAATTCTGAGTTGCGACTGGCGAGTTTGGCGTTTGGCGTTTGGAGTTCTGCCTTTTAGCGCTTGCATGTCGGCTGATTAATTGCGCCAGCGTCATAAACGTGATGATATCGCAATGTAAGCGCATTTTTCATGTTATTCAATTCGTTGCCGCCAGCTTAAGCTGCAGAGATACGTTTCGCTCACCCTCTCTTTCTCTCTCTCTGTCTCTCAACTATTTGCATAGCACAATTTGCTGCAATAACAAAAGACTTAGGCAACAAACTTGATCGGTTTTGGTGTTGCTGTTGTTGCTCGGGCAAATTAAATCTTTCGATATTGCCAACTAATTACGAACATTAACGCAATTGAGCCTCCTCTAACTATCTATAAACATTTTTTTCTCCTCTCTCTCTCTCTCTCTCTCTCTCTCTCTCTCTCCCTCTCTCTCTCTCTCTCTCTGTCTAAAGCTGTTCCGCATGTTGTTGTAATGCAATTGGGATTTAATTCTTTGCCCAAATGGGCGCGATTCATGTTTTTGGCCAGGTGTCGATGCTTTGGCAGGTGTGTTTCGCCTCATTGTCTCTAGCAGGAAGCGTTTCGCGTGTATCCATAAATTATTAAGTGTGGCTCTATTGAAATTTGTTTTTGTTTTTTTGCGCTTGGTGCGTTTGCTGTTCAAAAGCAAAAGCAAAGCCAAACACTAGCAATTGCGCAGTTTTCACCTGGCGCATGATCCCGTTTTGGTTAAAGCCAGTTAAGTATTGTGTGCTGCGTGTGTATTTAGCTGAATTGATCGTGTTGTGGCTGTTGTTGTTGCTGACCTCGCTGTGTAGCAATGTTTTGCTTATAAGGAGCGGGTCACGTGTGCAATCTATAAACCAGCCTAGGCAATCAAAGATACTTTAATGGACGCTAAATAAATAATAGATTAGGTTTACAGCTAAGTCTTGAGGGTATAATAAAAGCTGGATAATTATTAAGCTAGATCATATCGAACTAATCTGGCTTTGCCACATATGCAAGGCGTTGTATTAAGAGATATATATCTGCTTATTTGATACTTACCTTTATTTCATTTTGATATTTTCAGAAACGGTTCCTGTTCCTGGACGACCAGCTATAAAGAGAGTTTCTTAGTTAAAGCTCTCAGTCGGATTATCTAACTCTGAACTCTGATGGGCACTATTGTATCAGCGTGTAAGTAATTCCTTTAGCATGTGTATAAATTTCCTCTAACACAGACATATTCTTGCAGATGTTCTTTGAATGTGGATATGTAGAGGTACCTCATGATCATCTTAAGCAGTTTCCATGCAATGCCATTAGCGTTCAAGCCATTGACTCCATGGAGCGCCTGGGAGACCAACATAACCGTCTGGCCGTGAACCTGCTGGAGTAAGCCACAGGCCAAGGAGTAAGGCTTGTGAAGAGACAGCAACACACTGCAGAGCTCACGAATAGGTAGAGCCTATTTAGTGGAACCTAGATCTACCCATGATAGCCTGCTTCTAATTTATAAATTGTTTATAATTTAAGAAATCAAATTGAGATTGCATTGTATATTCAGTAGCGCATTTACCTGTAAACCTAATCTAAATAAGTGAACCTGTAAGCCAGCATATAATACATCTTAAGATTCGTCCAACCATCACCAATATACCGAATATATATGTATATAACCATATCAAATTTAAAACCAAACAATTGTATTATTACTTTTTAAGAAATTTTATTTATTAAAACAATACGAAAAGAAGCGAAAATTGTTTTTTCTTCATAAAATTCAGCTAAAATACCAGGCCAGCAGAAATTCCAGGAAAGTAGCCAAAAATCTGCAAAAAATTAAATTCGTTGCATACAGGTCAGGGCTGAGCCTCACGAGCAGCTAAATCAAAAAATTTAACTAAAATTCGGATAAAATACCAGGCGAACAGAAATCGAAGAAGGTGGACAAAAAATTCAGCTGAAAATTTTCGTTGCATATCCAAAAGGGGCAACTTTGCAGGTCAGCTTTGCTATATGTAGTAAATTTTTGAGACATGATATCCTGGAAATCCTTGAATGCCAGTCGATAGTTTGTCATTCAGCTCAAAAAAGTCGTTCTTTTCCAGATCCTTATTTGTATACTCGATTTATAGCTAATGAAAAATCGTACTTTTTGAAGGTAAATGTGGCTCTAACTTAGCCATATCCTTGCGCAGGACGAAAGGACATGGTGCTTTGGAATCGTGAGCACCAACTGCATCGATCCACATCAAAATATTGTGGGGTTATCTAAGAATCCAGGACTTGCACATTTTTAGTTCCCGGCGAACTGCTGCGAGCAAGGAAATCAGCAAAAACACACAAAATGGCCAATATCTCAGTAACCACAAGGACGATTTTGATGTCCTTTGGCACGATGATAGATCCGGTGACCCCACATCATTTAAGCTCAGAATGATCAGGATATGCCAGGATATGGCGGAGTTATAGCCATTTTTCTATGTACAAAAAAGTCCTTATAACTCAGTTGTTAGAAGGATTTTTATCCTTCTGTTTGTTAATTCTTTATTAGGTAGCTAAACTCTATATTTGGTTAAAAGGACATCGTCCTAGCCCTTAAATTGGCCAAGTTAAGGTGCCTGTTGGCCATTTTCCGACCAAACCCCTTGCAAAAATTTGATATGTAATTTTTGGCGGAATTTCGAAAATCCTTGAATGCAAATCGATAGAACTGCTTGCCAGGAGCTCAAAAATGTATGTGCTGTCAGGATCCGTCAGGATATGGCGGAGTTATGGCTTAAGAAAGATGTCCTTATTTATAAAATTAGCTATATCTTGGCCAAATCTTCACGGATTTTTACGAGACTTGTGGTGCTGAGTTAGGAAGAGGCTGCTTCATCGATTGGCATTCAAACATAATGGGCTTATCTAAGGATCAAACTGGTTAGCTTGGTAAAATAAGAACTATAACTTCTATAAGTCCTTGCGTATCCTGGCAGGTAGTAAGTCAAAAAGTTTGTATTAAATAGGACTATTTATAATGCTAATGGATATTCGAATAGTACTTGTAGCTTTTAAATTATAAAGGATTTTGTATAGATTTTCATGCTTTAGTTTAGATTTTTTTTGATACGGCAGCAATATTTTGATAAAGATTGAAACTGGTTGACGTCTGAGCTCATTCAAAGCAGCTACAACTTGATTTGCTGAAAATATTTTTCTAATAATAATTTTCCAAACATATAGTATACATTTCGATATTTTTGTGGAGTAGCAAGCCCTTTATACTAAATAAAATTTTAAATAAATGTATAAATAAAATATACAATACAATTACCTTAATCAATGAGTACTGCGCACTTTCCATTGTTTGTTTCAATTATGGCTCGAGCCAGTTTTGTAAAAGCAGCTTAATTACCTGTTGCAGCTGCAATCCAAACTATTCCCATTTCTCATAGCTGATTCGATTGCTTTCGTTCGCCCACACAGCCGAGTCAATGAATAACAAGTTGCTTTGCATATACAATTGATATACATATTTATATATATATTTCTGAGACATTTATTAGACACAAATAGAATGTAGTTTTTCTTTATAGTATAATATAGTATACTCTATATATGCTCACGTAATATGCTAGTTGTATAAGCGATATCATTTGTAATAACTAAAAAATGTACACGCTAAACGACTAAGACAATGCAAGCAAAAGAGTGAGAGAGAGATGATGTCTCCCTCTCTCTCTCTTGAGCTCGAACTAAAAGAAAAGAGACTAACAAGTTTAATAGTTTAATTGTAATTGTAATTGTAAATGTAATTAAATTGCATTAATTATAAACAATTATGAGGAGAAATTAATTAAATTCATTTTTTAACTATTTAAAAATTGCATAAATTTCGCTGCTGCTGCCGCTGCTCTGGTTGCATAACTTCATCTAGTTAAATAATGTACGAGATATATATGTATATATATATATATATATTGCTTAACTATATAATATACTTATATGTATGTATATATGTGTGTGTATTTGTTTATAAATGTGTGTGTGTATTTTGATATTGCTGCTGTTCGCTCTTACTCTCTCTCTCTCTGTTTATCTTTCTCTTGCTCTTTCTCTCTTCAGCTAACTTTCTTCGTATTTCATTTCTTTTTTGCCATTTGACTCAAAACTAAAAGCGACAGCAAATTGATAAATGGCTTTTGTTTATATATATTTATATATATATATATATATATATATATATATATATATATATATATTTTAATATTTGTTTATGCTTTTTATGTACTTTTTTCGTTTTCTGCTTTTCCTTCGCTCATCGCCGCATCGTTTAAAAAAATATTAACTAAATGTGTCGCATAATATTAAATTAAACATAAAATTAAAATCACAATTTTATAGACTTGATGTGTGTGTGTGTGTGTAGGTGTGTGTGTTGGTGTGTGTCAGCGCTTCATGTGATTATTTTGTTGTTTGGCTCAACTGCTTTTAGTAACTTCCTCTCTCCATCTCCATCTCTCTCTCGCTCTCACTCGCTCTCTCTCTCTTTCTTTCTTCGACTTCTCGTTCGTGCATCCAGGCAAAATATTCTTGAAAAATATTTGAATGGAATTTTGTTGTTGTTGTTTTTGTTTAAAGCATAGTTCTGGGCGCAGGGAAAGGCACAATTCAATATTAATTAAAAATTGCTGCTGCAAGCTCTAAAAAAAACCTGGTGAAAGCTGCAAGAGAGAGAGAGAGAGAGAGACAAAGAGAGGGAGAGAGAGAGAGATAAAGAGATAGTTATAGCAAGGAGCAAGCGGAAATTAGTTTAGGCTTTTAAGCTGCACGAATTTAATAAGCAAAACAATCAGAGGGCCGGCACGATTTGCATTGCCACGCCCCCTCCACCCGCTAGGCTCGCTCACCTGCAGGAACACACACAGCGCTCTAAATGTTGCTTGTTGTTTTGTTGATGTCTGTTTGTTGTCTGTGGGTTTGTCGTTGATGGCAGCGAAACGATTTGGCAACGAATCTTCTTCCAGCTTCACTTCACTTCACTTCACTTCCCCTCACCTCACCTCACCTCACCTCATCTCGCTCTCATCATAACTTCTTAGAGATAGAGCGTCGCCTGCTGACGCTGATCGAAATGGTGCACATAGAGCTTCTTCTTGGACTTCTCCTTGCTCGGCCGCAGATCCCACACCAAATTGGACAGGCTGCGCGGCCGGGACAGGCGGCGCGTCTTCTTCTCCGGCAGCTGCTTCTGCGAATCGCCCGAGGTGCGTCCCCCGCTGCGCGACGAGTCGAGTGTGCCCTCGCGCGGATTGTGATGATTGTTGCTGCTCGAGCTGCGGCTGTGACTGTGACTGTGACTGTGATTGTGCAGGTAGCCGTGGGTATTCAGTATGCTGCTGCACTTGAGCACCACGTCGGGCGGCGTCTGCGAGCAGGCGTCCACAGATCCTCCGGCTGCTGCCTTGGCTGAGATCGGCGGCGTCATGGCCGCTGTATTGCTATCGGGCGTCAACTGCAAACTGCTCAGGCTCTTGTATCTGGGCGGGTGGGAGATGGAGAAGACAAGAGGCAGGCAGGCATTAGAAATTGTATCAAGATCTCCTTCAACCTTGACCTAGGATCTGTGTTATGCGATCTCAGTCTATCCTCACTCATCTCACTCACCTGATATGAAACAGCGGCGACTGCGGCTCCAGCGACTCCTTCACGGGCAAATGATTGTTGGGCGTGAGCACCTTGCCATGATGTGGATGGGGGTGGGGATGTGGGTGTGGATGGGCATGGGCATGGGCATGGGCATGGGGATGGGGGTGTGGATGGCCATGCGAGTGAGCAGCCACAATGGCAGCTGTATTGTTGTTGTTGGGCGTTGGCGGCAACTGCTGCTGACTGTGACTGTGACTGTGACTATGGGTGTGACTGTGACTGGTGCCGCCAGTCGAGTTGCCATTGCTGCTGCTGCCGGCGCTATGCGCGTTCGCATTCGCATTCGCATTCTTGATGTAAAGCTTTGGTAGTGTGGGCCGCTGTCGCTTCTCGGCCGGCTTCTTGCCCGGAATCGTCTCGATGGGCGGCGGCACGGGCTTGATATCCTCCTGCCTATGGCTGTGATGATAGTGATTGACCAGCAAGTGATGCTGCTGCTGCTGCTGTTGCTGGTGTGGCTGCTGCTGCTGCTGCTGCTGTGTGGCATACTGATGATGATGCGTGTTGCCGCCGTTGCTGCTGCTGTGCTTGTTCGACTCCAGGCTGCTGTAGTTGTTGTTGTTGTTGTTGTTGCTCGACTGTTGCTGGTGCTGCTGCGACTGCTGTTGCTGCTGCTGCTGTTGGGCTGCTGTCACTGCGATTGGCGCGCGTATCAGGCTGCAATAGTTGCCGTTGCCGCTGCTGTCCGTGTGATGCGATTTGAGCGTAGGCGATTCGCATATCGGCTCGAATCGCGCCAAACCTTTGGAGAGCGGCGTCAGGCCGCGCACGTAGTCATAGATGTGATCGATCTCGTTGTACTCCTCGGCGATGTCGTTGCCGTTGAGCGCCTGCTGCGACGACGGCTGCTGCTGCTGGTGCTGGTGCTGGTGCTGCAGCTGGTGCTGCTTGGACCAGGAGTCGCAGCTGGCGCTCTTGCGCAGCACATAGCCGCTCTCCATCCAGCCGCTGGCCAGGCCCGCCGCCGAGGGCAGCATGACAATGGGCAGCCGGTTGCCGCTGCCATTGCGGCTGCTGAACTTGGAGTCCTTCTTCTCCTTCTCGCTCAGCTTGAGATCAACGATTTGCAGGCGATCGCGCGCGTCGGCCAGCAGACGCTGCGCCTTGTCCAGAAAGCGCGTGTACTCAATAAAATGCTCCAGCTGCTCCATGTTCTTGGCCCGCTGCAGCTTGATCTTCGCGTTCAGCGGCACCGGCACCAGATCCGTGTCCTTCTGCAGCGGCAGCGCGAAGATCCGATCGATCTCCACGCAGCCCAGCAGACGCAGCTCCGGCACGAACGGCTGCTTGAGACCCTTCGGCGCGCTGCCGTGAACGAGTCTGTGGGTTGAAGGAAGGAAGAGAGAGAGAGAGAGAGAAAGAGAGAGAGAGAATCCTATTAGAGCGTATATATTAAGAGAAATATAAGGTCCGACTGCTTAATACTCATTCACAGTTCTAAGCTTAGGCAAGATTTCCTTGCTTCGGCACAGAATGCATAGCACTCATACAGACAGACAAACTAATATACTCTCTCTGCTTTAGGTGAAAGTGCACAGAGAGACCTTAAGTCAAAACTGCGCGTCTGCAAGGTAGGCAGAATGAGAGAGAGGGGAGTGTATTATAGAGTATATCTTAAGAGAAGTTTAAGCTATTGCAGTCGAGCATTACCGACTGCTTAATACTCATGCATAGCTCGAAATCTAACAGAGATATCATATATTTATGATATATGCTGCAGCTCTCCTAGGTGTGTATATCCCTTCTGAGGGCATTGCATAAAAGCTAATATACCTTACTCTCACAAGTTGAGCGAGTATTATATAGGTATATATATATATCTCTGTTCTACTCGACTAGCGTGAACATCTCATCTTTATAGGAAATTGCATAAAAGCTAATATACCCTTCTGTTCCATAATGAATATGTATATCCTTATTGGAATATTCCTTAACTCACCTCACTATGACTGGCATCCGCTTGAGCAGCAGATTCTTGACCGTGTGCACACCGCTGATGCTGTCCTCGCGCGCGATCGGCGAGAACTTGGCTTTGGTATCGAGTGGCAGATTGATGATCTCGTCCTTGATGTTGCGGCACTGGAGGTACTTGCCGTTGTCGTTCATGGTGGTCAGCAGCTCGCCGGCGTGAATGGTGCGATTCAGCTGCGGGCAGCGGAACGTCTCGCGCACCAGAACGCGAGCGTTGCGCCGTCGCGCCAACTCCAGCACCGAATCGATGCAGCGCGTCGACCTGCCGTCCTCGCTGAGCAGCTCGAAGTAGCCGTTGTAGGTCTCCGGTATGAGCACCTTAGCGCCCACATTGGTGGGCTTGCGGCCCTCCTTGATCTTGATGGGCTGCGCCAGTATCTGATACTTCTTGCCCGCGCTCAGGAACAGCGCGGTGCTCTGCAGCGAGGGCGCCGAGAGCGTCGGCACGCCCAGTGCCTGATGCTGCCCCTTCTGGATCTTGGCCACCGCCGGCAGCGGCTGTTTGGAAAAGTCGCGCAAATAAACGGGCGTCGCATCGCCGAAACGGGATGCGGCCAATATGATCTGGCCATCGGTGGCGGCCATGTCGCGATTAAAGAATGAGAGCAGCTTGCTGCGCGCCAATTGAACATTAAATGAGAGTAAATTTCATTGGACTGGCTGCGGCTCACGTTCCAGCTGCGGCTCCAGCTGATGTTGCTCTGGTTGCTCCGGCTGCTCTGGCTGCTTCTGCTCTGGCTGCTGTCCACCCACGGCTCCTTCCTCGGGCTCGCTGCTGTTGGCGTCGCTCTCCCAGCTGTCGACGTTCGCGTTCAGCTGATCCTCCAACTCGAGCGCGCGTCGCTTGAGCAACTCCTGTTGACGCAGTCGCAGCAATTGGGCCCCGCGACTGCAGCAGGCGTTCGCAATTTGTTCCTCAATGGGCGTGGCTGCTGCGGCGGCTGCCTCAATTGCTGCTATTTGACGCTGGCGCTGACGCTGATGCTGACTCTGATGCTGATTCTGATTGAGTTTCTGACTCTGGCTCTGGCTGTGGCTCTGGCTCTGGCTGTGGCTGCTCAGCAGTCGCGTGGATGTTTGCAGAGCGTAGTTGAGATACTGCATTCGGTTTGCTGCTCCTCTTCGTTCTGGCCACAGTGTGCGAATTCTTCTTCTACTGCTTGTCTTCTCGTCCTCTTCTTCTTCTACCTTGGCTTCTCTTGCTTCTTCTGCTTCTTCTTCCTCTTCTCGGCAAGTCCTGCAAGTTTGTTGTGTTTTAATTAGTCAAAAGGGTTTTTTTTACGAGCGTTTTTATGTCTAGCCCTAATCAAGGCAGGGCCAAGGCACCAGCTACATACTAGATAGTTGAGTTATGAGCGAGGGCAGTTTGAGAAGTTTGCAAAGTTAAAATTCATAGGTATTGTAGTTAACCTAGAACTGTGTCTGTTTGCCTTAAGAGCTAGCGCAACCAGGCTTATCGAGTCTGACTATATGCGAGGGTAGTTTGAAAAGTTTACCGTTTTACAATCATAAATATTGTAGATAGCTTCAGAATGCTTGAATTTAATCTTAAAGCAAGGTAAATGAGCTTTATCGAGGCTGACTATATGCGAGGGTAGTTTGAAAAGTTATCTGTAAGCTTTACTACATAGTCATATATGATATATAGCTTGTTAATCTGTCTTCCCAACTGATATAGCCAAATATAAGAGGCTTATGATAGAGTACTTATCTCTCAGCGAGGGTAGTTTGAGAAGTTTGCTTCAGCAAGTTCTTAAATAGTGTAGTCAGCTTAAAGCTGCATCTGTTGCCCTCAGAGCTAGTTAAATGAGGCTTAGACAATTTAACTATGTGCGAGGGTAGTCTGAAAAGTTGTATGTCATGTAAATATATGACATATAGCGATCTTATCTGCCTCTCCAACTAATGTAGGCAATTATAGGAGACTTATGATAGAGAACTTATCTGTAAGCGAGGGTAGTTTGATCAGTTTGACCAAATATATTAATATATATCTCTCAAGTTTCCTCTGCCTTCTACTTCACCGCCTCTTCTCTTAGCAAAAATCCGTCAAGTTTTCCCACTATCCACTCATACACTCACACACACACACACGTTTACACTCCCATGTAAAGGTGTTATTTATGTGGCCATAAAGTTGAATAGAAATTGCATTTGTGGCCTAGGCTGCCCAGCAGATGCAAGTAAATATGCCCAAGACGCTGGCGACAATGCCCAACATGCCATTAAGACCATTAGCCAGCAGCGGGAGTTGCAGCTGGCAGTTGCCAGCGTTGCCCGTGGAGTAGGAGTCGCTGTAGATGATGCTGCCATAAGCCAGGCCAACAAATGACCAGACATTAAAAGTACTTAAAGGATATTTGCATATTTATGAGCCCACATAAATGCGGCGATGCCAGCGCTGCCTTCGCACTGTGCTCAGTTCAGATCTCAGTTCTCTCTGTGTGTGTGTGTGTGTGTGTGTGTTTGGCCGAAAACGTTTACTAAATTAGTTGGCAATTAGAAGCCGAAGATAGGCGACAATGTGGGCGCGGTGGGACATGGACATGAACTGGACTTATTATTGACTGGACTTGCAGCTCTATGCAGTGGACGTAAGGCTATGCTGAGCGCGGCTGCTGCTGAGCGCGGCTCATAAACAGTTTTACGAGCCACGAGCTGAAAATGCAATTTTC
Organism: Drosophila repleta; assembly: GCA_018903745.1. Lineage (NCBI taxonomy): Eukaryota > Metazoa > Arthropoda > Insecta > Diptera > Drosophilidae > Drosophila > Drosophila repleta. The sequence goes on from JAEIGN010000497.1 coordinate 6,289,244, forward strand.
CCTAGAAACAACAACAACAGCAACAGCAACATTAAGTGCATTCACCAAAAGTTATAAAACATTTCGTGCTGTGCATTAAAGCCAGCTTTAATTGAATTTTTAATTTATGTGCCAGTGTTGGTAAAGACTTTATGAAAATGTTACACTTACAGGCTTACAAGCTGTATCTTTGAGTTAGTTTGTATTTTAGTTAGTTTACAAAATCTTAGTCAGTGTTGGTAAGCTAGCTGCTAGTGTTGGTAAACTACATAACTGTGTGAGTTACTTAAGAGAATAGTTCGCCTCTCTAATCTCATGTGACTTTCGTATCCCTTCCATTCCATACATTATCCAGTGTTGGCAAATGTGCTGTGAGTCATTCAAATATTAGCTTTTATCTATAACTTATAGATACTTTATAGATATTTGATAGATAGGATATTTGATTATAGATCCTTTTTAGATAGTTTTTGAACTGTTTTAGTGTTTTAGCACTTGCAGTGTTGGTAAAGTCGCTACTATTTAGTTGTTTCTAAGTTTCCAGCTCATTTTTCTCCTCTACTCCACTTCCTGCATCGGTTTGAACAACTTTGTTTTGGCTTTAATTAATTGGGCAGTGTTGGAAAAGCCTTTGTGAGTAGTTTATTAGAGCAGCTCATTTTGTAGCCTCTAGTTTACTTCTGGATATCTTATTTAATTTTGTTTTTTGTTTTTTGTCGTTTGCTTTTGCACTGCTTTCCAATTAATTTGCCCGTCTGTGTCTTAGACGCCGGCGATAACACGGCCAGCAATTAATTTCCACCATGGAAAGTACCTATTTTTTTTGTGTGTTTCTGGAGGAAAAACTTAACAGCAGCAATTCTCACGGTTTTTTTTTCGCCTGTAACTTATGTGGCTGAAGAAACGTGACATTTTCTACTGGCTACTGGACAAAAATTGATGCCACAGCCTCAAACCGAGTTTGTTTGTGTTGAGGATTGGCCAACTGACGCGACTCGACGCGACTCGACTCGACTCGGTTTCCTGGCGCGTACGTGTCTGGAGTTTTAGTCGCCTGTTTGCTGATCTTTTTTTTTTTTCTGTTGCTGGTGCATGGCATGACACAGTTTCGGTTGCGCCTCGCATTTTACTCGATTTCATTGAGAATGGCTTAATTAATTTAGTGGCGCCCCTGCAACTGGCACAGCGACTTAGGCTCAGGGCGACCAGAGACAGATGCGCTGCCTCTGCCTCTGCCTCGGCCAGGGCAACACTTAACAACTTCCTGTGAAGCAGCAGCAGCGAGGAGAAACTCATTTAACTTGCGACTGACACGTTGCATTTACCAAGAAGCCACACAAAAAGTTTTCTTCTTGTTGTTGTTGTTGTTTTTAATAAGCAGGCATGCAAAAGGAGAAAAAAAAACAGAACTGGCAATAAACATGAAATCCTTTTGCTGGCCCCAAGTTTGTTGGCTTTGACGACGATGACGACGACGATGACGTTGAGCTATGCTATGCTGTCGTAGAGTCCTACCACTTCAGACCCGCCTGTTGCTGTTGTTGCGACTGTTTCCTGGCCGCAGGGCGAAACAAAAGCCGCAAGCAAAACACTTGAACAAACGTTGCCAGCCAGTTCCCAATTGGAGTGCGCAGATGGGTTGAAAGTGACAACAGGGACAGGTAAACCCGTGAGGTTTTCTGACTATGAAATATGAAATATGTAACCTAAGACGCAGACAGCAACAACAACAACAACAACGGCTACAACTAGTGGAAGAAGCCTGGCGCATAATGAGATACACAGCTTACAGCAACAGCAACAGCAACAGAAACAACAACAACACAACAGGTACACAGCAAAAACGAAACGGAAAGCAACAAAAAACCTAAAAAACCAAAAGAGTTTTGAGTGCAGCAAGCGAATGCGGAATGCTCTGAAATGTAGTTGGATGTTGGTGTGTAGAGAGTTGAGGGAGAGAGAGAGAAGGAGGGAGATGGTGGGAGAATGAGAGAGAGGCGGAGAGTGAGTGTGAGAGAGAGAGACAGAGAGAGAGAGAGAAAGAGAGAGAGAGGGAGAGAGGCAGAGAGAGGGGAGAGGGGAGAGAGATAGAGATCAATTCGCTTAGATCTACAATTCTGATTACGAGAATTTTAAAAATATTTAAAATTTTATAAATTAAATATTTAATTTTATTTAAATTTAATTAAATTAAAACTATAATTCTCTATAAAAATTTATAAATTTACATATATAATATATACATATATATTTAATATTATATATAATTTGGCAATTATAATTTTAATTCATTTCAGTTTCAATTTAAGCAAATTAAATTCAAATTTGTATAGAGAATTTATTTAGTTTTAATTTATTTAATTAATTTACTATTAATTTCTGATTCATATTCAAGTTTCTCATTTCTCATTTTATTTAGTTTCAAAGCAGAAGACACAATAAGACCTGAACTCTACAATTTTCAAAATCTTAATAAATAAAAAAATATATAAAAAAAAAATAAATATATATATATTTTTTTAAAATTTTAATTTCAGCAACTATAAAAATTTCCAGCTGCACCGACAATCATTTCTAGTTTACTTGGAATAAAACCCTCTAGAGAAACCCAATTAATATATTTCATAAAAATAGCTAATGATTTCCATAAGCCAGCGCAGCAACCCGAGCTTAGTCAACTGCTTTGCTGGCTTCCTAGTTTCTAGAAACCAAAGCTTAGACTTTAATTAATTATTTGTAATTTTTTTTTCAATTTATATATTAAAAATACTAGAAATTACAGTTACTATATATACTATATAGGCTTTCAAAATATATTCTATGCATACCAGAGCTAAAGCTTCTCCAACTTCATAAATCCCTCTCAAACTCTCAACTCCAGCCTAAACATTCTCTCAGCTTTCCCTTACAAACTCTGTACCTTCCACTATATAGTCTCTCTCAACTATCCTAGCTCTACTTTGGACCTCGAAATTCCAACTAGGCAACATTAACTCACTTGCTGCATGTAAAGTTCCTAATGAACAAGTTTTCAGCGTGCCATGGAAAGTGTATAAAGCGCGATAAAAGCAGCGTTCAAAAGGATTACGTGACAGTCTATGAAAACATGAGAGTGTGTGTGTGTGTGTGTGTGTGTGTGTTAGTGTGCAAGCAAACAAAATCTGAGCATATAGGTGTGGATGCATGTGGGTGGCTTTTGTTTTGCTAACAAAAGGCAAACCGACGCGCTGCCAGAAGGAAGAAAAAAAGGAAAAGTGTAAGGAGCACGTCCCGGTCGCAGGTCAGAACAGGCGTAGCTCATAAAAGGAAGCAAACACACACAGAGACAGGCATGTGTGTATGTTTGCATAGTGTGTAAGTGTGTGTGTGTGGGTGTGTGTGTCTGAGCACATTAATCACACTAAAGAGTTTTACAAAATCCAACTCGACTCGACTGCGCGCTACAGTCAAAGCCAGAACAGAGCGGAGATGTTGCTGCTGCAGTTGTCGTTGTTGTTAGTGTTGTTGTTGTTGTTGTTGTTAGTGTCGTTGTTGTTGTTGTTGTTGTCACCAGTATTAAGCTGCGGCTTAAAAAATTGCAGCAAGCTGCTTATATGCGTCTAAGAAATCTCGCGCTATTGCCGCTTCAACGCCCAGCAGCACTTCACGTCGTCGCGACGTCGACTGCGCAATATAAAGCAAAATATATATAGACTATATATATATGTATATATAAAGTCTGAAAAAAACTACTTTATGCTTTTCCTGCAGTTCGCTTCATATCCGTTTTGTCAAGCAACTGCGAACAGCTTCAGCCTCAGCCTCAGCCTCAGCCTGCATCTTGAGCTTTTTGGTTGCTGCGCGTCCTGAGCTCAGTTACCTGATTATGTCGTTCTTAGCGCTTTTGATTACTTTTTATCTGCTTTTGCACGCGGATCTCTTGTGGTTTGCACTCGCACTGGCCGTGGCACTGGCATATCTCTAACCCTTGGTGTGACTAATGACGGACAACGCTGAGCCTGCGCTAGCCTCTAGCCTCCAGCCCACTTGCCACTTGCCACTTGCTGCCGCTCGTTTGTTTAGTCGCCACGATGTAAATAATGAAATAATATGCTTTTTCTCTTCTCGACCATGAAAAATTAACGCGCTGCCCATTCTTGACTCGTTCTCTGCTTTTTATATCGCTGGACAGTTGCTTTTTCCTTTCATTTGTCAAGTTGGCCCTTTTTTCTCTATTGGGTGTGAGAAAAGGCGCAGTTGGGATTTGGTTTTTTTTTTTTTTTGGTTGAGCCACAAGGTTATTGCACTGAAGCCCAAAAGTAGCTAGCTGTCAGTTATGATAGGCAGAGTCGCGTGGAGACAGTACTCACTCCCCTTGTTTAGGGTTTGTGCTGAGTAATGAGTGGGCGTATAGGCGTAAGACTTGGCCAAAAGAGGAGTGGCGTGCGCACAGAGGTGGGGGTCTACAATGGGGAAAAGGGAAAGAGAGCTGAAGTAACGAGAGGCTAGATAGCAGAAAGTTGGTATGGTTGGGATATAGACTGTCTGATTGAGGATAGACCAAGGTATATATGGCAAGAAATAGATATAGATATAGTTATGAAGACAAAAATTGATAAACATAAGTATGCATAGATACAGATATAACTATGATTAGGTGGAATTAGTTTCGGATTTCGATTTTCTGGCTAATTTCGTCTTATTTTCAGACTGTTAGGTCAGAGCTTCTAACAAGCAATTGGGCTAAGTATAATTCCAGCTTGATGGAAGCTAGTTAGTTCAAGTCTCATATATCTCGAGCTCAAATGAAGCCAAAATGCCTCAAACTGTATTACCTTATATTATAGCAAAGTAGTTACAGATACTATAAAGACTGTAAGGACTGCCTAGCTGTTCTATATCTTCCTATAGCTTTATAGCCATTGTCATATAAATACTAAGTAAATTTTGGAGAATGAGCGTAGTTCTAATCATCGCTCATAAAATATGTCTCATAAAATCCAAAACTTCTTAGAGTCCATAAAATTTACTTGGCTTTTGGCTGCCTTTTGACTAAGCTACTTAGAAACCTTTTAATCTTCAAATAACAATTTATCTTTTCCACGAAAACTGTATCAAAACTGTTTTTCGATTGTGCCAGACTCAAATAAAATCGTATCGAACATACCGTAACATCATATGAAACTCAGCCAGACAAAGGCTGTTTCAAGGGCTCGAGGCCCTTGATGCTTGGCCATGCCATAAAGTGTGTGTGTGTGTGTGTGTGTGTGTTGACTGTCAATAGATAGATGATGAGACATGAGCTATAAATATATCTATATACGTGCTCTATATGTATAGACAGAATGTAACGTATTTTGTTATTGATGTTGTTACTATTGTTGCTGTTGTTGCTGTTGTTGTTGCTGTTGTTGTTTTATTCATATGCTAAATTTAACAGTCGGAACGCGCCCAATTCGAAAATTTTCAATTCCGATTCATAAATATGGCGGGGGCAGCAGCAGCAAATCAAAAGCAATTAAAATGCAAAGCCGCAGAGCTTGCATGAGCTTGCCCGCGCCAATGATTTGTGTTTTTTTATTGAAATGTTGACGTGCTTACTAATCAACGCAACGGTCAGAGTTGGGAAACACAGACATTTTTTTGATTCTATATTAATCATGCGCTGCAGCAAGCAGCCGGCTGAGGATAGGGCGAGGTTGGACAGGGCATAGCATAGCATAGCGGTCGCCTGCCAAGAACAGAGCACAGGAAATCGAAAACGAAATGCAGCAACAGCAACAACAATTGACTTGAGCCACATTTGGTGGCAAGCACAGTAGCATATAGTGATATATAGTTAAAGAACCGTTGTCGAACGTTTCGTCGTCTGTGTTCTATATGGGGTTCATTGAGCATTGTGACAGACCCACAAAGGTTTAATTTATGCCCAGAGTTCTACCTTGGCTATGATGACACCAGCTAACCGTAAGAGTTCTGTTTACAGACGAAACGAAAGTTTTTCATTTGTTTTTCTTTGGTGTGTGTGTGTAAAAGGCAAATCCCTTTTTTGGGCAACTTCGTTGCCATTTATAAACAAATAGAGACAAATAGAGAAAAAAAGGGGCTGGGCCGCGCTAAGGCTGTCGCTGGGCTTGGCTCTGCCGAGGATGGGCTTTTGTTGCTTTGCTTTTGACCCACAAAAATGAAAATACAATAAGAAAATCTTGCCCGCCCGCCTTTTGTAAGTGAAATTTTCAGCCAGACGCTGCATGTCTTTGTTGTCAAAAACGAAAAACAAAACAAAAAAAAAAGGCCGAAAAAAAAACCCAATACCATTCGATTGGAGAGTGTTGCATGGCAGCCAAAGATGAGAAGTGTGCGTTGGTGTCAGCTCAACGACAGGCCATTAGCCCGCGCAGCCTCCCCAGCCCAGCTGCCCAGCCCCCAAAGGCTGCCCGAGTGTGGGCAGCAATGGGCATATAATCGAGCTGATAATGAAACAGCCAAACAAATTGCTGTTTCTAATGGATTGTCAGCAGTGAAAGGCCGCATCAAAGCAGCGTGTGCCTAGAACTCTTCAAGAAGAAAACAACTTTCAAATTGAGCGATTGCCCAATGTTTGCTATCTACAAAGGGAGCAGATAGTTGGGGAGCAGAAATGGACTTGGATTTACATAATATTATCAATTAGTTGGCAGAACTCTCTCAATATTTATTGCACATCATTTTTATGGCTTACTTAAATGGTTATATGCACTTGAGAGATCAAATGGATAACAAATTGGCTCTATTATAAATAAAACTAATTAAAATTGATTGGAAACTTGATTTGCTTACTATGGACATTTGTGGGACTTTTATTAATTTTTATTAATTTTAGAAATTATACTTGTGATTTTTGCTGTCTATTTTATGACTCACTTTTAAATATTTTTAAATTTAAATAATGATAAATAATTTTTATTTATTTATAAGTAAATGATTTTTTTTATTATTTATTGTTAAACTAATTTAAATTTTTTTCTAATTCTAATTTTTTTTCTCTATATAAATCCATGTTTTTTTTTAGTTATTTCTAAAAAATAAATGCATAAAATTGGGAAATATATTTATTTTTTAAATCAGTTTATTTATTTTTTTATTCATATTTTTTTCTTTTATTTTAATATTTTATTTTTTGTTGATTTTTTATTGCTTGACTCATCTGTGTATTATATAGTTTTTTTTTTGTTTTTTTATTGACTCATTCATATTAATCATTTATTAATATATTAATAGCTACGAGACAATGCCAAACAAATCTATAATTTGATTTTTTAATTAATAAATTTTCATTTAGTTTAGATTTAGTATTTTTAATTGCTTTTTAATTTTATTTATTTATAGTAAAAATGTATTTAATTAACTAATATATTGTATAATTTAATTATTTTCCTATTATTTTGTTTGTTTATAATTAAAATATATTTGATTAATTTAATCATAATTATTCATTGTTTTTTGTTGTGCTTTTCTATGCCTCAAACTTTTTCAAAAGAATTCATAATAAAATCCATTTTTGAAACTTAATTTCACACCAGCTACACACACACACACATACACACACAGGGCCACACACACACACGCGCTGGCACAATAATAATTTTCACATTTAACCCAATTTCTAGAGCATGACGCTAATTACTTTTAAATGATATCAAATATTTGTGTATTATTTATATATTTCAGAGATTTACATATTTATTGCCATATTGCTCACCTCCAGTGCTGTCGACAATCGCTCTGTCTGCTCCACAAAAAAAGAAATGCCGTTGAATATGTACCATAAAGATTTACACCTTTTGCCAATCAATTAACACACACACACACACAGCACACACAGAGGATGATAGAGAGAGAGAGAGAGAGAGTGAGAGAGAGGGGTATATGTAGACTCTCATTACTCATTGGCGGCAATTTCTTGGCTTGAATTTTTGTTGTTTTCTATTTGCCTTGTTTTACAGCTCGCTCTTCTTCTTGTTGTTGTTGTTGTTGGTTACGCGACTTTTACGCGCATTTCGTAATACAAGACGTAATGGCAAATAAATTTCTTTTGTTGAACTTTGCGAATTTCACAAAACTACCAAATCTGGCACGCAAAGAATTTGTTTACTTTCACGATTTTTCGATTTGCATAAGCAGAAAACGAAACGTTGTAAATATCTCTCACATTTATTTAGTATATTCTGTTTGTTACGTATATCGAGTGGCGACTGTCGAGTGTCTCGCGTGGGTTGGAAACGCAAACGCGCACGCGCACAGTTCTCAGCGACAACAACGACGACAACGACGACGACGACGGCGCGACTGGACGATTGTGTTATGAACCGGTCGCTGGCTCTGGAGCTAATGAAATGCGAGCTACGGTTCTGAGAGCTGTCGGCTGAGTTGAGTGCCCAGAACAATGCAGTCGGCGTCGCCGTCGACGTAACAGTGAGTTAACAGCGCGCTGTTAAACCGGTCTCTAGCTAAGGCCTTTCTTCACACACACACACACACACGCTGAAGCAGAGACAAAAAAAAAAACTGTGTTTTCGACTCTAATTTCTAAGCAAACGCGTTGCGAGCGATTCTCGGCGATAAGCCGCGGACAGTTGTTTAATAGTTTTCTTTCGAATTTTGACTCTGCTGCTGCTGCTGCTTCTTCTTCTTCTTCTGCTTTTTTTCGGGATTTGTTTGCTGAGAAAAACGCTCCCAGATAGACTCCCAGCTCTAGCTGTTGATTTGCTTGGTTAGCGTCTCTTTGGATTTCATTAACATTTCCATTTCCATTTCCATTCTTTGTCAACCTCTTTGTATCGTAATATTTTGTCGCTGCCCATCATCATCATTGTGCGTGTGAATTTTTATGGTTCATTAAAATTAAAAGCAAACTCCGAGCTCGCAGCTCGCAGCTCGCAGCTCTTTGACTCTTTTATTTATAGCCAACGATTGGCATTTAGAATGTGAGTTCTCTTTTTGGGTTGACTGAACGACTGTGAGACCTTTTGTTGCTGTTGCTGTTGCTGGCTTTTGCCATTTCGCATGACAAAGAGCAGATGAGAGGCATTTAACTGATGTAATAGTTGCGTTCGGCATATGCATATCATCATGTGCATTCATATATATAGCTACATATATGTATATGAGAAGGGTTTCGTTTTTTGCTTTTGCTTTTGCTTTTTTTTTTTTTTTTTTGGAGAACAGCTCGAACAACACAGTCGAGCGACTGGGGCCAGCTGTCTGGGCCAATGATTTACGACAAAGTTACTTTAGAATATTCAATCAGAGAACCTTTCAAAAGTGCCGCAAGGCCAAAGTTCTGGACTCCACATGAAATATGAGCGCAAATTATGAACAGACGTCACGTCAAAGGATTAACAAGCGCTAAACCCTCTAACCCAACGCAGCCACCCCCCTCCCTCCCCCCTGAGCTGCAAGGCTCTTGAGGCGAAATGAATCAAACGTTGAGCCGCAGTTGACTTTGATTTCAAGGAAGTCGTCGACGACGTCGTCATCGTCCGATCCGCTGATTTGATTTTTATGGCTTTGCGCCAACTCAACCCAAGCTCAAGCTGAACCTTTTTTTCTTCTCTTAATTTTATTTTATTTTTTTTATTCGAGCGAAAACGCAGCTTGGCGATTAAAATCTAACGAATTCTTTTCACAGGGCTCGGGGAGGGCGAGCGAGTCGACGCGTTAAACGGTCAACACCCAAAAGCGCCTGCAGGCCGCCGCTCAATGGAAACTCAATTTTAAAATGCAGATTATGTGCGTTGATTAAATATTGTTTTTTAATTTCCATCTGCGTCGCAACGCAATCAAAACACAAATTAAAAATGCACAGCAACAAATGCAGCGCAGGGAAATGCAGCCAGCGTTTGCCTGCTTCAAATGCCACGCACGTAACGCTTAATAATAAAACGAAAAAAAAAAAACTGAATACGAAAAAAAAACATATATTAAATTGAAAAAGAACAAACCAAGCGCAGGTTTGGGTTGCTCTGGTGCGGTCAAGGCGTAGCCAAAGCAGCGCCGCCTATCGAAAGGTTTACGACGGCGACGCGTTCGCCTCTTGACTCGACCGGCCAAACAGACGAGCCAAACAAGTAGACAAAAGCACAACGTCAAGTGAGAGTTAATAAGTCGAGCCTAAAGTTGGATAGGGTATGTGCGGGACTAGGGTATGTAGCAGTTGGGCATGATTGTGCAGCTTTGTCAAAGGGATTTGTCTATTCGATTCTCCTTTGAGTGCAAACTTGATGCCTATGCCTATATGATATAGTTGGCGGTATAGGGCTGTGTTTTATGGGGTATATTGGCTTGGTATATATCTATTCCTATACTTATAAATTATATTTATGTATATATAAATCTCTGTCAGCTATGATTGTTAAAGCCACTTCATCTCTAGCTACAACTTGTATGCTGCCTATGAAAACTTTGCTGTAGAAACTTAAGTGTTTATATTATACCTGGCTTATAAATGTAACATATATAGTATACAGGGTATGCTTGACTATATATATGCCATATATATGTCATATATAGTATATGGTAGCCTATATATATCATACATAATATACTCTAGGTATGTTAGCCTATACATATACCTTGTATAGTATACATAAAGTATGCTCGCCTGTATATATATCATATATTATATATAAAGGGTATGCTGACTTATATATATCATATGTAGTACATGGAATGCTGTCTTATATATATACCATATAAACCATATATATATATATATATATCATATCACATATCTCATTTATTCATACCTTCTGTCAAGTCTGTAGCTTCTAACTCCTTCACATGCCTCATTCAGTTCATATGCTTATATATGTATATTTATATATATGTATATATAACATATAGCCCGTCATTCTACTGATTATATGCACAATATATATATATATATATATATATATATATATATATATATATATATCACGCTTATCGGCTTATCGTCTTAGCTTTTATTCTAACTCTTTTCTCTGCTCTGCTTTTTTGTCTATTTTCCTCCTTTATATATATTAACATATCTGTATATATGTATATATATCCATCCATATTATTTTCTTCTTCTTCTTCTTCATCTTCTTCTTTATCATTCACACTCACTTCTTAGCCGCTGCTTCGTACTACATTGCATAATGCACTTTCAAAGGCTTATCACACGCAAGTTTGTTGCCTAAGTCTTTTGTTTCAGCCCGCCGGCTTTGCTTTATCAAATTTGTGGAAATCGCGCATATAACGGTGTGGCAGCTGTACATATACTTTATATATATATATATAACATTTATCAGGAAACTGTTTGTCGGCTTAAAGATTTGCATAAGACACACTCACACACACACTCGGCTCTTTGTGCGTGTGCCAATTCTTGGCTGCTGCCCACACCAGCAGCTCATCCATAACTCAGCGCTGTATGCAAATGAGCTGCAATTGGAGCTCTGGCTGCAGCAGCTCTGGCTGACTCTTGAAATTAGCTGAGGCTGAGGCCGAGGCTTGCACTTTTTGTGGGCCTTTTTGTTGGCTTTCTTTGGAAAGCGCTTTGATTGATTGTCTTGGCCATGGCTATGGAGCCAGCTACGCGTGTGTGTGTGTGTGTGAGTGCTTGTACTATATGCGGGCTTTGCTTTCCTGGTGCGGGCCTAACCTTTTGCACTGCACTCGTCGCTGTCTCGTGTTGTGCTTTATTTTTGTTGTTGTTGTATCTTGACTTTGACGCTTTGTTTCCTGCACAGCATTTTACGCTTAATTTGGCTTTGATTGATGTTTTAGGCTTGACTCATACGCGCTCAACGAAAATTAGTTACGTTTTCTTGTTGTTCTCGTTGTTGTTGCTGTTGTTGTTGTTGTAGTTTTCACGCGGTTCAGTGAACTTTGCTGCAATTTGCGGCGCTGCGGGTGTTGCCAACTGTTTGTGCAGCCCTCGTCATTTTCATATCATATTAAAGTGGAGTTTGGCGTCGCCTCAAGTTGCAGCATTCGCATTCTTTGCGTTTCGGGCCGTGTCTTTAACCACTTTGACCCACTTAGGCATTGTTTGTGCGGGTTCTTCGGGCGTTGCTGCCGCGGTTCACTCATTGCGATTTGGACACTTTCCAAGCGCACAGGTTGGAAAGCAATTAATTACATTGCCAACTCGTACGTGGCCACAATGAGATTGTTAACAGCTCAAAGCGCGCGCGCGAGCGCGAGTCAGTCAATCAATCAATCAGTCACTCAGTCAAACAGTCAATGGCCTCCAATCTCGGGCTGTTCCCAGTTCTATGGAAAGTTCTGCGTTTCTCAAATCGTTTTTCTAGCTGTCATGTTGGCGCTCCAGGTGCCATTATTTATTATGCTTCTCCTGCTCTACTACGTCTTCCTCATCGTCGTCTTCTTCTTCTTCTTTGATTTGATTTGTTGATTTTGTAGTTGGCGCGACAAACGTTGGCCACACCAATTAGGACACGAAAAACGCAAACATTTCTCATTTTGGGAACTTTCCGTTCCGTTCGCCAATTTGGCTTTCATTTTCATAGCGCGCATTTGCCCTTTACGGTGGAAAGTTCTCATGTACCCTTAATGGGTAGCACGGCTGTCGTCGCTCCAGCTAACAATGCCATGCTCCCACCATAACAAGGACAGCTCGCTGGCCCCGGCCGAGGCAGAGGCATTCAAATCGCGAGCAAAGTCAAAGCAACTGCCACTGGCATTGGCACTGGCAATGGCACTGGCAATGGCACTGACTCTGGCAGCATCCGCATCCTAAAAAACAATAAGCAAGGGCAGTCGAAATCGAGAGAATCCAAGCAAACAAACAAACAAACGAATGAACCAACAAACAGGCAACAGAGCGCAGAGCGAAACGTTAAAAGCGAACGACTTTTGCAGCATCACGTTTCACGAATTCGCGGCAGAACACGTCCCTGTTCCTGGGCGCATTAAATGCAAACAGCCAAAACGACAGCAACAACAACAGCAGCAGCAGTCGACAGAGTCTAACCCAAAAGCAAAAGCATTGGCAAGCCGAAAAAATTGAAATAAACAACTGCGCGGACAATAAGTAAAAGTTTGCTACAGTTGCAACAACTCCTAGATGCACAGCACGCTCAGCGCTGCACTAATCTTTGCAGCGTATGCACCGAGATGCGCGGCATCATTCTCATTCTCGTTCTCATTGTTTGCCCGAGCATCCCCAATACAGTATACTGTCTCCCCTCCTCTCTCCCCTTCCTCCGTCCATTGTAACGACATCAACACCAACACCAGCACCAGCAAGAGCAACATCCACAAGCCACCTTCCTGCCTGCTGCACCACCCGCTGCACGCGGCACGTTCGCAGCCAGCCAGAAATATGGAGAGAAAATTGCCATGGACTTCAGCTACTCGCCACATAGTACATCGATTTCCAGTTGGCTATTGGCCAGAGCCGGAGCCGGAGCCGGAGCCAGAGCCAATCTTGGCATGAAAGAGTATCAAAAGCTAAGCCAAGGATTTAGTATGGAGCCAGGAGAGCGCATTACAAATAGTCTCAGATTCAATATGCTTTCGCACTTTATTTGCTGAAATTTAGCTTGAATAAAGCTAGATTTTTATTTGGCGATTGAGTGGAGCTGGGATTGCTAAGGCTTAGGGCCAAGGAATATTGAATGAAGAGCGAAAGAAGTGGTGTGAAGGGAGGAGATTCTAGGCTGCTCGATAGTAGCATTAGCTTAAAGTTTAGCGTGGACTTAGGTAGATTTGCATAGCGGGATGATGTTTGTACATGTATATATTATATATGCGAGTAGATTATTATAGTATTTTATATAAATTTCTTTAGAGAGAAGCTTCGACTGCATCAGAAATTGTGTATTCATACTAAACGAAGTATATAAATATTTTATATTGAAAATTAATATCGAATTTCAATGTTTTAAATTAATTTTTGTTGCCAAATATATCAAATATATTTTGATTATATTTCAAAAATATTTTTAATGTGTATTAAATTTATTTTAAATATATTTAAGCTTAAAATATATTTTTTTAAATTTTAAAAGTATTTAAAATTTTTTTAAAGTATATTAAAGTATATATTTATGCTTAAAATATATTTTTAAAAATTTTTTAAAAATATTTTAAATATATTTTTAAATATTTCAAATTAATTTTTTATATAAAAATATATAGAAATGTAAGCATATATACATATATAATAAAAAAAATGTCTGTTTAACAGCTAAATTCTATATAATTTTAATTAAATACTTCATTTAAGTTTTTTTTGCAGTTTGAATTATTTTTTTGTAGTATTTTTTTGGGTGCCAAAATCCATTTTAAATTTAGAATTTGAATGTTTTTTTTTTGTTTCTTTGAGTGTTTTTATCCTTTTTTGTTACTTTAAGCATATTTTTTTATTTTTTTATTTATTTATATTTTTTTTAAATATTTTTTCTTTTGTTTTTACACCTATAGAATCATGAAAAACAATGCCAAACCATAACATATATATAGATATATATACACATACACATATTTAAATATATTCCCGCTTCATCCGCCATTTGCTGCTCTTTAATATTTCGCTTCAGTTCAGTTTTACGCCATTCACATTTCGCTCTTTTTCAGGCAATCAGCGATAAGCGCGTATCTTGCGTAGGGTATATGCTGATGGCATAAGCCTTGACTCATCCTTTATCTGAACTTTTTAATCGTGTGCCTGCTGCTGACTGCCGCATAAAGTGAAAATGTGCTTTCCTTATTTTTCGCTGTTTTTTCGTTTTTTTCGGTTTTTTTCGGCTGACATTTTGGCATTTTTTGCAGTTATTCAGTGGCTTTTGGCTTGCGCTAATTTATCACTTGCCATTGCCATGTTGGCCACGTGATGCATGTGGGTTTATAGCTACTGTTGCCGATGCCGATGCTGCTGCGGTTGTTGTTGAAGTTGCATTGAACTTATCGAAACCGCACAATCAGCACAAGGCACAATAACTGAAAAGGCAACTGCAATGCACTGCTGATGATGATTCTCAGGTTGCTGCTGCCGATGCTGTTGATGCTGCTGCTGCTGCTGCTGCGGATGCGGCTGACTTGCTGCAGTTACAATTTCAAAACAAATAAATTCATGCTGCAGGCTAAAAAGGGCAGCCCCATTCGCTGAGCCGCAGACACTGAGAACAGCAAACTGTAACTGAGACTGCAGTTTCTGCTGCCTGCCAGAGAGCCCTAAGCAAACAAATCAAGGAGCAGCCAGCCAGCTAGCCAACGACGACGACGACGACGATGAGGAAACATGAAGTTGCATTTCGCCTGCAACAGCAGCAAAAAAATGCATTCAGGCTTGACTTCAATTGTTCTGCTGCTCCCACCACTGATGCTGCTGCTGCTGCTGCTGCTGCTGCTCCTGTTGCCATTTAACACGAGAAAAAAAAAAAAAAAAAAAACAGCAGCAATTATTGCTAGCTACACACAGACTCTGTGAGCTGCCCTGCGGTGCTAGTTTTTGTGCTCATTTCAGCAACGGCGGCTACAATAATAATCCTCAAACGCCCACCGTTCGCCTCTATTTTTTTTTGCGCTTTTGTGTGTCCAGCCTAGCAGAGGGGGCTGGACCTCATTTGCATGCAGCTTGCTGGCCGTGGCAATGTCGTGTTCATGTGCGGCTTCATTTGCTTATGCAGCTACTGCTGCTGTTGCTGTTGTTGCTGCTGTTGTTGTTGCTGCTGCTGCAGCTCAGCACTTTGCTCTTGATTTCAGTTGCTGTTTTCGATTCTCTGATTCAGAGCAACCATATCCATATGCATGCCTTGATTTCGATTTCGATTTCAATTTCATTTCGAGGACTTTGCATAGTTGTTGAAGCTGTTGTTGTGGTTGCTGCTGCTGTTTATGTTGTCGCCGCCGCTGTTGCTGCTTTCATAAAAGTTAAGAGCAGCTTTTGCTTGCTGCCCTGCAGGCTGTGCAGCGTTGTCTTTTGTTGAGTGTCTTTTGTTCTATTGTCAACAATTTTTGGTGTTTTGTTTTTAGTTTTGTGCATTGGGCCATGCCCACATTTTACCTGACCCAACCGACCGCCCTGCCCCCCCCACCCAGGGCTTGTTTATCTAGCAAAACTTTCGTTCTTTGCATATTGTTTTGTTTGTCTGCGCTGTCAACTTGTTTAACTTGTCACAAATGTTTGTTTGTTGTTCGTTGTTGTTGCTGTAGCAGCTGCTGCCGGCCTGCCTGCGTTTACAGTTAAAGTGTTTAGCCAGAAATATTAGCAAGAATATTGATAGAGAGAGAGGGAGAGAGCGCTCTTTAAAGCTCATAAATTTTACCTTGAAGCCATGGCCGGGCAAGGTCATGGCTTCTAGCCAAAACACACAAATAAGGCAATGGCCATTTGGGCCAAAAACAATGATGCAACAAATTCGATTGGCCCAACTCTGGCTCTGGCTCTGGCTTTGGCTCAGCCTCTGTCTCAGCTGCCTTGTGCTACGTCTGGCGTAATTTAATAAAACGTTTAAGCGATTAGATACGTTTGTATGCACTAAAATGTAACCATTAGATACGCTATCTATACACACACACACACACACACATACAGCGCAGACACAACAAAACAAGTGCAGCTCCCATTTGGCAGCAGCTGCTGCACTTGCTGGGCCAAAACGCTAACGAGCCTTTGGCCACGCTCTCCAGCCTCAGCCTGCCTTCATCTCTCTCGCTCTCGACTATGCATGGAGTGTGTACCATGCTTTTGGGATCCGTGTCGAGACGACGCTCCCTTTTACTTGATGCTGTTTTTACTTTTGCTGCCGGCTGCTGACTGCCTGACTGCCTGCCTGCCTGCCTGATGCCTCTATGGCTTCTCCTTCTGCCTCTCCTCGTGGCTCGCTTGGTCATGGTAAATCTGCGCTGCCAATCGCTAAAATTATTGCGCTCAATCTTTGTTATTAGATTAACTTCTATTTTGTTTTCCTATTTGACTTTGCCATAAAAACGAATCGCGCTGAACCTTTAGCCATACACTTACCATACACCAACGGGCCAGCTCGACTCACTTCAATTGTTGGCAGCAAAAGAAATTTGTATTTAATGTGAAGTGCTGCCTGACTGGGCTTAAGCTGATTTGAGAGTGAATTTATATGAAGGCAGCTTGTAGAGCTGAAAGAGATGCGCAGAGATGTGAAGATATATGAAGAGAATAGTTGATAGAGAGATATGAAGATTGATAAGAGAGATATGAAGATTTGGCTTCATTTGCATTTGAAATTTCTTACATTTTACTATATATAAATATCTCAATATCTCTAGCTTGCAGCTAAGTTTACTTTGGCTTCATCTGGAGTCTGCTATATCTTGATCTAGTTCCCTCGGATCAGCAACTTCTACAGCTTCTAAACAAAAACAGCAAGTTTAATCTGCACGAAAGCCACATGCAATCTAGATATGCATATACAAATATATACTTATATCTTTACATATAGCTAACTATTTATGTATGCCTCTCTTCACTTCAATCTAAATTTCAATTCATTTAGCTATTAGTCACAGCCTTGTTGTACAATCTGTATATAGCAAAATCTAATTGAAGGCCTGCAGCATGAGCAGCAACAAAATTTATTTCTGCTTTGTTTCGATTTTCAGTAAAAGGATCAAAAACGAACTCAAGGGCATTCGAGCTTCGGTCTGGCTTAACTGTTGCCAATTTTCTTGTTATCTGTTGCTGCCGCTGCCGCTGCCGTTGCCGCTTCTGCTGTTACAGTTGTTGTTGTTGGCCATTTGAAAACTGAAAGTGCGCCTGGTCAAGCTGAGCTTAGTCAATGGCATTAGGCAATGCTGCATTAGCTATGCTCGCCAGCCATTCGGCTTTGGCTTCATTTGTTTTTACGGCCAGCATTTTGTTAGCCGCTGCACTCAGCAGATGCACTCAGCACTCAGCACTGCACTGCAATGAGCTTTGCCTGTTTTTGGGCTGGCTAAATTGGTTTTGTGTTGTGCTGCCATGTTGCTGCTGGCGCATCAATTGAGCGGCCAAACAGCAATTGGCAACCTGCTGCAACGGCAGCCGCATGCCGTAACCATGGGCCGATTGTCGTCTATTCTACATAGTTGCTGAGTTTTAGAAAGGCAACACAAAACTTTCCTTGCGCCATGATGCGGTCATAGACCGAACCGATACGCGGCAACATTTCTTTTCTCAACTTTCGCTCGCTCAAGCTAATAATGATGATGTTGCAAGCAGCTGACAGCCAGCACTATATATATATATATATATATGTTGTGTTATGCAATCGGAGTAGAGATTCTAATTGAGTGACAGAGAGAGAGAGAGAGAGAGAGAGAGAGGGAGCGACAGAGAGAGAGTCACTCAATCAGTGTCGCCTTTAAAATCGTTTAATGAGTGGCTTTTATGTTCGCAGCAGCCCACACTCACAGATAAGCCTTAATACTCATTAAAGCTGGTCGTATTTATGCATGCAGCATTAATGAGGGAATTTCACAAGGGGGCAGCTACAGCTCCAGCTGCCGACCTCTGTGACAAGTGCGGCGTAATTGAAAGAAATTCAAAAAGGGAGAGAAAAATACCAAAAAAAAATATAAAAAATATAAAAAATAAAGAAGTGGAAAAAACAAGTCCGCAAAAGTTGAACGACAACAGCAACAGCTTTGCAGACATATCAAATGATGATGATAATGTGCCACGGAAATGGGTTAAGCTGCTTAAATGTTCTGCCAGAGCCACAGCTCCGACGACGACTCTGACTGCGACTCCTGCTGCCCTGCCCAGCCCTACCCAGCCCTGCCCCTGCCTCGTTCTGCTACGCAAGTTTTCTTTACAAAATCATTTTTGTACGTGAGCTGTGCTCAAGTTTCATTTGATGCTTGTTTTTTTGCCAGGCTTGAAGTTGACAGTGGTTGTTCGAGTTGTTGTTCGAGTTGTTGCTGCTCTTTAAATGCATTTAAATGCGCACGCATCAAAATAAAATTGGCCGCAATTAAAGCAGAGAAAGTGAATACTCTGCGCAGATATATCTGAGCAGACATGACACACACACCACACACACACCACACACATCACACACACTCTCTACACACACAGATCTCATCTAAAGTGTTACAACTGGCAGTAAGTGCGGTCCATTTGTAGCTTTTACTCACGTGCCGCAATTCTAGTTTTTTTTTCGGGTTTTTATGAGGTCGCTCGCTCGCTCTTACCTGTAAAAGATCAAGAAAAAAACAGATGGAAAACTTTAGATAAAACTTTAGGCAATTTGCGTAAGCAATAAAAACAAGTTAACAAAAAAATTAAATTTAAAACAATTAAATTAATAATAATCATAATGTTTTATGGCGGTTTTTTATGCTTTTATTAAGTGACAATCGGACAACTTGTTTTTTGGACCAATTAAAAGGCTTAAGCCAAACATGGCCAACTAACTGGGCTATGCCCGTTGAACAAGTGTTACACTGTGCAACATGAATGGGGTTTCTGGACTAGCACAGAATGAATATGATTTAAGAATTTAGCATAGAAAGCAAACAGAGATGAAGGCATTGAGGTTGAAATGTATCTTAAAGATACTTTTATATAGGGTATCTAGTAGTCGAGCAGCAAGTCTTCTTTAAGGTTCTTATAGACTTTGCTAAGAAGTATTTCTAGTCATCTATAAGTCAAGCTGTGTAGTTCGTATTGAACCCCCATCAAGCCTCTATACAGGGTATCTGCCAGTCGAGCCCTCCTCGCTTGCATTACCAACTTAATTATGCCATCCACAGTATATTTATAAACGAATAAGGTCTATTCTTGGAAAGAATCTCCATCACATCAATGTCTACTCAATTTAGTGTCAACAGCGGCCGACAGGTGGCGCATATCAATTATCAATTTGCAATTTTCCAGGCAACAAAAGCACAAAGCATACGAAATGGTAAGTAAAAACAAGTTTTGTGGCATTTAATTTGTATGAAAATGGACTTGGGCCGGACATCTTCACGAAGGAGGCCTAGACATTGGCCGCAGCAACTTGCCGGCGGCTTAATGAAAACTTGGCGCCTGCTGCAGCACAGGCTCCCCGCCATGCCCCTCCTCCGGCTAATGCTGTCGTCAAGTGTATTAAATTGAAAATTTAATTAAAGAAGTTTGCGCCGGAGTAACACAGCTGTCGCGGCTGGCATAAAATTAGCCAAACAAAAGCTTATTGAACTCAAGAGCAACATTTGCGGCCCAGCAGATTCATGGTCAAAAGAGGAAAAAGAGAAGAAAAAACAACAACAACAACAACAACAGAAATCAACGCAAATCGCTGTCAATAATGGCCAAAAAGAAAAACCGGACAGCGCAACAGAGCAAAAGGCTTAATTTGTAGCCAAGTTAAGTTATATTCACACGCTTTTTGATACCAATTGCAAACAATTGCCCTGCGTCAACACGTCTGCCATAGCCACAGTCACAGCCACAGTCACAGCTCGAGTCACGCTTAGGCAGTTTTGTCAAAGCACAAAAATTGGCCAAAAGGCGACAAAGCGGGCAAGAAAACAACACAAGAGACAAGGCTGTTGGCAGCTAATAATGAAACTAAGTTGCTAATAAAGCCGGCCTAAGCCAAGCGACTTGGGTGTGTTTCATACGATGTTTGCCTATCAAGGACTGATTGTACTGCTGACAGTCGCATTGAGGGGAATGAACGACTTGAAGTTGCCTTAAACAAACTGTTTTTTTTTTGCCTTGACTGAAATCAGCGAGGATTTATGATGCTCCCAGAGAGACATGAGTGAATATAGTCAAATATTGACAGCATGTAGAAATGGAATGTAGTAAAAGAATGTAGTCAATTGAAATCTAGGGGGAGTGAGCCTTGAGAGGATAGCGGATAGGCATGCCCTAGCTTAATGTAAGTGATTTGTTGAGGTAGAGAGCGACAGCGTGGAAATGCTGGAGAGTGAACGACTAGCCGATGTCTGAAACATCTGAACTGTCAGCAGACGCGCCTAGTAGGGAGTGAACGACTGACAAACACCTAGACCATTCGAGTGTCCTTCTGCATTCAGTATGGCTAAATCTAATCAGCTTTTAAGTGAAGGAGAATGAATGCCTCCTCCTTTAGACAAATATGTTTTGGCTTAGGAATATATATATAATATATATATATATATATATTATATGAATCTATCAGCTCTCTAGAGAAATGCACAACTTGCTATACTCTGCCTGCAGACAAACATAACTGAATTCATTTAACTTCTCAACTTATTTATGCATTTAGAACTCGAAACTATTTCTACAGATAAGAGTGCTCTAGCAGGGCATGTTTGACTACAAAATACCTCATATAAGCCATTCAGTTCCTTAACTTTATATGAATTTGCAGACTTACTATCCTCAATAGCTTCCGATCCTCACCCTTCCTGTCTCTGCCTCCCTTTCTCTCTCTCTCTCTCTTTCTTTCTTTCTTTCTTTCTCCTTCAGACCCTCATAAGTCACAAATATTTTATGTCTTCTTCGGTCATTTACATACCCTTTGCAAGCCATAAGTTCAAGGGTATAACAACTCATATATCTCTCAGGTTTAGGTGCAGGTTCTAAAACATAATTAAGACCATGGCTAAGACCCGCAGCACCAACACATATACACAGAGTTAACTCTTTTGCAGCTTATTACCAACTCATGAGCTTTTTGGCTAGCCAAAAATGTTCAATAAACTATCAACATCTGTCAGTTGTTGCCGTTGTCGGTTGCTGTTGCTGCTGCTGCTTGGGCCTTTAAGTCTGGCCCCAAACAAACTATTATGTCTTTGGGTAGCTTGGCTCAGGCCGTTTGTTTGTTGACTTGTTGCCATTAAGTTAAATGACATAAGCATAAAGATTTACGCCGCCTGAAAACGACCAGAAATCAAACGCTGTCAGCCAAAGTGTCAAATTTGTAATGAGCCACAGCAACGGCAACAACAATTGAAACGTGGCAGAGAACTCGGGCTGCTGCCACGCCCGTATCGATGTATCTCTCTCTCTCTCTCTCTCTCTCTTTGAGCTTTTTGTTTGAAATCGCTTTTGATTAAAGAAGTTGTCAACCCATAGTCAACAAAAGCCGCTTGATAATTGCGCGTGGGCGTCCCCTCTTCAGCGTTATTAAATACATCTCGATCGCATTTATTGCTCGCTCTGGCAATTTGCATAGAGCTCGGGGCAGGGCTGGGCCGAGCCAGGCCAGCCTTGAGCTGTGCTTGAGACTCGTGTATTATTGTAAACTCTTTAAAGTCTCTTATTAAAGCACAAAGGCAGCTGACAACGACCTTGCCCAGGCCATAGAAAAGTTTCGATTTTTGAATTGCACACACACATACACACACACATACATACACTCGCACACAGTTATTGTGGTGCGGCAACTGCTTGAGCAAATTGCAGCGCCATAATTAATAATTTCTCTTTAAATTCGGTACTTGTGGAAAAGTGGGCGTAGTTGTTGCCCACGTGCAAGCGAAATATGATGGTTGGGAAAAATAACAGGGAAGCAATTATCTTGATGTCGTCAAAAGCCATCGGCATCAGGCATCAAGCCATCAAGCTATCATCAGCATCGTTCACAGCATCGTGAATGCACTTCCACTTAATGAGAGGCAACGCACACTCTCACACACACACACACACACACACACACAGGCTAACACACACATCGCTAGTTGAGCAAAAAAAACTTTCATTTGTTTCGCTTACTCAACATAATGAAAAACTGCGATAAACCAACATTGAAACAAAAAATAGGCGCGTGGGCAGTTAAACGAATATTGAATACCCTTTAGAAATTAAGTTTGATTGAAT
This sequence comes from Drosophila repleta, assembly GCA_018903745.1. Lineage (NCBI taxonomy): Eukaryota > Metazoa > Arthropoda > Insecta > Diptera > Drosophilidae > Drosophila > Drosophila repleta. The sequence continues at coordinate 6,311,991 of JAEIGN010000497.1, forward strand.
GGATGGAGATTGAGCTGGATATATCTATCTATCTATAGACAGATAAAGAACTATGAGCAGAGTATGGAATTTGAAAATATAATACGAAAAGGCTGAGATAAAAGATACTAAAATACCATATATATTTTGAAAATACTAAAAAATATATATAAACAACTAAATCTTATATATAAAATACTAAATACCTTAAGTGTAATACTAAATATTATATATATAATATTAAATATCATGTGTGTCATAATAAATTATTAATATTATTTATGAAATACTAACTACTAACTGCAAAATACTAAAATCTTAAAGTACTTAAAAATACTCAATGTAATACTAACTGCCTTATAAAATACTAAGTAAAATATATATGTACAAATACATATTTTATAAAATACTATTAGTTATTAAAATACAGTACTATGAAATACCACATACTACTTTTAAATACTAAATACTAAATACTTCATATATGAAATATTAAATACTTTATAAAATACCAAATAGTACATATTAAATACTAAATACTAAATTCTCTTTATCTAATATATTAAAACCTTAATAAAATACTAAGTACTCTACATAAAATATAAAATACCACATAAAATACTAAAAACTCAATACTATATCCATAAAAATACTAGCTGAATCTATCATATCCAAACTCCTCATATAGCCTCCATTACTCCATTACTTATTTCACACACTTCAACTCCCACTTGGCCTCTCTATTCCATTGAACATGCCGTTAGGGTATTTATAGTGAGGTATGTGTATGTATGTGTGCATATATCTAGATATATATGTACATATATATCTATAGGTTGTGACTGATTTTGCGCTTGTTAAACGCGCGTGGGCCGGCCGTGCGGCAGCTATTGATGCCGCTCCATCTCCCACCACGCGCCCTTTCTTGCGCCTGCGTAGGCGTCAGCCGTGGAGCGCCTGAATTGCATTTGTGATTAGCTGGCATTGATAAGCGCCGTCAGCTTGAGCTGAGCCGTGCCCAGGCTTTGATCTATCATATGCAAGTGGGCTGGCTGGCTGACTGGCCGGATTTAATGCTTCGCTTTGATTTCCGCTTTGCGTTCGACATTTGCCAGCTGCAATCGCTGGAGCTTGAGATGGAGCTGAAGCTTTTGGGCCAATGATGAAGACAAATGTTAAGTGCGCGACATTTTCACTGTCAATTAGCGCCTAGGCTGAGGCTAAATTGCAGCTGCTGTTGTTGTTGCAGTTGTTGCAGTTGTTGCTGATGTTGCTGACAGTTAAATAACGCAAACGTGCCGAGTTGCAATTGCTTGTTGCTGCTGCTGCTGCTGCTGCTACTGTTGTTGTTATTGTGCCGCCAAGCACGTAACTCAATAACGCGCACATTCTAACAGCAGCAGCAACAAGAACAACAACAACAACAATTAAGCTAACAATGTACCACACACAAGTAAAAGTTGTTGTTAGTGTCGACTCGACTCGACTCGACATAATGAAAATCTGCTCTCGCTTGCCCTGCATGCCACAATGTGCCCCGTCTCTCCGCTCGCTCGCTCCACCTCCTCCCGCTGCTGTGCAACAAAGTGCAAATGCTTTGCGCTCAGCTCCCCTGCCCCACCCCTTTGGGGGAAATTGTCTAATGAAAAGCTGCTGTCGGCACAAACGAAGCGTAGCCCCGGGGCTTCAAGTGTAAAAAAAAAGTACAAAAATAACAAATAGCAAAAAAAAAAATTGCCTTGCAGGTTAGAAGGCAATGCGGCCGAGGCGAGGCGAGGGGGGACGTGGCAATAAAGCGCCATCGATTAAGCCTTAAATACTTTAAGGCTGCTGCAGCTGGCAGCGGCAGCAACTATTGTTGTTGCGGCGCCAGCAATGTGTTGTGATGAAAGCCTTTCATCGGGCAGCAGCAGTAGCTAAGCATATCAGCTAATAAATACCCTGGAAAGGCTACAAACTGGACAGCTAAACTTAACAATTCTGGCTAAGTATTTGGCCAACTTTTAGCAGTTTTCTCCACAATTACAGGGTATTAAGAGCAAGTATTTGCCGTTTGTTCTTTCATTTAATTTCTTTTCTTTTTTTTTAGCCATTTTCTTCAAACACATTGCTGATGGCTTCATTATGACAGCTTAAATTATTGGTGTAGCTGCCAGCTGCTGCTACCAATAATAATAATAATAATAATAATGATGATAATGATGATGATGATGTTGATGCTGCTGCTGCTGCTGATCGTAATGATGCTGATGGGGCAACGCTTTTGGTTAACTGAAGCCGAGCAGAAGGCCGCCGCCACAAGCCCAAAATGAAAACGCTTAATGGCCCGTTTGGCTGGCAGCTGCCAAGTGTTAATTATATGGTCAGCAGCTCAATTGCAGCTCCAATTGCGGCTGCGCCCAAAAGCAAAAAAAAAAAGCGGCAAAAAATACCTTAAAAAAGAACTGCTATCAACAGTGCTTTATTTGCATGCAAGGCCTTGCCACGCCTGGCCCAACCACAGCGACTGTCCACTCCTCAGACTCTCTCGCTGCCTCCGACTCTGGCGCTCTCCCAACTCAAGCCTCTAACTGTGAACTTAGCCAAGCACCTCTCTCTATACTTGACTCTATATTTGCCCCTGCCTCTGCCTTTGCTCTTATCCCTATGTCTATACTCTTACTTTTGCCCCTTCTTCTGCCTCTGCACATGCCTCTGCCTCTCTTCTGAGACCAGCATATTGTTCTGAGCCCTCTTTCTGTCGCTGCTTATGTCGCGTCCCCTGTTTATGCCTTTGCTATTATCAGTTTCCCCGCGCTGCTCTTACCTCTGCCTCTGGCTTTGCCCCTATCTCTGTCTCTGTTGTCGCCCCTCTTCTTACTCAAGCCTATATCACTGACCTCTGTCGCTGCATTTACTCTATGCGCTGCCCTTGCCTCTTCCTTTGTAAAAAATCCCTTTCCCATCGTCAGCCTATGTCTCTGACCTCCACCCATGTCTCTGCTCCCTCTCCCCAGCTTCCTTCTCTGCCTCTTCTGCATCTCTCCCTGCCTCTTTCTCTGCCTCTCTCTCTGTCTTTATTCCTCCCCAATCCCCAGCCTTTGCCTCTGACCTCCTTCCATATGTTTGCTCAATCTCCCCGTCTTCCTTCCCTTGTCTCTCTCCCTACTTTCCCACTTATTCTGTCTCTAAACCTACCCCAACTCTCGCTGCTTGCTCTGCCAAATTTCTTGGCTTCCCAAATTCTTGGCGTCAAATTATTTTGGCAGCGCTGCGCCACTATAATTATTTTCATATTTAAGGCAAGCACAACTTATGCTAATGTTATATATATTTTTTTTTTCTGTGAATGAGTTATAGGCAGGAAACGAAGGCAGCTTTATAGATCCCCATTTTCCTGAAGTTAGCTGCATTTGGCCAACTCGCAGTTCAATGTACGACCAACTGCGAGTTGCGAGTCGTCATCTCTCTCGCTGCTGCAGAGCAAATAAATTGATTGATTTATGCCAAGAACTTGGCACGGACAGCCGCGGCTGGCAAGGCGATCTTCAGCCTGGTCATGCTTCACTTTTTTACTATTCTGTAGTTTTAGTTGTTTTTGTTGTTGTTGTTGTTCTTGAGTTGTTGTTGCTTTTAATTATGGGCGTGCAGCTAGCTCGGCTCTTAAAGCCAAAAAGACCCACTGCCAGCCATTAGCAATTTTAATTTATTTATGTATGCGCCGCAGAGTTCGACTTTTCGATGCAGCAGCAGCAACAGCAGCAGCAGCAGCAGCTCCACTCATGTATCTCGAGTCATGTAGCATACGAATGTTTGCATAAATTAATTTCAAATGCACAAACATGAACTAGAGAGAACACACCATATGCAATGCCCGGCCATCAAGAACAACAGGCCAGGCCAGGCCAGGCTAGGCCTCGGCTCAGGCTCCGACTCTTGTTTAACTGCAGTCAGTCCGTCAGTTGTTCGGCTGCTTCAGTTGATTTGATTTAAATTGCATTTCATGTCACATTTCTGGCTAATTAAGTGTGGCAAATTCGCAGTTAACATGCACTTGGCCATCACAACCGTTTGGTTTTTTTTTTTTTTCTGTCTGTAATCGGCTCATAAGTCAAAGTCAACTGGCAAATTGCGAATTGCCAAATTTTTTGGCGGCCCAACGAATCAAAAGAAAAACATAAATTAATAAAATGAATCACAAGCGTGAGGGAGTCAACGGGCATATATGCTTAGGGGAGCAGTTTGTGACAGATGGAGGCTGATATAATATATATGTGTTGTTAATATATGTAAGAGTTGGCTCTAAGATGGGCAGTAGGAGTCTGAAGTGAAGGACGTATAGGCATAAGGGATAATGCCTGAGAGGATACCATAAAGCTGGAGATACTTTTTGAACAGAAATCTTAAAATACAATGAAATAATACTTCTAAATTTTATTACTACTAGATTTTAGCGTCTTTAAAGTCTTGCAAATACATAGTTGGGTAAGAGAGATTATTAGAGAGATTGTTAGACCCTTGAGTAGCGAGAAGGAGGAAGAAAAGTGAGCACTAGTGTTCAAGCAACGACTGCCTACGACTGCTCTCCCGAGATCTGGCTCCAAGAGGATAAAGCAATCCACAGGTAGAGCACGTTCAGACTACGCTCATATGCAGGCTCTCCCCACTAAATTTAGTACCCATTCTCATTCACTCCTCTTACACACAAACCAATCACAACTTCCACTTAGTCCATTTCCTCTCTCTCTCTCTCTCTCCCCACTTCAACTGCTCACTCTCAGCTGCCTTACTCCCCCATCATGCAGAGCATACAAACTTCACTCTAACGCTCCCAATTCTTTCGACTCGTTTATGCTTGTTGCTGCTGCTGCTTCTTCAGTGCTTTTTAACACCTTTTGTTAGATGTCTGTTTTATATTGATAATTAAAATATAAATTAAGCAAGACGTTTATGTAAACAACGCAGCGCTTTTGTTTATTGTTGAATTGCTGAACAACCTTGAACTCTGGCTAGTTAGCTAGTTCTCTCTCTTTCTCTCTCTCTCTGTGTTGCCTTTTATGCATCTGCTAAATATGTGATGAGCATTTCATCTAAGAATTATGATGCCAACAGATTCTGAATGAATATTTAATGAGCCCGTGTCGCCGGCACAGTCACCTCTTATAGCTTTGGCTTTATTGATCAATTTGCATGTTGATTGTTTTTTTTTCTTGCTTAATTTTATTTAAATTGTTTTGCCGTCACGTTTCAATTAAATTGTAATTTATATTGCAGCTGGACATACAAAAATGCATTCAAAATGATCAAATATTTCGTGTTTTGTAGCATTCAATTAGAAACGCATTCATTACACAGTCGATTTGACTGATTCGAATGTTGAATGCGTGCCATTTGCATTGTGAGCATATTTCCTGGAGCCAAACAACTTTCCAATGGAGTTTTCTTTTGTCTCGAGCTAATTGCGATACCTAGGCATAATCAATTATGCCATACCCTAATGCTCTGATGGGCCACTCAATCTTCATTGCATTTGTTGTCCAATGCCCCGACACGCCCCGAAATACCAATTGCATTGACAACGACTCTTAACTGATTTTGTCTATAGCTGCCCAATTGTGTAGCTGTCTCTGCAAATGTGTCGGAATGTGTCGGTTTGGAGTTTTATCTGATTTGCTTTCTGTTTGCCATAAAGACTACATTTGTATGCCCTGTAATCTATGTTAAGTGGGTGTATTGGTTTTGTGGATTGTACACTTCAAATGCAGAAGCAGATATATAGATTGAGGTAAGCTAGATAAGTCAGTTTGATTGTCAGTCCTCATATCTGTTAATGAGCCTGCCAAAATCTCAAGAACTTTAAGAGCTAGAGAGTTCATATTTCATATGCATATTCTTACATAACTTACGTAGTTGTCTTTAAATAGTTTTATTCAATATCTCATACATACACAGTATCTACCCGTCGTGCACACCCAACTAAAGCACATTTACTCGCCGTGAATACATTATTATTTATATTATTGCTGCTTCTATTAGCGTGAATTATGTAGTTAGATAAAGTCTTTAGCGACCGATGAGTCTATACTATAAGCCATTGATGACCTCATTGACCTTGCCTTGCCATTGGCATTGACCAGTCGCCTTTTTATAGCGTACTTACAGCATTACTTATAAAACCTTTATACAATTATATTGTACACACACAAAAACTAGCTTGTTTGGGAGTTTGTTTTAATGTCTGTTTGAAAATTATATAGCGCCAGTTCTGTAATAGTTACAACAACAGCAACCACAACAAGCAACAACAATAAGTTAGATGAGTGTGTCTGGTAATTAAGTGCCAAGTGCTCGATTAGATAATTGTCTGCTGCCTGGAAGTACTCAACGATCTTGGCAATCTTCGCATTCTATCTTCAATCTATGTTCAGCATTTAAAACCCGCCATCTGGACAAGCACTCTTAAACATGTTTTTCCGACTTCCCAACCTGCCCCCCCTTCTTTCATCTCTTAAGTTCTTTAGGTCTTCCTTTGTATTTTGTTTGTTTCGTAGGCGCGCGCAAACATACATTAATCTAAGCTTAGAATGAGCGCGTTTATTTATAGCCATGCGCCAATCATCCGATGAGCTAGTCAAGCCATATATCTACCTATACTCATTTATATATACGTAGTATACATATATCTTTAAGCGTTGCCTGCATGATTAACTGTTGTACGAAACGCAAATAGCAAATAGTAAACTTTTAAATCATATTTATATACCCTTGCGACCTTGGCATTGTGACTCGCTTATTAAGTTTGTTTGACTATATTCAATAATCAATGATTATTATGGATTATATGACTAGCTATGGGCTCTATGGTATTATCTCCATTTAGGAATTATGTTCAGCTGAGTCTTGATTGTTTGTTTTGTAGACTCTGTCAAGTTGACTGTGGAGTATGTGATATATTATAATATAACAGAGATTATGGTGGAGTTGAAAAATATAAAAAAATTTATAGCATATTTATTATTGAGTATAGAAGGTGAGACGAACCTATAGAACCCTCCCTATTATAATATATACTATATATAAATGTGTATTTACCTTATCTATAATAGTTCTTGACTTAAGAGCTGCTACTTTAGGCTCTCTAAAACACAGAGTATCTCCTCTTCTGAGCACTTCCACTGCCGTATATTTCCTTCCTATATTTCCTCAAAATCTTCAGCTCTTCCTTCACTCCTCTCATCTCTACAAAGTGTATTCCGTACTTCGTCATCTACCTTCCATTTTCGATTAACGTCTTTGCATAGTTCTCATAGTTTGACCGATTTTGTGGCTGCTTAAAAGTCAATTAATGGCCAACTATGGGCTTTTCTTTCCGGCTCTTCAGGCAAGGTCGTTGCGCAATTATTGAAAATTGTTAATTATAAGCGAGGCTCGTGTGTGTTGGTATCTGCGCAGCAACTGGCAATTTGATTGAGCTTAAATGAAATGCACGTGTCAATTGGTCTTAGCTGAATGGCTGCTCTTAAACTGGGTCAGTTTAGTTGAGCCAGTCGACCACGCCCCCACCGCAATTACGAAGCATCATCAATTTCATATTTACCATTGTCGCATACCAACGGGCGCGCGGAGGCGTGGCGGGTCGAACAATTCGACGAGCTGTTGCCGTTAGCCATAATTGACCATAATAACAAAAGTTAAGCGCAATGGCATTCGCCTGCTGCTGCTGTTGCCTCTCGTTGTTGTTGTTGTTGTTGTTGGTAGTTGTTGTTAGTTGTTGCCCCCTATCTATGTGGCTGCACAGTTTTCTCAGCTGTGTAGATTGTGCTGCTGCTGCTGCTGCTCTGTTGTTGTTGTTGTTGTTGTGACATTAACCCACAGCGGCCTCACATCGCATACCTCGCACGAAAAGTGCCGCAAAATAAAACGTACGAAAAATTTAATTCAATTTAATAAGCGAATATGTTGCGTGCCACGGCTGCACTGCCTGGGTGCTACACACACACACACACACACACATGCATAGAGAGTTAAGTACTATCTCTCTCTCTAGCCATGCTCTGTGTAATGTGGCGCACTCGTGCATGCTCCAGAGGTTCAGCTACAGCACCGCAGAGATGCCTTAGATGACGTTGAGGACCATAGCCGCCGCCTCTTACTGCCGCTGCCTGTGTGTAGTCATGCGTGCGCGTAAGTGTGTGGCAGCACTTGAAGGCAGCTACAACAACAACAGCAGCAACGGCAACTTCAAGTCAGGCTCTGGGGGCTCGAACTGTCGTCGTCGTCGTCGTCGCCCGTCCAAATGTGAAAATAATCGTAAAAGGCAATTAGCGCAAAATAGCTTTGACACTCATTCAAGTTAGCTGGCCATGTAGGTTACCTCAACTCCCCTAACCACTGCCCTACCACCACCTCCTACCCCTACCCATACCCCTACCCCTAACCCCATCACTAACCACTGCCTACATGGGCTTAGGCAATTTTCGTACACATTTGCCATTAGGTGTTTTGTTTTCGGGCTTTTATTTTGTGGCACTTTTTTTACATTAGCCAAATTAATAAAAAATGTAGGTCAGTAGGAAAACGTAATTGCCAGAATATACTTGGCTAACTGTTGTAATGGCCAGCGGTAGGCATCTAAGACATGTAAACTGTCGCATAGAAAAGAGAAAACCCCAGCACTATTTGCTAAATAACAACTCAGCTGTAGTTTACTTCAAATTATATCTGGTATAATTTTTTTAAGTTTTTTTTTTTAAGGCAGGAAAGTGTTTTTGTTATATGAATCAATTTTATTTATGATATTATAATAAATTATATACGATATAGATAAAGAAACAAGTATTTTTATAGTAATTTAATAAATATTCTCTTTTGAATCTGTCAAATATTTTTTTTTAATTTTCTGTTTTTAATAAAATATCATTTTAGTAATTAATAAAAGTTCTAAAATTTATAAAAACATATTTTAATATTTTTTTATGTTAAAAAAAATTATTTAAATATTTTTTTATGTTAAAAAATTATTTTAATAAATAATATTTACTTTTAACTTTAAAAATATTTATTTATATTATATTATATTTATTTAAAATTTTTAACAAAAATAATAATATTTTTTTTTAATTGTTTAAATTAAGTTGTTAATGAAATAAATTTATTTTATAAAAGAACATTTTGTTTTTAATAATTTTATTTTATTTAATTTATTTTTATATATATATTATATTTATTTTATTTTTTATTAATTTACGTTTATTTATTTATTTTGTTGTAAAATTTTCCAATCATAAGTATCTGTGCACTTTTTTCAATATACATACATATATATACTAAAATAATTTGTATTCGTTATGTAGAACATCTGGAAGTTCAAAGTTCACATCTCAGCTCCAATTCCGTGAGGGTGTGCGCACTTTAAGCGACTGTTTATGCAACCCTTTGGTCGTGCCCGAAATCTGGGCAAATCTCTAGCCACCTCTGCCACCCTACCACCCTCTGCTGCAGTTTGCCCCCTATGCGGCAGCATAGCTGTTGCATTTTTAATAAAACTGCCACACAGACTCCGCCGAATCGCAGTCGACGTTTTTCGCTCGTATTACTCGAATTTTAATAAACGCCTGCCATTTGATTTTATATGTATGTATAACATACATATATATAGGTAGGTGTATGTGTGTGTGTGTGTGTGTGTGTGTGTGTGTGTGTGTGTGTGTGTATTTTGTGTGTCAGCGGTCTGAAAGTCATGCCGCCAACTTGAACCTGAGTCATGCACGGCTGCTAGCTGCTTGCTGGCTGGCTGGCTGGCATGAGCCCAGTTATAGGGGCGCCAGCCAGCATTGGCTAGTGGGCCACCTTCAACGGTGTCATGCCACAGAATGGGGTCTTGTTCCTGCCAGTTGCTGCCGCTGTCGCTGCTGCTGCTGCTGCATATGACCAACATATTGTGTCGCAGTGGCTGCCACTGCCACTGCTGCTGCTGCTGCGTCAGCTCTGCACACCTGGGCACACTCGATGGCAATGGAGCCCGGTGCGATATGGCGCTGAATTGTTGGATAGCTTGCCGTTGTCGATTACTCAACCCCTGTGGCTACAAAAATACGATTGGAGCCACTCAAAAATGTATTGCTGCCATACGCTGCGCCAATTTGTAGGCTATTGACAATGGCAGCCCCTCTTCGCCCCAAACCGTCTATTCCCCTCGCTCTTAACCCAAATTGCACCCCAGCCCTGCCGAATGAGAAAAAAACAAACATAGTCGACGACCCGAAACAAAGGCGCATTAAAGTTGATAGCGTCCGGCGTTATACACATGCATATAGACACATATCCGCAAAAGCTTTATGGGGTATATAAAACTGAAGAGTGATTAGGTAACAGCTAAGCATTTGACGAGGGATTTGCTCAGGCATTCAAGTGCTTAGAGCGGGATATATAAGAGTCGAGCGAGACAGGAGGGGGAGAGCGAGAGGGAGAGAGAGTGAGAGAAGGAGAATGTAGACTATATAAACAAAATAGGGTATGTGTAAAGCTACTCATGTCTTTGCAGGCATTCATATCTTAGACTGAGTTTACTTCTTCTCTTCTTTTTCAATTATCAGCTAAATATTCTCAGACTTCTTAAGCAATTGTTAGATAGGGTATCTCCTATGCACTTAACTTATCCAGTTTCGGCATATTCCAGTTTAAATATATATATAGAGTGCTAAAGGGTATTTGCTTTTGCAGGTTTATCTTCTAACCGTTAAGGAGTATCTTACAGATACTGGATATCCTCACTTATATTCTAGTCAAGCTCACTCTTGCCCAAGACTAAGAGGACACCTCATCTCCTTTACTCTTCATTTGATATATGATATATGCTTAGAGAGTATCTTCTAGTCTCTCAATTTCTCATTTTATATATACTCAGCGGATATCTTCTAGTCTTGCCTTGAGGGCATCTTCGTATCTTTTCGTATCTTCCTTCTAAATCTTTGTTATTGCTCATTTTACTCACATTCACAGGGTATTTTCCAATCTCTACTTCAAGCCAGTCTAACATATTTTTGGGCAAACTTTGGCTATTGATTTTGATTTTGATTTTTATTGAAATGTTTCGCTTGTTGCTGCTACTCCCGCTGCTGCTGCTGCTGCCGCTGCAGTTGTTCGGCTGACTGTTTAAATTGACATATTTATGGCTGCGGCCGTTGACTACTCGCTCGCTACCCTGCACACACTCACACACTCACACACACATACATACGCTCGCATGCATTACATAAATCACGGGGTGCGCCGTCGCAGCCAACAACAAGAGCAATTGACACACCTTTTTTTTGGCACATTTGAATTTTGAGTCTGGGACCTGAGCATTGCGCAGAACATAAATTTCGAAGGACTTATGTCCTGATTGCTGGGCTCTAACTAACTCATTGCCCAGCCAGCGGGTGGGCGATGCCAACCAAAGAAAACATTAAGCGCCACATGAGGCAGCACTTGCAAGCGCTGCAAACATTATATCATCATCAGCTTTACGACGCATCCTAGCCAAGCGTCTTAGACATGCAATCAGAGCCGGTAGGCGGCCTGTTTATGTGACTGCCAAAAAATTGTTAGCCAAATCAGCAAGTTTTTGTTGCGGTGCGATTAATTACAAATTTCTTGTTTATAACACTTGACGGCAATTTGAGATAAATCAATGGCAATGTCAGCTGGCAGAAAGAAAAAAGGAATATAGAAATGAGCTAGAGTGCGCAAGGCGGGTATGCTAGACTAGCAGAGTTGGGCTGGGGCTTTAAGCAATTCCGATCAATTCTTGATTTATTAACTGAAAGTTTATTTTGCATTTTCCAAGAGTGTGCAGAAGTAATCCATGAAGTAAGACTTTAGTCTATATATTATAGATGTTCTATATGATATTATTATCTATTATTTATAAGGTATAACCTTACATAGTCAGTTAGGCATCTTTAAATGTCTTCAAGCTCAACTATAAATATCGATATTTATCGATAATACGTCTATGGCATGGAATATCGCATAAAATTAAGAAAAAACTGCTTTGTGTGCTATACAAAAATATTTATATAAAATATCAAAACTCCAGCTTTTATAGTATTCGAGATCGGCGCATAGAGGCGCAGAGGCAGGTTCAGTTATACAGGCATATCTCTAGGTCTAAGTCCACGCAGTTGCTGTTGAAGCATACTTCTTAGATACTTATACTTTACTCAATGTTCTCTATGTCCCATCATATATACCCTCTACAACAATATCAATAACAATCCGAAAAACACACATGAAAATAATAATCAAAAAAGTGAAAAAGCCATCGTCGTCGTAGATGGTCGAGTTGACAAAATTTTTTTTCGGTGCGCTCGCAGGCAAAATATGTTTTCTGCGGCTAACAAATTTATGTTGGCAGTCATAAATTTGTGGCACGCACACTCGCACCTGGGCAGTCGGCTTGTTTATGGCCAAAAGCGGCAGCAAATAATGAAAATGTTTTCCATTTCGATTGGCAATTTCCGCATTTTCGTATTGCCAAGCCCACACGGCCAGCCAAATTTTGCTGGCCAGTGTTGGGTGATATTAATAAGCAGCAGTTGACAAGTGCATGAAACATAAGCACAGCATTGGTGTTTGGCTATAGGATTTGCGGTTTAATAGCAGCAACAGCAGCAGCAGCAACAACAACGTTTCGCTGTGGCATCAATAAATGGTTAAGAGTCAAATACCAAAGACTTTAGTTTAAGCACAGCAACAACAAATATAAGGCAGCGCCGCTGTTGTTGCAGTAAAATGGCCAACAGGCTTGTGAAATTTCTAACCATTCGTTGTTGTTGTTGTTTGTCTGTTGTAAAATTGAACAATGCCACTCAAAAAGTTAAAGTTCTGTGGGTCAGTAGAATTTTCTCAGGCCAGCCATCGAGTTCGACAACAACAAAAACTTGGCCAGCAACAACAACAACAACAACAGCTACAGCAACAACAACTCTGAGCACTACGCATGCCTATTGGACGCTCGCTGGTAGCATCTCTGAGACCATCTACCAGTTAGCCGAGGCGAGCCATCTCTGCGATACTCGAGCGTGTAGCTTGTACCATGTGCATGTGGAGTACTAATGAAACCATAAAAATCAACCGCAGACGCTAAAGCCAGCGCAGACAGAGCGATCAGGCAGATGAGAACTGAAATACGATGGGGCAACCGGCAGACAAGTTGAGGCATTTATTTTTTACAAAATATACTCTACGAGTGGGTATGATGAGTTGGTGTTGGCATGTGTGAGGGAGTTAAGAGTATATATGTTGTATATGTTATATATGATATATAATTCGTAAACTCAATAAAGTTGCAAGTTATGGATAGACTGAACTGTGTTGTAGCTTGAAGAACATATATAAATTGTATTTATACTTGATGAGTATAGACAGAAAAGTCTGTAGAGTGTAGTGCTTGAAGTTCATTATGAACTGCTTGATCAGTTTCTTAAAGAAATCATATATATATATATGATATATATTATTGATAAGTCTATACTGAATATTTGGTATTTGAAGTGTATCATAATATATGTTGGCCATAAAGGCAGTTCTTGAAAGTTAATTAGATTATCTAACTTCTCAATGAGTTTGTTATAGATAAACGATTGTCTACCCTAAGGTAGGTATGGTTAGAAAATACATACAGTAGATAGATCTTAAGCCTTAGATCTTAAGTCATTCGACATAACAGACAGCTATATCATATAGTTGCCTTATATTGTTCTTCAAAATATCTTTAATAATCTTCCAAGATCCTCACCATACATATACACTGCATATATCATACTATAAGGTATCATATATCATATCACATCTCATATCACATCTCCCCAATCTGCTCTCAAGAGTATCTCAACTTCAGCTTCTATCATATGCCTCAACATCTCTTCCATATATATATTTTTCATTATTATTTGTTGTTACATTATTAACGTGTTGCTCTTTTTTCCATTTTTGTAGGTTCAGCCATGTCGGCTGGGTTAATTTCAAGTTTTGACCAGGGCAGCGCCTCCGTCTGACCACAAAAGCTGGCTGAGTGGCAGCTGAAGACGCACAAGTTGCATGCAAATAATTACCAAAAGGAAATCCAGCAACAAGTTTCAATGCGTTGCGAGTCGAGTCGAGTCGACGACAATGGAAATGAGGCATGCGTTGTTATTGTTCAGTTTAAACATTTCCTGCATATGCCACACACATACACACACACAGCGAGAACTGAGTGAAATCTGTCAAAATAAACCAACTGCGACTGCGTCTACAACTTTTGGGAAACTTCAGCTTTAGCCTTTAGTTTTCCATTTTTTCTGTTTGTGAGTTTTCCGTTTGCTGTTTTCAGTTTCAACTGCCCAGCGGCAGCCGCTCTGTTTGCTGTTGACATGTGTAATTATGCTTAATTACGCCATGAGAACCAGCCAAATGTTGACACACTGAGACGAGGGTCGGCCCAAAACTTAAACAGCTGATTGCTGCTGGATGATTGTGTTCTTAGGAAAAGCCTGAAATCTGGGAAGGTTTGTCTGCCTTATGCTCTTCGGTATGTGAACGCTGACAGATTCACAGATTCCTTTTCAATGACTTCCAAATTCCTATGAGATGCCTCACGCCCAGCTCAAGCCAAACCAAATTGAATTCTTTATAAATTCATGCAGTTTGTAGACTAGATTTCTGACAGATCTTAAAAGAGCTTAATTTCTGCCTATATTTTTTTATAGATAGATTGTCCAGCTTCATTTAAAGCATATTTTGAAGAGTTTATAGTATAGATAGCGAGAGAGAGAGAGAGAGAGAGAGAGCAATAAGGAGCAGCATTCTTTGTCACCTTACTACTATCCTCTCAAACCCAGTACTTTTCTAGCTACCCACGCACATGTACACCTCTATACACTTCTGTACACCCACATTCACACACAAAAGCTTCTCTCTATACACTTTTAGTTTGCCTTTCAGACTGTCTCCCATACATATATGCCTTGAGCCACCTTTAAAATGAGGCTAATATGCGTATTTATGACTTTATAACTGAAATTTCACAGCAGCAGCCGCCGCCGCCGCCGTCGCCGTCGTCGCCGTCGTCGCCGTAGCCGTTGCCACAACAACAGCAAAAACGTGTCATAATTTTCACTTTTTTTTCGGGGCAACTCTGTTGTCACAGTTCTCGCTTAACTTTTGCTTTCGGCTGTTGTTTGCTTTTTTATATTTTTTTTATTTTTATTTTTCTGCTTCATTTTGTAACACGCCACAAGAAAATTGATTACTTTTTGTTTGCGGCTTGCAGCAGAGATTTGCATGCCTCCTCGCATGTGTCTCTGTGAGACAGAGACTCTGACTCTGCCTCTGTCTCTGACTCTGTCTGTGTGTATCTGCAGCGCAATCTGTGCGCGCGTGGGCGTGTCTGCCAGTCGCTCAAATATATATATGTATCGTCTGTATATATTTATAGACAGCTCTTTTTTGTCGCCTTTTGCAATTATCATTTTAAAAGAAATCGTTTGCAGCTCACGTCTCAGCAGAGACTTGCAGTCCTGCTGCTGCTGCTGCTGCTGCTGCTCATCCTGTCGCCAATGCTCCTGGCCACGCCCCACGCCCTGCGCATCGCAACGCGTTTGCCACATCAATGGATAATTTACAAGTCACGTGTGTATGAAATTGAAACAAAATGCGCATAAATTTTTAGTTCCAGCCACAGAGAGACAACAACACGCTGTCTGTCTGTGTGTGTGTGCGAGTGTGTGTGTTTCAGACTAAGGGGCTTGTCTTGGCAGCAGCATTTAATATTAATGAGTTATAGCACATAGCCTATATGTTTGACGATGCGTCTGTTGCAGTTGTTGCCGTTGTTGCTGTCGTGTCTTGCGGCCTGTCTAGGCAGTGCTCACTTCTCGGTCCTTGCCAAGTTGCCGTGTTGAGAGTTGCATTTAGTTGCGAGGCTTTTAAAATGCGCGACGATGACTGCACTACATGTTCAAGTGGGCAACAGCAACAACAGCAACAGTTGCTGCTGCTGCTGCTGCTGCTGCTGTTGGCCTCGCTTGGCTGACTGACTGACGCAGTAGGCGCGACAGGCGGGCGGACTGCCAGACGGAATGAACGAACACGGACTGCCATTAAAGGATGTGCCTTGACTTGTGTTGTTGCTTGTCTTGGCAATGCCCATGTGCGGCGAAGATGCTGCAGGGCCTCCTTCGCTTCGCTCTTGCTCTTGCTCTTGCTCAGCTCAGCTCAGTTCGTTTCGATTTCTATTTTGCTGTTTATTAATGCAGCATGTATGCACACACACACACACACATACACATACATGTATGTATTCTATTCAACTATTCAGCTGTCACACCATCTCGCTCCCCTTTGCCTGCGCACGCATTTTAACTAAGCCATTTCCGTGACAAACTTTGGCCATATAACTTTTACTTATCCAGCAACAATATGCTCGCCCGCTGGCCACGGATGACATTAACCCAGGCCGAGACCTCGCCTCGTCGGTCTGCCGGTCCAGGCCAGGCCACAGCCAAATGGCCATTAATAAAGCAATTGGCAATCGAGCGCAGCGCAGCGCAGCAGAAATCGAGCCAGACAAATCTATAAACCAATTAGAACAGATCGCTGCCGAGCCGCAGGGCAGCTCTAATGCCTGACATTAAAATGAAAAACCTGCGTTCATAAATTAAATGTTTCTTACACATGTGTGTAGTGCGCACACACAGCGAGGGTTGCCTGAGCAATTTAAGGTGTGTAATGGAAAGAGATGTGAAGTTATGGGAGAGTTGTTCAGTGCTTAAGAAAAGTGAAATTTAAAATTTCATTTGGGTTAAGTTTTGTATAATGAATAGAAGTAAATGTTATATTAATTATTTATACATAAATATTTATTATAAATTTGTATTATTTATTTTTCACAATAAAAAAATGCATATAAAAAATAAAATATATAAAATATATAATTAAAAATGATTTATTATTTATATGCATTTATATTATTTATTTTTTATTTTAAATATACATCAATTAAATATTTTAAAAATGATTTTAAATATAAATAATATTTAAGTTTGAAATATACATAAATATATTTTTTATATTTAAATTTTTTTAATTTGTAAATTTCTTTTTATTTATTAATTTTTTTATTTAAATATTTTTTAAATTTATAAATAATTTAAATTTATAAATATTTATAAATAATATAAATCATTTAAATTTATTTTAAATGTAATTTTTTTTTATTTAATAATTTTTGTATTTAAATATTTTTTAAATTTATAAATAATATTAAATAAATTTAAAATCATTGAAAAAATAAATAATAAAAATATATCTAAATTTTTTTATATATATTATTTATTTTTTAAATTATTATTAATTAATTATATAAAATTTTGTAAATTTATAAAAAAATTAGTTTTTTACCTATTCATCAATAATAAATAATTTTATATATATGTATTTAATATTGTATATTTTTTAATGTTTTCTCCCACTATCTTTCATTCTCTCTCTCTCTCTCTCTCTCTCTCTCTCTTTTGATTTCTCTCTCCCTCTCTTAAAGCTCACCCACTTAAAAATCATTTTGAAATCTTACAATATCTCATCCTAAAATTGATAAATAAATTTAACAATTTCTCTTTCTCAAAATGCCATCAAAATAATTAAAAAAGCAGAATAAAAATAAATTTGCCTCAACGTCGCATAACTTTAGAGATATGCATAATTTGTAAAGTAGCCGAAACAACTCTCGCTACACGTGAGCCAAGCAGCAGCAGAGACTGAAGCCTGAAGATAAAATGAAATACAAATAAAAATACGAAAAAAAAATACGAAAAAACAAAAGAAGGAAACCGCAAAATGAAACTGGAAATCTATGTAGTATGTACTATTTCCCCCTACTGACACGACGACAACTTGCAACTGGCAGAGACATGTCAGGCCAGGCCAGAGTCGAAATGGAAACCAAATGCAGGCTTGTCAGCCCGAACAGCTCCAAGTGCAATTGCAACAACTCCAACATCGACTCCGACTTCGACTCGATTGCCGGGCAGTTTGTCAGTGGCTGTCGTCGATAAGCAGCCGCCGCAATGTAATTGACACAATTTGAATTTATATCTGAAAGCCGAAATGCAACAATGTTGCCAGGTGACTAAGACGAAGCCGAAAACAAAAATCCTGCCATGCCTTGTCCTTGGCTGTCGCGGCGCATTAATCAAACAGACATCCCCCCCAGCCAAAGGCAGAGAACTCCGCGCGATTGGGTGTGGCATTGTCTCGCTTTTGGGGCCAATTGCCGCATATATTTGCATGCCACGCTGCGGCACGGCACGGCTGATTAGGCTACGTAATTTGTATATTAATTAGCAGCGTGGGAGAACAAACATTCTGGCATGTACGACTAAATAAAAACATAAATTGAAAATCTTTGTTTTAGCCAAAACTGGCAATGGCCCAGCAGTCAGCCATTCAGTCGGGCGGGCGGACGGGCGGGCGGGCAGTCAGCGGGCACCTTTCACTCGGTTTGTAGCTATAAATTTCATGGATGAGATGCCAAAACAATGCGGATGTAAATGAGTCGAGTCGACTCTGAGTGTGAGGCGGGAGCGGCGGCGGCGTGCGGGCTCTCGTCTCGATGTCGATGTCGATGCTGATGCCGATGTCGATGGCAAAGGGCACTGTGTCAGCGGTTTTTGTGGCTGCGTCGCCCCGTTTGCAGATACCAAAATCGGCAGAGTCAAGCAAAGCATCAATACCGAAGCAGAGCCCAGCGCTAAGCAAGCGTGAAACATTAGTGCGGCCAGTTAATTTGTAACAATTGAATTGTAACGGCCAACAGGCAGATGGAGAAAAATACAAGAAAAGCTGATTGAGTTGGGAGTGATTGACGGGGGGATACCCTGACTAAGGGAACACCTATAATAACATTATATATAAAGAGTAAGGTATATATAAGGCACCCCAGTTTAAGCATAGATATTGTCTAGATTCAGATAATCCTCTAGGCAGACAGACAGAGATGTCTCTCGATAGACTCAGTCTTGATTCCATCCAAGCAGATCTATAACTTCCAGAGCCCTGCCTTCCAGCTCTATCTATATCCAACATATACACAATATACATCTCTTTCTACAATTTCCAGGGCATCTACTCAACACACTCAAAGGAAACACTCTGGGCCCATGTGCGCTTGCTTGGTAAAAGGCCGACGCAGAATAGAAAGGTGTTAAATTGGCAAAGCGAGCGCGTGGCGGTGGGCGTGCACGGCTCAGCAACAACAAAAGGCGTGGCAGTACAAAAAGGTCATTAACTCTGGAGGGCATATTCATGTACGAGCCAGATGATTGTCATAACTGATATATAGAGTATATAGTACAACAACTACTGTCCATCAGCGCAGTGAAAGTGTCAAATTATTGACAGCCAACTGTCACATGGCCAAATACAATTGCCCAAAACGGCCACAATGGGTTAAGTGCGTCAGCTGCCTGGCCCTCCCCCTCTTGGCCATCTCTACAGCCAGTCAGTCACGTTGGCGTTCACTTTCCAGCCAATTCGAGTGTGCACCAAAAAACATTCTAGACGAGCAATAAATGTTTTGATAGCTGGAAGAGTTTTCAAGTGCCACAGTCTGAAGCGAGCTACTTCTAGCAATCAAAATAACTTTAAGAAATCGACAAAAAAAAAAACACACACACTCACACAAATGAGTATGCAAACAAATTGATGGATATTCCCAGTTGAAGTGGCCGAAAGAAAGAAAGAGCGAGAGAGAGAGAGAGAGTGGGTTGGGAGGAGAAGAAAGAGGAATCATTCCATGCAGTTCGTTTTTTCTTTTTGTGAGGCAATTGATATTTGTTTTTGGATTTGAGCTCAATATAGATACATAATTATATATTTATTTGATGAGCAGTTAAAACAGCGCTTAACTCAAGTCATATGCAAGTAAGTCTGCCTGCGCAGCCTTTCTTTTCACTCATTGTGCCAGCGACCCAAACACTAATATACTCTTCTCACACGTCTAAGCGCGCATAGGCTGAACTAACTCAGAGAGCAGCGCCTGCTGCCAGCTGTCGCCTGCTCTCCTTTTGAGTGACTTTTTGCTAGCTATAAAAGGGCGCGCCTGCTGCAGTCTGCTGATCAGTCTCATTGCTAACTTGACCTTGGCCACTTCACTTACAGTTCTCAGTGTCAATTTGTGTTTATTTTATAAAATTTTAAATATATATTTGTTTTTTTTTTTTCTATATTTTTCTAAACATTTTTAGTTTACGGAATTTAAATATATTTATTTTTATAATTTTTTTTTTAATAAAATAAATTTAAACTAAAACACATATATATTTATATATTTAATAATTGTCATAAAATAATTTTAAAAAAATATATATATTTTTTATGAATTATTTTAAGAAATTTTTAATGTAATTTTAAATTTTAAAATTAATTTTTTTATATATATATTTAATAGTTGACATGTCTTTAAATTTAAATAAAAAAATATATTTTATATATAATAACTGCCATATATTTAAATTGAAATTTAAAAAATATATATTCATATGTATGATCTAACAAATATATATTTTTTATTAAATAATTGTCATAAACTAAAAAATGTATTTTATAAATTTAAATTTAAATTTTAAGAATATTTGTTTATACATTAAAATATATTTTAATATTTATTAATTCCCCTTAAATATGCCTAGCAAATTGTATAAATTTCAATTGTCTTTATTCAGTTTGAAAACATTAGTCAAATTGGACGTAAATCGCGCCATAGATGGCGCTTTATTGTCTATGGCCAAGCCCAGCAATTGATTTATCTCTTATTGCTTTGTATTTAGTTTTCTGTTTTTGTTTTTTTTGTTTTTGTTTTTGTTTTCAATTTGTTTTTATTATGCGCATTTTAAAGCTTGTTATTTTTTAATCTCGCGCCCTTTTTTGCTTTCATTATTGGCGCCCCGGCAATGGGGCCAGGGCGCTGTATTTGTTATGTATTTTTAATGAATATCTTTGGCCACGCACTGCAAACGTATATATCATACAGATGCAGTAATATATATATATATATATATACATATATGTATGTATAAATGAAATTAGCTCTCGTTGGAGCGACCTAGTTTACAATTAAAATTTTCGTACTTTTTGTATCCGCTTTGATTTGAACTCTCTGCCTTGCGGCTGTTAATTAAAAATTCATATTTGTTGCTGAATCTGTTGTTAGCCATGCTTTAGCCAGGCCTAAATTGAGGCTAAGAATTAGTCGATTTCATTTCAATTGATTAATGACACCAAATACGATCAGCTGTGTGCATGTGGGTCAAATTTGAAGTTGGCCCGTCTAAGAAAAAGAGTTTATATGTATATGGCATGCGTTTGCCTGTCGTGAGTCGAGTGACAAGTTTGCCAACGGCTGCTTTTTTAGCATATAAATCAAGGCATTGTAAATGCCTGCAAGCGAGGCTTATAATAAAGACATGCCAATCGAGCAACGCCCGCGCCTCATGTGTCAGGCCTGCGATACGATGCGATGCGATGCGATGTCTGCAAAACCAATCAGCTCTCAAACTAAATCACAAGCAAAATTTATGCCAGGCAAAAATTGTGAATTGCACACATGAGCAGAGAGACCGGGACAGGCCAGGCCAGGCCAGACCAGGCAGGGCGTAGGATTTGGGCATATATATAGACGACGAAGATATGCTGTTGGATGAACTGCGACAGCGACAGCTGGGACAGGGCGAGGTTGCCGCTGTGGCTGCTGCTGTGAGGCATATCATCAGGCAGCATTGCCTTTCAGCCTGCTGCTGTCGTTTATAAATAAAA
This sequence comes from Drosophila repleta, assembly GCA_018903745.1. Lineage (NCBI taxonomy): Eukaryota > Metazoa > Arthropoda > Insecta > Diptera > Drosophilidae > Drosophila > Drosophila repleta. The sequence goes on from JAEIGN010000497.1 coordinate 6,333,786, forward strand.
TTTGCATAAATTTAATAAACTCTGGCTCGTTGCACTCAGCAGCCACAAAAGGCAGTTCCAGGGGGGGTTAGGCACTTGTTAACTGGCTGGCTGACTGGCCCGTTGCTGCTCTGCTGTGGCAGTTGTTACCGTGGCTAGTCGCAGTCAGATTTTTGTGATTTACCGATTTACCGGTAAAGCGGTTTGTCACAAAAACGCCGTTGTCTCACCCAAAGACCCATAAATAACCCAACTGCCAATGTCACAAATAATGATGACAATGCGCCAAGAGGACAGTACTCGATGCAACTGCAACTCCAACTCTGTCTCTCTCTCTCGCTCTCTCTCTCTCTCTCTCTCTCTCTCTCTGTGTCTCTTTCGCTAGCTTGTTCTCATCATTTTTGTGCACGCATAAATCGCAATGGGCAAACAGCTTGTTAGCCACAAACGTTGACAATGGGCCCAAAAAAAGGCAGCCGAAAAGAAAAGCAGCTATAGTAGGCATAACTATATATATATGTATATCTATATATATCTTCTTCTTCTTCTTCTTCTCCATCGACTGCTTTGTAAGTGCGAATGCGAGTGCAATGCTCTCTAAATCATGCTAATGTATAAATATTTGCGCTATGCCAGCCAACTTCCTGGTTAAAGGCAAAGTGCGGCCACAAATTAATGTCAAAGTCAAATGAAAATGGCATTTGGCAAAGCCACAGCTACAGCTACAGCTAGAGCTAGATCCACAGCCCCAGCCCCAGCCCCAGTCCGAGCCTAGTCAAAGTTGGAGCCAAAGTCGCGCCATAAATTTTGCGCTGCGAAAAAAAATGACAGAAATGCGTTTATTGACCAAATGTGCAGCAGCTCATCGATTACGAGGCCGAGACGAAGATGGAGACATGGCTTAGAGATCGAGAGAGAGGGAGAGTGAGTGAGTGAGTGAGAGAGTTTGGGCTGGGAGGGGAGGAGGAGTAGGGGCACAGCTGGCTTGCTCACTAGGTGCTGCAACTGTGGCTGCCTTGACCATTGGCGCATTTGCGCATGCGTCGCTGCTAGCTGTTGCCTTTGGCTATGCCTTTTGGGAAAAGCCGTTGTGGCACACACCACTGCACACACACACACACTCGCATACTTGTCGTATACGCAATAATGTTGCCAATGTCTGCTATTTGCTATTTGTTGTTATGTCTCCAGCATTGCATTGCAGCGCATAAATAAATTAAATGAAATATCATAGATATGTATATATTCGTATATATCCTTTGCAATTCATTTATAAAACATTGCAACTGCTGCTATGCAAAATGTCGCCGGAGCGCGGTTACCAAAAATTGGGCTTATTGTCAGCGCTGAGCTAGTTGGCATTTTAATGGCTAGAATGAGTTGTATTATGGGCTGGAACATGCATAATCGTAAGAGCTAAAGACTCTTATTAGTCTGCTGATCTATGTTCATAGCATGAAAAGCTTAAAAAACAAGCAAAAATGGATGAGACACATTATAAAATAATCGAACTTTATAGTAAGGGTCTGCATCAAAAAGTTCTACCAAAAAATATTATCATTTAGATTCTTGAGAATATTATAAAATATTTATATTTATTTTTTATATTTATATTACATATTTATATAAATATTTATATAGTAAAAATAAATTTTTATTTCATATTTTTAATTTATTTTTATATTTTTACTATATTAAAATTTATAAATATTTATTTAAATTTAAAAAAAAAAATCAACAAAATTTCTATATTGATTAACAACAATTTTAAGTTTATATATATACCATACAAATAAATATTTTCAATTATTTTTATATAATATTTTAAATTTATGTGCATTTTTATTTTATTTAAATATTTTTATAAATAAACTACAGTATTTATAAAATATATTTTTTATTAATTTGGGTATTTATATTATAAAAATATAAAAAAATATTTATTTTTATTATTTGAAATTAAATAACATTCTTTATAGCTTTCAATAGACATCTAATAATATTCCTAATTACCAATCGTAGCTACTTCAACTATTTTCAAGCTAATTTGTCAGCTCTGACAGCAGCTCATAGCGCAACATGTTCGCTATGAAAATCCTGGCTAGCTTAGTTGGCTGTCTGTCTACCCTGTATGTGCTCCCGCCTGCCCTGCACGCCCCTCGCTAATGCTGCTGCTGCTGCTCTTTATCTCGCTTTGAGCAGTCTGACTGTCTGACTGCCTGTCTAACTGGTTGCTCTTTAGCGAAGATATTTTTTTCTGTATTTATATTTTTTTTTGGCTACTCGAGCGCTAAATGTGTGTTACTTCCGAGCGCTGGCAAAAGTCGTGAGTGTGCTGCTGTTGCTGCTGCACCACCACCACCACCACCACCACCAGCACTGCCACCTTGTCAACGATGCTGATGTGGCTGGCAGCATGTGACAGGTAACAAGGCAGCCAGCCAGAGCTCAGCCCGCTGCCGACTCTAATGCATGATTTATAGTAAAATATTTATTTTACTGTTAAGTATATGCAACGCGAAACGGACACGAGTCGCAGTGGCATCTCTGAAGGGTAGGCCAGGGGGTGCTAACTGCGAATGGGACAGGTTGCTGGAGTCCAACTGCTGTTGGCTGCTGTCTGCTGGCACAGCTACTGCTGCTGCTGCTGTCATTGTGGCTTATTGTTGTTGAAGTCCCGTCTTATCAGTGTGTATGCAAAAGGCTAACTGTTTATTTTTAGCCCAAAAACAGCTTGTTAGCTAGTTTTCAGGCAGGCAGCCGCCGCTTAGGCTAATGTCGCTCATACGACACGTTGTGCGCGAACAGATAACAAAATTCTTCTTATTTTTGGTGTCAAATGCGGTTCATATAAATCAAATGCTATCAGCTGATGACCCCATTGCGAAGCCACTGTTGCCCTCCTCCTCCTCCTCCTTCTCCTTTATGATTTTTATGGCTTTTCAATAAGCGTGTCAAGCATAAATCAAGTTAGCCACAAAACAGCAGCAGCAGCTACACAACTTATCTCAATCTCTGCTGCGGCTGTGGGTAGCTCAAAATCTTTCACTCGCGCTGTGAAAATTAAGCCAAGCGCTCTTCACACACACAAAATTATGACAAGCTGGCAGCCATCGAGTGGCAGAGCCAACCAACCAGCCAGCCAGCCAGCCAGCCAGCGAGCAGCAGAATTCTCGATAAGCATCGCCCCATTGATTTTGCATGAGTGAACGAAGCGAAGCACGTTTAAAAGCTTTTCGTTCTTGCTTTTGCTTTTCGCTTTTTGGCTTTAACAAAAGTGTCATAAATCTTGCAAGACGACACAAAAGAACTTGACACAGTGAAATAAATACGCAATACAGGCAGGCGCACACTAGCTCACAAAAGGCAGCTCAAGCTCAAGCTCTAGCAAAAGGATACTAATGCACGTAATACGTTCCACTTGAATTGATAACAAAGCAGCACCAGCAGCAGCAGCAGCGTGCATGTGGGCCAGGGCAAGCCTTGCCCTGCAGGGCCAAGCCATGAACTGCAGCATCATCATCATCAGCCCACGCTGTGGCTGTGGCTGCGACTGTGGCCAAGGCAAGGCAAGGCACAAACTACAAAACTGCGCCGCAGGCAATGCCAACAGAGCCTGGGCATGGTGCGTCAGCTTCAGCTTGAGCTTCAGCTTGAGCCCAGTCTATTAGCCAAAAAGTCTTTTGTCAAGCGTGAAGTGGTCGCTTTTTGTGATAAATTTGTTTGGCTGCTGGCAACGACTGGCGATTTCCTGCGACAAGCAACCAAACGCAACCAAACGCAACCAACTGGCAACTGCCAAAATTTTGTTGGCCTAAAATTAGTCGAGAAAAGCAAAACAAGGCGCGACGCGTACGCAAAAGAAGATTAATGACAAATGACAAATTGCGCTCAATGTCGCATTAATTGAGGCAATGAGCGCACGTACAAGATGTATGAGATGCATGAATTTAGAGACAACAAGAAAAACAATGACAAGCCAAATGAATTCTATTAGCTGCGAGAAGGTCGCTTACAACATTTTGTTGTTTTCATCACCCAATGCTCTTCACTCCAAACTGCAAATGCTCATTATGATGTTCATTAAAATACAAAAAAAAAAAATTAAGAAAACTTGCGAAATACAACAAAAAAAACAGCAAAAATTTGCAAGAATTATTTTAAGAATATTGTTGCATAATTCGCCAAAGTGCTTAAGCTGAGATTACATAATCAAAATATATATATATATATAAATATACAAATTTAACTCTTATTGGAAATATAAAAATTGATGATGCAAGCGCACAGCAAAGATTTGAGATGAAACCACAAAAAAACAAAACAAAAAAAAAAAGTCAATTGAATATTTGGGCACAATTTGGGTAATAAGTGTCAGGCAATTTGATAGATAGATATATATATATATATATATAAAGATTTATGTATTTATATGAATACACAAATAAAATCTGAGACATACAGGGAGAGAGATATGTATATAGAGAAATTATGTATAAAATTTAATACAAAGACAAACATAAACAAATAAAATAAAAATATACTTATATATAAATATAAAAATTTAAAAAATCTGATATAAAGACAGACTTAAGGATTTATATATATATAAATATAGTAAAAGCAATTATAGCAAATAAAATAATTTCCATTCTAGCAGAAGCTGTTTCAGTAGTGTTTCCTTCACTTCTATTTGGAAAACATAAAATATTTTTCCAAGTTCTAAATTGTAAATCTATATCTCTATCTATATCTACATCAAGATTTCTATCTATTATAATCATATGCCAATTGCTTTCGCTGCATATTCCTCAGTTTTTATCTGCCTTATATCTGCCCGGCATCTGCCGAAACTAATTGAGCCTGGGATTCGCTCTGCAACGCAAGCCTCCACTCGTTATACAACAGGCTTTAAGCAGCGCTGGCTTTGCTCTTTAGCCAAAAAATTAATTAACATAATAAAAGCTCAATAATGAAATTTAAGACCAGCAGCAACGAGAACTGTGTTGGGGTTAAGGTTGCTCCAGTGGAGCATAAACTGTGGAGCATGGCGAGAGATATGGCAGATCTATAGATAATGGAGCATGGCGCACCCGCAAATGCTTTAACTGCGGCTGACTGTGGCGCGTGTTACGGTTCAGCGGCAGCCGCTTGGCTGATTTGGCATTTGGTTAGCTGCCAACACACACACACACACACACTCACACATACACTCTTGGGGCATTAAAGCACACTCGTTTGCTGTACATTAGCGCATTTATGAGCAAATTACGGGAGCGCCATGTCGGCTTTTGCTTTAAACGAACCACCCGCCAGTTGGCCAGTTGGCTAGTTGGCTAGTTGGCCAGCCCGAGCCAGGTTGGCCGCAAAATATGAGCAAACCACCAGCTAATTGTACCACAGCCCACGTAGCCAGCGGGCGCTGCGGCTTACTGCCGCCCCTCTCTCTCCCCGCTCTCTCCCCACTCTCCTCTCTCGATATATACTATTTGTAATATGCAACAAATCAACGCGCAAATTGTAACATAAAATATTTACATTGCACTCGGCTGCGACCGCCTCCAAAAGCCGCTGGCTTCGGCTGGGTGTTGGTTGGCGGTTTTTTTTTTCTCATTTTTTCCTTCTTGTTTTTTTTTTTGCCTTCAATTTTGTTTATTGCATTTAATTTGCGCATTGTTTGTGCAGCTTTTAGATAATTGCGAGCATCAATTGCCAGTGTGTCAGGCGGGCGGACGGGCGGACGGGCAGCTCGCCCACACACGGTGGCAATCAAATTGCCGAGGCGCTGACACAGTGGGCGGCAAAAGGCAAAAGGTGGGCGGTGCACTGACCCGCACACACAGCACCACACAGAAAAAAGGAGAGAAAAACCAAATCCCAAACCAAATGAAAAGCCACAGAAATTCGCTAGCTTTCATTAAGTTTTCAACGCGATTTGCCTGTATATATAATGAACGTATAACTGTCTCTCTGTCTCGCTGTCTCGCTGTCTCTCTGTCTCTCTGTGTCTCTCTGTCCAGCTGCCTGTCCATTTGTTTGTTTGTTTGCATTTCACGCTTCAGCCTATGGCACCGTATGATTAATCTCCCACACACGGCACAAGCGCAACTCCAGCGAAGCACAAATCAGACACCCAGCAGAACATAGAGAAAGACTCACACACACACACACACACACAGTCTCACACACATTAGAACAAATGATTTCCCACTGTTATTGATGATGTGTTGATTAGGTTCTGAAACACACAACGCACACTGGCTCTACAAATTGCGGCCATGTGAATTTCAAGTCGATTGAGTCCAGAGTTCGAGGGCTGCGCGTTTCATTATGAATTTCACTTTGAACTCGTGCCGCACACACTCGCGCCGGGCGCCCCGCTGCTTTAGTGTATTCTGTTGCACATGTAACAGCAACAGCAACGGCAACGGCGAAAAAATGAGCAAAAAAATTGGGTCATGTTTGCTCAAAATATGTATTTTGTTGCAAATTTGCAAGAATCATGGAAAACAGCGTGTGTTTAATGAATTGATCAGTCAACTATATATAGAGATAGATATATATATATATAAATGTATATGTGTGCTCGTATGTGTGCCTTGTTTCATATTACAGCCACAGCTGTCCAATGACCACAAATGCCGCAGTTACGCAAAATGCAATTATCATTTATTAGAGGCTCTCTGCAGCTGTCGCCTGACTGTCAACTGGGCCACATGCAGCAGATTGTATGCCAATTAATATGAAAACAAGTTAAGAAATTTATAAATTGAATCAACAATTTTAGCTACTATTTCATATACATACTAAAGCAGATTTATCTAGGAATTTTTATCACAAATTCATATTAAAGAAGTCATATTTCGGATTAGTTGTCTAAAAACTTAGTTGGAAAATTTAAAAAAAAAAATATTTTCATGGTAATCAGAGTTGCCAAAATTTATGTAAGTAAATATAGATTATATAATATTTGATCTGGATCTACTCTGTTTTTATTGAGACTTCTTAAAGGCTTCATGTATTAATAAAATTAAGCCAATGTTGAGTTTGAATATCTATGAATGTAGTCGAAAAGGATCAACGCAAGTGCATAAAAACTAAAGGGAAGAATAGAGCTTCAAGCTAGCTTGCTTATATTTCCCAATTGATAAGCAAAAGCAGATGAATAAGTTAATTTTAAAATACTATTTGAAATTCTGTAATATGAATAAAAAATATATATTTTTCAAAAGACTAGATAAGGTTTCAGCTTCTTTAACATTTCTTTTACAATCAAGTTGCTGTTGAGTCACTTCAAACAATTTTTCATTGCTGTAAGGTTAAGGGCTTTTAAAAGTGCTACACTTAGGCTTAAAATATAATTTTGTAATATAAAAAATTCTTTTTAATTCTTTAATTATTTTTTAAAATTTTTTTAACAATTGCCCATGACAATATATATGCCAAAAGTTATGCATCAATTACTTTGGGGCATGGAAAGAGACAAATCAATGTGGGGAGCAGATAAATACCATGAATAAATACCAATAAATACCATGAACTACTATGAATAACTATGAACTACTATGAACAACTATGAACTAATGTGACCTATTATGAAGTACTATGAACTACTATGAATAACTATGAACTACTATGAACAACTATGAACAACTATGAACTACTATGAGCTACTCCTAAAAAAGAATGATTCATCTTCAAGCTTACTTGAAGGCCACATAGTCCCACTAGATATTATCCGACAACTTCTTTTAATCCAACAGCACCTCAAATTTACCCAAATCTCAGACTTTTGCTTAAAATATTACCTGATTTCACTCAACAATTTATCAGCTTTCATATGAGCAAATCTCATTTGCTTCCTGCTTGCCAACTGATGCTCACCTGTGCAATTGGCATGAGTTATGCTACATGGCTTCTAATTAGTAGCAAAAAAAAAAATAAAAAAAACAAATTTGGCATTTAACAAATTTATATAGTATATATGTATAAAATTTATTTGCACAAAATTTAAGTGATTGTAGCCCCAACAAGTGAAACATAGCGCAGATAAGTGCGATATTAATTGCAGCTAAATTATTTAAATAATTAATGTAATTAATCAACGGCTCATTAAGAGAACAAATACTTTCGTAATGTTCGGCCATAAATATTTTAAGCATTTCCTATAATTTAATCACATAATTTGCTGTATAAATAATCTCTCTCTCTCTCTCTCTCTCCCTCTCTCTCTCTCTCTCTCTCTCCCTCTCTCTCTCTCTCTCTCTCTCTTATTACTGTATAATAAGTTTTTTGTTGCTGCAGCATTCAAACGACGTTTATTAAATCAAAATTTCATGGCAGAATTCCTGTATAAATTATGGTTGCATGGCCAATGGAAATGCAATGGACACGCCCACACTTAAGTGGGCAGTCAGCCAGGCAGACAGTCAGCCAGGCAGACAGTCAGTCATTCAGTCAGTGAGTTTGGCTAATGGTCTGACCAATTGTCGCAAATTAGTGAGACCAACCCACACACACGCAACACACATGCGCACACACTCGGTCCGATGCTGAGGTAAATGGCCAAGGTACTTGGCAGCAACACCTAAGGCCAATCACATGCACAACCAAGAGCTAACGGTAAAACGTCGCAGCAGCACCACAAAAAAAAAACGAAAAACGAACAACAACAAAAAATACAGCTATAAACTTTACTGCTACAATTGGCAAATTGAAAATTGTGCGCTGGTGGTGCAGCCAGCAGCTCAGCCACAACCACAGCCAACTGGCTAGACGCGACGCGACCACAGCCATGGCCAGGCCAGGCCAGGCCTTGGCATAGCCCAGAGCCAAGTGCGCGCATGATGCGTTCAGACTAGAAGATAAGCTGCTGCAAGGCAACTTCGCTGCTGCTGCTGCCATCGCCGTTGCAGACGAAGATGCATTTGCTCAGACGCAGCAAGTCGCAACATAGACGTTTCAATTTCAAAAACCATTTGGCCCAGCTAGACATTTTAATGAAACGCCTGCCAGCGCTCAAAAGCTCGAGACGCATAACGGGCCACAGCCGCAGTCGCAGCCACAGCCACAGCCACAGCAGGCCAAGACCAGGCCAAGTCGGGCTAGACGTCCACGCATAACAACAACAACTAGCAGCAGCTCGTCACAGTCATAGGCTTGATAAGGTCGCAGTCAGTCAGCGGCATGCAAAACGAATGACTTAAGCAACGAACTTGCTGGAGCTGCAGCCAGCAGCAGCAGCAGCAACAACAACAGCAACAACAACAAGAGCTAAAGGTGTCCATTTCAATGCCAGTCGTGAACACAGTTAGTTCTTAAGTGCTCAGAGCTATGTGTTAGACTTGAGTGAGTATGTGTGACTGAATCATGTGGTGTTAACATATATATGTATATAGCAGAGATATATAGATATTTACACACTTTAATTAAAGCACACGCTCAATAAGTGCCACAATTTGTGTGCATGTAGAAATAATTATAACAACGAGGGTTATTTAATGACTTTGTGAAGCTAAAGGATGCTGAAAATATCTAGTATACTATATTGTATATTATATTATAGTATAACATATTTATATTAGATAGATTTGGAGCAGAGCAAGAGATATGCTAAAGGCAGGCGATCTCTTTAGCTATAGATGCAATTTTGATGTATAAAAACTTATCGATAAAGTTATCGAAATATACTTAAGCTGTCTATGCAATCGAAGCAATTAGATCTTGAAGGCTTGACGTATTCATATATACTAGAGGGACTAGGCTGAGCTAGGCTAGACTAGATCACATTTGATCTCGGAGTTATATACTTTATGGGCTGGACCACGCCTATCAACTGTGGGCAACAACTTTACAGCCAAAATGTTTCTACTAATTTATTATACATGAATATATTTATCTTAATTTCTAATAATTTTAACATTAATATATATTTTATATATTTATATTAATATATTTTCAATTTTTTTTAAATTTTATCAATTTTTTTCATACTACCCTCGCACACACACACACACACACACACACATCTGTTCAGTTTTCTGTAGCTAGCTTTTCTGTTGTCACTTTCAAAACTTTCGCTTTGGTTTTTTTTAGCGTTTCTCGTTTCTAGGCGGCCGCACGCCCACACGAAAAATTTTCATGGGTTCTGCTTCGCGTGCTACACACAACTTGACCCTATTCAGATAGCCCCATATATATATACGTATATATATTGTAATTAAAGTGAACTCTTGATTGCCATCATAAAGGCATGGGCCGTTTCTGTTTAGGCGTTAATTTTGGGTTCTACATTTGCCTTTTGGCAAATTATATGTTCCGATCTAAGTGCACTTTCTCCTGCCTGAGACGAAAAGTGAGTTGCGTTTATGGCCATTGTTACAGCTGCTGCTGTTGTTGTTGTTGCTATTGTCGTTGTTGTTGTTGTTGTGGGCGTACACTTAATTGCTATTTAATGCCAAAATCGATTGCGGCTTACCTTATGCTTGACGTCGGCTTGTTTGGCTATTGAACTTCAATCACATCACTGCAAAGAGAGAGAGAGAGAGAAAATCGAAATTAGTTTATGAAAATACTTGAAATTTAACAATATTTGAGTCAAATTTTTTATTATATATAAACAATTTTTATATTCTTTAATAAGGTCAAAGATTTGTCAAGTCTTAGACAATTTGAGACTTCGACTTCGCCTCTTAGACAATTTTTGGCAATACTTGATGTGCCACGCCCCCCATTTGGCAGCACTTTAGTGGCCACCCTTGGCTCTCTTTGTAGCTGCAATTCTCTTAGTTTCTTTTCCCATTTAATGACTTGAATGCAATTTGCTAAACTGTTGGGCCACAAAGTGAAAACGCTCGCCCACTTTTGCTTTCCTTCAACTTTCAATTTGGTGACTTAATTTCTTTGGCAACAATAACAGCAACAGCAACAACAACAGAAAAGTGCTGCAATAAAAGCTAATGAAATCGAACGCAAGCAACAACGGCTTTATTGTTAAAGCCAGTGTCCAGCTAAATGACTTGCGGCCACAGCAACAATAGCAACAACAACGACAGCAACAACAACAACAACAAATTTAGAGATCGCCAACAAGCTTTGAACAAGAAATTATCAAGTGCAGTGCGCTTTGGCACTTTTACTTTCATTGTTTGTGGCCGATTCAGACATTGTTGCCATTGGGCTGATTGTTGCCGTTGCCGTTTGTTGTTGCTGCCGTTCGTTGTTGTTGTTGTTGCTGCTGTTGCTGTTATTGCTAACTAACATTTTATGGTTCCAAGCAGCGTTTGTTGTTGAATATTTTCACCAAAGTACTAAACTTTTGGGCCATTTTCCTTTTAGCAGCAGCTAATGAGTAAAACGCTTTTGGCACCAACAACAGCAACAGCAACATTAGCAGCAACAACAACTACAACAACAACATCATCGTCTCAAAATTACAAAACGATTTGTCTAAAACGCTTTAACTTCGATTTGTCTGGGAAAATGTTGCTGCATCTATCTTTTGTGGCATGTGATGAGAAAATAACACCTAAAATCAACAGCAACACCAACAACAGCAACAGCAACAACAGCAACAGCAACTATTGCTGCTGCCACTTGGTGCCACTTATATAAGCAGCTTAAGCTTACGCCGCGTTGTCAGCTCCAAAGCAGCAAAGCAAATCAAATGCAGCAACTTAATTAAATGCAAATTAGAATGATACAGAGCTGAACTAAGCGATACCCTCGACTAATTAGCATTTATCTAGGGCTTAATGCAATTCCTTCCGAAAGGAGGAGAGAATGCAAGCAGTGGGAGAGTGAATGGAAGATAATTTTCTACGGCTGTGAGATATGAAAGGATGAAATGCTTTAGTAATGGTTCTGAAAATCGCATAGAAGGGTGATATCAACGTAAGAGGAGGGAATTGAAAATTGTTAACATTGGAATGAGCAAGGCAGATTAACGGAGAGGGAGAGAGGGCAGAGAACAAGGAAGTGATATGAAGTAATTATGAAAAACTTACTGAGAATAAGAGAAAAAGAGAGAGAGAGAGAGAGAGAGAGAGAGGGACAGAGAAAGAGACAGAAAGAGAGGTAGGGCAAGGGACGGAGATAGAAAGAGAGAGAGAAAGAGAGACAGAGATAAAGGGAGAGATAGAGAGAGGTGCAGAGAGAGAGACAGACACAGATAAAAAGAGAGATAGATAAAAAGAGAGAGAGACAGAGAGAGAGAGAGAAAGAGACAGAAAGAGAGATAGGTAAAGGAACAGAGATAGAAAGATAGAGCGAAAGAGAGAAAGAGACAGCGATAAAGACAGAGATAGATAGAGGCAGAGAGAGAGAGAGAGGTGCAGAGAAAGAGAGAGAGAGATAAAGCTAGAGATACAGATATGTAGATCAAAAGAAATAGAGAAAAATGAAGAGAGAGGGAAATTGAGGGAGGGAAAGAGTAGGAGATAAGGAGAGGCAGAGAGATAGAGAGTGAGAAGGAGGGAGATATAGGGAGAGATATACATATAATGAAAGAGAGATAGAAAGCGAGAGAGAGAGACAGATAATAGAAGAGAGAACGCTGAACGAGAATTTGGGCTGAGAAAAAAGAATGAAGAATATTATAGGCAAAGGCACAGAATTCTGGAGAAGGAGGAAGCTTTGCGTATAAAACTAAGAAGGAGATGCAGATAAACGTATCTATGTATAGATACATATGTACTTAAATATATAGATACATTAATCAGTTCATATAATTTATATACATATTTTCCTTCAATATTTTTCAAGACTCACAAACAGCGCCACAAAACTTCTCTACAGCTTCAGGTCTATGCAAATTCTACGCCAAGAATTATAAATTCTAATCAATTTACTTGAAATATCTATTCGCGTACATGACTTCATGCATGCAGACATACATATGAATGTGTATGTATGCTTGAACGCAATTCGCCAAGCAATGTAGTTAAAACTTCAAGTCAAAGTTTCCCATCGAGGGAACAAAGCGATTGCGGGCTGTTGCTCAGTGTTGCGTTGCGATGTGGGCGTAACTGCAACTGTGACTGTAACGAGCTAAGAGATGGAAGAAGGAGGCAGAGACAGAGACAGAGACAGAGACAGAGACAGAGGAGACAGAGTGCAGCATGTAAAACGTTAAATTATCGCAGTTAATCTTATGCACAGGCCGTTGTTTTTGTTTGGAACTGGAGTTAGCTACTCGTATTAAGTGCGGCCACAGCAAACATGCCAAGACAACAACAACAACAACAGCAACAAGCTTGGCAAACATATCAATTAGTTAGCAGGCCAGGCCTGACCTGGACAACAACTCGAAACATTTTCATACAATATATACTTTTCTATATAGCAAACACACAACATGGGGGGCTTCTTTTGCAGCGAGAAAATGCAGCTGAGCGTGCTGCTGCTGCACGTGGACAACGCCTTCGATTGCCTCATGGAGCTGGGCCACTGCGGCGGACTGCAGTTCAACAACGTCTTCGATGAGGATCACATCATGAACGGTCTCTATACGAAACGCGTGATGCTCTGCAGTGATCTGTTGCGCATTGTCGACTATTTGGCCACCCAGCTGAAGCGTGCAAATATCAATGAAGTCTATTACGCCGATGTGGATACGGTGTATCGGCCGCGTGAATCGAACATTCCGGAATACGATCGGAAGCTGCGGCACGAGCATGAGGGGGCGACGTCGGTGATCGAGCACGTGACGACGCTGGAGAAGCGTCACAACTATACGATAGAGAAACGTTCGGCCTTGAGCGAGGCACAAAAGTTCCTGGACACCAAGGATAACGGCACATCGAAGCCGCTCTTCTCGGAGAGCTCGGTTGTTAAGCTAATCAAGGATCAGTCGGACGGCAACCCGAACAGCTCACAGCTGAACTACATTTTGGGCAGCATAAAGGTCGACCAGTTTGCAGCATTCGAGCTGATGCTCTATCGCTTCTTCGGCCGAAATGTGCTCGTGCGACACGCAGATTCGCCAACGAAGAACACGGATGCGGACGGCCAGGAGCATGAGATGCCCCGCACTTACGTTATATTCCTGATGACAACGGCGGGTGCGCTGCGACCCAAACTGCTGAAGCTCTGCCATGCATTTCGCGTTGTCATCTTCGAGTGCCCGGAGAGCCCCAGTCAGCGGGCGCTGATGATCGAACAGCTCGTCCAGGACACCAAGGACATCGAGCTGGTGCTGGGCGAGACGCGCAAAGCCCACGAGCGACTGCTATCGATCATTGCCGCCGATCTGTACATCATGCGCATTAACTTACGCAAATGCCTGAAAGTTTACGATCTGCTCAATCGCCTCTATCCGGTGGGCAAGAAGGACAAACAGAAATATCTGCAGGTCGAATGCTTCACGCCCAAACTGCTGACGCCCGATGTGCGCGAGGCACTCAACAGGGGAGTGCATTCGACGGGCGGCGAGGAGATGCTAACTGCCCCACTGCTGATCGAGCGAACGCCCACCCATCGCCACGCCATGCCGCCCACCTACTTCAAGCTCAACAAGTTCACGCAGGGCTTCCAGAATCTGATCGATGCATATGGCATCGCCGACTACAGGGAACTCAATCCGGCTCCCTATACGATCATAACGTTTCCATTCCTCTTTGCAATCATGTTCGGGGATCTCGGCCATGGCATTCTGTTGACGCTCTTCGCCTGCCTCATGATCTTCGAGGAGAAACGCATCGAGCAGATGAATCGGACAACGATTAGCGAGAATGAGATATTGAATATCCTATATAGCGGACGCTATATCATTCTGCTAATGGGCATATTCTCCATATACATTGGCATTATCTACAACGACATTATGTCGCTGCCACTAGTATTCTTTGCCTCCAGCTGGAGCTGTGTCTACAATGAGTCAACCGTGATGGGCATGATCGACCAGCTGACATTCAATCCAAATGATCCCAAGTTCTTTTCGGGCGATCCGTATCCGATCGGCGTCGATCCGATGTGGAAAATCAGTGGCGAGGACTCCATCATCGCATTCAACTCACTCAAAATGAAGCTGGCCATCATACTGGGCATAACCCAAATGATGTTTGGCATCTCACTGTCGGCGGTCAACTGCATCAACCTGCGCCGCAAAGCCGATCTCTTTCTCGTCGTTATTCCGCTCTTCGTCTTCATGATCTGTTTGTTCTGCTACCTGGTGTTCCTCATCTTCTTCAAGTGGCTGACGTATGGAGGCTTGAAGCAAGCGCCGTACAACTCGGCGTGCGCCCCGTCCGTGCTCATCACCTTCATCGACATGGTGCTGATGAAGAGCACAGAGCTGGAGGTGAAGACCTGCAACAAGGGCATGTTTCCAAACGAACGACTTCTGGAATACGTTCTGGTCATTGTGGCCTTTGCCATGGTCCCGGTGCTGCTGGCCGGCAAGCCGATCTATCTGACGTGCCGCCAAAGGCAGCTGACCAAGGCGCGCCGGAAGCAACGAGACGGCCTCGAATTGCATCACAGCAGCCAGAACACTATCAGGGAAATGCGTTCCTCCTTGCGCTACTCAGTCGATTACCAGGAGGCCGAACGCCGCGGTACAATGCCAAAGATTCAAACGGTCGACGACGTCGTTGAGTTTGAGATGTCCGAAATTTGGATCCACTCGGGCATTCATACGATTGAGAGTGTTCTGGGCTCGGTCTCGCACACCGCCTCCTATTTGCGCCTGTGGGCCTTGTCGCTGGCCCACAGCCAGCTGGCCGATGTCCTTTGGAACATGGTGCTCGAGAGGGGCCTCAAGAATAAGCTGCCCATCTACTTTGCAGTTCCCATGCTATCGATTGTCTTCTTCATCTGGGCCATACTAACGATCGCCATATTGATCATGATGGAGGGACTGTCGGCCTTTTTGCATACCCTGCGCCTGCACTGGGTGGAGTTTCAATCGAAGTTCTTCAGTGGCACCGGCACGGCGTTTGCAACATTCTACTTTAAACCCTCCACGATACGTGGTTAGGTGCTTTGTTATAAGCGTATTGTAGTCGAAAGTATAGCTAATAAATGATAAACTAAGACTGAGAGTGAAACTGCATATATATGTCTGGGCAGCTGAGCAAGGCAACTCTTGAAGTGAGAGATTCGTATGCGAATATGGGCAACTGAGCAGCTGGGCAAGGCAACTCTTGAATCTTATACAAGGAAGCTTCAGCAAGCTAAAAACTAATCGAATAAAGCTACTTAAAAGCCTGCTGAATATATATGGAATTTGTATATATATTTAGAAATGATTATGTGAGCAAAGGAGTTAGATATGAGTAATTGCTTGAAGTAAAGTGGAGAGAAAGAGATGCATTTTTATATAGAATAGATATATAGTTATATATCTGCTCTATTCTACTTCCGGCAATCTTTCCTATCTAACTCCTTCCCTAACACCTTCATTTCTCATGGCTTCCTTAGCCAATTCCTAGCCAAAAGAAACTCAATTAAAGCCCGCTAAAAATAGTCCGAGCATAGCCTGACAATCCTGGCAAATGCTCATAATTAACAGCAACCAGCAGCAGCTAGCAGCAACAGCTAGCACCAACTAGCAGCAACAGCTGCTGCCGTTTCAGCCCACGCAAATGACCAGCATCTCGGCATTTGTGGACATTCCAATGCAATTAGCATTGGCAGCCAGGCGGGCAGGCCAGAGCCAGAGTCAGAGCCAGAGCCAGGCGGAGTTAGCAATGGGCTAAGGCCATAAACCAAAGTAAACTTTAAACAATTTCCATTTATTTGGTTTATGCCACTCGCAACAGCACAGCGGCCATTGCCAGCTGCAGCATGTAGCACGTTGCGCGTTGCACGTTGCTGGGTGCCAATGCGGGCGCAAAAGTCGTCGACCCTTTTCAAGCAGCCAGCAGTTGTCGTTGTTGTTGTTGTCGTTGTTGTTGTTGTTAATGTGGCTGCTGCTGCTGCTGCTGTTCTTTTCGTAGTTGTTTAGCTTGTTTTCCTATACTCTATACGCTATACTCCAGCCACAGCTGAGTATTTGCTGGCGTGACTGCTCAACTTGCTGTTGCCTTTGCCGCTCTGTTTGCGCCGCAGCCGCCATTAACACCCACGCCAAGCTCTTGTTGTTGTTGCAAGTCTCTGGCATAAATTATGAACAGCAACCGATGACGCATGCAGGCCTAAGTAGACTTGTTGCATGCATAAATAACTTTCGTTAGCCAAGCAAGCACATGAACCTATTAGATCAACGCTAAACAAAAGACACAACAAACGGCCGAGCAGAGAGCAGTGCCAGAGTTGGAGCAGCGCAGCAGCGCAGCTCGTAGCTGAAATGCATTTTCATGATCAGAGCAGGTTTCCAGCTACGCAATGGCTGTGGCCAAACAGGCTTTTGGCTTTGGCTTTTTTAGACATAGCACGCGCCATTGTTTGGTTGTTGTTGTTGTTTTTCTCTCTCTCTCTCTCTCTCTCTCTCTCTCTCTCTGGTTTTTAGCAGTACGCAGAAGTTCGTTGCCTAAGTCTTTTGTTTATATTTGGTAAGTTGTGTTCTAATGCGCAACGCTTCATGACCATTTCTGTGCGTGTGCGTGTGCGTGTGTGTGTCTCCACAATGGGCAGCTGCTTAGCGCGTTTATGGCCAGCAATTGTCAAGTCCCTCGGGTCCCTGTGCAAGCCATGCAGCAAAAGCAAGGTCAACGCCGTTGCAGTTGTTCCTCTGCAGTTGGCAACATTGTCAGTCGCATGGGGAAAATCAATTTCAAACTAAAAATGTCGCATTGCTGTTGGCACACACACACACACACACACACCCATCACGTCACGTTCCGCGCTGGGTCATCAAAGCCTTAAAGGGCGCTGCTGCTGTTGCTGCTGTTGTCATTGTTGCCTGTTGCTTTTTGCTATTGTCTGTCTGGTCTGGTCTGCTTTTGGGCTTTACATGCCGGCAAGGTGTTAAATTCAACTCACAGCAGCACAGACACTCGAAAAAGCTTCCAGCCTCGAATGTCAATGCACGCTGAAGAATTTCTGCCACAGCAGAAGGACATTTCAGCTACGTGGTCTGCCACGCTATCTCTCCCTCTCTCCCTCCCTCTCTCTCACTCACTCTGTCTATAGAACTGCCCAAGGCATACTCAAGTGCTTACCTCACTTCAAAAAGGCAAAAACTTTTTTTGCGCCGCTCATTCAAATGGCCAAGTCAAGTGTGCGAGAGCAGCGACTACCTGATGAAAACATCAACAACAACAAATAAGCACCGGAACAACAACAACAACAATAGCAACAAACAACAACAACAACATCCAGGCATAACTGTAAACAGCGCATTATTAACCAAATTAATTAACTTGCCACACAGTTGGCGCTTTTTTCCGTCGAGAACGAGACGAAAAAGCAAGTGGAAAAATGCCATAGAAATTGCCACAAATTGTGCATTGTTTTTGTTGTTGTTGTTGTTGTTGTTGTTGGCTGCTTGTTGCTTGGCCTTTTGTTAGCTAATGTTAATTAAATTTAACAGCCTCACGCCGCTTTGCACTTAGCAGATTCTTAACGCAACGGATGCCAACAATTGGCCGCAATTCATGAGAAGCTGACGACTTTCACTGTCCACAAAATGCTTTAATTAAAATTGCAAAAATAAAACAAACCAAAATTAATTTTAACTATGTCGGAATTTGTTGTTTTGGCAATTTAACCGGTTCGCATTTTGCAGCAGTGGGAGAGCCAGCCCCTAACCACAGCCCGAAAAAGTGAAATTTCATTTCAAGCATTTAGCAGCTTATTAACTGAGTCCGAGTGGTCAGAATGAAATAAGAAACGAATTCCCATATATGTATATATACATATATAAAGTTAGCATTCAAAAGAGAAATGCCCCGAAAACCCATTTGATAGATGCAAATTAGGAAAAGGGGCAAAAAATACAAAAAAAATAAAATAAACCTGGAAATATCTGAAAACATAAATCAAGTGGAAGAAATACAAAAACGCTGCGCGCTGCGTTGATCAAGTGTAGATTGAACTCCAAATAAATGAGCACACTTAGCAGCGCATTAACATTCCATAAGCTTATCAGCGAAAGGTAATCTAGTTAAGGCTAGACCTGAGACTAATGCGGCGGGATCAAAGGTTTCTCTGGCTGATCGAAACGGCTAGAAGAAATTCAATCTTTGGCTTTAAGATTTATGTAACTTTAAACTAATATCAAATGTTTATGGTTATCTAGATAAGGGTGTTAGCTAATGGCGCTGTGATTCATGGGAAAATGTTTTAAGAAAATCAATTAAAAAGCTTTTTGAGTCTAAGATAATCTATATGATGTATGAAATCGTAGTATATCCAATTATTATTAGCCTATCCAAAATATTTATATGCGAAGCTAGACTACGCTTCTGATTCCCATGAATATTATATACTATTATAATATTTTAGCTTGGTTAAACTATAAACTAAGTAATATAGAAGAGAAAAGAAATGAAGAATTTATATTTAAGAATATTTCCAGTTTATCTAAAGTGACTATAGAATACTCGCTTGAGCTGAGCTTAACTACGTTACTATAGATCAGAGTTGGGGACTCATAGAGTCAAATTTGGAGAACTTTATCATAATATCCTTATCAAATTTAGAGAGATTCCTAATGATATCCATATATATGTATCTAAAAGACAAGTATCTACAATACTTCAACTGAAAGTATCTAACTTCAAGAGACAGAAGACGCCTGAAAAAAATACTTAACCCTTTATCAAATGAGTCTACTCATGAGTATATAGATATATAGATGCAATATTCTAATGGCTCCAGTTTCAATAGTGGACAAATAAAGAGACAGAAGTAGTCTCAGATACATCGGCGAGAGGAAAGGGGGTATATGATGAGACCCATATCTCTCTATTTGATGCATACACTCCCAAACACTCCCTCACCTCTTCAAGAACTCACGCAAAACTCAAGTTTGCTTCACATAACACTCGCATGACTCACACTCAATCAGCATAAGCATCAAACACATATACAACAAATTCGCAGCTCACATAGTAAAAAATCAATAATCAAATACAAAATATATCGCATATATATAACATATATCAAAGTCTTATCTAAATTATGCGCTATATCTATTCACATGAACTTCGTTCGGCGGCAAGTTCGTTACTTCAGTCTTTTGTTTTGCCAACGCATGCATAATGAGAATGCGAACGGCAACAGGCACACACACGTGTATGCGTATATATATATACATAACAAACTGTATAATGCGAACAAGTATATATATACATATATATATGTCAATTACAGCACGATTTTTGGCAAATTTGCTTGACGCTGACACATTTTCAAAACTTGGCAGCGGCAATTTGTGGGTCAGCTGCGCGATACCGATTTATGTCGTCGGCGACAATAAATTTGTCAGCTTTATTTACTTTTCAGTTGGTTCGAGCACCGTTAAGTCAACGCAATGCATGATTTGTGCTTTATAATGAGGGCGCGCGCAAAGACGCTGAGCAGGATGACAGCAACAGCAACAGCAACGACAATGATGATGACGATGATGAAGACATCGTCAGAGACGCGTTTTATATACCTTTTGGGATTTAAAATTTATTTTGGCAATATTTCAGTTAAATCTGCATTCAATTGGTGTCTGCAGGCATATAAAGTGCGTTAGCCATGAAATTGTATGGCGAATTGCAGATAAAGCGAATGAATTACAAGTTACAATGAGTGAAGCCAGCTGAGCTGAGGTGAGATGAGGCGATGTCTATAGCTTAATATATGGGAATTTATATAAATGTAGACAGAAGTATCTGTCTGCGATCCTTGATGATAGTAGTAGATACTAAAGAAGGTAAAGATAACTACTTAGCATTAGTCTAAATTTATATATTTTGTTTAGTGATGATTATGCATATGTTTATCTATCTGCCTATGTATCTGTATCTGTATAGCTTCATCTATATCTACGTTTCTCTCTCTCTCTCTCTCTCGGTATCTTTATAGCTTCATCTATATCTATGTATCTCTCTCTCTCTCTCTGTATCTTTATAGCTTCAACTATATCTATGTATCTCTCTATGTATCTGTATCTTTATAGCTTCATCTATACCTTTGTGGCATGTATCTGTATCTGTATAAGTTCATCTGTATCTATGTATCTCTCTCTCTCTCTGTATCTTTATAGCTTCATCTATATCTATGTATCTCTCTCTCTCTCTCTGTATCTTTATAGCTTCAACTATATCTATGTATCTCTCTCTCTCTCTGTATCTTTATAGCTTCATCTATACCTTTGTGGCATGTATCTGTATCTGTATAAGTTCATCTGTATCTATGTATCTCTCTCTCTATGTATCTTTATAGCTTCATCTACATATATCTATGTATCTCTCGCTGTCTATCTCTCTCTATGTATTTGTTTCGGTATAGCTTCATCTATACCTATGTTGCTGTATATTAATATGTCTCTACATAGCTGTCTCCATATATCTATATCTCTATAGGTTGATCTATGTGTCTGTATCTATGTATGTATATCAGTTTACCCATGTATCTGTTCTCTATCAATCTCTTCAATACATAACATAAGTAATTCTCTCATTCTATTTGCTTAAATGTATCTTTATCTATGAATATATATGAATATATCTATACATATATAACCCCATATCTACACACATTTATTCGCATCTACACATATCTCCAGCATCATACATAGTTCTGCCTCGCAAGTGCTCCGTGTGTGTGTGTTTGTGTTTACCTGTGTCTGTGAGCGCGCGCGCTCCAGTTGCCAGTTGGAATCAAAACATCACGAAATCTCGTTAAAAACCACAGCGCAAAAGCAAATACGAAATACAAATATGTACCGTTAGCTTTGTTTTAACTGCGGGCACAACCAAAAAAAAACCTCAGTAAAACACAAAAAGAGGCAATAGACAAACAAAAGCAACAAACGACGGCATTGACCAGCCAAGTGGGCAGCAGCAGCAGCAGCAGCAGCAGCAGTCGTTGCTGTGTGCTTCTAGACCCGGTCAATTGAAGCGCTTGTGGCCAGAGCTACTCATAATTTGCTACAGTTAATTGTGTGTGGGGTTAACTGATTCAGGCACTTGACAAACTGCAGCGCAGGTGGATGGACAACTCGATTGCAACAACAACAACAACAGTAACAAACGGCAGCATTTTGACCTTCGCCTGACAGCCTAACGAAATGCAGCTCAAGTGCTAAAAAAAAAACTTAAACTTCACAGCCAAACACTTGAACACGAAGTTCGTTGGCTGTCTGCCATTTGAATGACGTGCCACAGCAGCAGCAGCAGCAGTAACAATAGCGTGCAATTACAGCAGCAACAACAACAGCAATAGCAACAACAGCAACAACAACAGCAGCAGCTACAATTGGTGTCAAATGCTACCGTAACACGCCACAAAGCAAAACTGCTGCCAGAATTTATTGGCGCTACTTGAGAAATTAGCCAAAAAGCAGAATCAAAATGGGGTAAGCTAAGGGCGGGTCTAAGCGACTCAGAGATGCTCGTTGACTGCCTGGAAATAACTGAATTTGATAAAATAATGTATAAGGATTATGAATCTATCTATCTATATAAATACCTATCAATCTGTGAATCCATCAATATATCAATCCACGAATCTATAAGTCTATGAATCCATGAATCTTAGAATCTATGAATATCTGTGAATTTATGAATATCAATCCCACAATCTGCCAATCCCTCAATATATCAATATATGAATCTGCGAATCTTTAGATCTATCTAACTATCTATCTATCCATCCATCTATGTATCTATATGTCTATCTATATATATACCTATCTATATAGCTATCTATTTATTTACCAATCTATCAATCTACTAATCTATAAATCCATGTATCTATCAATTTGTCTGTTTATCTATCTATATATTAATCTATCAATCAACTAATCTATCAATTTATCAATCTATCTATCTTTCTATTTATATAATTATCTATCTACCCATTATATATATATCTATATAATCAATGTATCTGTCTTCTTAGCTGCCTATCTATTCATCTATCTTGCGTTTATAGTTATATTCATCAAGACATAGATATCATTATAGGATATCATTTAGCCAAACTAGTCAATCCGGTGAAAAAAATTGGTTTTTCAGCATTGATACGATACCAAGAAGGAGATCAATCTAGAAAGGAGATCAAAGTTAAAATTTCTCCTAGCTCTTAATCTTTATTTTATTCGAATCTTTATGCAAGTAGCTGACAACTCTCACATTTTGAGCCTGAGCTTGTGCATAAAACAGAAAAATATATAGGGATTGATATGCATTTAAGTATATATGTATATGTATAGACACTCTAGAAGAGTCATTAATTATACAATATTTATATGCCAATATCTGATTTTTAAGTACTTCAGTAATTCCAACGAAAAACCTTCAACAATCAA
Organism: Drosophila repleta; assembly: GCA_018903745.1. Taxonomy (NCBI): domain Eukaryota; kingdom Metazoa; phylum Arthropoda; class Insecta; order Diptera; family Drosophilidae; genus Drosophila; species Drosophila repleta. The sequence continues at coordinate 6,357,172 of JAEIGN010000497.1, forward strand.
ACGTAGCTTTAAAACCAATATACCCTCTCTCTCTCTCTCTCACTCTCTCTCTCAGTCTCTCTCTCTCTCTCTCTCTCTCTCTCTCTCTCTCTCTCTCTATCTCCACAACCCTAACGAGCATAACGTCTAGAAAAAAGCGCTACATAAATAATTATGAAGACAACTAATTTCACTTTACAGAATTAGAGTGAAATGTCGCCGCAGACAGCGCAATTTGCAACCGTTTGCTGCCGGAATACAAAAAAAACTAGTAAAAAAATTAAAAAGAAAGATAAAAATGTTGTTGGTAGGAAACATTCAACGAATCCGCAGCCGCCCACGCAGCAGCACCATAAATAAGTCCGCATCAGCATCAGCATCAACATCAGCGAGTCGCTTAGCGGCAGCGGCAGCAGTTGGTAATAAATTTGAGGCGCGTGGGCTATGGCCCGAACGGCGTCGTGCGACAAATGTCAGCGGCAAATGAGGCCACGCCCCGTAACAGAAACAGAAACAGAAACAGAAAAAAGAAACAAATTTAAAGTGCGTCATCAAGTAGGAAGAGCTAGCAGAGATACTCCACACCATACTACTCACACTCTGCAGGCACTCGGCTTAGGCCGCAATTTCAATTTCAATAAGCCTCCAGTTTATGACTCAACTCGAGATGTGGCCAAAAAACTATTAAAGAAAGCTATTAAAGAAAAGTGAGCGCATGTACATACATATATTTTTATAAACTGTTTATGGTCACAGAACTAGGCCTCATTAACATACGTGACAGACACACACACACACACACACACACACACACACACACACATGTGTAGAGCAGCCGCCATTAAGCTAAGGCGTTTAGCACTTGGCCTCAGCTTCGGCTTTGCCAATGAATTGACACATTTGGCACAGGCTCAAACGAAATTTTCGTGGCACTTATGCAGACACTCATATATCTATACATATATATATAGCTGTATATATACATATATTTTTAGTCATAGCAATACATCCTAGCTGACAGCAAATTGCAGATGCGCCAGCTACGAAGCTGTGACCAAAATTGCGGTCTGCACAACTAAGTGCTGTACTTTATATGCACAGCAAACATACATAAGTTTAGATATATACACACATATATATACATAAAGCTATGGTCTATGTCAACGAAAAGTTACAATAACCAGCGGCATAAATCTATTGTGAACTGACACAAGCAGCCAAGCAGCTTGTGTGCACTATCAAGTGAGGAAGTTGTATATTATAGCTCTGTTTATATTTGGGAATTGAAATATGTATATATCATAGCGAGTTGACAATTTACAGCTGCTCTGAGCTGTGCTACAGTTACTGGAACTGAAATGTGTCTAAGCAAAAATATATACTTATGCATAAATATATGAAATGTCTTAAGCTGCAAATTCCATAGAATGAATTTGTTTGTTTAATTACTAGAAATTAGCAAGCTCATTAGGCTGCTTTAATTAGTTTTAGTTTTAATAAACAGTAGACTATAATCAAGCAAGCGATTAGGTCTGCAGGGCTTTACAATTGCAAATAAGATGTCCTTACGATTAGCAGGATATTACGACCAAATGGACTCAGTTTGCTGTCCTGCTCTAGAACATAATTATTTTAGTTTATCTTAGAAGGCAACTTCTGCTTGATTACTTATATTTGCAATGCATCATTGTAGCCTGAACTCCCATCTGAAGCTGGCATGTTCAGGAGTCTCTTATTGCTTCAAATCTTTTAGGCCTTAGGGTTGCCAAGCTATCGAGAATGAGTTTTTAATTCTGAATTCTTTTGGTAACCAAATCAAATTCAGTTTCTGTTAAAGCTCTGATAAAGTTCTGTTAACATTCTGTTCTGCTGATTCCGCTTCTGTTCTTTGATATTCCATAAATTTTGAATTCTTAGTTTTAGTTCTGTTTCAGTTTCTCCACATTTCAGAAAATGTTATTTTAATCTAAAAATTGTGGCCTTGCTTGCATGAAGAATGTATTCAAAGAACCTGCCTTCAAGTTTGGCTTATCAATCATGTTTTCCAGCAGATTTAGATGCAAAATTTATTTCCTATTCAAAATTTTGTAAATTTCAAGTTTTTCAAAGCAGTTTCATCTACTAGAAAATAGCATATCATATATATTCCCCACAAACTCTTTCTTATAAAAGAATCCATAAATATAGCCATGAAAATAGCATTCACAATATTCCTACAGAATATTCCCATGTAAGAATATATATTAATTAATAATTTAATTACTATTTTTAAAGCCCATCTCAGCTCTAGTTGGACTACATCAAAATTTAGTTTCATTTCCCGCCTTAGTTAGTTGGCTTAATAAAAGCTAAATCCCCCGCCTCAGTCACCAAAGCTGATTTATGAGCCGAGCGTACAACGCCCAGGCATTCATATATAATATTATATTTATTTTTAAGTATTTCAAAACTCACCCGTTAAAAGTGCAAAGCTTGACTTCTCAACTGGTAGCTAAAATAGCAAACAATATGAAACGAATTTATTAGTAATTTGTGCTAAAACAAAGCATTAAAGAAGCTGTTCAAATATATTTATATGCAGGGGCTACGAAAATTATGCACAATTTGTCACGTCAGTTGTTGACTTAAATTATCACTCGAAACTGATCTATGAGCTATTTCGGGCACACACACATGCACACTTTCTATGACAAATCTGCACTCAAATTAGAGTCGAATTCATGTATGTACATGCAACAGCAGCAACACGTACTACGATTCGCTTGTTAACTCATCCAAAAAGTAAACCACATTCTTTAGAGCATTTGAAAAAGCAGTAGAAGAGCAGCCACAGCAGCAGCGGCAACTACCAGAAAAAAAAATACAGCAAACACAAAACAACATGCGAGGCATAAAAAACACAGCAACAGCAGCAGCAGCAGCAGCACAAAAAACACGTTCAGCGCGTGTAGCAGCATGAGGCAAAAACATGAGGTAGGCAGGCATGGCTGGCATGGCCGGCATGGGCCATGGGTAGGCGTGGCATGGCTTTAACTTTTAGCAAAATGCAAAACAACATCGGAAAGACGAGAAATCTGGCTACTGTAATTTGTCTGCCCCGCCATAGACACAACATAGACACGCGCTCTCTCAGTTGACTCAGCCGATTTCAATTCCGTTGTCCAAGTGCGAGCCCAAGTTTGCATTTGCAGCCAGCCACTCTGCAATTGCTGCTCCACTTTTCACTGTGTGTGTGTGTGTGTGAGTGTGTCTAAGTGTGTTTGTCGTCTCTAGTTGTGCGCCTTGCTGTCTCCAACTATTTTGGCTACAAAGTACAAGAAAAAAAGGCAAACGAACATCTAACAGCAACCGAGTCGCCGCCTTTGTCGCTGAGGTCAATTTTTATGTTGCAGCCATTTTTTACAAAAAATATAAGAAGAAGAAATAAACAAAATATAAAGAAAAGAAAAACTTCGTTTCGTTAGTTTAGTTTCGTTGGGCCTTTTAGCTTGCCCTCTGGAGCGCGGTGCAAGTGTGTAAAGAGGGTATATCGATTGTGATCGGTGAATCAGAAATTGAATTAGATATATTCTTGTTTCGGACAGAGTTGTATTAGCACCGTTTTGTCTGTATTTTCACTTAAACAAACTAAATCTATATATTGATATCTATATCAAAACATATCTGTCTGTAGGTCGATCTATATTTCTGCTTATCTATCTTCCTTCCTGTCTGCATGCATGTCTTCCTCTCTCTTTATGTGTCTCTCTATATCTCTATCTATCACCTTGAGCTCTAGCCTATAGGCACTTAAAAGCTCTCCCCTTTGCCACTTTAGTTCTTTGTCTCAAATTATCAATAACTTCTTCTATTGCATGACATAATCTTGATAATAAACTAATGTTATTTTAGTATATTTTGAAAGAGTCTAGCTCTTCAAAGATTTCTTATATATATAATAAATTTATTTTCCCATATTATCAACATCTTTTCATCAGTTCTTCTACCCTACATCGCAATACAACTCTTAAATTCTGCAGAATATCTTAATCTCTCATAAGCCCCTTCCAACTCGCAAACCTCAGCACGGGTATCTCGCAGTCCGACACTCCCAACTTCTCGTTTAATATATTTTTTATTTCTTTTTTCGGGGCAGGCTACATTTTTTATTCCGTCTGGCGCACTTACAAGTTACGTATGAGTGCAATGTGTGTGTGCGGCTCTGTGTGTGGGCTTTTGCTGCAGTCAACTTTTCAGCTTGCCTCTTGGCCGGCCAAAACACTTCCATTTCAACTTCAACTACGACTACGGACTCTAACAACTAGCACTATATAACAACTACAAAAACTGCCTCAATTGCTTGACACTTCAGCTTGTAATTAGTTTTGTGGCCATGCATGAAAATTTCATTTATTTTTTAATAGCCCCATGAACAATGGCCACGTGCTCAAATGTTGTTTTATCAACTTCGGCTGCAGAACAAGAAATTCGAGTGGCAGCCAAAAATTGTGCACATCAGCTTCAAGTTGAATAACATATTAACTCATCGAATGAAAGTTTATTACTATTTTCTATTACATTTAATTAAGAAGAAAGAGCGAGAGAGTGCGAGAGAACGAGAGTTTACTCTAGCTTTAATTGACCAATCAAGTAGTAAAATTTGTTAAGCTATCAAATTACGCTTACGCTTGCAGAGCTGAGAGAAACTTTAATTAAATTTATAATGTCAATTTTATAGAATCTCAACAGCTTCAATGGCTGAAGAAGCGTTGTCTAAAAGCTTTCTCTCTCTCTCTGATTTACTGTTAATTATATATACAATTCCTTGCTGGAAATCTGTTTAAAAAATATTTTTTAATTAAAAATAAATGAATTTTATCATTAAGAAAGCGCAATCATAGCTTTATGGAATGGAATGCTATGTTCTAGCTATATTCTAGCCGTATTCTAGCTGTATTCCAGCTATAATCTATCAATATTCCAGCTAGATTCTAGCTATATTATATACATCTTTTAGCTACAGTTCTTGCTATATTCTAGCTACAGTTCTAGCTTCTATATATTATTTTCTATATTTTTTTGCTATATTTTATGTATAAATTCTATACTCCATATATATTTTAGCACTATTCTAGCTCTATTCTATATTCATTCTAGCTAGATTTTAGTAATATTTTCAAGGCTACTTTATAGCTTTCTAGCTATATTTTAGCTATAATTTATGCATATTCTAAGTATATGCTATATTCCAGCTATATTTCATATATATTCATAGAAAACTCTAGCTATATTTTGCTTACATTTTAGCTATATTCTTAGACTAATCTATATCTAATATAATATAGATAATAATATATAGTTAAATTAATAAAATATATTCTTTATCTGTAATATATCTTTATCTATCTTTATTTTTAATACATCCTTTAATCTAGCTCTTCTTTCAAGCCATCTTATAGCTATATTCCAGCTCATCTTTTAATTTAATTCCCTTTACCGCACTGCCTTTTCTTCTACTTTACCTTGTCCATCAGCATTTTATGAAAATTCCAGCTCTATTCCATCTAAATTCTAGCAGCATTTCAATACACTTTATTACTTTAGTTTGCTTTTGTTATTTAAATTCCTTGCTTCAACTCCTTTGTGTGGAGCTTCTATGCACTTGAGAATAAATTAAATAAAGTTTTCCCCAGTTGCTGCTGCTCTAAGTCCTCCCCCCTCCCTCCCTTCAGCCCAGTAAAATATCAAACTAATGACATTATTTACATGCAACCTTGAACTGTTGCTTGATAAAAAGCAAGCCGAAAATGTTGAACATGCACAAGAAGCAAGCCTTGGCTGACACAAACACACACACACACTCGATAATACTCAATTGTTACAATAAATTGGTTTTGCTTGTGAATCCTGATTCTCCCTTGGCACTTTCAAGTGTCTGCCAATCAAGGCAAATCAAGTTGAAATTATTGACAATAACAATAATGGCAAATAATAATCAGCTGCTGTCGCTGCTGCTGTTGCTGTTGTGTTTTTTTTTTTTTGCATGTGGCATGCAACGTTGTCTGCCAAGGGCTAAACTTGCTAAGAAGAAAAGTGAAAATTCTTGTTGGCTGCTTTTCCAAGTGAAACTGACAGAAGCACGGCACGGCACGGCAAGGCAAGGCAAGGCAAGTGAAATAATTTTTGGTATCTGATACTTTTACTTGCCATTAAGCAGGGCTATTCATATATGCCACACGAAGCAGTAGCTCCAACTGCAACTGCAACTGCAACTCATTTTCTCATTTTGCAAACTGTGCAGCCGACATGTGCCACTTTTTGTTGTTGCCGCTGAAAGTAAAACGAAATATAAAACAACAAACAGCAGCGGCAACTGAACATGCAGCGTGTGGCATGTGGCATGAGTAGCATAAACAGACGTATGAAAAAAACCTAAAAACCTATGAGAAATGCATGTAAATTCACAAACAACAAGTAGAACACACAGCAGCAGCAGCAGCAGCAGCAGCAACGGCAGCAACATAAACAACAGCAACGGCAGCAACAACAACTGTTGCATGCTGTTAACTTTCAAAGGCATCGAAAATATGAAAAGTTTAAATACACAGGTAATTACCTGAGCACAGCTTGCTGCCAGTCGCAGTTGCTGTTCACCAGCTACCTGCATTTTGCAGCAACAACAACTGACAGAAAAGTCAAAAGCGAACAAAAAAACATAAACAAATCAAACAAATGCTGAAGTAGCTCTAATTAAATTCCACAGACATAATATTGTGGTACTTTAGTATAGAAAAAGCTGAACAAAGAGAGAGAGAGAGAGAGAAAGAGAGCAAAAAGTCAAAGTCTTTGGCAAACACTCATCAAGTGTTTTTATCCCTTTACTTTGTGCGTGAAAAGTTTGCTCGTAAGAAAGGCAAGCGGGAACGAAGGCATATGCGACTGTCAGAATACACTATAATTTGTATGGAATTATAGACAACAAATAGATAATGTAGAGCTGTTAAATACACTATATAACTTACAAAGCATTTAAATAGATTTTTAGTTATCTATAAAATAACTTTATAGAGAACCTTCCTCACTTAAGCTAATGACAATTCATATATCTTTCAGCTCAGCTTTGACCCGCATTCATCTGCTAATAGCTAATTGCATAAGCAATTCAATAGCTCATTCATCTCTCAACCTCTCCCACTACTCTAGCTCTAGCTCTCCCCTGCAGTGCATTAAAAAAGATTTTTCAATCATAAAAATGAAATGCATATTATTTCAGCTCGGGCAAAAGTTCATCAAAACGACATAGCTGCCAGTCGGGCAACAAATGAAGCCAGCGAGTCAGTGCAAAGTCATGTCAAGCCACCCTTTCCGACCCACCCACTATATATATATATAGAGCTGAGCTGTAGCGGTAAATGGCTAGATATGTCTCTAGCCAGAGATGCGAAGCGATTGAGAACGGGCCTCTTGTGCGCAATTTTGTGGCAAACAATGCATATGACAAACTTTTGTCAATTTATTAAAAACTTTTGCGCGCTGCACACAAAAGTTAACCTGATTCCCAGGAGAGCAGGAGAGCAGCCGCAGCAGCAGCAGCAGCAACAGCGAAGAAATGCAACGACGGAAACTGGTCAGTCAAGAGCACAGAGCCAGAATAGCAGCAACTGTTGTGTATTGGGCTCATCAGCAACAACAGCAACAACAAGAGCAACAAGAGCAACATCAAACAACTTTCGTTGTTGTCGTTTATGAAACGAGCGCATAAATTTATGATAACAACACACAAAAGGCAAACGGGCAATTGGCCAAGTGATTGCACATCCAGATGCAACTGGAGCTCTGATGCTGCCACTGCTGTTGTTGCATCCGCGTCGCAACTGGTCTGCTGTTGGTCAGTGCAGCCAAAGCTGTTGCAGTTATGAATTATGTCAAATGGCATAATTGCCAACTCTCAGCAAACGATCGCAGGTCTCGACCGACCGGGCCGGGCCGGGCAGCCAGCATCATATTGTTTGTCCTCGTTGGCTGGCTTTTTGGCATCATTTTGCACTCGCGTAAAGCAGGAAGCAATAAATTCTATGATACAATTTGTAACTGATAGATAGCCAGCACACACACAGAGATAGTTAGATAGATAGATAGATAGATAGATAGATAGTTTGAGATGGCGACGAAAATGTACAGGAAATGCGCACAGCTGTTTCACCCTACCTCTCACCTGGGCTTCTTCTGAGCGTGCAGTTTAATTAAATTTAGTTTTCAGTCAACAATTTGTGGTGGTGCTGCCTGCTTAACGGTATCTGTGGCTAAATTGTTGGCAATTTGTTCTGCATGCTGTGGCCATAAATTTGCATTTATCTGTTACAGTTAGAAGACGCACGCACGCAGTCTTCTTTAGCCAGCTTTGGCCAGCTGCCATCTGCCAGCTGGTTTTGGGCCATGTCTTGTTTATGTTACTTTCGCCGGCACTGAAGCGACGCCAACGCAACAAATTTGTACTCTAATTATCAAGCCCAGTCAACAGCAGCAACGGCAGCAGCAGCAGCAATCGCATTTCACACTCACTTTTGCTTGATGAGGGTCTCGTTGTCATAATGCTTCCACCTGCTGCTTTTTCTAACCAACTAACCAAACTCCCCCTCACTCTCACTCCCACTCTCTCTCTCTCTGTCTCTGTCTAGCTGTTCATGCAACTGAATCTGAATCGGAATCTGAGAACATGCCAGTGAAAAGTGAAAAGTCATTAAAAAGGCAAAGAAAAGCGAAAACTGACTAACGGCTGGCGAAATATGAGCACAAGTCTCGCTCTCTCACTCCCACTCTCTCCCTCTCTCTTTCTCTGCTGAAGCTGGGCAAAACTTTGACATTGATATGACGAGGGGAAGCTACTGCTGCGTCTTTGAAGTGTTGAACATGAAAATAAGCTATTTATATTGAAAAAGTTATATTTTTATGCGAATCGATTAAGTTTGTTTTCCGTTTTCCCCAGAGAAAAACTCTGACAGCAGCGGAAAAACATCAACTTTAACTTGAGCAAAACAGAGAAATAACGAAACAATAGATTGACTGCAATAAAAAAATGTGTGAATTGCATTAAAATGACTATAAAAACACAATCAGCCTCAGCTAACAATATTTTCATTTGTAATTCCCAAACAGTTCTGGCACGGGGCTTATCGTGGAAACTGGCGAGGACAGCTGTTGTCGGGCATCGTTAGCGAATCATATTTTACCTTTGCCCAACTCAAATGTTGGCTGCCCTAATTGGACGCGCAGTGCCGAAATTAATCAAGCTCAAACTTCGTTTGCTGTAGGCAAACCTTTTTGGAATACCCAGCATGAAATTGAAAATGGGCGAAAAGGCTATGATGGTTTAGTAGTAATGGCATGGCGCGGGGAGCTCGAATCAGTTTCTATGTTCTGGAGAACTTAGTTGGTTCTATATTCGTCTGCCTTTCGGTATGAAATCTTCTAGTTAGGGTATCTGCTAGTCAGAATAACTTCTACTCAATATACTTGCTAGTTATACCATCTACTACTCATCAGTTTCCATAGGCAAAGATCTGCTCAGAAGAGTATGTCTTACTCAAAACGTATCGTAGGTCAGAGTATCTCTTACTCGGAGCATATTCTAGTTAGGGTATCTCCTAGTCAGTATATCTTATAGAAAAGAGTCTCAACAGGCACCAACTGGAGATACTCTTCTTTTACTCAGAAGATATCTTAGAGTAGAGTATCTGCTAAGCAAAACATATTCTAGTCGGGGTATTGCCTAGTCAGGCTATTCACATTATTACCTAGTCAGGTTATATTATAGTGGAGTTCAATCAGCAAATTCCTTAGCCAAAAATCTGCCCAGAAGTCAATTAACTTCCTCAAATGATATCCCACCCACTCACAACATCTCCCAGTCACCGTATCTTCTAGTCGCGCACTTCCCACTAGAGCGCACTCACTTGCTTTTTTGAATGCCCCAGCAAATCCGTGTGTTCATTGAAGGGTGGCCATGTCAAAGTCGCTGTGAGAGCTGCTGCCATATTGTTTTCAAAACTTAGCAACCAAAATCTACACGTGCAGCACATGTAACTACATGTGTGTGTGTGTGTGTGTGTGAGTGTGTGTGTGTGTGGGAGCATACTTGGAATTGAGGTTATTAGTAACAAGGCCGTAGCTGCATTACATTTGGCTGAGGGCATGGCTTATGGTTATTAGCAAGACGCTGGGGGCCAACAAAAGTTTGCGGAAAGCGAAAACTTTTTTTGCCCACATTTTCAATGATAATTCATGTCTAATATTTGAATACAATTGCAGCAGCAATAGCAACGGCAGCAGCAGCAACGACAGCAACAGCTGCTCAATTTTGTGGCGAATGTTTTTCAAAATTTTCCACACAAATGCAAAAACAATGCCAGTGTGTGTAAATGATGTCGAATGCATGAATAAAAGTCGGAAACTCATAAACTCTGCCAGCTCATTGTTGCCATACTGCATGGGGCTCCCCATGTGTGTACCTATGCCTCCATCTCTCACTCTCTCTCTCTCTCTCTCTTTCGCTCTATCTATATATCATTGTATCTTTGTTAGCTTTGTTCATAATTTTGGTGTGCTCATAAAATATTTACGATACGCAACGCCCGAAAAACTTTTATACGACAATTATTTAATGTGCATATTGCAAATGTATTTTATTACTTAAATGTTTTCCTGCCCATTATGCGCACCTGAAGCCAGATAAAGTAATTGCCATAAATGTGTAACAGCCGTCGCCGTTGCCGTCGCCGTCGCTGTAGCCAGTTGCCAGTTAGGCAAATGAAACCAATAAATGTTTTCACCAATATCAAAAGTAATTAAGTCATAAATGAAAACTATAAATGCCGCAACTGTGCGTTTGTGAGTGCCCCCATAAAAGAGGTTGGGATGAAAGTCTATAGAGCTGCTGGATAGGGAAGAGACTTGAAATTGTAATAGGGAGTTTTATGTGTGCTAATCGTAGAAGATTAGTAGTTGCATAAAGATATGAGAATATAATATAAGTGTACACTGTACAGATATGATGTGCATAAGAGCAGATGAAGTAAGACTTTTTGGTTGTTGATTTGTAGATGCTTTAGTTATGAAGATAGACTACGAAGTGTATTGTGGACTTTTATGTATGAAAAGTGAGGTAATCAATGCTATATGAATGGAGCAAGTAGATATAAGGAAGTTTAGACATATATTCTATATATTCTACGTAGATATAAGGTGAAATAAGCCTAGATGAAGAGAATAAGCTCAGAAATATAGATATATATATGTACATACTATACATATAGATATAAATATATATATATACTTGATAGATAACTGAAAATACCTAAATACCTCCAGCAGGCGGCGCCGCTGCCTCTGCCAAGGGCAGCGGCCACAGCGATATACATGTATGACATCACAAACTCGAATTTTGATTTATACGCAACAAATTCCAGCCGTCTATGACATTCAAATTTGCTATAATTAAACCAAATTAGCGACCCCTGAAGAAGATGCAAACAAAAAGAATCAAATGGCAGCACGCAGATGGATTCCAAAATTTATACATCACATTTAGCAATTCGCCAAAATCACAATTTGAATGTAAACAATACAAAGCCGAATTTAATTTGCATGATTTTTCAAAACGTTTCGTAAGAAAAAGACAAAGAACGAAACAAAAAATCCACAAAAAAAAAAACAAATGAATTATGTGAGCATTTCAAAAGAACTTCTCTTCTTTTTTTTTTTTTTTGTTTGCAACAAGCAGCCGCCACGCCCCTGCAGCATGCCACAAGGCCAATAGCCCGGGCTGAAATTGATGCGGCTTGCTGCGCATTTGCTTGTTGCATTAGGGGCGACTGCGCCAAAGCTATCAAGTGTTGAATAATAAGCAACCGACCCAGCAGCGCTGGCCAAAACATTTAATTACAAAAACGTCGCGGCGTTGCAATAAATTTTGTTTGCCTTTGCCGCGCCTCAGGCCAATGAATGCTTCATAAAATATACACAGAGATATATACTTCGTATATATATATATGTTGCAGCAGCAAAGTACAATTTGGCTTTGTTTATCAAAAGTGCGCTCAAAAGTTACCACGCTCATCCTTATCCTTATGGCAGTTTGGGTCTTAGCCTGGCATAAATATATATATCTGCTTTTTTTGTTCGCATTTATAAGTTGGCCAGCGATGCCCGCGTTACAGTAACCGAAAAACCAGGAGCGCTACACACGCGCACACTAATTCACCAAAAGAAACTTTTTTCAAAGCCAAAAATTTGTAGCCCTGGTCGCTGCAGCCACACTTTGCTTTGGGCCACGCTACAAAAAAAGAGAGCTCAATTTAACCAAAAGGAAGAAAAAGATGCCAGCAACAGCTATGAAACAACTTCTTCTTGGTTTTTGTGGGATACCCTGGTCTATAGTTAGAATGGGTAGATTGGCGAGGCATTACCTAAACAGAAAATGTGAGAGGCAGGGTATCTGTCAGTCAGGCTATATGTTAATCAGAGTATTTCCTAGTCAAGGAACTTCCTGGTCAGGTTATGGATAGAATAATTCCCAGCCAAGGTATCGTCTAGTTAGAGATACTTTCATTTAGTTAGGGTATCTGCTAGTCGGAATAACATCAAATAAGCAGATCTCATACTCAGGCTATTCATATCTCAAGCAAGGTATCTCGCAGTCATTATATCTCCCAGTCAGGGTATCGCTCAGTCATTCACTCCCCACCCGCGCACCCTTACTTGCATTTTTTTCTGTTGCCGCTTGGCTGCGCTTACGGCCAGGCGGCTGCAACTGCAGCAAAGTGTTTGCCCGAATTGGCTTCACTTGGACCCAGGACTACGAGCTGCTGCTTTTCCTGCTGTATTTACATTTTTTTTCGTACCCATTTTTGCTGCATTTATTTCAAATTGAATATACTTGTAAGCTGCTGCTGAGCGTATTAAAACTTTTTCACCACCTATATCAGACGGGAAATGATATAAAAAGAAATGCTCAGCTTATGCTAGGCTGATCAGCTGAGCATTAGCAATTCAGACTGTTTCAATAGTTGAGTAGCTAAATCCGCAGCTCGGTTTGCTGCTCTCAAGATAAATCCAATTGTAAATTTGACTAACGGCTAAAGTTTTTTCAATTTCAGACAGAAAATGAATTGAAGTTTTGGATGTGGCCCGTGGAGTTGAGGGACTTTTACTAGTTATTAAGTAGAGTGTTGAATAAGTAGAAATTTTTAGTTCATATTTTATTTCAGATAAATTAACTTTGAGCTGAGCTAATGGATACATTTTAGCCGGATACGCCCAACTAAAAGGCATCATGTACTCAATAACTGATATCTTCTAGTCGGACATTCCCTACGGATATTCACAAGCTTTGATGCAATAAACAAGCTTGAGGTGAACTCATAACAAATAACTGATATATTCTAGCCTGATTTACCACAGAACCCAATCTAAACATGAACTCATATCTTCAAGTCGAATACTCCCCATCAAAAAGCATCTTATTATACCTACTATAAACACTCTTAAATTAGTTTATAATCTCAAATTGTATATTAACATCTTGTATTAATCATCTACAATAAATTTAAAATTCCTTTTCGATTTCTTCTCCCACTCAGCTAATTTTTTATCCATTTTTTTCCTTTTTTTCGACTATATAATAAAAAACACACGGAATTTCTTCAATTATATATTTTCCTTTGAGCTGCCGCTGCCTTTTGAGCAGCTGTTTGTGTTTGCGTTTGGCTTGCCCCCCAGGTGCACGCATTACCTTTAGCCATGTGCCGGAGGGTTGGCTTATTAAAAGGCTATATATATTATATTTATATATATAAAAAAAATATATATATATATATATATTTATATATATATATATATATATATATATATATGAGATGTGCAGAAATTGCATTTAAAGCGAAAATGCAACCGCAAAACGAGAACCGCAACTTAATTTCATTTTAATTAAAACTGCAAATGGCGAAATGCCATGGAGACTTCAATTTGTCAGCGTCTGTGTGCCTGTGCGTGTGTGTGTACATAAATTTGTCAATGCAAACGCCCCCGAAGGACTAGAGTGCAAGTATAGCAACTACCTATCCACTTGTCTATCTAACTAACTGTTTGGCTATAGCTCGCGGCAAACGCTGCGTATGCGTAATATCGCCTAATGACCCTCGCACAGCTGTCGCAAATAGACAAATTTAGCACTCGGCCACGCCCAGTTGTGTGCCAAAAACCGCCTCAGGGCACGTGCCGCCCCGAAGGTTGCTAACAAGCGTGTGTGTATGAGTGTGTGTGCGTGTTTCTATTCACACATAGATATAGTTTTAATCAAGTGCTCGCGCCTAGCACGAAAAGTGCTTGCCACATTCAGTCCAATAAATTTGAGACGAGTCGCCTTTTATCAGCTACGTCACCATGTTGTGTGTGCATGTTTATGGCCAGAACGAAAATGCCAACACACATACAAAGGCCATGAGGTATAAATACTTTGCATGCCAGCTCGAGTGAGCTGCTTTTGCTGCCTCTGCTTCATGCCACTCGCCTCTTGCCAAAGTTTCATATGTCATAATTTTATCAGGCAACAAAAAAAGCCAAGTGATGTCTCTCTGCATGTCTGTGTGTGTGTGTGTGTGTGTGACTGTGCTTGGCCCTAAAGTGGAAACGCGGCGCTGCCATTCATGACACGCAGGCATTAAGCGCGCAGCGACAGGAATGAATTTAAGCCTCGCCTCGCCTCGCCTCACCTCGCTCCGCCTCGCCTCAGACTGCGCTCTAATCCACCAGCTGGCAGCAGGTGCAGCCCGGCGAGACATCTGCGCTGACTTTGATTGCAGGCGGCGCAGAGCCCGAAAGCAACTCGCAAAAATTTAGTGTTATGTTTCGCTTAGGCTTAAAGCCGCCAGGCATTTTATTAACTATTTCTGCTGCTGCTTCTTCTTTCCCCTCTTTCTCGCTTCCCTTTTTAGGTTTTTGCGCCAGCTGCTTGGGCGCCATTTTCTCACTCTCTTGAGCGCTTTGCAACATATTTCTTCAATTTGCAGCCACAGCGGCAGCGGCAGCGGCCGCGACGGCAGCTATGAAAAATATGATGTTATTTTTAACACACTGAAAGCGTGCGGAAAAGCTATTTTTAGCACGACGATCAAGAAAAGCAAACTTGTGGTTATAGAGGTAGCCAGAGGCAGGGAGGGAGTGGGCAAACAGCAAACAGTTGCCACTTGCCACTTGCTGCAGCGAGGCAAACGACATTGGCTGCTCGCCACGCCGCACTGTGGGCTGTGAACTGCATGTTTTATTATAAATATGGCCAATAAATTGCGCTGTTTAAGTGTCGCCAGTGCCCTGCGGCAATAGCCGGGAGCAAAAAAAAGAAAAAGAAAACGAATGGGAAAGTGTGAATATAGATTTTCAATAATAATAGAAAACTAGTCAGAGGAAGTGAGCAGCACAGACTGCATAATGCTCGCTTGGGAGTAGGAATCTATACTAAATCGATAGTTTTTATTTGTCTGGTTAGAGTGTGGCCTGTACCAAGTCTAACCATAGATCTTGATGTCCACTATAAGCTTGGCGAAGGCAGCTCTAAGACTTGTGAAGAGTGAAGCTTTGCCGAACTATTACTATGCCCCACAGATGATGAGCTTTCGATAATTATGTGCCCTTGAGATTGAGACCCATTGATAGTTATATTCCCTAGAGCTTGATATCTATCGATAAACTCTCCTCCTCTGGGTAGTTTACGCTCTACTCTTTACAGCATGATAGATTAAGCTGCTGAAGAGCTCAAGAATAACCGTACCTTCCAGCGGATATGGCCAAAAACTCTCATACAGAAACGAGCAAACTCTGTCCAAGCTTCTCTTCCTCTCTCTCTCTCTCTCTCTCTCTCTCTCTCTCTCTCTCTTACCTCATCTCTTCCCTCATCAAACCTAGCACCCAAAAACCAATATACTCTCTTCACGCTAAAAATAAACGCATTGAACATTGAACATATAGAAAAGTGTAAAAACAGAATAAAAATATAAAAATTTTTGCATTTTTGTAATTTAACTGGACAAAAACGATTTGGCTGGCCAAATGAATATTTTTTTAGAGCCTGAGTGAGTGTGTATGCGTGTGTAAGTGTTAGCAAAAGCAAACAGTTAAAATTGGAAACAGACGCAAACACACACAAAGAGAGACAGGCAGACAGCCAGACAGAGGCAGAGACAGAGACAGAGAGAGAGAGGCATAGAGAGGCTGTTAAAGCTGTGCAAACAGCGCCGCAAACACGTTGCACAAATATTCAAATGCGGGGGCCGAAACGAGCATCGAAACGCTGCGAAGCACTGGACAATTGGACATGGCAATATAACTGCACATGCCACATGCCACATGCCGCCACATGCTGCAACAAAATACCAAAAACGCAGCTAAAGAAATGAACAGCAAAAAAGCAAGTGACAAATGCAGCCAACAACAAGAACGAACAACAACAACAACAAGAAAAACCACAAAAGTTTGCGCCATAAAATTTAAAGCTCGACGCTGATCGCAGAGGCGTTTCTCTCTCTCTCTCTCTCTTTCTCTCTCCCTGTGTGTGTTGGGGGCTTAGATGCGCGCATTGGCATGTTGAATGCAACGATAAAACGCTAAACGCATATTAAAACAGCAACAAACAAACAAACAAACACAGACAGACAGCAGCTGGAGCGGGGTGTTGATTTGTTAGCCATGCGGCGTGGCAAAAACAAACTGCCAAGCGAACACACTCAGACCGCACCACCAACCACCCGCCCAAGCCCCATGGGCGCGCACGTAATGCTCTAAAAAAGTGTAAAAAATCAAAAGAAATTCCAAGATTGAAACTGAAACAAACATTAAAAGCGCCAAAAACAAAAAAATAAAAGTTTTTTGTGTGAATGCGATTTACGACGATATATATGTATATCTATGTATATATATATATATGTGTGTGTGTGTGTGTGCATATTAAATCAATGCACAAATCTATGCGGGAGGGGGGCGTGGCGCCGACTGCATCAAATATGCAAGCAATTTAAGTGAAGTTCGAGCAAAAACTTTGCTAACAACAACAAATGCCAAGAGGCAAAATCATTTATTTAACTCATTCGAAGCAAAGCATTCGAGCAAGCAGCTCACGTATGCTAAACAGTCAAAAGACCTTAAGCTACAAAGTCGGTTAGGGCTTTGTATTATTTTAATTTTGTATTTAAATTATGTTTGAATTTTCTTTGAGGGTGTTGGACAAATATTAATGGAAATTGTATTAGCAGCTGTGAAAATAAAATTTGATTCTCTCAGCATGCGAGTTAGTAAAAGTTTTAATTGCTAATATAATATAATTAAATATATATTCGTTTATAATATATTATATACTTTGAGATATAGAATTTATAACAGCAACTGGTTATATATGCAAAGACTATAAAATATAAAAATGATTAAATAAAGGAAGTGAATTCTGCTTAACTTTGCATTTATGCTAGGAGACGGGAGAAGCTAGAGAGAGAATTTGAATAATAATTTTCGACAGATTGCTTCTATAAGAACTACATGATATCATAGGACTATATGGCTAAGATTTTGTGTATCTAAAGGAAGTATAATAATCTGTACCTATATAATATAATAAACCAGTTCACAGCAGAGTTTGATATGGAATTGTTACCTGGAATGAGAAGAACAAAAGTAAAGTTTCATTAGTAAAGTCAAAATAGATATAGAGAGAGATGGAGATGAAAAAAACTAGAGAAGACTGAGGGACAGAGACAAAATCATATTGCCTTGTACTTGAATAACTAAATATACTTTTCCAATTCCTATATGTTCTATATCTTATAACTTTGCAATACTTTCTGCATTTTACATATGAATTGTACCTACTGCACTTGTTGTACCTACTTTCTGTACCTACTATAACTGCATTATTTTCTGTACATTCAGGAGTTACTGCATTTAAGATACCAATCCTTGCTCTCTCTACTATTTGTACCTCCATTTACTCACTTTCCGCACCCTCTACACAGTCTTACTCTGTCTGTACCTTCTCTACATTACATTTACATTACACAACACTACAATCGCTGCCCCCACAAGCGCATAGCTTATTCCACTCCAACTGACACTTGGCACATTTCCGCAAACGCCTTTCAATATATCCCCATCGAACTCCGACAAATCTATATACAATAAATACCTGTCTTGCTGCACAGGGGCAATTTCTTAAATAATTTGCCACTCGAAGCAATTTGGATCGCTGTACCTTATGGTTAGGCTCAATCATAATTGTATTATTGTTGCACTATTAACAAGGCCCCCGAAAAATCGAATTGTAATAAGCAATTTAAGCCAAGAGACGATGGAAAAAAATTGGTGTTTCACACTTAATTGCTAACACAAAATATATAAAAATTACCCAAGAGTGATAAATTAATGAATCTGAACTGCAACCGTTGAAGCTTAGGTTGTTTTTTTTTTTTTTTTTTTTTTTTGTTTGCCAGCAGCAGATTGAGACCGCAAACCGTTTCGAACCGCGTTAAATTGCCCAACAGCCCAAAAAAACGGGTTTCCGGCACATATATCGTATATTCGTAGACTTATTTGATTTGATTTCGTTGTGTGTATTATTTCTGCGGCTTTAAAGATAGAGCGAAACATTATCAACGAAACGAAACACACACAGCCAGGCACACGAATATATGTATATATATTTATTTATATATGCAGAGCAAACATGTTTGGCGTCATTTTTTAAAAACTCAAATATTTAAGGCATGTGGCGTTTAGCCTGCAGTTTTAATTTTCAACATACCCCAGGGGATGTTGGAAGTAGGGTATATTGATTATGCTTAAAGGCGTTGTTTAACTTCTGACGAAGAGACAAATGCCGGAGAGCCATCTGTCTTTCCGCCTGACGAAGGTTAACAAAATCTATCTAATCATACTGCGTACTTCTTTAGATTAAGATTGTCCCAATATCATTATGTTATCAACTCCACAGCACCTCAAGCCAGCACCTAGGGCATCCCCCAGTCAGTTACTCCCATTTAGACCTCTCTCAATTGTTTACATTTATCTTTCATATATATCTCTATAAATTTTCAATATATACATATATATATATATATATATATATATATATATATATATATATATATATATATATATATATATATATATATATTTATATATATATATATATATATATATTGTGTTGTCTCTTGTTTTTTTTTTTTTTTTTGTTGATTTAATTTCAGTGTTGCGGTAGGTCGCGGCGAGTGTTGAAAATTGAACTGAATCGCGATTTGGTATGCAAATTTTTTGTGTGATTTTATTAAGATATATGCAAATATGCTAAGTACTGTGCGCCGGCGAGAGCCGAGCGCAGTGGCAGCTACTTAAATCGATTTAATTCAATTATGATGCATGCGTATGCAAAACGTTAGCTCTTTAAATTCCAATTTTGTACAGTTATATAACTCGTTTTTTACCGTATATGAAAAAGTCGGAATAAAACAGCCGTTGAAGCTGTTAAAGCCTGTAAATTCCTTCGATATGGAAAACAAAAAGTTACTTAAATCGACTTAATTCAATTGTGATACATAGGTAAGCAATATGAATGGTTTTGGGCTGTACAGTAAGCTCTTAAAATCAATACGTGTTACTGTTTTTTACAGTTATGCAACACTGCTTAAAGTGCATTGAAGCTTGCGAGGGTTGAGTTCTGTTTATAAATTATAGCAGCATTGCTAATACAATTTATACAACACTATTTTTAATACTTAAGACTAACAATATTTTTTACAACACTATTTTTAATACTTAAGACTAATAAAGTTCCGTTAACAATACTATTTGTAATAATTTAAAAAAAAACGGAAAGTTCCATATATACATAACTCTGCTTTCAACACTAATACCTCCTTTACAACACAGTTCTTAGCACTTGGTCTAAGGAAAGTTTCCTTTGCAGCACTTAAGAACTTAATGCCTCTTCCTCTTTTTCTTAATCTCTAATAGCTTCTGTACTACACTCAGGCAAGCTATGCTTTCAATTTTATGAAGTGATTCAAGTCAGTGCTAAAAAACTCGTTGAAAAATCAATAAATGCATCAATTTTTATGTTTTATATATTATATATTTTCCAGCATTTTACAACACTTGCTTGAATATATAAAAAAATATTTAGCAGTGCATAAATCTGTACTCAAGCCGTAAAGAAATTTTAGTAATAAGAAACTTTAGCTTTGCAAACTTTATATATTTTTTACAACACTGATTTTTTAACACTACTTGGCAGTTGCCGCTTGTTAAGTATATTAAGGCAGCAAAGTCTTGCAGCGCTGTCAATTCACTGCTAACAGCGCAGCTCACAGCTTATAGGCCAATGCTGTAAACCTTGCATTTTTGCATATTTTACAACACTGCAAGCGCATTTAATTAAACTGAAACTCTCTTCCCTCCTCTCTCTCTCTCTTTGTTAATTTTCAAGCCTTTGAAAAATCCTGTTTATCAATTGGCGCTGCGCGCCTTAAGTATGTTAATTGCTTTAAATGCAATTTAATTCACTTCAAGCTTTAATCACGCTCCACTTTTATATGGCGCACGCTTTAACTAAGTGCCGATAAAGCTTTTATAGCTCAGCTATTTATTCTATATATATATACACCTCTTTAATCTTAGCTTTATACGCACGACAGCTACAGTTCCATGCTTAAGCTTTGGCTACATCTATCTGCTCCCCTATCCATATCTGTCTAATCCCCCAGCCCAAGTAACATTTTTAAGACTTCATTTCTTAAGTACTTCGCACAGCTACTAGGGCTTCTCGCTGTGGCTTCTCAGCTGTCACTTAACCCACTCTCGTTCAGGTTCTTTATTCACTCCATTCCAATTAGGCAAAGTTTTTGCTGCTTTAATCAAAGATCAGCGTATGTTAAAGATGACAGCTCAGCGCCAAGCCTTTTTGATCCCCAGCAAATTGCATAATGCCATTTGTAAATTGGCAACGCATAAATGTCACAAACGCTACAAATTGCCATACCAAATGAGCATCAATAAAAGCACTTTATGTCGCAAGTCACTTCTCTCTCTCTCTCTCTCTCTCTCTCTCTCTCTCTCTCCACACACACAGCTGCAGGTAAGTAGCTGCCCAGCAGCGCAAACAAACATGGTAACATGTCTATTCCCTGCAAAAGCGACAAACATTGTTGTTGCTGGCTCGCCCAACGCACGCTGTGCCCCAGGCAAATGAAAAACAAAACCCCAACAGGCCTGCCTGAATGAGAAAGAGAGAAAAAAAAACACAGGCTAAAAGTCTAATGAATCGAAATTCAATCAACGATCAATGAATCGAATCGTTAGTAGGTGAAGTGCTGTAGGCAGGCAAAGGACGCTGGGCAAACTCGCCAACAACGACGACGACGACGGCGGCATTTAAACATTTCCGTTGCCATTGTCCCATTGCCATGCCCAAGCCCGTCGTATCCCTAGCCCATGCCCATTGCCCATCGCCCATTCCCAGAGCTACCTGTGCAACAGCTGCGCGGCTTTTGGCTGACTGGCATCCTGCGTTGTCGCCTGCGGAAGCTGCGCTTAGTGCCACAACGGATGTCACTGTGTGTGTGTGTGTGTGTGTGTGTGTGTGTGTGTCCCCACGCCCCCTACACCCAACTCGCCTAGCCATGCCCGTGGCACAGTCACTTAATTCAGTTTTGTAGTTTTGCAGTTTTGGTTCTCATGCGTTCTTTTTACGCATAAATGTCGCTGGAATATTTTTATTGCTGTTTGGCTCACAAACTCATAATCATCATCATCATCGTCATCATCGTCATCATCGTCATCATTGCCATTATCATCCACAACACGAACTAATGCGAATTTGCATTTGAAATTGCCACAATGAGCGCAAATGCAAATGCATTTATAGAGATAGAGTTATATAGAGATAGCAGCTAGGAAAAGTGCATTTGGCTTTTAATTTGTTTGCAGCCAGCCACGTCTGATTGGCTCGAGCCGGGCGCATTAAGTGAACTGATTATGAGCCGGGCACAGGATCTGCAAAACTGGTAGCCATCTACATAAGTAATTAATTGCATTTCTCAGCTGAGCTGCTGCAGCATACACATACACATTCATATCCACATCCTCATCCTCAGTCTCAGCTCCGTATCATCATGAGCATCATCATTTGTCGATTGCCAACTTCCTGCATTGAGCCAGCCACACAAATTGCAAATGAGTGAGCTAAAACCCAAGCAGCAGCAGCAGCAGCAGCCGAAGCTTGCCTGGTTGGCTGGCTGACTGACTAGTTGACTGGCTAGACGAGTAGCTGCTTAGCTGGTGAGCTGTTTAGCTGGCCAGAACTGCGTCTGCCTGGGCAAATTATGAAAACCCAACAGCCAGCAGCCAGCGGCAACCTGCCTCTGGGGAGCGCTTTGACAAACAATGTAGCTGACAAATGACGAATGCAATTTGTTTGCCAACCAAATAAACAACAGCAAACAAAATAATATTGCTGAGTAGATTTCAACTTCAGCTGCATTTGAGTAGGGGCAAAAAAGAATATTTGCAAATTAAGTCGCTGGGGAAATGGCATTAAAAAAAACCAGAAAATATGTAAAGCGACTGCATGATACTCGCTTAGAGCTGAAAATCATTTATTAGTTGAATATGAAAAGAGCTCCTATATTATTTATAGGTTTATCTATAGAGGCACTCAATCTAGATCTAATGATAAAATAGAAGAAAATATAATTGTATCCTAATTTCTAGATGAACTTATACATATCTATCTTTGTATCTGTATCTTTATCTACATCTTGCATAGTTTTATAGCTGAAGTTGGCCATAGAGTTACGATAGACCCTGTCTATACTTTATTCCACCTCTCGCAGTGGCCTTCTCTTAGGTCTCTTCGCTGAAGTCTCTCTAAGCTTCTATTGACACTTTTCTCTTTCAAATTGTATAGATTCAGCAGCAAAGCTTCTCAAGCTATAACAGACTTACAGCCTATAGCATATATGCTCCTTTTATTTATATACATATTGATCTAAAGCCTATCTACGCGTTTAACCACCGTCAACGAGCATTTAAACCACTCACAAAATCTAAGCGTGATTCTGCTTTAAACAAACAAAATTTCATCAGCGAGCTAGTATTTTATTAGGGTTCGCTTATTGCCCAACTCAAAGTAAAGGACAGGTAAAGGTATAAGGTATATAATATATATTTATATTTACAGCATAGCTGGCATGCCTCAAGTACTCAAGCTGCATCAATAAATTTTTTATTAAAACTTACACGTCAGCCGGAACTAGTATGCTGCGAGGTGCGCTCAAGCTCTTGCTGGCACTGCATAAAGTATTCGAATATCAGAGTTTTTCAACTAATTTTAGGCAGTCTGTGAGAGAGAGAACTGCTCTACTCCTGCTCTAGTCGTGTTGAGTAGAGATTTGGTCGTGATACGATCGTGTTAGCTGGTATTTAGTGATAGAAGATGAAGACATGCCTCTGGTGAGTTGTAATGAATCGTGTCTTATTGCTATGAAGCTGTCTTCTCATCTTGTTCTCGTGCTAAATCGTTTTATGTCGCGATTAGTCGTGCTGAGGTGATCTAAAATGGCTTATAGTGACTTGAAGTCACAGTGAGACTAGCTACAATCATATTTTAAAGTCTGATAGTCTCTCTCTCGAGTAGTCTCACAGATGTCTCCTATGCAAATTCCCTTTACTTCCTCAAGCGACCCGCCTGCTCTCATCTATTTCAGCTTAGTTCAAACACAATTTCTATTTCTTGTCCTAGTCCTTCACCTGTTCGTGACACGCCAAACGCTGCCAACTTCACTGGCTAAGCAACTGACACTGTGCTACATAGTTCGTCTAACTCTCTCTCACACACATACACACACACACACACGCACTGTTGCTAAGCAATTTGGTAACCCTTTGCCTGTCCGTTCAATTGAACACACATTACACATACGACACGTGGCTCCAAAGGTAAGAATGCAGAATCCTTTTTGGGGCCAATGTGTGCGCTGTCAGCAAAGTACAACATTTTTCAGGCAGCTGTTGCCCGTTGGAGAAAGACAAAGAAAGAGAGAGAGGCTGGCAAACGAAGGTAGCCTAAGCTGATTTGGCAGCTAGCAAAAATGGACAGCTGCTGCAGGTTTTCATGCGGATGCTGCTGGATCTTCTTCCTCAACAATTTCAGCTTTGTTTTTCTGGCTACAAACCCCAACCTGCCCCTGCCCTGCTCAAGCGTGTTTCCACTAGAGCGATGCCATTAACAGCTTGCACTTGAACTTGAGGCGCCATAAAAATGTTGCCGCATACATATTTAATGTTGACAGTTGGCTGACTGTGCGTGTGTTTGTGTGTGTGTGTGAGCACACACTCATGACCTTAAACTTCAACTTGTTTTATGGCCAACCACGGCACGGCGTGCCGACTCGCAAAAACGCAGCTGCTGATGAAGACACGCGAAAAAAAGCAACAAAAACAAAAATATACGAGTGAAGCCAGGCAACAGCAAACAACTGTCGGCAGGCCCAAAGGCAGGTGGCTATAGTCAATATACACTGAGCGAAAATTGGCTAACAGTTGTTGCAGCTTATGGAAAATGGCAGAAGAAATGTTCAATATTTGCATTCAATAAGCAGAGATAAAAAAAACGAGGGGGGCAATGGAAGGAAAATGCTGCTGGCTACATGCACTGAGAGAAAATGGCTAGCAGTTGCTGTAGTTTATAAAATATATAAAAAAAAAAAATAATAGGAAATGCAGAGAACGTCGACTGCAGTTCAAATAAAAAATTGAAAAAAACTATACACTGAAAAAAATATAGTTAATATATTACAATACGAAAATAATATCCGAAAATATTTTTAAAATTCTTTGAATTACTTTTAGCTATTCTTTTACGATTTTCAACTCAAAACAGCTAACTTAATTCAATGTACACTGAGAGAAAATTGTTGCAGAAATTGAGAAAAAAAAATGAAAAAAGGCACAAAACTTCGAAGAATTTCAACTGCAGCTCAAACAAAATTTAAAAAAAAACTACACTGGGAGAAAGAATTATATATTAAATATACATAAATTATAAAAAATTATATATTATATTATATTAAATATATATATTATATATTAAAATCGATCAAAAAAAACTTTTTTAATATCTAAAAATTAACTTTAATCACATTTTTATGTTCTTCACAATTTGAACTTCAATTTTCTCTCAGTGCAGCTCGAGACAGACACGTTGATCGGACGCGCAAACGACATGAGCAATTAAAAATTTGTTAAATTAATTTTGCAAAATTTCTTTTCTTATTTTTTCGCAGTTGTCGGAAAGCCAAAGAGCCAGAACCGAGAACCGAGAATCAAGAACCGAGAACTGAGTAGCATAACGAGGCCCACAGTCGTTGCCACAGCCACAAAACCCAAACGCTCGCTCGACCCGTCCCGTATTTTATGTAATTCATTAAGAACGCTTGCCGGCTTTAGTTCAGCAAACGTTGGCCCTGCCACATGCCCCGCCGCTCCCAGCCCCACCAGCCCCATCCATCCCCACATCCATCCTCGCTCGTCCCTTTTCGCCAGCTCTTACGCTTTTATTGCTACACTTGACATTTTGTCAGCAGTTGCGTATTTTAATTTAATTCATTTTTATTAAATGCGGGACGACGGACGACTGGCCACGCCTTCGGAGAGCGCTCGGGCGGCATCATCTAACACAGTTGACATTTATTTCGTGAATTGCGCATACGCCGTGTATGGCAGCAGGCAAGTTTTGTGAGAACTTTGATCCAAGCTCGACGACGCCTCAGCCAGCCTTATGTCTGTCGCCGTCTGTCAGCTCAGCTCCGACAAAGACACAGATACAGCATCATTCATGTGTGTTTATCTTCATTTGGACTGCGGCCAGTAGAAGTTTTGCTCTCTGTCTCTGCCTCTCCCTCTCGCCTGCTCTCTGTCTGCCTCCTCGCTCCTTCTCTCACGCTCTATGTAAAGTTTAGACGTCATTTTACGCTCGAAGCCTGAAGATTGGATTTTCGACTTACAAAATGGCACGGCACATTGGCAATTCAATTAAAAAACAATCCTGCAAAGCAGCTAAGAAACTTGAAACCGTGTCGAACCGTAGCAAAACCAAAGTCTTGCTCCACGTATGTGTGTGTGTGTGAGTGTGTGTGTGCGTGTGTAATTAAATTAAAACTTTTCAACTACTAAATAGAAAACAGCTGGCGAAATGTTAATGACTTTTTCTGCTACAGGAAATTAGAGCTGGACGGCGAACGGCAGGGGCAGGCAGTCCAAAAGGTTTCTCTGGCCAGCCAGCCCCAACTACAATTTAATCAAAAATTTTGCTTGAGGAGCTGCTGACGAACCTTTTTGTACAGCCAAAACCTGGGCACGACCACGACCAAGCACTGCCAGGCAAATCAATTGACCAAAGGGCCACGACATTTTTGCCTCTTTTTTTCATATCGTAAAACAATCTGCAGCTGCATTCGTTGACAGTTGTGCAAATCAGTTGCGGCCAATTTCTAGCCGCCGGCCATAAAGGCAAAGGCAAAGGCACAGCCAAGACGTGATCGCATTCCAAGAAGCAGCCAAAATCGAACAAAAAACACAATATATATATATAGGGAGAGAGAGCTGAAACAATATGCTTTGAGTTTGGAGCGGCATCGATCACGATCGCTGACTGACGACTGACGCTTGCCTGGGGGCGACTGACTGACTGACTGAACCACTCTCCCCACCTCCACATCCAGTTCCACAGAGCTCTGCAATTGTCTATCATAAATACATAATGGCAAATCGATAGCAACAAAGCAATCTTTTGTCTAGTCAGATGTCATAGGTTGGCCCACAAATGCCCAGCTAAGGTCGCTCTTCAAGTGTCGACTGCCAACGCTTGCATAAGCCAACTTGAACTTCGGGCCAGCAAAAACTGTGCTAAAGTGAGACAATTGCACAATTAAAACTCAGCAAACTAACAGACAAACAACAAATAACAAACAACTAACAAGCAAACAAACAGTTAAAATTTAATTCGACTTATGACAATAATTTTTTTCGGCTGCTGCTGCGCTGCAACAATGCGAATTGCAGCCAAAAGTTGAGTCACTTTTAAACCGATTATCAGCCACACAAACAGAAAAAAAGCTAAGCAAGAACGTTGCAATGGAGTGTAATAGACTGTGGAATACGCGCTCGAAACTAGAAAAAATATATAAGTAATGAATGTAGTAAATAAATCAAAAGTTTTTGTTGTTTTGAAATAACTTCCAGAATGAAAGTTTGATGAGCTTAGCAGCTCTAAGACTGGGAAGGTGTGCCACGCACACAGATGCCTCTTAAGTATTAGAGTTGATCTTCTATATAGATATAGTATATGCCTCTCTTGCACATTCTCTAATAAGCCGAAAGGCTTTGCCTTCACACAACTCTACTGCCTGCCTGCCAAGCCAATATACCCGCTTTCCACTCTCTGGGCGCGCATTAAAATGCTTTTAAAATGCAGCCGGCAAACAATTAAACAATTGAAATTTATGATAAGCAAAGTTTTCCAGCTGCGCGCACATATGCCAAAGCCCAAAAGCTGCGCACCGAATTAGGCGCAGCACCAACAGCAGCAGCAACAACAGCAACAACAACAACAACAACGCCAATCATACAATTAGGCAAAGGTAAAGGTAAAAATACCAACAACAACAAAAAATGTCCGCATAACATGTCAAATGTCATTTGTTGAACAATCACGATCTGACGACAATGTTAGATAAGTTGTACAGTTACAGACAGAGCCAGAGAGAGAGAGAGAGAGAGAGAGAAAGAGAGTGAGAGAGTGTGAGAGAGCAAGCAATCTGAAATCAGTTAACTGGCTGCCAGCTGGCGTCGTCTGTCGCATTTAAGTCCAATTCAATCAGCCGCGCAGCGAAAATCAATTAAATCTACAATATATATATATATATATATATATATATATATATCATATCGCAACACAGTTAATCAGTGCGTGTGTGTGTGCCACGACTTAAGCTGAAAGAGAGAGGGAGACAGGGTAAAGGGCCTACATTGAGGGCAGCTTTGTAGCTGTGCCGTTTCATGATAAACTTGTGTAATATGGCGGACAAGCTATAACTTTATAGCTGCCTATAGGAGCAATGCTCTATCTAGTTCTCATTTCTGTTAACTCATTTAACTAAGCCACAGTTAATATTTACAGTCCTAAGACTTAATTCGCATGGAAATTTTTAAGTTCTTTGACTAAGAATTCAAAAAGCAATCAATTTAATATGACAATCAAATATTTTTAGCTATAAAATATGATTTAAGAAATTTGAGATGTTTAAGTTTCAGTTTAGGCTACGAGGTGTGTATGAAGTGTTCTTTGATATATTTATTCAAAATATGTACATATTGTATACTCTTGCAGGTAATATTCATCAGGGATATCTACTCAATAGTAGCCTAGATTCTTCCTTTCATGAGTCTCATCAGCTTTGGGTATAAGAAATTGTCACAGGGTGTCAGCTCTGAGCTCTATCACAGGATGTCTATGTTTCTTTTGCCACAAAATTTGAATCAGTTTCCCAACTTCATATTTTGTAATAGTCCAATATCATAGATAAGCCAAAATTAGCCACTATTCCGACAGACATTTCTCTCACTTTCAACTTCAGTTTCCATCATACTCATCAATCCAACACTTACTTCTTAATCACCCCTCGCATCTGCACATTTCATAACTGCTTTGCCCTCAAAAATTTTCTATGCCAGCAGCTTAAATCATGCTTTAAAAATCCATCAAACCATGAATGCGCATTAACAATGGAGACCTGAGCATAAAACTGATTCCACTCGATTTGATTTTAGACAAATAGTTTAAATTGAAGCTTGAAACAAAGGTATTCCAGCTGCACAGCTCATTTATATGCCTCAAGGGAAACATTAATAAAAGAGATTAAAGGGAAAACTCTCAAAGATATTGCATTTTAGCATAAGAAGCAGCTGAGCAAAGAAAATGTTCCTTGCAGAGTTCATTTGACTCCCAATGACAGCTGCACTTGCCATAAATAAGAAAGTGAAATAGCTCGCAGCGCATCTTAAGCTTTGTTAAATACCAGAGATTTAGCTAGTTATATAACCAGTTAGCTGACCTGATTTACCCTTAAACAACAGCTGTTCGATACATCATGCCGCAGAGGCAATCTGTCATTAGGCAGCATTTCAATCATGCACCTCGATTAGCTTAACTTATGGCATTTGACATACTCAGACCGCACATTCTCTATGTCTCTCCCTCTCTGTCTCTCTGTCTCTTTGAGCGCTGAGGTGTTGACTGCCTGCTCAACAATGCAGGCGCAAATCGATATGCAAAGCATGATCTGAACTGCAATTGCCTTCAAATACCTGCCTTTACACACACACACACTCAGCTACACACACAGCGACGCTCACACTCGCACACCACAATCCATGCCTCGCTGGCGACTGCATTGCCATTTTCACCCCATCAACAATTGCTGACAAATCATTTGCCATTTGGCTGCGCTCGATTTTTCCGCTGCGGTCGCCTTTTGGCATGTGCCAAAAATTTTGAGCGCAATATGTCTGCAGCTCTCGCGCAGTCTATCTGACTGTCTATCAAGTCTCTCGTCTGGCTGTGTCTGTCTCTGCTGTCTATCTATTGGCTTTTGTGGGCTGGCATCGATTTCGTAACCGCAGCAAAGAATTTACCTGTCACAATTGTGTATCAAGGTATTTTTGTCACTTTCAACGAATTGCCAATGCAATTGCCCATTTTTCACGCCATATCTGCAGCAGCGACCCAACCAACTCGCACCACCCTCTTCTGCATGTGTGCGTTGCTGCTGTCGCTGCTGCCACGGCTGCTGTAGGCGCGTGGCCCAAATTTCAGTCTGTGTCCGGTGTCTGAGCAATAAATAAAAAACAAAATCAAACCGGTGCCAGCAAAAAGCATAATCAAAGCCATGAAAAAAACCCAAGAAAACGAAGCTCAAATACGCTTCCCCTTATAATATAGTGTGAGATAAACAGAGATATGATAACATATAAATAATATATTGATCTATAAGCTAAAATATCTTTCTATATATCTATGATATAATATATAAGCTATATGTTATCATATCTCTCTTTCTATCTCAAGGAACAGTCCACGCAGATATCGTGGAGCATAGATAGTGTTGGAATTCACTTGGCTAATAGACCTAACACAGAACAGTGGCAATATCTTCAGTTCTGAATGATAAAAAATCAAGCTCTTCTCACGACCTCAGACTTCATCCTTGTCTTAACTTATAAACCAACAATTTCATAGCATTCGCTTCATATCTCTAAGGACAAAACTGAGCGTAACTATAGTAATGTCCAGATTTGATGACAGCATCTACATTTCTAAATTTCAATAAGTTAAGTTGAGTTTCCATTATTATCTATATCTGTATAATTATTAGGTCTACCTACCCTATTCTTTTACCATTATTTCTAGGCCTTATAGCAATAGCAGCAATTCTATATCATTTATGAATATCAATATCAATATCAATAGCTTTACAGCCCAGATTCCTCTCCCTCACTCTCTGCATAGCCAACTCCATGACAATTTGCAGTTAACCCGCCGGCGCATTAAAGTTCATATGCGTTAAGCCTTTTTCTGACTGCAACGTCAGCAGCTAATTAAATTATTTACTTTAGTTTTTGTAATGCATTTTCACAGCAGGTTGAGCGCCGAATGTTGTCCACGTTGTAGTGCTCGTTCTGTGCGCTGTGCATATGGAAAATATGTTGTCTTTCAACGTGGGCAGGCGCTTGACCATGCAACATTCCATTTTTTTTTCTTGTTGCTTTGCCGAAAATTGTGCATACGCCGTGTGGGCGTGAACGAGCAAGCAATCAACTTGCGATGAGCAGCTAAATAAAACAATTGCCAAAGAGCAACTCGAACAAACAAACAAAGCAACAAAAACCGAATGGCAAAAAGCCTTTAAGCAATTATAATATTTGCATAGCCAGAAAATGCAATTTTACCATTTTATGCATTTTCCGGGCCACGTTTTAAACAAATTGCAAATATTACGAAATAATTTCAATAGATTTTTCGCCTTTCTGCTGCCGTTTGCAAATGTTTTTTTTTTTTATTTTCATGCCATTGGCTTAAGAAATTAAATTGAGTTGTTTTTTTTTTATTTTATTTGAATTTCATGGCAAAAGGCTTTCGACCTAGGCGAAGCTGCTGTAGTAAAAATTATGTAAAATTGTTGTATTTGTTGCGAGCTTCGCATCGAGTAATAACAAAAGCCGAAACGAACGATTCAAAGACAATTTTTTGCGTATGATTTGAGTTTGCTTACGGAAAAACGTGCAGGAGTAATTTTTTTGTTGAAGTGTATCTTTTGGGTTGCTTCAGAAGTTCGTGGAAGTTGGGCAAAAGGTGAAAAATTTTTAAATTATTGTTTAATAAATTCATAATTAATTTTTAATCAATTATATAAAGTAAATAATTCTATCTAAAGTGTGCCATTTAGTATAAAATGTAATAAAATATAATCAATTTTATACTTAATCAAAAATTATTTAACTAATTTCATATAATTAATGAATTTTTTTTTTATTATTATTAAATTTAATATTTAAATGACAAAATTGAATATAATAAAAACAAAAAATAGTTTTATGTAATTAAATAAATTAATTTATTAATTATTTATTTATCTTTAATTATTATTAATTATTAAACTTAAGTGTCGAAATATAATATTAATAGTAATATTTATAAATATTTAAATTTATTTATTAGTATATTTCATTCTTAATTATTAAGTATTAAATGTCTGTCTCTCTCTCTCCCTCTCTCACTCTCTTTCTCTCAACACTCCTCTCTCTCTCTCTCTTTAAATACCCTAAGATCTTATCAAAAATCTTAGTCAACTCAATTAAAAACTCACTTCATTAACTAAATACATATTTACATAAATATAATATTATTTTTATTCAGATTACATACTCTATTCAAGAAAGAGCATACACTTGCCACTCTTATCTTCATCTTTCTCCCTTTTTCCCCCATTAATTTCTCTGCCCATGATTATTGTCATCAATTTCTAGTTTGTTGCTGTCTTTGTCTCCTGCTATATATATCGATATGATTATGTAATTATGAAAATGATGTCTGTTGATCTCTGGAGCAAGAGCTTTCAATTTGTTAGAATACCAATGTCTCTCCAACCACCCCCTCGACACTCGCCAGCTTGTCTCAGACATACAGCTAGTAATTGAGCTGCTGCTGCTGCTGCTGCTGAAATCTTGATAAAGCAGCCAACCATAATTGAATATAATTTGTACAGAAGTTGCCAACGAGTTCTATGCTGACCTCAATTCGTGATTTGGTATTTTTCTTAACCAATTTTCCAAAGTCGGGAATATGTAGCAAAATACCTATATATTGTATTATATATATATACATATGTATATATCTAGTATGTATATTCATTAACATGAGGTCAGGCAAATATGATGAGACTCGTCTGCAGCAAAGACACTGGCAACATGTTATTTAAGCGTAAATCATTGCCAGGCTGTGAGCTCTCAGCTCTGAGTTCTCAGACGCTCGAATTGGAATTTCGATTTTTCACAAGTTCACATGTTGCATGCGCCCCCAAGCTGCAAGTGCGTTGCGCCCTCCCCCAAGCCATGGCCGCGAGTCGTGTCTGCAGCTCGACTTGAATGCTGTATGCTGTGTGTTGTAGTTGAAGTCCAAGTTGCGCTCAGCAGAGCGCAACGCCAACGCCAACGCCGCCGACGACGCCAACGCCGACGACTTTGTGGCATTTCCATTTTCATTTTCACACGCGGTCATTAGAGTTGAACCCCACTTAAGAAGAGAGTGAGACTTGGACTTGGACTTGGACTTGGCCAACTCCTTTAACCATTTTTCACACACACACACACACACACATAGACATAGACAGAGAGGTAGACAAGCGCAGCAATCGCAGCAGAAATAAATTAAATTTAACTTGCATTTTTGCCAGGCCATGGGCCATGGGCAAGTCCAACATTGTTGTTGTTGCTTGGTTGCTGCAGCCTGCTGGCTGCTTTCTGCTTGCCCTGTTGCTATTTTTCCACAAGTTGGCACTTGAAATTGCAAGGGCCCAGCGCAGCGCTCTAAGTACTTGCTGCGCGCTGCATGTATCTCTAGCAGATACTTACTTAATACTTTTGTATCTGTAGCTGTAAGGGTGTTGCAGCGCTCGTTCTGCCATATGCAAATTAAAATTAAAAGCCTTTTTGTACTGCTTAAGTTTAACTTTAGCAGCAGCAGCCAGAGCACAGTCTTTGCTCTTGGACTTGGACTTGAAGTTGCTGTTGGTGTCGGACTGCGGCTGCGGCTGCGACTTGACTTGGCTATGACTTTACAATTTGTTTGGCTTTTTTTTTGTATTTTTGCGGCCGCCGATAGGCTCTGAAGTGTGAAACATGCCTTCAACTATACACACACACACACACACAGGCACACTCGCTGCCACAACTCAGCACAAAAATGACTTCGTCTTCGTTTTCTTGACTGTCATTCTACTTGGCTCTGTCCGTCTCTATCTCTCTCGCTCTCTCTCTCCCTCTCCCCCCTCTCTCGCTCTCTCTCTCGCTCTCTCTCGCTGTCAGCTTGAACTTCTTTAAGCGGAAGTTCAAGGCGTTCACTCAATTGTATCGTGTAATGAAATGTTTTATAAGTCAGACAACATACACTAACACACACACACATCAACACACACTCACACACACACACACACATACTCCAACTGGCTAACAAAGACGCGCGCTCGACTTGAGTTCGCATTAATAATTGCTCGTTTATTTTAACAGTTGCGTTTGGGTCATTGGCTTCATTGGCCCCGCCGGCTGCTTGTCATATCAGAACCTTAGCCCCCTCTCACTCTCTCTCTCTCTCTCTTTCTCTCTCTCATTACTCATTAGCATTGTTGTGGCTTATGTAATATTTATGCTAATATTTACACACATCTCGGCTGCACAAGTTCGAACTTCTTTTCACATCATTTGTCATCTGTTCGGCTTCTGATGGCAATAATGAAAGCAAGGCAAAAGCAAAGCAGCTCAGCCACTTGATACGGCCCTAAGCTTCAAGGTTGTAGACCTCGCAAGCAGCCCGCAAATGTATCCCAAACTCCGAAATTGACGTAACTTATTCGCGTTTATATCACTCTCGAACACTCTGTAAGTCCGTGCCACAGATACCATCATCAGCCCAAAACAAAACACAACAAAAAACGAAAAAAAAAAATAAAAACTGGCGCGTCAAAATTAATACGTTTTTAAATGCCAAGCGACGCAGCTTCCTGTTGCGCGACCCAACTCCAAGCTACAAGCTCCAAGCTCCCAGCTCCAAGCCCCTAAGAGCCAAGTACCCAAGTTAACAGAGTCTTACGCACATGCGCGTAATTGTTAAGGCCGGGCCAAAATATCAGCTACGAAACGATAAACCATAAGTTTTTTTTTCGTCTTTTTTTTTTGCTGTGCCAATCAAAGCTGCGCAAGAATAATGCCAACGAGGGCTGCTACAATAGTTGTGAATTTTGCTACATATAAAAGCTGTTTAATGTGAATTTGAAGCACATTAAATGAGCTTTAATCAAGCGAAAGCTTAAGCATTACTCAATAACTGCTACATTTAATGTATATTGATTGAATTTTACTTTTAATAAAACAAAACAAAAGCTTAGTAAAACCTGTTTGCACTTCAGCTATGAGCATTCTTTTGACTTGTATAGAAATTAATATAGAAATTATTGGAATTGTGGCTAAAGCTGATTAGTTAAGCCTGTTACATATAATTTCCAGCTTTAAGCTGTAGGTAACGCGCTTCATGCATTAGGCAAGCTTCAGGAGATAGCAATACTACTTAAAACGATTTTTATTGCCATCAAATGTACTTAAAAATATGAGTTTAAAAAGCTGTAACTGCTTACGCAAGAGTAAAGCTCATTAAACAGCTTCTAAGTGCTTATAAAGCTGTTCCTTTACATTATAAAACCTATCAATAAATTATGAATGCTTATCCAACTCGAACTTTTCATTAATTGCATTAGCTTTAATCTAACTCTCACTACTCTAAGCAAGTCCACTTCATTCCGCCTCAGAATCACTCATATTCTCATTAGAAATCCCACTTCTTGTAAAGTTCTGAGCGCAACTCTTCCACGGCACCTCTCGGCTCATAAAATAATGATGAACCTGCGCGGCGAGAGCGAAACCGAAATGTAAATTGAATTTTAAAAGGCAATTTAACGTGCACGTTCTTCAGTCATAATTAAAAATTAACTTCAATTTAACACTCGCAGCACACGAAAACTTCAATTTGTAACTTTCTGCTGGCCATAAAGCCTAAACGAAGCGTCTAATTGCATTTTCGGATACACATTTGGATATTCATAAGAATACAAAACTATATAAGAATTGTGCTATAATATAAATATATTTGTAATAGATTTTTAAATTCTTTTACTAAATTTTCAAGTAAAATTTTACTCAATTTTTTTACAGTTTCATTATAATAAACCCATAATAACTCACATGATTTATGGCCTTTTTGGAGAGTTTGGCAATTGGAAAAGTAAACGGATTCCAACGGCATGTAACAAAAGCCGAATGCAAATCTGTTTGTTGATTTATATTCGTTTTAATTGCATTGAAATTAATGCAAAATTAATTAAGAGGCAAAAAAAAGAGATTGAAAATGAAGAGCAAAATTGAAAGATACTCCAATTGATGCCATAATTCAATGTAATGCCACGCCCCCCCCACACGCCCATTAATTCAATTGAACGTCAGTCAATTGGAAAATTCACTGCATGACGCCCAATTGTTAAATAAGCTTTTTTCGTTCAATTAAACGCAAATATCTGTGGCAGCTCAGGCGGATGGCGGATGGCGGATGTGCCGGGCAGCGGGGGCGTGGTGTTAAAAAGGAAAGCATTTGAATTTGAATGGGGAAAAATGCAAGAGTAATGCGCATCCAGGTAGCTACAGATATGAGAAATTGCTCAATTCTGATGGCAGACAAAGCAAAGACTCAAGTTAAGCTGCAGATGAGTCTTTGTGAAGCGCAAAGAGAGGCGTGAGTGAGTGGAAAGCATAATATGAGAAGCAGCTGCACTTTGAGTGGAGTTCTAAAGGGAGTTCTTCTGCACAACTAACACTCTTCTTTTCAGCTGGAGTGAGAGAGAAGAAGAGAGATAAAAAGACACACAAAAATATAGCCTCTAAGTCAATTAATCTCTCACTCTCATTCGCTCCATATCTTGTTCTCTCTCTCTCTCTGTAGAAGAGATTAAGCGACTTAGACGCTATAATGATTATCATTGTGATTACAAATATCATTGTCATTATCATTACAACTATCATAGTCATTATCATCACCGCTATCATTGTACACAAATGTGCGCTGGTCATCATTACTTGCAAAAGGAGTAACATAAGACAGAGCAAAGCGCTAAAACCTAGCTGCATTCGCTGCCAAAATGCAATGGCCAAAGCAGAGACTACTTTCAACTGCTGCTACTGACATGGCAGAAACTATGGGATGAACAAAGGAAAGTATCATAGAGCAAATGTCCAAAGACAAAGTTGCTGGGCAAAGAGCCTATGACGCTGCCCAAAAGGTATTGCGGCGGAACAAGTTGACAACTGGACAAAGGAACAGTGAGAGCACTGCGAAGGACTGCGTTGATATTGAATGAGGGCTAAGGCTCAGTTTCAAGCTGGAAGACAGCACACGAAAGAGCAGGCGAACAGCAAATAGAGTCGGACTCAACGGTTAGAGAGTTATGCTGAGGCACCTTCAACTACCTCATTATTAACATTGTTATCTTTAATGCTTTTAATATCAATTCTATTATCATTACTTAAATAAGATATCATTGCAAGCTAACCACCTCCATATTAAAGCTCTGCCAACTCCTCTGGCACCCATCTCCATTTAGCAAGCTCAACATATATTTAATTGACAATCAATTTAAATAGAATTATAATTTGCACAACTTAATTTACTGCACTAAATCTATTTTAACTAAAATTTATGTTTATTTCCCTTTGCTGATAGTAAACTCCCATGTAATTACAACAAAATATGCTTAATTAGCCAAATCTCGCTGCAGCAAACAATAAAAAAAGAAACATTTAAGCGCTTGGCTGGGCAACAATGCAACTATCACACAGATATATATACATATATATATATACTACATTCATTATCATTTTTTGCAAATCAAAATGTTATTTTTGTCAAGTTTTTCAATTAACATAAATTAGAAATAAATTTGCATAATTTTGCGAAAATATTTTCGCACGCATTTACTATCGACAGCTTTTTGGCCAAACCAAATTTTTGCATAAAATTGTTGTCAACATTTTGTGATTAATTCGCTGTTCATTTAATAGCCACACACAGAGAGAGAGAGAGAGAGAGAGAGAGAGAGAGAGAGGGAGAGAGAGAGAGAGACACATACGCACAACATTTTCAGTGCGTAGCAAAACAAAACCAAAAAATTAGAAATGCAAAAATTGAGTCGTTTTGCGTTTTGAATTTCAAAAACTCCAAAAATCTAGCGAGTAGAGAGGCTGTTGCTAACTGCAGAATACTCTTTCAGAGGACTAGTAGTAGAGACTGTCCTGAACTTTAAGTCAAAAAATTTTGAATAATTTCATATCCAAAATGTAACACAGATAAATAATATAAGACTTATACAATAACTATAGTTCGATAACGTTTTTTGATCGATTACTTGGAAAAGAGACAAATTATCGATTATATGAAAAAAATCAAAGTTTATCTGCTATATATAAAGAGTCCTACAATACATCTCAAGATTTAGTAGGTACTAAGATCGACTAAGGCTAGATTGACTCAGCTCATCGTCTACCTTCAATATGAGTTTGAAGTCATGCACATAGCCAGGCTCATAGACTTACTTACACACACACACACACACGCTTAATCCCCACACACCCTCACTCCCCACTCTATAATCCACCAACGAACTAATACACTCGCCTGCCAACTTGATGAACGGGCATTGCAGCGAGACGCGCACATTTTATGCAAATTTTTTGAATGCTTGTTAACATTTATTGCCCGCCGGCTGTTTGGTGGGCGTGGGCGTGGCAGGGCAAGCACACCGCGCTTGGGTCTTGGCCCACACACACACACACGTGCAAATATTCATAAACCAGAGAACCGAAAATCTGAACCAGCCACCGCACACGCCCTTACCGCTGCCCCCGGTCCCCGGCCCCCAATCCAACCCAAAAACGCAGCCTAGCAAAAGGTTTTTAATTAAAATGTTGTTGACTACGAAATGGCAGCATTTAAGCAGCTTTCGGGCTATTGTTATGCAGATGCGCACAAAAAGAGAAGGGGGGCGAGGGGTCGGGGCGTGGTCATCAACATAAACATAAACACTAACTACTGATATGCAGATAAAATTTTGATTTGGTTCGCTTGAATGGCTACGGTTGAACGCAAAAGTCAAATGTTTTCGTTTTCCTCCACGTTTAATTGATTTGTTTTAATAATTCGCCGCACGTACCGTTAGTTTAGTACTATTTAGCCAGTGTTGGGTAGCGCACGTTAATATCTGTGTGCGAATCATTGCGAATCAACGATTAGCCGGGAGCACACGCGGCGTATGAGCATTTTGCATAATTCAAATGCTTTTGATTTAATTGAAAGTTTTCGGATTTCCATTGGAGCTTCAGCTTCAGCTGCAGCTGAGGCTAAACTTCAGCTGCTTAACAATTTAATTTAATTAGTTTGCCTTTGTGCGTTTGAAATTGTTTAATATTTGTCAGTCCCAGCGGGCAGCAACAATTGTTGTAATTAGCTAAAATTTCGGCATTTGAGTAATTAATGTATTACAAAATCAGCTAAACGCAGAAGGCTTTGTCTTAAGGACAATTCAATTAAGGATTTATATATATGGCTAGGCAAAGCAGAAATTAAAGGTTGAGTTGAAAAGGGGGGGGGAATTGGCTGTCTTAGTAGTAGGCTGCAGTTGAAGTTTGAACTATTTCTTGAGACTCTTCTCTATTTTCTTAGAGAAATATATAATTGAATCCAATGAATATTGTACATTCAATATTCCATGATTCAAAATATTTTTTTTAATATTAAAAAAAGTCAAAAATATATTAAATATACACTAAACTAAATGCAGCATTCTTGGAGACTCTAGCAGCTTAGACTTCTATGTAAACTAATCTATTAATTTATATTGCCTTAACATATATAGTATATACATATTATAATTATTATACTAATATGTAAATCTAATAATCAATTTTTAATTCTAAAAAAAATGCATATATATTATTATTATGTATATTTATTTTAAAATCAAATTAATTCTATTTATTAATTATGCCCTATAAGTGGCATATATTATTATTATTATTTTCATCTTAATTTTAAATCGAATAAGCTGCATAAAAATATATTTAGAACTTTCTGTTCAGCCTCGCAGTAATTGCTTCATTTCAATATAAAAACTCCCACCAAAAATTCCCTAAAATGTTCTACCTTTTTCTCTGCAATTTGGCAATTCAAATAAATTCCAAGCCCTTTTACCTCTTTTAACTAATTTAAGCATTCGAAATGCAATTAGAATCGAGTGCAAACATTGCAAATTGCCTGCATTCCCTAGGCAAAGCTCCCCCGCCCCCCCCTCACAAACCCCCTTGATCATAGTGTATTTTTGGTGTTAGTTGTTCCACCTGGGCAATTGGCACGACTAAATCAAATTTGTTGCTCACCTTTTTGATTAATGAAAATCCGCTTTTTGCTCTGGCTGACACCTGTCCAATGTCTTTTTGATTTCGATTTTGATTATGTTGTTGTATCTTTTTATTTATGTTTTTCTCTCTTATTTATTTATTTTTAATTTTTAGTTGTTGTTTTTCTTTCTCTCTTTTCGTGCCTGTGGCGGCTTTGCCCTCAGCGGCTGTCATAAATAACAATTAATAATGCAAAAACGTTCCACAAATCAAATGACACACAAAAAACGTAGTGTAAATCAAAAATTATATAAAATTTACAGCAAATTCGCAATTTTTATTTCATTTAATTTATATTCAAATAACAAATTTTTAGTCACAGCTCAAATGTTTCAAAGAAATAAATGAAATTATGAAATTCCTTTGCATACAAAAGCAAAAGGGAAATGCGACACAAAAAAAAGCCAAAAAAAGCAGCATGAAAAAGGCCAAACAAAAGAGAGATGCCAGCACGACACAGTCGGAATATATATATATAATCTATATAGCTGGCGACTTTATGCGCTGCAGATTTATGTTGCAAATATGCAAAAGGCTAGCAACAAAAAAAAACTAGCTATAAAAAAGCTGCCGGCCAGCGGCTGCATTTGGGGGTCTGGCCACTAAAACTGTCTCAAGTTAATCGCTTTTATTTATTTTCGCCACAGCCAAGCGCTAAAAAAAATCAAATAAAAAAAAACTGAAGTGCAACCGGTTTTTCCACACACACACATACACACACCCGCGTACATGTGTGTGTAGAAATTTTGCGCGCCTTTTAGCTATTTTCTTTTGCTTTTATTTGTTTTAGTTTTTTGTTGCAACTGTTGCAGAATTTATGAAAAACTCATAAAAAACTACAAAAAAAAACAAAAACAAAAACAAAAGCGAATTTCGCATTTTATTTTCATTCTTCTTTTTTTGCTGCCCTTTTCCAGTGTGTGTGTGTGTGTTGCAGTTGCAGGCAGCCAGCAACAG
This sequence comes from Drosophila repleta, assembly GCA_018903745.1. NCBI lineage: Eukaryota > Metazoa > Arthropoda > Insecta > Diptera > Drosophilidae > Drosophila > Drosophila repleta. The sequence goes on from JAEIGN010000497.1 coordinate 6,397,999, forward strand.
ATAGACACAACACCAGGTTTCATGTCTAGCCAGGTAGCTGTTGCCGTGCTGCCGCTGCCGCTGCCTCTTGGCCAGGTTAACACGCCAAGCTGGCGACGTCATAAAGTCAGCTGCGCTTCGTCTTCTTCCTAGCAACATCTCTTTAGCTCTTGCCACTGCTGCCGCTGCTGCTGCTGCTGCTGCTGTTGCTTTTGTTGTGACTTGTGGAACGCTTTGTTGCTGGCTGCTGCTCGCTGCTCGCTGCTACTCGGTTGACAGTGCAGCAAAGGCTGATGCGAGCCAGCTTTCAAGGCTGTTTAGAAGGCAGCACGGCACGGCACAGCACACACACACACAGGCACACACACTCGAGTACTTATACACTTGCAGTTTTGTTTTTGTCAAGCACGAGCTGCCCTTTTGTTTAAGTTTAATGCAATATACAAATATATATATACATATAGACACATATCTAGAGACATATCTCTATATACATATCTATACATCTATAGCATGCTTTAATATATATATATTTATATATTCTTATTTTTTTCATTTTAATTGCTTTAAACTGGTTTCTGCTGTGTTTGTTGGGGGGGTTTGGGCGCTGCGCTTTTGCTGCTTAATTAGCAAGTTTTTCTCTTCTTGTTTGTTGCAACAAAATTTACCGTTTGCTATTTATATTTATATTTGTCTTCAATTTGTTTTGTTATTATTTATTTTTGATTTTGATTTTGTTGTGTTTTGTTTGCAATTTTGTTTACAATTTTGTTTGATTTGTTGCTGTTGTTGTTTATTTGGCTGTTTTGCTGTTTGGCAGTTGTACGCGACGCGTAAACTCGTCAAAAAATCGGGAGTCTCAGAGCTCAACTCGTGTTGCACCCAAACGCAGCGTCGTGTTCGTTGTTGTCGTTTTGGCTGGCAAAGCTCAACTGAACCAACCAAGCTGGCCCAAAAGAGTTCGAGCTGCTGCCAACGCCAACGCCAAAAGCCAACGCAGTTAACTGGTTTGCTTTTTTCTTGTTCTGCTGCCTCGTCGTCGTCGTCGTCGTCGTTGTTGTCGGCCCGAAGGCAAAGTCAACCGAGTCGGTTTCTTAACTCGTCTCATTTTGTCTCTCTCTCGCTCTCGCTCTCTCTCTCTCTCTCTCTCTCTTTGGCATTGCTTCCGCTTGCCAAAAACTGTGTGTAGTTAACAGAAGGAGCAGCTGTTCAAAATAGTAGTAGATATAGTCAGAAATAGTATGTAGTAGCAGCAGCAACTGCAGCAAAGCAACAGTAATTAGCCGCTCTCTTGGAATTCGTGCGCTCTCTCTCTCCCTCTCTCTCTCTCTCGCTCTTTAACGGAAGTGAAACAGAGTGCAACAGCAGCGGCAGCAACAACAACAACAGCCGGTTTGTGTTTGTTGTTTACTTTTTTGCGCTCTCGCGCTCTCACTGTTATACGCTCAACTGTTATACGGCAGAGCCGAAAACAGCTGTTAACAGCCGCTCGCTGGACACTTGGCAAATTGAGTTGTAGTTTCCGAGGGTGGCTCGGGTGGCCACTGTGATTGGGCCCATTTCGTGGGTGGTTGCCATGGCGTATTATTTGATAAATAAGCAAACAAATATAAATAAACAGCTTCAAGTGTTCGCCGCAAATTGACTCAAATTTTTACTTTTACTCCTCAACCGAAAACCAAATAAATTGCAATGCAATCGACCGCAATGAGATAATTTCTCATTCAATGTAGCCGTTAATTATAACACTTAACGCAACCGAATTTCGTAAAACTGTTATAGCATAATTTGATCATTGAAAGCTCAGCAATTAGCTATTTATAGTCTTGCGATACATAATCATATTTTATTTTGGGCTTTGTATAGAAATATGAGAAAGAGTTTAATATTATTATAGAAATATGAGAAAGAGTTTAATATTATTTTTACAGTTTTTTTAGCTACATATTTTTGTATACTTTTAATTGTGTTGTAATAAAATGTTAAATATATATATATATTATTGAATGTAATAGAATTTACATTGATTTGTCAATTTTAAAATATATTTTATTTGAATTTACTTTGAAGGTCAGTTTACAGTTAAGGTGAGTCAATTCTATAGTTCAAGAGACATCGTTTGGCATACATTTCATGAAGTTCAGAGTTCAAATCCCAAAAACTTGCTTTCATGGTATGTCTTTATATATACTTATAGATATAGATATAGATATAGATATAGATATAGATATAGATATAGATATAGATATAGATATAGATATAGATATAGATATAGATATAGATATAGATATAGATATAGATATAGATATAGATATAGATATAGATATAGATATAGATATAGATATAGATATAGATATAGATATAGATATAGATAGATATAGATATAGATATAGATATAGATATAGATATAGATATAGATATAGATATAGATATAGATATAGATATAGATATAGATATAGATATAGATATAGATATAGATATAGATATAGATATAGATATAGATATAGATATAGATATAGATATAGATATAGATATAGATATAGATATAGATATAGATATAGATATAGATATAGATATAGATATAGATATAGATATAGATATAGATATAGATATAGATATAGATAGATAGATATAGATATAGATATAGATATAGATATAGATATAGATATAGATATAGATATAGATATAGATATAGATATAGATATAGATATAGATATAGATATAGATATAGATATAGATAGATATAGATATAGATATAGATATAGATATAGATATAGATATAGATATAGATATAGATATAGATATAGATATAGATATAAAGATATAGTATAGATATAGATATAGATATAGATATAGATATATATAGATATGTAGATATAGATAGATATAGATATAAATATAAATATAAATAGAACTCCCCTGTCTTCCCCTTTCTCTTATCTTTTTTTTTCTTCCTTCCATATATAGGCCTATTCCTTTGTTAAGCATTTCAATGTTACCCAAACTTAAACCGTAAAATTTCAATTATTCAAAATATCCCCTAAAGATCTTTCATAATCATTTGCATTACTTCTTTGCACTTCAATCGCATTAAGCACACTTATTTCATTACATAATTGTTATGCTACTCTATTCCACATTTCAGCAGTTTCCCCCGCTCAGCTTTTCCACAGACCGCCGCTGCCACCGCCGCCACCGCACGCTGTGCTTTGGACAATTGTGAATTTCATAACTTTATTAATACATTTGTCCATTGTCTGCTTTATCGAGTCGCATTCAGGCGCGACAAAAGACACAAAAAACCAAAAGACCCAACCCATAAAAACCCAAATAAGTGGGGGGTGAGGCGGGTAAGGTCTGGGCTACCGGTGTTCAGGTTACTTGCGGTTGTAGCTATTGTTGTTGCTGGTTGTTTATTGTTGCTGCTGACCCCCTTCATTCAACAGCAGTCAAAACTAAAGAAATTCCAATTAATGAAAATACGAAAACAGCAAAACAAAAGAAAAGGGCGTGCAAATTGGTTTAGGGTAGAAGTTCAGGTGAGATTTTTATTTTAGTTTATTGTTTGCACTTGGAAAAAAGAATAAAACGGCAGGTGTTCTATTTAACTTGAAATCTGTTGAGATATACCCTTTGTAAGGGTATTATAATTGTGGAAAATCAACAGAAATGAAGAGAATTCTATGAATCTTCGAATTCTAAGAACTGATAGGCTTTAGCTTATGATACAATATTTTATATAAATAATAATAATAATAATAAAAAATAAGATAATATTCTTCTTTGTATAGAAATGGTAAAAATAAAATAAATTATATTTAAAATACTTAAAATATAATAAGAAATATATTGATAATTTTCTTCACAAAGTAAATCTTAACTAGAGTCAAACCCATCCAAGCCAACCCTGAAAATGGGTCACGAGTCTCAAGACTAGAAGCAATTAACACAAATTCGTGTATGGAATCCAACTGATTCATCTCTTTACATACCATAGAATCGGTTTGTTAGATATATCGAAAACATACTTTAGACTTACAATCTAGAACATTTCGCTGACGTAACATCAAAGCAAAACGCCTTCGCTAAATGCCAATCTTTTGTATAACTAATTTTTCAACACCATTATAGCATATTAATCTAGCATGCTATTTATGTACTATATTATTCCATAATTAATAGAAGAGATACATTTTTTCTCTTTAAGCTTAATAACTAAACATCATCTGGCTTATCAGCCAAGCTAGACTCTTAATCTAAATGACTTCTGTAGAAAAAATTGATTTCTACAAGGGTCAAGTGGAGCATAGAAATGGCTAAAGCATTGCGGTAGACCGTCATATATTATGAAATTATCAAAGAAATGATCTTGATACTCTATAATAGAGCTGGAGAACTATCAAGTCCCAGTCTACTCTATTACATTCCATAAATGCATACTTCATGCTAGACAAACTTCTATACTATATTATAATTTCCGCAAAAATTAACTTCTATACAGTATATATCTATATATTGAAGCGCATTCCATCGCCGACTCTTTCCCCATCAACATTCTACTGCGATTATTACCTCATTTGGCTAGCCATGATGATGACTTTTCACTGCAGTCAACCAATTTGGGTCATTAGCAAGTGTTTTGTCATACGCCATTGTTATTGGCTTTTATTATGGCAGACACCTGCCTGCCTACCAGCCAGCCAGCCAGCCAGTCAGCCAGCCCAACAATTCCCACCTCCCACTGTGGCGCTGTCCCGCTGGCGTTGGCCGAAAAAGTTGGCCAAAGTGTGGAAAATTTAATTAACAACTAAATGAAATACAATTTGTGTAGCTAAAGCCACCGCAAGCAACAGCTACAGCTACAGCTACAGCCAGAGCAATGGCCAGAGCAGCCAAAAGCAGTTAGAACCAATTTACAAATCAGCCGCGCCCCCTTTGAGCCGCCAGCCCATCAGCGCGCGGCACCACTTTGCACGCTTTGGCACCACTGTGGAGCAACGCAACGGCCCAAGCCACCCGCAACGAGGTGTCCAGTTGTTCTACGTTGGTTGTTGGCCTTTTTATGGCTGTGGTGGCGGTTGTTGTTGTTGGTGCTGGTGGTGGTGCGTCGGAAGTTGTCGCCGGCAGTCAACAAACCATAACGCACCATAGAGCAACGGTACTTTCAAGAACTGCAGAACATTTAACGCGGCTTTTCACTGTCAGCCAAGTTGTGGCTGTTGTTGTTCTTGTTGTCGTTGGTTCTGCCGCCGTTTGCATATTAATATATTTAAAGAATTCATTAAAAAAATTGTTGAGAGCTCAACAAATTAGCCAAAACCCAAGTCAGATAAAGATAGCTCCCTATGAAACTGATCGACTAGAAGTTACCTTAAAAATGATCGAGAAACAATTTAAGACTTAGAATGAGAATATAGAGAACTCTAGGTATATCCATATGCTAAATTAGAAGCCTCAAGCTCACAAATGTGGGAAGTTTTTTAAATATTAAATAATTTTGCTATCGATATATCGCTTTCATAGAAGTTATCGAATTTCTAAAGCAAACTTAATCTACCTTTGCTCTAGAAGTTCAAGGTATTAAAGTCGCTAGCTCTTGTAACCCTCGAGAAAGCCGAGGGTGCAGAGAGAAGAGAGATGCTAATAGTACTTAGTCTTGTCTATAGATCATGGTCTTTAATATATTTAAAAGTCAGAGAATCATCGATATCTGCGCCATCATTTTCTATATTCCCCACCTAAACATCATACCCCCTATCAATATACCACAGGGTATTACCCCACAAGAACTGAGCAATACCAATACACAGATATATATACAGACATACATATATATACATATGCATAAGCCTAACCTACAACACACAATTTTTGTGGCTTTGTTTTCTGTGGCTTTTTGAAAATGGGCACAAAACAAAAAACAGAAAAAACTGCATAATTTTTCAATTAAAAAAGATTACGCTCACAACTTTTTGGGGGGCATTCACATACCTATTTAGTGAGCATTTCTTTGACGAAATTTGTATACCTCTGATAGAATGAGCTAATAAAGCTATATAAATGCTAAAGTAATTTTAATTTAAATAAAGATTAGAACAATTTGTAGCAATTCATTAAAAATTCATTTCGTTTTGTAAAAAGTGTAAAAAATAAAATGAAAAGAAAAGAAAATTAAAATTAAGCTACATTAAATTTAAATTAAAAATAAAACCAAAATAAATTTAAGCTTAAAAAAATTAATAAAAATTAAAACAAACCAAAATTAATAAATAAAAAATAAATTTTAATTTAAATAAATTAAAGCATAATAATAACTTAATTGAAATGGCAAATTCCAAATAAAGTCTATCATCCTTAATACCTAAAACTTGCTTCTTAAGTCAATTCTGAGATATGATAAATTTTTCATATACCTAAGACTTCTTCCTTTGTTGCTTTTTTGAGGCTGAAGCATGAGATTGGCTTCATCTAACATTAAAATCTATAATATAATAAGCTCTCACACAGCCCCGCTCAGTCTTCAAAAACAATCATAAATAATTTATTTTATAGCCCAGCCTAAGACACTAAAATCTTTCAACTATCATATAAAATACTTCCAATTAATTACTCTAAATTTATTTAATATAAGATTTCCAATCACCTTTCTAAAAAGTTAACTTTTATAGACTTCAGCCGCTGCTTAGATCAATTATATGAGCCGGCACTTGAGTTGGTCAGCATCGTACTTGGACTCATTAGCCAATCGATTGATTTTTATCGATCATAACCATTTCTAGTTTATCGATAAACGAGCATCGCGATTTAAGCATCTATACACACACACAGAGAGAGGGAGAACACAGCCGTTTTTCAATTTCCATCGACCATAAGCTGTCAATTTTATGGCCAAAAACGGCGCTTGGCTTTATGAGTTTCAACACCCAAAAACAACGCGGCTCGCTCGCCCTCTCTGCTCCTCTCTCTCTCTCTCTCTCTCGCTCTCTCCTTCGACGCACTAAAAGCAAAATTTATGTTGATGATTTTTTTTTGTGTGGCCATCGCCAGCGTCGCCAAAGCCAAAATCGTGGCCAACATCAGGCAGGAGCCCGCGAGCGCACGCAGACACACTCAAATTGTAGTTGGCTCCAGACAATGCCGGCCACAAGTTGCAGCGGCAGCAACAGCAGCGGCGGCGGCAGCAGCAACATCGACTGCGGTCATCGCACTGCCCACCCAAAAAGGCGGCACTAAATTGCCTGAATGCCGTTAGAACTATAATTGCGCACACACCAGAGGAACACACTCACACACACACACACACACACTCATACACACTTGCACGCACAGGGCTTGATTATTGCGCGCTGATAGAAACTCAGCCAATTTATTGAGTTGTAAAAAAATTACAAGTGCACCGCATTAATGGGCGTGGCACGCACACACATAATGCAGCAAACTATATTAAAAATAAATAAATTTTGAAAAGAAAAAGGAAGAGAAACAAGTAAGCAAGTTGCAGTCGGACGTAGGGGACTGACATATTCTCGTTCAGAGTTTCAGAAGACTTCAGGAAGCAATGGATAGATTAGATTAATTGATAGATCTTCTTCCAGTTATTTGAGGATATATATCTAAAATATATCAATATAGGATATATAACTATATAAACTGATGTCTCAGCTTGTCTACATGCTCCATTTTTGAAGTCTATAGCTTCCACATAGACGAACAGAACTTTTCCTCATATAAACACACACACAAAACCAATATACCCACTTTCCATCTCCTGAGCGGGTATTAAAATAGGCTCATTAGTTGCAGCTCCTGCAGCCCGCTGCTGCTGCTGCTCCACACCAAACTAATTGCACACATAAATAAGCAGAATTCACACGAAAATTTTCTTCAGCTCAACTTTTGCTGCTGCTGCTTCGGCTGCCGCTTCACCGGCTGCTGCTGCTGCTGCTGCTTGGGACATTGACGAATGCCGCTTCCTTATTGCAAGGTCAGCTTTGTCCTCGTCTTTGGCCTCGACTTCCTGGCTGAGTGCATTGATTGATGCACTGCCAGCTGCCGTTAGCCCAAGACTTCACACCAAATTGGCTTCTAATCTGCAAGCGTTTTTTATCCCAAAAATGGTCAAAGCCAATGCTAAAGGCAAATGCCAGCCAACTGGCTCTAACCATTTTTCCCCTCTTTTCATATAAGTGTATGTGTGTATTTTTTCGTCAATAATCGTAAATTAATGAAATGCAACAACGATGCCACACGCCAAGTTAAACAAACAAACGCCGACGACAGCAGCAATAGCAACAGCAGCAACAACTACGACTGCAACAGCTACAACAACAACAACTGCAACTGCTGGCTATAATTGTTGACAAGTCGCTGACTAAATACACTTACTGAGGGCCATGGACATAGCTAGAGTTATATGAGGTCGACATTTGACGAAAACCAAAGCCCGAAAATAGTAGTAATTATAGTCGAAGTAATAGTAGCAGTAGTAATATCACTAGAAGTCGTTGGAATTATAGCAGAAATAGTCTTAGCAGTAAGGCTAGCAGTAGTAATGATAGTAGTAGAAGTAGTAGCTACAGTATTGATATAGAGATAGCAGAAAAAACATTAGAAACATTAGTAGAAGAAGTAGAAGAATTAGTAGTAGATATAGTTGCCATAATGGTAGATTTAGTAAAGAAATTAAAGCAATACAATACAGTAAAAGTAGTAGAAATAGTAGTAAATTTAGCAGAAAAAGTAGTAGAAGTTTCATAAATAGTAGTAGATGTAATGGAAATAGCAGAAGTAGCAGAAATAGTAGTAGATGTTTTTCGAAATAGTAGTAAAAGTAGTAAAAATAGTAGTCAATTTAGAAGAAAAAGTAGTAGAAGTTTTATAAATAGTAGTAGATGTAATGGAAATAACAAAAGTAGCAAAAATTGTAGTAGATGTGTTAGAAATAGTAGTCGAAGTAGTAAAAATAGTAGTATAAGAAGTAGAAATAGTAGTATATATAGTAGAAAAAGTAGTAGAAGCATTAGAAATAGTAGTTAAGGTACTGGAAATAGTAAGCCAAGCATACATTAACTATTACCTAATCTATACACACATCCTAAACTCCCCCTTAGTTAGTGTATTAGCACAACGACAAAAACCAACCATATTTATGGATCCTTAACATTGGCATTGTTATTATTATCGCTGCTTGTTGTCGCCGTCGTTGTCTGTTGTTGCTATTGTTATTATTGTTGTTTCATTTGTTCTTTGTCGCTAGTGTCTGTCGTACATTTTTGGTGCAGCACTTTATATATTTTTGGAACCTTTTTTTTGGTAATTTGTTCAATTTGCAGGTGAGCAGGCGAGCTTAGTCAACTGCGCAATGCCCGTTCAAGGCAAAAGAGAAGTTGTATTTGAGTTAAAAATAAACGTTTTATGATTTGTTTATATAGAAATGATCAGCAAAGCATAACTTGATAATCCTAGCATGATAAATATGACAGATAGAGGAATATATACCCCATTTCAAGTCTATAACATCAATATGGACTCAGAACCAATAAAGTGACAAACACGCACTCTCTCTTTCTCTTTCTCTCTCTCCATCCTCCAACTACAATCAACATTAAATAATTAAAATATTTTCGACCAGGCGAACAATGAAACTTTGAAAGACTCAACAGCCAGGCAAATGCCACGATGACACTTTGGCAGCATAAATAAATAAGAGAGAGAGGGAGGGGAGGGGGCAGGGGTAAAATGATTTAAACTGTTGACCAGTTTAGTCAGCCAGTCAGGCAGCTTAACATTTGGCTGTGATTAAGTTAAGTGAACGAGACATAAATATTTAAACGCAGCCGTAGCGAGGTGCAGCTGTGTGGCAGCTGCTGTTGTTGCAGCAGCAAGGGCTGCGCGTAACGGCACTTGTGGCACCGCACAGTGGCAGTGGCAGTGGCAGCCAAACGTCAGTCAACAAACGAACGGACGACGACAATATCTGTTGTGCCGTGCTAATGGCCAACTAACTTGCCACAGCCTGTGTTGCAACGGTTAGAAAAAAAAAAGAGAAGGAAAATGCTGAAAATAAAAACAATCTATAGGCGTTTCATGCTGAGCAACGTTTTATTTTTACTTTTTATACCCAGCTATTTATTGATCATGCTTAAGCTGGGTATATTGGGTTTCTTTTAAATTTATGTGACATGGCTAAATATCTAAGGTATAAAGAATTATGGATGAAGTCTACAAGATAAACTGAATAGTTGGAGCCATAGATATGATGTAGTCTCTTCAACCGTATACATCAATTTCCTCATGAATGAGCTAAGAAACCTGATATAGGTAATACTCTGCTTGTTCTTCTGTTTTCCTGCTAAATAATCAACAATCGATAGCCGATAACCGATTACAATCAATATTCTATTTCCATGAGCATATATTTATTTTCCCTGTTCTTGAAGATCTCTCCCGAAAGGAGAAGGAACATGATCCACTCTCAAATATCTTTGTTATATAAAGAGTAAGAGTTAATCGATAAACGATAATCTACACTTCAGGGTATTCCCTAGTCGAGCTCTCGACCCTACATCACTCTTACTTCTTTCCTTCTTCTTCTTTTTCTTATGCAAATCTTTGCTGTCGCTCTTGACCACCAGCAGGAATGGCAACAGTAACAACAACAACAATAGCAACAACAGCTGCTGCAGCAGCAACGCAACTGACCGTGCTGAGCGATTGTGGCACCTTGTTGATCAATAATTGCCACACGACAGCTAAATGGGCTTTAATGCCATGTTAGAGCCAAGCCAGCCAAGGAAATGCAAATCAAATTCTAATGATGTTGTAATGCAGACACCCCAAGACAAAGATAGAAAGAGAGAGAGGGAGAGGAAGAGAGGGACAGAGAGAGAGAGGGGTAGAGGGAGAGTGCATCAATATGCTGCCCATTGGCATGCAGATCGCCAGAGCTGCAGTTAAATTTTATAAAAATAAGAAAAATTAAATACTAAACGAATATTAAATACTCTTTCTTAAATAAATTTGAGAATGAAGATTATTTCAATAAAAACTCAAGTTTGGAAACCAATTATAATAATTATAATTATATAATTATAATAATAAATAAATTAAATAATTTAATTTAGATTTTTAGGGTATAGAATATTGAAATACCTTTCGACCTTAGGTATCTGAATGAGGCTTTACCCTCCCTAGCCTTGATCCCAATTATAGATTCTAGCATTCATTGATCTCCTCTCTCATGCCTTACATATTCCATCACAAATTCCGTATGACCTTAGCTAGTGTATAGGAAAAAATTATATTATTAGAATTGAACATGCAATCTGACAAGTGTTTTGGCCAAAACATTTCCTGGTTTAGGCCCTGGCCGAATGCCGTATTGGCCACTGACCAGGCTAATTGCCGCAGCATTAAAATTGTTCCTCTCTCCTCCCTCTCTCTCTCTCTCTCTTTGTTTCTCTATATAGATATAGCAAATGACCAATAGCGCGATTTATGATTGCATTTCCTGTAGCCCAGCTCAAGTCGCAGGCCAAAAGCCGCTGCCGACATTGTTGCATTGTCGCCATGGGCCAACAATTAGGCGGAAATGCAATTGTCGTCTGTGTCGTCTGGGCCGCAAAACACAATCTCTGAGTAGCACTTAGGCCAAAGCTTTACTCATTGATATTCTCAGCAGTCTGTTCTGAGACTGGGCCTTTCTTTGGGCTGGGCTTTGGCGCTGTCATCGACGACTCTTCTAATAAGGTATTAATATAAATATTACCAAACACATTTAACGCCACATTCTTACCCGGTTATTGCTCACAGTTGTCGTTGTTGTTGCTGTTGTTGCTGGTAATCGTGCCTTTGCATTTTGAATAGATTTACACATAGGCAAAAAGCATGTGTAAGACATTACCTGGAATTGTGGTTGGCTAACAGTTTAAGCACTTGAAATTCTCAGGACTTTTAAGAATTATTTGCGGATTGGAAATAGCCATAAAGAGTTAAGAATTGCCGTGGCACGATGAAGATTAAGTGAAGTTGTAGACATGTTGCATATATTAGTATATTATATAAATATATATTATTATATATTTACATACGCCCAATATTGACTATAAGCTAACTCATCTTGCGCTTATCTTCCATTCCAATAAGAATTTCGCTTCAAATAAGAGCTTTCTGCTAATGACAGTCTCTCTGTCGCTCTTTGGTAATTAATATACACACACATTTGCATGTAATTCATTCTCTATCATTATCTGTCTCTGTCTAACTTTTGCATCTCGAATACAAACGGAAGGAAATCGCAACGGATACAGTAGCCAATCATGTCCCTCCTCTCTCACTCTCTTTCTTTCTCTCTCGTAAACTCGCAGTTTTGCTGCTGTTGCCGTAACGGCATAAAAAGCGAAAATAAATACAATTATCTACCAAGGTCAGTGCATTGCCAATGCTCACTCACTCACTCTATGACTCTCATGCTACTTTCGTTCTTCTCACTCATTGATTCTACGCAAAAGGCACAAATAATATTACATACGTTTTTGCGTAAATTCAAATTTAAATGAACAAAACCTAGAATATATTTCAATTAAAGTAATACTAACCTGCATTCATAATTATTAAGCGCTTGATAAACACGCAACACTATTACACGAATTAAGCACACTTTATGTAGTTGTAATTAAGCTTTAAAAAAAAAAGAAAAAAACAACAACAATCTGAAATACACACGCGTAAATCCGTTAGCGATTAAAAGGACCGAAACTAAATTTCCCTCGCGCCTACGCTAAGCCGACAAAGCGTACAGCTATTAAAACTCTTTTTGTGCCCACGCCATGCACACGTCAAACGGGATCAAAGGCATTTCGTTCAAAGACAAGCATTGCGGGCATGCAAATTACCCCTTGCCGCGCGCGCTCTCTCGCTTTTTGACTCTCTCTCTCTCTCTCTCTCTCACTATTGTTGGGATCCAAAGGCACAAAACACACAAAAAAAATGTCCCAACGGTGGAGAAATAAATTGTTTGCCAAGGTCACATTTACAGTTGCCAGTTTGCGATTAAATACATTATACAATGCAATTTATTATTTTCTAATAGATATTATGTGTATTTAGAGAATTTATTACTGATTGACCACAGATTAATTTTAATAAGTAACTAATTAAATATATTTGACATTTTCTGCAAACTCACACTCCACTTCCAGCCCACTGTATTTCATAATCCACATGCACTCACATATACATATGAATATGTATAAAAGACTAGCTCTCTCACTCTAATGCATTGGCATAAGCGCATTGTGCGTGTGTATGTGATTTTTGCACAAGTTTAAACAGGCACACTTTCGACGATATTTAAATGCGACTATGTTTAGACAATGCAAAGCTGCGCTAGTTATCTTTAAGCAGTTAATAAACACAAACAGCACGAACTAAACGCGTTTAACACAATTTAAGCACATTACTCTAATCGCTTAAAGAGAAAATTATTTTATTTGCACACACACGCGCAGCCACACGAGCGATTAAAGGGACAGACGCGCACAGACTAAATGCTCTTGCGCAGAACAATTAAAACTGTAACGGGATCAAAAGCATTTCGGCAGCTGGTGTGAATGCAGTGCATACTCTGACTCTGCTTCTGCTATTGCAGTTACTCTTATGCTTGCTCTTTGTTAGTTGGTGTAGTTTGAGCAAGTAACGGCATCCTTTGAGTGTTTATTTGGGTATTTTTGGGCGTTTATTGAGTGAGAAGAGTGGATTGAGTGAAATGTGCTATTTAGGTATAATTCAAAATGGCTGCAAGTACTGCGGCCATTATGATTAGACGTGGAATGGCGTTAAGTGCAGTTATGTGTGTATTTGTAAATGGAGGCGGTTTATTAATAAATATTAGCTTATTTTGCTTGCATATTTATGATTTTATTTATTTATTTAATTTATAGCTTTGTTTATGCCAGTTTTTCATCACGTTTTCTTTGTTTTATTATTTTCTTTTGTTCCCGTGTCTGATGCAACCGCTGCTAAATATAAATCTCTGAATGCCACTTGCTGTTGCACCTGCTGCCGCCAAAGGTCAACGGGCGCGTGCGTTGATGAAGTCGAAAGTTGACGTGACCGAACAACAACAAGAACTAAGATTGGCTGATGATTAATCATAGTATGGCTACATATATATATATATATATATATGTATATATGTGCATATGACAAACGCGCATCAGGCATGGGAAGTGCCTACGATTCTAAACTCTGCAATGTCAAATGCTGACCATGGACCGCAGTCGCAGTCGCAGTCGGAGTCTCTGTCGACTTCGAGTGGCCACTTTGACACACTCGAGGGGAACTACGTGCGCCTTGTACACAAGATGCTTGCCCAGAGATAGCCACACACTCTGCCATACAATTTCAATACAATATTTGAAATAATTGGCTACAAATCGTCAGCTTTGTTGTTGTTGTTGTTGCTGCAACTGCATCGACATGCCAAATCCTGGGCCACAAATTGCAGTTGAAAAACAGCCGCAATCGCAGACACATTTTGCTGCCTGGCTGACTGCCTCTGTCCTGCCTCTGCCTCTGCCTCTGCCTCTGCCTGGGCTGACCTACGACACTGGCATGCGCAGAGTGGAGAGTCCCGAAGCTGGGCCGCCTGTCAAGTCTTGTTGGCGAGTGAAACTTGAAATTACTATTGATACTGATAGCAAAATGCAATTGCAACTGCAACTACAGCAGCAGCAACGTTACCTTTTAATCTGTGCGTTACGGTAAATATTTTTGCTGTTAAGATCAAAAGCTGTGCCATCCAGCCGGCTAAGCTGTGCATGTTTGTCCATTATTTGGCTAATTGAGCTGCGTTCGGGTCGAGCCAATTAGCAAAGAGCCGCCACCGTCTGAGCCCTCCACTCCCTCCCTGGCCACGCCCCCCCCAGCAATATTAGAGTTATACTGGCAATTGCCACCAGGTGCGGAGAACTCAATCATTTGCTCTGGCTCTGGCTCTGGCTGTAGCTGTAGCTGTGGCTGTGGCTGTAGCTGTGGCTGTGGCTATGGCTGCTTAATGCGCAAAACGTGAGCCCAATTTGCATGGCGACAATAACAACAACAACAACTTGCAACAATTACTGTTGCTGCCACTGCTGCTGCCACTGCCACTGCTGCTGCTGCTGCAATAAAGTCAACCTTCATTTATGTCCAATCCAATTCTGAATGCATTTCACACACATTTTTCTAGCTTGAAGTAACTCTCTATCTATCTCTATCTATCTCTCTCTTTTTTCTAAGATTTATATTAGGCATTTAGGCATCAGCATTAGAGTTGGCTAATAGGCTAGAGCTGAGCACGTGATTATGCAGAATTAGATATGTCAGCTAGAGAGTGAAAGTAATTATATAAGTAAATATACTCAGCTAGACTGTTATATAATCACGCCAGCTAATGAAAGCACGAAACTTCGTAACTTCGTAGCTCTTCCCTATGCACCCAGTCTCCAGACATATACCCTAAACCCATTGAAAATGGTAAAAAGTGTATGAGCTAGTTCGTTGAAGCTGTCTTAAGTACGTAAGCATATTTTCGATCTGCTGAAGCTCAAACTCAACTCAACTCACAGCTGGCCAAGCCACAAAAGTTTGCCTAGTCAACAGCTCTATACGCCTCTTGCCCCAACTATCTATATAGAGATATATAGTCTATACAGCACTTATCTATACTATATATGTATATGCGCCATATGCACTTCTCACGAACTCCAGCTCGCATGTCACGCAGCCATCTCTGGCTCACACTCGAATTAGACAACAATTTGTACTACAAACTCGATATGATTGTTATGCTTATTATTATTATTATTATTATTATTATTATTGTTATTATTAATATTATTATTAATATTATTATTTCAAGTCCAATCGCGTGTCACGCGTCCATTTCTATTGGCTGCAATCGGTGGCTGCGCCTCGACTGCTGCTGTGGCTGCCTCGCATAGGTCACGTGTTTAGTGTTTTTCGGCTTTTTCGTGTGCCGCACTCAAATATCAGCAATTGAACTATAGACATTTTGGCCAAAACGGCCGCAAATGCCGCGATCTTTGGCAAGAGAAATAGCCGAAGCGGGGGCTGCCCGAGCCCGAGCCGGAGCCCGAGCTGCTTTCATGTCTTGCCACATTGCGGCGCATCTTGCAAGCCTTGCACTAAATGTCAACTGCAAATGCAAAAAGCCACGCGGGCTGCCCAGCCAACAGCCAACAGACAACAGCCAACAGCCAACGGCCGACAACAAAAAAGTATTAGGAAAAAAGCTGCGCTGCCACCTGCTCAACTTTCAGGTGTTTTCCAAGTTGACTTTTCATAAAAAGTTGTCGCCATAGGCAAAGCGGGTATGCTGATTGAATGACTCAATATGTTACACTACAAAGAAGACTTGAGTCATATATATATGTAGGTCTTACCAGATATCCTTATGGAGTAGATCTCTCCCAGTCTCCAACTCCTACTCCCACTCAACTTATCTTCATGAAACTTTGCAAAAATCTCTCATTTGATCTAAATAAGCATGCACATAAGTCTGAACAAAATCGGTTCACTCTATCATATAGCTGCCATAGCAACTGCTCCTACAAAATTTAGTTCTAGTATGAACAACTTTTTAACTATTCAATTTAAGTCAACAAAAATTTATATCTACAATTGTCAAGGCAAAGCCAATACATAAACCAAATTAGTTGCAAATAGCTTAACTATATCATATAGCTGCCATAGAAAGGCTCATTTTAGAATTTAGTACACATATGAAAAACTTTTTCATTTTTATGGATATTTACTTGAAACTAAATATTTATTAGTATTATTGTCCTATCATCATTTTAACTAAATATTTCGCTGTTTGCTCAACTAGATCATATAGCTGCCATAGAAACGCTCGCTCAAAAATTTAGTACTACTATGAAAAACTTTTTTGATTTGCAAGATAACTTGACTAAACTTTGCCATTTTATGTTTTATGGTGATTCTAATGTACAAACAAATTTTTATTAAAATCTACCAATCAAATCATATAGCTGCCATACAACAGAGCTGTTAAAAATTTAGTTCTTGTATGCAAATTTTGTTAGTTCTTTAATATATTGCAAGCAAACTTTGCAGGAAAGAACTTTCCTACTCTAGCAAGACATATACTAAGTCATATGTAATTATAAGACCACTCTATAAAACCTATTTCACTATGTCTACAGGGTATGCCAGCTGCCCAGCTCGCTCCTGATTACCTGCCCTAGTCTAAGCTCTGACACTCATAATTAATACGCTTAAGTTAGCTTACTTAGTTTCAATTTGCACGTTGCGCTGACAAATTTCTCCGCCCTGTTGTCGGGGCGTTCATTAAAAAGCCATTAGAGCGAAGCGACGACGAGCTCGAGCCCATTAGAGAACTTCTAGCTAAACTCGAGCTACGAGAGCTACGTGTACCAGCGGCATCTGCTCAAGTTGTTGTCGCTGTTGTTGTTGTAGTTGGCAAAAAGTTTTCTTTTCTTTTCTGCGTGGGAAATGCCGTCGATCGGTCACGATCGGCAATCAGCAATCAGCGCTGAGCGATCAAAGCGAAGACACAAACCAGCTGAAACTACATGCAAAATGCAAAGTTGATTTTTATCATTGTTTGTTGTTTGTTGCTTTGTTGTTTGTGTTGCATTTGCCATTCGTCTGGCCTTTAAAGTGATTTGCCACTTGACAAATGAGCTGAGTGCAACACATGTGCAATTTCAGAGACGACTCCGCGAGGCAACTGCAACAACGACAACTGCAACAGCAAACAATTTGTGTGTGTTGCCAATTTTCGCCAAAAGAAAAACAATAGACCCCGTCTGGCTTGACAATTTGTGCATTGATTTGGAAAATGGCTCTAACAAATGGCCAAGAAATGGAGCGCACATGCATATCTATGAAAATGACATGGAAAACTTCCTTCACGAGTGGAGAAAATTTTATGTACAAAGCAAAATTGGCTACAAAATTGGCGCTATCAACGAAAGCAACTTGCAGAACACAAAACTCAGCTCAACTCAGCTGAACTGCAGCAGCAACCGAAGCCAACCCAGAAAACAAACAACAACAAAATAAGCAAATTGGTTGAAAAAATAGAATATTGTTACCCTATGGACTGACCTTCGTTCGCTGTTTGCTACTAACATTTCGATTTGTTTGTGCAGTCAAAGTAGTTCTCTCTTCTTTTTTTTTGGGTGCAGAATACCCTGTATAAGTATGTGGCAAGTGTAGAAGAGGGTAGTTGGATGCTGCACTTTGAATAATTTGAGCTTCAAGCGTAAAGAAATGGTTTTTATTTAATTACAGGGTATCTATGCAGCAAATATGCCTGGCTGATGCATATTTTGCACTTGCTTATGCATATATATTTATTAGTATATATATAAACTGATGGATATCTCTAACTAGCTACCTGTTATAATTATATACAGGGTATCTTGTAGTCGAGCATCTCGAAAAGTAATATAATATAGCCTCTCTCACCTATAAGTCTCCTAATATATACAAATCAAAGCAAAAGGTTAGCTCATTGAAGACATAACTGAGTATAGGGTATCTGTTAGTCGAGCAATTTGTTAAAATATACCCATTGACTCTTTATTCTATTATTTCTATGTCTTAAATACACAAAAACTAAGGCAACAAGGTTATCTAATTTTCAACATGGGTATATACAGGGTATGTGGTAGTCGATCAACTTTTTAAATAATGAAAAATTACCCTTTACTTCATTACAATTAGTATTAAGTGTTAAATATACACAAATTAAAGCAAAGCTATATATCGAAAAGCTCAAACATACAGGGTATCTGCTAGTCAAGCAACTTCACTCTTAGGTAAATTTGATATTTAACAATTAAAAAAGTATATAGTAGAACATAAAATGCTAGCTACTGAGCAGCTACTAGACAAATTTGGCTGTATGACACTATGCAGGGTATTTTTAGTCGTGCATACCATAAAATATATAATTTACATACACTCACTTGTATATATATTAAAATAATACTAAGTATTCAAGTCACATTTATCCGCAATTGGCTTCAACGCCAATTACAGGGTATCTGCTCGTCTATCAATCGCTTCTGGCTCACTTTATTCATTTTTCTCATTCTTATTCGATTTCAACACAAAACGTGCCAAGTTCTTTTGCTTTAGACAATCTTTATTTTCAACTCTGGGCACGTTTAACAAATTTAAAAGAGTTCAACGTGCCGAGCAGATGAGAAGCGCAGAGAGAGGCGGCGGGAGGCCGCTGTACATAGAGAGAGGGAGAGAGAGAGAGAGAGAGAGAGAGATGCGACTCATCTGTGAGAAGCGAGAGCTTATCAGCAAGGTGATAAGAGGCGTTGGGTAGGTGGGGTTACAGCTGATAGCTGCCGGCGGCACTGATTGAGCTTGTTTTTGACACACACATGCACACACACATACACCTGTCAACACACGCACACACTCACACGAGAAACAGTCGCTTTTCATTCAGTTCAATTTGTAAAATCGAATGCGAAACATTTCAGCGCGAAATTCATTTCACAAAAATGTTTGGCTTATTGAAATTCTTGTTGCTAACGCTTTGGCTAATTGGTTTAAGCCAAGCACGCTCCATTGCCGCACGGAATTGGCAAGAGGTGAGATATAACTACATCTATATATATATATATATCCTATATCTACATATATTTCAATTCAATTATAACTCTTTGCAGCTGCCCACACCAGACCCAACTTTGTTTGAGAACAAAACGCTCTTTGAGTCCGAAATGCATGTGAATGACGTTGACTATAATTGACTCAAATATAGAAAGCAAATTTAAATAAATTAATCAATTTTATACATATTAAATATATTAATCATAATCATAATATAAACAAAAATGTCTATAGAGTGTGCCTGACTAGGCGTTGCCCTGAGACATGTGTGCGAGCAGCTGTTATGCTCTTGAGTATTCAGGCTAGTGAGTGCCTAGAGGCAACTGCGAATGAGAAGTTTGTACTCTACAGTGGCTCAACTGTAGCTCAACTGTGGCTCAACTAAGGCTCAACTGTGGCTCAACTGTTTTGCCGCCTGATCTGACTCATCTGCTGCTGCCCTTTGGCTCTGCGTTAACTCTGGCTCTGCCTGAGACTCTGCCTCGGTCTCTGTCTCTGCCTATGGATCATCTTATGTATTGCCTTTGCTCTGGTTCAGCTTCGAAAGGAGCTTCTTGACGAAATCTTATTTCTACTTATGTTTGTTCATATCATTTAATATTAATTGCCCATTAAAGAGCTCTCCTTGAGTGCAACAAACAACTTGAGCTATGTAGAAGGCGTCAAACGGCAGCCGCTGCTGCTGCTCATACCTGATCGAGCTCAGCCGCAGGTCGCAGGGCGAAGTTCGAGTTCGAGAGGTTGGCTCGCCCTATATAAAGGCGAGCCTGCAGCAGCGTTCCTTCAGTCGGATGCCTGATCGCCTGGCGGACAGTCGAGCCGTGAACCTCCTCCTCTTCAGTATGTGGCAAGTGTTTAAATTGTTAATAAATATTATTAAGCGAACTATTGTAATAGTTTAAAGGAATTGTTTTAATAATAATTGTTAATAGTCTTTATGTTAAACATATATAAATACTGCTAAAGACATACATTTTTTTATATATATGTTTTATTTTTTATATATTTATTTTAAGTTATGGAGCAGAGAAAGTGTTCGTCTCTTGGAAATGCTCGTTCTCTCCTTGAGTAAGTGCCTAATACATATTCCAAGGAGGGAGCAGAGAACTGAGAGTAAAGAGCTTAATAGCCCAATTACGTAATATCTCAATTACGTAAGAGATCAATTGCGTAAAAGGCCAATTACCTAAGAGCGCAACTACGTAAGATATCATTTACTTAAGATCACAATTAGGAAATGGGCACAATTACGTAAGAGCTATATTACGTAACAAATCAATTACGTATGAGCTCAATTACGTATGAGCTCAATTAGGTATGAACTCTATTACGTAAAAGCATCTTATGTAAGGGCTCAATTGCGTATGAGCGTTGGATCGTATAAGCATTGGATCATAGGACCGTAAGAGTCCATTAGCATAATAGTCTAGGAGCGTAAGAGTCCAATAACGTAAGAGTCTAGGAGCGTCAAAGCCTCGGAGCGTAAGAGTCCATTAGCATAAGAGTCCATTAACGTAAGAGTCTAGAAGCGTAAGAGTCTAGAAGCGTAAGAGTCTAGGAGCGTAAGAGTCTAGAAGCGTAAGAGTCCATTATCGTAAGAGTCTAGGAGCGTAAGAGTCTAGGAGCGTAAGAGTCCAGGAGTGTAAGAGTCCAGGAGTGTAAGAGTCTAGGAGCGTAAGAGTCCATTATCGTAAGAGTCTAGGAGCGTAAGAGTCTAATAACGTAAGAGTCTAGAAGCGTCAAGGCCTAGGAGCGTAAGAGTCCACTAGCATAAGAGTCCATTATCGTAAGAGACTAGAAGCGTAAGAGTCTAGGAGCGTAAGAGTCTAGGAGCGTAAGAGTCCATTAGCGTAAGAGTCCAGGAGCGTAGAAACGTAGGAATCGTGTAAGCGTTGGATCAGGAGCGTAAGAGGCTAGAGACGCAATAGCATCTATGTATATGACAATAACAGTAAGAATAAATTTGCCTTCTTCAGGTTTCTAAACTTAGCAAAAATTTAGTTTAGATTTGAATATATATAGTATATAGTAGACAAAAAATGTAAATATTCCTTTGTAAATATATATTTCATTATAATTTAATTATTTATCTATTAAACTCCATCAACAGCTCCAGTCTAGAAGCGGAAAGTGTACATTGCGCCGGCGCCCCAGTTGGGTCTGCTGTTGCCGTAGGGTCCGCCCAAATGCTGTGAGTATTGACCGGTGGCATCCAGGGAATGGCGTCCATTGGGACTTTGCCAAACTGGAGCGCGTCCATTGACGCTCAAGTCGAAGCCCTGACGTGGACTGCCGCCGCCTTGGACATTCAGCTGGCGGGGAATGCGCAGCAATAGCTCCGGCTCTTGCTCCTTTTCCTGCTCGACCAGCAGCTGCTGCTGCTGCTGCTCATAGGGCGACCATTCAATCTCCTGTTCCAGCTGGCAAATGAGTTGAGGTTTAAGCCAGGTTGATAGACTAGTTAAGGGTCAACTTACCAATTGGTTTTCTGGCTCGTAGAAGTCAGCCTGGTCGAGTGTCTGGAATGAGTCGGGATTGGGATAGGCCCAGGCGCAGGCCACGAAGCCAAGCAGCAGCAGAGAACTGAGATTTAGTTTCATCTTTAAGCTTTCTTTGTTTAATGATTAATTAATCCATGCTTCACTTGCCTTTTATATGTGAGCCCATGGCACAGATCAGACTGGAGGAGTCCCCACCGCAGGGATTCCCTAGGCAAATGGCAACATTTGTGTGCTTTACACACGCGTGAAGCACCGCTGATAAGCTACGTGAGCTATGAAAAAATACAAATTTTGCATTGATAAAGAACTGCTTGTAAGTCCCCCAAGATGCGAAACTGCAAAATTAAACAGAGACATGAATCAAGCTGATAAGATGCAGCCGACAGCAGCAGCTCAGTCTACGCCTATAAAAGCGCAGCTCCAGCCTAGTTAGATCATCAGTTAAGACATCAACAGCTTCACAGATACTCAACATGCAAGTGACACTCATTGCTCTGCTCTGCTGCCTGCTCGGCTCAGCCCTGGCCATGCCTCATCCTGACGAGAAACTGGACGTGAGCAAGGCATCAGCCTGGACCGAGCGTCCACCTCAGGGTCCGCCACCAGAGCAGCGCTTCCTTCTGGACGGTGGCTACAACAAGGACAAGAACGGCCAGGATGTCTGGGCCATGGCTCAGGTGCCCGTCTACACCAGCGACGACAAACGCCACGAGTTCGACGCAGTTGGCAAATACGGACAGCATCTGGGCGGACCCTATGGCAACAGCCCGCCTTCCTATGGCTTCGGCGGCAACTACCGATTCAGATTTTAGGAGCTGAATAACAATTTTAAATGTTTTAAAAATTTTCTAAATATTTTACATTTTTAAAATATTTTTAAAATTTATGTTAATCAAAATTATGCTAATCTTTAATTATATAATATTTATTGGAAAAAAAAATTAAATTAAATTGAAAAAAAAAACTCAATTTAAATACAATTTTTATTGTATCTGAGATTTATGTGTAGGAATTCACTTATAGCTTAGATCTGCGCCATATATTTAGGCTCATCCTTGAGCAAGCTGACGTTCGTCTACCCCGGAACATGTGTCTCAAAGAATCCAACCAAATTTACGGCTGACAGTCGCGACGAGATGAGCTTGCAGTTTAGCTAATTGAACGTGTCTTCATATCGTGAAATCTTCAACTTTTGTTGTTAATAACAAATTAAGCGCGACGACTTCTTTGCCTAATGAAACCTGCCGAAAAAATCGTTTGCTTTTTTTTTCTTCTAACTTATTGCCTAATTGGATTTATTGCGTTAACTGTCAAAAGGGGCTGCAATGAAAATTCATCATGTCTGAAGACTAACCCCAAAAACAAACTCTATAAATAAATTTATTTAATATTTTTTTCTTTTTTTTGGCTAATTATAAAGTTCTGCAGCGAAAGCGAAAAGAACAGAACGGAATGAATCACTTCAGCGTTCAGCTCTAGGATTCGCTGTGAGACATTAACAAATGCTTTTCTCATTACGAAATATGCATAAATTATATAATAGAGAAGACCTTGGCGAATTTTAAAAATGTTTTTTTCCTGCTCATGAAATTCGTCTTGGCTGGGCTCGGCTTACACGTGCCGTGGCATAACTTAAACGATGTCTATACTATATTTATTGGGCAGATAGGCGGGAAGAGCTGGCGAGATTTACAACGAAAGTAAGAAATATATAAAAAAAAATTTATAAAAAATACATATATAATATATATATATACAAAATATTTAAAAAGTGATCAAAAATAAATTTAAAAAAAAATATATAAAAATTTATCTAAAAAATTTTTATAAAAAAATATACATAATATATATAAATATAAAAATATATAAATAAATAAATAAAAAAATATATGTAATAAACTATACATAAAAATATATATAAAATGTAGAGTATAATATAAATAAAAAAATATTAAAAAAAAACATAAAAAAAAACTATAAAATAATTTTTTAAAAATGTAAAAAAAAATATAAAAAAGTATATAGACAAAATTATAAGAAACATTTTAAGAAAAAAATAAATATAAAAAATAAACACAATTTTATTTATTTCCAAAAATTATTTCTCATTTATTTATGATATTTTCAACATTTTTTTGGGACTTTTGTCTCCCTTCAAAGAAATCCCCATCAGAAAGTATTTTGATTTCTTTAGTTAATGCAATAAACGAAAATAAATATCTAGAATTGAATTGTTTTATTTAATTTGTTTCCAATAAATATTATATAATTTAAGATTAACATTATTTTGATGAGACGGAAGTTTTTTGTGTATAACTAAATTTTTAAAATATTTAAAAAATATTTTAAAATATTTTAAAATATTTTAAAATATTTTAAAAATATTTAAAATCATTAAACATTTTAAAAAATATTCAAAATTGTTATTCAGCTCCTAAAATCTGAATCGGTAGTTGCCGCCGAAGCCATAGGAAGGCGGGCTGTTGCCATAGGGTCCGCCCAGATGTTGTCCGTATTTGCCGACCGCATCGAACTCGTGGCGTTTGTCGTCGCTGGTGTAGACGGGCACCTGAGCCATGGCCCAGACATCCTGGCCGTTCTTGTCCTTGTTGTAGCCACCGTCCAGAAGGAAGCGCTGCTCTGGAGGCGGACCCTGAGGTGGACGCTCGGTCCAGGCTGATGCCTTGCTCACGTCCAGTTTCTCGTCAGGATGAGGCATGGCCAGGGCTGAGCCGAGCAGGCAGCAGAGCAGAGCAATGAGTGTCACTTGCATGTTGAGTATCTGTGAAGCTGTTGATGTCTTAACTGATAATGAAACTAGGCTGGAGCAGCGCTTTTATAGGCGTAGACTGAGCTGCTGCTGTCTGTTACATCTTATCAGCTTGATTCATGTCTCAATTTTACACCTTAGGGGACTTACAAGCTGTTCTTTAGCAATGCAATATCAGCGTAGTTTCACGCGTGTAAATCACAAGTGGGAGCCCTAAGGGAATCCCTGCTGTGGGGACTCCTTCACTCTGAACAGTTCTATCAATAAAAGTCAGCCAGAGCATAGTTCAATTCATCATTAAACAAGAGAAGGTAAAACTCAGGTAAAGTTCAACCTCTGTTCTCTGCTGCGGCTTGGCTTCATTGTCTGCGCTTGGGCTTATCCCAATAGATGCTTAGCTGTGTCATGAAATTAAGAAGTATATAAAGAAAGAAAGAAAAAGAAAATATTTGGAAATATATAAAAAATATTTGAAAATGTTTAAAAGTATTCAAAAAATAATTTAAAATATTAATTAAAAATTTATAGAATATAAAAAAGTATTAAGAATATTAAAAAATATTGTTTTTTAAATTTTAAATTATTAAAAAAATATATATAATCTAATATAATATATAATATATATAAAAATAACATACAAATATATAAATATAATATACCTATATATATATATATATATATTTAATATATACAACAATATGATGAATAACATCTCAAATTTGGTTTATTTCTATCAATTATTTATAATATTTATTTAAGATATTTTTGTTAGCTTTTGGGGTTTTTGCCCCTGCAAAGGTTCTTTTGCCAAATAATTCTTTGAAATATTATTTATTTACTTTTTCGGCTTCTCTTTCAGTGCTGATAACCTACATAGAAACATCTGGTACATCAATATTATTTTGTTTTTTTTTTTCTTCTAATTAATTAATATAAAAAAAATTTAGATTCAAGCTGGAAAAGAAATTGAGACCTTCCCATCTGTAATCTCTCTTGTCTGATTGTAGCTAGGTGAATTGTCTTTATATATGTATATAGTATATAAATTTGACGTCAATGATTTCCGTAATCTATGCTTGCAGCCTTGAATGCCCGAAGCTGCATCTAAAAACCACAAACTCGAGTCAAGTCTAACTCAAAGATTTTTAGAGAATTTTATAATAAATAAAAAGAAATCTTTCAGCATTAAGTTTTTTCTATGCGAGTTTTATTTTAATAAATATTTTTAAGGTAATAACATAATTTTCATCAGACTGAACAGTTTTTGGCTTTTAACAATATTTTACAAATATTTAAAATTAAAATCTGAATCGGTAGTTGCCGCCAACGCCATAGGAAGGCCGGCTGTTGCCGTAGGGTCCGCCCAGATGCTGTCCGTATTTGCCAACTGCGTCGAACTCGTGGCGTTTGTTGTCGCTGGTGTAGACGGGCACCTGAGCCATGGCCCAGACGTCCCTGCCGCTCTTGTCCTTGTTGTAGCCACCGTCCACGAGGAAACGCTGCTCTGGTGGCGGACCCGAATGTGGACGCTCGGTCCAGGCTGCAGCCTTGCTCACATCCAGTTTCTCCGGGTGAGGCATGGCCAGGACTGAGCCGAGCAGGCAGCAGAGCAGAGCAATGAGTGTCACTTGCATGTTGAGTATCTGTGAAGCTGTTGATGTCTTAACTGATAATCTAACTAGGCTCGAGCAGTGCTTTTATAGGCGCTGGATGAGCAGCAGCTGCTGCTGCTGCTGTCAGAGATAACCCGCAGTCGTATGTTTGCTGCATCTTATCAGTCTGTTTGGTACTTTCCCCAGGTAATTTCCTTTTCTATATGCGAGCGAGGGTACTTTTTTGTTGCTACAGCGTTTCAATATTTGTTTTGAATTTTTTCTTAATATTTATTTGTTTATTTTAATTCATATTTATTTGTTTGTTTTTTATTTTTTATAATATATGTGAGAAAGTTTACTTTGACTCATTTGTTCGCTACTTTGGCTTGAGCTCGGCGATTTTAAGCTGGTTATTGATAAAGGTTTCATATATTATGAGTTTATATTAAGTATATAAAGAAGGAAAGAAAAAGAAAAATATTTAAAAATATATACAAAATATTTGAAAATATTTTAAAATGTTTAAAAGTATTCAACAAATATTTTAAAATATTTATAAAATATTTATAAAATATAAAAAAGTATTTAGAATATAAAAAAATATTTTTTTTTAATTTTAAATGATTAAAAAAATATATATATATATTTAATATATATAATTATATGATGAATAGCATCTTAAATTTGGTTTGTTTCTATAAATTATTTATAAAATTTTATTTTAAGTTTATTGTGATTGATTCGATTGATTGATGTAAATCCATACTCTAACTTACGCTGACTTTTCAGTCAATTTATTTATTGTTTAACTCATAACAGATTGCAAATCAAATCTGCATTTAAAGAATAAATTTATATATATACACCCATAATGAAAATAATAAATAGAACAGACTCTTTTCAATGAATTGTGACTACTGTGAATTTGGGGGAAAAATATGTTATGTTAGTTATCACAAAATATGCAAAATTATTTTTATTATTTATGTAGCTTAGAGACTTAAATTTTAATATTTTTATATCATGAATTTATTAAAAATTATTTTAATTTTTTTTGTCAACAATTTAAATTTCATATTTACAGCTGGCTTGCTCAAAGCTCTATTTGCTGCCCAGATGAAAAGTTTATAGAAGATAATTTTTAATAAAATTCTTCATATTTTGTAAGTTCATTCACAAGTCTGCTTTCATTTGACTCTACTTTCCGCCTGTGTCTATGGTGACTTGGCGTAGAGACTCACTAAGAAAGGGCAGACGGACGGCGACTCGCGGCACTTAAGGCAAATAATATTGAATAGCAACAACTTAAGTGTATCAATTAGCAGGTATATACATATCTATATATATACATATATATACTCTGAATATGTATATATTTAGTCTCTTTTCATATATTTTGATTACAAATGCCTTGTATCCTTTTATCTCGCTTGAACACTCGTTCAGCCGATGCATGAGATGGCCTACTATGCGTATGCTTAATATATTTGAAGAGTCTATAGTATAGACTCTATACTATAGACTTTATACTTCAAATGCAAAATGAAATCTTTGACTCTCTTCGAGTAGTCCAAAAGAGCTGTTATTTTAATCAGCTAGCAAATATATACCCTCTGCTGACTGCGCAGTCTGCGCTTGAGTTGCCTTTTGGGCTTTGAGCTTTGATTATGGAAAACTAAATAGAGAAATTATACTTGTCAAATTATTATTCATAAAAAAACACAATACTCATTAAATATTTGCATATATATCTTGTAAGATATACTCAAAATGGATAAAAAAAAAAAAAAACCCTTTAAAATCAAAGCCATTCTCCATCCCTCCCTCTTCTTCTCTCTCTCTCAGCAGCAAGTTTAATTTCAATAAATATATTTATTTTCAATAGTTTTCAATCATAATTAGAATCTGAATCTGTAGTTGCCGCCAACGCCATAGGAAGGTGGACTGTCGCCATAGGGTCCGCCCAGATGCTGTCCGTATTGGCCAACTACGTCGAATTCGTGGCGTTTGTTGTCGCTGGTGTAGACGGGCACCTGGGCCTGGGCCCAGACGTCCTTGCCGCTCTGGTCCTTGTTGTAGCCACCGTCCAGCAGGAAACGCTGCTCATTGGGCGGATTGAACTGTTTCCTTTCGTTCCAGACATCGGCGCCCGGCTCCCTCGGCTGCTTCGGCTGCTCGGGCTGAGGCTGAGGCAGGGCCAAGGCAGCGCCTAGCAGACAGCAGAGCAGAGCAATCAGTGTTAGCTGCATGATGTTGTATCTGGGTAAGTGTAACTCTCTTTATCGATTGATAGAACATTAAGAGCTAGAGCAGAGCTTATATAGCCAAGAAGCTATCACTTTCCGCTGCTCAGAGCTGCTCTTATCTGTCGAGTGCTTTCCCCTTCGGGTAATTCCTCTTTCTGCCTTGGCCTTTGTTTGGCTTCCATTAAATCGTATTTTTCTTACATTCAGTTTTTTATTTGCCTTATATATATCTATATATATATATATATATATATGTTATATATGCTATATATTTATATGTAACAGTTTTTTGCACTTAAAATTTATTGAAAGACTGAAAATAACATTTATCTTTAATAATTGGCTTTAAATTGTGACAGTTTTTTTAGTTCTTTATGTTGATTGTTGATATGCGATGCTCGTTTAGTAGATATAAAGAGAGTATATTAGATTGGTGGAAAGTCAGCTTGAGTATATAGTAGGTATATCTATATATATCTAGCCAATGGCAGTTACTAGGCAGCATCTCCCTACATCAATGCCCTATTAATTTGCTCTAGTCAAGTATGACCGACTGAGAGCTACCCTGTCATCAGTGCCAAGCTGCTTTTAATATCATTCTAGACTCCTTACTTGCACTCACACACAATACATAAGCACTCGCTGCTCTTACTCTACCCGTAGTAACCCATTCTGGTTTTTATATTCTATATACTTCTAGCTGTACGATGTTCAATGAAATTTTGATATATTAGAGAGCATTAATAGTTATTATTTATATTATATATTATTTTTTTTATTATTATTTACTTTGTTACGACGAACAAGCATTAGACAGTCGCTTAAACCCCATAGTCTTGCCTGCTTCATTTAGCATACATTGATTTATGAGATTATGAGCAAAAAACATTTTCATTTTCCTACATATGCCCATGTAAAATGGGAATTTAGGGTATATTAGTTTTGTGATAATGTATGCAAAAGGCAGCAGGAGGCGTGGCGTATGCTATTAGATATATATGTATATACTTGTATAGGATGAAGATCTGAGTCGATGCAGTTCGTCTGCCAGCTTCTCCTGTACGTCAGAGCAGCTGTCCGTCCATATGTCTGTCCATATGTCTGTCCATATGTCTGTCTTTATGTCTGTCTATATATCTGTCTAAAAAAGAGTCTGTCCGTCTGACCGTCCATCTGTCCATCCTTCTATCCGCCCGCCTATCCACCCGTCTGTCCGCCTGTATCTCTGATCGTCTATCTGTCTGTCTATATGACAGTCTATATGACAGTCTGTCCATACGTCTGTCTCTCCGTCAATCTGTCTTTCTATCTGTCTGCCTGTATATCTCTCTCTCTCTCTCTCTCTTCCTGCCCATACAACTGCCCGCCCGTCTATCCCTCCGCCTGTCCGTCCGTCTGTCCGTCTGTCTGTCTGTCCGTCTGTCCGTCTGTCTGTCCGTCCGTCTGTCTGTTCGTCTGTTTGTCTTTCCATTCATCCATCCATCCTTTCGTTCGTCTATCTGTTCGTCCTCTCTTCAGGGTATCTCCAAGCCGAGCACCCCCGACTACCTTACTCTCAATAGTTTTTTCTTCAAATTAAATTTACTCTTATCAGCAGCCACGGCAACCATAGCCACAGCCGCAGCCACAGCTGATAATGCCGCACAGCATGAATAAAATATTGAATAAATATTGAGCATTTTTTTTTTGTTCGATTTAAATATTTTTGTAAACAACAAAAGTTGTTTCAGTCGCTGAGCGAGCGTCAACGGAGCACACAAAAGGAACATAAATAAAATGCGGCTGCAATTCATTTACATTCATATTATTGCCATATTGTTGGCACTGCTGTGCGGGGTGAGTTGTGAGCTGGTTTTACTCTGACTATAATTGTGAATAACTGCATGTTTTTTTCTCTCACCTGCAGCTGAGCTTCGCACAGGTGGATGATGACGAATTGGGCGCTGATGACACAAATCGGCCGGAAAAAAAAGAGTTTCCAGTGTGGAATGATGCGAATGGGGAATGGAGTGATCGAGATAATTAAATGATGGAATTTTAATAAATAAAATATATATTATAACTATAATAGATATAACAGATGAAGGCATAGCTATTTCAGCTTGAATTTGTCTAAATTTATAACAATTTTAATCAATTAATGTAGGAAGAAAGTTTCAGTAAATTTGTATATAAACTTATTCAGCCAAATATATATTCAAAATTTCAAGTTTCTGGCTCAACAGCGACTAAATTGGCTGAGGGCCTCATAGACAAAGCCAATATAGCTTTTAGAGCTTCGTAAAGGATTATAACAAGCCCCAAAAATCATAGCTTTCCAGTAGATTATTCAAATTTTTTTTTATATATTCTCTGAGTTCTTAAAATTTAAATAAAAATTTATATAATTTTTTTAGCGTAAGCTCTTAGTTCTTCTTTCTCTCACAGTTGCCTGATTTTCAGCTAATTTCAAGCAGAGCCTGAAAGCAGGCAACAAAAAATTGTAAAACTTTCAATTGCTTCAAAAGCCCCAAAAGTCCAAGCTTACCAGTAGATTATTCAAATTAATTTATATATATTCTCAGCATTTTTAAGATTTAAATAAAATTTATATAAATTTTTTTAGCCTAAGTTCTTAGCTCACAAATTTAGCTTTCTCTCACAGTTGCCTGATTCTCAGCTAATTTCAGTAGCTGCCTAAAAGTAGGCAACAAAAATTGTAAAACTTTCAATTGCTTCAAAAGCCCCAAAAATACGAGCTTACCAGTAGATTATTCACATTAATTTATATATGCTCTCAGAATTTTTAAGATTTAAATAAAACTTATATAAATTTTTTTAGCCTAAGTTCTTAGCTCACAAATTTAGCTTTCTCTCACAGTTGCCTGATTCTCAGCTAATTTCAGTCACTGCCTAAAAGTAGGCAACTAAAAATTGTAAAACTTTCAATTGCTTAGCTACAATCGCAGTTTCCTAACTCTAACTGCACTACACTCGATTATATATATATACTAAGTCGTTTCTATTTCAACTTTACACCCTATAACAAAAAAAAAATGTCATGTCAAAAATCAATTGGCAGCGGTTCAATGCACCACGATTGCTCGTCGCCAGCGTCGCCGTGGTGGTGCGTGCCAAGCTCATGATAATTGCGGCCATTACACGAGGCGGTTCCGGAAACTATGTGTACTCAAAGTACCTAACTTTTATATAGTCCTAGATACAAAACGTGCACAATGAAGGAGAAGAAAAAAACCCAGAAAATCAACAAAAGGGCTGCGCATAGGGCATGCGCGACTAAGCAGATGCGCTGTAAACGGCTGAGGAAACTTTGATTGCTTTATGAATGAGTGGAAGGTGAGAAGTGGTTGGTAGTTGACCATAATTGGGATTATATTTATGTATATATTATATTAATATGTACAAAGAGTTGACTAGACTAAACGCTACCCTGTAAGTTGCTAAAGATTATTGGAAGTAAATGCTGAAGAAATGTTATTAGAACTTACATAAATGGAAAATTTTTAGCTTGTAGCTAAAAATAAATATAAAAAAAAAATTTTTTTAAAAAATATATATATAAAAATAATTTATATAGAAAAATATTAATTTAACTATTTAAATTTTAAAAATGCTTAAATTTGGAACAAACTTAAATATATTTTTAAAAAAATACTGTTTAAATACTTTCAATATTTTTCGAATATGTTCAAGCTCTTTTGTGCTAAGGAATTTGTTCTGTTCTATTCAGCTTCAAAGACCTGTTCCATGCGTCTTTATCCTTAGGATATACTATAATACAGATAATTCAAGTTTCATAAAATTATTTGTTTTTATTATTTTAACATACACAAAAAAATTATAATACAAAATATATAAAAAAAAATTTTTTAAAAATATGTATATAATATCATATTTAAAAAAAAAATATTTAAAAAAATATTTTATTTTAAAAATTACATTAAAAATATATAAAAATATAAATAAAAACATTAAAAAAATATAAATATTTTAAGTTTCTTTAACACTAGAAAAATATTCTTAATATATAAAAAAAAATTTTAAAAAAATTAAATAAAAAAAATTTCCTAATATTTTTAAAAAATTTGTTTAAAAATGTATTTTAAACCATACATTAAATATGTTTAAAAATAAATTTATTTATATAAATAAAATAAATAAGATAATAAATAAAAATAAAAATAAAATAAATAAAAACATTAAAAAATATATGAAACAAAATATATAAAAAATTATTTAAAGATTGTAAAAAAAAATTGTTTTTTAAAATATTCAGACCTTTGAAGCAGATGCCCCTTTTATTTAACTATACTATCCTCTGTGAATAAAGCTTTAATAACCTGCTCAGCACTTCTCTCCTTTACAGGGTATATACAAAAATAAAAAAAAAATAAACAAAAAACTCCAGCTCCAGCACTCCATGAAAAGCGGCAAACAAATTACTTAACCGCGAGAGACGAGCCCAATGCGGCAATTAAACGATTTCTCGAGATTGGGCGCATGGAAATCAGCGAGGCTATCTGCGGGGCTCATTTGACACGCTGCCAAGTGCCAGCGCCATTCGATTTGGCCGTCAGCACGCAAAGTGGGCGTGGCACAAGGCAAAAAGGAAATCCAAATCAGAGAGAGAAAAAAGTAAAGTCTTTGCTGCAATGCA
Organism: Drosophila repleta; assembly: GCA_018903745.1. Taxonomy (NCBI): domain Eukaryota; kingdom Metazoa; phylum Arthropoda; class Insecta; order Diptera; family Drosophilidae; genus Drosophila; species Drosophila repleta. Next base: position 6,431,433 of record JAEIGN010000497.1, read on the forward strand.
TCGGCCTAATTGCGTTAATTTTACTTTCGTAATGTTGCATTGTTTTCGCTGCCGCTGCCACGCCCCCCCGAAAGGGGCGACGGGTGGGTGGTTCGATGGCTTGCATGTTTGGCGGCACTCCTGGGCAACGCCGGTGCATGTCGACGACATAATTGTTGGCCTAATACAAGCAAATTATAGGCCAAGACGGCGCCGCGAATACCCTGACAAACCCCTAACGGTAGCCCTTATCCTGCCCGAGTTCATTGACCTTTCAAGTGTAAAAAACTTGTTTTTACTCCTCTTTAAAACAAATAATTTTTTTTTTGTTTTTGGTTTTTCTCTGCCCGCTCTTAGCTAATTGATTGCAGTGGCGCATCGCCCGCCTCGGAGTGACGCCTCATCAGGACATCCATGAGATCCTCGTCCTCGAGCTCCAGCGAATTGGCCGTATCCGTGTCATTGATGCACTCGCCGTCGAAGCACAGGCTGGCCATATCCTTGGCCAGGCCCATCTGCGAGCAATACGCATCCTTCAGCTTGCCCAGCGGCATCAGCCGACGGATGCGGAAGAGCACCACGCCGCGATCCGCCGACTGCATCTTCAGCGTGATGTGCGGGCAAACATGCAGCTCGGCATCCTCGTCCATAGTCAGTGTGGAGTTATAGAAATATATGTGGATAACAATAAGGAAATTTGCTTAGTAATATTTTAATTTGTTTGTGTATTGTGTGTGTGTGTGTGTGCTAAGAGTCGGAGAGAAATTCGGGTGCCTAAAGATCGTCGAGACGTGGCCTACTTGCTCGATGTTTGCCCGTGTTTGGGGCCACATCAGCTGGCAGGGAGAAGCGGAAATGAAGCAATAAATAAGTTTGAATAAGTTCAATGATGATAAGATAGCGATAAGCAGGTACTCTTCAGCCGCCACCGGACGGCATATCTTCTCAAACTTCTTAGAGTCAATGACAATTGGAAATTTGAGCTACAGTGGTTGAAAGTCAAGAAATTTTTGAGTATAATTTGGTATATAGCAAGTAATGAATGGAAGTTCTAGATGATATTGAAAGGGTATGGCTTTATATATTCTTTTTTGGCTAGCAGTCAGAGTAACAGCTAAGACTCTATAACATATTTTTGGGAAGTTCTTGAAATTAAACTTATAGATATTTGATCTGATCCGTTCGATGAGCAATAATTTCTAGAGTTTTTATATCATTTTCATATATGTATATAAATTTCTGTTATATTTATTTTTGTTATACAATATAAAATCAATATCGCTGTTTAAAATTTAAAAAAAAATATACGAAAACATTTTTTTTTTTTAATATTTTTTAAATTAAAAATATATATATTTTTTAATTTTTTATAAATTTTTGAAAACATTTATTGAGACTATATTTATTTGTTTATAGTAAAATATTTAATTATAACATTTTTTCAATTTAAATTTTCTTTTGTTTTTTTAAATGTCTTAAAAAATAATTTTAAAGATTTTTACTTTTTGTACTAAATAAATAAATAAAGAGGTTTTCTTTTTTATTTTAAAACATTATATTTATTAAAATTGTATAATTTATTAATATAATATTTGACATACATGTGTTATTTTTTTTTTTTAAATAAATGTTTTTTATGTTTAAAAAAATGTAAAAAAAATATTTTATTATGTTTTTAAGCTTTTTAATATTTATTTTTATTTTTAACAATTTTTTTTTTTGTGTTTTAAACGTACTAATTGCTCTTCTTAACACTTTGGACCCCAATTAGCATGATAAACTGCGAGTCATTCAATAAATATTGTGCATTAGTATATATAGTTTGATTATTAGTGGTGAGCCAGAAAGTCACAAACGTGAAAAGAGCTGAATCACCGCCAAACAGCAAATTCCATATATAATAAAAGTCAATTTGAAAATTCACTAGACAAATCAACGTCTCCTATATGCCTACTATATATAACATATTTTTTTTTTCCCATCGCTCAATTGAAATTCTGAGCGCGCCCCACTGTACGCCCGCTATCATATCATTTATTTATATATATACATATATATAATACTCTTACTACTCGTATATCAATAAATTTCGTAGGTGCGTGTATATATATAGTAAAGCTTAGCGCTGGCTACGTAGCCACAGCCTGGGCCAATCGTCAGTTGGTTTACGTCGGGCCGTGCGGACAGTCGTGCATACTCGATGCGATCGAGGCGGAGCTCATTAAGATTTTCGTCGTTAGGCAGATAAAACAGAAAAAAAAAATAGAAATATGAAGTGCTTAGTTATATTTGGACTGATTGTGGCCATATTTGCCAGCATTGCGGGCTATGGTTATCTAGTATTCACAGACCTGACACGTCCGCTGCCCCGTCCGGAGTTCAAAGACGACACGTATTGGGGACCCGGAGATGGCAAGAACTACAAGCCCGATACGAAGATCTATGATTTTGTTGTGGATGTGCCCAAGGCGGAAATTGAGGATTTGCGGCAGCAACTGAATCGCACTTTGAAGCTAACGGAACCACTCGACGGCATCGCCTTTGAGTACGGATTCAATACGAATGCCTTGGGCCAGTTCGTCGAATATTGGCGCGAGAAATATCTGACCAAATGGGACGAAAGACAAGACTATCTCAACTCACTGAAGCAATACAAAACCGAGATACAAGGGTAAGCATGTACCGCTAATAATCACTATCTAAACAACAGAACGATCGGCTATACAGAACAAACAAATCAAAAGGCAGCAAAACACGTACAGTACAAGCATAAGCGTAAATGCGTGTGTGTGTGCTTGGCAGTCTAGAAAATTTTAAACACATCAACTTGTTAATGCCCTTTCCATAGATCAATCAGGCAAACTACTTGCATTTTATGTAAGCTGAGCAAACGTCATAGCGAATTTGCAGTACTTCTCTATTGGAAGAATATAATAAGCAACGAAAGTGCAAAACCTATGCACAAATACATGCATGCACTCAAGTAGAGAGCACAATGACAATAAGCAAAAATATGAGAGTAAGCAAAACAAGAGAGTAAACACAAAAAAAGATGCGGTAAATTGAGTGAGTGTCTATCTCGCTCGATCTCAATAAATTTGCAAGCTACTTAGTGCAAATGCACGTTGAGTAGGATACAAGAAATAACGAAAGTGCACATATACATACATACAGTCAAATAGAGAGAGCAGTGAGAGTAAACAAAAAATGATTGAGTGAGCGGCTATCTCGCCATAGATGTGCAGGTTGAGAGCACAAAAGAGAGCAGCAGCTAAGTACGTAAGCTGAGGGTGGCAGTTTTTGTGTGTGCCGTTCATGTATGTATGTGTGTATGCTCAAGCTTAGCCTAAACTATCGGTTGTATATGTATAATATTTACATATGTATGTAAAAGAGAGAATTTCCCTTCTCATTTTATCTTTTCTCTCATCCACTCAGCTTAAACATTCACTTTATACACGAACGTGTTTCCGAGGAGGTCGCTGCCAAGAAGCATGTCTATCCGCTGCTGCTGCTGCATGGCTGGCCGGGCTCAGTGCGGGAATTTTATGATTTTATACCCATGCTGACCAGGGATCAAAACGTAACGGATTATTCCTTTGAAGTGGTGGCGCCCTCACTCGTTGGCTTTGGCTGGTCGGATGTGAGTATAAGAGAAATTTATATTTAAGAGAAATTTATATTTAAGAGAAATTTATATTTAATAATTTCTTTCTCTTATATTATTCCTTAGGCCGCCACCCGGGTGGGCTTCAATGCAGCTGAGATGGCGACGGTGATGCGTAATCTGATGCTGAGATTGGGCCACAAGAAATTCTTTATTCAGGGCGGCGACTGGGGCAGCATCATTGGCAGCAACCTGGCCACCCTCTATCCGGACAATGTGCTCGGCTATCACTCCAATATGTGTGTAATGAATACGCCGTTATCCTTCCTCAAGGGCATCTACACCCACTACTATCCGGAGAAGGTGCTCCGCTCGCGCATGTTCTACGATCATCACGTGGGCATTTGGGATCAGTACCAGGAGCTGCTGCTCGAGAGCGGATATTTCCATATCCAGGCCACCAAGCCGGATACGATTGGCGCTGCTCTCGACTCCAGTCCCGTAGCGCTGGCTGCCTACATCCTCGAAAAGTTCCAGACCTGCACGAGTCCCAGCCTGAAGCAGGACTTTGGCGCCATGGTCACGATCTTCGGCCTGGAGGCGGTGCTCGACAACCTGATGATCTACTACCTAAATAGTGCGGCCACAACTGCCGGACGTTTCTACGCCGAGAATACATCGAAGGCGTATCGCAGCCTTCAGCTGGATCGTGTCCAAACGGATGTTCCCATGGGCTGTTGTCGCTTCAGATTCGATCTGCCCGCTGCCTCCGAGTGGCAGCTGAAGGACAAGTTCACCAACATCAAGCATAGCATGTATTTCCAGCACGGCAGCCATTTTGCGGCCATGGAAATGCCATCGATGTTGTTCAATGATTTTACGACATTTGTGCAAAAGGTTGGACTACACACCGAATAAATTAATTAAAATCTGAGAAACTACCAAAAACAGCCTTTTTAATTGATCAAAAATGAGCTCTAACCCAAAATTTACCTAAAATAAGCTTATATCTTAGCATTGTTTATTTCAAATTGCGCGCACTTTGCTCAAATTCAACTTTGGCCACTTTCCAACACTTTATCCTGGCCTTTGTATTGCGCTCATTGCTCTCAATGCATGCTGATGCTTGTCATCGTTAAGTTTTCGTTTACTCGGGTAGCTGAAATTATCAATTGTCGCGCTGCTTTGTCATGCTCGCAACGCATAACTGTTGTCAGCTAAGGAGGAGAGTTTATGCTTAAATACCTACTAATCGGCTAACGAAGTATATGTAAATCAAAGGGAATCCCCTGGAGAAAGTATCGAGTATCACATAAAACTTTTACAAAATAAAACAAAAATTTAGGGGATGTCGTAACTCTATAAATTTGTGTCGTATTTAATTATGCAAAATATATACATTAGTTTTTTCGTGTCAGCTTTGGGTCACGACAAGCACGAAAGTCACTCGTTTCAGTTGCTTCCCGATCTAAGTGTTTGTATACAAATGTGACTGTACGTGTGTATGTGTGTCTGTTTGTGTGAGAGAACGTGAGAGAACGACAGACATACGGTGATCGAGAGAGCAACTACATTGCTTGTAATAAGAATAGAACACTTGAATGAGTTGTAAGTACATTTAACTACATATGTAAATGCTTGTTAATTTAAATTGATATTTGTTATATTTGATATAGTTATAAAAGTATTTTTTTAGTTTTTAACTGAGTCTCTAATTAATTTATTTTGACTTGTTAGTAATAGTCCTGACTTTCATGTTTGCTTATCTTTATCAGCATGTTCAGCACTGTAAGAGCATTATACAGCAATTTCAGCTCATGCTTTTTCGTCTCTCAATCGTGATATTAGTTTTTTTTCCTTGCACAACTACGCATTTTTGCAGCTGCAAGCCGACCGGTCTCAGTCTGCGCTGTTTGCTTTCTCAGAGTCTTTTGGCAAGCGAAAGCGAACGGTTGTGTTTTTTGTGCCCCAGCAGGTAGTCAAAAGAAAGAAAGAAGAATTAAAATGCCATCTGTAGCGTCGACCACAGTGCGCATACTGATCGGTGGCCTGGCGCTGCTGGTCGCCGTAGGCTACAAGAACTATCGCGACTTAGGTGCGCCCGGCAAGCGTCCAAATTTGGCTAATGATGAGTATTGGGGACCCCAGCTGCAGGGCGCATATCAAGAGAATAAAGCCATTAAGCCTTACGATATAAGCGTAGCGCCTGAGGTGGGTTGGAGATTCAATTAAATGTATATATATATATACTATATATGTATGTATATATATTTTTTCTCTGTTCCAGCTTATTGCCGACTTAAAGACGCAGCTGGAACGTCCGCTCAAAGTACAGGAACCGTTAGAAGGCATTGGCTTTGAATATGGTTTCAATGGCCATGAGCTGCAAAAGGTGGTGAAATACTGGCGTGACGACTACTTGGCCAACTGGAACAAACGCGAGCAATTCCTTAAGAAATTCCCACACTTCCAGACCGAAATTCAAGGGTAAGCTACACACACACACATATACATGCATACACATTGGGATCACAGTGAAGATACACTATTTGTCTCTATCTCTCACACGCACACATATTTGCATATGTATATTTCCGCATATTTTGCAATTGGGGTATGCTAATTGGACTATTTATTTCTAGTTTGAAGATACATTTTATACATGCGAAGCCAACTAATGCGCAGGGCAAAAAGGTGCTGCCCTTGCTCCTGATGCATGGATGGCCAGGAACCGTGCGTGAATTCTATGATTTCATTCCGCTGCTGACGACGGGCAGCGATAAGAGCGAATACGTGTTCGAGGTGATAGCGCCCAGCTTGCCGGGCTACGGCTGGTCCCAGGTAAATCTCAACTCTCAAATATTCCTCTCTCAATCTCAACTGAGATATATTCTCTCTATGGCAGGGCGCCTCGCGACCCGGAATGGGCGCCGCCCAGGTGGCCGTAATCCTGCGCAATCTGATGCTGCGCGTCGGCTTCGAGAAGTTCGTCATTCAGGGCGGCGACTGGGGCAGCATTATTGGTAGCAATATAGCCGGACTGTTCCCAGAGAACACGCTCGGCTATCACTCCAATATGTGTGGCAACAACAGCCCCATGGGCGGTCTACGTTCGCTGCTCTCCTCCTTCTTCCCGTCCTTTTACTTTGACAGCAAATACGCGGAGTACTACAAGGGCGTGGGTCACCTCTTTGCCCAGATAATGGAGGAGTTTGGCTATGCGCATATCCAGGCCACCAAGCCGGACACGATTGGAGCTGCCTTAGCGCATAATCCCGTTGGATTAGCTGCCTATATCCTGGAGAAGTTCTCCACGTGGACCAATCCGGCATATAAGACCCTGAAGGATGGCGGTCTGACCAAGCACTTCACCTACGAACAGCTGCTGGATAACATCATGATCTACTATATAACCAACTCGATAACCACCTCCGTGCGCCTGTACTCCGAGACGTTGAACAAGGCGCAGCTCAGCCTGAACACGGAGAGTGTGCCCATCAGGGCGCCCACGGGCTGTGCCCGGTTCGCCCATGAGCTGCTTCACGTGCCCGACTCTGTGCTGGCGAACAAATTCCCAAATCTGGTGCAGAGCACGCACTATCCGGACGGCGGACACTTCCCGGCATTCCAGGTGCCGCAGCAGCTCTACGAAGATTTCATCTCCTACGTCCAAAAAGCTTTTAATTAACTTTTGATTATATTAATTCATGTTGTAATGGGATTGAATAAAACTTTTTGTTTCGTTAAATATTTTATTTAAAAAAAAAAACAGAATTCTGGATTAGATTAGATTGTTTATTTATCGATGCTAAGGACGAATATATACAAAATTGTCTATAGCATAACAATAAGTTCTCTATATATGCTAACACACACACTTATACAAATAAACAAACACTTATAACTGATTTCAATACTTATACAAAGCTTAAAGTTTCGTATGACATAAGAGCTGAGCATATGCGACTTATAAATGCGCTGTAAAGCTATATTTACCCTACTTATACTGCGTAAGCTGCGTTATACTCTTATACTGCTCATACGTAATACGCATTAAGTATACCAGACAAATGGCAGACAGAAAGCTCGCAGTTATGTAACTCATAAGGGCAAAGGGTGCTGAAAAAAGTGTATATTTACATATATTTATTTATATAGTTCAACTAAAATCTTATATTATTTAATCACCTCTGATAATTACTTTAATTAAAGTTGTTCTCGTTTCAACAAAATGTTTAAAAATTATATAATTATTTAAGTTTTCTTAGCTCGCCCCTGACTTTTAGCAGTTAATTAATATAAACACCTGTCTTATCCAATTTTAAATGCCCTTTATGCCTTGACCAGCGTGCGCAGCTGCCAATAAACTACACTTAGTAAATCTATCTAACATGCAAAGCACGCTTTGCCAAACAGTTTTAAAACCGGCTGGCGGCCTAGGCGACTAAGCCAAGGCGCTGCACCGTATAGCAAGCCTGTCAAAAGCTGAGTGAAAACTCAACGATCTTTCGATCGTAGCGTAACGCAAGCAAACGAAAACGCTTATCATCGTGTGTGTGCAGTGTTGCCCGCGCCTCAGTGCTGCGCAAAAGGCAGATTAAGTGGGCGAAAAACAGCTATAAATCGCTAAACAACAAGAAAAGTAGCATCTACAATTTGAAGGGCTTTTATTGTTTACTTTCTATCAATACAATTGTTTCGTTAAATTTTATACATTTTTATATATCATTTCCCATCGCTAGGCGCTGCTAGAGATATCGATAAATAATAATAATATGAATATCGATGATTAGTCTACATTCATATCTTCACGCATGCAACTGACTAACAATTATCGCCAATTTTACCCGCCAACTTGCCAGCACTGTTGTGTGTCTGAGCGAAGTTTGACGATCACAACAAAGAAGAAGAATGAGAAATAATGAAAAATAACCACTTGGAAGTGCAATCTCAAGCAAATGTCTATCAGATTAGTGTGGCCAGTTAGTGTGACGAGAACCTTTGACTCGATAGGTGGAACTGGACAGTAACTATGTCTCCTGTGACGCGTATGTTGGTGCTGCTGCTGGCCGTCGGCGGCGGCATGGTCTACAAGCGTTTGAACAAGCTGTGGGGCGATTTGCCGCCGCCCACGCTCGACCCCCAGGAATGGTGGGGCGATGAGGAGCAGCCCAACGACTACGAGGCCTATTTGGCCAACAGCTCGGAGGTGATAGGCAATCGTCTGATGTATTCAGAAGCGGTGAGTGAGGGGAGCAGGGGAATATATATACTATATATAATGCTGTCTCTTTCGCACCCCTTAGACTATTGAAGATTTGATGAAGCAATTGAACCGCACGCTACGCCTGACGCCTCCGCTCGAGGGCGTGGCCTTTGAGTATGGCTTCAATAGCGACTATCTGCAGGAACTGATCGCCTACTGGCGCGACGACTATTTGCCGCGTTGGCGCGCGCGTGAAGTCTTCCTGTGGCAATTCAATCACTTCACCACCGAAATCCAGGGGTTCGTATGATAAGCTCTTATCAGTAGTCTGCCGTGTCCGCTTGATAACCGCTTAACGCTTTAGCCTACGCATGCACTTTCTCAACCTGATGGTCTACGACGAGAACAAGGTGGGCAAGCAGCACTATCCGGTGCTGCTGCTGCACGGCTGGCCGGGCTCGGTGCGGGAGTTCTACGATCTGATACACATGCTCCATCAGACCCATCTGGATCCGAATAACAAATATATATTCAACGTGATCGTACCCAGCTTGCCGGGCTATGGCTGGTCGCAGGTGAGGCACTATAGCTAAAGATTCCTGCTGGATTTAGGATCATATAGATTCTCTCTTTCTCTCATCCTAGGGCACTTCACGTCCCGGTTTGGGTCCCGCCCAGGTGGCTGTGATGCTGCGCAACTTGATGCTGCGCCTGGGCTACAATAAGTTCTTCATCCAGGGCGGCGATTGGGGCTCCGTGCTGGGCTCCCACATAGCCACGCTGTATCCAGAGAACGTGCTCGGCTATCACTCGAATATGTGCAACAATTTGTCGCCCCGATCCCAAGTGAAGGGTCTGCTGGCTGGCATCTGGCCCAGTTTGTTTGTGCCCAACGGCTTTACGGATTTCTTCTTCCCCAAGTCCAAGGAGTTCAGCTACTTGCTGGAGGAGAGCGGCTACTTCCACTTGCAGGCCACGAAGCCGGATACTGTGGGTGCTGCGCTCACGGACAATCCCGTTGGCCTGGCCGCCTACATACTGGAGAAGTTCTCCACGTGGACAAACGCCAGCTATCGCGCGCTGCCCGATGGCGGGCTGAAGCGGCGCTACAAACTGGACGCCCTCTTCGACAATGTGATGATCTACTATCTGACCAACTCGATAACGACGTCGCAGCGTCTCTATGCCGAGGCGTATACCAAGGAGCAGCAGCAGCTGCAGCTGGACCGTGTGCCCACGCTGGTGCCCACGGGCTGTGCACGTTTCAAGGGCGATATCATGCAGTTCCTGGATCTGCAGCTGAAGGACAAGTATAAGAACTTGATACACAGCACGTACTACCGCCGGGGCGGACACTTTGCGGCCTTAGAGCTGCCCAAGGTGTTGTACAAGGATTTCATAGACTTTGTCAAGAAAGTCGAGAGAAAATTTAAAATCGAATCTTTGTAAGTTACGAATAAAGTTTGAAAAGCAAAATCGTCTATCGATGCTAAACGAAGCTTTTTATCGATGCTAGGCGTGCAACTTCACTAGCCATAAATTTTTGTTGGTATTTAAAGCTGTTGCTGGTGATGTACAAAATTGATTATTTTCAGCAGAAATATAAATATTTTAAATAATTGATGATGCTTAAATGAATTTGCAAAATATCTGTATGCATAACTTTCATAAAGTTCGTTAAAAAAAACTGATCGAGTACAATTTGAATGGGAGCATATCGATGCCAAGCGATATGTTTAATCGATATCTCAGCTTAACGAACAGCAACTGATATTTAATCCTGCCGCTTTGCCAGCGTTGCCACTGCGCCCAAAGCTCAAATCGAAAAGAAGAGAAGGAGCCGTAACAAAGCAAGCAGAGAAAACTTCACTCTGATCATTTAATTATTAAAGAAAGTTTATATATTTATGAAATCGGATTCGGAATAGGTAGGTGTGAAGCAAGTAGGCAATGCACTGAACGAGCAGCTGGCACACATTTTTAAACAAAAACAAACACTCCAAAAAATAAGTAATATCTGTATATATTTTCTTCTATCAAGTTATTCTTAGAGGCGCGCACGCACGCACGTTCAGCTATCGATTCCCGAAAGTTAGGCACACAGCTGCAGGAGATTTACAGTTATACATTACATACATATATTGAGGAATGGCTGATTTTAAGCAAACCGTATCGCTGACCAGCTCAAATTCGGAGAATATGTCGCGCCACCAGATGCTCGACTGGGTGAACACCATGGTGAATGGTCACTTCAAGAAGATCGAGGAGATGGCATCGGGTGAGTAGTGACATAGGCCACAAAACGTGTTTACAGCTATTTCTGTGCAGGCGTCGCCTATTGCCAGATGATGGACATGATCTTTCCCAACTGCATCAACTTGAAGCGTGTCAAGATGTCGGCCAAGCTGGAGCACGAGTTCTTTCACAACATGAAGCTGTTCCAGGGCGCGCTGACCGGCCTCAAGCTGGACAAGACAGTACCGCTGGATCGCCTGATCAAGGGTCGCTTTCAGGACAACTTCGAGTTCCTGCAGTGGTTCAAGAAGTTCTTCGACTCTCAGGCTCCGGGCCTGGAGAACCTCAAGTCGGCCGCCAATGCCGTACAGCCGAAGCCCATCAAGCCGCGCGGCTTCATCAAAGAGGAGAAGCAGCAACAGGTGCAGCAGCACCAACAGCAACAGCAGCAGGCTTCGGAGGACTTCCTGGCCACCATCTCGGAGCTGAATCAGAAGATCAGCAACACCATTGAGACACGCGACCAGGCCTACGAGAAGCTGCGCAAGATCGAGATCCTGCTCACGGACATGATCAACAAGGAGGAGCACGTGGACTTCTGCCAGCGGGTCTGCGAGGTCCTCTACAAGACCGACCAGAATGATAACGTCGGTGGTGCTCCCACAGCCGATGACAGCCTGGACAGCGCCATGGAGGACCCGAACGAGGGAATGTATTAATCGAAAGAGTTTAGGCAACCAAGTGTTATTATATATATATATATATGTAGTTTATTTTTCGGATTAAACCAATTGAATTCATTGTGTGCAGCTTGAAGAAGAGTAGGATTCAGTCATTCGAATCGGAGCTGGAGTCGGCAGAAGATTTGGAACTGCAGCTGGAGCTGGCATAGCCGCAGACCAAGCTTAGGGCGCTGGGAGCTGTGCCAGTTGCTGCTTCAGCTAGGGATCCTGCTGCTATGTCGGTGACTCCAGATCCTGAGCTGTCTGCTCCCTCTGCTGGACTAGCTCTTGCTCCATTTGCTCCCTCTGTTGCACTAGCTCCTGTTCCACTTGCTCCCTCTGCTGCAGTAGCTCCAGTTGCTGCTGCCTCAGTCTTTGCTCCATTTACCGCCGCTCCTGCCGCTTCAGTCTCCATTGATGCAGCTGCTCCGTCTGATCCTAGCCCCAATTCAGCAGCTGCTTCCACTCCCCCATTGCCACTCACTTCCGCTTCATCTCCCACTCCCTTCGCCACCTTCTCCTTGCGCTTTATGCCCAAATCCTGCAGCTGCAGCTGCGTGTTCAGCGCCTTCTGTCGCTTCAGGCCACCAAAGGTGGTGCTCGTCGCGCCTGGCAGAGCCGGACGCATCAGTAAATCCAGACGCTTATCCGACTCACGCTCCAGGGCGCTGCGCGTTTGCAGTTTCATCAGCGCCGCCATATCCCGATCCTGTTGCGTCTCCGGCAGTAGCGCTATGTCCAGGCTGCTCTTGGCCAGCAGCTGGCGGTCCAGCTCCTGTTGTCCCTTCAGCTCCTTCTTTTGCTCGCGAAAGGCGGCGCGCAGCTTAAAGTTGGCCACATAGTTGTCATCCCAGACGCTCTGGTTGCGCTCCACGATCTTTTGGAGCATGGGCTTGGCGTTGACCGCCGCCTGGGCATCCTTGGCCTGGTGCTCCAGCTTGTACATGGCATCGTCGAAGAGCCGCTTCTGCACCTCCTTCGTCTCGGGCACCACCTGCTCGTTCTGCAGCGGATCCCAGCGATTCTCCTGCCGTCGTGCACCCGATAATATCACATAGTCCAGATTCCCCGGATCCGTTTGGATCTCGAAGTGATTGTCGCACAGATGGCATTTCATGCGGAACTTGTAGATGGGCGTCGTATAGTACATGCCCACCTTGGTCTTCTCCGCGTTGTAGCGCACGCCCATGCCAATGTGATTCTTGCAGCCGTCGCACCAGATGTTGTAGGGCATCTCGAACCGGATGATGATGATGCCCAGGTGGATTTTGCGTGCGCGCTCGCGCAGCGCATGTGTGCCGCGAAATTTATTGAGTCCACCCTTCTTCGGATCATAATCCGGCGGATAATATTTATTTTGTCCCTTGCGTTCGCCCATTTTCAAGTAAAATTCAAAAAGTCCTCAACAAATTGTTTACAAACGTATGAACACACTAGCGCCACCTGTCGAGCACAGCTGTTGCCGCGATAACAATATTTGTGAGTAAGAGTGCTTTCGATAGTTATCGCACGCTTGCCCATACCTAATTGAAATATATTTATATAGTTAGCGATACGCGTGCGATTGTGCTTTTGAGGCTTTTTTAACCCGTTTTTGCCACGTGAATTTATTACAAATAATTGCTGTAAAATGATAATCTACACAAATGAGGGCAATCCGCTGGGCCTGCAGCTGCTGGTGCTCTCCAAATTTGCCAAGGAAACGGCAAAGGTGCAGCTGGTTAACCTAAATGGTAAGACGGAAAAAAATAAGAGCGAAAAAAAGTACCGCTGGCCGGCAACGTGCAACGGCAACATTCGAATAACGGTTAACTGATGCAATATTGCTTGCAACTTACAGAATGCAAAGCCCTCAACTTGTTCGTGCTGCCCACAATCGAGCTGGACAACGGCTTGCGTCTATTCTCCAGCGCAGCCCTAGCGAAATATTTGTTCGTGGATGAGGGGCAGTTGAGGGACGAGGTAAGCCCCTACACAAGGTTAATTGAATTGAAATTAATATAGATTATTTTGTTGTCTATTTAGTGGCTGGAATGGTCCACAATGCTGTTGGCGCCCGCCCTCGAACATCACATGGCTGTGGGCCATCGCGCCGATCCGAATGCTTTGCCCGTGCTGAATGGTCTGGTGAAGAAGCTCAACGATAGCCTCAACGGCTCGCCCTACTTGGCTGGGGATAAGCTGACCGCTGCTGATCTTTGCATTTGGTCGCTGCTAGCTCCGGATGGCACACTGAAAGGTGCCCAGAATGTGGATAATCTGCGCGGCTGGTACGACACCATCAAGGCCTTGCCCGAGATGCAGCAGGTGCTGCAGGAGATGCCCATAAAGGGTCTCAGCTTCAATTCGCTGCAGCAGTCGAATAGCTACGGCGGCCTGCAGCATGTCCAGCTCAAGGGCTCCAGCCAAGTGCCCGCAGGCAAGCTGCTGGCCGACGCTGCTCCAACTGTGGCCGACACCGTCACCGATGAGGAGATCAGTGCAGCACGCGCTGCCTTCATACACGTGGAGGTCAAGGAGCAGCCACAGCCGCGCACGGTGCTGCCCAAGCCAGGACAACGCAATGTGCTCATCACTTCCGCCTTGCCCTACGTCAACAATGTGCCGCATCTGGGCAACATCATAGGTTGCGTCCTCTCGGCAGATATATTCGCTCGTTACTCCCGCGCCGCTGGCTACAATACGCTGCTCATCTGCGGCACGGATGAATACGGCACGGCCACGGAGAACAAGGCCCTGGCGGAGAACATGACGCCGCGCGAGATCTGCGACAAGTACTTCGAGCTGCACAATTCCATCTACCGCTGGTTCGGCATTGGCTTCGACTACTTCGGACGCACCACGACGCAGGAGCAAACTGAGTTAGCTAGCAATTATATATAAGCAATATCTGATCTCTGTATTAATGCCTATATTCCTTGCTCTTAGCATTGTCCAAGAGGCTTTCAAGGATGTCTACAATGCTGGCTACATACTCACGGAGAGCGTGGAGCAGCTGCTGTGCCAGAAATGCGATCGGTTTCTAGCGGATCGGTAGAGTGAAGCTATATACATATATATCAAAGATCTATATAAATTTCCTCCTCCTCCCTACAGCTTCGTCGAGGGCACTTGTCCGCATCCGGGCTGCGGCTATCAGGACGCACGCGGCGATCAGTGCGACAAGTGCGGCAAGCTCGTGAATGCTACGGAGCTGGTGCGTCCGCGCTGCAAGGTCTGCAATACGGCCCCGGTGCTGCGTGCCTCCGATCAGCTGTTCCTCGACCTGCCCAAATCGGAGCCACAGCTGCGCGAGTGGGTGGGCCGTGCCGAGCAGGGTTGGACGAACAATGCTCGGGTGATCACACGCGCCTGGTTGCGTGAGGGTCTGAAGCCGCGCTGCATCACACGCGATCTCAAGTGGGGCATACCCGTGCCGCACAAGAACTTCGAGCAGAAGGTGTTCTATGTGTGGTTCGATGCACCCTTTGGCTATGTCTCCATTACCAAGCGCTACACCAAGGACTATCTGCAGTGGTGGCAGCCGGCTGCTGGCACCGATGTCGAGCTCTTCCAGTTCATGGCCAAGGATAACGTGCCCTTCCACTCGGTCGTGTGGCCCTCGGTGCTGCTGGCCATCAACAAGGGCAACACCTTGGTCAGCCACATCATGGCCACGGAGTATCTGAACTACGAGGACGGCAAATTCAGCAAGAGTCGCGGTATTGGTGTCTTCGGCAACGATGCCCAGGAGACGGGCATACCCGCTGACGTCTGGCGCTTCTATCTGGCCTCCGCCCGTCCCGAGGGTCAGGACTCGAGTTTCAGCTGGAACGATCTCGCCGCCCGCAACAACTCGGAGCTGCTCAACAACTTGGGCAACTTTGTGAATCGTGCTCTCGTGTTCTGCGAGAAGAACTTCGACAGCCAAGTGCCAGCGATGGCGCTCAGCCAGGAGGATCTGGTGCTGCTGGCGCTCATCAATCGCGAGCTGCGCGGCTACATCAGCTCGCTGGAGAAGGCCAAGCTGCGCGACGGCATACGTCATCTCTTAGCTATCTCGCGCCATGGCAACGGCTACATGCAGACCCAGCAGCCCTGGGTGCTGCTCAAGGGCAACGTAGAGCAGCGGGCCCGCGCCGCCACCATCATTGGCCTCTGCACGAACATAGCCTGCCTGCTGGCCAACCTGTTGTTCCCCTACATGCCGACCACAGCGCGAGCGCTGTTCACGCAGCTGAATGCCAAGCAGACGCCACTGGATGCCAAGTGAGTAGTCTTGCACTAACTTTAGTGGGTTTAACTAACTAACTAACTATATTTGCTTATGCTGCCAGCAAACCCTTGGCCACGCTGCTCCTGCCCACTGGCCACAAGATAGGCAAGCCTTCGCCACTGTTTACCAAGCTGGAGCAATCCTTCATCGACGAGCTCAAGGGCAAATATGGCGGCAGCCAAGAGAGTCAAGCTGCGGCAGCGCCACAGCAGGCAAGTGTAAAGGAGCTGGAGGCAGCGGTCCAGGCGCAGGGCGAGAAGGTGCGCCAGCTGAAGGCCACGACCAAAGACAAAGCCGTTTGGCAGCCGGAGGTAACCAAGTTGCTGGAGCTGAAGAAGCAGCTGGAAACGGCTCAAAAGGCAACACCAGCAGCAGCAGCTCCCGCTCCTGGTGGACAACCTGTGCAAGCTCTGGAGCAGGCTGTGCAGGCGCAGGGCGAGAAGGTGCGCCAGCTGAAGGCCACGACGAAAGACAAAGCCGTTTGGCAGCCCGAAGTGGAAAAGCTGCTCGCGCTGAAGAAGCAGCTGGAGGCAGCCAAGGCAGCAGCACCAGCCACACCAGCAGCAGCTCCCTCCACAGCAGCAGCACCTCCCGCCGCAGCTGCCGTCAAGGAGCTGGAAGACAAGGTCGCCCAACAAGCCGAAAAGGTGCGCGCACTGAAAGCCAGCGGCGATGCGTCCATATGGAAGCCCGAAGTCGATGTCCTGCTGAGTCTGAAGAAGGAGCTGGCGACGCTGACAGGCGCGCCAGCAGCTGTGAGTCAGTCCAAGAACAAGAAGAAGAAGTGAAAGTGCTAAAAGATGTAAACAACTCAAGGATTAATTTAAACATTTATTATTTGATTTATTTTTTTGCTTTTAAAAAAAAATTATTGTTTCTAAAAAGTATTTCTTTTAGTAATTTATTCAGTTTGTGAAACTAAATATATACATATATATTGACACCGATATGAAGAAAAACCAATATACCTGCTTTACTTCGTGAATAAGTATAAAAATGTCTTTGGATTAATAGTATATTTATTTTACTCGCACTACGCTTCAGGCTCAAACCCAAATTTAATTAAATTTATTTGGAAGAAATCGTATAGAAAAATATATATAGTCATTAGGCATTTTCATTTCGTAAAAAAAAAAAACAAAATTTATAATGAAAGCAACCAAAAGTTTATTTTTGCACATATTCGCAAAGTTCAAGTATCGTAAGAGAGCAAAACGTAAGTGTCATGCCAGCATAACTATCGATATATCGATATTTGCAACAATGTATATTAGAAAATATAAGACCACGACCAGCGCAGTCAGCTAGTTATTGTGATTTGTGACATGAACTTTTTTGCAATGTAAATCAATAAATAATTCTAATAAATATGTGCTAATTACAAAGAGCGACGCAAAATGTCGCTGAACAAGCATTACACAACGTAACGAGCAGAGGGATATAAACAAAAGTTGCAAACGTGCGCCGTCGTCGACGTCGTCGCCGTCTGTCAGCAAAAAAAAATTCGTCATCAGCTGGTCGCGAGTCCCGAGTCGTCGTCACAGTAATTGCATTCGTAGTTAATTGCTCGACGTGCGCGAGAGAGCGAACAACAACGGCAGCCGCAGCAGAAAGAAGAAAAGAAAAATAATAAACTGTGCTGTGCTGCGCTGTGCTGTGCTCTGCCCACCAGCAGCAGGGGGGTTAATAAGGTGAAATGTGAAACAAATACACTTGTGTTAATTTATGTATACAAAGCGTAAGACAATAACAAATTCAATTTGCTGTCAAATACAGTTATACGAACAAAGAATCTATATACACACACACACACGTACACAGGCACACCAATACCAATGCAATTTTTTCGCTAGTGATTTCAACATTTTAGTCCATTGTGTTGGCAGCAGCTGCAGCTGACGCGTGTGCGCTGGATGCCACAATCATTAAATATGTGTGTGTGCGTGTGCGTAAGTGTGTGTATTCGTTTACCGTTTAAACAAACGTTCAGGTTTTACTAAAAAGTCTCAAGGACGCGATGCGCTGTGTGGCGGCAACAAGTGTTTGTTAATTGTTATTGATTTTCTTATTGTTTGCTTTTCTTATTGTTGTTGCCAAGAGTGTTTCCTCTCTCACTCACTCTCTCTCTCTTTTTTTATTGAAGCTATCGATTCAGTTGAAATCATCGCCATGGAGTCGGCGGACACGCTCTTGGAGGAGCAGAAGCTCATGGCCGAAGCAAAATATCGCCAATATATGACCAACATTGATAAAGCGCTGCGCAATTTTGAATATTCCAGCGAGTGGGCGGATCTAATTGCGGCACTGGGCAAACTAAGCAAGGTACGCTGACCCATAACACTACATTTACTATACGAGCCACGCGCCAGCTGTTATATATATAACAGTATACGAATATATATTTGTAGAACAACCAGCATTATTTACCCGTAACTCTGATTCATGCGGTTATTTTCTGCGCTGAAAAATATCGTCGTCGTCGTCGACGAACTCTTATCGCAATTGTTTTCTCATGCCTTCATTATTCAGGGATTTTTCATATTTTAGCAAAAGAAAAGAGTATTTCAAGTAGTTTCAGACATTCTCATGCATGAGAAAGCTTATAAAGTGATTTATACAAATTTCTATATTTTTTATAGATTTATAAAATTTTATATTTAATTTTTTTTTTAATTTTTAATCATATATTTAACTGTTTTTTAAATATTTTTAAGAGCTAAAGATTCCCAAAAAATTTAATTTTACTTTTTAGATTTCTAAAATTTGAAATCAAATTTTTAAAAATATTTTTGAATATATTTATCTGTTTGTCAAATATTCTTAAGAGCTAAAGAACAGATTGAATCTAAAACCAATTTTAATTTAAATGTATAATAGTTTTATATTTAAAATTTCTTTACTAAACTAGGCTTTTTTTTTAGATTTTTTTTAAATATATATATTTAAAAAAATATAAAAATACATATAATATCTTATTAATTTTTTTTTATATTTATATTTTTTATAAAATTATATATTTTATTTTAAAAATTATATTTTGTATATTTAAAATTTCTTTAGGCATATTTAGATTTTTTTTATAAAAAAAATATATAAATATATTATTTCATTTAGATTTTTGTTTATAAAATTAAAAAAAATTAAAGTAATAGAAAAATCGATCATAAATGAAACTAGAAATCAAAAAGGCTTTCTCTAGTTAGACAATCAAGTATTTATATATGCATATTTTAAGCAAATAAGCTTTTCAAACAATTCGTCAATATTATTTATATATTTTTAAAATATACTCTATATTTATATATGTATATATCAGCAGCAGAAACCTTCTCAGCTGCACTTCTTACACATTATATATTTTATATAGTTTTCATATGCTAAAAATATAATTTTAAAATATTTATGCCCTCTTATAGAAGGGCATTTCATCTCAGATGCTCGCATATTAATATAACTCAATTATATTCACTAAATAATTCTGAAACTTGTTTTTTTTTTTCGTTCGTGCGATAGGCGATATCAAGTAATGCGCAGTACCAGGTCATACCGCGCCGCTTGAAGATAGCCAAGCGACTCGCCCAGTGCATGCATCCCGCGCTGCCCTCCGGCGTACACTTGAAGGCCCTCGAAACGTACTCCGTGATATTCAGCAAGACGGGACCCGAACGTCTGGCCACAGAGTTTATATATGGGTGAGTTAATGTCGCCGTCCTCAAATGATTTCTCTTTGTGCTCACATCTGTTATCTGTTACCCTTCCGCAGTGCCGGACTCTTTCCACTGCTTGGCTATGCGGCCATGAATGTGCGGCCGGCTCTGCTGACCATCTACGAGACATACTTTGTGCCGCTGGGCGATAAGCTGCGGCCAGCCTTGAGTGGATTCCTTAGCGGCGTGTTGCCCGGCTACGACTGTGGCTTGGATCACTTCGAGCGCATTAGCGCGCTGCTCAAAAATGTTTGCATTGCCGTCAATCCGATGCATTTCTATACTGTGCTCTGGGAATCGGTGGCCAACAATGCTTCGATCCGATTGCCAGCGATTACGTTTCTGCTGGAGCACTTCAACAAGCGGCTGGATATGGAGAAGCAAACGTATATAATGGGTCACAATCGGGAGATAATGATGTCGGCGCTGTGCGCTTGCCTCAACGATACGCTGATCTTGGTGCAGCGCAATACGCTGGAGTTCCTGCTGCTGGGCTTTCCGATGCACACAAAACTGCTGGAGGAGGAGCAGCTCGTGGTGCTGGTCACAAATGGATTGAATACAATATTACGGCGTGATATGTCGCTCAACAGGCGTCTCTTCTCCTGGCTGCTGGCCAGCGAAATAACCAAAAATTCACCCACATACGATACGCTGTCGCTGGACTCGGCGGCGCCCGTCGATGGACAGAAGGAGGAACCATATTTTATTACACACTCGCGGCACATACTCATTAGCGCATTGGTGAATACGCTGCGGTTGAGCCTGGAGTGCCAGCCGATGGATCTGAAGCCGTATCGCATTATGCTCTCGCTGTTGGACAAGGCGGAGATCGGCAGCGCCGTGCTAGACTTTGTGCTCCATGACATAATACGAGCGATGTACATTTCTAGCAGCAATGCGGACGCGCTCAAGTCGGCCAATCTGCTGTTTGCTACCTTCGATCCGGCCTACATATGGAGCTATATGACCAACATGTTTGAGCGCGCCTGCCAACAGGCGCCTAGCTCTGCCCAGTCCAATAGCGATGGCAAATTCGCCAGCATCGTTGGCTCCGGCGATCCGTGTGTACTCGAAATATGCATACTAACAGAATTCCTGCTGGAGACCATCTCCCTCGAGATGTACACGGAGACCACACGCGTCTATCTGCCCAAAGTATTTCTCTCTATTATCCAACTGCTCTCGCTGCACATGGATTGCCTGAGCAGTGATGAGGTCACCGCCTCACTCAAGCTATGCATGAAGATAGTCTCGCGTGTGCAGCCAATGATAACGTAAGCAAACTAGGACTCTCTGAATAAACATACACTCTATAGATATATGATATAATATTATCTAACTTGCAGTAGCCCCATTAAGCTGAAGAAGCTCATGGAGCAGCACAGCAACTCGGAGTCGGAGGAGAAGATTGTGAATGTCAACAGCAGCAGCAACAACACTTTAGAGTCTACGACACAAGCGAATGCATTGGAGAAAAGTAAATCGGATTCACGTTTGAATCAATTTGGAGAACATTCACAGGGCGCGGAGCCCAATGACGAGGAGCTCATCAGGCGCTCAGCGTCCAATCAGAGCGTCGTGCGGCATAGCCCCAAAAAGAAAGCGAAATCCTTTTCGCGACTCTCCGAACTAGACAAGGATGTAAGTCTACCTGGACTATATCTATCTATATATAAAATTGATCTATTTAATATTATTATTAACCTTTGCAGATTAGCAACTCAGACACGGGTCAGCAGTCCTCTTCCGATCTGGATACGCCGCGCAGCATTAAGAAGATCAAGGTCAAGGCCAAGGCTAAGGTCCCATTCATACGCAGCAGTCCGAAGAAGACGCGACCCAGCAACATTGTCATTGTGCCCACTACTGCGCCGCCAGCTGATGCCACCGACGAGGCTGGCCTGGAGCCGCCCAAGAGCGCACCACCTCAGAACTGTCCCGAATTCCAACTGGACGATGAGCAGTCGAAGGCTACGCAACAGCGTGGCTTCTCCATACTCGAGAAGTGCATACGACAATATGAAATCTTCTTTGAGGTCTATTTGGCGCGCCAGCTGCTGAAGATCGAGACGAGCTCGGCCAGTTCGGAGCTCAACGAGGGCAGCAATAAGTGCGCCATCAAGGTGCAGCTGCAGCGCAGTTCTAGTCACAGCTCCAGCCACAGCTCGACCCTGTTTATGGTCGAGCAGGTGCTGGAGTATCACTGCCCAGCGCGTGAGTCCCAGATCGAGCGGCTCTTCGGCCTGTTGCGTGTTGATCTGCTGCCAAGGGCCAAGCAGCTGCAGCGTTTACTCAATCTCTCGCTGCCCACGGTGACGGCCAGCGAGCTGAGCAGCGACAGCGATGCAGCCGAGGAGCCACAACAGAAGCTCTCCATCGATGCCCAGACGCAGCGCAACGTGCAACAGCTAGCCGAGCTGCAGTTGCCCACGGCCCTGCGCAATGCCGTCAAACTGGCCGCGACGCTGCTTGTAGAGATGTCAACGTTTCCCAACTGCAATAAGCACATCGTGCTGGACAAGAATGGTAAAGAGTCTTATACTAAATATAAAATAATTATATATATATATACTATATTAACTTCGATTCATGTATTACCTTTGCCTTGCAGAGCCAGAGCTGCCCAATTGGCTGAAGGTGCTCTGCCTGGTGGCCTGCTTTGCGCAGAGCGACAAAGAGCTCCAGGTGGCAGCCATAACGACGCTCTTCGATTTGATTAGGTAAGTATTCGCACTGAATATAAGCCCTCATTAACTCCCCTCTGCTCCGCAGCCTGTTGCGCTCTCAGATCGAGCACACGACCAGTCCTGGGGTCACGTTTGTGGTCATGCTGCCGCTGCTCAAATTTGGCCACGTCAATCATATGGAGCAGCGCACGCGCGTCTTTCAGCTGGTCAGCTCCATACTGTGGGACTATCTGGGCACACCGGGTATAGATCCCTCGCAGATAGCAGCGCTGCTTCATCAGCTGCACAGCTGTCTGGAGTCGGGTCTGGTGGAGACCGTCATTGGCAATCGCATGCACGCACAGCACTTGCTGCAGGGCCAAGGCCAAACCGCACTCGGCACGGGCAATGCCTTGCGCAGCTTCCAGCTGGAGCGGGTGACCGATGCCCAGCTGCTGTGCCCCATGGCCTGCTTGGATCGTCTGCGCGAGAGTCAGGCGCGCAGCTACAAGAAGTTCGAGCTGCTCTGGCATCTGGGCAGGGAGAAGCAGATGACGCGAGGATTTGAGAAAACGCTGCTTAAGGTGCTCGACACGCTCGCCCTGCCGCACTACATGTCCGAGCGAACGTTCGTCACCAACTGGCTGCAGGCGTCGCTGCTGCGTGGTGACCTGGCGCGCCTGACCAAGCCGCTCTACAAGATTCTGCTCTCGGCCAACTCGAAGCGCGTGGGCATTGTCCACATGCAGCAGCTGTACCGCGAGTCGGCCGAGGTGGAGCAAGCGGGCGATGAGGATCAACAGGCGCCGGCCTTCGAGCGTGATGTCTATGCCATTAGCTCGGAGCAGGGCAACGTGAAGTACCACCACATGGAGGCGGCCAGCAATAGTGGCAGTGGAGTCAGCGGCGGCGGAAAGAAGAAGAGTCCCATCAGGCATTTGCCCAAGAAGATCTTCGGCGTGACGCTGAGTGGCAAAACGAATAAGACGTCAAATTTTGTGAGCGATAAGACACCGCTTGCCAGCGAAGCCTTGCAGGACATCAGCACGATTGGCCTGATCATAAATCCTTTGGAGAATGCGCACGATTTCGATGATGAAACGGATCTAGAGGAGCCACGCATTGAGCTGGTGCACACAGCTGGCAAGGATGCGCCACAGACGCCGCTGGAGCAGAAGCTGGCGAGCGCCATGGATGAAAGTGATGTGGCCCAAGTCCCGCCAGCGGCAGTGGAGCAGGAGCCATCGCTGCACTTCGAACAGGACATTACGGACAATTCGGAGAGCAGCGACTTCGAGTCGGACTCCGAGCTGCGCGAGACGAGCATCGAGAAGGAGGATAGCCTAACCATAAGCTCGAGTGGTGCTGGTGGCGACGATGTCAAGCGCTTTGTGGGCGACTGCGAGCGTGTCACGGAGGTGCTCACCCAGCACGAGCGGATCAAGAGCCGCAAGACGTACCGCTTGACGCGCGAGAAGACGCCCGGAGAGTCGAGCCTGAACGAGCCCGAGGAGCAGGCGCCCGACAATGAGCACGCGCTGCCGGCCGATGAGTACTTCAGCGAGGCAGCCGTGGGCAAGAAGCTGGCCCAGGAGCTGCGCAAGCGCAAGAAGCTTCTCAGCAGCAGCGACAAAAAGCGGCTGAGCTGCATCTCGAAGACCTCCACGGACAGCAACCATAGCAATCTGGCGGAGCCTCTCGAAGCAGAGGCCACGGTGACTGCCGCGCACAGCGACGAGGAAACGGAGCCGAGCACCATCAATGTCGAGGACAAGCGACGGAATCTCTGCCTGGAGACGAGCAAACTGCAGCCGGACTGGCAGAAGACGCTCGAGAAGAGCAAGCAGAACGTGGAGATCTTGCGACAGAATGCGGCGGCGGCGGCCGCAGCAGCAGCTTCTGCAGAAGAGCAGCTGAGCATACGCTCGTCGACGAAGAGCAGCAGCTCCCTGGGCATAGGCACGTCCAGGCAGACGGACGCAGCCCAGCTCTACCACAACCATCTACTGCTCTATCTGGCCATCTACGACACGCGACAGACGCTCTACGCGCTGCAGACGCTGCGCAACATCATCTGCTGCGACAAGCGCACCTTCCTCTGCTTATCCATAACGACATCCTTTTCGAGTGGCAGCCTGAAGCAGCTGCTCATACGGCACCGGAAGAGCATCTCGGGCAAGGGCTTCGCCGGCAGCGTCAGCAACTCGGAGTATGCCCAGGGCTATCGGGGCTGCATGCAGCTGGAGCTGCTAGTCACGCTGCTGCTGTTCTATGCGCGTGGATATTTCCAGCGCGAGTCCTTGGATCCGCAACGGCAGCCGCCCACGCTGCAGGATGTGGTGAACAATCGAAGGATTCAGCTGGAGAGTATCGAGCTGCTGGCGCTCATCTGCACGGAGCTCATTGACATAGTCAAGGGCATGGGTCGCGGGCTGGCCTGCTACATAGCGGATCTGCTGGTGCGCGCCAAGCTGCAGAAGGTCATGCTGCACTGCCTCAACAGCTCGGTGTGCAGCTATGCGCGGCGTGCGGGCAGCAGCTATGCGGATCAGGTGCTCAGCTTCAATGATCCGCAGGACGATCAGCTGCACGCGGACTGCTTCCAGCTGCAGCTGCTGCGTCTGCTGCTCTCCGTCATACGGCTGGAGCACGAGGTACATCAACTGCGCCAGGACACGCCCAGCGCTGGCGCCGCTGACGATACGAATGCCTCGGGCAATGCCTCGCCCACGCGGCTGGCCGAGGGCGCCGCCGCCAATGTCAAGTACTTGCCCAACTGCCTGATCAGCCAGCAGCCCATGTTTCTGGCCGCCGTGCTGGGTGCACTGCAGCAGGAGCGGCTACGGCATCTGCATCGCAACTGGACGGATCTGGTAACGAGCTCCCTCAACTGCTTCAGCTTTGGCTCGCTCACGAACATTGTGATCAGCGTGGTGCATCAGCTGTGCAACAATCTGGATCGTCTGGCCAGGCTGACGCTGCCTCAGCAGCGCCACTTCCCGCCGGACTACGTGCTCTCCCAGCTGGAGGCACTCACCATACTCTGTCACTACTGTCTCCTGGACAACACGCAGCAGACGGCCCTCTCGCACCTGTTCAACCAGGCCTATCCTCAGACGAGTGTCGCCTCCCAATCCTCCAGCACGGGCCAGCTGCTCAACAGCATTGTCCACTCGTTTCTCTCGGCCAGCGAATCCACATCCACTGCAACGGCGCCACGCAATCCTCAGCTGCAGGCGGCACGCAATGCGGTGCTCTCGCACCTGCCCCGGATCATGACGAGCGTCGCGGCTATTTGGGACAGCGAACTGGGGCAGCTGCGTCCGGTGCGGCAGCAGCTGTTGGAGTTCCTCTCGCCCGTCTCACTGCATCATGGCTGCAATTTCCTGACCGCTGTCGCGGTCACCTGGCAGCAACGTGGATGCTCCAACTCCGCCGGCGCGAGTTCCGCCGGCATTGCGGATCAGTTCCAGCGCAACTCCACGCTGCAGGCTTGCCCCGCCCAGCTGAGCCTGGTCTCCTTGGTGTCTAGCATTCGGGTCATGCCCATGGACTCGTTTGTGCAGACCCTGCACCAGGTGGTCAAGTCGCCGCCGCCCATCCATCGACCGCCCGCTCAGCTGAGCATCGAGGTCAGCGCCTTGGAGCTGTTCTATTTCTATATGAGATCAGCGCCGGCGCCACAGCTGGCCGACGCCTGGGCCTCGCTGCTCGTGCTCATCCGGGACGGTCTGAATCTGTCGCCCCCAGCGCAATTCGCTCTGCTGATGCTGCTCAATGAGTTCGTGCAGCGCTGCCCCCAGATGCCCTTTCCCGACAAGAAGGAGGTGCGCGAGCTGCACGACGTTACGGCCCGGCTCGTGGAATCACTCTCAGGGGTGGCGGGCGCCTGTCTGGAGCAGACCACTTGGCTGCGACGCAATCTGGCCGTCAAAGAGGACACCGACGGCCATGCCAAGGACAACACGCTGGGCGGCGGCATTCAGCAATACTCGCTGCAGGCTCAGAGCGTACTAGCGGGCATCCTGTCGAACCTGCTGGACGTCGCGTACGGCTCGCAGGAGAAGGACAAGGTGGTCACAATTGTGACGACGCTGCTGTATAACATTACGCCGTATCTGAAGAATCATACGGCACGGAATGTGCCTTTCTTCTACGCCTGCTCGGCGCTGTTGGCCAGCCTGAGCGGGTATCAGTATACGCGGAAGGCGTGGCGCAAGGACATGCTCGATCTGCTGCTGGACAACTCGTTCTTCCAGATGCACGCCTCGTGCCTGCCCTTCTGGCGCCAGATCATGGACAGCCTGATGACCTACGACAATACCACATTCCGGGAGCTAATGACACGGGTCAGCCTCTCGCAGGCGGGCAGCCTGAGCATCTTCACGTCCAGGGACCAGGAGTACGAGCTGCGCGCCATGCTGCTTAAGCGACTCGCCTTCGTCATCTACTGCAGCGAATACGATCAGCACAATAAGTACATGCCGGACATACAGGGTAATGATTGAGCTAATCTTTGCTTAGTTGTATACTCATATGATTCGCTCTTTATTCCAGAGCAATTGGCTAACAGCTTGCGCCTGGTGCCCTTGGGTCCGTCCGTGCAGGCGGCGGTGTTTCTCTGTTTCCGTGTGCTGCTGCTGCGCATGTCTCCGGATCATGTGACCTCGCTGTGGCCCATTATCATTGCCGAAATGGTGCAGGTGTTTCTGCAGATGGAGCAGGAACTCAAGTCGGAGAGCGATGAGCGCAGGTAGGATTGAATGGAGATTCATGCGGCTCTTCTGTAAGCTCAGCTGACATGCCTGGGAATCTATATATTTAAAATATATATACTATATACTGAACAAATCTCCCCCCATTCCTGTACAGCCAATCAACTCGTTTGCTGCCCGGCATTGATGTCTCCTGGTCCTCCTCGAATGCGAGCGCTCCGAACGGCATCAACGCACAGACGCCCATGCAGCACTGGCGCTCGGTGCAGCTGGAGGCCTGCAAGCTGCTCGAGCTGGGCTGCGTGCTGCCGGCGACCAAGCTGCCGCATTTCCAAATGTATCGCTGGGCCTTCGTGGGCACCGAGTTCGATGTGCACGAGGAGGTCGTCTCGCTGCCGCTGCCCAACGGCAGCGTCGAGAACCTGGCTGCCTTGCCGAGTGCATTGTATGTGCCGCATGTGCGACGTGTGGCGCGTCTGATGGACATGAAGTACACCAGCCACTCGCCGGTGAGTAGCAGCATGACAGCATGGTAGATCCCTTAATGAAATATTGAACTAATCCTGGCTTTGCAGGTGCTGCAGCGTCCGCGCAATCGTCATCTGATGCTGAACTTCCAGCAGCTGCAGTCACTGCTCGAGCTCTATCCGTTCTTCTGCACGCTGGGCATAAGCTGCTCGAACTCTAGCAGCTATCCGGATACGGAGTTGAATGTGGCCAATTGCCTGCAGGAGATTGAGGATTTGTTGTCGCAAGACTTTCTGGAGAAATTGCCGAGCATCACGACGCCCAGATGAAAACTGGCGGCTGGCGGAGTCGGAGGCGTGGGTTCGGCAAGCAGCAGACAGATGACACAGGCGAACATCCAAACGACTAGCCTAACCAAGTTCGAGCTGGAGCTGAATCTAAGCGGGGCGACAGCGCCCACTATCAATGGTCAGGCGGCGCGCATCTTTGCGGCGGTGCAAGCGAAGCTGAGCAGCCAGAATGCAGAGACGAGCTTCACGCAGCGAACAACAAGCAACAAGACCAACTTTCCATTTTATGTTTAAAGAGAGGAAGAGAGGCAGAGAGAGACAGAGAGGCGAGAGAATGGCGAGAGTCACGTTACGATACGAATAGCTAGTTAGTTAGGAAGAGTCTAGTATATATATATATGAAACAATGTATTAATATTGAATATTATGTTTATAGCTTGTTGAGTAAGACCTATATGTGAAATGTTTAGCTTTTAGAGTAGAGAGTGGCACACAGAGACACACACACACACCCTGTATATGTATATGTATGTGTATATTTCAACTGTTGATAGCTGATAGCCGAAGTAAACGACAAATTGCAATTCCAGCCGGATTCTTTTATTATACAACAAACAAACAGAACTCTGTTAAATATTTATTTGTTTATTTATAAATATGTTTTTTTTTTTCAGTATAAAATGAAGGCACACGGTAAACTCTTAAATTACAACGAATTTGCCAGCGAATGCAATTCGAAGAAGCAATAAAAAAAATGAGTTGTGGTTTAACACGAAATGCAACAACTTAAAAGATTCAAACGACGACCGTGTGCTGCGGCACATTCTGGCGGTTCTTCAGCGCCAGGTGGTACGAGTAGACGATGCGGGCGCAGAATAGGCAAATAACTGCAAGCAAGATCAGAGGATATTTTATTTGATTATATTTTACAGTTGAGGGGGGTTAACTTACGCGTTATCACAATGTAGAAGAAGAGCGCGAGGAAGACATTGTTGAAGCCGGAAGCCTCGCGGTAGCCGCCAAAGTGGAAAATTGTGCCGAAGACGGCGATCGGAAAATCGATGACGATCAGCAGGGCATAGATTAGCCAAATGCCGACCAAGACGTGGTTATACTAAAGGGAAGGAGAGAGAGAGATGCTTATTGATATTGAGATATATATTAATGATATAAAAGGGCAAATGGGCATCGAGTAGCTAAGCCTACGATAAAAAATCTATAGGTAATATTTTTAAAGTATATATTTATTTAAAAAAAATTATGTATGTATATACATATACTAATTATATATAAAAATACATCATATAAAAAATGTATATATGAATATATATGTACATATATATTATTTAAATTTAATAATTAATTCAATATTTATATATTCTTTTTTTTAATATTATTATTGAATATTTCATTAGCTTGCTAACTTTTTAGTCTACCCTCGCCTATGACTATGCACGTTAAAGCCCTGACTGTTCAGCGTAGAAAGCTAATTATCATTAGCTAATTAAAAGAATTGCTGTATATGGCTCAAAAGTCTAAGCATGACCCCTAGATACCCTGCTCTTTGGCTTATTAATAGGCAACAGGAGCCAAAGGTAGAGCAATTCTGTTAAAAGAGAATTTTAGTAGAAATTCTGATTGGATTGTCTGAAAAGACTTTTAAAGACAGTCGTAAGAAGCTAATAGGATAGGTTGGATTCTCACGTCTAAATAAGAATCTGTATTGATTTAATAGGGATGTATTGTATTATTTTAAATCTTTTAAGTTGTAAAAGATGCTATATTCCAATAGGTATTTACGAGAGATTTTAGGATAATTCGAAAGGGAATTATATAAGTAACTGTGCTAGTCCAATAAGAATGCTTATATTGGTTAGTTTAAAGGAAATGTTATAAGAAGACTGATTTGGATGCGCCTATTAGATTTCGTTAAAGTTTACTGCTTGCAAATCGTAAAGCTCTTAATGAAAAGGCGTAAAGGAAATGTTAAAATCTAATTGGACTCGTTTACTGTAGGGTAGCGGGTAAAACACTGAATATTGCCATACTGCAT
This sequence comes from Drosophila repleta, assembly GCA_018903745.1. NCBI lineage: Eukaryota > Metazoa > Arthropoda > Insecta > Diptera > Drosophilidae > Drosophila > Drosophila repleta. The sequence continues at coordinate 6,461,339 of JAEIGN010000497.1, forward strand.
GTAACAGTCATAATGTAATACTGAATGAGCCGCACTTAATTCATGTCCAGTTGGAATGCGCGTAATCTGATTGGATATACTCTAGTCAACGTCACTGAGAAAACTTCAAGTTGAATATTGAAAACAATTAAAAGTTGTATTTCAATATGGTAAGTGATTACATCACTATATATATATATATATATCTCTGCTGATCTCATGCAAGTCAAGGTATGTCTACAGATTAAGTGAATACAGTTAGCAAATGTTTAATCTCATAAAATTATGAATAATATGAAATTCGTGCCAACAGATGGCGTCTCGCTGCATGCATATGCCCATTGGGCACGATGCTATATATAGAGAAATTCTGTTGCTTTTTTTTATAAATTGCAAATATAACACTTGTTGCTAGAGCATAAAAGTGTGAGTGTGTGTGTGTGTGAGAGAGAGAGAGAGAGAGAGAGAGTGTGTGTTTATTTATTTTCCCTTTTTTTGAGCGTAAGTGTGTAAGAACAATCTTGACATTTAGATATAGTCTTATCAACGCCATACTTGGACCGGAACCATGCCCAAAAACTTATTTAAAATTATATATATATTTAGATATATACATCTATGTGGTAAATGATATCATATATTGTATAAAGACTTACCCGCAAGCAGCCAATGAGCAGGCAAACATTAGCAATGACCGCAATTGCGAATCCAATGAAAGTCAGAGCTGAAACGAAAAAAAAATAATCCAATAAGAATTAATCTCTTCTGTCTGTCTGTGTGTGATCATCGTTGTATTTAAAACTTGGCGACAGACTTGCTCAAAAATTCCAAACTAACTATGTAACTCAAAAACAAAAAAAAGCAGAAAAACAAAAAAATAAAAAAAAAAAAAACAAGAAAAACTGTTTCTCATTCATTCAACAACAAAAACGAACGCTCGCCCTCGTCGCTGAGAACACGTTTCGAAAAGCCTTGTATAGAGCGAAGTATTAGCTCATTCTTTATATTTACGTATATATATATAATTATATGTATCTATATATGCATACATGCATACATTTCAAAAATGTGGGAACGGCTAAGCATAACAAACAACCAAAAAACACATTCACACACACACACACACATACATACATACAGAACTCTGCCTGCTCTGAACATTTCCAATAAGAATTTCACTTACCACTTGGCGCGAATAGCGTATTTAATGCTATCGAAATTAGCGTATAGATGGCTATGCCCAAACACCAACTGCGCAGCTCTGTGTCGCATGGTCCACGATCGACGGTTAGCTCGATTTTCATTGTTATTTGAGCTTAGGCTTTTTCCCTCTTTTCCAACTGATCGCTAAACACCAGGCTTAGAAAAACACAACCGACGCGCGCAACAGGCTGACAACAACTGGCAGCGCGTCTTCAAATTCTGCTACGCCTCACCAGCTCACACACACACACTCACAGATGCTTTCATCTGCCCCATGAGCATTGTTTACTGCTACACAGAGAATTGGAGAGCGAGAGAGCGTCACACATGTATAACACACACATTATAACAGCTAGTACAAATTTTAAAATTTCACTGCAAGCAGCAAAAATAAAAGCTTTTGTCGCAGTCTGGCAATGCTGTTGGAGGATGCAACTGTTAAGTAAGAATTACCTTTTGAGTAACAGCGCTGTTAAATGTAAACAATTATAAGCGAATGATACGTAAACACTCTATTGTTTACATGAAAATTCATTGTTTTTATATGAATAAATACAAATTAGAGTTCAAACTTTATTTAAAACACATTTATATCGAATTACGCACACGACTTTACATTTAAGCACGTTGCGTTTGTCTCTAACGTCAAATACGCAGCATCAATGTTCTGTTAAACGAGTCGAAGCTGTCATCCCTTCACAATTCTGAAACAACAGTTAACTGGCAAAGGCATTGTTAGTCTGAATTCATTCTCAATTGCGACGCAGGCGAAGCGAATACTCGGTTCTAGTTCCAGGTTTGTGTGGGATTTACATATATATATCTGCACACATATATATATATAATTGTGCTTTTGCAATTTCATTATCCATAGAAATTTCGTTTGAATTTGGTATTAAACACGAAGAGTGAAAAAATGTTGTCAAGATTGTGCTGCATGCGCCTCAATACCGCCGGTGTCGTGCTCGGCTGGCTGGGCATCGTTGGCTCCTTGTTGGGTGTAATTCTGGTGTCCACCATTTTGGGCTATGCGGATGTGATTTCTCAGCGCATTTTCGATGGCATGCAAAAGGGCGAAGCAACCTATGATGAAATACACATGGGTAAGAGATAGCGGGAGAGAGGGGGAGGGAAAACAAACAAGTGCATCGACAACAACGCCAAACGATATCATCTGTCTTATCTTCGCAGCTATTATTGTCGGATGCAGCGTTTACTTGGGGATCATTCTGTTGAATTTATTGTCATCGGCCATGCTTGTGCTTGGCACCATGAAGGTAAATGAGAGAGAGAGAGAGCGAGTGAGGAGATCGTAGAGTAAAGTGCAAACGTCATGCGTTCCGTTATAACGTTACTCTACTTTATTTGCTTAGTGTGCAATAGTATGCTCATCTCTTTTACTCTTGTGCACAGGAACGTCATCTGATGCTTTTGCCGTGGCTGATTAACTCTGCAGTTGGACTCGTCTTCAGCATTGTTTACCATTTGGTCATTATAATCGCTGCGTTTTCCAGTGGCGCCGATTTCGGACGCGTTCTGGGCGTTTTGGTACCCACTGCCCTAGTACTGAGTGAGTCACAGTTGTTATATTGATGTTGATGCAGAAGTTCATCGTTCACACGCATACACGCATACACACGCACACACACACACACACACACATGCACATATTGCTCTTCAGATTACCGCACTTTGCCGGTTTTTGCTGAGCATCGCAAATTCATGATTCAATGTGCTTATCGTGCTCACACATGCACCCTGTGTATATTTATCTTTATATATTTTTCTGTGGAATTTTGTATACATTACTAATTGCGCATTGCTTGATGTTTTTTGTTTGTTTCGTTTTAGGCTTGCAAATCTACATTTACATGGGCATCTACTCGCTGTTCAAGCAGATTCAGCGCACACGCGAGCAGCAGCGTCCGTTGATAACCACATCAGCGCAGGGCATGGATGTACCCAACCAGGGTAATACCTATCCCAGCTATACCAAGATTTGAAAACGAAACACAGCGAACATGAACAACTTGGTAATACAGTAAAGAACTTAATACCCACACACACACACATATAAGCACTTCCTTACTTTATCAACTGTTATAACAGAGAAAAAAACGTTATATATATATGTATACCTATATATATATATGTATGTTTACTTACTTGAATATATGTGCAGCACTTGTTGCTAACATGCTGACATCTCTCTCTATATATATATATGTATTTCTTGTGAATTGAATCGAATATGTTTTGGGGCATTTTTTAATGCTTGCTATAATATAATATATATTAATAATGGATATATATATATATATATATATATATATATATATATATATATATATATATATATATATATATATATATATATATATATGTACACACACACACACACAGATAAAAGTTTGAAAAGATGTGGGGCGGGGCGGAGGGAGTTGGATCTTTTGAATCGTTGCAACCTATAGATGGAGAGCAGCTTATGGTCATTTGCCCAGGCCCAGCCACATGTAGCTGGGATCGATAAACTGCGAACCGCGATACCCATTGGGATTACGTGAGACCAACGAGCGTATCTTCTGCGATGGCCGATAGTTGCGCATTTTGGAGCCCTTGCGGTCGGGCGGCTGCCCGGAGTCGTAATCGCCGCCATCCAAAGCATCGGCATCGTCGTCATCCTCATCGTCGTCCTCCGGTTGCTGGTGCGGATGCACGCCCTCGAGCAGCTGGGACTCCTCCTCGCCGAGCTCGTGCTGCGACTGCTCGGCATAGTGGACGTTCGCCTTGAGCTGATTGAAGAAGTCGCCCAGATTTGTCATTACTCCTGGAAGGAAGAGAGTATCGGGGGAGAGAGGAAGAGAGATATTGCACTTAGCAACAGGGTTGAGGCAGGACTCGTTGGAGCAGCTAATCACCAGCACTGATGGAGGGCTTAAAGCGTGAGGTCGGCTCGCGTTTGCGTTGATAGTAGTTGTAGGCCATATCCGAGGACAGCAGCAGTGGCCAATACTGCTGTAGGCCACGTTTCAGCTTTGTTCTGGATCGCTCGGCCGGAGATTGCAGCCATGTCCGATGCACCTGGAGCTGCTGCTTCAGGTAGTTGTCGGAGCGCCAGTGCCTGTCCCTGTTCAGCGGATACGGCGGGAAATTGGAAGCCATGTCAACAAATTCGGGCGCCATTTCCCTGGCCTCAATATTGGGCAAAAGGTTTCCGCTGCCATAAAAGTTATTTGTTGGCCAATCGCTGTTGTCGCTGCTGCTGCTGCTGGTGCTCCAGGACGAGGGCAACGCATCCTTTGAACTCGCATCGATGGCCGCCATTTGCATGGGCGAAGCTGTGAAACAACTAGCATTAATTTACTGTATATACAGATATATGTATATATGTATCTGAGTCCACAGGGATTCATATTTTCTAGCGCCTGCAACGGATGTTCAATTTCCGTTTGGGCTCCTGCAGATTTTAATTGCTGATATGCACAGAGCGAAAGGAAAACAATAAAATTAATTGAGGGTCAATAGCTAAGCTGACAGAGATATATGTATATATATATATGCCATATACGTCATGTGCCACCAGATACCAGCTGAATCTCAGATAGTTATTTAATATACATTGTGGAGCTCTTTTTCCAGTTTCAATTTCATTAAATTGTGTAATTCCTGAGGCTGTGATAGATGCTAATGAAAGCCGATAATGCATGAATCATGGTTGGGGATGAGATTCAATGAAATTTGTATTTTTATTGTTATAATTTTTATGCTATGGGATATCGGAGCTGAAGCTGGACTAAGCATTTAATCAGTTCCAAAATGAATCCGAAAGTAGATGTTTAATAAATGGTTTATATATACTACATCTAAAAGCTATAGCATATATATTCTTCATAGAATATATATAGTTTTAAATGCATGCTTCATATATTATATACTATTTAAATATAGTATATATATGTACATAAACATTTTAGTATTTCCCCTTAAAAACTCAGACGCTACCTAGCTTAGAGACTCGTAAAAGATAAAGCTTTGTCGACTCGTCACGAGTCTAGGGTGAGCATTATATCAGCCTGATATAACTGAGTGACGTTGGCTTCTAGACTTGCATGTTTATAAGTTAAAGTCTCTATATGTCGTGCATTCAAGTTCAAGCAAGTCTCTATCTCTAGAGAACTCATTTCTCAACTGTGAAACAGTATACATATATGATTTAAACAAATATTTAAAAATATACTAAATTTTATAAAAAAAAAAAACTAAAATAAAAATTTACAAAAAATAATAAAAGTAAAATATTTAAAATATGTAATATTTAAAATAAAAAAATGGTATAATAAAAAATATATATACAAAATTGTATAAACATTAAAAAAATTAATTTAAAATGTCAAAAATTTATAAAAAAATAAAATGGTATGATAAAAAAAATATTTAAAAAGAATATAACCATTAAAAAATATGATTTAATTGAAAATTATAAATGTTATCTAAAATTTATTAAAAAAAAATAAGATTCTAACTCTCAAAATAAAAATAAAAAATTGTATAAACATTAAAAAAATAAATAAAATAAAATAACTAATAGAATTCCAATTTGTTATTTTATTTTATTTATTTATATAATTTAAAATCAATTTTAATATCTATATAATTTATATTTCTATATATGTTTATTTTCAATTTCTGTTATTAATTTTTTAGTTCATTAGTAGTATATATACTAAAACTGAACAACTACGTTTGTTAGATCAATCAAAGATAACTTGTTTTCTTTTTTGTGTTATAAATGTTTTTCATAGTATAATTGCCTTGTGCGGCTCATGTTATTAATTTAAACAAAAATAATAATCGAAATGGGTTTTCCCTCAGCTCGCGAGCTAATAGGGCGCATTTCTGGTTTATCTCTCAGGTCTATATATACATGCAATATATATACATATATATTATAGAAACAACTCATTTTCAGAGATAATTATTGATGTATACTATATACATATATATTTAATATATATATATGTCATATACATAAAGCTCTGGAACTCGTATTCAGAGATGACAATTTAGATTACGGTTACTTTTTTTTATTAGATTGAATTAGGTTTTTTAATGCATTGTTCCAGATTAAATTTTTAATAATGAAATATAGTTTATTCTTTTTTATAGCAAATAGATTATGGGTTAATAAATATGTATATATTTTTATCTCAATGAGAGAATGAAAAAATTAAAATAAAAAGGTATAGCTTGCAAAACTGTTATAAGTATACTACTGTTATATTTATACGAACGTATAACACGCATTGCCGAACCCATTTCTATGAAAGCCTCAGTTCAGCTGCGTATAAATGCGGTTTCATTGTGGTTTACCAACTCAGTTTGAACTTGGGTTAAATAAAATATTAGTTTTCGTTTATAGCTGCGCCTTAGTTTAACTTTTAGTTACTATTTCTAGCTATGCTTCAGCCCGGATTCTGCTTAAAAGTTGTTTTCTTTGCATCAAAGCAAATGCTTTATTTTTAGCAGCTGTTTTTGCTTTAAGTTTCCCCATTTGCAGTTGAAGAAAGTCTTATATAGTAGTTGGAATTGAAAGTGTTCTATAGCTTTGGGTAATTTTGATTCATAATAAATGTTTTCATTTAACTGGGGAATTCCCCAGTTTCAATTGAGCGTGTGGGTGCATGTGTCTGTATGTACATATGTATGTATGTATCTCGGTCTCATATTTGCTTTTATAAATAAAAATTGTTTAATTTATCGGTCGCTATATCAGTGCTCACTATCAATTTACGTTGTGCTTAATTCGCTTTTTTGTTGTGCTTATTTGTTTGTGGGTTAAAAAATTGAAGAGTGAACATAAAAATTACACAATTTTATATACATAAATAAAAATAATATAATTTTTTAAAATTATTAATAATTAAAAAAATATTTAAAAATTTTAAAACTATAAATATTTTTGTATTAAATTATAGAAATATTCAAAATTATTACATATTTCATTCTATTAAAAAGAAACTTTTAAAGTTTTTTTTTTTTATTTATTAGAGTTGTTGAAGAACTGCTGAAAAAATATTATTAGTTTTTAAATCAATGAATAAAAAATATATATGAAAATGTGTTCAACTTAAGTCATTAATAAATTTGTTGACTTTTATATTTTTACTTAAACAAGATTTAATACAATAATTTTATTAAGAAATTATTCGTAGAAATTTGAAACTGAAAACTTAGAAATTAAAAAAAAAATATTTCAAAATATTTTTTGTTTAATAGTTTAGTTTTTTGAGGCTTCAGATATTTTATATTTTTGTATAAAAGTAAAATTAAAAAAAATTAAAATTATCAAAAGTTGTTTCTTAAAAAAAAAGAACTTTAAAATATTATTTTGACTTTAAAAGGATATTAATAATTTATTTTAAATTATTATTTGAAAAGTTAAAAATTTTTTTAAATAATTTCTTTAAAAATAAAAACAATTAATTTTGGCATATTTTTAATTTAATTTTAAAAAAATATAGTAATAATAATAATAATAAATAAATAAAAACTAATAACGAAAGTTAAATTATTAAAAGTCTTTATCTACCCTATTGAACAAATTTTAAATTAACTATTCTTAAATAAATTAAATAATATATGTAAATATAATATCTGTTATATAATTTGGATCACATCTCATCTCACCTGTCAGCAGCAACAAGAGCAGCGATATGCATTGCCTTAAATTGAAACATTGCAGCAACATAATTTAATAAACTTGATTTTTGGTGAATTGAAAATAAAATTGTCGACTTAGAGTTCGGACATTTTGTCCAGGAAGTCTCTAGCTTTGGCCTCGGCTAAAGACTTGTTAAGCACATTATTGGATAGAGAACAAAAGTTGATAAGTTGAGGAGTTGAGTTCAAGGAGCAGCAGAGCACAAGATCGGATTCCACAAGGCGAGGCAACTGTCAACTGTCGACTGATGGCTAAGGCGAGAGCCTGAAGGGTTTTTATAGCCGACGGGCGACGAGCACCTGTTGTCCCTGCTGCCTCGGCTCACCAGGTGGCAGGACGAGAGTGAGAGAGAGGGGGAGAGAGGTGAGAGTTGGGGGGCGCCTCAGCAGTTTTGGGACATGCGCAAAGGCTGTCACATTAGCTGCTTATTTGAAACGCAACTCGACTCGACTCGACTCGACGCGCTTTAGATATTGTCTAATATGCATAGCAATGGAGCAATTGGCCAATTCACCGGTGGGTGGGATGGTGTGTGTGTGTGTGTGTGTGTGGCCATTTACCCGTTCAGCAGCTACTCTGCTTTAAGCGGCAATAAGGCTCAGGTGTGCCAAAAGGTATCCAAGTGCAATTATCATACCCTATTGCGCAATGCGATATTCAGTTATTCAGATTTTCCACTGACTGTTGCCCCGGGCGACTCTGGGCCCCAAGAACTGACGTCAAAGGCTTCTTTCTTCTTCTGGGCAGAAAAACTAAATTGAAAAAATTGTTTGGGATTTGCATAATTGTGTCAGTGGCTAGCGGTTTTTTTACCTTTTGTTCTACTCCTTTGAGTCCAGCAGGCAGCTAGACCTTGATGCCTGATGTGCTGCTGATGCTGGTGAAAGTCCTTCAGCTCCTGCTGCTCCTTCTCCTCCTGCTTCTGCTGCTGCATTTACTTTACAAGCTAATTAGATTTGTGGCTTGGTTCTTTGTGACGCGGCCGGCGAGCTAATGGCCAGCAAATGCAACAGCTACAACAAGAGCAACAGCTACAGCAGCAGCAGCAGCAACAGCGACAGCGACAGCAGCTCAAACTTTTGCTGCCAGCCATTTAAAAGTTTTTCAAACACTTTTGCTAATTTGCCTACTTTGAACTCATTTTGCAACATTGCTGCAGCGCTGCGTCTGACGTTTTTCAATTTAAATTCAATTTTCTCCATGAATAATTAAATAATTTCGTATGCACCTAAAAGCATGCAACACTTTTTTGTTGCTTTGCCTTGGCTGTTAGTGCGAAGGCATTTGCGTAACCTTTTAGCAGAGAGTAGCCGTAGAAGACATACTGTTATAATTATGCTAGCATAGTTCGAATACTTCTTATATTATATTATAACAATTCTTTAACATACATACATTTACATAAACTTATACATATGAGCAATTATAAGCATTCGTATAAGAGCATATGCATAAGTGCAGCTTATGAAACTGTTATAATTACAAAGCAGAAGAGCAGAAGGGAACTTCATAACATATGCATAACATATGCTGTACAATTGAGGTCTTAAACGCATTATCTTAAACTCTTATAATTTAAGTTACGTATAAGACATGAGCGCCGCCATGAGCACCATGAGCTCTTGCTGTCAAGTATTAATATTTTAATTTATATTAAATTTATATATTATTTATTTATTTTTCTTGTATTAAATTAAAGAAAAACAAAAACTATTAAAATTTAAAAATAACGCCTATGCTGTGCAATGTGGACAAAAACAAACACCCTGTCTGTCACAGGCCCACACACAACCAAAAGCTTTAAAAGCTTTGCTTAACAGAATAGCAAAAACTTCAAGCTTGCTTCGAGCCTCAGTCAAACAGTGCCATTTTGAGTTTCACAGAGCGCTGTTAGCTGTTACAGTAGTGGAGCGTTGCTTTTTAAATGTTGCAAAGACGTTAGATTTAAAAAGTAAATAAATAAAATAAAAATATTTATTTTTAAATATTCAAATACATATTTCTCGGCTGGCAAATGAAAAAATAGTTGTTCAGGAGTTTTCTCTTAATTTAATAAAAATAAAAATAAAACATTGTGCTTATTAATTATTTGTTTTTAAATATATTCAAAAACATATTTCTCTGGTGGCAACTGAAAGTGTTTATTCAGAAGTTTTCTCCTAAATCGCGCCAATTCAAATAACGACTCATAGCCTCTGCATTCATTTATGTAAATGTTAGCATAAGAGCGTAATAATAGCATAGTTATATATTAAATGACGCTCGCTTAGCGCTCGTTACCTGCCTTGCTTCGCTCTACGCCCCTGGCTCACTTGCGCTCTCGTTGAGTTGCTCTGCCGCTGTCGACGTCGTCGTCGTCGTCGTCGCTGGCTTGGCTGCATAAACGTTGCGCTCAGTCGCGTCTGAGCTTTGGTGCCGTTCAGTTGTTATTCGCGCAGAGTTCTCGGAGTGGAATTTCGTACACGCGACGCTGGAAGCAACCAAAATAATTGGCTAAAGAACAGTTAGAAATTTACCGTGTGTGTGTGTGAACGCGGTACCAAAAGGGATAAAGAACAAAACCAAAAGACAATTGAAGTGCAAAATTAACAAATTCTAAATCCAAATAAACTCTAAAACAAGGTGCGGCAGTAAGTTATCTATGAACTGTGAAAATTTTTTGGGTGTTGAGGGTGGAGTTGATGAATAACGGCACATGCCGCTGCACTGACCAAAAAGGAGATAGCCGAGTGAGAGAGAGAGAGGGAGAGGCAGAGAGAGAGTGCCATGCGCAGACGCAACAAAAACACAAAACGGCTGTTTTTCACAATTTTCCCGCGCTGCTTGCCGCAGGTTGACGACCCGCCGTGAATATGTACTATATATATATATATATATAGTAGATATATGTATAATGAAAAAAAGCCGGCATATTGTGAGCTGCGATAACAGCAGCAGCAGGCAGTCAATATTTGCGACCCAGTCTCACTCACTTTCGTTCTCGGGGTGAATGGAATGGGTATTGCTGCACTCTCCGCTCCGGCTCCGACTCCGGCTTGTCTTGTTGACCATTGGCGACCAAAATGGAGGTCGCCGCAGTTACATTAATTGCGGCGTACGCCGCGTATACGTAACGCTCGTTAGACTTACCTGTGGGCTGGCTACCTGGCTCACACAGCTGTGCCAGCGGAGACACCTACAACATCGCTGCCCCCCATATTTGGAGCTGCTCTTCGAGTATTTCTTTTCTACCTAGCACGCATTGGCACTTGAGCGCGTGTTTGGGGGCGCTTCAAGAGCCCGCCAAGCAGTTCAATAAAGAATGTGCTAAACAATCGTGTTATGAACCTAGCGCGGAGTCAAGTAAACGAAGTGGATTTTGGGTTGTCAAGTGGCCAAAAAGAAATCATATTTCAACTGCTGCTCGAGATTTTTTATTGATGTGAGTGCGAGGAAATTGTAAATAAATTGAGCTGAGAAAGTTGAGCCTAAAAAAGTGTCGGGAATGTATATATGATTTTTGTTTTGTTTTTGGAGATTTTAATAATTAAAAAAAAAAAATTAATTAAATTTATTTTTACAGAGAAATCTTTTTAAAATTAAAAAAATATATATTTACTTAAAAAATATATATAATTTATTGACAAAAATTAATTTTGATTATGAATTTAATTAAATAAGATTTATTTTCTTTTGGAAATATTTTTGAATATATATTTATTTCCCAAAAACTTATAAAAAAAATTAGAAAAATCTCTAAAAAGTATGTACATTTTGGAATTAAAAAAAAATTAATAATAAGTTTAATAACTTTACTTCTCTTCAAAATATATAAACAATTTTTTTAATACTTGCTAATTTTAATAAATACATTTCTCTATTATAAATTCTACATAAGTTTTAAATAATTATATTTCTCTTCTAAAAACTAAATAGTAATTTTAAAAGATATTTTCATTAGAACAAAATATAAAAAAATAAACTTATTAAAATTGTTTAATATTATAAAAAAAATATATAAAAAATTAAATTTATGAAAGTCATTTTTAAATTAGAAAAATATATGCAAAATAAATATTTCACTTTTATAAATGTATTAAAAATGTAATAATATATCATATATATATTTTATAGAAATGCACCAAAGCTTAACTAAATTCATTTTTAGTATACAAAAATAAGTGATATTTTTTTAAGTTTATTATTTTTTGCTCAGACTTCCTACATTTATAATAATATATTATTAATATCTCTTAACTTTAAAGCTAAAATTCTGTAGATTCTTAATTTTCAGTTCCCATATTTAATTATTGAAACATTTAGAGAACTTATTCAGCCATTTAACGGGCATGAATCAACTTCTCTCTAAACTATATAATTAACCTACATTTATCGGAGCTTCTCTAGCATCTGGCTTACTGTGGACTTAACTACTATAAATTACCTCTAATAAAACTATAATTTTTTACTATTTAGAGCTAACATCTGGAATCTCTAGTATAATAGGCCCTTTGCTCAGAACGTTTTGCTTTGGCTTATTCATTGATTTTAGCCGTAATTGAAGCTGAGTCGGTGAGTGATTTCCGCTCAAGGCAAATAATGAATTGAATTAAGCAAAAACTGGTTGACCTTGTGGGCCAATTGCATGGCAGCATCGAGCTGCGATTAATCATCAATGAAGCGTGCAAGAATCAGCTTCTAGTCGCGCTGCAATTGTTGTTTCGCTTTATGGCCCAGCGTCACGTGGAGCATAAACAAATGCCAAATGTGGCCCAAAGCGTACAAAATACAATATATTCTTATATATATATATTTGTGTATAAATATACGTATATATACAACTCCAACCGGTTCAATGTTTGCACAATTTCTGTCGCCAGACGCTAGAAAAAAGTTTTTTCTGAATGGTTTTTGTTGCTGTAGGGAGACCCAACTGTCGACTTTTTGTTAACGACTTTGCCGGCCGAACGTGTGGCCCATTCGTTTCTGGCTCATTTGGTAGTTAATTTGAATTTCACACACACCTCACACACACGTACACACACACACACGCACACTCGCTGTAGTCAAACTTCTGCTGAACTGATATTTTGTTTGTTCTTTTTATAACCATTTAGAGGGAAGTAGAATTTCTGGCAGACCAAAGGCAGATCTCTGTAAATATACATAAATATATACATATGTTTTTCCTTATGTATATATTCATATATATTCCTGATCAATATCAGCAAGATTCTCCATATATGACTTTATCTGTCTACTTCAGAGCTTTCTTTTTCTAGCTAACTTTGCATTTGATATTCTCAAATATAATTTTATAAAATTTTGAAATAAATAAAAATTTTATATACTTTTAATATATTTTTTTTATTTAAAATTTTTTTATCAAGTTGGAAAATATTTAAATGATTATTTATTGATAATTTGTAATTATAATCTTGTATTATTTATTATTTAACTATTTTTAATTATTATTATTTTTTTTTTTTAATTTTTAATTTTATTTATTATTTTTATTTTTTATTATTTATTTAATTTTTAACTATTTCTTAAAGTAAGCAGACTAAATTTAGTATTTTCGAGCTTTCCTTACTGAACTTTAAAGTTCACTGCTCTTAAGGGTATTCAATAGTCGTTGCATAAAATATTATCATATTTAAAATAATTTTTTATCTTCTTTTTTTTTTGCATAAAATATTTTTAGCACATTTTTTGGTTGCTAACGGAAGTCGCTTGAGCATCTGTAGCCAGAGTTATTGAGCTGGTCATATTGTTCTGGCTATTTATATAGAGTATATACATATATGTATATATATATATATATATATATATATATATATATATACAAACTACCTGCATTGCCAGTCCAGCCCACTTCCTGTTCCCCCTTACGCTCGTATTTTGCATGTTTATGCATAAATTTCAAATGTCGCCCTCATTAAAGCATTTGTTTTCATATCAAGACAACACAATTTCGAGTTAATTAAACGCACCGAGTGTGTGCTGCACTGAGAGAAAGCGCTTGGGCACAACTTTAAAGCTCACTAACAAAATATTAGCTCTTAATTGCACTGTTTAGTATGCCTTAAAATTTATGCGCCAGCTGCGTGCTTTTTGATAATTTTCACTAATAAAGACAAGCCCTTTTTTTTGTTAGTGTAATGTGTGCTTAAAGTATATGGGCCATAAGCTTAGATATATGTTAGGGTCTAGAGAAGTTGATGTGGTTTTATGTGGCTTACTATATAGTTTCTTGAATTGTTAATCAATTTTTGTATGGTAATATTTTTTGTAGATTTTTTTTCTCTCAGTGTGGGATTTTTATATATATTTTACATATATTATTTACATGTTTACATAAATATATTTATATTATTTTTATGTTTTACGATGTTGTATAAGATATATTTGATACCTTTTTTTTTTTATAATATTTATAATATTTATTGCAAATATAAATAATATCTTATTTATTTTTATTATTTTTTATACTGTTTATTTGTTAAAATAATTTAATATTATCAATGTATTTTTATTCCTTTTTTAAAAAATATTTTAATATTTTTAAATTTTATTTTTATTTATTTTTAAAATATTTTTTTATTGAAAAAAATTTATTTTTATTTTAAAAATTAAAAAGAATTTTTTTTTTCATTTTTTCAATTTTCTCATTTTATTCACTTTGTTTTTAAATCCTATTTTCTCTCCCATTTTCTTTTACGCCACTCTTTTCGCTCAGTGTACTGTGTGCTGTAACCGCATAGAGCACTCTTAGCTTCGCTTTTAGCAACTGTCACCGAGATGAGCCGCCCAGCGCGTAACGGTAAACGCGACCCAGGCCGCGCTCTGACCCTGGCTCAAAGTTTTTAATTACACGCACATTGCTCATACGCCATGTGGCACGCACCGAGATTGTTCTTTAGGGGGGGCGGGAACTGACCCTCGTTTAGTCAAAAATGAAGCAAAAGAAGCAGAAGACGAAGCTGGCGAGCTGCATGCGAATTGGTAACTGTGACAATCCCACGGCAGCTTCTGTGTCAAGTCCGTTTTGCAACAGTTGTGCATGGCATTAGTGTGTAGGTGTTTCTCTCTATCTCTCTCTCTCTCTCTCTCTCTCTTTGTCCCTCTCTCTCTCTGTGTGCAGTAATAAGCACCTAATGGGGCTTCTTCTTCTTTTTTTTGCTTAGGGTCCACGCTGTGGGCATAAACGTTCGTTGCCCTCGCAACATCAATGCGCCCTCAAGCATGTCAGTTCGGCTGGGCCACGCATCGGAAACTAAATTGTCGTTAATTTGTTGTTGTTGCTAAAGTGAAATTTCTGTTGTTGTTGTTGGTTTTTTTGATTTTTGATTGCCTTGTTTAATTTCTAGTGTTAAAAAATCGTGACGTTAATTTCACACATGCCGCCGCTGTCTGGCCACGTTTTGTTGACCCCAGAACTTTCCAAGCGTGTTATTTGCAGCCGCAGAGAGACGGAGAGGGGGAGTGAGGGGGGGCGCATGCTTAATATGAGTACGTGCACAAATATAACCAAAAAAAAAACAATCATAATAAGCATTGCTCTTTCGCTTATTTGCACAATCTGTCGAATTGCATTTTGCCTTTCGTTGTTTGTTTATTTTGCATGGCCGAGCCGAATGTCCGAATGTAAACAGTTATCAAGCGAGTGCGAGATAGAAGAAAATATTGAAAATAAAAGAAAAATAATTATAAATTAAATAAAGTAAGGCAATGGGAACGGGAGGCCTAGCAAGTTGAAACTCTAAGTGTGGGCAACAGAGATAAGGAAGATATTCTAATATATTCCATATAATATTATGTAGATCTCTCTAAGAGAGAGTTCTAAAGGAAAGTTCGATGTATTTTATTTCACCTATACATATTTACTTATATTTCTCGTCTTAAGACTTATGGGAGTCCTAAGTATACTTCCAGCTACATAGGCTAAGCGTGGGCCATTGATAAGGATGCTATATTATTATATTGTATATAGTGGTATAAGACAGATAGTTCCATAGGAAATACATCCCAATTTGATGAATATACATGTATGTACTACTATATTACTATACATACTATACATGTAGTCATATTCCTCGTCTTATAATACATAACTTAAAACTTAACTTAAACCTAACTTAAAACTATTGAGAGAATCTCAAACCTACTTCCAGTTATTAAGCACATATCATAGTTTATCAGTTCTTAAGGAATATTATTCTTGCTGCCACGTGGTCATGCTTTCAGAAGTTGATTAATAGACTTCCACATATTAAATTTCACTTTGAAATAACTATGAGTTCGGGACCATAGTCTTAAAATGCTTGAAACTTAGTTACAGCATAGAGACATAGGTACAGGGTATATTTAAGTCGTGCACTGCAATATAAACATATTCCTCTGCTCGGCTATAACTCTGGTCTCCACTCATATTACACTATTAATAAAACCACGATTTTCGGACAACTTCAAGTATCAGAGATTACTATAAGATATGGTTAGGGTATATGCTAGTCAGGCAATCCGTGTGGAATTGTAGGCAGTAGTCACTCCATGCCAAGGCCAGCATGCAGCAATGCTTAACTGAAGTAGCAGCAGCAACAGCTCAGCTGGTTAGGGTATATGCTAGTCAGGCAAACTGTGTTTATTTGTAGCTAGAAATCAGTTACTTCCCTTTTGCTTAGTTTCTCGTCTCAGGCAGCAATGCTTAACTAACAGCTCAGCTGGTTAGGGTATCTGCTAGTCAGTCACTCTCCACGCTAACACTTGCTTTAGACACTCTTAACTTGATTACTTTTACTATGTCGTATAGTTGTTGTTCAGAGCTCGCATGCAACAATTTGTACTCCCGCATAGGCTAAACTTGTTTAGGCCAGCTCAGCCTTGGCATGGAGTGCGGCGTATGCGCTAATGGGACGCAATAAAACGGAACAAAGGGAGCTACTGGCCACATTAACGCGCCTGACTGGCTGGCCTCGTGGCACAAATGCACAAATTGCATGCGCCAGGACATTTGCTGCAGCAGCAGCAGCAACTGCAGGAGATGGGAAACGATTCAACGACATCAAAGCGAGTTTACCCCAAATCGTAAAATACGCCTGGGCGCAGCTCTTAACAATGGCTGAGAACAATAGCTGAAGACCTCTGCTTTTGACGGCACTTAACCTACTTAAGCGAGTTCTCTTTCGACTCGGGTTGGCTATGATCTCACATGCCGGCGACGCGACGCGACGCTCCTTGCTGCGTGTGACCTAAATATTCAGTGCTTTTGGCTGGCCTTTGGGGCGGGTGCTCAACAATTACAACCTATTGATTTTTCCTCAACTTCTTTTCCAGCTGCAACAAGCACCGGAACCGGAACTGCCAAAAGAAAAGACTGACATATTCTAGACCCAACAGCAATCCAAGGACCAACAAAGCCTTTCAATAACCCATTCCGAATATGTTTTAGTAGCCCAGAAGAACAAAACCGCAACGCAATGTTTCTGCCTGTCAAATCGAATCAGTAAGTTAACTATATAATCTGATATATATATATATATATATATATATATATATATATATATATAGGTTTTTTTCCACTTTGGAGCTGTGAGCAACCCCCGAATAATGTGAGCACTGTTGGGGAGTCTGTTTGCATTAAACCACCCCCAAGCCAGTCGCTAACTGGCGTCTGGCGTCATTTTGTCGCCACGTCAAATATATCAACATCATCATCATCATCCCCATCATCATCATCATTATCATCTATCTACTTAGTTTCACTTTATATGAATTTTGATTTAAAGACCTTAATTTGATTTGTGTTTTGTTATCTTGCCCGCTTGCAGCACCGCCGAGTCGAGTGGCAACAACGAGGATGTCACCACCACCAGCAACAATTCCACACAAACGCCCAGCGATCTGAGCCCACCGGGTCCCAACGAGGAGGTGCTGCCCCAGGCGCATCATCAGAATCCGGGACACTGCATCGCCTCCTTTGCGGCCATCAATCAGATGCGAAATAATGCACAGGTGAGCGAAGAGAAGAGGAAGAAAGACTGAGGTTGATAGATGGAAGAAGAAGAAGAAGAAGAGTCTTGAGTGATAGGAGAAGACTTATGGAGGTTTATAATGATATGGGAGAGCTTTAATGTGAACTTTCTCCCTAACGTTCTATAGTTCTTCTTGCCTTTCTTACTTACTTCATCGTCCCTTATCCTTTTACTTTTCGAGATATTAGCAATGTAGGCGTTGCTTAGCTCATATGTCCTTGATCTTTAATATCTAATATTAATAATCTATGGCCTGGATGGGCTAAAGTATATGCCCAAATTATGTCTAAGAAGGCAGAGTCTTAAGAGCAATATCATAGATTTAATATGTAACTAACTAATATACATATATCGAAGGACATGTTATCCTATCGTCAGCAATTTCTGCAGTCCATCTAAAACTTGCCCTAAAACTTTGCCAAACTAAATGCTGGAAAAATAGCTAAAAATCTAATTAATCAACATTAGCTCGACCGTTTGCAGGACTAATGGCGCATCCTTTGAGCCCGAACTGACAAAGCATTAGCAATCAAAGAAACGAAACTCTTTCGCACAGCTGAAAAGGCTCAATTTCTGTGTACACAGGAAGAGCCTTTTAGCTCAGCCTCAGCATCCTCGCATTTACTGTCAAACTAATTGTGTGTCAAACCAATTGAGGGCAACAGGACTACGAACTGGCCAAAGGGCATGAAAATGGTTTTTGTGATGTCCGAAATATTTGGCTGATATTTGGCCCATTTGCTTGACAGCTGTAGGCTGAAATGGGGCAAGTCCTAGATTTGCGCAATGATTTGATGGGCATTCAAAGGCTGTGATGTCAATGATCCAAGCAAATTATAGTCATAGTGCTGGCATAGCATATACTTCAGCTGGAGAAGTTTTTCTGCTAAGCTATAGCTCGCCTATATCCTTAAGGATAAGGATATATCCTTAAGGACATGTGTTTTCCAGCTCACAGTATGACGCATTATAGCTTGTCATTCGAAGAATTGCCGTACGGCATGTTTTGCCTAGCTAAATCAATAAAGTTAATTCAAAAGAAAAACCGCCAAATTGTTTGCGCCTTTTGGGTATGCAACGAAATTTTTCACTGGCTTTTGATTAACATTTGCTGCGATTGCTGCTCGCCTGGTATTTCTTTTGAATTTGGATTGACATTTTTGAAATAATTTATATTTATAATTTATTAAAATTTTATTTATGATTTTTAACATTAATTTAAACTGACAAAATTTATATAATTCATTGAAAATGACTTAACTCAAACACAAAAATAAAATTTAAATAAAATTCATTTAATTTTGTATTTTTTTTTTTTTTTTTATTTAGTATTACTTTTTTTTAAATGTAATAAATAATAATATTTTATTTTTTAGAATTTTTCCATTCCCATTATCTATTACTACCATTTTCTAACAACTTCTCGAACTAAATAATTTTGCCTTGAAAAATCTTTGAATCTCTGAAATGAAAACCATTTGCCAGAGGGCATCTCTGATAGCGGACCTCTGCGCGATCTGCACAATTAAAGAAAAATGACTATTTAGCATAATTAAGATTCGACAATTTAGTTTTCGCGTGCTGTTTGAGTCACTTACAGATCTTGTCGGGCGTACACTGGGCGTATACATAATTCTCTTTTGGGCTGAAATTAATTGCTTGAATGACAGTGTGACGGACGTGTCGTGCCGCCCAGAGGGCAGCAACTGGGTGAGCTAATAGAGCAAATTGGCGTTTACTGATAAAGCAACAACAACAGTAACTAAAATTTGTTTGCTCAGCGGGTGTTTGGCCTTAAAGCGACTCCACCCTCAGCCGCATGACGTGTGCGACACAAATTTAAATAAAACAAAAAAATATATGTACATATATATGTATATATACATATTTATATATGTATTCAGGCAATAAAAAAACATTGTTACAAATTATTGCAGAGCTATTAAAAATAGATATTAATCGAGTGCAGTGACTCGACAAGTGGGGTGCGAGCGCGCTGCTCCATCAAAGTTATTTATGGCGAGACGCATCGAGTGTCTGGGCACTAAAAGTGGAGGCGAATCACTTGTAAGCCTTCAATAGGGATAACGCACAGTGGTGAAAATTGTGTGAAACTTGTGAGCAAATATTGATTGAGTGAGTTTGCATATATATACTAAAAATTAAATAGAATTTTACGAGAATAAAATATTTAAAGGCTTAGAAAACTTATTGAAAAATTCAATTAATTTCGAAAAATAAGAAAAATATTTTTGGAATATTTATTAACATAAAGGAAAATATAAGAAACATTTTAAATATGCATATTCATATGCAGAAAAAATATTTTAAATAAATATTTATGTATACAAAATAAAATAAATAATTCTAAATATATATTGACGTAAAGAAAAATTCCAAAAATAATTTTAAATATATATTGATATATAGAAAAATGCCAAAAATAATTATAAACATATGTTGCTATATAGAAAATTTAAATAAATAATTTTAAAAAATATTTAAAGTCAATAAACTTTAATTTAAAAATAAATTTTATACGAAAGCTAAAAGTCTTAGGCAAAATTTTGATTTCTTTTATTGATAGCCAATTTTTGAATTTAAATAGAAACATGATACAAATTTTTAAAAATATTTAAAATTAAAGAATGATATTTTAAAATAGTAAAAAATAATTTATACAATTTTTACAATATTAAAAATATTTTTCAAAATTTTTACTACTCTCCCAGATAGTCAAGTTTAGCTCAACAACTTTTTCAATCATATAAAAATAAAGATTATATAAACCAGCCAGATTATAGGGAGTATCCGACTAGTGTATATCCAGCTGCTATTATAATCCATATACAGTTCATCCACTTTCAATAGCTACAATTTCCATCCAACTCCGACCCACTGTGCGCTCCCTTAGACTGTGAAATTGAGCACGTATAGCTCGGCTCGTTCAGGACTTTGTTAATCCGATTTGTGTAAAACGAGACTTTCTCTGCTTCCTCCTTGTGCTTCACGTGTCAATGATGTTTGCGGCCTTTTGCTTATGTTCTTGCAGCTCTGCGATGTGCGCCTCGAGGTGGGCGGCGATACAATCAATGCGCATCGCGTGGTGCTGGCTTCCGTCTCGCCTTACTTCTATGCCATGTTTAATGGTAAGTGAAGCAGCTAAGGGAATCAAGAGAGAACTTTAAGATATTCGTAATTACAGATGATATGCTCGAACGTACCCAGGGCTTGGTGCGTCTGCACGACGTGGACAGCTCGGCGCTGCGGCAGCTGATCGACTACACCTACACAGGTGAGATAACCATAACGGAACAGAACGTGCAGGTGTTGCTGCCGGCATCGGGTCTGCTGCAGATGCACTCGGTGCGCGATGCCTGCTGCAAGTTTCTGCTCCGGCAGCTGCATCCGTCCAACTGCCTGGGCATACGCAGCTTCGCCGACGCCCACTCTTGCAAGGAGCTGCACACGCGCTCCCACAAGTACGCGCTGCAGAACTTCCAGCAGGTGGTCGGCACGGAGGAGTTCCTGCTGCTGCCGTTCGAGGAGGTCAAGGAGCTGATATCGAACAGCCAGCTGAACATCAGCTCCGAGGAGAAGGTCTTCATGGGCGTCCTCAGCTGGGTGAAGCACGATCTCGGCCAGCGTCGCCTACACATTGCCGAGCTCATGTCGCACGTTCGCCTGCCCCTGGTCAGCCGGGATTTCCTGATGAGCTGCGTCGAGGCGGAGACCCTGATGCGCGACGACTCCGAGTGCAAGGAGCTGCTGCTGGAGGCCATGAAGTATCATCTGCTGCCGGAGCAGCGCAGCCTCATGGGCAGCCAGCGCACCCAGGAGCGCCGACCCGAGGGCATGCGCCCCTACATCTTCGCCGTGGGCGGCGGCAGCCTCTTTGCCATACACAACGAGTGCGAGGTCTACAATCCGCGCTGCAACAGCTGGTCCCCCGTCGCGCCCATGCTCTGGCGTCGCTCGCGCTCCGGCGTCACCTCTCTGCACAAGCAGCTCTACGTGGTGGGCGGCTATGATGGCGTCAGCGATCTGGCCACCGCCGAGTGCTACAATCCACTGACCAACAAGTGGAGCAACATCACGCCGATGGGCACCAAGCGCAGCTGCCTGGGCATCTGCGCCTACGACGGCCTGATCTTTGTCTGCGGCGGCTACGATGGCGCCTCCTGCCTGAGCAGCATGGAGCGTTATGATCCACTGACTGGCATCTGGAGCTCCTGCCCGGCCATGAGCACGCGACGCCGCTACTGCCGCCTGGCCGTGCTGGAGAACCAGATCTACAGCCTGGGCGGCTTCGACTCCACCAACTATCAGTCGAGCGTGGAGCGCTTCGATCCGCGCGTCGGCCGCTGGCAGCCAGTGCCCAGCATGACGGCGAGGCGCAGCAGCTGCGGTGTCGCCTCCACGGACGGACACCTCTACTGCATTGGCGGCAACGATGGCACCATGTGCATGTCCAGCGGCGAGCGATTCAACCTGCGCCGCAACTGCTGGGAGCCCATAGCGGCGATGCACTCGCGCAGGTGAGCAGGGAGAGAGTTGATGCCCAGGCGGAATTCCCCAACTATTCCTAATCTATCTAATCCCTTGCAGATCCACGCACGAGGTCGTCGAGGTGGAGGGCGTGCTCTTCGCCTTGGGCGGCAATGATGGCAGCTCCTCGCTCAACTCCGTGGAGCGCTACGATCCGCGGCTGAACAAGTGGAGCGTGGTGAACGCCATGGTGGCGCGTCGCAGCTCAGTGGGCGCGGCGGTGCTGGAGTGCTTCCACCTGGAGCGCGGACTGGTGCAGACGACGAACTTATGACCCCCTCCGCCGCTGAGCAGCATCAGCGAATCCTTCGCCGCTGCCACAGCGAACGGCGCTAGCAGCAGCAGCACCAGCACCACCAATGCCACCACTGGAACTCTGAATGTGCCCAGCCGCGCTGAGGCCGCCGCCTTTACGGCCAACATTGCGCTGAGCTCCTCGGCGCCCTCGGCCAGCTCCACGTTGCGTCGCCATCGCCGCGAGACCCCAGCGCTGGCCGAGAGCCGGCGCGCCAATAGCAATGCCAGCGCCAGCAGCAGCAGCAGCAGCAGTGAGAGCAGCGGTACAGTGGCCAGCGCTGGTGGCAAGACGCCAGCGACTGCCTGATCCTGGTCGATGTCGAGCTGGCGACATCCCTAAGCAAATTACAACTACAACTAACACACACACACATATATACAAAGCTAACCCCAACGCGCCGATGGCAGGAATTATGATTGTTCGAGTTCGTTATTATGAATAGATATGATATAGTAGATATATATATATATATGATGAGCATTGCTATGGGAATAGCTAATGGCAGCCGAACTACAAAGTCGGGCCAACTTTTTATTGCTCAAGTCGTAGATCAAAAAACACCAAAAAATAATCAATTTGTATTTAAAGTGTTTTTTTTTCCACAAATCGAATTCGAACTCGAACTCGAATACACTTTGAATAATTTAAGTTCTATTGTTAAGCTTATGCGAAGGATTTGATATAGAGCATATATAGAGCTTTAGTTTACAGAGGAACTCTTTCTAGATTCTTGACAATGGCCTATGTGTTCAGCATTCCAGCGCATTTATTTTTCACTGGAGAGCAACTGGAATAGGCTACAACATGTACAGCAATTTAAAAACAATTCAAGTCTTGCAGTTCTTAGAGCTTAAAGCTGATCACAGCTGAATATTCCTGCCTTTTTCAGATATGCTGCATTCCAGCGTATTCAGTTTTCACTGGAATGTAGCTAGAGTGGATTAATCTTATTAAATCTATATAACTTTCATGCTAAAAGCAGAGCTTTTTCTGCTTGAGAACTTCTAGTACATTCCTTTTCACTGGAATATGGCATGGAATATTAGCTTTACATACTCTCTTGATCTACATGACTTTTCATAAGGCAGCTTTTTCTAGCTGATCATTTCCAATGTCTCACTGGAACTCCGGAAAGCTATAGCATTTTACTTTATAAACTATATGAAGAGCTTTCATGTCTTTATAAGATATTTAGCATTTCCCCTATGACGAACGGTTGAGGAAATTTACTATAAAACTATCTTTGAAGAGCTTTCCACTCGACAGCTTCCAGCGGCTTCACTTTGCCCACTGGAATATAAAAAGCTCATTGAAAACCCCTTTACAAACTCGCCCAGCATAAGCATAACAATAGATATATATATATATATACAAATACATACATATATAAATATACACACACACATATTTCTAGTCAAGATCTCGCACGAAAAAGAACACTCCCATATGTAATAGCGATACAAGGAAGGAAAACCTAATCTGCCTACAATTTACATTGAATCTATCTATACATACATATAAATTATACTATATATATATATATACAAACATATATATATACACCACACCACTCTCTTATGTACTATTCTTATGTATTTTATACATGCAATTATTATAATATATAAGTAAATGTTTCGTATTTGATGCAATGCAACAATCCATAGACAATTTTTCCATAAGGTCCTCGAAGTAGTAGTCGATTTATATAGGATACATATATATAGTATATACATATACATATATATATAATATATATATACATATGATATATTTTATATTTATACATATATGTATATATATATACATATATAGTGGTCTGTGTAGTTCTTGCTTTGTACTGGGGCTTGTGAGTTTTAGCTTTTCTATTGCTGCTGCTTGGACATCATCGGGTGGCTCAGAGTATGCGCTCGGCGGTGTTGCGTGCCACGTTGCCCACGTTGGCGTCCACTGGAGTTCCTATTTTGCGTGAGTCTAGCCAATTCTTCGGCAAGCCGGTGCCAACTGTGAAAGGTTTAAGGTATTTAGGATCTTTAATCATCAATTTTTTTGCTTAACGGTTTTTCGACTTGGTTTTTCTCAATGCGCATTTATTAACAGTTTTCTTTCATCGTGGTGAACTCTTGAATGGGACAAAACGCTAAATGCTAGCAGCAATACGGCCGCTCTTGCCGCACACCTGTGTCTACCTCGCCTCGAATCAGTGCGCAATGCGACGAACGCTATGAAATGAAGTTGTTGCCGCATTGCGAGCTGACTGCGAAAATGAACAAAATATACGTGAAGCGAGGGCAAACCGCAGGCGGGCAATAGAAAAAATAATAGTTATTATATATGTATATAACTCTAGACGGAACTTAGGCACTAGGCTTATATATGTATGCAATTCGCGCGATGAAACAAAGTTTAAACTTGATTTTGAACGACAATTATAGCTTATGTTGTGTTTTATAGCCCGACGACTCAATCCAGATCGAGTGGAACTGCGTTTTGGCATTATTTTAAAGTGGAAGGGAAAAAAAAGAGAAACGATTTTGGCAAAGAGAAAAAAGAGAAATATATAGAGAGATTTAGGATGAAACGCTAAGCAAATATAGTAGTTATACACGCTCTATATATATATATACGTATAGGTAGATTTAGGTCTAAAAGTTGTTTGTTTGTTGGCCAATGCTCGAAACCAAAAACCAATCAAATTTTTGCTGTTTGTTTCATGTTTTGTTTTTGTTTGTTTTGCAACTTAAATGTTAACTCAATGACGAAACGAGTTATTTACTTTTGTAAACCTTCTCAGTCATGTCATCGAAGCCAGAGTCCTGAATGTTCAACATCAAGCTGTCTGCGGACAGATAAACCTTGTTCTGTGAGCTGGCAATCTGTAGAGATAAAGAGTAATCTTAGTTCTATATGTTCTTTATGAGTCTTGCATGGGTATACTTACCGTGCGGGCAATGCTCTGGGCGGCACGCAGCTTACGCAACTTGAGATAAGCTGGATTCTGCTTGACAGCCAGACCTAAGTAAACATAACAGTTAAGGCGCAAACCAGATGCGAAAATGTAAAAGGATATTATATAAAGTAGGTTTGTTTTGTAAAAAGGATATCATTTTAGCTGCCTCAGCTTCACCCTCAGCTTGCACAATTTTCTGTTGTTTCTCCTGTTTGGCACGCTCCACAAAGAAGACAGCGCGCTGCGCCTCTTGCTGTGCCACCTGCTTGGCCTCAATAGCGGCCGTATATTCCTTGCCAAAGCTCAGCTCAGTCAGCGAAACGTCATCCAAAATGATGTTGAAGTCACGCGCGCGCTCGACCAACTCCTTGCGTATCAGCAGCGAGACCTAAAAAAAAACGAAATTTATTAGAATTAATTTGAAAACTTTAACTTTAGCAAGCGAAACCGAATTAGCATGGCCAATGTAGCCTTTTCCAGCTTTTTTGACTAGTTATAGCTATTTTCTGAGCATTTAAATTTAGTTTTAGCTATTTCTAACTTTTTTGGCTAGTTAATCTGGCTTGTCGAAGAAAAGTTGACAGCACTGCATAGAATATAGAAATTCAAGAGGGAGAGAGAGTAGGAAGTTCTCCCGCTCGATCATACTAAGCTGAAGGCTTAGAGAGAGAGTAAGGAAGCGTAGCTAACGCTCAAGAGAGCGAGCGCATAAGCAGCTACTCAATTTCGCATGCACTACAAGAGAGCGAGTGAGTAAGGAGGCCTAGCAAGTACTCAACTTCCTTAAGCGCTCTCTATCTCTCTCTCTCTCTCCCTTCCACCTACAGCATTGCTGCTGCAGATATTTTACAGCTCTCTCCCATCTCTATATAAGTTATTTCTACAGACCTGTTGACGTTGTGTAATCAGCTGTGAGGCATTGAACTTGGCAATAACGCTCTTGAGCACCTCATTGCAGATGGAGGGCAACACCTTCTCGTCGTAGTCGACGCCCAGTTGTTGGTGCAGGAACGGTAAATTCAATGAATCGGGACGCGAGAGCACACGCAATGATATATTGATCATTTGCAAATCTTTTGAGCCGGTGGGTGATGAAATTTTGCGGGGACGCGAACGGATGTCATAGATAATTGGATATTGTATCCATGGAATGCGTACATGCAGACCCTCAGAGTAAATGTCATTCTGGATGCCACCCAAGCGGCTGAAGATGATCGCGCGGTGACCGCCCTCCACTGCAAAGAGAGAAAAGAAAACATTTTTAGAGTTGTTATGCAACAGCTAACGGCAAATGTGCTGCAGGCAGACAGTCGCTCGGCATCTTATCAATGAAACTGCCGTTCCAATTGGATTTTGTCGTCAGTTTCTAACTGGACTTCATTCAGATATCCATTGGAAATGCATTGTGCAAGGCCCTTCATATGTTACGAAATTCCATCGCTAGCACTTACACACACACGCGCGCACACAGATAAAGCATACAAGAGGCACGTTGAGGTTATGTGCATATGCCGCTACATAAGTCTTGTTTTTAATGTTTATGCAATATTTTTGGCTTTATAAAGTTATTCCTTGTACTCACCGGTATACAGGGATTGACTAACGCCATAGGCCGCTGCGCCGACAGCCGCCAACAACTTCAATCCAATACCCAGTCCAGGTGGGCCACCTTTGCCCAGCTTGCCCGCTAAATCATTGAGTTTGCTCTGTGCCATTGTGTGTGTGCTATTTGTAGAAAGTCAAACGTTTTGTTACACAATTGCTAAATAATTTAAAGCAGACACACTTTGATGAAAAAATAAAATAATGTGAGTTTTTCTTACAAGTCAGTTGTGTGAACAAATCTTACGCACGCTATTTACTTGTGTCAGAATGTAATTGGTATCGATTCCAGGCACACCGCCTATCGATACCTATCGAAAGTTGTTCGTTTAATAATATATCGAGTAAGGAGAGCAGTGTCAACCCTGCGCCTTGCGCGCCTTCTTCATTTCTTTTCTTTTTTTTTTTTTTGTGTGTGTTTAATATAAAGTAATTTACAATCAGTTCGTTTATATATAATAATGAAGTGTTAAAATCACATAAAGTGTGTCACATATTCGTTACGTTGTGCAGCTCGTTGCGCCCGAAGTTCGTGTCGCGCAAATAGTGCACCGTGGAATCATTGATCAGCGCCATAACAATCGCCTTCAAACCCAAAATGGAGGCCAATTTATATTTCAATGTAACGGACCGTATGAGCTCCACCAGATGAGCGAGAGACAATTCATATTTGGCATTTGTGGGATTCGTTTGTGTGTGCACTATGTACCTGCAAGGCAAGAGCAAGTTTTAGAGGTGAGTTTTTATTTAATAATAATATTTTTATAGTTTTGCTTACCCCTTGACCACCTGCTCAATGATGCTGTCACTGATGCGCTGATGGCTGAGATATTGCGGCAGATAATGGGCCCGCTGCAGCAGCACAAACTGTGTTAACAGTGCCTCGCTCCAGTTGATGTCGTAGCCATAGGCGCGACTCAGGATGAGGGTTTGAGGGACACTGAGAGAGGGAGATAAATGGATATATGCATATGTATAGATAAATAAATATGTATATAGATAAATTGATAAATGAATATAGATAGATGAATTATATGATAAATTGATAGATGAATCAACGAATAAATAGATGCATAGATAAATTAATAGATAACAGATAACCAGAATAAATTTATAGGAGAGAAAGAGAGAGATAAATGGATGAATGACTTTGTAGATAAATATATCGATTATAGATTATAAGATAGACTTATAGATAAATCAACAGATAAATACATACATAGATAAATTAAGAGATAATTTAACAGATTGATAGATGCACTGACAGATAAATAAATTTATAGTTGAATAGATAAATTGGCAGATAATGCTGAGATATATAAATACATATGGTTATTCCTAGGTAAATATAGAGATATATATCTAGTTAGATTAGATAAATTCGCATATAAGGGATAGCTAGATAAATATATATATTTATAGATAAATATATAGATATATAACAATTCAGATTAGACTGTATAGCATTGGCTTTGGCATACGCGTGAGTTCTGATTGGATTTTTCGAAAGAGACTTTCAAACTTTAGAAGATTAGCCCGAAATATGGACTTATATTTCCGAAAAGTTCTTAGAAATTCATTAAAACTTCATATAAATTGTAAATAAAGCCTTGAATCTGCAATTTGCTATATGTTTGTCCTGTAAAATCTTGTCTAATTGGTATAATGACTACAATATATGATTGGCTGATCAGTTGATCTACGTACTAATTCAAGGATCTCTCTAAAGATCCATTCATACAGAATATTCCGCATCAGAGACTTCTCTAGCTTTGAATATCTACCCATCTATAATATCTTCCAAGTGGAACCACTCCCATCACTTGTCTCACTCCCTTACCCAACTGGAACTCACCTCAGTTGCTGATTGACCAACTCCCGGAACTGCTCCCGCGTCTGCACGCCAATCACACTGATGCACAGTGGTAGAGCAGTGCCCGCTCCTCCGCCTCCACCTCCTCCTCCTCCGCCGCCGCCCCTTTTCTCCATTGCCTTGTTGCAGAGATCCAGTTGCATGGCCATCAGCTCGGCGCGTGCCACGCTCTGCTGTGCCAGGATCAGCTTGTTGTCCAGCAAATAGTTCTCCGTCGCGTGCGTATAGTTCTCGAGTGCCTGCTGCAGCTGTTGCTGCAGCTCGTGGCTGCACTTCAGCTCCGTTGGGCCAGCGCCCGCTGTGCTGCGCACGCGCTCCAAGATCAACTGCGCCTCGTTCGACCACATCTCCGCCAGCTCCTTGTACATGAGAAAGTGGTGAGCGGCCAGGCGCAGCAGCTCCTTGCCATTCTTGGGATTGTATTCGCGCAGATAGCAGAGTATCGCCTGTCTCAATCCACTCTTCTGATCCTCGTCGAACTGGCCGAGGAGCGATTCGAATTGTTCGTTCTCAATCAGCGCATCGAAGCAGTAGAACATCTCCCGGTAACGGGCAATGCCAATGAGCAGGCGCACAATGAGTGACCAGGACTTGGCTTTGGTTAGCTGTGCGTTCAGCTGCTTGGCGCGCTCCAGCACATTGGCTATGCCCTCCATGGAGCACTCGTGGACGAAGCACAAGTGCGCCTTGATCAAGAGCTCCACATAGATTTGATTCTGTTTCTTGTTCGAGAGCACCTGAGGAATGCACGTGGAGCTGATCGTGTTGTGGGTGAGCGGGAGGCCATACAATGTGATAATCCCGGAGAGCAACTCGAAAGCCCTGGTCGGCACATAGGGCTTGTTGTCCTGGTAGCGACGATAGGCCTTCAGTGCATCGCAATAGTCCAGCAGGCAGTTGCCCAGCAGCGTGGTATTTGGAGTCAGCTCCAGAAACAGATGGAAATCCCGATCTATATTGTGACCCCAGAGATCAGCGTTGCGTGGAGCATTCCGGGGCTGCTGGCTGGCGTGGAAGATGTAGAAGCGTGGACGCAGAATGCAGGTGGTTAGCTCCAGAGCCATCGATTCAGCGATCTAAAGGAGTTGTATAAGACTAGTTTAAGAGTTGTATGAAAGTTGTATAAGACTCTAGTATACGAGTTTTCTAAGATTAGTATAAGTGTTGTCTAAGATTAGTATGCGAGCTGTATAAGACTAGTATAAGACTTGTATAAGACTTGTATAAGACTAGTATAATAATAGTATAAGAGTTGTCTGAGATTATTATAGGAATTATTTAAGATTAGTATAAGACTGGTATAAGATTAGTATAAGACTCAAACCTCTTGATGTGTCAGCCGCGTGGAGATGTGTATATCGCTGACGACGAGCAGCCGCTGCAGACACTCTTCCTCGGCGGCGCTCTTGAGCAGCACGCTGACATCCTTGGTGCGCAGCACATCCAGATACTCCTTGTCCAGGTACATGGCCGTGCGATAGGCGAGCACAATGCGCCTGCCCAGCTCGACGCCATGCTTCAGCTTGGAACCAATGCCCAGGAGAGTATCGAGCGTCTGCTGTTTCTCCTTCGACGGGATCTCCTCGAACTCCAGCGTGGAGTAGCTGTCCGACAGATCGCTGCTGCATCGGTTAATGGGACTCTGGTTGAGGGTCAGACGATTGAACTTGGGAAAGGCGCTCTTCTCGATGTCGCTCAGCAGCTGGCGCTCCTTGTTGGACAGATTGGCGATGCTTGTCACGCCCTCGGCCAGGGCCATGGCGAAGACAATGAAGCGCAAATCATTGGGCCGGAATTCGAAGAGTTCCTGCAGACGCAGCGCCTCCACAATGTCGCCCTCGTCCAGGAGCAGATTCAGCAGCTCAATCAGACGCTGCTCCATCTCGGCCGTCAGGTGGGACTTGTTGGCTATGCTCAGGTCATCGATGCCGGCCAGCTCCTTCAGCTCCGAGAAGGATTTGTAGAGGACGCAGCGCTCCTGACGCATGATCTGCTCAAAGTACTCGGAATGATAGATCTGCACAGACTCCAGCTGCTCCGCTTCCAGCTGCAGATAGCATATGACCATGTCGTACTCAATCTGATCCCGGTCGAAGCTCTCGTTGGGAAACAGATGATGCTGCTTGATGACGCCCAGCGCGCTCTGGAGCAGCTCGTAGCGACGCTGCAGCTGGGTCTCCGGCTGCTGGGCCGCCGCTGCCTGCAGCAGGAAGTTCACCAGGATGGCGGGCGGCAGAGCATGCTGCTCGATCTCCAGCTCGTACTCTTGATGGAGCCGCAGCTGACCCGCCTCCAGTTCGGCTAGCCACTTGGCGTAGACGATGTCCGCCAGGGGCAGCTGCAGCAGCGTCGCCAGCTGCAGCGCCTGGTCATAGGCCTTGGCCTCCGTTAGGGCATCCACGAGGCGTTTGTACTCGAGGCTATCCCGGCGCACCAGCTGCTCGTAGTCGATGCCCAGCTGGTCCAGCCAGGGTGCCGCCACGCCAAAGATGCGGTGAAGCAGGCAAAAGTCGAGCAGATCGCAAATGTCGCCCACGTCCGAGCGGCAGATGCAGTCGAGGAACCTCTGCTGCTGCAGCACGCAGTCGAAGTTGGTCTGCAGCTGCAGAAGCAGCAGCCCGATGCAGCGCTGCATGAGTTGCTTGCGTGGCAGCGGCTCGCACAGCGGCAGCTGCACTGCATCCTGGCTCCAGTTGCAGAAGAATTGACGCAGCTCCAAGATGGTGGAGTCACTGAAGTCCTGGCGCTGCCCAGTGAGTTGCAGGAAGCGGCACAGATGCACGAAGGAGCAGTGCTGGAAAGGTATTGATGTACAGGAGTGATCTGCTCTAGAGGATTAGCTCAAGACTTACGGGCTGAAAGATGCAGAAGCTGTGCAGCAGCGCATTCAGCTGGCCCGACTTGACGGCGCCGCTGATGACAAACCAAATGAGCTCCGTCTGCTGCAGCGGCGGCTGCTTGGCCCGGCTGAACTCCTGGAGCAGCTGCAGCCACTGCCCGCTGGCCACGGCCAGCCAGAGCAGCCAGCACCAGTCGCGATTCTCTGCGCTCAGGCTGGCCGCCAGCACGGCCAGGACGGGCATCTGCTGGCGCACGCAATGCTTGAGCAGATTGAGGCTGCTGCAGTGGTTGGAGCTGCTCTGCATGAGCTCCACGAACCGGGCCAGACTCCCGATGGGCTCCTCCGGCAAATTGTTGCTGCTGCACAGCACCAGAGCGAACAAGTCCGGCTGGGCGTCGTGCGTGAGCAGATTGCACAGGGATTGGCCATTGAAGTGCTGCAGCTGCTGCAGATTGGCGTCCAGGCCGGAGCTGTGTGAGGAGTTCGTCATGGTTTCTTGAGAGGAATTGGTCTGTCCCTCGCCGCGTCGGTTCACCGCACGCTTGTGCTGCCGCTCGTGGCTGCAGTCGTAGCTGAGCGCGCGCAGCAGATGAATCCCCAGGGATTTGCACTTGAAGTGGGGCAGGAGTTGCTTCAGCTCCGTCAGGGGCAGCTCGAAGTACTGGAAGAGCAGGAGGAGCTGCCACCAATCGTTGTGTGCCGCAAAGTGTTGCAACAGCGCCGCCGGCCACTTGCCCTGGACATTGCGCGACGCCAGCCGCATCAGAGCTTGATAGGATTCGAGGGGGAACTGCTCGGGTTGCCTCAGTAATTGTCCGACCAAGGCGTGATCCCAGTGCTCCAGCTGCTGGGTGTAGCTGCCGCAGGCCAGCGCCGAGGGCAGCTGGTGCTGGAGGTGCAAGTAGCTGCGCAACGGTTGGGTATCGAAGTCGAGCATCTCGCAGCAGGCGACGCAGTGCGTCACGAGCTCCTCGTCGCCGGCATGCTGCAGCGCCAGCTGCGTGGCCGTCTCGCACGCATGGAACAGCTGCGTGCGCGTGATCTGCCCGTACAGCTGCAGCTGCTCCAGGATCAGGTAGTAGACGGCATAGGCGCTCCGCTGCTGCTTCAGATAGTGCGTGTAGTTGAGCTGGGCCTTCCTGGCGTAGCGCTGGCTCAGCCTGGCATTGGAGAAGTTGAGCAGCTCGCCCTGACTGGGCGCCAGATTGAGCTGCTTGAACTTGTGGAAGAGCTCGTGGGCCGTGGGCAGGGCAATGGAGCAGTTGCCATGGTGCTCGAAGCGCTGCATCAGGGAGTTGAGATACGGAACGCGACGCAGATTGCTGGAGGAGAGGAAGCCCTCCAGGGCGCGCACACTGGGCTCGTGGCAGAGGAAGTCATAGAAGGTCAACAGCGGCTGCTCCTGCAGCGAGTCCTCGCCCTGATGCGTGCGCTCCAGGTAGGACTGAACGCTCTGCGAGATCTGTAAGGGAAAGGAGTTGGCTTGAGTAGGGATTCACTGGGAATAGATTCATTATAGCAACCAGTTCGAAGCCAGTGCGTTCCATCAGCTCGTGCGTCTTGAGATCGATGAGCAGGCTGAGCAGCGGCTCGTTCTGGCCCACCAGCTGCTGCTCCAGCGCCGCAATGGGCACCGCCTTGAGCAGCAGCAGCGAGTGGTAGCCGCGCTCCAGCAGATGCTGGGCCAGGGGCAGTTGGGTGAGCAGCGGCTGGTGCCTCTCGACCAGGCACTGCATGGTGCAGAGGCGTCGCAGCAGCGTGGACACATCCGCAGCTTCGGCCGGGAAGAAGTAGCCAGCGCTGGCGAAGTGATGACGCAGCCGCTCGCAGGGATCCCTCAGGTGTGCCAAGGCGTAATCATACATGGGCGCCTCTATGCGCCACATGGTGAAGGCCTGCTCCAGTGGTGCTAACTGCGCCATCTCATGCAGCTGCTCGCAGCGGCACCAGCGACGCAGCAACTGCTGCTCGTCCGCATCCACCAGGTGCTGCCAGACGAGCTGCTTGCTCAGCTCCGGCAGCAGCGACTCATTGCCGTTGGCAAAGTAGAGCTCGACGAGCAGCTGCTGCAGCCGCGGCTCCGGCAGCTTCATCAGTGCCTCGATGTGCAGGCGCGGCAGCAGCTCCTGGTGCCTGGCCAGCAGCTCGCTGCACTCGCGCAGCTGCTGCACCAGGCTCCAGTAGTAGTCCAGCAGCGGCTGCTCCTGCTCGTACAGCTGCGGCTCACGTGCGCGCAAGTGGTCCAGCACGAACTCACTTAGATCCGCATCGTCGCACTCGCAGGCGTATTGATAGAAGAAGCACTTCACGTCCCGCTCCACATTGTGGAGCACTGTTTCCGCCTTGCACACCAGTCGCTCGGAGAGCAAACGCTGCACATACGCCTGCACCACATCGTGAAAATAGTGTCTATACTCGGGTATGGGTATCTTGCGCTTGGCAGCCCAGAATTCAATGCATAATTCGATGTGCTCGCCCTTGGTGGCCACCTCCTTGATGATGGAGACCTCGCTGATGCCTGACCAGCTCTTGAATAACTTGTTGCGTGCCTGGACGCTGTTCATTGTGTTCGATATTGTGGGCGTGTCTCTTGCTCCACTTTTTCACATTTTCAATAAATCTTTGTTTCCTTTGTGTGCAGCAGCACAATCAACAGTTATGTTTATCTGCATTGCAAACAGCTGTTGAGGCAGGCAGCGCTGCCAGCTGGTCAGAAAGTACTTTGCGCGCACTGAGTACACTTTGAATTTCCTTTGCTGCGAAACAGCGTTGCCACATGCATAATGAATACTTGCGCGCTTAGTGAGTACTTTTTAAATTTATGGCAAATATGTTAGCATTTTTATTCAATAAGATTGATTTTTATATATTTTAAAATTAGCTGCTGGCAGCTATTTTTATTATTTTTTTATTTTATAATTATTAGGTATTTTTAAAATATTTTTTCTTCTTTTGCATTAGTGCAGAGCATTTCTACTCTGGCCTAGCAGCGTTGCCACCTCACCAACAGCTACTGAGTACTTTTTGAATTATGGCGCCTGCTGCTGCACATATTCTTGTCAACATATCCACTTTCCAAGCTTGTTTTTTTTTGGTAACTTAATATCTTTTTCAAGCGTCCTTGCCTTGTATGAAATTTAATAAATTGCAGGAAACGCCAGCCGCTACGCAAACAAGCTGTCGCAGCCAAAGGTTAACTCACACGTAGGGCTTGAGACCACACAGCAGCAAAAAAAAGTACCCAAAAAAAATGTACCTGCCAGTAGCAACAGCAAAATTCCTCATGTTTGGGACCTTTTAACATATTCTTTTGCGCTCGCGCTGTTTTCGCTAGAACAAATTGTACAAGTGTCTAAGTGTGTGTGTGTGCGGTGTGTGTGTAGATTTGCAATTGCTGGAGCTTTACAACATCCGCTTTACAACATTTGGGTGGGCCGGGAAATAAATCAGCTTACATTTCCAGGAATGTCACATTTTTACAAGATTAAAAACAAGAGACAAAGACAAGACACTTTCTAACATGAGACGGCAAGTGAATGCCGTTTATTTGACTTCTTTTTTTTTTTTTTTTGAGTTTTGTCTGCCATTAATAAATTTCACACGAATGTTTTACATGGCATTCGAGCATTAAAACGTTGCCCAGCACTAAACCCCAAGTTGCGTAAGCTGATATTCTTATGCCCTCTCCTCTTCCCCTTCTTCCTCTGTTCGTTTACTGCAGCAGCATAATTATTCTTTACGTTGTTGTTGTTACCGTTTTGGTCACTTAACAAATAGTCGAAATAGTCCCATAAAGCTGGGATATTATTGCGCTTTGCAGTTTGTTTATAAGCGGGTGACTTGGCAATCCAAACCGGTTGACAGCTCTCTCTCTCTCTCCCACTCTCCCTCTCTCGCTCTCTCCGGTGTGTGTGATTTATAGTTACGCACAAGCGCGCAAATCCAATTAGACGAACTGAGTGACTGAGTGACTGTTGCCCGCGGGCAGATAGAGTCACAAAATGCCGCCAGGCCAGAGGATGGTCTCACACAAATGCTCTTCTTGCCATAAATATACATAAAGCCAAACGCCAAAGATATAAATACGTATATTTTTGAAATACAGTGAATGCTCCGCTCGCGGACACTCGCCGCAGGCCAAATGTCATTTAGTCAACTAATTCAATCTTTTGCCCCACTTTCCCGTTTCACTGCTTGCCCCATTCCAAGTCCCAGCTTTTGCCCTACTTTTCATTGAAGGAATTTCCATTTGCCTAATGGTGGGAAATTACTAAAAATTCCTAAAAGTGATATTGGACGCTTATTGAAAGTGTCTAGTCAAAGATTTCCTTTTAAAGGAATTTTTCTCTTTTTACAGAGGGATATTATAAACAGAGTGTGCATGTGAGGATATTCATAGCAAATATCCCTATTATTTGAATTTATTTCTGTTGAATGTATTTAAAACTTAGCTGAGGTGTTCGTTAAAGGCAGCTTTTACTATAATTATACTTAGTTTTCCAAGACACTTGTACAGGTAACTACAGTCTAAAATATTAAATCACAAATTTGCATTCATTGAAAATCTACTTTTGCCTGCACACTAGCCTGAATATCCCTATATCTGTTAATTGCCTCTGTTAAATGTGCATGAATGCTAACAGGCTCATCAAATATGCCCCTGTTAAATGCCTATGTATGTTAACAGCATCATAAATATCCCATAATGCTGCTCGTCTTAGCGCGATTTCACTGTAGCTTAACGCACATATAAATATATTTCAAATAGATTCGGGTCACCCGCTGAATCCACTTTTTTTCTCTCTCTCTTTTTACTTTATGTATGTTTTCTTCTTCTTTTTGTTTTATTTGGCTGTTTACATCATCGTTCGTTTGTCCCCGTTGGACGCGTGGCGGGAGGGCGCGCGCTTTTGTTGCATTTTTAAATATCAAAGCAAACTGCAGCAGCATCTTTATCTAAAAGAGAGAGAGAGGGAGAGGGAGAGGGAGAGAGGCGTGTGTGT
Source organism: Drosophila repleta (assembly GCA_018903745.1). Classification (NCBI taxonomy): domain Eukaryota; kingdom Metazoa; phylum Arthropoda; class Insecta; order Diptera; family Drosophilidae; genus Drosophila; species Drosophila repleta. The sequence continues at coordinate 6,498,368 of JAEIGN010000497.1, forward strand.
GTGTGTGTGTGTCATAATACCTTTGGCATGCCGGCGCAGCTAGCTGACAGCTGCATAACTCGACTGCCGCTGCCTGCTGCCTGTTGCATGCAAATTTTAACATGTGGAGCAACGATGACGTCATCGGAGGAGCGCGCTCAATTGACATGCAGCAGGCAAAACAATTGCAAATAAATATATAAATGTATGTTATATTTATGTAAAAGGGCCGTTTGGGAACTGGAACTGAAACTGGGTGTGTTCGCACTGTAATGCCCGCCTCCACTCCCACTGGCAGTGGCCTTCAGCAGCAGCTAGGGCTTTTCCAGTGGAAAGTCACAGATGTGGTAACGCCAGTGGACAATAGACAATAACTGATTGATAGTCGCGGCACATTCCAGGCAGCGGTAAACTTGTTTTTGTTTTGCAAACGAAAAAAAACCAATGTGCGCCCACCAAAGACAAAAAAAAAAGCCAAAAAAAAGAAGCTGATGATTAATTGCAGAGGAGCTGCCTGCCTAACCGATTGACTGTGTGTGCGTGTATTTAACCGCAAGCCGGCTGGAAGCTGATCTAAGCGCGCTGCGGCATGCTCAGCCGCCGCAGAAACATCCCCGGGCCGCGAGTGCATGAGATCTAAACGAGCTTTTGACTTTTTATCATTTAAAATCGGTTAATGAACTGTGCTGCGAGTGGCAAACGAAAGTTAAGAACTAGCCGAGAACCGTTGGCATATTTTTAGCCATTGTTTTTCTCCTACTCTATCTCCCTCTGCTTTATTGCGGCGATTTGCATGTTGCCACCTTTCGCTTGTACCGTTAGGCGATACGCTGCAAGGCATAGAGATGGGCATAAATTAACTAGCGTAGAATGGGCTCATTAGCACCTGATTGGCATTGCGAAATTTACATTTAACGGCCATAATCATAATCGGGCACAAATATTGGCTCGAATCGGTTATATAGTGGGTTTGACGGCAACGCTGGTGGTCGTCCTCTCGCTCTGCCTCTCTCTGTCTCTCTCACTTTGCTTAATTGGCAGCGACTTGCGCTGAAAATCAAAAGTGCCAACAACAATAAGAAGAAGCAGCAGCAGAAGAAGCAACACATAAATCAACTGTGAAGTGCAGCGACGCAGCGCAGGCTTAGTCTCAGCCTCAGCTCGGCCTTGCTTATCAACATTTCCTTCATTTTGCGCTGCTGCGGCTGCTGCTGCTTCTTCTGCGTTTCTTTTTGTTTTTAGTCTTTACTTTCTTTGTTTGCCTTTTGTCCGCTTGAGTTTTTGGCTAAGTGCAGCCGCTGCTCGCTGCCAGCGTCGCAGTCGCAGTCGCCGCAACAGGTTCTTGTTCTTGTTGTTCTTTAGCAAGAACTGGACGCATAGCACGCGCAACAGGTTCTGTCCACTGCCTGATTAAGTGGCGAGCGAGTGAGCGAGCAAGCGAACAACTGACTGAGCATTTGTGCATGTGTGTGTGGTGGCTCTCTTGTGCGCTCTCTGGCACGCACACACACAGACACACGCGGACTTGCAGGCGCGCTCACTGACAGCTGAGATATCGAGTGAGTGACTTTCAATATTACAAAAACAACAACGACGAAAAAATACCTGTTTATGCTCGTTGGTATTGATTTGCTCGGCATGCATTTGCTCTCTGCTCCGTCCACTTTGATAAGACTGACACCCATTAGCAAACGTTTTTACCGACCAGCAGGGGGAATTGTAACATATTGAGAGCAGCGTCCGAATTTCCACTGGGGTTTTTTTTTCTATGCCAGCGCAGGTAAGCGCAGACTTAAGATTGCGGCTTTGCCTGTGTGTGTGTGTGCTCTCTCTCTCAGTTTCTCTCTCTTGTGGTCGTTTTCGCAACTGCCGCTGCGAGAGCGCGTCTTTAAGTGTGCGCGTGTAGGTGTGTTGGACTCTGGCTCGCCGCTGCTGCTGTTGCTGCCGCCGTGAGCTTTGCCTGATCGCGCCTCAGTCAGGTCTCCAGTCGCAGTCAGTCAGTCCACTTTTGGCTCTCGTCTCGTGCAGTTTAGCGAAGCAAGCGAATAAGTAAATGCACCGCGTTCATTGGTCGCGCGTTTACGTGTACGTGTGCGTGTGTGTGTGTGTCATCGTCGTCGTCGTCGTCTAGCTGGTGTGTACATATATGTATATGTATTAGTGTGTAGTGTGTACACACAATGCAATTAATACAATGAAAATTAATATAAAACAAGAAATGAATTAATTTTTTGATTCTCTGTTTACATACGGTTCAATATAATTGATGACAACACTTAAGTGAGTGTGTGAGTGTATGTGTGTGTGTGTGTGTGTGTTCGTGTGTTGGTGCAAAGCAGCGACCATCACGCGTTCAGCTAGCAAACAAAAGTGCAACAACAACAACAACAACAACTGCAGCGGCCGCCGCAACACGAAACGGCCTTTTCTTACGTGTAAAATGTGCCTCGAAAAAGTTACAAAAATTCAGCAAACATAAACAAAATACATTAAGAAGAAAAAAAAAGAAATAAAATTGTTATTGTATAATAAAGTTTATGAAAAGAGAAAGAAGCAGAGTTGAGCGCAGCCTTCAACGTGCGCATTTCTTCCGCTTACAACGCTGCTGCGGCGCTGCTGCTGCGCTGCTGCGGCGCTGCTCGCGTTTCTTCTACTTTTGCTGCTTCATTTGCTAGCGGGTGGCTGAAGAAGCTGCCGCTGCTTCTGCTTCTTCTTCATCATCATCTTCTACTTTGACTTCTTCTACTTTTGCTGCTTCATTCGCTCTTGCGGGTGGCTAAGAAGCTTCTGCTGTGGCTGTGGCTGTGGCTGTGGCTCTGGCCGCCTCTTCTTAGCCAACTCCATCTTTGAGGCCAACAAGTTTTGCTCAAGCTTTTTGCCTTTTATTTTTAGTGTTTTTTTTCTCCCTCTTTTCAACATTTTCCAGACCAGTTTTTGGCGGCTGCATTTTGCCATTTTCCGCGCAAGAGAGACACAGAGAGAGAGAGAGAGAGGTAGAGGTAGAGGCCGCCCCATTGGCAATTGCACTTGGGAAAACTCTTTCCAGCCATATAAAGCATATAGAAACATATTTGCCAAGAGCCACAACAAAGGCAGTCGCTGAGTACGTGTTTCGGATTATTTTAATTGGCGCCAGACGCCCCAGACATGTTCAGGAAAATATATGTTAAGAAAAAAAGCTTAAAAAAGCTAAATAATTTGTCAGTTTTGGACCCAAAGAACATGTAGAACTGATTAAGAGAAGAGTAAGAAAAGAGAGCGAAAAAAAAAACAAAGCGAAAAGCGTTAAATTCTGAATGAGTTTTTGGTACAGGTGTGTATTAACTGTTAATAGAATTCTAAGCCAAACATGTGCTGAGAAGATAGGGGCGCTAACTGAGCTGCTAAAGGGTGAGCCGAACAAAGGCTAGGAAAGCTAAATAAGCCAAAAAGTCTAAAATAGAGCTAAAAAACTAAGAGAAAAACTAAAGTAAAAGCCGAAAAGTTGCTAGAATAGATAAATAAGCTAAGCTTTTGGCTGAAATATGCTAGAAAAACAGATATTAAATATTATAAAATTACATGAGTAGCTGAAAAAGGCTAGAAAATTGATTTATAGTTGAACGAAAATGGCTACAAAAGGCTATTTATATGTTAAATAGAGCTAAACAGCTAAGTGATCTACGAGTAGCTAACGCATTAGCTGAAAAAGGCTAGAAAAGTTGAGCATATAAGAGAGTTTTGGGCAGCTAAAGGGCTTAGGTGAAAAAAACTAGAAAGCGCTTAGCTGAAATGCGCTAAAAAGCTAGTTTATATATTATATACTAGAAAACTCACTCAGAACAGAACTGAAATTCTCCCAAAATATATAATTAATTATAAAAGTTGCTAATTGAAACTTTAAAGAGACAGAAAGTTACAAATCTTTAGTTTATGATTGCAGCCGAAACTAAAGTGTTAATTTATTGTATTTAAGCATTTTGGAGCTAGAAAGAGTTTGGGAAAGGCTTTTATGCTCGACTACTTAAGTTCTGGGCTTTGCTTGTATATATTTTATATATATTTTTTAGATTTTTCGATCATCTTGAAATTTGTCAAACATTTTATGTTTTTTGCTTTTCTCAATACATTTTTATATATTTTTCAATATATTCTATTTGAGAAAACAGCTAAAATCCTATCTTCTATATTCTATGGAGTATATTTATATTTATACACACATTTCTTTTAAATATTTATGCCATAAATACAGAACATATGTATATTTTGATCAAAGCTCAAAGAGAACGTGTTCTTTGGACAGCTCTACTTATTTGTATTTGAGTCAAGTCATGTTGAAACTCCTTCAGAAAGATCTGTATAAACCCGGAAGACTTTGCTTAACACACAATTGAAGCGCGCAGAACTTGATAAATGCCTTTATTATTTTTTTGGCGAATTTTAAGTGTGGATTAACGAGTGGAAAAATTTACATATAGCTTAAGGGAGAATGCTGAGAGCAAGAGGGAGGGAGTGGGAAAAAGGCAAAGCGAAAGATAGGGCAACAGGTATTATGCCGATGTCAACTGCTGATAAGGTTTGATAAAAAAAAAAAGTATAACAAAAATACAATTCCAAAAGCACAAGAGAGAAGGAGACAGGGAGAAAGAGAGAGTCAGAAGTGACTAACATACAATTGCAGTGGGACAAATGGAAATTGGAATCGACAAACTGAAATCATAATCAGCCGAAGAATAACAAATATATATATATATATATATGTATATATGCATGTGTGTTTATGTTTGAGCAGAGGGTTGGGCGGGGTCTGGGGTCTGGCATGGGGTTTTCGCTTTTGGGTTCAATACACCCCGTGTGCGTGTGAGAGATTGATTGAATTATGAATTGAGCTGCAGAGTCAAAGAGACGAAGACGAAGACGATCGAAGTTTCGTTTCAATTAAAAGCATGCAGCGACCTTGCCAGCTGTAGCTAAGTGGTTTGTCAGTACAGTGAACACTGTACTGTAGAGAACTGTCAGATATGTTTATAGATATGGTTGTTCTGTCTGCAAAGTATTCTTGATACTTTGAAGCCTCAGCTTGAGTTTGCTTTGGACAGTTATCACTGTATCTGTATCTGATAGATTGTCAATCTACTATCTCTTTTCATTCTCTGAATGTTCGCTCTGCTGAGTTACTACTGTATCTGTATTTTTATCTGATGAATAGTATTTTTATTGATTTATTTGTATCTATATCTGATCTGATCGTATCCCAATTTGCATCTCTATCTGATGGAGTGATTGATTAGCTGAATATCTCTCTATTTGTATTTATAGCTTTATCTCTGCCTATATCTATATCTATATCTAATAGATTACCAATCTATATACATAACTCTTGTCATTTTTGCTGTATCTGTATCTAAAGGATTATGTACAAATCTGATTAGCTTTGCATATGTATCTATATCTGATAGATCCTCAATATAGGCATATATCTCTCTTTATTTTCAACGTTCACTCTACTGAGTTGCCACTGTATCTGTATCTGATCAGTTGTGTATCTGCCTATCTCTCTATTTGCATCTCTAGCTACATCTCTATCTACATCTAATAGATCCCCCAATATATATATATAACTCTTTTCATTCTCTCTGTTCTCTCCGCTGAGTTACCACTGTACGTGTATCTGATGGATTGTGTATCTGAGTAGCTGCATGTCAGGCAATCATTGGCAACCAGTTTGTGTTTCTCTATTTGTCGGCCCATCTTCGTGCTGGCTGCGTATGGAGCAGCATTCTCTTTTATCTTATCGCGCTGGGAGCAGCGCCTAAGTAAGAGCCTGGCTAAGTCGAATTTTAATCTTATCTGTCAGCCACTAAGTAGTGCAAACAGCAGACACAGAAAGAATGACAACAAAAACAATAACAAACGAACGAACATCAGCGCGAGCAATTCAAAAGTATTTCTCGAGTGCGTTGTCATTGTAAATTGTTCAGATATTAAAACAAAACAGCAGCAGCAAAAAAAAAAAGAAGAAAAAAAGCGTAAAATGATTTCCTTAAAAGTACAAACAAATACGATTATATATCGTTCATTATGTGAAGAGTTAAAACTCGAGCAGAAACAGCAAAACATTTCAAGCAAATTGCGCCCTAAATTTTGGAACAGTTAAGCAAATAGCAAACAGAGACACTTACTACGTAGAACCCATGGAAAATGCTGTCTGAATTCCTCAGAAATAACAAGATCATTGTGAATTGGCCATTTAGACACTAGCGCTGTAGTTTAGAGCTATTAAAGAGGAGGAAGGTGTTAACTATGGATAGTGTTTTAGAGCTGTTTGCCTTTTATGGGTGTCGAAGAATATATCAAGAATTTTTGATTAGTTTCTAATATTTACCAAGTTTTAAGAGAGTTGAAAACAATTTTTATTATCAAAAAGATTTGATTGAAATTATTTTTAAATAATAATTAAAAATTTAAAATATTTTCATAGTTTTGTTATTCACCTCCTGCAAAACTTGGCAAGAATTGTATGGATTTGTTTTAAAAAAAAATTAAATTGATATAAACTTTTGGCATTTCACTTCAAAAGGAAAACAGTAAACATATTAAATATATTTTATATTTATTTATTTTTTAAACATTTTTCAATCATATTAAAATTCATATTCTAATGCCGATTTTATGACTTGAAAATATTTTTATATCTTTGCAAATTTGGTATGAAACAATTTCGTGTTATTCAACTCAAAAAAATAAATAAATAAATAAATTAAATAAAAACTTATCCAAAAATCAATAATAATTTTGGAACAAATATAGTTAAAAATCTTATATACATATTTGTATATATATTATTTATTTTATTTGTGATTTATTTTTATTGTGCATATTTTTTCTCATAAAGCAAACTATTAGGAAAGTTTAGCCAAATTTTGATTGCCAGCACAAATTTATAATTATATTCATTATAATTTGTGGACAATAAATTGTGTTTAGTCATTGTTTCATTTAGCTATTTCGCACAATTTATAAATCTTTTATATTTTTGTATATTTTCTCTTTAGTATTTTGATAAATGTTTGCATTTTCTGTGCAATTTCATTAACATCTGCTTATTCTCAACTATTTTTCATATATCTTGTGTTTTTTTTTTTAATATCAAAAATCACTTTAGAAACATGAAATTCTTCAGTTGTGGCTTAGCTCCTGATAAGATACCAAGTTTTTATTTTATTTTTAATTTAATCTGCTTTTGTTTTTGGGCTAATTTGATGCGCTGCGCAGATAAAGTGAACGTTGCAAATAATTTCAATGTGATAAAAATAAAACAAGTGCCGAGTGTGATGAAAGGTAGATAGTTATATAAATGTGTACGTATAAGTATATATATATAGATATATATATATAGAAAGAAAAACTATGTAGATCTGTAGGGAAAATACTTTTGAATATATCTTTTTGTCAGCAACTGCAAATATTATTACTTGTTGAATGGCAATTACTATACGTTTGATAGATACATAGATACACAGCTAGATTGATACATAGATACATAAATACATAGATACATAGATACATAGATACATAGATACATAGATACATAGATACATGGATACATGGATACATAGATACATAGATACATAGATACATAGATACATATACTACATAGATATATAGATACATAGATACATAGATACATAGATACATAGATACATAGATACATGGATACATAGATACATAGATACATAGATACATAGATACATAGATACATAGATACATAGATACATAGATACATAGATACATAGATACATAGATACATAGATACATAGATACATAGATACATAGATACATAGATACATAGATACATGGATACATAGATACATGGATACATAGATACATAGATACATAGATACATAGATACATAGATACATGGATACATAGATGCAAAGATAAACATACTACATAGATAACACTTGCTCTGAAGATCTCTGAAGAAATAGTCAAATATATTTATATTTTACTATAATTAACTATTTCCTTAAGCTCTTAAGAGCAAGAGTTTAATGTAGGAAATATATTTTCTGTATTAAATATATATTATATATATTATTTGTACTGTATAGATCTTATGTACAATTTTCCTCAGCTCCTTATACAATTTTCTACTCTAAATTATGGAAATCTTTTGTCGCACATCTGGCAGGCATATATGTACATATAGATATATTACCTATATATTTACTAACTAGCTTGTTTTTCTTTGTTATAATTATTTCTGAATTTCCAAGTGCAGTTTGCGCCTCTCCCTCTCTCTCTCTCTCTCTCTCTCTCTCTGTCTACTGCCTTCTCTAGCGCTTCTCGCTCTCTTTCTGCTCTGCTCCCGTTGCACGTTTTACAATTTGTATTTGCCTTTTGCCAAAGTGCTTGGAATGTGCTGTGCAAATATTTGTGACACACACACAGTGACAGTGTGTTCTGTTTTGCGTTTCGTTTTCGTTTCGTCTCATCTTGAGCTCAATTTGATAAGCGTTAATGACCTTGCCACCAATGACCTTCACATCCTGTGCCGCAAATGGCGGAAGTAAACATTTCCCAAAAGAAGAAGCAGAACAAAGAGAGGGTATATCCGAAAGGAAGATGTTGTTAGGTAGATCGCAGCAGAGGCTGATGCTGCTAAGGCTGTGGCATGTGGCATAAATAATGCCCAGGTGTAGGTGTAGGTGTAGGTGTGTGTGTGTGTGTGTGAGTGTTGGTGTTGCGGGTGTTTGCTGTCAGCTAGCAAGAAGCGCATTCACAGCGTTTTTGCTGCTGCTGCGGCTGCAAGTGAAGCGCGGCAAGCAGTAAAGCAAACGTTGAACTTGCTGCTGCTTGCAACAATTGCTGATTGTTGCTGCTGCAAAAGCCCTTTTTTGTAGCTGATTGCGGAAATCCGAGCGAACGAATTAAATTTAATTGTAAATTTATGCGTCTTGTTGCTGGCTGTTGGCTGTTGGCTGTGTGAATGCCGCAGCGCCATGCGATCTTCAGCTCACCTTTTGTCAGCTGCTACCTGTGAGAATTGACAAAAATTATAATGAATCGCAGCAAGAGCTGCGAGCTGTGCGAGGGCCAAAACCTTGCAGCTAAATGCAAACACAGAGAGCTGGCGTAGCTCAGGTAAAAGCTAATCACAACATAAGCGAGCAGGTAAAACAGTTTCATTCATGTTGTTGCTAGAGTTGTTGTTGCTGTTGTTGTTGTTGTCAAGTAGTTTGTTACGCTTGTTAGTAGCAGCAGCTCGGAGCAGTGCGGCCATTTGAATAGAATTTATGACAGTCACAGTTCAGGGACAGCCGCTGCTCGCTCTCCTCCACTTTATCAGGCAGCTTAATCTCGAGACAACTCTTTTATTTGAGTTTTTGCAAGCAGCGACAACCCTGGCATAGCTGAAAACTGTTTTCGCTGATAAGCAGCAGCACTGCAAATGACATGGGTGTTAATGCCATAAAGTCGGGCATTAACTACTTTTAAGTGCTTAGGCGAAACACTCGAGCTGAGCTGCTGTGAAAATAAGCAAATTGCTAACGAGAATTCTTGGTATGCTAGATGGCATCTATAGATCAAGTAGATAGAGTTGGAAATGTGTGGGGAAAATATGAGAAAATATTTTTATTATTCTTATATATATATAAGATTATATAGAGTTGGACATATGGCAAAATATATTTTTAAATAGTTTTTTTCTATTTAATTTAGAAATTTAAAATATTTTCTCTTCATTTTACCATATAAATCTAGAATTTATTTGAAATATTTTAGTTTTTCTGCATAGGCACTTCATATTTATAGATATCTCGTCTATATAGTCAGAAATCATTCCCAAATAAATATTTTCAGCTTATAAATATTTGATTTAAACAATTGTATTCCTAAAGCTATTTCTACATCAAATTGACGTCTCTTTCGCTTACTTCTCTATAAGATAGATCAGTTTATGAGATATTTTATGGCAAACACTGTGCAAGATCAACTCTTTCATCATATGCTCGAAATATTTCTGCTGCTCAACACTTGTGTTAAAAAGTATCTTTTGACAGCCAAAAACTGTTTGTTTTTTCTTTTCTTAAACAATTTATTTCCGGTACTCTGAATTGAGAGAAACGTCCGCTGTGAACAACACATGTAATTTTTGAAATTATACAAATTTGCATATAATTAGAAAGATTATTTAGTATTTTTTTAAATGTTTGTTTTTCTTTTAATAATATAACATAATATCATATAATATAATATAATATAATGTAATATAATATAATATAATATAATATAATATAATATAATATAATATAATATAATATAATATAATATAATATAATATAATATAATATAATCTAAAAGTAGTTAGAACACACTTTCCTTTTTATACATATTTTCAAATATGTTTATTATTTATATTTTCAATATAGATATTAAATATTTTAGGATCTTAAATTTTTAATTTTTTTTTTTTTATTTTATTTATTTTCTCTTAATTGTTTCCTTACGTAAATCTCTTGTAATTCATTGCAATTTCTCTGTGTCAAATATTCTTTCAATATTTCAAATATTTCTTAAGTTTGCCTCCACATAAATCTCCCGTAATATATTGAAATTTGGCTTCATCCATCAGCTATTCAAGCCAAAATGTCAATTTTTGTCCCATAATAATTTGTGGCCGCTTCAAGCATGACAGCATAAAAACGTTTGGTTTAAATCGAACTACTTAGAAATTCCGCTTAGAGATTGAGAATCTTAATTGTGAATAATAGCGATATGATTGCTATCTGACTTGGCGGGTTCTTCATTCCCACAGTAAATACTATATGGCTAAACGCATATTTAAATCACAGCTATTATAAAATTTCCTGTTTAGGATCTACACACTAGACACACACTCAGAGATAGAGAGCGAGAGAGAGAGAGAGAGAGAAGGAGATAGGGAGAGCGAGAGCTGTCTGTCTATGTAATAGAGTCGCCGTCATCTGATTAGAGCCTGTTTGTGACCTCGCTTGTTTTGTGGAATTTATTGGACTACCTGATATCTACCAATAAGCACACCGCAAAACACATAAACTTGTTCGCCTGGGCGTGGCGCGAAAGGGGGGGGGGGGCTGTTCGAAGAGCTTGTCTGCAGCTGTTAACTGTGCCCATTTCGCTGGCGCCAGTGTTTTGGCCATGTTTTTCCGCATTTTTCACGATTGACCAAAAAATAATAAAACCAAACAAAAAAATGTCATTTTGCATTTTACCATTCAAAAGTGTCTAATTTCGCTTTTAGCGCAATAAAAACGGAATTAAAAAAGTATATACAAAAACAATAGGCAATGCAAGACTAACAGCTACCCTGTAGCAGCTGTTTTAAGCTATTAGTTATATAAAAAGTGAATACATTTTAGTTTAGTTATAGTTGAGCTTAGTCTGTATACCAAATTTAGTCAGTATAGCTTATATACTTTACGAGATATGCTCAAATAACTAGAGGCTGCATTGGCTCCTGCGTGGCAGAAGCTGCTAGCTGAGCTGCTGCTTTTGGCCATAATTAACTTAGCCGTTGTTGCGCGTTGCCTGTTTTTGGGCAGCCGCTTTCACGCACACACACACAGGAGCAACAGTTGCTGGCAATGTCAATGGACTGAAAGGCAGCCAGAGTCTCGCCAGTGTTAGCCTGGCTAACAGCCTAGCAGTCAGGCAATCCGTATGTCGCAGATTTATCTCTGCGCGTACTTTGCCCCCACAAAGTCTGTCTCTTCTAACTGGGCATAGACTTTGTCAACTGCAAAAAACTGGATTCCTCTGGCCAACGATAGGGAAAAAGGGGGTTTCTCCCCCTCTCTCTCTCTCTCTCTCTCATAATTATGCATTAAACACTTGAAGTTTTGACGTTGCAGCTGGGCGTCGCTGCGATTTGCATATAGAAACCATAGAAACAAGATGACATAAACTGAAACTGAAATGAACAAGTTGAGGAGGTTTCCGTAGCTGCTGCGTGGGCAACGCCAACTGGGCAAAAACAAATCGCATTTGAAATGGGTTTCTCTGTGAAAACTTGTTTATTGGCTTAGGCAGAAGGTTTTTGGGCTGCTGCCCTCTTGGGTCAATGTTATGTAAACCTGGTTCACTTTTCACACAAACTGCAGCAAAGCCAAACAAAATAAGACGCGCGAGCATATTACACAAAAACCCAAATAACAACAGCAGCAGCAGCAGCAGCAGCAGCAGCAGCAGCAGCAACAGCAGCAGCAGCAGCAGCAGCAGCAGCAACAACAACAATAAATAACTTGGCCAAAGCAATCGATTCAATTTTGTTGGCTACGAAGCTGCATTCCACAGATGCGCAACAGACTGCGATAAGAAAAAGTGCAACAGCAACAGCAGCAGCAGCAGCAATAAAATATGTCGCCAGCCAAAAAATGAGAAATAATCATTTAACAAAAAAAGCCAAAAAAAACTGAAAAAAAAGTGAAATGTGTCTTGCATAATGTCATATATACATACATATATATATATAATATTATTATATTTTTTTTTGATTTGTGTGCCATTTGTTTATATATATATATAATATCTTGTGTTGTAGCGTCGCCCTAAAATGCTGGCAACAAGGTGTTAAAAAACAATTTTCAAACATAATCATCGTAATAAACGAAACGAAAACTACAACAAAAGAAGTGTAGAAGCAGCGCAGAGGCTGAAGATAATCCCAGCAGCTACAGCAATTATCTAAATGAAAATGCGAAATCATCAAGAAAACGGAAATCATCAGCAGAGCTCAGCCACGACGACAGCAACAGTCGCAACAGCAACAGCAACAGCAACGACAGCAGCAACGACAGCAACTACGACAGCAACTGTGACAATGCCTTTGGATAGCAACAAAATGGACAACGCCAATGGCAATGCCAACAACAGCAAGAGCAACAACAACAATCACAACATCAGCAACATCAGCAACAGCAACAACAACATCAGCAATGGACAAACCGACAAACTGTCCAAGTTGCTGCTGCCCGCACTTAAGAACAGCTCCAAGGATGCACCGCAAACCCAATCACAATCACAGTTGCAGTCACAGTCACAGTCGCAGTCACCGTCGCCGTCACAGTTGCAATTGCAGTCGCAGCGTAGGCAACAGCAATTTACGCCCCTCAACGTCTCGGATGCGGCCAGCAATGCCAGCTTTAGTTCCGCATCAGTTGCCGGCTCCATACAGGTAAGAGTTGCCCAAAAAACCAAACATAACCAAACTTCAAACCAAAGAAATAAAAAATACCAAAAAAAAAGTACTTAAAAGAAGTTTGGGCTGAGCGTTTAGGCTAGACACAAAGGATACCCTGGACTGAACTGACATATGATATGCCTTTAGAGCAGAGTTGGGCTAGAATTGGCTTAGAATGATATGATAAATAATAATCGATTGCTTGTGTTACTATCGATATGCCTTTAATGTATATTTATCGATAATTCATTGATTAAAAACAGGTTGAGACTGGCTTATACTTAAGATTCTCTCAAGGATATGCTGTAGGTTTCGACAATCGTTTTTCTATATAATTATCGTCAGCCCACAATTATCGATAATTTGTATAGATAATGATTATCGATAATTATATATATATATTCTATATAAACTAGGTGACTTCAGAGTTTGTCTATTGCACATATGCTGTCAAGATTCCCCTTTCATATAAATGTTATCTATTGCCTGATTATCGATAGTTTTTAATCCATAGTTTTCTTTTTTAGTATTTTTACTGTCATATAAAATACTTCTGAAGACAGAGCTCTATTCATACGTCTACAATACCCTCTTTGAGGCCAGCCAGTCACCTACAGGGTATTGCCAACAGTTCAAAAAAAAAAAGCTTTGCGAACCGGTTTGCCGCTGCTGCCGGCTTCGACTTCAGCTTCGTCGCTGCTCGCTCTGTCTGCATTTGTTTCTGTTTCTGTTTCGGTATTTTTTATTATTCTTGTTAATAAATCCTCAAAGCGCGCAGAATTCCAATCGTTCAGTCGCTGACTCACGCTCGGGCCCACAGCACCACAGCTCCACACAGTGCCAGTCTCCACTCTCCACTCGCCGCTCGCCGCTCTCCAGTCTGTGGCCACAGCAAAAGTGAAGGCTTAAACAAACAGAAATTTAACTTTGATCGTCGTCGATGTCGATTTACATGGCCGGCAAAAAATGGAAGCGGAAAATATATGTATAATTCCTTTTTATCTCTCTCTCTCTCTCTCTCTCTCTCTCTCTTTCTTTGTCTCGTTCTCTGCTTCTTTTGTTTTGGCCCACGCACAGTGGGTCGGAATTTGTTTTTGAGGCACGGCACGGCATGGCACGGCATGGCTCGGGCTGCATTGACACCGCTGCAGGTTCCTAATTGAATTATGAGTTTGACCTCCATTCGCGTGTTGCTTAACCCGATGCTCGCGTTTTTCGATTTTCGATTTTTCGGTTTTCGTTTTCGAAATCACGATACTGTGTCACTCAGGCGACAAAACGGTACTTTGACTGCCCCATTGCGGCTTATTCGCATGTCTCATGCAAAGGATCGGCCTCACGAAATGACAGCGAGCGATAATGAATGAAACCGTAGAAATGCCTTTTTCCTCTCTCGCAGCTGTCATGTCTTCTCAATGGATGAGTAGCTTCTTGCCAGATTGCAATACATATTTACGGGTATTCGATTAATTACATATATGTGGAATGGAGGATGGGAGAGTGGGCCTGAGGCGGGGATAGCTAAGGATGGGTAGGAATGGAATTGCTGAAGAAGAGAGTAGGACAGATTAGAGTAGGAGATGATGTATATGGGGTGAGAATTGGATGGGAAAGGGTGATGATAGGATAGACAATGACAGATAAGAATGGATTGAGATATGATAAGATGGGGCAGGATAAGAGATGATTAGGATAGTATAGAAATGAAAAAGATAGGAGAGAACGGAATAGAAGCGGTGTGGAGAACAGAAGAGTAGGGGCTAGAATGGGTTGAGATATGATAAGGTTGAATGGGATATTAGATGAGTCTAGGAAAGGACAGAACAGGAGAGAATGGTTTGAGATATGATAGGATGGGAAGAGGTATGAAAGGATTAGGGTAGTCTAGGAATGGACAGAAAAGGTTAGCTCAGAATAGGATGAGATGGGGTAGGATTGGTGAGCATATGATTGCATGGAATCTGATAGAGTAGGATATAACCTAAAACTGTGGTAGGATGGGTATAATAGTAATAAGCATAAGAGATCTTAGCGCAATCTGTCATTTCTCTTATACCTTAGCCCATATACCATTATATTAATAGCTTTCCTCTGCTCTCATCTCCCACCAGATGATATCATCTGTAAGAACTGTAAAATCGCTTTCTGCTCTTTTAGCTAAAATAATATTTATTTATAGAAATTCGATTATAACGCACATTCTTAAGTTTCTATAGAATAACTCTTCGACGTTGCCTATCACAGCTTCTCCACAGCTCACATTCTAGCTCTAGCTGCCTCTCCCTCTGCCTCTCTCTCTCTCTCTGTTTTTCTTGCCAGCAGCTGTAAGCTCGATTCCAGTTCAGTTCCATTTGCTATAGTTTTTTGTTATGGGTAGACATACATATATATATATATATATATATATATATATATATATGTATATATATATATATATATATATATATATATATATATATATATATATATATATATATATATGTATATATATATATATATATATATATATATATATATATATATATATATATATATGTATGCCCGTCACCCATTAACCTTTAACTGAATTATAGAGTTTATTGTAGAACAGGGCCGCTGTGGCATCATAGCCAATGATCATTACGAAAATGGATTGCTTTTGCCTCTAAATGCAAAATAATTTACAAAATTAACGGTACCATTATCAACAGCGACGATCCGATCAATCAAAGTGAATCCGATCAATTAAATGTTGCCTCCAAGCGTTGTACGAACAGAGAGAGAGAATGAGAGAGAGAGAGAGAGTAGACAAAGAAAATGGGTTATGGAACAGAATAGCAATAGAAACAGAAGAAGTGAATGTCTAATGGCAGAGGAGGTAGTGTTGGGGGCAGGGCAGGCACTTGAACTATGTGAATTGGAACAGCTTCGACCTTATCACACGCACGCACACAGCGAGTCTCTTCTTATTGTTGGAGCTTTTTTTGACTGGAAAGTTGCGGGCGTGAGTTGATTAATCATCAGCGCCTTTTTTTTTTGCATGTTTGCGAATTATGAACTTGAGAAGCAGAGAGAGAGAGGCAGAGAGCGAGAGAGGTTGCTGACATATCGATAGTTCGATTGGCAGGTTATTGAACTTCTCTACAATGCATATGCCGCGTATTTGTTACATTTCTTCTTCAGCTGCTGCTGCTTCTTCTGCTTTGTTGTTGTTGTGGCAAACGCTAATTGCTCTATGGCCGTGGCTCATGCCGTTGCGGCGTGTGCTTTAGTTCCAGTTATTAGACATGACTCCAGCTGCCATTGATGGTGGTCCAAGGCAGGCGAGAGCAGGAGCAGCAGGCTAGCACTGCAAGCCAACTACAGCCTAACTCTCCCCTCCCCCCCTCTGTCTCACTTAAGCTTAGAACAAGTTTTTGGGGTGATTTTTGCATCGATTAGGCGCATTCCAAGCGTCGCCTTTGCTTGTGGGCGTGGCGAGCAGACGACGCGCAAGCCTTAGCTATTTATAGCTGCAATCAAATTAATTGCAGCCACGCCCACTTGCAGCGCTGACAACAAAAAAAAAAAAAAGAAAAAAGAAAACCGAGCAGAGGAGGAGAGCAGAGCAGAAACTGCAATGCAGCAGCCGCAGCTTGACGAAGGTCGCTTGGCTTTTGTCTATGCTTTGTTTGCCTTCAGATGAATGCGCAGATTTCCACAGAAATAAAAAAATTTATATATACATATATATATATATATATATATACTCATTATTTACAAAATATTTTGGCTTTAGTTTGTAAGCGTTGCTGTCGTCGTCGTTTTTTTTTCTGTCGAATCAGAGGCAGCACTTGACGCGCTGCATTTGGAATTTTGTATTTTTCCATTTCGGCCCTTCAGCGCTGTAATGTGGAGTTCAAGTGGTCAAGCGGCGGCCAGAGTTTAGTTTTTTTTTTTTTTCTTTTTCAGTTTTGTTTGGTATGTGTGGAGCTCGGCTCGAAGTCTCTTAATTGCTGCTTCATTTCCGTGAACTGTCTCGCTTTCGTTTTGCCCCACGGAAATGATCGCATATTTCGCCAAACAACATTGAGCGCGAGAGAGATCAACAAACAAGAGTTCCCCCGAGCGGGCTCTTAGCCTGGCTTAGAGCGCGCCATTGTTGCGCAATTAGGGCGGCTTAAAGCAAACGCCTCCTTTTCTTTCTTCTTCAATACCCTGTAAATACTAAGGCTTCAATACTAAAAGTTGGGCAGGTTTTATGTGGAGTTCTTAAATTTTAACAAATAAAAATTTAATACAAAAAATTATTGACCAAAAAAACTTTAAAAATTCATATTAATTTATATTTTTTAAACATTTATAATTTTTTTTTTTTTTTTTTTTACATTTACTTAATCATTTTTTATACATTTATTATTTTTAAATACACATTTTTTATTTGTTAATTTTTGCAATTTCAAAATATACAAAAATATATTCTTTTTTTTAATTTTTATTTATGGTTAAACATTTTTTTTCTTCTTTTAAATAATATTCATTCTTTTAATATTATTTAGAAGAAATTTAAAAAAATGTTTACCCACAAATAAAAGTAAAAAAAAGAATATATTTTAAATAAATAAAAAAATATTTAATAATAAATAAAAATTAAAAATAAGAATAAGTATGTATATTTCAAAATAAATAAATAAATTTAAGAGGGAAAAATTGTATAAAAATTATTACATAATTTGATTTATTTAACAAATTTTTAAATAAATTGTTTGTCATTCATAAAGTTAAATTTTTAAAAAATATTTTTTTTACATATTTAAATTTTATAGTTCAAAATTTTTATTATAATTTTTTGATTTATTATTTAATAGTTTTATTATTTAAAAAAAAAATATTATTTATTAATATTATTTCTCTATAATTTTTTTATTTCTTTTTTTTTAATTTAGTCATATTTATTCAAATTTATATTTATTTATTTATTTCACTCATTGTTATAATGAATGTTTTTGGGAATAGTATCTTACAATATCTTAAGAGTTTTAGACTAAGTACTATATACCTTCTCTGCTTACATATTTATTTATTTTTTTATTTATTCTCATCTATTAAAATTTATATTTATTTTTCCCCCTTCCTTTATCTTTCTGTCAATCAAATATTCTGTGTCTCTTTCTCTCCGGCAATCTCGCTTGGTAAATTCTTTCTGACCATTCCCCGTTTTAATGATTAATATGCTTTGACATTTTGATGCCCATCTCTGAATGGCTGAGATATTTTGTTAATAAATGAATGACATTGTCTCGGCTACCATTTAGGGTATTTTGTGCGCATTGTTCGATTATGTTTCGAGTTGTTTGCTTTCTTTCTGCCGTTTGCCGTTTACTGTTTGACGTAGTTGTTGTTGTTTCATTTTCATTTCCAATGGTCGAAAGCAACAAAACTCTCAGCGCTCATTAGTTTTTCTAACTCTGGAGCCGTCGAACTCGTTTCTCAGCAATTAATTAATGCCAAGCGAGCAAACAGCCAAGAGCCAACAGCCAACAAGCAACAGGCAGGCAACAAGAACAGTCAACAATGCCGCTAAATTCTAGCCAGATTCCAGCTAAATTGTTTGCGCTTGTCTTTGAACTCGCGCCGACTGAATGAAGAGTCGAAGAGCTTCCCCCAGCTTGGAGTTTGCCTGAACGTCAATACTTTGCATTTTTTCAACAGAAAATTATAACAAATAATTGCAACGCTCACAATTTGCCAGACTGAGAGAGAGAGAGAGAGAGGGAGGGAGAGAGGTGGGGAGAGATGAGCTGAGCTGCGCTTGACAGGCGACAGGTGCAAGAGTTTCACCTTTTGCATTGTTTAAGGCCAACAGAGCTCGCAGCTCAGGTCTCGGGTCTCGGGTCTTGGCCATTGGCATATTGAGCATTTCTTGTTAATTAATTAACAGGCCAAGTGAAAATGCATTTTGGCCCGTTTACATCGATTTCTATATGTGTATATATATAGAGTTTATTTATCTTTGTTTGGCTAGTTCTGTACCCCCACACGAGTACAAATTTCACTTTTGTTTCACACAAAAGCCAACGAAAATTGTGTGCTTTTGAGGTCACCGAAGACTCGTTCCCGGGCGCTCCAAAAAATGCCTCTCAGGTAGTTGTTGTTGTTGTTGCTGGCGTTGACTCCATTGAAATTCTTGAGCTGCTGTTGTGCTGGCAACCGCAAATGAACTGCGTGCATGTTGTTAACTATCCTCAGCCCCTCCCCCCCTCCTCCCTCTCCCTCTGTTGGTGTGTGTGTAATTTAATGCCAACTTAGAAGCTTTTCAAGCCTCCGCACTGCATTGCGTCTTGTGAGCCACGCAAGCAGCAGCCGCAACAACAAAATTCCTCACATCCCGGACAGCTGCCCTTGCGCAAAAAAAAAAAAATGAGAAACATGAAATAAGCAAGAGTGCTCCAGTTCGAAAAGGCACGACTAGCTGCATACCCTGTAAGATAAAAACTCTCTTTGTGGCTTTAGCTCGATTTCTGTTATGATTTATATCTGAAATTGTCAGCAATTAAAATTTTTAAATACCAAAAAATCTAGATTAATTGTCTATTAATGCTATTCATTATTTTTAATGATAGATATTAATTATGAAAAACATATGCTTAGAATGTACTGAGCTTAAGATGTAGATAAAAGCAAATTTATATATAAAAGATTGATATAAATGAAGTATCTATGTAATATATATATATACAATATTAAAGAAGATTTAAGGAAAACTTGTTTACACATATCTTGTATAATAGAATATATCTTTTATATATGTATCTATATAGATATGAGTATATATCTTGTAAATAGAATATACAAAACTTGTATATATTTCTTTTATCTATTATCTATTTACAGGATATATACAAGTTTTGCTTATATCTTGTATACTCTCATGTAGAAGTTTTCCTTCTTCTTCCATATAGATAGCTAAAAAGAATATACAAGATATATATAGGATTTTCTTATATCTTCTTATATCTTATGAATAACAAAGTATACAATATATATAGAGAAGTTTTCCTTATATCTTTTTATTACTTCTAAACTATACTGTTCTTATATATAAATACTTAAAAGATATATTTATAAGAGATAGATGTATAAGCAAACATACAATCCCTACTCAATATCTATATCTAGAATATATCCACATTTAGAATACCTACTTTGTGCCCTTTAAGGTAATCTTCCAAAAAATATTACACATATGCCCAAGTTGTCTTTTCAAATTCTTGAAGCCCTTAAGAATTGTTCTACATTCATATTCAGCTTCGTCTTTCTCGCCGTCTTCTCTCGGCAACAATACCAAGTGCAGTCTCTGTCAAAATTGATGCAGATGCTTTTCAGTATTTGTCAAGTCTCTCATACCCTTTTCGCTCTGCGTGCATAGGGTATAAATATGCAAACTTTCGATCCAGTTGCAATGCCATGTGACAGACATTGGAGAATCTGAAGACATGATATGCCATTTTAAAGGCAGCAGCTGCCAGACAGTTGTTGCTGCTGTTGTTGGGCCATTGATTTTGTGTGTTGTCATCGCTTGATGAGTCGCAGCAGCAGCTGCCCGCCCCATGTCCAAAGAAAAGTGAAAATCTGCGCTTTCTAATTACGGCAGCTGGCGCAAAGTTCTTGCCAGCCGAAGCGTGCATAATGAAGGGCCTATTTGCAGTTGCCTGCCTAATTATGGCTAATACATGACGCTACAATGTTTACTATATATACATATATATATATATATATAAGAATCAGCTAAAGTTGCGCTTGGCTAGCTGACCTTCAGGCATGCCAAAGTGAGGCTGGAGCTGGGATCTAGAGGAGTCGCTCTGCTCGCTGCGTTAGCTATGAGAGCTATAAACGAGTTGGTTTGGTTTTATTTTAGCTCGGCTTGACTTGGCTTGGCTTGGCTTGGCTTGTCTTGTCTTTAGTCTAAGTTTGTGGTGTGTGTGTGTGTTTTTGCGCTTGGCTTTTTATTTGTTCTTGGCATGCTCCTTGGCCCGTTCGCCAAGAGAGTTCTTATTGCCTTGCACGCCTCAAAACTTATCACTGGCCATAAATCTTGGCCCGCATACCAGAGACAGCCAAACAGAGCAGGCCGGATACACACACACACACAGATGGAGTGAAAGAGATAGAGAGTGAGAGTGTGTGAGTGAGAGAGAGAGAGAGAGAGAGGCAGGCTTGCAACTGGTTGGCATGCCATGACCATTCGTAGTTGCGTTGTTCGGCTGGCTGCAGCTACGCTTGGCTGCCAATGGGGTCAAGGATGCATTGTCTGCGCTATATATACAGATACAGATATATATATATATATATATATAGCCATATATCCTGCCCGCTAATTCGCTGACGCATCCTGCAAGCCAAATTGATTACCAATCAGGTCAAGTCAACACGATTTACTTTCAATTTACGTCCAGCGGACACTAAAAGCTTCGCCCTCAACAGCGGCTTCGTCTTCAGTTTTGACAGCTTGGCGAAAGGCGAACAGGAAAAGTGTGAAGCGGCTCCTCCATTCGTACTTCCCGGCATTCCATTCCATTTCATTGCTGATTTGCTTCAGCCTCTCAAAAGAAATCGGCGCATCTTCAGTGAAAAGGCTTTTACACAACAACCATTTCGGTAGCCCACACACACCAATTGCCAAATCCAATTAAAACTTAATGTGTCTGTGTCTGCCGGCAGACAAATTTGACAGTCGCTTAACAGCGCTGTTAAACCGCTTGTCAGAAGAGATCTAAATAAGGCTGAAGAGAGTTAAGGCAACTGGAAAGACTGAAACCTGAATATACAAAATTAAAAAAAATTCAATTTTACAATGATTATTTCTGTTATTTTTGCTAACAGCCAGTTAATATAATGTTATTGTCATGTTAAATTGCAGTCTCTCAAAGTAAATCAAACTTATTCCTATTTCTGTTAACACAACTTTATTCTATTACAGCTAACATGTCTGCTGTTAACACGCACTTAACATAATGTTAGTCTTACGTAAGACTCCAAGCTAATCTAAAACAGAAAATGTTTAGAATTATTTTTTTTATTATTAATGGGCATTCCGTGAGAACTGAATAAACTTCGTAGCTCTCATACATATGGAATTCGATTAAAATATTTTTCTTAACAGCGAAAGGCACTTAACATAATGTATGCATTAGTGCTGTTAATGCTAGAGATTCTTTTGCTGCACAGTTGAGATCTTCATCTACTGTGGAAAGACTTTCCAATTAGACTTTAATTTAAATGCAAATTTGATCTATATTCGCTTGGTAACTCAAGCTTTAAGTTTTTAGTAGTGAGCGAGCGAGCGAGTTTGCGAAAAGACAAGCCGTAAACAAAGTGACTAGCTGAATTGCTGAATGAGCGCAGAGCAAAGTGACTGCCTGACTAATTGAGTAACTGAAGAGTTGAATGACTGAATTGCACTAATGAGTGAATGACTAACTGAATAGCTGAATAACCTGCTGACTGACTAGCCGAATATCTGATTGAGCGCTGAATGACTGACTGACTGACTAGCATCTGCTGAATAACTAGCTGAATGATTGACTAACTTACTGTAGTAGCTGAATGACCTGCTGAATGTTTGACTGACTAGCTGAATATCTGATTGAGCGCTGAATGACTGACCGATTGACTATGATCTGCTGAATAACTAGCTGAATGATTGACCGACTGAATGGAGTAGCTGAATGACCTGCTAAATGTTTGACTGACTAGCTGAATATCTGATTGAGCGCTGAATGACTGACTGATTGACTATGATCTGCTGAATAACTAGCTGAATGATTGACCAACTGAATGAAGTAGCTGAATGACTAGCTGAATGACTGACTGTAGTACCTGATAAGCTAGCTGCATGATTAGCTGAATAGCTGAATGATTAGCTGATGACTGTATGACTTACTTACTGCATAGCCTAATGTGAGACTGACTAGCTGTAAATGACTGAAGAGCTGCCTGACTAGCCGTTTGACTGCCTGACTGACTGACTGACTTACTAGGTAGCTGACTGACTAGCTGAATAGCCGACTGGCTCGCTGTTTAGCTTCGTGCTTTTGCCAAATTTAAATCCAAATCGCGGCACGATCGCGCCTAACTTGTAAGCTGAAAGAAACTGAAGCTGAAAGCTGGGGAGCTGGAATAAAAAAAAACTGCTGGGGGAACTGAGAGAGCTGTGTGGCTGAAGAGCTGTAGCCACGTTGTAGCTGACACGTTTGCTCGCATTTTGATTGCAATTTCTTTTTCTTCTGCTGCTGCTGCTGCTGCTGTTGGCCGGGGCGCGTTTTCTCGCTGACTCCATTAAAGAGTCAAATTCGTGTTGGCCATTAAAGCAAAAAGCAACAACAACAACCAAAATCCGCCAGCGACAATGGAAAACGCAAATCAAATGCTGCGAACATTTCCTCACGAAGAAAACACAAAAAAAAAATATATATATATAGGAAAAAAATGAAAAAGGAGAAATTTTGCTTTATTTCTTGTCTTTTCGGCTTGATTTTTATGCCAGCGACAATTCGAATTTCAATTAAACTTGATATACTAAATGTGGGGAGGAGGATTCTATATAGTTTTACTCTTGCTAAATATTGAAAATTGTGTTTAACTCGAGAACACTTTGGTTTGCAGCGTCTTCCTAGTAAACTCTATATGATCAATAAATTACTTTTTATATAACTATCAGCTCTATTTAGTTATAGCTCTCAGAGCATCAGCCAGTCGTTCTAACTGGGTTTTTTCCTGTCTTGCATTCCCAATGCACATTCCGCCAAATATTTCGTGTTCACATCATGTGACAGCTTGGCAGCCACTCACACACACACACAGACAGACGCACAGGTAAAACTTATGTGTGCTGCAATCAAAATAAAGCAAAAGTCAAGTTGGGAACGCGTAGGTGGCTTTATTTGCTGTCTGCCTATTAGAACAGGCAGCCATGCTGCCTCGCTCTGCCTGCTCTGTCTGTCTGTCTTATCAGTCGTATTGGACTGTGAGCAATGCAAACAGCGCGACAAATAAGCCGCCGACAATTGGATTTCTGACCCGCCGACTCTCGAGTGTGGGTGACTCAGTGCCGCTGACGTCGACGTCGACAAATCAGCAAAAATATTTTCTTGTAGTTTATTTTGTTTTTTTTTTTTTTTTTTTCGAAAAAGTCTGAACTGTTCTCTTGGCAATGAGCGATTCGTGTATTCGTTTACGATTAACGCGAATTTCGAGCTGTCACATTTTGGCAGCTTAAGAATTATGAATGAAATTTCACCTCAACGTGCGAAATGAAACACGTTCTTAATGTTGTTTTTTTCTCTTTTTTTTTTTTTGCTTGTTCATTTATTGAATGTCAACTTATAGTCGCATCAGTGCCCAATGACACGAGCTGTAAGTGTTGCTTAAGAGAGAGAGAGAGAGAGAGAGAGAGAGTGATGTAGCTAGACATGTTGCTTATCGAAAGTGACATTAGCATAAAGGAGAGAAAAAAGAAGTAGAAGTGGAAGTAGGTAGTAGCAATTAATGCTCAATGACATTAGCTGAAAGTGAAGCTGAGCATAATTAAGCATCCGACAGCTGACACTTGTGGACATCTGCTGAAAGTGATATTAGAATGAGAAGAGAGAAAAGAAGTTAAGAACTTAAGTTGAAGCTGACATTAAGAGCTGCACAACTCTGTGAGTTGTCAAAAATGGCATAGAAATTTGTTTAACAACACTGGCTGACAGGTAAAAGTAAGATAAAGTGAGAGTGAGAGCGAGCTAAAAGAAGTAAAAAGAAAGAATCAGTGTTAAATAAGTTCAGAAAATATAATACATAAGCTAAGTGTTGGCTAAGAGTAAGTAAAAAGTTTGTTGAGTGTTGGAAAAATGTAGAAAATATGGCTAAGAGCAGAGAATGGAGCTTCTAGAGTGCAGAAAACTCCAGTTATTTAATTATAAAAAGAAAGAAAAACTACACTAAACATAATTATGAATTTTCTTCAGATGCGCTTTAGCTCCATAAAGAAAAATTAATTTTTTTATAATTTTTTTTATTTTTTTTTTTAATAGTGAAAGCCAAACAAATTGTAAATTGTTGATAATTTTAAATCAAGCTCTAGCTTTGTTTATATTCTGAAAAATAATTGAATATACGTAAGCAACCGAGAGCTGAGAGCTTTAAATAGTTTAGGCTCAGTTTGGGCATTTTAATTGTTTATTACGCATACGCAGCGTGTTGCGCGGCTAAAGCCAAACTGTGGGAATAATTTAATAGTCAGAAGAAAAAAAAAACTGACAAAGATAGATAATAATTAGACAATTTGTAAAGAATGTTAAAGACTTTTAAAGGCTTTTTGACTATTTTTATATTGCGCATACGCAACGTTTGCCACACCTTTAAGAACTTAATAGGTGGCTGGAGAGCTCGAGAGCTCGAGAGCTCGAGAGCTCGAGAGGTTCAGCTTTCAATAGTTTTCCCAGAGCCGGAGGGCGCATGGTTAGCACTCCATCAAGTGATTTATTTAACACGCGCACAATTTGACGCGGGGAAATGGAAACTTTTGGGCCAAGCGAGCTGAAGTCTGGCGACTGGGCCAGACCCATTAAGAAGCATCAAGCAGCGGCCAGCGGCGCTTGGCAGCTGCGTCCAGCTGTTGACCCACTGCACCACTTTTAATACGCGCCGCACCACTAGCCATTGATTTATTAAGCTGCACAGACGTGGACGTTGCTGTATCTGTGTCTGTGTGTAACTGTATCTGTATCTCAGAGTTAAAGTTGAAGTTGATGCTCATCCGGCGCTGTGGCTTGTGGAGCAGCTGTGTGCCTGAATAATTATGGTGGTGCTGTCAGTTGCCAGCTGGATGGCCATATATAGTATAGATCAAGTAAAAGGGCCCCAGCGAATGCCCCGTGGGACAGTTGCTGATTTAAATTCGTGTTAGAGAGACAAAATAATTACGGCAATTGGCCAAAAAAAGAAAAAGAAAAAAACAAAAAAAAATAGTTAGAAATAAAGCAAAACGAAATGAAACTGACAAGCACGACGAGCATCGAGCGTATATAAGTGAGGGAATGATTGAATGAGCAAATGTTTGACTGATTGAGTGAGCGAGCGAGTCTTGGGAACGTTTGAAAGCCATTAAAATTCTTTGGCTCTCCGGCTGCAAAACGATGCGCGCCGCCAGGCAAACCTCTTCGATCTGCGATCGGCCCAAAGTAGTTGACCCACAAAATATGGCTGCTGCATTTTCATATTATTATTATGATTATTGTTTCATTGTATTTTTTTGTTTTTTGTATATTTGGCAACAATTCTGTGGCGCCAAAGTCAAAAAGACAATCAACAGCTGCCCACGTTGATGGCGGCGACGGCGGCGGCAGCGATTGCGGTCGCACCACACACTGAACCACAGACGCAGTCGCGCAGACGTCAAAGTCAGTCAAGTGGCTCAGAGGCTTGGCCGTAATGTGTTGCCTATATATATATATATATATATATATATATATATATATATATATATATATATATATATACTATATATGCATGAGTGTGTTTACCATTCGTTTTGGTTTATGCAAACATTGAAAAATATTAAGTATACGTCGCGTGTGCTTTGATTGAGCATTAGTTGACACCAGGGCTGCCGTAATATGTTGATAGCCGCGCTTACACCGATGGCCATTCAAATCATTTCTTGATAAGTGTAAATAACTTGAATTTTTTTATTGCATTGTTAACACTTTTGTTGCATATTTGACAACACTCAACGAGCCGAACTCCGGCTATTAGCATAACAATCGAAAAAGGCAGCCAAGCCAGAGATCAGCTTCGAGTGTTTGCTGCGAAATGCATTTCTTATTTATTAAATAAGCTTTGAGTTATGAATGGTTGGGCAATAATATAAGCTATAATCATCATTTACTCGTATTACATTGTTCATTAGGCGTCACATTATTTTTGTACATAAATTACATTGATCAGAGATTGAAATCTTGATGTTTTGATGATGCGCGATTGATGGCTTGTCGCAGTAGCCCAATCAGCAGCAATCAACACATGCATTAGCAATAAACCTGCGGCTCAAGCCCTGAGCGATATTTCAAATAGTTTGAATATGTTTTCATAATATATAAAAAGTAATAAAAACAAATAAGTCATAATGACAAATATAATAATGAGTAATGGTCAATAATTAATGAAT
Source organism: Drosophila repleta (assembly GCA_018903745.1). Classification (NCBI taxonomy): domain Eukaryota; kingdom Metazoa; phylum Arthropoda; class Insecta; order Diptera; family Drosophilidae; genus Drosophila; species Drosophila repleta. The sequence goes on from JAEIGN010000497.1 coordinate 6,525,721, forward strand.
ATCGAAAAAAAAGTAATTAATAATAATTAAATATTAAAAAGTCAGCAATAATAATAATTTATAATAAATAATGGATAATGAGCAATAACTAATGAATAATTAGTAATAATAAAAAGTAATATGTAACATATAATAATAATGGAGAATAATGAATAATAACTAATGAATAATTATTAATAATAAAGAACAATATATAATGAATAATAAATAAGAATAATATATAATAAATAATAAAAATAATAATAGTATATAATAAATAATAATAATAACTAATGGATAATGATTAATATAGAAAGAATTATATACAATAAATAATAATAATAATGAGAAACAATATTTAATAAATAAAAATAATAATAAAGAATAATAAATAATGATAATAATAAGTTATTATTATTAATAACTATTGAATAATGATTAATAATAAAAAATTGTGTACAATGAATAATACTAATGAAGATTAAAATATAATAAATATATAAATATAATTTTAATATAATAATAAATGATAATAATAATAATAACTAATCCTAATTGATTAATAATAAAGAATAATATATAATCAATAATAATTATAACAACTTATGAATAAACTAATCAATTAAAATTAATCATTGACTAATATATGCTGGATAATAAATAATAAATTTAATATAAATAAAAACCTGCATAATGAATAATAAATAAGCAATTAATAATAAATTTTAATTGCTAATGAGCAATAAATATTGATTAATAATAAGATTTATAAACAAATCAATAAGATTAAGAATAACTATAGAAAATGAATTTATAATAATATTAAATTTTTCAAAGAGTAATAAAAAATATAATAATAAATAATCAAAAAAAATAGTAAAATATATTAAATTATAAAATATAATAAATAATAAAATATAAAAAAAAATATATAAATAATAAAATATCAAAATCAATAATAATAATAATTAAAATTCACAAATAACAATCTCGCAGAGCACTTTGCTCTGCTAGCTTTAAGACGCAGCATTCACAATTATTTCCTGCTCCCAATATTGTGAACTAATCTTTCTTTGCGCTACTCAATCGAAATCAGCTGTTCAAACAGAGCATAAACAAACACTGGCATAACATAGTTTATGGCCTTATCTGCGAGCCATATACAATAATCACAAACTATAAAACGTATTTTCCATTGCGAATGCAGCCCTAGACATAGCGTAGCGTCCAGCCCTGGATGGGCTTTGCTGGGTTACTTAATCCGGCTTATTATGGACGCTCTGTTTGGTTTGCCTGTTGATTTGTTGAGCTGCCTGCGTCCAGTTTTATTTCGCGCTGCGATTATATACGAGTAATTTTTTTTTTCTTTGCTGTTGTTTCTCCAGTTTTTTTTTTTTCATAATATCTGCAAAACAAAATTCGTTTGGCTGCACTTCAAATGTTGTTGTTGTTGGCAAATTGTTGTTACCATTGGCAATAGCCGGATTTCTGGGGGCTTATCCAGCCAGCGATCGCTGCACTGTGCAACAAAATAATAATTTTCACTTAATTATCTAATGAGCAAACAAAACCTTAGACATTAGCCTGAAATGATGTTTGGATATTCGATTTTTTGCTGGATTTTTGAATTTTGCAAACTGATTTTTAGAGCTGAGCGCGGCTTTTGACCCGCTGACGACGATGTGGACATAGCTAATGATTAAATTGCCGAGCGCTGCAGTGAAATTTGTGTTTATTTGCGCATTACGTATACGCAGCGTTATGCAAGCCAATTGCCGGTTACAGTTAATGAAAGACAGCAGACAGCAACATTTGACTAACTTTCTTTGCTTTGCTCTCCCGTTGCAGGATGAAATGCAGCTGCCACCCACGCAGCAGCTGCAGCAGCAGCAGCACAAACAGCAGTCGCTGCAGCACCTGGACCAGTGCGGGCTCACGCAAGCCGGCCTCGAGGAATACAATATACGTGCGTCGTCCTACTACGATCAGACAACGTTTCATCACCAGAAGCAGGCGTCCTATGCACAATCCGAGGGCTATCACAGCTACGTCTCCAGCTCCGACAGCACGTCGGCGACACCGTTCCTAGACAAGTGAGTGCTGAGCTTGTACGCCTCTAAGCGACAATTATGAATTCTATTTGCCAGACAGACAGCCAGACAGACAGCCAGATCTACATAAAAAAGTGATTAAATGTGATTCTTGGTAAAGCAAATAACAAAGCCATAAAAAAATGAAATGAAATGAAAAGACCAGCAGAAGCAGTAGAAGAAAACAACACAAACCCAACTATGTAGCTTAACTTTCAAGGTCTTGGCAGACAGACTCGAGTTGCTCCATTGTACTTGCTTTGAAGAGAGTTTTTATTATTATTATTATTATTATTATTATATTTCTTATGATTTTATTTGATTTTATTTTTGACTTGTCTAACGCCATCGAAATGCGATTTTGAAGGCTAAGCTGAAATTCAAGTAATTACGGTCATACCCAGGCCAGATAGAGGCCTCCATGTGGCGACCATTGTAGAAGGAAACGCCAAAAAACATGACAGACACATTTATTCTTCTACTGCATTGAAAGAGTGGGCAAATAGGGTATATTGGCTTGTATAGAAATGCTGACAGATAGTTGAGGGTGTGGCTGTATGCATAGAGTACTTAAATATATATGTTTATGATCAGTGAATCGATAGATTCGGCATTTGCTTAAAATCGATAAATATCGATGAGAGATTTTCGTTTTAAGCGCATATTTTAAGAGCTAAATCTCTCAGATTTGGCATATGGATGCTCTTTTGGTATACCTAGCTCTAAATCGAGCCAAAATCGATAGGTAATCTGCCTATACCACCCACTCAGTTACACAGTCACAGAGCATCTTCCGGTCGTTCACATTCGCCTCTCTCTCTCTCTAACTTGCCTTATTTATGTATTTTATGTAGTCAACGCCACAGCACGCAATGATTTGCCATATTTGCTATATAGTTATATATCTCTCTCTCTCTATATATATATATTTTCATGTATTTATTTCTCTTTCGCAGATTACGTCAGGAGAGCGAGCTGCTCTCGCGCCAGTCGCATCATTGGTCTGAGAACGATCTCAGCTCTGTTTGCAGCAATTCGGTCGCGCCGTCGCCCATACCGCTGCTCAATCGACAATGCATCAGCAGCCAGAGCAATGGCAACAGCAACAGCAACAGCTCCCAGCATCACAGTCCCAATAGCAACAACAACAACAACAACAACAACAGCTCAGAGAGCACCTCCTCAACGGAAACGTTGAAATGGCTTGGCTCGATGAGCGACATTTCAGAGGCGAGCCATGTGACGGGCTACAGTGCCATTGCCGAATCGGGTGAGTGAAGCAGCTAAAGCTTACAGAAGAACTAGGCAATAAGTTATGTATAGATAGGCTTAGAGATATATAGATAGATGGGATCTTGAGATAAGTGTATAGTTTCGACTTATAGATTGAAGATCTAGTAGTTAGGCAGTGATTGTTATTGATATATATAATGATATTTGGGCAAGAGTTATGTTGGGCTAGAAATAGATATATTTTTAATAGGTGCGTAGATACCCAAAGTAAAATAACTTAAATAGGGTATTCCCTTAGGATTATATTTTGTATAGGGAAATTATATTTCTTTAGATTTGTGTTCTGCAATAGATAATAGAAGCTTCTTCTAGTTCTGCTATTAAAAATAATACCTGGATTACCCCTATTATTAATTTGCATTCTTCAATATAACTCTTAAAGCTCCTTCCAGTTCTGCTCTTAAAAATAATAACTGGAATACCCCTATTATTAATTTGCAGTCAAATTCTTCATGAACTTCACATTAGAGACATTCCTCAAAAAAGGAATATATATCTTATGTATATTATTTCCAATAAAAATCCCATTTAATAGCGGAAGACTTTTAATTAGGTTTGATTGCAAAAGGAAATAAGCTTTAATTGAGTTGGAATGTTATAATATATATATATTCCATATATTCCATCGCTCGCTGTCTGTGAAATTCAATTAAAATTCGCATTCTTCTAGAACTCAAAAAACAGTTGTTGGCTATTTAAAGTATATAGCAGGGGTATGCCTGTTAATTGGCAGTCTGTGCATGGCTTTTTAACTAGCCTAGATATAAACTCAAATTGAAAACAGATTTATTTTTGTAGTGGAATATCCCTAATATACTATGAAATACTACTAAAAGTCAGCTGAGCTTTACTTTACTGCAGGAATAGCCCTAAAGTATATTTAAAATTTAATTGAGTTCAGTTGGAATGCCCTCAATGTTATATATGCATTTTAATTTGCAAGTAGGAATACCTCTACTGCTAATGCTGTAATACGCTTAATTATATATCTACTGAGTTGAGTTAAGTTGAGCTCAGCTCGCATACCCCTATTATAAATACAATTTCAACTACTGGAATACCCCTGTTATTAATCTGCATATCAGCCACACGCCACACGTCACGAACGTGACTTTATCTAAATCGTTTCGATTAGCAGCGCTGTTAAAATACTTTTAGAACCAGTTGCTGCCCATTTTATTTATGTTTTTTGGCCACTCACATTAGTGGGGGGGGTGGGGCAGCTGCGACCTTGGGTCAGCTTGTGGCTTGGCCTCCACGACCCACTTTTACTAGGCAGCGACAGCCAGGAGCTGCGCCCGTAGCTCATTAGAATGTTGCCATCGAGTGTTTCTCTGATTCTCTTTGTTCTGTTCTCCTTTGCAGTTGCCTCCTCGCAGCTGATTGTGCACAGCTCGCGCGTGCTGACGCCCAAGCGTCATCAGAGCGAGAGCGTGCTCTATCTGCACGACAACAGCGAGCCGACGGCAGCAGCAACAACAACAGCAGCAGCAGCAGCAGCAGCTCCTCCTGCTGCTTCACCCACTACTCCAGCTGCAGCTGCTGCTCCACTGCCCGGCAGCCAGTCGATCTCAGAGGATGTGATGCCGCCGCTGCCACGCATCCAGCATCGTCACAGTCCCAGCTACCCGCCGGTGCACACATCCATGGCCCTGCATCGCTTCCAGCAGCAGCAGCAGCAGCAATTGCCACAAAGCTACAAGCTGAGCGCACAAAGTTCCTTGCCCGAGCTGGAGACAATGGCGCCCGAGTCTCGCGCTCACCTGGCCCAGTCCCAGTCGCAGTCGCAGTCGGCGGGCGACCTCCAGCTGCACAAGTCAAGCATCTCGGTGACCATCTCGAGCAGCGAGGCGGTGGTCACCATCGCACCACAGCCGCCGCCCAGCAAGCCGCAGCTTAGCAAGCTCGAGCTGCACAGCTGCAGTGCGCCCAACCTGGAGCAGTCGCCCCCGCCCCCAGCGGCAGCTGGCAACGACTCGTATCGCAGCAATCATCGCCTCTTTCCCGTCAGCACCTACACCGAGCCGCTGCACAGCAACACCTCGCAGTACGTGCAGCATCCGAAGCCGCAGTTCAGCGCCAACCTAAACAAGTCCATCAAGTGAGTCGAATCTCTCTCTCTCTCTCCATATCTCTGCTAACTTCTCTCTCTCTCTCTCTCTCTCTGTCTCTGGCAGACACCCTGTGATAACGCCCGCTGGCTCCGCCGTGCAGCCCGCCTGGCATTCGGTGGCGGAGCGCATCAACGACTTCGAGCGCAGCCAAATGCTGGACACGCCCAAGTTCGCCTACCTGGAGCCCAGCAAGACCCATCGGCTGTCGAATCCCGCCCTGAAGGCGCTGCAGAAGAACGCCGTTCAGTCCTACGTGGAGCGCCAGCAGAAGGAGGAGCAGCAGCTGCTGCGCTCCCAGTCCCACTCGCATTCGTATCAGGCGCTGCAGCAGCTCGAGCGCAAGTCGCTGCCCAACAAGCTGAGTCCTCTGATGGTGGGTCTGCCCAGCTCGCAGTCCAGCTCCCACTCTGGCTCCATTGCCAGCTCGGGCTGCAGCTCACCCACGCCGCCGCCACCGCCGCCGCGCTCCCGCTCGCTGCTGCCCAACTTGCTGCGTCGCTCCAGCTCCGCCTCGGACTACGCCGACTTCCGCGAGCAGCCGCAGACGCAGCCGCTGAAGCCGCCCAGCATTCGTAACATCAGCAGCGCTGAGAAGCTCTCGTTCAATGACTGCGGCATGCCGCCACCACCACCACCGCCGCGCGCACGCGTCGCCATGCCCACGCGGCGCACCTCCTCGGCCACGGAATACGCGCCGATGCGTGAGAAGTTGCTGCTGCAGCAGGCAGCGGCGCTGGCGCATCAGCAGCATCATCCGCAACAGCATCACCCACAGCAGCCGCATCATCGTCAAATCCAGCTTGTGTATGAGCGTCCACCGGAGCGTCCGCCCAAGCAGCCGCATTTGCGCGTGCCCTCGCCGGAGCTGCCGCCGCCGCCGCTGGGCGCCGAGCTGGATACGAGCTATACGTTCGATGAGCCGCTGCCGCCGCCACCGCCGCCGGAAGTGCTGCAGCAGCGGCCGCCGCCATCGCCGAACCGGCGCAACAGCTTCGCGGGCGCAGCGGCCACAGCGAAGCCCACGCTGGCGCCGAAGGTGCCGCCGCAGGTGCCCAAAAAGCCAACCAGCTTGCGGCAGGTGAGTCTCCTCCAAGCCAATGCACTTCCAACTCACATGTCTTAACTCAACTCTTCTCTCTCTCTCTCTCTCTCCGTCTCTCCCTCAGCCACTGTCCAATGGCGCCGTCAAGCCCACAAATCTGCCCACAACGAACAGCCGCAAGCGTCCGCACAACAATCCGCCGCCGCCCATCCTGGAGAGCGCCGGTGCACAGCCGGCGCCGCCTCCGCTGTTGCCGCGCGCTCGGCCCACGTGCCACGCCGCTGACAGCGTCATAGCCAACAATCTGGAGAGCAATCAGCACAAGCGGTGAGTGCAGCACACAGAGTCGTACATCAATCATACGACCTGTTTACCCATCCTCCTTTACCTCTTCTTCTCTTGATGACTTTTGGTCATAATATTTATGATTTAATTCGTTGTGTTGGCGGGTTTTTCGATTGCAAATCTAGCGGGAAATATATTGGATGAGCTCTTGTTAGGCTGGGCGCAGGTAGATTAGATTGCTTTAAGTCTTGAGCATGTGAGGGGGTGGAAAATTGAAAGGAAAATTGTGAGAAAATCTGAAATAAATACTTTAATGTTTCATGTTCTAGTTTTAGTTTAAAGCTCATGTGAAGCTCATTAAAAACTCATTTAGAGAATATTTGAGACGTATTAAAAGCTCATTAAAGCTGGAGTCTGCGCTGCAGACTAGATACAACTAGAAAGACTTTGCCTATGGCATGCGAGGGGGTGGAAAACTTAGAAGGAAACTATGAGAAAATATTTGCTGAGTTCTTGAAAGTTTCATGTTCTATATTTAGCTTAAAGCTCATTAAGAATGTATTTAAATTTAATTTGAGCTGAGTTAAAAGCTCATTAAAGCTGTAGCCTAGACTACATTCAACTTTTAACTTATATTTAAGACTTTACTTAAGTTGGCTTTTAGCTTTAAGCTTATGGGAGAGCTTTCACGTTAATCAAAAGCTCAATACAACTGATTATGATTAGCAAGCTGAGTAAAGTAACTTCAAAAAGCCTTTGATTATAGAGTTCTAAGAAGAACTTTTGTTCATTATAACTAAATTTTTTCTGTCACTGCCCCCTTCAGCTCATGATTCAGCTATTTTAAGAAGCTTTTCTGAAAAGCTTTTGATTATAGAGTATTAGTAAGCTCTGTAGCCCATTATAACTGCAGTTTGCATAGATTTAAAATCTATATCTATAGCTGTTAGTTCTCTCTCTCTCTCTCTCTCTCTCTCTCTCTCTCTCTCTTTTTCTCTGCCCACTTCAGCTCATATTTCAGCTAATGTCATTAAGTCTTTTAAAACTATTTTCAATTCAATTTGCTTTTGATTGTGTTGTGCGTGGTATTTGAACTCATTTGCTGCCAACTGAGCCAATAATAAGCAAGTAGCCTTGAGACTTGGCTATATATCAAGCAGGCATACAATAAGATATATATCTGTATATACTTATATATATATATATAGTCAGATTTGGCAATTGTGGATTTGGAGCTGAAAATCGCATTTTGTGTTTAGCCATGACGCACCTCGCTCATTGTTCTTGACCTTATCGAATCCAATTAACTGTCGTTGGTATTTGAATGCGGTGCGTGTAGCACAGTAGCCACTGAGCCACTGAGCCACCGAGCCACCGAGCCACTGAGCGAGCGCACTGAGCCATAAGCTCCATTGACTTCATTGACTTTTTGGCTAATAAGCCGCTTCCTTTGGCCCGTCAATCAGCTGTCGTCTAATGTTCACTGAGCAGCTGTGTGCTACGCTGTGCCTAGCGTCTAATTGGATTATGAAACACACACACACACACACACATACACCTATATAGACTGCACTGTGCAGCATAAATCAAGCAAATCAAGCGAATCAAGCCAATCGACTGCGCACTTTCGCTTTTTAGTGTCCATTGTGGGTGACCCAATATTCCAGAAAACCAAAACGCCAACAAAAACAACAACGCTAAAAAATTGTTTTTTAAAAAATCACACACAGGTAGGAGTGCTCAAGGCGGATATGCCTGACTAGGGTATACTCAGACTTGAATATATTAGAATATTATATATATATATATTATATATTATTATAGTTATAGCTGTCTGTACGCGCTTCTTCTGCTCATAAAGCTATACAAGAGTAAGCGAAGAGACTATAGCTAGCCGAGCATAAAGGTCTTATAGCTCAAGCTTGAATATTGAATGAGTTCATATATGTAGTATGCTGATGGGCAGAAGGATGGATAGGGGGATGGGCGTAGAGATAGATAGCTCTAGATAGACTCAAATGTGCCTGCCTGAACTATAATATTGAAGCCTAATGCCAACCCTTGTGTCTATAACTTAAATTCTAATGGCACCAATATACCCCACATTTCGTATAGTACAGGGTATATAGAAAAAAGTCAAGCGGGCGCACCTGAGCCGCAACAGCAACAACAGCAGCAGCGGCGGCGGCGGCGGCGGGCAACAAAATGTGTCAACAATTTATGTTGCAGCTCCTGTGGCATGTGTCGGTATCAGTGGGTAGATATATATATATATATATATACATATATACATATATCTGTCTATGCCTGCCTGCCGCTTGTCCTAAGTTCTTTGTTCTGTTTGTGATTGTAAAAGCGAAACGAATGGAAAACGTAAAAAGCCCAAACATAATCGAAATATCGAAAATTTATCTGCGAAGGGGCTACCCCTGTTATAATACAATCTATAGCCATAAGTATATATATGTATATATTGAGACATAGATATATGCACAAAAGGTCCATTCTTTAGCGGGGCAGTTGACATTGATAGATGAACACATTTTGGTTTTGGGTTCATTAGCGCGGCGCGCGCGTATAATAATATTTTTTGCACCCACTGTATTAGATGCTGGGTGCGGGCATTAGATAACCAGCCACCAAATAATGGAGCAGCAGCAGCAGCAGCAGCAGCAAGATGTTGTTGTTCCTCTTGTTGCTGTTGTTGCAAGCTCAATAATTTCTGTGGCCTGTCATGTATTTAGTTTTTGGTATTTTTTGTTGTTTTTTTGAGGTTTCGATTTTGTGTGGTGGCTCTGACACCGTGGCAGACCTTTGCGGCACGATTTGTTGCAGCACATCCAGCACGAGACAAATATTGACACAATTTGTGGCAAGTTTTGGGCTTGTCTTATGTGTTCGTTGCGCTTGTTTATGTCCCGCTAAACGAGGAGTTCAAATGCCGTTTCAATCGTGCCTCATTTGCATTTTGAAAGTTTCGTTCGCATTCGCCTTCGCCGCGCCGCAGTGCACAAATTGGAGCAAAGGGCACCCACCACCCCCCATTTCCTTTAGCAACTTTGTTGCCAAACTTCCAACCTGCCAGCGAAAGAGTTCTAGCTGTTTTTTCTGTAGTACTATTCAATTAGAGCGTATTCGCTTACTTTAAATCTATATATATTACAGATCAGCCTATGCACAGCTATATATATATACAGATAATGGTGCGTTTAGATTACTCTATCTAGAACTGCTCTTCTGTCAGCATGTCCACCTTTCCATGCTTTCTCTCTAAGGAAACTCTTCGATATGCCAGCTTCAGCCTAGCTCTCTTTTATATAATGCTGAGCCTGAGCTTATCACATCAGCATTTCCAGCACATTTTCGAGTCTAAATTCATCTAATTATATATTTACATAGATGCTATTTATATATTATGTATAATATTAACATATATAAATAGAATCTGTATAGATTATATATGCTTAAAAGACTTTAGACCCTGAAACGTAATACTCAAAGCTTTCCACTTTATAATCACTTTCTCCCAAGTTCTTAATCTATATTAAGTACTTCACATTGTTACTTACCAAGTATTCATGTTCATTTCAAGAAGAGTGCTCAATAACAATGTATCTTTTAGTCGTGCATGCCCAGCCAGAGCTCGCCTGTTTTGCTTCTAAATGACTTTGGTCCACTTTAAATCACTTTTGTTTTGGGCGTCATCTGTTAGGCGGCTGGCAACACTGACCTGCACACACACACAGATACACACACACACACACACACTCTCACACACACTCTCACACACACACACACTCTCACACACACACATACACATACACTCACACATCCACTCACACTCATCGAGTAATCAGTGCATTTGGCTGACAGCTCGTATTTTTTTTCGGTCATTAATTGGCCAAATGAAAAAAAAAAAAACACCTACGGCCAGTTGGCTTGAGCCTGCTTGAAGGTGTGTCAATTCTTTTGGCTTTAACTCCGCTTTGCTTGGCTTTTCTGGTGGCTTTGGCTTGCCAAGTGTTCTGGACAGGCGCTAATTATCGCCTGCTGCCCAACGGCCCAGCGGTTTGAATTAATTTTCCATGGCAATTTGGCTGCACACACACACACACACACACACACACGCTCATTCGAGGCAAATAGCAATGGACGGCTAGCGTATTATTTTCAAATTAACTGCCAACTCGATTGCGCACACGCGGCGTATGCGAAATAAATCACTCATGCGCCCCGCTGCCGCCCGAAAGTAAAACCAAAGTGGAAACACTACGACTGCAAGACAATTCAATTTGCGAGACAGTCGCACTGCGATGCAGTCGCCATGATTAGCCATGACAGCAGACAACAAAAAATAAAATAAAAAGACACAAAGAAACAACAATAAAATCGAGCGAGCTCCCAGCCTCGTCGTCGTGCGCAACATTTAACAAAGTGCTTGCCATAATTTTGGCGCTATCGCCGGCTAAATATCGACAGCAATGATCGATTGAACTTTGCCAGAGAGAATATTGCGCAAAAATCGCAACTAAACAGACAGACAGACAGACATAAACATAGACATGCACAAAAGGCGATTGCGTTTAATGCACTTTTATTTTATGGTCAACGCCAAGTTTATCGCGCATTTTGTTGCTGTTGCCAGCTGCTTTGTGTTCACTGCGCAGTTTTTTAATGAAAATTAGATAATTTCTATACATTTCATATTTTTTTTTTTTACATTTTAGTGTTTTATTTTAGCTTGAAAATTAGAGAAGGGACTAAAAACATAAATTTTCTAGACCACAAAGTCTGTTTAAAATTCCATTGCCTACTTTTAAGCGCATCTGATTATTTAGCTGCGCCGCTTAAAAGTATGCAGCTATTTTTGTGCTTTTGGTCAGTTCAGCTAATAAATTCTTTTGGTCAAATGACTAAGTGTCTCAAGAGTCATTTTGGCAATTGATAAGCGGTTAATAATCTTTCGAGCTAAACAATAATAAGAAAAGCATATTTTGTATAAATAAGTGAATTTCGTATTAAGGAACTGACCAATAAACCCAAATGACGGTTGCGCACTCATCCGAATCTGTCAAAATGATAAGAATTAAGACAAGGGAAATAATATCGACAGCACTGAATTGAGTGGAAAATATTAATTTTAAATAAATATATATTATATTTATATATTTATTGTAAAAAAAAAATACAAAAATATTTTTTAAATATTTAATTTATATAAATTTAATGAATATTATATATATTTAAATAGGAATTTCCCACATATTTTTATTAAATTAACTCTTATAAATTGCCTAAATTTCGCGCATATTAATTTCGTATAAATGTTATTATATATTTATTATTTAAATATTTAATTTATATAGATTTATTGCATTTTATATATATTTTTATATATTTAAATTCGAATTTTCCTTTATATTGCTCGCTCACATTAAATTATCTCTTATAAATTGCGTAAATTTCGTGCAGTGCAACTCACGCACACACACACACATGCACACATTCACTGTTCTACTCAACAACTCAGCTCAGCTGAGGCCAAAGGCCGCACACCTAATGCTATTGCACTGCCAGAGAGCCAAACAGAGAGCGCGAGAGCGAGCAGCGTCAAGCAACTGCAGCTGCGCTGAGCGCGGCTTGGGCTCTGCACATATACACTCTCGCTTTTACAGCTGAGCTGTGCTCTGGTCACGCTTGCGCGCACACGCTCAGCAAGTACGATTGCGCGCGCGCGCTCTCTCTCTCACTCTCTCTGTGCGCTTTGCCGGCTGCTACTCCACATCGCTGCCGCCGCCGCCGGCGTTGCTCTGGCAGTGCTGGTCGCAACTTCAAACGAGTGAAAACCACTGACGCGTGCAGACGTGCGCGGAGCTGTGTAGCGTTGACATCGAATGAAAAAGCAACGGCAATAACGAAAACAACGAAGACAAAGACGAGACGACGGCGCGTGTGCAAATAAATGCCAATCTCAGTAAATATCCCAACCCCCAAAGCAGATCGAAACGCAAATTTGTCATCAACGAAAACAAAACAGAAAATGTTCAACTTTCGCCTCTTTTGCATACGTGTAAATCAATTGCAATTGTCGCGCGCGCACTAAACGAACCACCATAGCCACCACCACCACCACCCCCTCGCACACACACACACACAGTGCTGCCAAAAAGGCATAAAGTGTCGAGGAAGTTCGACTGCGGCTGGGTTCAAATGTTAGGCCAACCTAAAATTGCATTTTATTTGCACAAATAACGACAGTGGATTACAATAAAAATACAAATAATAAAAATACAAATAAACAAAAACAAAAGCAAGTAACGGCAGCAGAGGCAACACGTTTGTTTGGGCCTCAAATTGGATTTCACAATTTTGGATACTGTGGCACAGCTGAAAATGGTTTTCGGCGGCAGATTTCGCATTAGAAGGTAACAATTATCTGTATATCGTAGTATATTAATTAACCAGGAAATTCTGTGCACCGAGACATTAATTAGAAACTCAAACTGGGCGCAGTGAAACTGAAAAAAAAAAAAAAAAATATATATATATATATAACGTCTAATAAGCATAAGCGACAGTTTCTCAAGATATTATCGCAAAGGCAGAAAAAAAACGTGTCTGTGTAAGCGCTAATTGCACTAGTTTAACTGTGCAAGTGTGCATGCATGTCTGTATGTATGTGTGTGTGTGTGTGTGTGTGTGTGTGTGTCGGCTAACTTTAGTGTGACCATATTTAGCAAGCTCAATGCCCAGGCTTCAGACTCGCTAATGACGACAGTTGGCTCCGGTTAACACGCACACACATACCGAGACACTCTCACACACATACACATACACATACATACATACATACAGCTGCTGCTAATAACTGTTCACAGCTGTTGCTCTGTCTGTCTACGAGCTGATCTTTAACTTAACAGCAGCAGAGCAGCAGCGAGCAGAGACAAAGGCAGCACGCAGAGGGAGCGTTAGAGTCGAGGGAGTAGGCAGAGGCAGGCGAGCAGTGACAAAGGTAGCAGGCAGAGGGAGCAGGCAGAGGGAGCAGACAGAGGGAGCAGGCAGAGGGAGCAGACAGAGGCAGGCAGCTGGCAGAGGGAGCAAGCAGAGACAAAGGCAGAGGCAGGCAGCTGGCAGAGGGAGCTAGCAGAGACAGAGGCAAGCGAGCAGAGGCAAGCGAGCAGAGGCAGGCGAGCAGAGGCAGCGCCAGTTAACAGAAACAGAGGCTGGCAACAGTTGCCACAGCTCTTGCTCTTGCTCTTGTTGCATGTCACTTGGCAGTTTTATATAGCGCAACTTGCTGACTTCTGGCTAGTGGGCCTCCATTGTAGGCGGCAGGTGCAAAACCTAAAAACTGAAAGAAAAACCTTTACATTTCCTGCCTGACAAGCAAAATGCCAGCCTTTTTTTTTTGAGTGACACGCGCCAACGAATGCAAAATGGAATTCGCATTAATGCCAACACACCCACACACACACACATATATATATAGACTTATATATCTAGTCTGGTCTAGTCTGGTCTATAATTTCTTTCTATCACTTTATCAGCCGAGCAGATCTTATCGATTTTTTTCGCCATGTAAACAATGGCTGTCCTTTGTTTAGCGGCCATAAACTGGCTAAAACCGGTTTCGGGCCATGCCATGTCACCCGGGGTAACGTCATGCACAACCCTTAGGCTGCACCCACGCACACAGGCAGACGCGTCGCACACACCCTGGCGCAGATGGCACCCTCGTGTCAAGTGCGAGACAAAAGCTGATTGCTATGCGAACTGGCGCGACCTTCAATGAGAACGGTCTTCGTCAACTTGTAGAGTTAGCAGGCAAAAGCTGATTGCTATGACAGTTGTGTGCCAAGCTAGGCTTGCTTTGAGGCAGCTAATTAACAATAAATTATACTAGAATTGTATATATTTTTCAATTGTTAATTGTATGCAGACAATCAAGTGATTGTGCTGATAAATTTCTTGTTGCACACATATATCTATATATATACATATAAAGCCTTTGCCGATAAGAACCCAATTGACTCTAATGGGAACAGCAACAAAAGCTAGCTGCTATGGCAATGCTTTGCTTACATTCGATTAAGTCTAAGACACCTGCTTGAATTAGCTTTAATTAATCACTGCTAATTTCAATTAAATTCATCAAATATTTCAAAAATCAAGCGTCTGTCACGCACAAAAGCTAACCGCTATGACAAATTGCTCCTTAAATGGGCTTTCTCTCCTCAGTCCGAGCTCCTAAATTGCCTTCAATGAAATTCTTTTAGCCAATTTGTTAAACAGCAACTCAATTAGTCAATTAGTCATACCCTACCTTAATTATTCCGCCAGCTAATGCATCTCACACTCTTCAAACGCAAATTTGGTAAAGGCTGGAAATAAATCGACTTCAAAGCGTTTTTTTTATACTTTGTTTGCGTTTACACACAACAAAAATCGTCGCTGTACAAAAAGAACAAAAATGCTTTTGTTTTTTTTTTCTTCTCTTCTCTGTTCTTTTTTTATTCTTTTATTGAAGCTTTGCACGAATTTCGACATAAATGAAATGAAATGAAATGAAGGAATGAAGCTGAAGAATTTGCCAGCTATGGAGAAATGTTAACGAACCACAAATATCAGTCGCAGCATAAACGAATACATATATATCTATATATATTTCATAATCAATACGTAGCTAAATGAACAAAAAATTAAAGAATGAAGCAAAATATTTGAATAGCCTGAGGGAATTATGAATGCTCTATGCGGAGCTGGTTAAGAGATCTCTAGAGAAGTTCTTATAGAAAATGTTGAAAAATTTATGAATATTTTTTAATATAAGGATATGAATAAGATTTACACTGATTTTCTGTAATTAAGAGGTCTTAGGAAAAATAGAGATTTATTAAATATTTTATGAAATAATCTAAAAAAAATGCAAAAAAAAAAAATATTTAAATATTCCAATACTTCAAAGATCTCAAGTATTATAGGAATAATTCCAAGTTTCAAAATGAAAATTTCATTTTCAATAAATTTCAAATACATATTTGCCCACATACCATATAGTATTCACAATCTACCCTTGGTTAGAGCATAAATAAAAAAAAAAATGTACCTAGATCACTTCGAAAAGTAAAACCTCAATAAAAAATTGCTGTGGCTATGTAAAACCGAGAGAGAGAGAGAGGGAAAAAAAGAATCAGTTTAGTGGCTCTAGAATTTGGTTGGTTTACGAGCTTACGAAAGTATCTAGAACAGCACACGCGATGACCTTCGGCAGAGAGGGAGATAGATGGAGAGAGAGAGAGAAAGAGAGGGCAGGGCGCAACATAACGGAAACAATTTGGAATTGATTTGTGCGGCATTTGGCGTAGGGCTTTCAATGTTTATTGTTATTGTTGTTGTTGTTATTATTGTTGGGGGCCACTAAACAAATCAAACAATAAACATTTATTGTGCCCCAGTCACAAATCGATGGCAATCGAATCGAAAAGATGCCTCAGGGTCAGCGCAGATGAAAAGCGATCAGAGTGGAGAAAATGTCAAGAGTTTTCAATTAAATTGTTCAATGTAAAGAGAGAGAAAGAGAGAGAGAGAGAGAGAGAGAGAGAGAGATCTACAGATATGGCAAAAATTATGAAAAATTCCTTTAACGACTTTTTTGATTGTTTTTTTTTCCCATTTTTTATAAATTTTTTTGTTTTTGGGTTATTTGTGAGACTTGAACAGTTGTGCAAATACCCAAAACAAAAATGTTAACATGCATTTCAATTGCTATACAGAAGCAGAAACAACACTTAAATATGTTTATATATATACATATTTATATATGTATATATATCGGTATCTGAATGTTTAATATGTTGTCGACACGCGGCAATAATTCAGTCTTAATTAAAATGTGTAAAAAAAGAACAAAATTCCATTTGTTTAATCGACGCTGACAAATTGACAATTGAAGCACTTCATTTTAATAAACGTTATATATACACACACATACACATATATATATATATATTTATATATATATATATATATATATTTAACATAAATAATTTAGCGGAATTTTTGATGCGGAAATTGTCGAAAAGCGGCGAAATTAATTAATAAACTAAGTGCAGCCGAGCTACACTGTGAGAAACATGCATACACTTAGCATGCAATGCGATATTGAAATTTAATTTATTTATATTCTCACTCATTTACTGTTAACAATTAACAGTGGCATCTACACTGCAATTAAAAGCGCGCTTTATTTGCATATTATGAGCGATGAGCTTCCTGTATTTCTCTTTTATTTCGGTTTTTTAATTCAGTTGAATTTGATATACAACATGTATATATGTATTTTAATATATTAATTAACTTATCAGTGAAGATTTGAAGCTAAATATTTATGCCTGCTGCACTCTTACGAATGTTAACAGCATGTTAACTAACATAATTCAATAGAAGATAGTCTGTAACAGTGCCTTTAACATGCTGTTTACTGTAAAGGCAATTCTCTTTAACATAATGTTACTTTAATGTTAATGTAACGGTCGTTTAACAGTCTATATATGTATATCTTATGATTCGACTCGATCTCAAGTATCTAAAAGAGCATATAACTAATTAGAATTCATATATATTCCTCTATTCTTATCTCTATCTCGCCCTCTATCTCTCTCCATCTCTGGCTCTCCTCTTGTGTTAACAGAGTTCATTAGACCACTTCCAAATTAGTCAGCTTTGTTGTCATTTCAGCTGCTTCTGTTGCTCGATCGAAAACTTGTTTCAATCCATGCATCAATCGATCAATCAGTCGATCAATTTGTGTCTTGCCTGTGCTAGTTCTTATGATAATTAGATAAGAACGTCATAAAAAGAAAGAAACGAAAACGTGAAACTTGCCAGCATGTTACCTCAAAATGTGCCTCTAATGAGTGCCATGCCCCCACTCCAACCCCCTCGGCCCTCCTCCAGCTCTTCCTGCCCCATTATCAATTGGGTACGTGTTGGGTTCTAGCTGGATCCATGGAATAACTGTCATTGCACCCAGCCAGCCAGTCAGCCAGCCAGAGCACACGATATGCAAATGTAGCCAAAGCTTGACATTATCTTTGTCACTTCGAAATATTTTGGGGAGGGGGAGGCAGCTCGAAAGGGGAGGGCGGGGCATGCCCATGCCATGCAGGTGAACTCCAGGTGTAGCCAAGCTGAACCAGAACCGATTCACTACAAAGCGCCGCCTCGTCGAGTAGAACAAAAGCCCACATACCGCGAGACTTTGCACAGTTGCTACGTTCCTACTCTATATATCATTGCATACCAATTGTAATTTGCTTTTTGTGCTATATATATACATATACATATATATAGTATATACGTTTACGTAGTTACTTTCCCAACTTTATCTGAAAGTGAACGGCGCAGCGCTCGTTACTCAGCCAGCAGCCAGCTGGGCGACAGACAGAGAGACAGCGAGACGATCGGACTGGCAGTCAGCGAACCATCAAGTCTCTCGCATTTAGTTAGTATCTCTGTACAATAGCCCGGGGGAATACGGCGTACATTATTCATGCATATTCTAAAGCAAAAGCAGCAAAAAGTCAAATGAAGCTAAATGAGTGCAGCGACAAAACAAAAAGCATTCTCAGAACCTTTGCCCGCTCAATGATAGCCTAATAAATACACTATAAACAATTGCCAAGATTTTTATGGCAGTTTTTTATGATATACGAGACAGCTTTCATAAGATAATAAGAAATTGTATTCTTTTCAACTTTTAGTCATCTTTTTTCGGTTTTTCTTCGGTTTTTAATTAATTATTGTTTCCATAAATTCGCTGAATATCAAATATAATTTTATCAGATTACTAGAAATATCAAAGTTATTTTTAAGAATTTCCATATTTAGCTCTCAAATCTCTCATTAAGTAAGCTTTGGCATGTTTAGAATTTGGTCATATCCATAAATAAGTCTGAAATTTGAGCTCTTAACTAGGGAGCTCACTTACTGTATAGAAAAATATATATATTTTCCTGCTACACATAAAAAAATCTCTTATAATCGTCATTCAATTCCATTCTATCCAAATTTGAGCTTATGTGCACTTATCTTCTAGATAAAATTGAGACAAAATAGTTACTTTAAAGCACATTTATCGATCAGTTATCGATTAAATATCGCAGCTAGCCTAACAAACTTCTGTGTTTCCCATACTCATAGATTCTTTAAGATATTCTAAATATATATTTCTCTTTACACATATAGAACAAAGCCTAAGACCAAATGCCGCCTATCGAAATTTACATATTTATGGCACGTATCGATAACATTTTCTATATATACTTTCTTTGTTTTCTCATTTCTTGTTTATGAAGCTCTCTAAAAAAAGGCGTCTGAGCCGGCAATAAATTGCGAAATAGTAAAAATCTGTGAATAGTCAGCTAATTGATGAAGTTCTACAGGCGAAATTAACATAGAAATGTTTCAGCATTTTATGAGCACACCCACACACACACACACACACACACACACACACATTCTCTCTATTCACAGTATTCCCTTGAAGCTAAAGCCTAGGCAAATATGTGCCCAAGTTATCTCGCCCTCTGCCGCCCTCTCTGCATAGGCAGGCCATAGCCCACTTGATAGCTAATGTGCTTCTAGGCAGGCGAGCATGCCTGTATGGCACAATCTAGAGATTGTAATTACAACAACGGTTTCACAGACAACAAACAAATAAAAGTTGCGGGCCTTAAGTTCAAGTCGAGCGGGCTGACAAAGTACCGCAAAAGTTAAACAAATGTGGCAACAACTCAAAAGAGAGAGAGACAGAGAGACAAAAAGAAGAGGAAATACAACTTGCAGAGGAAGACAAAGCAGATGATGATAATGTGGCAGCAGCAACAGGTGCGGGCTACAGAACATTTGCACCTGTGCGCTGTGCGCCCTGAGTTCAGCTTTTTATGGGCAGCTTCTGGCGACAAGGTCAAAGCCGCAGCACCCTTAGCTGGTGGCGCACCAAAATAGACATTCAGCAGACATTCAGCTATTCAGCTATTTAGCTTTAGGCCACATTTCAATTAGCTGGCCACAGTTAATGAAGAAACGCAGCTAAACGCTCCAATAACCTCTGCTACTGCCGCTGTCAGTCTCCGTCTCTGCCTCTGCCTTTGGCAATGGCTCGCAACTTCCTTCGTTAAAAAATACTCCACAATAACAGCAACAAAATTTCACAAATTAACTTTATAACACGAAAATTTCTCGCACGAGCAGACGATGCAGACAATGATATATATATATGTATGTATACATACCTTGCTCATACATTAATAATTATGAGCTGAAAAGTGGCCATTGGCTTCCGCTACTGTAAAACCCATCGATGGCAATCGCCTTGGAACCTGCACGAAAATTGCTTTGACATAAAAAACGGCTAAAATGAAATATAAAAAAATATATATAAAAAAAAAAACATCTTTTAGTGGGTCACGCGCTGCATGAAAAACCCTTTTTGGCCAGCGGCCAGACAGCCCACCCAGCTGATAAAAATCAAAACACGCGCAAAAAGCGACCCAAAAAACGAAACAAACCCAAATTAAAATCGGAGCAGCTACGAGCACTACGAGAGCGGGTTTCCCGGCCAAAGCGCATGTTTAAATTGTTTGCCTAATTTACTTGGTCGAGTGTAATGTAATTACATTTTTATTTTTTTGTTGTGTACATAAATATATATATATATATATATGTTGTAAATTTAATATACTCTGAAACGCAACAAATTTCACAGGCCACATATTTATATAGTTGAAGCATTGGGCAAGCTTTTATACGATCTTCAGCTTGAATCTAATATAATTTGCAAAATAATTGTGCAAATTTTGGCACTGTGGCGGCAGTGGGAGATGTTTATATAAACAATAGTTATATAACTAATAAAGGCTGTGGATGATGGGTCAGATTGGGTTTAGTTGGAGTCTGATATAAGATTTATTGCTATACAAAGAGTTGGGATTGTTATGTGGAGTAAATAGAGTTGCTATACTTGTAGCTCGAACTCTTATCTAATTAGGTCTGAATTTTCATTTAAATCCAGCGTTTCTTTAGGGTCATTGAATTACGCCCTTATCTAACTACAGATGCATATCTAACATGGCGCTAGGGTCATCTGATAAGCTGCCTGAGTCTAACAGCTCAGCTCCCAGCTCTCAGCTGTTTGCTTAGGCAAAATAGACTTAAGCAGTTGAAGTAAGAAGCAAATCCATTGTGTTAAGAGGGTTATATAGGAGTATATGAGGTCAAAAGTAGTTCCATACATAACTAATTATATAAACTATTATCTAATTAGATTAGAGTTTCGTTAAGTTTCTTTGTCTTAGGGGAGCTGGCTGTTATGAGGCTGGATAAGTTAAGATTGGCTTACTTTAAAAGGCATATTGCTATATATGATAAGTTTATAACTCTATATCTTACTCTATATATGTACATATCAAATTAGATTTGTATCAAATAACACTTTCATTTATATTAAGTTCCATTGTCTCACTGCAGTTATCTGATATGAAGTAATGAACTTAGGCAATTCTATAGGCATATATGCTTATAAATTTTCTATATTTTACTCTGTACATCTAAACAGAGCTATATCCATTCAGCTGTTCATTTATGTTAAGTTCCATGATCTTCTGGGAGTCATCTGATATGCAGTTAGTTAAAGTTAAGATTGTCTGATTTCAAAAATAATTATTTTAGGCAATTCTCTGACAATTCTTTAGCATAACCCCATTTGATGTGTCCAGTTAGCTTTTTATTATAGATTATATATATAGCCTTATAGACAGGCTAAGTTTGCTTTTCACACCAAAAAGTAAAGCCCAACAATTTGTATTTGGGATTTTTCTCTATATAAATATGGGTCACTCTGTGCCTTTTATTTATTTTGCTGTTGCTGCTTCAGCTGCGGCTTAGATAATTTGATAAAATTGCAATTTTAATGCGTTGCTTTGGTTTCTGTTTAATGTTAGCCCTCGGGGTTTTTTCTGCGGCTATTGCCACAGCAAATGGCTTAAATTAATGCAATGGTTTTTTGTTTTTATGTTGAATGTTGAATGTTTTATGTACTTTGCGTATTCGTCGTTTGGTTTGCCTTTGTGGGCCTTTGTTTTGGTCACGATATTTGTAATTTTTTTGCATGTGCCCAGCCAATGGGGCGTGGCGCGTCAACTGTCAATGAACTTGGACTGAAATTTATTTAGCTGTTGCTGCTCCTCCTCCTCCTCTGCTGCTGCTGCTGCTGCTTCGACTGCTTCTGCTTCTTCTTCTTCTTCCTCCACGGCTACGTGCCTGCAATTATTCTTATATAAAACGCGCGCACCAAAGTCTTTTTTTTTTGCATAAATTTTTGAGTGAAGAAATAAAAGAAATTGTTGCGCAACTCGCTCAATATTATGTGAAATGAAACATTTTATGTTGCCTACGTGCGGCCAAGAACAGATCGAATAAAGTGCCGTTAGGCAGAGTTTTATTTTCTTCTATGCTGAGTGGAAATTCAATTAGTGACACCCACAAGCGACAAGCGACACAGAAAAAGCGTTTGCCCAGCAAGTTCTGCGCCACTTAATGGATTTGATCATTACAAAAGCAAAGCACACACACACTCTCTCTGTGTGTGTGTGTGACACTCTCATAAAACTTAAAAAGCAATTTAATTTTATTACGAGTATGAAACTCAAATTGACACCAAAGCTGAAGTCGCATTGCTTCCATTTCGATTCCATTGCCCGAGCCTGGGAAACGCGTCGAGTGTCAAATTTGGATTTTGATTTTGATTTTGTCTTTACCCTGTGTGTCTGTGTGACAATTGAGCCGCGTCGTGTGTTTTGAAAGTCAGCCCAAAATAATGTGAGCTGACTTTGAAAACTGTCGTCTGGCTATCGCTATCCAGCTCATTGCCAGTCGTCGGACGTTGTGCATTTGTCGCGGCTGTCGAGAAGAGATAGAAGTAAATTTATATATAAAATGAATATAAACTTGTGCATTATGCATATTAAATGCTTTCACTTTCGTTTTTTTTTCCTGTTTCTTTCCGCTGTCTTTCTTGCCGCCCAACGCATAGACAATGGGCTGGCTGAGGCTGCCAGCAGATGGATAGCTTTAATCGCTGCAGCTAATGGAGAATTGAAGTTCAGAAAGGCTGAATCGCTGCAGATGGAGTTGGAAAATGTTAGTTTTCCTGGTAGGGGGAGATGTATATAGATTGAGATGGGACTGCTTAGAGATAAATGCAAAAGATACAAATGAGAGAGATAGAGATACAGATAGAATAGTCTATAAGAGCTAAATTGATGCCGTTGCATATATTCCTTCTCAGTCTCAGTCTGTCATAAAAGAAACATTTCTGAGTTATAGATATAGATAGTAAGATCTCAGCTTTGAGTTTCTGCTTTATAGCTACATGTACTAGGATCTTAGCTTGATCTTAGACTTATAGATACAGATTCAAAAGCTTCTGCTTAACTGCACAGATATACCTTATTAATAAGAATACTTGATTCTATGCAACAATAGAGACTATATAGGTGCAGATATATAGTTTCAGATCAAAAGCCACAGATAGAGATACATATAGCCCTGTCGAGAAGCTACAGATATATCACCTAGATAGAGATACAAAGCTTACAGCTTCAGATTTATTGCTGTAATATCGAGAAATGTAGATATAAGAGTTGAGAATATAGATAGAGGTACATAAATTCCTGTAAATATCCCTTTATATGTTAACTATATTCAGATACCCGATAATAGATACAAAAGTATCTGCCCATGTCAACTAAACCTAAATCTGTCTTCAGCTTCATCTTTATCTGTATGTCTAGTTTATTTATCTCTAGCAGCCACCGCCTTTGCCGCATCGTCAGGGAAAGCCAAGCGCAACAAGCAACGCGTAACGAGTCAGGCTTGCCAGGCCCCCCATTTTTACCAATTCCACAACCACCACCGCCCCCCTTTTGACTAATCAGCGGCATTTGTTGGGCGATTCGATTAGCACGCGGCGCGTATGGAAAAGCGCCAAATGAAAACGAAAGCCAAATGTGCGCGCTCAATTGAAATGCAAAGCCAGCTGCAGTGGGCCTCATTGCATTGCATTGATATAACAATAACTATAACTGTAACTGTGTATGTGGGTGACTATGTCTATGCACTGGGAGAAACAGAAGAAGAGAATTGATTGCATAGCAAAAGTAATTTGCAGCCTGGAATGCAATCTCTTGAGCTGAAGAACTTGTTCATAGCTTTGTCTAAGATGTATTTCTGTTGAGCTAAGAACTATTGTGGGGGTTTCTCTGAGTGTATAACAATTCAGCTTTGCTTCAAAGTGTACTTTTCTCTCAGTGTATAGGCCAGTTATAGGCGAAGAACTAGCTTTATCTCTCCTTCTTTTATATCTTTCCCTCAAAATTGCAGTCAATCAAGTCTCATATCGATCTCTACATTTCATTCTCTCAGTGTATATAGTGCTACTTCAAGCTGACAGCTAGAATCTTCAATGCCGTCAAATGATTGTCAACGCGTCGTCGCGTCGTCTGCCTTGTGCTCAATCATGATTATTGTTATTATTGTTGTTGTTGTTGATGTTGGCAATTGCAATTGCAATTGCCATTGCAATGTAAGTAGTTGTATGATCACATGCACTTAGCCACGTTAATAACTAATAAATGGCTCTGACTAGACAAGCGTCTGGCCGAAAGGAGTCTCGCCATGCCTCGCCTCGCCTCGCCTCGCCTTGCCTCGTCTGAGCCAGCAATTGCGATTTTCGAGCTCTTCGTGATTGATTCTCACACAATGCAAATGAAATGCAATCAATGTGAACACTTTGCCTGCGCTCGCTCGCTCGCTGCACTCTGGCCGTGTTTGTTTTAGCCTCTTTTCTTAGCGGCTTTTTGCTGCTCAGTTTGGCGATCATTATTATGCGTCCAAGTTCGCGTCCGAGTCTCGTTGCAGCTACGTACGTGGCCAGCGACAGCTCAAGGCCGACAAACTGGAGCCAGCTCACGTTGTCAATGCATTACAGAGGGAGACTGAGACGAAGTCTTTTGCCAAGCCCGAGACTGCCTGCATAATCCAACAAAGTAAAAAGCGCCAACTAAGCGGCGAATATTGCTTTTTATTTGCTGCTGACGAATTGCCCTGGGTCCGTGTTTACCTCGCACTGAGCACTGAGCACTGGGCCCAGGCCACGCCACAAAAGGGTTGCATCTCGGGCTCTGTGCCACAAAAGCCACAAATATGCAGCGCATCCTGCCAGCCGCTTTGTTTGCAACACGTTCTTTAGGGAAAACAAATTTTCAATCAGAATTGCCAAGTCAAACAAAGTCAATTTGCAATTGCTTTATGCGAGCGCTGCGCTCTGCCAATTTGCAAAGCTAAGCTGAAAGAGGAAAAACAGAAAAATAAGTAGAAGTACAGAAAGAAATAAATAAAAAATGAAGGAGAAGAAGAAGAAAATACATTCCACAGCGCTGACTGACCATAAATATAAATATAAATAAAAAATAAAAGAAGAAAAATGAGGAAAAAAAGGCAGACAAAATCCAAGCAGCAGCCGCCACATTCCTGCTCCGACTTGACTTCTGCACAAAATTTATATATTTACATTTTTTTGGGTCAGACTGAACTGCATAAATCACCAGCAACAACAACTAGCAACAAGCAACAAGCAACAACAACAACAACAACAGCCAATATGTCAGAGAGTCGTCTAAATTTGTTAGCTAATCAGCTTTTGTCGCTTTTCCCGAAAGAAATCCCGCAGCTTTTCACTGCCTCGACTGCAGTTGTGGAAATTGTGCCATTTATTTTTAGCCCAATTTTGAATCTGTTTCAGTTTTCAGCTCGCAGTTGGCAGTTGGCAGTTGCCACTTGACTTGACTCATTTGCCATATAATTGAGCTGTGATAACGCTTATCGCCTGCCCATTTATTTATTTCATTATCATCATTCATATTTTTGAATGAGCTGATATATGTACATATTTATAGCTTCATTTGGGCAATTGCAGCTGCTAAGCTTTTTAGCTGATTTTTATTTGAGTGATCTAGCAATGAATGCAAAAAAAAAGCTAGAAATTTGAGAAAGGCTCTTAGAGTTAAAACATAATTTTTTTTTTATTTTTTTTTCAATATTTATCACAATTTAACAAAATTTATTTTAAAACAAAATTTATATTTATAATTTATAGTTAAAATATTATTTTTTATTATTTAACAGTTTTCACAATTTAATAACATTTAATTTTTTAATTTAAAAGCAAAATTTATATTTATAATTTATAGTTAAAGCATTATTTTTTATTATTTAACAGTTTTCACAATTTTTTTAAATTTAATTTTTTAATTTAGAAACAAAATTTATATTTATAAAAGTAGTTTCCTTTTTTAACAAAAAAAAATATTGTATAAATTTTTTTCTTAAATTTCGTTTTTATAATTTTTTATTATATATATATTTTAATATATTTATCTAAGAATTTTTATCTACTCTTTGTCTAAACTCATCTACTCAGTTTTGAGCTTAAACTCAATGTTTTGTTTACTTTTAAATAATTTATTTTTCAATTTATGTTTGCGCCTTGTTCTATGGCAAATATTAATAAAAACTTCAATATTTTCATGAACAAAATGCGCTAAATTTTAGTAGTCAAAATTCAGTTTATTTTCTATATGAGACATCTTAGACTTATAGAAACTATAATATAAATTGTACTTAGCTGCAAGTAAATTTTCATAATTTATATTCAAATTTTATTTGCCTGACTAATTGACTTTTGAGTTAAAAGGTGAAGTTCAAACAGTTAAAAAAAATACTGCAAATCCGGGTTCACATCGAGTTAGCTGAAGTTGAAGCTATAAAAATAAACTCAAAATAGTTAAGCTCAATTTTCATAGCTTCCCTACACACATCTCTTAATGTATATGATTTATATATATATTATATATATCAAATATTTATGAGAATGTTTTTTTAGAAAATTATCATTGATATGCTAAATATATATGTATGCATATATTCGTTCATTGTTTATGTTTTTTATAAATTTAATTAGCTTGATTTTACCAAAGCATTTCGCACGACAATGCCTTAGAGCCAGACAGCTGTGATTAGCATGTAAAGATATATCTCTATATGTCATATAGCATTAGAATGTCTATATATATATATATATATCATAACTTGATAGCATTGTTTAAGACGTTTTATTTTTCTCACATTTGCGTGCTGAAATGTATTTCATTAAGGGCATTCCCGCTTCTCTATAAATTTCCTACGTTTGTCATATGTTCGCGCAGCATTTTCATTTGATGAGCGTACAGAAAATATTGTTTATTTTACGTTTTTGTTTTTGTTTTCGCTGTATCTTTGTATCTTTCAGCTACACTCGCGCGTATCTCACAGATACAGTTTTTGTCAGCTCTTTTAGTACGTTTCGTTCAATGAAAGCCAACGGTTAGTTGATTATACGCAAAAACAGTTCATACCGAAAGTGATTGATCTTGATTTGAATTATATATATCTATACTATATATTTATATCTGTTATATATACATATATCAACTGTCCAGCTTTGAGTGAAGATGTCGCATTGGTGCCAGCACTTGGGCTTTAGGTAATCATGAAATTGGCTAATGTCTAGACGCCAGCTGAACATGGCACTATATATAAACATATATACATATCATGTGTGTGTGTGTGTGTTATGCTAAAAACTTTAAAATAGCCACAGGCTATAATGTGACGTCATCGCTTGAACAACACGCGGCGCAATTTGGGGCACAAGCAAATCGCAATGTTTCCTAGCCAATATATGTATGTCTATATATGTGTATATACATGTGTGTATGTATTTAGCGAGAAAAAACATGCCATATATGTTGCCTTTATTTTAATTGCAGCGCGCCAATTTGGGCAATGCAACAGCAACAACAACCTTGACAATGCAATCAAAGCCAAATCTTGATCTCGTTTTTGTTTTCTTTTTAATTTGTTGTGTGTTTGTTTGCTGTTGTTGCTGTTGTTGTTGTTGTTGCTGTTGTTGCCAGTACTTAATTGCGTTTATTTTATACACTTGCCAGCCGCTTGCATTGCTCTTGGCATTCGGCAGTTGCTGCTGCACGCCACCAATTTCTGTTGTTTTCTGTTTTTGGTGGCTGCCACAGCAGCAACAGCAGCAGCGGCGACGCTTCCTGTCCTGCAACAACAACTCGTTGTTGTTGTCTTTTATTATTGTTATTTTTATTATTACTATTATTATTAATATTGTGATGATGCGGGTTCGTTGAACACATCAAAAAATGTTGCTTTTGACTCAGCGGCAACTTTTTAGGGTCGCCTGAATTTCACGCGAGAGGCAGAGAGAGAAAGAGAGTTAGAGAGTGAGAGCGAGAGAGAGAGAGAGAGAATTATGTTTATTGGCAATTTGAGGAAGAAGCAGATAGAGCAACGCCCACCAAATGTACCAAAGATGAACAGCATCATGATCATGATGATCAAGTTGTTGCGCGCGAAATGCAGCTGATATCTTTTATCACTGAGACCGTTAATTACACTGTGCAACAAAATGGGAATCGTTGCGGAAATTAAATATTATATATATATATATATATATATATATATATATATATATATATATATATATATATATATATATAGAAAGATATAAAGTATATAAAATATAGAAGATATATCAAATTTATTATTTATAAAAAATAAATAAATAAAATTAAATTAAATATAGAAAATCTGTATAAAAAAATATAAAAAATTATTTAAAATACAAAAATGTATATAAATTATAGAAAGAGTATATAGTAAATAACAAAAATTACATATATAATATTTATAAAATATTTAAAATAAAAAAAAATAAATAAATAAATAAATATATATATATAAAAATATATAAAAATGTATCAAATAAAACAAAAAATAAAAAAAATATATTTATAAAATATATAAAAATATATCAAAAATAAAAAAATATATATAAAATATATCAAATATTTATAATATAAAATATGTAGAATATATAATATAATAACCAAATTTTTCTAACAATTTGATGCCAATTTGATCAAGATCTTATTTAGTAGTGAGAATAGGCAGCAGTCGCGACCAATAGAATCTGTGAATGGGTTAAGAAGAAAGCTTATTGAATATTCAAAAAAAAAATTTTTAATGGAGGCATGTCCAGGGAATGTCCTTAACAACAGCTCAAAGGTAATGCTCTTTCGCCCCCCGAACAGGCGTCCTCTATCCAGTCATAATTTTATTTCGGAATACCAGCCATATACAAAAACTTTACTCTCATTGACTTTCATCTCTGTTGCGCAGTGTAAATGTTTGTCTAACGTTTTTTTTTCACAATTACTGCATTTGGCTTGGCAGCCTGCGCAAACAATACGCGGATGTATTTTGACTCTTTTCTGCTCTTACATATATAGATTTATATATACATATAAAGACTATATATTTTTCTCAGCTTTATTTTCTCGCTGCGCAAAGCTAGGAGTGGCACTCATCATCAGCCGCAGCCACAGCCACAGCCGCAGCGCTGGGGCCAACGTTCGACACACGTCCATGTCCAAGGTTTTGTAAACAATGACAATAACAACAACAACAACAACAACAACAATCTACAGCAACAAGCAAACTTTTTGGCGTGGGTGCGGGCTGTGCCTCCTTTAAGATCTGTTATTTTTTCTATGGCTGTGGCTACTTTTCGACTGGCTGTTCCGCTCCACAAACCTTTTTCTTTTTCTTACTATTGCGACGTTAGCTTAGAATTTGAAAATCAAAAAAAATATATATATAAGACAGCTCAAAATTTGACATTTTGATTAGCTTTTCGCATATAATTATAGAACCTGAGCTGCGCCTGAGAGAATAGGATTATTAAATATTGAATAACCACAAGAGAAGAGAACAATTCAGCAATGGATTGATTTGCAGTAATGTCGTATAAGCTTATCTAATATCATATGGGAATATAGCTAGAAAGTAAAAGTAGAAGATGAAGGGGAAGTAGATCCTGTCTAGATTCTCTATGAATGGATAGATGGATAGTCATAGGGATAGATAGATATATAGATGGGTAGATAGCTATATGGATAGATAGATTGGCAAACAGCTGTGTAGATTGATGGATAGGGATAATGACAGACAGATAGATAGATAGATCGATAGATAGATAAATGGATGGATGGATGGATGGATGGAATTGTAGGTAGATTGATAAACAGATGTATAGTTATAGAGATAGATAGATTGATAGATGATTGATAGATCTGTCTATTCATCTACCTAGGAATAGACAGATGTGATGTATAGGGATAGACAGAAGAATAAATAAAGAGTATAAAAATATATATAAATATATTAAAGCTTAGCATAATATGAAAAACTTAATTTCTTTCCCTAATTTGTTACTATAACTTTCGACTTTGCTCTAAGCTTTCATAGTCTTCTTGGCCTTTGGGCATTCCTTTCAGTATTATTGCCAGTTAAAAGGTTTTGTTTTGGTTCAAAGTTTGTTTTGGCCCGCTGTTCTTAAGTGCTGGCCTTCTGCTGTCAGCTCTCCAGAGTTATGATGAGTGTAAATACGACTAGTTATATACAGTATATATACAGTATGATATATATATATATATATATATGATATAGGCGAGGAGGAGTCATACTTGAGTCTCTTTTGTTTGTTTTTTGGTTTTTTTGTTGTTCTTTTGGGTTGCTGGAGCGCGTGACATAGAAAACAACTGGAGTGCAGCCCCAGTCACCGAGTGAACTACGCCCAATGTTGACACAACAACAACAGCCACAACAACAGCAAACAAAACAGTAAACAACAATAAACAGTTACTGGGAGCAATGTCTCCGACTGTTGAGAAATCGATTAATCGAGCATTGCTATCGATCGTCGCGACTTTGAAACCGAAAACTTGTTCCTTGCCCTGGCCTGCGAAGCGTGAGAATTCTATTCCAATATTCCGCTATAGATAAACAGCTGGGCTGGGTCGCCCCAGCTCCCTCCGGCTCTACTTCTCCATTGAGCTTCGCACTCAACGCTTTGATTTGCATAGATAATTGCGAAGTGATGCAAATTCTGCTTCTTTTCGAGTCGAGTCGAGTCGAGTCGATAGCCAATAGCCATTAATTAAGTTAAAGTACAGTGCGGTCTGTTTATGTTGAGCTGGACTGCTGGCATTAACCTTGATTGATTTAAGCCATCGACATAACTATCCATATATATCGGACTCTATTGTCTGCCATATATATGTTTCGCTTTGTTCTGGGCGCGTCTGCATGGCAGCCAAACGAGGAAAAACAATGCAAGCGATTGTTGTTGCTTTTATTGCTGCTGCTGCTGCTGCGGCTGCTGCTGCTGCTGCTGCTCTACATCATTAATATGCTAAAGGTCAAACAGAAACAACGACGACAATTAACGCAGTCGTATAAACACATATGTACATATATAAACCTGCCATCCATCCATCCATCAATCTCTCACTTTCATTTAAAAAAATAAAAATTTATAAAAATAAAGTTCGTAAATTTACTTATGCATGACTCGTACTCCATATGACATATATCGTGTGTGTGTGTGTGTGTGTGTGTGTGTGTGTGTGTGGCTGTGGACGTGTATCTATAGCTGTTGATCTGTAGCTGCATCTGGACATGAGTATTTGCCTACATGAATGTATATCTGTGACTGTCGCTGTAGAGTCTGCATTGCAATATGTATCTGTATCTATATGTGCAACTATATTTCTATGAAGTATTTATACATACATCAATGGACACATTCATAGTCTTTCTATATATATATATACATCTGTCGACTGACATCACAGTACATACATTTGCATCTATATCTGCATCAGCTATGTATGTTTACATATACCCACATGTCTGTACATGTATTTTTATCTGCAACTGTATCTCTGCAGTTGATACGAACAGCTTTCATGCATATTCATATATACATACATATATATATATTTAATACATCGTATATCGTACATATTTATAACTTTTTTACTACTTACTATCCATCGCTGATGAGCTCACTCGAACCTTTTCCACACTCATTTAACACACCATTTGCTGCAGTTCCGTTCGGTTCTCCATATCATAGAACTCACTATTACATGATATCATTTACGGATATATTTATATGAGTTTTCGTTGAGCTAATGAAGGCTGATGAGGCACTTCATTTGTGGACAGCTTAATAACAGTATTGCATTATCATAAATAACTGTTAGGCAGTCATCAAATTAGAATTTGTGAAATTATAAACAAAATAAAACGTTTACATTTGCTTGGCTAACAGGTTGGCAGAGAGCTTTGAGCTGTGCAAAGGCTAGAGGTCTGCTAAGGTAGTTAGTTAGAGAGATAATCCTTTTAATTAGTAAAAAATTTATTCATTAGCTTTTGTTTGAACTCTGGTTCTTAGTAGATAATAAAAAACTAATAATAATATTTTAAAATAATTTTTACACACATAAATAATAAATTATAAAATCAAATAAAATAAATTATAAAATAAAATAATAAATAAGATAAAAAAATATAAAATCAAATAAAAAATATTTTAAAAAAAATTAATAAAAAGCAAAATAAAAATATGAAATAAAATAAAAAATATAAAATAAAATAAAAAATATTTTAAAAAAATTAACAAAAAATAAAATAAAATAAAAAATATAAAATAAAATAAAAAATATAAAATATAATAAAAAAATATAAAATAAAATAAAAATAAAATTAAATAAAATATCTAATTATTAAAATTTAAAAAAACTGAAAAATAAATTTACAAAATTAAACTAAATTTTAATAAAAAAATAAATAAAATTTAAAATTAAAAAAAAATATATAAAATAAAATACAAAATATAAAACAAAATAAAATATAAAAATAAAAAAATAAATAAAATAAAATAAATAATGAAATAAAATGAATTTATTCTTAAACAAATAAATAAAAGCATATTTTAACTTCCCAACTATATAGTTATATTTTCTGCTGAAATTCTTAAAATATCCCTTCTAAAATATTTAAAATTGATACCAGCTCAGATTCTTGATATCTCATGTATTACTTGTTGTATATATATATTTATATATATTTATATAATATATATATTTATATATCTTTATCTACAACTCTTGCTTTTCCTCGTTACCTTCAACTTTTCTATATTTAGCCAAAGCCCAGCTACCACATTTGTGCGTTTTATGTAAGTCTCGTTGCTCTTCTGCTGGCTTGACATGCCCGGATCTAAGAGCTGTGTGACATGTTCAACTGCCCGCACTCTGCACGCCTCCCTGCTCACCTGCCCCATTGCTAACCACCTTGAATACCTCAACATGCACTTGACGCATTTCGCAAGCTAAAAAAATAAAGCTAAGCGCACAAATTAGCAGCTAAAAACAAAACAACAGCAACAAAGCTAAAGACAATGCGAAATCCGTATTCAGGGCAGCTCCTATTCAAAGAGCGGCAACACTTTGGCATTCGCCAGCGGCTGTTTTTGTGTAATGGCCAAAACGCAAATGGCTAAAAGAGCTGACTGTGACGGCGACTGCGAGCCTGGCTCATTGCGAGTGATCCATGTCGAACGTGTTGTTGCGCATGCGCCCGCAGGCCAAACGTTGTTGTTGCTGTTGTCATTGTTGCTTGAAGTGAAAATGTCATTGGCAGATGTGTCGCGTAGATTTGCAAGCAGCCACGATCACTCACAAAAGTCAAGTTACTCTACTCTGCTAACTGGGGCCCCATGGGGCTGAGCTGTGGGCGTGGCAATGGCTCTGCAACACTTCTAACATCTTTACGATCTACGATGTGCAGAGCTCTTTTGTTCTGTGTTGGCCCCTTGGCTGCCCTGCCTTGTCTTCCTCTATAATTATTATGACTTGGCCGTTTAGCTCACAAGTTAATTACACAGCTGCAGCTGCCGCTCAAAACTCTCTTTGAAGCTGAAGTTGAAGCTGCAGCTCTGCAGCCACTTTCGACACTTTCAATAGATGCGGCCACGTCGGCTGCTGCGGCTGCGGCTGCTGCTGCAACAATTTTTCAAAGTTTTGTTTTTCTATTTTGGGCAGAGCCCTCAAGCGAGAAGCGCCATTAAATCGATTTTACATTAAAAATATTGCACAAGGCGCCGCCCGCCAGAATTAATGGATCATAATTATTGCCGAGCGACAGCCAAAGCAACGATAACAACGGCAGCAGCAACAGCGGCAACAGCAGCGGCAGCAACAACTGCATTAGAAATGAAAACAGCCCACGAACAGACGTCTGTCTGGCCAGGCAACTGTTAGGCTCTAAAGAAGCTGCACAGTGGGGCAAGTGGGCCAAACTAAAGGTGTTCAGATTTAGTGAAGCACAGAAGCTGTCCTCAGGCAATTGCTAGTAGTAAAGCTTGTTTATTTAATGGAATTAGCTTTGGTCGCTCCAAAATATTATTTGTTTTTCTTAAATTCAATTTTTATCTCAAATTTCTGTTTACTCATTTTTCTCATAAATTTTCGGAAATTTTTAAAATTATTTATTTGTTAATTTATTTGAAAATTCACTTTTTATTTACTTCCCATTTTCTCTTATTAATCAATTTATTTTTATTTAGTTTTATTTCCATAATTTGGTCAGCAATTTTTCGTATTTTTATTTTTTGGTTTATTTTCAAAATTTGAAATTCATTTTTGCTTTTTAAATCATTTAAATATTTTTTTTTAGCTACACAAAAACTGCTTTTGATTCATATTTCCTAATTTTTCGCCGAATTTAATATATTTTATTTTAAATTTCATTTTTAAATTGAGAACTTGGCCACTTCCCAGCCCAATGAAAGTCTTATAAACTTGGAATATTTTCATATGGAACACATTGTATCTCTTAGCAATTTTGTATCATATAGATAAGAACTGAAATTCTACTGCCAAGTCATATTTTCATAAGAATTAAAGAAGTTTTTCACAGTTAAAATTATCTAAAAATACCAATAAATTCTAGAAGTTAACTAGAGTTGCAGTCGCATTACCTGAATCTAACTCTACCCATGCTTAAGCCTTATCAGCTGTCTGCCTCTAAGATTCCGTTTGCTTCTCTCCCGCAATATTTACATACCTTGCACCACTGTGCCGCATCTTTCAAGTGTTTTCGTTGGCTACTCAAGCGGCAGATGCTGCCAGCCAACAGGCAGCAGCATCCATCCATCCACTTTCAATATGTTGAGCTGGCGGTAGAGAGAGAGAACTTTTCATTTCTTTGCTTTTCTTGTGTTGTCTTAGCTTTACTTTTTAGTCTTGCTTTTCCTACTTCTTCTTCTCGTTTTTTTTTTTTTTTTTTTTTTGGTATTTTACAGTAATTTTTCCAAGAGAAATTTATGCCATAGTTTGATGTACGGAAAGAGAAGAAAAAATAAATGAAAATAAAAAGCCTAAATACCAGAGTCTTATGACAGTTGAAGATATTTGAAGAGCATGCCACATGCCACTTGCTGCCGTTGTTGTTGTTGTCGTTGTTGTTGTTGTTGCAATTTGTTCTGCTGCCTGGCTGACCTCTTGATAGCCAGCCCCCGTTGCTCTGACCTCAGTGCAATTTCATGAAGAAAGTGGCAACTGCGCCGCTGACGCCGACGCCAACGCCAACTGCACGTATTGGCCATCTGTTTTGGCTGTGTCTTGTGTGGACTCTTGACGTCATTTTGCGGCAAGTGAAAATGTGTGCGACTGCGTTCAATCCGGTTTCGAGTCGTCGTTGTTGTTGCTGTTGCTCTTTTCGGCTTCAGCTTGTGAGATGTTTATGTTTTCAACAACAGCAACAACCGCAGCAGCGAACATTTGTTCGCCTTCTTCTTTTTTTTTTTTTTTGTTTGTTTTGTTTTGTGGCTCAATGTTAAGACGAGATGTTAAAAACGTGATTTCCATGCGTCGGCATATTTAAATAAAATACTTTTACTATCAAAGAAAACTAGTCGGCAGCTCGTTATATTGCTGCTGATCAAAAAGAGAAGAAGAAGAAGCAGAGGTAGCAGCAAAAAATTATAGTGCAAGCATTGCGTATGCCACGCAGCGAGGCCAAAGCACCCCAGACGCATGCCGCATGCCGCATGCAGCAGGCGCCAGTTGACAGTGGGTTTTTGGCCACTTTATTGAATTTCTGCCAGTGTACAGTGAACCCCCACTTATGCAACATGGCCAAAACTAAGCAAAAAAAAAAAAGGCCAGGCCAATTTATCAAAATCTGCTCTTTTGCTATTCATAATTTGCATCACATAACCAGCGCCCCAAACATGGCCAAAACACACACAATTGGCCATCAAAATATGCGTTAATTGTATGGAAATGGAAATGTTATTGACCAGCCAAACAGAGAGAGAGAGAGAGAGATACACAGAGAGAGGGAGAGTATTAGAGAAAGAGAGAGAGGCAGAGAGAGAGACTGACTACGCAGACAAATTCAAATTCAAATTCCCAGTCCCAGTCCAGCCCTTTCTTTCAACTGTCTTATACAACATTTAAACACTCATTCACAGAAATGTTTTGCCAAAAAAAAAAAAAAAGCTAAACAATAAACATATAAAACAATAATTTGCCATAAATCTGGGCATTATAATCCAACTACTTAGCATTGCGGGCGGAATTTTCTCTTCATTTCTTTTTATACCCTGAACCCATTGAAAATGGGAAATCAGGGTATAATGTTTTTGTTGAAATGTATGTAACAGGCAGAAGGAGGCGTGGCAGACCCCATAAAGTATATATATTCTTGATCAGGATGACAAGCCGAGTTGATATAGCCATGTCCGTCTGTCCGTCTGTCCGTCCGTCTGTCCGTCTGTCCGTATGTATGAACGCGTCGTTCTCAGCACCTACAAGAGCTAGAGACTTGAAATTTTTTATGTAGGTTCCTGTATAGCACGAAAAGATCGAGTTTGTTTCAGAAATTCGATAACTGTTATCGTTTTATTGTTATCGATTAAAAACGAAAATCTAAATTAAGCTATAAAATTCTATCTAAATCATCTTTCTAGCTAAAGTCTTCAAATTTTGCATTTAGTGTTATGTAAGCCTTACGCAATTTCGGTTTTTGTTAAATTTTGGGTGCCACGCCCCCTTCGCCTTAAATTTGTAACTCCCGTATATCAAATACTAGAGACTTGTGCTTTGGCACATACATACATATGGATGACATGATTACGCCCAACAAGTTTGATCAAAATCGTTCGTCTAGAAAAAAAGTTATTAAACATTTTATTTCCCATATCATTGCCATGCATAGCAGCCAAACAACAGCTGGCGCACCGACTTGCGCTTGTGTATGCGTTCGCCTGTGTATGTGTGTGTGTATGTTTTGCTTGTAATGAACGTACATATGCATGTGTATATAAAAGAAATTAAGAATGCTAGGAATAGCGGTTCTTCGCAGGGTTCAGGGTATACCCTAGTCGAGCGGTCTCGACTAGAGTTTTCTTACTTGTTAGCTTTGTTTTGGATAAAAAGCAGGGCCAAGTTATGTCAGCTGTTGCTCAAGCGGATTATGAATTGTTCAAGATATATATATTATATATTATAAGCATAAATATATTTATATATTAAATATACATTATTTCACATCTATTTTTAACTCTTAAACAAACAAAAAACCTGCCTTTATATATATATATATATATATAATAAAAAAAAAAACTTATATTATATATCTAATTTTTATAGTTCCCCAACTAAAAGTTCCTTAACTTGTTTGTTATAAAGCTGATTAGGAAGTAATTCATATTAAATTTTTTTCTGTTTTGTATGTCTTTTTTTTTTAATTTATTTATTCTTTTTTTCAAAATTTTTTATTTGTTTTTTGTTTATCTTTTTTTCATATTTATATTATTTTTTTGTATTTATTTATTTTTTCTTTTTTTTTTCTTTGATTTAGAGTTGCGTACCTTTGTTTGCTTTACTCAGCACAGTTGTTTCATTGTAAATCAAGTTAAATACAAAATAAAGTCTAGTCTATAGATTTTATGGCAGCTTTAGTGATATCAATAGATTAAGCAAGCAATACAAAGAATTTGCCTTGTTCTATTAGTTTTTAGTGATATCAAATTGCTCAACTCTAAAGACTTTAATTTCCTATTAAAACTGATAACTGAATGTTATTGGTGTTCCCATTAGACTTCTTTAATTTCGAATTACTAGAAAAGTTCCTCTTTGACAGACAGACCGTCACCTTAGAACTGGGCATTGGGTCCCTCATTGACCTTCAAGGTCTTTTTGGAAAAGTCGCAAAAATATCCATTTTTCGACTTATAAAAAATATATGAAACTTTAATGAAGTTTAAAATGAAATATATAAAAAAATAATACGAAAATATTAAAAGAAAAATTATTAAAAAATAGAAAAAGAAATAGAAAATAAAATAAACTAAAAATATGAGCAGAAAATTTGTATACATCAAATTATTGCATATAAAAATTTTTATTTACTCAAATTATTATATATAAAAAATATATATAAAACTTTGAGCCACTCATAAAAAATAATAAATTTTGCCAGCAACATAAGCAGCAAAAATATTTTGCTAAAAATAAACAATTATAAAAACTTAAATCTGACAAAAGCTGAGCAATAATAGTTTGTTTTTTTTTTCAGCTAGGCAAAACTATGACAAAGTTTATTTACATTTTCATGGCAGTCAATTTCTCATTACAATAAGTTTTTTTCTGTTTTTTTATTATAGTTATTTTTAGACATTATTATTTTTAGCTTTGCCATATGCGCGCATATGCTCAAGCAAATCAAAATTCCAATTAAATTTATGAAATAAAAAATATATATATAAATATGCACGATCAAAGCTAAGAGGGGGCTTGTCCACAAACTGAGTGTAGATGTATCTTTGATGACAAATAAGATACACAAACACACACAGTCGGAGAGCTATCATCAGGGAAGAATGTCAAGTGCGTTGCTTAGAGCCCAGTGTAAACCCGAGTTGAAGATTATAATTTGTAGTGAAAATATTTGCGTTAGATAAGCGCGTGATGAACAAAACCAAGCAAGGTAAACATAGGTAAATGCCGAGCTTAGGATATCAATCAACGCACGCTTTTCCTGTGTCAAACAAGATAACAGAGCGGCGATAGGAAGTGGCTAGCCAGACAGATATATATATATATACATATATATGTATATGTATATGTATATAAAACCATTCTGTAATATGCAAAAGCCAAATATCTTTTATATGCAAATGGCCAAAAACGAAAAACTAAGACAATAAACATGGCAAAATTAGCCAAAGAGAGATACACACACACACACACAGACACACACACACACATTACATATTACTTAACAGGCGAACGGAAGTGATTAAGAGAAGCAACAAGTGGACAGCTATCAACAGCGGCAGCAGCAGCAGCAGCTGTAGATACATCTACGGCTAATGTATCTGACGGATGAAGAAAGTGAAGAAGCTGCGCTGCGTTTTGTCGGCTATAATCAAAAAATGTGTGGAGTGAGTGTGAGTGTGTGTGAGTGTGTGTGTGTGTGAGTGTGAGCCATTGGGAACTAGACAAAAGGCTTGCTTATGCAAATGCACAGGCAGCTAGACAGATAGATAC
The DNA here is from genome assembly GCA_018903745.1 of Drosophila repleta. NCBI lineage: Eukaryota > Metazoa > Arthropoda > Insecta > Diptera > Drosophilidae > Drosophila > Drosophila repleta. Next base: position 6,565,178 of record JAEIGN010000497.1, read on the forward strand.
ACGGCCAGAGCGCGAGATACAGATACATTTGAGTGTGATGTAAGCAGCCAAAATGTAGCTTAATTTATGCCAAGCATTTCTATGTCGGCTTTCTTTTATACATATATACATCTATATTTATATACATTTAGTCAACATACGCACAATTTGTTGGCCAAAATGTTTAACCGTTAGAGCCAACACCTTTATTTTGAACACACTTCTGTGGGTGGCCAGGCAAAAAATTATATCAAATTTGAAATTTCAAATTTCAAATTAGTTTAGCACTTTTTTTGAAAGTTGCTCGGCCTGCCGCCACGCCCCCAAGCCAGCCAAGCAGACTAAACTGAAACATAAAACTCTTTATAATTGCACTGTAAACATTTCACTTTCGTTTTTAATACCCGAAACAAAAATGTTGTCGCCGCGCATCGTGCACAGAATAATTTTTCGGTTTTGCTTGGATTTTGTTCGGTTTTAATTTTATTATTGTCTTGTTTTGTGGAGCAGCCACTTTCGCCATGTGGGTGCTGTGAAATGCTGGCGCTGCTGCCACCACTGCTGCTGTTGATGATGATGGTGATGAGTTGTTAAGATCTGCGCAGCTGATCCCATGGGAGGACTCAATTAGCAGCTCGTTTCTTGTTTCTTTTCGCATTTGCATAATAAATGTGGCTACTGTGGCGAATCGTGCACTGGGGTCATCGCATCCACTGATGACCTCTGCGCCCATATCGCATATGCATGCATATATCGTTCGCCTTAACGATTGGCATTTGACTACGATGTTGGGTAGGGCTCTTGTCACAGGCAATTTCATATGCTGATTAGCCGCGCACACGTGACGCTGCTGCCGACAAGCTTGTCGCAGCGCAATTTCACAACATTTCTTGATGCAGTTGGGACGAGGGGGCAAAGCTAAAGGCTGAACTTAAGTCAAAGAATATATATTGTTTATATATACCTTTAATATATAATCCCTACTTAATCTTAATCGCAAGCTCTTCCCCTTCATCAATTTGCAGATCGAACTCGAAGGCCTCGTATCTGCCGCGTCAGAGCCTGGAGAAGCTGAACAACACAGATCCGGATCATGGCATCTACAAGCTGACGCTCACCTCCAACGAGGATCTGGTGGCGCACAGCAAGCCCAGCTATGGCATTGCCGCAGCAGCCGCAGCCGCTGGCAAGCTGAAAATGCCCAACAATTTGCCGGATGTGTTGCCGCTGGGTGTCAAGCTGCAGCAGCAGCCGGTCAAGCCGATGACGCCCAGCTTGCCGGGCGATGTTGTCGTCGCCATGCGCTATGGCTCCAATAATAATCTCGCAACGACTGCCACGCCCACAGCCGCGAATGCTGTTGGCGGCAATAATGCAGCCTATGCCATGATCTATGGCCAAACGGCGCTGCAGCAGCAACAGCAGCAGCCACAGCAGCAGCCACAGCAACATCAACGGTATTCGACGCCCACGCTGAGCCACGCCTACGGCAAGAGCCGATCGCCAGCGCCACAATTTACGCGATCTCAGTCGTACGACGTCAAGCAGCAGCTGCAGTCCCTGAACGACGCCACATACATCTCCCAGTCACAGGTGGATCTGAAGCAGGTTGCCCAGAATCTGGAGACCACGCTGGAGGAGGCCTCTCTGCCAGGCACGCCGCCGCAGCTGCTCTCGCCGGCCACGTCCGACTGCAGCCTGAGCAACAGCTCGCTGGAGTGCAGTCCAGTGAACGCGAACGTCAATGCTGACACAGCTGCTCACATCTTTCGCGCTGAGCTCATTAGCACCACGGCAGCAGCCACGACGGCGACACAGCCAAAGCCACCTGTCAGCCGGCAGGAGTCATTGCGTGAGAACATTGAGAAGATAACCCAGCTGCAGTCGCAGCTGATGTCAGCGCATCTGTGTGATACGGGTCTGCTGAGCAGCTACGCCAAGCCGAGCAGCAGCAGCACCACGAGCACCACCACTACAGAGCCAGCCACAGCCACAGCCACAGCTGCTGAGCAACCGCCCAGCCCCGCAGCCACTGCTCAGTTGGAGGAGCCGACAGCTGAAGCCACGCCAGCAGCCTCGCCCATGGACAGCCTGCAGCTGATGCAGCGCAGCGAGCTGGTCCTGATTGTCAATCCCACGCCCAGCACCTCGGACATGGCCTGCCAGACGGACGAGCAGCTGCTGGACAACGAGCTGGTGGCCACGCGCGAGGAGCAGCAGACACGGACAACGCTGCAGCCACGCCAGCAGCAGGCCATCGAGCTGGAGTACGAGCAGGCGGCCCTGGAGCTGGTCAAGCAGCTGCTGCCCAACGATAAACTCATCGAGATCCTAACACCAAAAAGATATAAACCAACGACACAGTACGTCAGCAACTTGTACAATCCGAATGTGCAGCTGCGTCCGGCCAAGCGAGACGTGGGCACCTCGACCCTAATGCGCATGAAGAGCGACAGCGCCAGGAGCAGCAGCTCCAGCAGCTCCAGCAACTCTCTGGTGACGACAGAGCTGCAGCTGGTCAGCGTGGAGCTGCAGCTGACGGATGAGGACGATGCGAGCGATGCGGAGTGCACGAATTTAATCAAGCAGCAGCTGGTGAGTATATCTACCCGTAATCCTTGCTATAGTCCGCAATCTAAGCCACATCTCTGGCCATTGCAGCATGCGCTCATCAAGCAGTTGAACCAAAAAATTGGCTCGCTCAAGTGCGAGCAGCGCACAATTAGCGATGAGTGCAGCATCAATGACAAACTGGGCCTCGATTTGCTGGCCAAACTGACGGAGAAGGTGCGTCCCAGCGAAGCCTCCAAGTTCCGCACCTACATCGACGATGTGGGTCACATAACCAGCCTGCTGCTCTCGCTCTCCGAGCGTTTGGCGCAAACTGAAAGCAATCTGGAGACGCACAGCAGTCAGCAGGAGAAGGTAAGATCAGTCAACTCTCCCTAGAAGGAAACACAACTAAAGATTCTTAATCTTTTCATCTTACAGACGACGCTGGCGGCAAAACGCGAACGTCTCTATGAGCAGCTGGAGGAGGCGCAACGGCTGAAGTCGGACATCGATAGGCGTGGCAGCAGCATTGCCAAACTGATTGGCAAACATCTCAACGTTGACATATGCGCCGATTATGATTACTTTATTAACATGAAGGCCAAGCTAATTGCCGATGCACGCGACCTCTCCGACAGGATCAAGAGCAGCGAGGAGCAGTTGAACGCCTTGAGCGATGCGCTAGTCCAAAGCGATTGCTAGCTGGGCTCTCAATTCAATTTTCCCTGCTGTCAACTTAAAGTTGAGAGCTGCCTGCGAGAATTGCCTTAGCTGCTGGTCGGGCTGTGTGTATTTAACTTAACTTAATGTGCTTAAAATTCAACACACACACACACACACACTATAATGTATAAATATTTTATGTTCATTTGTGATTTTCAATTAGCATGTAGGTTAAACTATGTATCAACCGCATATGTGTAAGCAATTTTTTACATAATTATCAAAAGCAAAGATAAACTGTATGCATTAATAAAAATTTTAAAACAATTTAAATAACTCACTCGCAAAGCTCTGAATTCAAATTTTACCGCGCAGAGGTCAGTCTGGCAATACACTTTGGCGTTGCCACTTCAGTCCGAGCACATCGTAAATATCGCATCAACTATTGCATGTTAACATCGTAATGCAACTATCGATTATATTATATATCGATAGCATTCATTGTTGTTTCATCATCTAGTATTGCTTATTTACTAAGGAAAGTTACAATTTATGTCTCCAAACTTGTTTGCTTCTAATTTAAAACGAGTGTTAACGTGGCAAATATTTGCTTTTCGTTTTTCGTGTTTACGTTTGAATATTATTGATTTATAATCGATAACAGATATAGCTAATCAATCCAATCAGCTGATGGAATGCCCTTTCGATTAAATATTATCAATTAAATTGCTATGTTTAGAGGCAAAACACTCTGCCAGAATTGGATAAGAAGCGCTTTGGCATTTACAGCGCCTCAGACACAACTACAACGTAGTTGGCTATTAAACGAGTAAGTTAGCAAATATCAATTGCTTACTACAATTTAAAACAAAAGACTTAATCGTAGCAGAACGACAGCAACAACAACTGCACAGACGCAGCATCATCAACAGCAAAAGCAGCACCTGTTTCGTGGCATGGCAACGGGTGGCGAGACAAAGGCGCAGCCGCCAAAGCACGTTAACCGATTAGCAGACTCCAAGTCGCCTTATCTGCTGCAGCATGCGCACAATCCCGTCGACTGGTAAGTTTTCCAATTGGAAATTGAAATCCAACTAAAAACTTCTCTGACAACCTGCTTCAAAGGTATCCCTGGTGTGAGGAAGCCTTTGAGCGTGCGCGCACCGAGAATAAGCTGATATTCCTGTCCGTGGGCTATTCCACGTGCCATTGGTGCCATGTCATGGAGCACGAGTCGTTCGAGGACGCCGCCACGGCTGAGGTGATGAACAAGCATTTTGTGAACATCAAGGTGGATCGCGAGGAGCGACCCGACATAGACAAGGTCTACATGCAATTCCTGCTCATGTCCCAGGGCAGTGGCGGTTGGCCGATGAGCGTTTGGCTAACCCCAGAGCTGGCACCTCTGGCAGCTGGCACGTATTTTCCGCCCAAGGCGCGGTAAGGCATAAAACATTTCCCTTTAAAGACTGAACAAAAAAAACCCTAAAGCTCTTTGGTGCGCGCAGCTATGGCATGCCCTCGTTCATCATGGTACTGGAGTCGATAGCCAAGAAGTGGCAAACAGATCGCGAGTCTCTCAAGACAGCGGGCAGCACCCTGCTGCAGGCCATGCGAAAAAATCAGAATGCAGGAACGGATCCGGAGACAGCCTTCGAGCGGGGCAGCAGCGATGCCAAGCTGGCGGAGGCGCTGGGAGTGCACAAGCAGCGGTACGATCAGCAGCATGCGGGCTTTGGCCGAGAGCCAAAGTTTCCGGAAGTGCCACGGCTCAATTTCCTGTTCCATGCCTATCTGGTCAGCAAGGATGTGGATGTGCTGGACATGGTGCTGCAGACGCTCGACCACATTGGACGTGGCGGCATCAACGACCACATCTTCGGCGGCTTTGCCCGCTATGCGACCACGCGAGACTGGCACAACGTGCACTTCGAGAAGATGCTCTATGACCAGGGCCAACTGATGGCTGCCTATGCCAATGCCTACAAGTTGACCCGGAGCAAAGAGTTTCTGGGCTATGCAGACCGCATCTATGAGTACTTGATCAAGGATCTGCGGCATCCGGCAGGCGGCTTCTATGCGGGCGAGGATGCCGACTCCTTGCCCAGCCATGAGGACACTGTCAAGGTCGAGGGTGCCTTCTATGCCTGGACGTGGGATGAAGTGAAGCAGGCCTTTCAGAAGCAAGAATCCAGCTTTACGGATGTCAGCGCTGCGCGTGTCTTTGAGATCTACAGTTTCCACTATGACCTGAAGCCGGCAGGCAATGTGCCGCCAGCCAGCGATCCGCATGGCCATCTGACGGGCAAGAATATACTGATAGTGCGTGGCTCCGAGGAGGACACCTGCTCGAACTTCAACATGGAGCTGGAGCAGCTGCAGTCGCTGCTGCAAACGGCGAATGATATATTACACAAGATACGAGATCAGCGCCCGCGTCCACACCTGGATACGAAGATCATCTGTGGCTGGAATGGCCTGGTGCTCTCCGGCCTGGCGAAGCTGGCCAACTGTGGCACAGCCAAGCGAGATGCCTATTTGGCTACGGCCAAGCAACTGGTGCAATTTCTGCGCAGCCATCTTTATGATGAAGAGGAGCAGCTGCTGTTACGCTCCTGCTATGGAGCGGGCGTGGGCGATGATACGCTCGAGCAGAATGCGTAAGTGAAGCAGAGACTATATCTATATCCTATATATCTACTATATCTTTCCTATTTTACAGTACTCGCATTGAGGGCTTTCTGGATGATTACGCTTTTCTCATCAAGGGTTTGCTGGACTACTACAAGGCCTCCTTGGACATGTCCGCTTTGAGGTGGTCCAAGACGCTGCAGGACACGCAGGACAAACTCTTTTGGGACGAGAAGCAAGGCGCCTACTTCTTTTCACAGCAAAATGCGCCAAATGTCATAGTGAGACTCAAGGAAGGTGCGTTCAGACTTACCCCAAGCTCGTTCCACATCTAAGCACAATTTCTTCACGTAGATCACGATGGTGCCGAGCCGTGTGGCAACAGCGTCGCTGCGCGTAATCTCACGCTGCTCTCGCATTATTACGACGATCAGAAATATTTTGAGCGTGCGACGAAGCTGCTGAATTACTTTGCCGATGTCTCGCCCTTTGGGCATGCCTTGCCCGAGATGCTCTCGGCGCTGCTGCTGCACGACAATGGCCTCGACTTGGTCGCCGTGGTGGGTCCCGATTCCGCGGACACGCAGCGCTTTGTGGAGATCGTGCGCAAGTTCTATGTGCCGGGCATGATCATCGTACACTGCGATCCCCAGCATCCGGACGACGCCTGCAACCAGCGACTGCAGCACAAGTTCAAGATGGTCAACGGCAAGACGACGGTCTACATCTGCCACGATCGTGTCTGCCGCATGCCAGTGACTGATCCAGCTCAGCTCGAAGAGAATCTGATGGCCAACTTCTTCAAGGAGCGCATCTGAACGCAGTAAGCCCCTCGAAGATGCCCCCCTTCAATTGACATTACTCGAACTAGTTAGTTATTAGTTGTTATTAAGCATTAACAACAATATTATATTGTTTAGCTTCTAAAGCATATATACGTATACATATATATATATATATACTAATCGGTTCTCGGAACATGTTGTATTCTAGTTTGTAGCTCCTCCTCTTTGTGACCTCTGCCCACTGCGAAAAGTAACCCTAATTCAGTTTAAGTTCTAAAATTAAAGAGATTTAACTGGAAATTAAAACTTTTATCGCTTAACAATTTATATAAGAGATATCTATAGGAAAGTGTCTAGCTATGATCAGTACTTGGATCAACTTTAAATGGAACTCGCATTATTATTCTCATGTCAACTCGACTCGTGTTTATACAAAGTGGATTTGAGTAGAGTTCGGATTCGATTTGTTTAAAGATCAAGTTTCAAAGAAAATGCACAAATTGAGGTTTCATCTTCACAAATACAACACATTACTTTGTGCATTATTTATTGGAATCGTTCGTTTGGCAGCTCCTCGGGTCAGGTGGACAGGGCGGTCGTCTGGCCGCAACTAAATACTAAAAATTGTGCTCTTTGCGTTTTGTTTTATAGTTGTTGTTGTTGTTGTTGCTCTTTTGTATTATTTATATTATAATCATCATTATCATTGTTATTATTATTATTATTATTATTATTATTATTATTGTTGTTGTTGCTGCTGCCGCCGTCGACTGCCATGTTCAGGTGAGCGAGGAGCTGCCCAGGCATAAGAACTAAGAACTATAAACTAAATGCTGCGCTCGATCGATGCACGAGCGAGTGCGGGTGCGAGTGCTCGTGGCAGCCGCTCTCCGGTGAGAGCTGCTGGGGTATCTGTCCACAAGGATCTGGCATGGCGCATAAAGAGAGAACTAAATGTATGGAGAGAACAGTTCGGTAATCGATAATCGGTAATCATAATCGTAATATAATAGTAATATAATAGTAGTAATAAAAATAATTTAGTTGAAATTCACATTCATCACATTGGTTTGCACTTGGCGGCCAACCACTTGCCCATCGTGCCTGTGGTGTTCTTGTTGTTTATGTTGTTGTTGCTTGAATGCAGAAGCTGTCGCTACAGTTGCTGTTGATCTTGTTGTTGTTGTTGTTGTTGTTGCTGCTGCTGTTGAAGGTGTTGCTGTTTCTGTTTCTGTTGTTGTTCTAGTGGTTGTAGCGTCAGCTGTTGCATCCGCTCAGGTATCTGCATCGTTAAAACTCATAGCCGCATCAAAACTGTCGACGATCGTCTCCATCCGTTCGTGATGCTCGAACCGTGCAAATTTACGCTCCATGCGCGTATACGAATGCCGGCGTGAGTGTCGTGTCCGCCGGAAGAAACGGAAACGTGTGTCCTCCTCCTCCTCATCGTATTCGGGCGCTGACACTGAGTCCTCGTCCGTTTCGCGCAGGAATTCCTTGGGATCGCGATGAATCTTGAAGATTTTCGTCGCACCGTGCAGCTTGGAGATGGTCCGGGATGCATTTATAATACCGCGGTCCGCCAGCTGCTGGTGGTGCTGTTTGTGCGCACGATTCTTGACGGCCGTTAGCCGATTTGTGATGGACACCACGTTGAACAACTTGGACAGCTCGGAGTCAACGCAACGGGTCTCGCGACGCAGGTTCTTACCGTTTTTAACATAGATAAAGTGATTGATTGATTGATTATCGGCCACCAGGCTGGCGGTGGGTGAGCTGGAGCTACCATTACCATTGGCGCTGCCGTTACTGTTGCCGTTGCCATTCCCGTTCCCATTGGCATTACCGCTGCTGTTGCCGTTGGACGTTAACAGTGTTGGTGTGGAGGGCGGCGCGGGGGGCACGTGCGGCATTGTGTAGCAACGCTGACGTCCCTCATACAGGTTGGCCACATTATACCGGCTAAGTCGGCACGACTCCGACTCAATTTCTTCGTGGTCGGAACTCGGCATGTCCATAGCCTGCATGCGTGCGTCCGTGTGTATATTTATTTGTGTGTTAATGTTTTTTTTTATGTGTGTGTATGTGTTGGTGTTTTGAGAGTGGGTGCGTTCGCGTGAGTGGGCAGCAGACGAGGAAAACGGGCGAAAAATTGGGCGTTGTAATAATTGACACATTAAACTTTGGCATGCTAGCAATATTTGGATGATGTTTGTATACCTGTAGCAAGCCCTCCACTTCCGAGTAATGACGATCCGTCAGACGGTGCAGTTGTTGATCCATTTTTGCTAAACAACAACAACAACAGCATAACAAAAATACGACCATCCGATACCAATACTTTTGCTGCACAGCAACCCTGCGCACTGCGCAGTCCCCAACTCGTTTCGATACTGCGATGCCAAGGCGGCCCACTGCCCTGGTCGCCGAATGAGTACACATAGTGGCAACCCCATAAGCTATATGGCAACACTGTGCGCCAAATTAACTTGTTGAATAAATCAAAATATTTGTGTATTTTTATTTTGCAAGTGCAATGCGATGTTTATTTTAATTACTTAACTATATAAATATGAATATTGGTTTAATGACTCGGTTTAATTGTGCTCTGCTCATATGTCTGTAAGGTAAGTCAGCTTTATAGCTTTAAGTTTCTGTGGCCATTGGTGTGTTTTCCTCGCCATTGGGCTGAAGGCCAAAGCCCGGGAGGTGGGCTCTGCCTCTGCCTCTACCCCTACCTCTGCCTCGGCCACGGACTCTACCGGCGCCAGGGTTGTAACCAATTGACCAAGTTTCTGTAGAGATCGAATTGTGCATTAGAGCCAATTGGAAGAAAGAAAATATCGTTTTACATACCAGAAAAGGGACGTTTTCGTGAGGGCTGGCCATCGGATTCCTCCTGGTTGTTGTGTTCGATGATGCGCGCCTGCTCCAGCAGATCGCGGAATGATGAGATACTGTGGCGAGGAATGTGTTTGCGGTACTTGATGTTCAGCAGGCCGTACAGGAAATCCAGTTCCGTCTCCTCGTCATGACGATTGTTTTCCAATTGGGCGAGCAGCGCACGTTTCTCAACCACGAATGTGTCCATGGGTATGCTGTTCTCCTGCTTACCCTCAAAGAACTCCATGTAGACCTGGTATGCCGGCTTGGTGGGCGAGAAATGCTCACGAATGAGGCCGATGGCATCATTCCAGCACTTGGCCTCCTTGCGCACGCCCTGCCACCAGGTGGATGCAATGCCATTGAAGAGCAGGGACAGACCTTTCAAGGCATTCTCATCGCTGATGTCCTCCAGCTCCTTGTAGGTGACAATGCTTGTGATGAACTCCTCGACATCGTCGTGGTTGCGAGCACCACTAAACTTGTGGGTGCAGGCGCTAAAGCTGCCCTTCGACTTGCTCGTGGAGCCCGCCCCAGCAGTGGCTGCAGCACTGCCCGCAGCTGTCACCGCAGAAGCGCGCACCGTCTCGATGAGCTCACGCAGCTGCTCATTGGTCATTTGTATGGTCTGCGCCATGTTGTGATGAGCCAACGACACTCAACTTGGACAGCAGCGGCAAATGTTTGCCGGCAGACTGAAACGTTTTCGGCCTCTGCCGCCGGCTTTTTAACGCATTGTTGTGAAATCGAACTGCAGCAAAGGTTACGCGCTCTGAGAGCATTCGGTGTATGAATGAGTCATGAAAATTGGAATCTACATGGAGAGAGCGAGCTTTACTATAATACGTTTATCAATGTGTGATTATAGGCACATAATGTATATTTCTATATGTATCTTTGCATGTCTATATGTTCAGGCACTGTTTGCTGTTAATCAATTTAGGTTGTCAAAACTTCTTTTGGGTTTACTTATCAATTCTATGGAACTGAACCATTCAAAGCAGGCAAGCATTTATAGTGTTTAATGTACGTAACTAAATAGAACTATAACTGTAACTGTTATTAATTAGTGTCAACTGTACGTCGTGGTCATGTTTGAAATATACAAAGATTTGAATAGAAATTTTGCTATGTTTTAGATATATTAGTATTTAGTTATAGATTGGCTTTGCGCTCTATACATGCCTTGTGCCTTAAAATAGCTCGCTATAAAACGGTTCCTTGCAGGATCTTTCAAATTTAACGGCTCAATTTGCTCATTTCTGTATGCTACGTTTTATCCAGCATAAATTACTTAAGCAATATAGAATGTACTTTAAATTATTAATTGCAATAACTAGTGGATCAAGAGACATAACTACCTAAAACAGCTGTGGCAGTTGTTTAAGGGCTTAATTTCCTTAATAAGATTTTGCTGTCTTGCACTAACATGTTTTTGAATGTATTTCGAATATCGAAAATGTATACAATTTCTTATGATAACATTTGCATAAATATGTATGTATGTACATATGTTTGCCTAAAGAAAATAAATAAAAACTTGATAAGTGCAAAAGAACAAATATCAGTTCATATGTACATACATATGTATGTACACGCTGAAGAATAACTCTATCTATTCGTGCTAATATATACAATCATACATACATACACATGCATGTGTCAAATAACTAAAGATAAATAAATAAAGAAAAAAATCCCCATGCAAAGTTACACACATACATATAAACATTTATAAACGTTTATAAACATTCATATATAAACACAAAGAGAGAGAGAGAGAGAGAGAGCGCGCATTATTACTCATAAATAGTCAAGCACAACCGTTGCCGGTTTTTCGAACTCGAAAGCTGCTTCACGCTCTCAGAGAGCACTTAGTTTTATTATTTCACAACGCAAAAAGCTTTAATTTGTTTAGTCCAATAGCTGACGGCATCGCAGCGACTACTTTTGGTTTGTTTATTGACGCGTTGGCGACATCTGCAACCGAACGCCACATACATAATGACGCAGTTGTCGGACGATCAGTTTCGCATACTCATCGAAACGATCAAATCTCTGGCGCCGCAGCAACATGAGCAGGAGCCGCAGTCGAAGGGCAGCTTCAGCAACTGCGCCGTACGGTTTAGTGGGCAGCGAGACCACGACGCCGTCGACGAGTTCATAACGGCAGTGGAAACGTACAAGGAGGTGGAGGGCATCAGTGACAAAGACGCGCTGAAAGGCATTTCGCTGCTGTTCAACAGCATTGCCGTTATGTGGTGGAAGGGCGTGCGTCGCGATGCACACACCTGGCAGGATGCGCTACAGCTGCTGCGCGACCACTTCTCGCCCACAAAGCCCTCCTACCAGATCTACATGGAGATCTTCGAGACGAAGCAGAGCAGCGGCGAGGTCATCGATCAGTTCATATGCAAGCAGCGCGCGCTGCTGGCCAAGCTGCCGGAGGGTCGCCACAACGAGGAGACCGAATTGGACTTCATCTACGGCCTGATGCAGCAGAAGTACAGAGAGCACATACCACGGCACGAAATCAAATCCTTCAGAGAGCTGCTTGAACGTGGCCGCATGGTAGAGCGCACGAAATGAGCATGAACTAGAGGATTACATATGTGAATATACTAAATAAAGTAAAATATTTTTAGGGTACAACTGTTACTGCTAGTTAATATGCAGGCTATTCGGTCTGCTGTAGTTAAGTTGAAAGCATATCGAATAAGAGAGAAGAGAGTGTCGTTAAGTTAACTGTGTATTTTTTCGAATGAACAAAAATGCAAAAGTTTGTCGAAGAATAAATACTCTTTACGAATTGTGATATTAATCATTTAATATTTTATTTATTTATTTATGATGTAAATAAAAGAAACAAAAAGTGTATTTATATATATTTTATATTCTTTCATTAATTTATTTAATTTTAGCAGATTTATTATTAAACCTGAAAATGTACGCAGCTTGATCCGCCTTTGATCTCTGAAATATTCCGCCCACATAAAAAGACATTGTAAATTTAGTTTTTGTTGGTTATGTATTTGTGGTACATGGTTTTCTGGTTTCAGTCTTAATAGTTTTACGATTGATTTTGCGCAGATCACAGCCTCTTGTGGTCATCGATAGGCCCCCAGCTTGAAGAGTGTGCGACTGCCGAAGCGAGTTCGGGCATCGCGCACACTTCATCGGGAAATGCGGACCGGCGCTGCTGCCACGTTGTGATTGGCCAATTTGCTCCGGGTGCTGGCGCACGCTGCAGAGCGCCGGCCACCATGGTATGAATACCGATGTTAGGATGGCACTACGCGCCTACCGATTCTGCACAAGAGACTGGACTTACAATGGGTTGGGGCTTCTCGACAGTCGCCGCAAGCTGGAGCGGCAAAGGCGACGAATCGGAAGCCCCGGTTTGTGTGTATGTGTGTGTGAGCTGGCGTGCCTTACGCTTACCAGGCAAGGGGAGCTCCTGGGACAGGAGCTACCACCGGTACCTGATAGTTTAGCGTGCCAACCGCACGAATGGCGAAGCATAGCCATCGTAGTGCGATGTAATCGGTTGTTGAGGTTTTGACATAAAAAATGTCATTCAAAAAGTTTTTTTTTTTAATTTTCTTTGCAGAAAATTAGGTTTTGTCCATGACCAAGCCTCAGCAGCGGCTGTCGCGCAGAGGCAACCGGCGAAGGTCGCAGCTCCCAGCCGAGCTCAGTTAGCAGCAGCGCTGCAGTGCATCGAAGTGAACTGCTGCAGCGCACCGAAGTGAACTGCAGCAGTGCACCCAAGTCACTGCAGCGTGTTGCCAGAGCTGGGCAACGGCTTGGAGTTGCGTCTTGCCGCTTGCCACACACAAAAGCTTCTGCGTTGTCTTCCCATGGACGTGTTTGGTTTTTGCCGCATCGACTAAGGACCGAGCGACAGCAGCAGCTGCAGTTCGAACTAGGCGACAAGTGAGCAAAAGCGCGCAGTTCCACTGGCCGAAGCCAGTAAAGCTTTGCACCTTGCACTTGAACGCCGCGTGCGAGCCACAGCTGTGCTGCGCCGACACTAGGCCAAGGCAGCGGGTTGTGAGCGACAGGAGAGAGGGGAAGAGAGCCAAGCGCACGCAACACCCAGCACGGCCTTAGTAGCTGCGCCGACGCAGCAGAGCCAACGACGCTAGCCGCACAAAGCTCATCGACTGCGAAGTTCCGAAGAACTGCAGAGATGGGACAATGGGCGAGCAAACGCCGCAGCTCCGCTGCGCAGCACTCAAACGCAGCGGCTTGGCCTAGGGGCGAAATGCGTGCGCCGACCTCTCCTCCAACTCCTGCCGCTCGGTTGTTGGTGAACAAGTTCACCGGTTGTAGTTCCAAGATGTGATAAAAAATCACGAAAAATTCATTTGAGTTGGCGATCAGTGCCAAAGAGAGCCGATGTTTCGGCGCAAAGTGTTTTCGACATCGAAATGTCGTTTTGCTTGCGCTCTGCTTTGCTTGCCGGCACGCCACTTGATGCTGAATGAGAGTATGAAATTGACTTACGCAAAAAGCTGCGAGAGCCTTTTGTGTGTGTGAGTATGTGTTCTTCGATTTTGTCATTTTCTACTCTCCTCGTGTCCATGTGAGGCCAGCGTGGCAAAGTGAGTGTGTGGTGTGTTGGTGAGAGTGAGAGTGAGAAAGACATTAACTTAACCATCTAGGTATGCGCTCTGCGCATGTTGTTGTTGTAGATGGCGCTGATGTCTTCTTATGTGTAGATTGTGTGTGCGTCATCGGTCTGATCCCGCGCCTTGCGCTTGCGACAGGCCTCGAACGTGTGGCCGCGGAAGTTGCAGAAGGTGCAGCGCTCGACACGACTGGCGCCGCGTAGCGGTCCCTTCGGTCGCGCCTCGTCCTCCTGGTTGTTGTGCTCTATGATGCGGCCCTGCTCGAGCAGATCGCGGAATGTCTGGACTGCTTGGCGGGGAATGTGCTTGCGGTACTTGATGTTCAGCAGACCGTAGAGAAAGTCCAGTTCGGTTTCTTCGTTGTGTCGGCCCTCAGGGAGTTGGGCGAGCAGCGCACGTTTCTCGACGACGAAGGTGTCGATGGCAACGCTGTCGTCCTGCTTCTTCTCGAAGAACTCCATGTACACCTGGTAAGCCGGCTTGGTGGGCGAGAAGTGCTCGCGAATGAGGGCGATGGCATCATTCCAGCACTTCGCCTCCTTGCGCACGCCCTGCCACCAGGTGGATGCAATGCCGAAGAAGAGTAGTGATATACCCTTCAAGGCATTCTCATCGCTGATGTCCTCCAGCTCCTTGTAGGTGACTATGTTCGTGATGAACTCCTCGACTTCGTCGTGGCTGCGAGCACCGCCGAATCTGTGCGTGCAGGCGCTGAAGCTACCCTTTGACTTTGAGGCGTCGCTGCTGGTGGCCGCCGCAGCGGCATTGCCGGCTGCGCTCACAGCTGATGAGCGTACGGCCTCGATGAGCGCATGTAGTTGCTCATTGGTCATCTGGATAGTTGTCGCCATAGTTAACGATGATATCACACTTTGTTGTTGCTTGAAATTTTAATTATGAGAGCACACAAAGCCAACGGATTTGGCGAATGCTGCTGCTCGTGGTTCTGTTGGTCGTAGTTGACTGAAGTTCTCTTCGTTCGACTGGCGGCTTTTATACCCGCGCGTTGTGAAATTTAATTTCGAAAAAGCACATAGCAAAATGAGAGAGAGAGAGAGAGAGAGAGAGAGTAGGGAAGGAGAGCAATGTGTGTGATTGTTGTTGCTAATTCTAGGCACCACATTTTAGTGAGTCATTTGGTAAAGCGGTAAAGCCGCACTCCAAATCGATCGATACATATAGACATGCATGTACATGTATACATTTGTATATGTATATACTTTTATAAGCATTAGATACTATGGGTTGCCGGTGCATGTGCGTTTGTATGTATTTATCTTTAAACATGTGTTATGTATGTATGTTTGTGTTTCCATCGTGTTGGGGCCTAAGTGATTGGAAAATTTTGATAAACGACATTAGCAACTAAAAGGTAGGAATAGACATGATTGAAACCATTTTTTAGTTTTAATTTCATATTCACATGAAAATATTCGCCTTCACATTCTTTTTTAAACGTTTCTAAACGTATTGCTACATGCCGGCACCCATACATACATATATTCATATGTATACATATGTATGTATGTATACAAATGCCGGGTCCCGTTTTTATTAGCTTCGCATAAAGGCAAAATATCCAATGAAAACGCCGACAAAATGTTTTTACATATGTCATCAACTTTGGTCAGTAAATGCGTAGATTAAGAATAGCAAAAGGAAATCCAGAAATCTATTATTCTTACACCCACAGAAAGAAATAACACTCACTTACACATACAAACATAGATGAGAAAGACGCACATTTCATCGATTATGCATAGCCAAATCAGAGAGCTAAAAAGAGTTAGATAAAGAGAAAGAGAGAGAGAGAGAGAGAGATCAGCAGCGCTAAATAGAAGCTTTTTCTCTTTTCCTCTCGTTGTTGACATTTTGCACAGAGAGCGGACTTGAGTTTCAAATACTCAACTACAGCAAAAACTTTATTAAAAACAGCGTGGACATTTTTTTGTTTATCTTACCAAAAAATCAATTCTAAGAAATAAGTTTTTAATTGTCTCGACTGTAGTCTATCAACAGCTCTTAGAGTTTAGCAGTTCTTGTAACTTTTTTATATTCAATTCAAGTGCGATGCGCTTTAGAAAACATATGTATGTATATATGTATATATATAAACTTAATATTCTTTTAATTTCTGGCTTGGTTTTACAACAGTAATAGGTACTTAATAGGTA
Organism: Drosophila repleta; assembly: GCA_018903745.1. Taxonomy (NCBI): domain Eukaryota; kingdom Metazoa; phylum Arthropoda; class Insecta; order Diptera; family Drosophilidae; genus Drosophila; species Drosophila repleta. The sequence goes on from JAEIGN010000497.1 coordinate 6,581,480, forward strand.
AGTAGTAATAACATTAAAATTAAATAATTATAATTTATATTAACGGAAATTTGATACTAGTGTAAAACTAGTTCTTTATTTATAAGTGCACATGCACTAACTGTGCAGCCCTGGGTTCGGCGAATAAGCATTTGACTCGATTGTTAGCCGATGCGATAGTTATATCGATTGTTTTTGAAAATGTGCTACTATCGACGCCAAGAAATCATAACAAACGTAAAAATGATTTTTGACTTACGAGAGACTCGTCAAAAATAGTTTTATTATAATACTTTTCCTCGACGTGTTGATTTGTTTTTATATTTACTCAATTACGTAAATTACACACAAAGTTAACTCACGCTTTTCATTCAACAGCCAGAAGGTCATCTGCAAATGCAAAAAGCAAAAACAATGCCGAGCCAAACTCCGCCGAGCACCGCGCTGAATTTCAAAATAAAGCTGTTGTCCGGCAACAATGTGGTGCTGATCGACTGCCCGGGCTTCGAGAGTGAGCTCTTTATGCCGCAGATCATCAAGGGCCGCATCACGTTCCAGAACATAATACCCAACCACCGGTGCTGCGATGCGGCCGCCGCCAACGTTCAGACTGGCCAATTGATACTGCCCGCATCCAAGTTGGGCGACGTGAGAGTCGTCGCGGGCATTGCCGCTGGGACGCCGCAGAGATTCAACTACGAGCCGCACACGGCAAAAAGACCGTCACCGTTGGCCCGCAGCACGCCCTCGTCGAGCAGCTCCTCGGTGCGAGCGATCGTCAGGGCCAACAAGGAGAATCTATCCATGCTCACGCCGGAGCAACTGCGCTGCAGGCTGACAGCAGAAGCGGGAGCAGGAGCAGGAGCTGCCTTGCCGACCTCCTCGCCCATTCGTATAGAGGGTCTGGTGCCGTATCTGGAAACCTCTTCCACGTCAACTGTGGCCAATCCAGCGCTGGAAGCGTACTGCAGCAGTGCGAATCTGGATTCCTATAAGGTCATTCAACCTGGATCCACTTCCAGTTTCACTCCGTCCTCAAAGAGCGGAGACTCTGCCCAGTGCAACTTCATGCACAAGGCCCCACCGGTGCGCACCTATGCACGGCGCAGGCCCAACCTCTCGGACCACAGTGGCAGCAGCAGCAGCAGCCATCCGAAGTCTCCGATTATGTGGAAGAAGAGGAAACTAATGAAGATGTCGTCGACGAAGCCGCCGAGTCCCAACCTCAAGTTGGAGGTGCGTCATCGCAAGCTGATTGTGGACCAGAAGAAATCGCTGCCCAAAAAGAATACGACGAAGACTACGGTTGAGCCGATAACCAAAACGAAAATACGTCGTAAGCAGGTGACGGGCCACACACGGCAGCAATTCGATGCACTGAAAGGCACCGCCTTCGATATGCTCACCTCGCCGGGCCACAGCCTCGTGTCCCTGAAGCTGAGCAAACAGTTCAAGGATGCGTGCGTTAAGAAATATTCGGAAACTTTGCCCAGCTATGCGGAGCTATCCGGCGCTGGCCCGTTGGAGCTCGATCGTCAGGTCAGATCGTTACTGGCCAAGGAGAAGCGGCTGGAGAAGCAAATGTCCAAAACGGAGAAAATGCAAATGAAAAAGAAGAGAGTTTAGATCTGCTAGAGTAACACTGTATAAGATCTCAAAAACAAAAAACAAAAAAAGAACAAACCGAGTATAAGTGGTTGTAGAATAGGAAAACAATTTAGCACACTGCAATATACAAAAGTGCAAAGCAGGGTTGGTGAAGTGGCTAAGCATAACATCAACTTTAGACCTAATGAGGTTGCTGAAAAAGATAATATCGAAATGAACGAGATTAGGAAAGGAACTAAATTCATACAAAGTGAATGGTTGGTGAAGAGAATAAGAATTTAGATCGTGATTGCTGTAAGAAAAGTAAATAAGTTTTTATCCGAAATACTGTAAAACAATGTGTTTTAATCATAAAAGGGGGAAATATACATATACATATGTATATATTCTACAAATCATAAGTATTTCTCATGTTTACATATCTATTTAAATGGTGTATGGCATATAAAACATAGTCAAATTCGAGGAATGGCCAACGGGCAGCAGTATTTAGAGTTCTAATTTCGTATTATTAGAGTTAGGACTAGACTAAGACTAAGTTACAAATTGGCATACCAAAGAGAAATAAATAAATGAAAAGAAAAGGAACACATTCTTGCTAACATATATATATATATATATATATAGGATATATCTATGTACAACTACGAAACTAGTTAATTATTAGCTTATGATTAACGCAATTGTGGTTTAGTTATTTTCTTTTGTACGTCACGAAGTTTAGTTCTTTGGCTATGAGCTGCGGCAGCGGAAACAGGCCTTGAAGCCGCGCTTTATGGCGCGCATATTATGAATGACTTGTTCCTGAAAAATATACAACAAAATTGTAGTTTAGTAAATGAGTGTGGGGAATACAGGCATTTGCAGCTCACCTGCATCAAATTGAAACACATGGCAATCAGGGCCATGCCCAGCAGCAAATAAACGGCGCATAAAATGAAGCTCAGCTCGACTTTGTCTTTATCGGCGGTTATCTGGAAATACAGAAGGTACGCGATATGAAGATATATAGGTATATTGCCATATAAACTCTGATAGTAATCAAATATTTATATGTCTATGTCTCTTCGTACCACACGATCGCCCGGCACCAAATCGCCAAATCCTATGCTGCTCAAGGAGATGAAGCAGAAATAGCTGCCGTCCAGATAGTTCCAGTCCTCCCAGCGTCCAAAGAGTATGGCACCCGATAAGATATAGCTTTAAAGAAGATAGGATAAATTAATCAAATTGAATTGCAATTTCAGGTGTTCCACTCACCTGACCATCACAAACACACAGACAGTTAGTGGCACCGTTATTTCATCCGTGCTGCCGCGTATTTCACGCTCAATATCCGAATCCGAGTCGGAGTACGGCACATCGAGCATACTGGAAGTCTGCAAAGAGCTCTTGGTATAGGCGCTGCTGCTGGTGCTGCTGCTGTTCGAGCTGCTGTTGCTATTACTGGAGTAGCTGTTGCTGCTGCTGCTCCCTCCGCCGCCCCGAGCACTTTCCATGTTGTGCAACTGCAACTAAATTGGGAATTGAATATGGCAGAGTTATAAGAAATATAAAATATATATGTACATATGTCTGTTATATACTGACCGCTCGTGCCAGCTGCCGCAGCTTGCGTCGCTCGCGTATTATGCGCCGCTTGGCTACGCCCGGGCAAATGCGACAGAGGCAGACCTTGGAGTAGATCCACTTGAAGGATTTGGCCAGCACATCACCTGCGTCAAATGAGAAATAAATAAAATGATTAAAAATCAACGATTAATATTAAATTTAAATATGTTTGTATATTTAAATGTACGTATGTATGTGCGCCCTCTCTCTCTCTCTCTCCCTCTCTCTGCACTACTCTGCGATTCTCACAAATTCATGTAAACAGTGAGGAGCTGCAGCAACAGCACTTGGTGGAGCAGCAATAACATTGGGCTTAACAGCATGCAGAGCTGCTTTCTCTGCTGCCCTTCTACGCGATTCTCAAAAATTCAAGTAAGGTGGCGTGGGGACGGACTGATTTCAAGTGCTTTTTTTTTCAAGTGTGTGTGTAAAAGTCAGTTGTGGTCGGTGTGCAAATGGAAATGGATGAATGTAAGTATATAAATTAGTATATAGGTATAGATGTAATTGTATGTAAGTATGTTTGTAAGTTGATGCTTAAGTATGTACGTACACGTGTATGTGTATATGTACCATACATACGCACACGTACTTTCGTATGTATGTATGTATGTATGTATGTGCGTATGTGCGTATGTGCGTATGTACGTATGTATGTGTACTTACGTACGTATGTGTACTTACGTACGTATGTTTACTTACGTACGTTTTCAAATTAGTGGTAAACAATTGCTCTTGCTCTACCTTTAACATACATATGCATATAATGCATATGATCTCTGCGTAATAGTCTCTAAGTCTTAGCCTCTAAGTTAGAGTCTTTACGTAATGGGCTTTACATAATTGGCTCTTCTTAATAGTCTCTAAATTATATTCTCTAAGTTATAGGGTTAGTTATACGTAATAGTCTCTAAGTTATAGAGGCTTTACGTACCAGTCCCTACGTACCAGTCCCTACGTACCAGTCTCTACGTACCAGTCCCTACGTACCAGTCCCTACGTACCAGTCCCTACGTAATAGTCCCTACGTAATAGTCCCTACGTACCAGTCCCTACGTACCAGTCCCTACGTACCAGTCCCTACGTACCAGTCCCTACGTAATAGTCCCTACGTAATAGTCCCTACGTAATAGTCCCTACGTAATAGTCCCTACGTAATAGTCCCTACGTAATAGTCTATACGTACTACTGCGTAATTTTCTCTGCTTAATAATCTCTAAGTTTTAGTCTCTAAGTTTAAGTTTCTAAGTTTTAATTTCTAAGTGTCTACGTTATAGTGCCCATACGTGCCTACGTAATTGGCTCTATGAAATAAGCTCTACGTTTAAGTATTTAGATAATATTCAACATATGCATACCTATATTGGAGAGATAGAGCAGAAAGAGTGGCATGCCAATGATGGCGTAGAGTATGGTCACCAGCTTGCCCCAATCGGAGCTGGGCGTTATGTTGCCATAGCCAATGGTCGTGATGACAGTCAGCGAGTAGAGAAAGGCGCCCGAGAAGCTCCACTGATGATCGACATCGGGGCCCTTGATCTGTTTCTTGTACACAGCTTGTTGGTACTTCAGCAGCACTTCGTTGACACTGGAGAGTGCAGAGGAGCAGCAGCAGAAGAGTAAGTAAATGGAATAGTTTATATAGATTATAGATATTAACTTTACCTGTTTCTGTAGGCCTGTCGGTCGTAGAAACTGATATTCTCGGACGTCAGCTTCCAGATGCTGTTGAGGCAATCAGCGCTTGCATTGGGCTTGACTAAGTTTTTCGTCTTGAGTTTTTCGTATTCGAAAATTTCGATTGTCTGGAAGATGAAGGCGCCGCCAATGGTATAGAACGTGACTAGAAGTATGATGCCGACGTTGCTGAACATGAACGCCGTAAAGTGACGGCAATGATCCTTGAAGCGCTCAAATGCGGGCTTCTCAGCGGCCTTGCGGCGAAAGGAGCTGCGCCGCGACGACATGACGACGATGATGATGATGCCCTCGACTCCAACACATCCAACTCCGAATCGAAATCCGATTGGACTTTGCCTCGATTAGCGGCTCGTTGGCAACTCTCGAGTTGTCGTCTGGACATGCTTCGATTCGATGTTTGGCCTGCCCATCGAACTATATTCGCTTCGTTTCCTTAAAAGAGCTGCGAATATACATCAAGATTTCATCAATTGTTGCCAAAGGACTTCCTGCCGAAATCAACAGCAAAACCCTCCACTTTATATAGATAGATATAGGCACTTTCACACTCCATATATTACGCGAGCTGCCACTAAATCTTTGTGCTAATATTTATTTACTCGCTTGTATTATTTTATTTGTAGTTCCTTTTATTTATAGCATGTTTATGGCAACAAAAGCTCAAGCGCATTTTCTTCTCTCTTCATTTAATTTATTTATTTATACCAACTAGTTGCTTGTTCGCTCTATAAACTTGCATAGCAGACTATTTAGATTATATATTTAATTAAAGTGGGCTTGAGAATTTTATAAGAAAACATTTTTTATATACATATGTATATAAAACATATAGGTATATATAATACACAGATACACATATTTATTTTATTATGTTAAACAATATTATGATTTGTATTAAGAATTAATTTAAAAATATATATATATACAAAATGTTAAATAAATATGTAAAAAATATAAACTGATTATATATAATGAAAAATAATATTTTTAATTTTATTTGAATCGTTTTTTTTATTTATTTTAGTTTTCATTTAATGATAGTTTTTATTTTTTGTTTTTTATTTTATTTTTTATATATTTTTACTATTTTTTTAAAATAATTTTTATTTTTTTTTTATATATTTTTATATTATATTTTTTATATTTTTTCTATTATATATATTTTTTTTATTGAATTTTTTTTATTATATATTTTTTAATATATTTTTTTATATTATATTTTTTTATAATATATTTTTTTTATTATATATTTTTTTATTATATTTTTTTTATTATATTTTTTTTTATTATATTTTTTTTATTATATTTTTTTTTATATTATATTTTTTTTATATTATATTTTTTTATTTATATTTTTTTGTAATTCGATTTTTTTTTTCTAAAATTCTTTTCTCGTTGAATTTTGTTATTTTATATACATATATTTCCCTCAATCATTTTTTTTCTCTTCTCATCCATTTGCGGTCTATATTATTTAAGAATAATACTCAAGTTTCCACATCGAAATAGAGCATAACTCATATTAACTAGTGATAATTCTTTTGAGTGCCCCATTCGCCTTGACAGTTTAATGATATTTTCGAACAGATTAATTTAAATATTCGTCTAGCAGCCGACGCATCAATAGACTTGCCTCGTTTTTATAGAAGAGCTATGAATATATGAATATATGAATATGGAATATGAATTTGAATTATTTCATTTTCTTGCTTTAACAGTTGCCAAACTTTTTTTTGTTCTTGTGTCTGAGAAGCGAGAAGCTGTGGGTGGCATTGCTCTGATGATGATGGTCATAATGATCATCATCATCATGATGATGGCACTTGTCGCCTAGTTTCTGCTGCCCACAGCATCAAAATATGAAGACTTCCTCCTCCTAATCATATTGAATGCGGTTGCCAAATGCTTTTCTTTTCTATTTTTTTTAGAATACCCTATGAATTTGTGAAGTGGGGTATAATGAGAGAGACATTACAATTGATGCAAGATTATATATGCAGTAGAGAATGGCTAACACAGAAACTAATACTAACTTTTTAGTATTGCCTTAAAAGTGTATAAAAAATCTATATAAAAATAAAGATATTGAAAATATACCAAATTTTAGAGAATATATTAACAAAATTTGAAGAACTAAAATATATATTATTTCTATTTCTTAAAATTCTGTTATATACAAAATTTGTAATTATTATTTAAGTATTTACAAGTTTTTTTGCTCTATCCCTATCTATTTGCCGTATGCTATGCCTTTCTATGTGATTCTCATAGACTGTAAAAAGTGATTTTCTGCATTATTAACTATTACAGCATATCATTTAGCCAATCAAACTGTTTCTCTCTCTCTCTCTCTCTCTCACTTAGCGCCCTCTAGTCTCATTTTAGTGAGTGTGAAATATGTTGAAGCTTATTTTTATAAACTTCTACAACAGGCAACAGTCATTTGTCTAATTTGTGGGCATTTCTTTTTTTTTTCTCTCTTTCATTTATTTATTTATTCTTTCCCCTTTCGCATAGCTAAATTATAGAAAATGTTGTTGGCTGAAAAAGATATCTGTCCGTACTTAATTCAAAAAGGCGCAAACATTTCATTTATAAATGCGCTTTAGAGCCAAATAGAACCATAGATAAGTACTTTGTATTTACAGTTGCGGCGGTGGTTCGTAAATTAAATTCAATTCGCTAACTATTTACAAGCGAAAACAATCAAAAACTAAGAAAAACATACACATACATGCATACACAATTATAAATATATATATACATACATATGTATATGTATGTGTAGCTAATTAAAAACCAAACAAATTGGCGCCAAAAGCAAAACAAAACAGCAAAAATAATGTTAAAAAGAATTAAAATTACGAGCAATATGCCAAATGAAACGAGTAAGAGGCGATAGCGGGAGTATACGACTAGGTGATACCCTGAAAGCTATAGGGAACTGGTATTCCAGGGATTACATACAGTTGCATAGGGTCTATATATGTATGTATATAAGCATCAATTCACTGAAAAGATTTTGTTCTCTAGAGGTACTTTCTTGTAGAGCACGTAAGTCTACTTGCCAAATCACAAGTATCTAGTATTTGTAATAGGGGTTTCACATTAAATTTAGGGGCGGGAATATCTAAACGGGAAGGAAAGGGAAAGATTTATGGATAACAAATATAATCTCGTAATCTGAATATGGTACAGAATAATTTACAAGAAGTCTCTGGCTTTTCAGGTTAACGCTACGCTTATACGAATGGGCTTGGCATATCCTCCTCATCAAGTATCTATATCTTTTAAAGAGCCTAGCCCTCCCACTTCCACCTGTTACATACCTCGTCACAATATCATTATACCCCAAAGTTGCCATTTCAAATGGATTCACAGCATAAAGAAAACATTAAAGAATTAATTGAAATGTGTGCGGGCAAATGAAATGAAATGAAATAGAGAAATTAAATGGAAAATCGAGCACTGTCAACTTGATGTTTATATTCCTAATTCACTTAAACAGGTGCTAACAAAATGAAAAGGAAATAAAATAAATACTCTTACGATGTTTAGAACTCTCAACCGATTGTCCATTAAAATGCAATTAACTAACTCAATTTTATTACCAATTAAAATTTTTATTGTTTTCTTTTAAGCTGGAAAGCTAAAAATATGCATTAACGGCAAAAAACAAAAGCAAAAAATTAAAAACAACAAATAAAATGCTAATTGACCTCAAAAAAGCAAAGAATTTATGAAATTCTATGGATTAAGGTGAAAAATAACATGAAGAAGAAAAGATCAAAAGGCAAAAATAAAAAGGGAAATTTTTTAAAGGAAATTGCACGATGATTTGATGCTAAAATATGTACGTAAATGACTACATACACACACGTGTGTATGTGTGTGTGTGGGTAGTTTACTCCTGGCAAGCGCTGATTGGCTGCTTTAGCATATCACACACATACACGCACGCCTAGCTTCAAGAACTTGCACTCACACATGTGCATAATTTCCCTCTGGCATACACTCGCACTCACACACGTGTGAAATTCCCTTTGCGCTGCTCTAAACAATTGGCTTTTTACTTAAAATCGTAATTGGCTCATAAACCGAATTGCTGAACTTGTTTATGCGTTTTCTTTTTATTTTCGCCCACAAATCGAACATCTCGCTTAATAATACAAACATTGAGCTACTCGTCTCAAAGAGCGCACTTGCATAATTAATTTTTCCATAATGTACATAATTGCCCACGTCAAAAAAATATACAAGCCAGAACAAAAAAATATTATAGACAGACAGTGAATGTTAAGTGCCAACAGCTACACGAGAAAATATTCTAAAAGTTTCAACTAAAAACAAAAAAAAAGATCGAAAGAAATGTTTGAATGCAAATGAAAACACACGAAAAAATGCTTAAGCGCAAGTTGCACTTGTATGCGTGTGTGTGAGAGAGCAAGGCAAATGACATGGATAATAATAAAACGCAAGTTGCGGTAAAATGTGTGCATGTATGTATGCGTGTGTATGTGAGCGAGTAAAGCAAATGACATGGATAATGCGGTAAAATGCCTCTGGTTGCCTCTGTATACATATATGGATGTGTGTGTTTTTGCAAGCGAAGCAAGTGACACGAATAATAATAAATTACAGTTGGATATGTACTTGGCTACCAAATTTTCTTCGTTCCATTTGACAGACATTGATGTGGGGCCAAGACCCACAAAAACTAAAAACCAATTTTCGTACATTGACCGGCGTATCATATGGCAAACTCTTTTAGAAAAGGACAAAAATATTAATAATTTACATACATACATATATAGCATGCATACACGTGTACACATGTTTATTTAAGTTATTGTTCTTATTGGTATTTACACATTTGGCAAACTTATTCATCATGGACAATCGATAACTATCAACGATCGCTGCGAAATGTTTATTGCTTCTATTTGTTGTTGCTGTCGGCTATGTTTATATATGTATACTCATGCGTGTGTGTATGTGTGTGTGAGACTGTTGTTATTGCTGTTTTATGTTATTTCTTTGCCAGATGCCAAATACACGATACGCCGGCCGTGACGTCACTAATGCCTTGTCGTCATTGCATTGTTGCGTTTCATTTCGTTTTGGTTCGTTACGTTTTGATTCCTATTTCGCAGCTGATTTCCATGCACATCTATTTTAAACCACATGCATATTTACACTGACATGTTATTTAAACATTAACTCAATGTGAAAATATTCATGCTGCTCTATTTATTTATTGGCACCTGTAGCACTGTAGCCCCGTATAGACCGTATTTTTATTTATAAACGCACATTACTTAATTCCACTTCATCAGCCGTTGCCGCATTTAATACCGATTCTGCAGCATTTAGATTGAACTGCGCGCGCTGCTCTCTTAACCAAACGTTCGCCACAACGTTCTGCTAGCCACTGACTGGGCGCACTATATTTTTAGAAGACGAATACAAATGCTAATTTTGACGCTTCAAATGTGACGTCGCTATTGGCTCACCGATCATTTCGGCAAACTGACTGAGAGAGAAAGAGAGGAAGATGGAGATCAAGTGCAATTTGCGTATAAGAGCTGTGCGCATTTTTGCGTTTTTCTCTGCGCATTCATATACTTTACCGTTATGTGTGCATTAACAATCGAATGGAAATCGAGTTCATTTTAGCATTTTATTTGCCGTGCGTTGATTTATATTATAAATGCATGTAAGTTAAGGAATATTGATATATAAAACATTAAATATATTCATTTAATTGATTTTGGAGCGCAGTCCTAGACTCATCAGCGGCTTCACATCTTTGGGCTCCCTGCCACGTGTCTCGGGCAGATAGCGCCAGACGAGCAGCAGGCAGAAGATGCACACGCACATGCAGGGCATAAAGGCAAAGGAGCTCCAGACGGTCTGCAGCAGGGGGAAGCATAGGCCGATGAGGAAATTGCCTAGCCAGGAGAACAGGCTGCCAATGGACATGGCCACAGGACGCGGCGCATCCTCGAGCAGCTCTGCAGGCAAACACAATTAATTTATGGCGAATCAAGCGGGAGATAAATGCAAACCTGAGCCAATGAAGTAGGCAATGGGTCCGAGGCCGAGCTGGAAGCCCAGAATAAACGTCAAGATGAACGCGATGCTCACATAGCGCAGCACCACGCCCTCCGAGCTGAGCAGATAGTAGAGCGAGAAGGACATGCCGGCCAGTGAGACGCCACAGATGGCGCAGGAGCAGATCAGGAGCGGGCGACGATTGAATCTATACAGCAGCAGCGGCCCAAGCAGCGAGGTGAACAGATTGAAGCAGCCAATGCTCAGATTTAGCCAGGTGGCCGCGCTGCTGGTGAAGCCAGCATTGGTCAGAATGGATAGCGAATAGAAGAAGATCTGTAAGAGATGAAAGTTGAGTTAAGGTTTGATTTTAATATATGTATATTCTCTCTGCTTACAGCATTGATGCCGCTCAGCTGCTGGCTGGCTTGCAGCGCACAGACGAGTAGGAGCGGCAGGAATAGCGTCTTGTCGCGCAGAACCTGGCACATGCCACTGGCCTTGTTGTTCATGGCTAGCGTCTGCTCCAGTTCATTCAGCTCCAGCTGCACATTCACCTTGTTGCCACGCAGCTGACACAGGCCATGAGCGCTGCCCGCCACATCGCCTTTGACCAGATACAGCCAGCGCGGACTCTCCGGATAGCACATGAGCGGCAGCAAGCAGATGAGCACGAGCAGAGCATAGAAGCTCAAGGCATACGGCCAGTTGTCATCGTTGCCCAGCACCTGTGGCAAGCTGATAATCTGCGATAGCAAAATGCCAGCCGTGACGCCGATGCAGGTGAAGACGCCAACGCTTCCACTAAGCGCAGACGGAGCCAGCTCCAATAGATACATGGGCTGCGCGGTAAAGATCAATGCGGAGGCGATGCCGCCAAAGAAACGTCCAACAAACAGCATTTCCAGAGATCTGGCGGCACGGCACCAGGTGAAGAGCAGGCCGCACATCATAAGAATAATGCTGCTAATGATCAGGGTGCCCTTGCTAAGAGAGAGAACTAAGTATAAGTTTATATTCTATATATAATTCATTCAACTAACCGTCCGTATTTATTGCTGCAGCAGGCGCTGAAGCAGGACCCACAAATGCCGCCAATCAAGTAGATGGACACGATGGCTGTCCACAGCAGATTGAGGTCCCGCTCGCTGCTGTCCGTGTCGTACTCATTCGACAGCACCTCGTCGCACCAGCTCTGTATGATCTCGCCTGGTGCATTGAGCACGCCAAAGAAGTAGCCAACGGGCACTGTGGAGCCCAATGTAGTGGTCAGGCAGATGAGCAGCAGCAACCAGGTCCAGCCCTCGCCCGCATCGTTCACGTGCTGCAAGAGGAATAAGATTTACATATGCAAATCAAATGATTTAAGACACAAACTGGGTGCAGGCTAAGCTAGGCTATATATAGATACCCTATATATAGATATACCCTTTAAATACCATTATGACAACCATGTTTCGTTGCTCTGTCTAACGATGCTGCTTTCTAACTGAGTCACACACCACACACCTTAAAACCCCAACTCTAATTGCTGAATAGACTTGTCTATCAGTCAGCAGCGCATCAAAAACTCTCTGCGTCTGCTGCCACTGACACATACCCTGTTACCCCCTTCTAGAGATGGCTAAAATATATGGTGTCATGTTTATTTCTATACACATTTCCTGTTTTTTTTTTTTTTTAGCTTTTTAAAGCTCGTTTGCAATCGTTTTTGTTACTTTCTCCAGCGACAAACGAATTGAAAAATATGAAATGAATAATTAACTTTTATTTACATTATAATTACAAAATGAAGCAAAAAAAAAAAATATATATATATGAATTGGTAAAAACGTATATATATATTTTGATTAATATGTAAATAAAGATTTTTGAATTGAAAATAGAATTAGAAAATATTTAGAAAACAAAAAAATATATTAAACAAAATACTCAATATATTTAGAAAATATAAAACAAACAAAAATATTTAGAAAATAACCAAAAATTTTTTTTTAAATACTCAACGAAAAAATAATTTATTTTCAGCAAAAATAAGCAGAAAAACTCATAATTTTATTTATTTTTTGTTTAATATTAAAAATGAGCAATATATAAATGAATATAATAAAATAAAAATTTCTATGTATAATTGAAAAATAAAAAAAAATAAATATAATATAAAATTAAAAAATTGAACAATAAATATAAAATGTTGTTACCTGACAACAAAATCTATTCTATACCAAATAAACTTAGAATCACCCATAAAAACTAATTGTCTAAGATTATATATATTTTAGTTTTAGACATATAAATATTTATATGTTTTTTTTTTATTTTCTCTTTTATTGCATCCCGTAATTTGTAAAGTGCTCGAACATATTAAAAAGTGCATATATATCCGATTCAAATATATATTGCACATCATAGTACGAGCTAGAGGCATTTTGCACAGTGCAGATAAATTTATATTTAGTTACTTAGAAGAATATCAACAATTAACTGTTTATATTATTATTATTATAGATATCGATTGTACAGGGTATCTGCTGATCGATTGGGCTCTTCAATAAAGTACAAGCTGCCGGTTATCATTAGTTTTCTATTATGTTTCTCTTATCAGCTGACAAGCGGACTGAGATTGCGTCGCGTCAGCGTGGGAAACGTGTTCATTGCACTCGGAATCATCTTTATTTGTAATTTGTAAAATTATGTTTAAACAAATTCCAATATATATATATATATATGAGTTTATACAAAAGAGTCTTAATCAGAGAGTATCTATCAGATAGGCAAGCTTAAGCTTATTCACATCAGCACATCAACCTTTCCGCTATTTAATTGAACCAGCAGTTGGAGAGCAGCAAATTCAATTAGCTAAAGTAACAACACAGTCGGTTTCTCAAGGCAATTAGCTTTTGTTTTTGTGCAGCGAGCGATAAGAGAAGAGTACCTCTTACATATGTTGGCAATGGATACCAATTGTACAGGGTGTCTTACTGGTTAGTTGTACATCCATAAATGTTAACGAATCGAACACTTATTGTCGAGCATAGGCACTTAGTCTCCACAAATATCTATCTATAACATTTAACTTAAGCCTAAGCTATGGTCTAGTTGCGCCTCATTTGACTTTGGAGCGGAATCCTTTGGCCACCAGCGGCGCCACTTCCGATGGATCGCGGCCCAGCGTTTCCGGCAGATAGAATTTCGTTAGCAGGCAAAGCAGCACACAGGTAATCGAGAACGGCATGAACACAAAGGCGCCCCAAGCACTCTGCAAACTGGGAAAGGCCATGCCAATTATGAAATTGCACGTCCATGACGCAAGGCTGCCCATGGACATGGCCACGGGCCGTGGCGCCACCTCAAACAGTTCTAAAAGCAACAGAAATTGTTTAGCCAACATCGAATATATATGCATAACTGCAGCTGATACTTACCTGAGCCAATGAAATAGGGTATGGGACCGAGGCCAAACTGATAAAAGAATATATAGCCCATAATGCAGACAATGCAGGCCCAGGCGAACCAGCTAACAGATTCCTGAGGGAAGCAAAGGCACACGTTAAGCAAAATCCAATTATGAATAAGTAATTGTGTATAGACTTACAATATAGTATAAAACAAATGCAATGCTGAATAGGAAAATGGAGCAAATGGAGCTGGAGAGCATCATTAGCGTGCGACGCCTGCAGGTGGCCATCAGCAATGGGCCGAGCAGTGAGATGCACAAATTTAAGCAGCCAGCGCCCAGATTTGCCCACTGTGCATTTGTCTCGGAGAAGCCAGCCTTGGTGAATATGGAAACGGAATAGTAGAAGATCTGCCAGATAGAAAGATAAAGTTAGTATCATAATCAAATATATGAATATCGAAAATAAACTTACAGCATTGATGCCCGACAGCTGCTGGCCGCCCTGGAAGCAGCAGACTATGAAGAGCGGCATTAGGAAGCGCGGATCGCGTAGCACATCGCCGAAGCTGCTGCTCTGCATCTCGTCATTGACTTCCGTCTGCATGACTGCAATCTCCTGCTCGATCAGCTTGTTGGCATCGGCGCCACGCAGACGCACCAGCTCACGCTTGGCTGCCTCCGGATTGTTCTTAATCACGTAGAGAAACTTGGGACTCTCGGGAAACAGAAACGAGGGCAAGTAGCACACTATGATGAGCAGTATGTAAGCGGACAGAGCATAGTGCCAACGTTCGGCTGTGCCAAAAATGTCAGCCAAACTGAACACCTGGCCGACGACAACGCCGCCGGTGACGCCGACGCCACAGAAGACGCCCAAGGTGCCGCGCTGGGCGGGCGGCGCCAGCTCTGCCAGGTACATGGGCTGTGTGGCAGTGACGAGACCCGAGGCCAGACCCACAATCAAACGGCCCAGCAGCAGCATCTCCACAGATTTGGCGGCGCGGCAGAAGAAAAAGAGCACAGCGCCAATGGCGAAGAGAACGGCACAAATGAATAGGCAGGCTTTTCTGTAAGAGGGAGACAGAAGATGGAGATTAGTATTATTATATTATTTTAAATACTTAAGATTTCTATATATAAATTTGTAAGCTATCTATTTAGTATTTAACTTTAAGGCATAATTATATAGATTTAAAAATGTATATTATGATGTTATATATTTACAAAACTATATTTTTTTTTAAATTTTAAAATAATTGTAAAACTATATTAAATTTTAAAAAATGAAGTAAATTAAATCTTAATTAATTTTAAATAAACTAAAAATATCTATAAAATTAAATATCAAAATTATTTAATTAAAACCTAATCTAAATTTTGAAAAATTTAAGCTTTGATAAGAAAAATAAATCTACTCATTTTCAATAGGTAAAAATATTATTTATTTATTTATTTAAGTTAAATAAATTTTCATTAATGCAGAATATATAAAAAATATTTTTCAAAATAAAATTCAAATATATTTCAATGTTTTTAAGCATTAGAAAATATTTCAAATATTAATTAATAATTAATAGGAAATTTAAACAGTCAGGTAAAATTTTCTAAATAAATATATGTTTAATCAAGAAAGATGTATATTTAAAATTTCTAGTAAAAAAAAAATGTTAATGTTTTGAATGAATATGTATTTCGATTATAAGTACGTATATATTTGCTAAATTTTTCCATGACTTGACTTCAAATGAAATCGACCTTTATTTGAACTTTGGTTAATCTAAGTTTATTTGCACTAAAATATGAATGGAAATTTTGATAGACAAATTAATCAACTAGATTATGATATTACGGAAACTATAAAACAAAAAAAGAGATTTCTTATCAGAATAATGCCAAGTAATTAAGCTAATCTACAATAGTTCAAGCCGATAAGCAGCACTTAAAATGACATTGATAAATCAATCGATTTGTAAATACTAAATTATTTATTTACCTGCCAAATTTATTAGCCAAGCCAGCGCCACCCAGCGATCCGATGGCGCCACCAATGAGGAAGACGGATACGACGGAAGACCAGAGTACATCGAGGCCACCTGGACTCATCCAGCTGCCATATTTCTCGTGCACTGTTTCATTGCACCACGCTTTCATTAGCTATCGAAGGTAAATCAGCAAGATTGCGGCTATAATTTGATAAACGTCAAGGCTCAACACACTTACCGTAGCCGGCGCATTGATAACGCCTATGCAATAGCCCGTGGGCACAGCCGCGCCTAGAGTCGTTGCAAAGGCAACCAACAGCAGGAGCTTGCTCCATCTTTGTTTCTATAGGGGGAATAGACAAGATTTTATAATAAAGATATTGAAATAAATGAGATGTAGATAGAGATATAGATATAGAAATAGATTTAGGTAAAGATATAGATATTAATAAAGCGTACAAACTCAAAAAATTAAAAAAAAAATCTAACCAAATCTTAAAAAAAAAATAAAATTATAAATAAAATAATAAATAATATATATTTATTATATAATAAATTTAAATAAAATATGTTATAATAAAGAAAATAATGATCAAAAAATATGTTCATGATAGAAATAACACCTAAAATATGAAAAAGAAAATAAAACTAAAATAATTGACCAAAAAATATTTAAATACATAAAATAATTATATAAATTAATAATAATAAAATGAAATATTAATAATTAAATAGAATAATAAACTAAAATATTAATAATTAAATATAATAATAAACTAAAATAAAAATGACTAAAAGTTAAACATAAAATAAAATCATAAAAATTAAATTAACACGAATAATATAGTAAAAAAAAATAAACAATTTAAATACAATAAAAAATAAAATTGTTTAGCAAATTTATAAAAAATGTTCAAAAAATAATAAATCAAGAACATTTAACAATTATTTGTAAATGGCTTTGCGTCATTTGCTAGTTTTTATTACCCCTTATCAGCGTCGACATGAAACGTCGTGACTTTGATTTATTTACTTTTTTTATTAAAAATTTTTATTTGCATCCAGAGCCACTAATTTATTGACCCGATTCGGCGAATGATTTATTTTTGGCAAACTCTGGCCATTATCAATTTCTAATTGAATTTAATTAGATCAATGTCTGAACTTGAATAAACAAATTAATTTCAATGACGGCGAGGCACTGATAAGGCGCAAAAATATACTAAGTGGTCTCTATGTTAAGCACACCCACACACACACAAATATAGGCACTAGCACATGTATATGTAAATATTTATAAATATGCGCAGAGAGCTTTAAATATGTATTTTTGTGTACTTTGTCATTTGGCTTTTGTGCGAGAAGATAAATGCGCAAAGCACTGAATAGCCAAACACAGCTACAATACAGCTGAAAAGTATTTGGACTCATTTCAGCTACTAACTATAGTAATAATATGATAGCTGCATCAAGCTCAATTTACTTATTTTCATTATTTAAAGTAGAATTTTGAATTCTTAGAATTTTTAATAGAAGCTATTTAACATTTAACTAAATTGTGCTTAAACAGCCGAAAATTTGCATTTTAGCTGTACGCATACTTACACACACTACTATGTATGCATATTTACAGTTCTATATACAGCTCTCTGCGTATGTGTGTGTGTGCAAGTCAGTGCATGCGATCATAGTTCCTGCTTTGGGTTGAGCTGTATATATGTGTGTGTATGTATATAATGCGTAAATGTAATTTATGTAAATATAAAAGTACACTCAGATATTAATATGCGCATATATTTGTAAGTTGTTAGACGATTCTGCTTCAAAGCAACAACAATGTCGTTATGATTTATTTAATTGCAAAATAAAATAGTAAACAAAGTAAAAGAGTAAGAGAGAGGAGAGGAGAGGAGAGACAGAGAAATTGCTTGCAGTAATCGTGCAGTTCAACGATTTACAGTTGTAAACAAAAGAAAGAGTTGAGAAAGGAAAGCGGAGATCAGACACAACAGTGCAGACAACAGCAACAACGTCTACTAACAACAGCTGCTCACCTGATTCAGCTCCGTTTGCTGTGGCGCTATTTCAACCTTAAACGGCGGGTTCAAATGTTCAACCTCAGCGTTGTTATGGCGCGGCATGGTTTATGGACACTTTGTTTTTTATTATTTTTTAAATATTATTTTGTACTTTGTTAACAATTAAACTTCACTGTATAAGGCCGACCGGCGAGGCACACGTGTGCGTTTTAAGAATGAACGGTAATTGTTCGTGTGTTTGCGCCACTTTCTTTGCTGCCGGCGTCTGCATTTGCAGGTTAGTGTTGTATAACAACAAACACTATTAACCAATTATCGAATGCGTAGGTAATATATGTATGTGCATATATATAACACACGTACACACACATACACAGGCCTAATTTGTTTAACAAAATTTGTTGAACATAAAAATAAGAAAAGCTCGCAGACGTAAACAAAAAGAAAGAACGAGCGGCGCCGTTCGCCACCTGTTTGCAACTAACATAGTTGTAAACTTTTTTGGTAGCATGTGGCAGCAGCGTCAACAAAAAGCTTTCACAGCAGTCAACAACAATTGATGAGGCGGCAAAGCTCGTCAAGCTTGAGCGCATTGCAATCGACAAATCGATTTTATCGATAACCTTAATAGAATTTTATCTGATATCTGGCAACTCCAAGTGTCAGCTGTTTTGGTTTTTTTTTGTTGACGTTGAGCGGTGTAAATATAAGCGGTGAGCCAGTAAATATATAAATTTATTGTTAGTTATAAATTAATAATTAATATTTGGTATATTCTTAGATAATAATTGGTAACTATGACGGTGGCCTATGATTCAGTATTAGCCACAACGGCGGTGATCAGCACTGTTTTTCAGTTTCTATCGGGCACGTAAGTACACATACATATAAATATGTATATAAGCATATACATTTATATACTTATATGCAAATTGTTTAATAATCTATGTTTAATACTAATGTATGGGAATTGCTATCAGCGTAATATGCCGCAAATATATTCAAAAGAAGAGCACGGGCGAATCGTCGGGCGTGCCATTCATATGTGGCTTCTTATCGTAAGTACAAATTGTCGACGTCGACAAGAAAAGATATATATGGCTAGATAAAACGGTAATTTCGACAAACAATTCCCCCCCTGAACTTAACGTGTTTGTACAGGTGCAGCTTTTGGCTGCGCTACGGCGTGCTAACCAACGAGCAGAGCATCGTGATGGTCAACATGATTGGATCCACACTCTTTCTGGTCTACACTCTCGTCTACTACGTTTTCACGGTCAACAAACGTGCCTACGTTAAGCAATTCGCAATTGTCTTGGCCATACTCATTGCCGTTATTGTCTACACAAACAGCTTACACGATGATCCGCAAAAGATGATACACTTAACAGGTGAGCAAAGATCCGTAGATCAAAAATTAATAAGAATAATAATGTTAGATTTGAGAAATTATCAAGATTGATGAGAAATATATATTAAATATATATATATAAAAAATAGTTAAGTAGTAAATATATAGGAAATTCTTTTTAAATATGAAAAAATATATAATTGTATATAAAATAAAATATTATGAATAATAGTTAATTTAAAAATCTGTAAATAATCCCTAATTATTACTGATATTTTGTTTTTATTTTACATATATGGATGTTTAAAAAGAATTTCTATCATTTTTTTTTTTGCATAAAATAATAATGAAATAAAATATAATTGAAACTATAAATGTCAATATGAAAAAACGATAAAAAATAATTAATAACAATCACAAATAAAAATTAATAATATAAAACTAAAATATTATAAAAAATAAAATAAAAAGTATATCAAATGTATATAATTTATATTTGTTTGTAGTCAAAATATATATAAATATAAATACATAAATATAATAAAAAATAAAATAATAAAAATATAAAATAATATTTACAAAAAAAAATAGTATAAAAGAAATTAATATATATATAAATAATATTTACAATAAAATAATAAAAATATAAAATAATATCGAAATATGCTTGAACTGTAACTAATTGCATTATTTACGTTTGTTTTTCTCTCTCCATTTTTCGTTGCAGGCATTGTTTGTTGCATTGTTACCGTTTGCTTTTTCGCTGCACCGCTGACGTCGCTGGTGCATGTGATACGAGTGAAGAACTCGGAGAGTTTGCCCTTGCCCCTAATTGCGGCCTCGTTCTTCGTCAGTCTGCAGTGGCTTATCTACGGCATTCTAATATCGGATTCATTTATACAGGTGCCACGATTCCCAGCCCAAATTGCAAATTTAATATTATATCTCTGTCTACCGTCTGCCTTTTTTCAGATACCCAACTTTCTAGGCTGCCTGCTGTCCTTGCTGCAACTGGGCCTGTTCGTGCTGTATCCGCCACGTAGCTATAGCTATTCCGGTCAGGGCTACAAGCTGCTCGAGCAGGCTGTGCCCTTCTAAGTTATTATTATTTTGATTTATATTAAGTCGAGATTTGTATGTACTTATATAATATATATATATATATATATATATTGCGCATTTTGCATATGATATTTAAGCATGTTTCATACAGGTATATATGTATATTTTGATATAACGTAATTGGCAGAATCAAAATATGTCGCTTGATTTAGTTTTCAAATATATACAAATATATAGGCATAGCAGATAATGTATTATATACAATTATAAAACTGATCTTTTGCGAAAAACTAGCTCGTATCTTGTAATTACTTACAATTTGTTGATTGCTTTCGGCGCCCATCTGTTTGTTATTGATCAAAGCACACAAAAGAATGCGAAACTGAGTTCTTGGCACGTATAACTCGATTGATGGCTGGAAACAAACTAGAATTCATGTAAGAGATTTTTGTGTGTTTCATGGTGCTCGAGCTGCACACTCGTATCGACAAGAGCGGAGCTGATATGCTGATAATAAATAACTTGCAGTGTTAATTCAAATAATTTGCCTGCTTAAGTCAATAATCAAACTGCGCGCTTATCTCATTTGTTTATCTTTACAGCCAATTGAAATCATTTCACGGAAGAGCTCGGTTCCGATAAGCATTCAATAGGCCTTTGAGCGGAATTGGCTTGTAAACAATCATATCAATATTATTATTTGCAGTGCTACTTCAACATACACAAGTCATTTACAAGAATATTGATTTGTTCGTTGACAGCTGCTAGATATCAATTGTTAGCATTTCAAACTGAGTTGGTTTTTAGCGCCTTCAATGTTTACGATTATTGCAAATTAATCGATTACACATTGCCATCGCTGGTGGCAACAATAAAACTGGTTTCGCTTCTCGTTATCTGGTGTTATTTAGATATAGATAGTAAAAGTAAATTAAAGGTCGACAGCAACAGGCGAGTAATATAAGAAGGTAAATTATTAATATAAACGTGGAAAAATATCTATGCAATTTACTGCAGCTTTATTTAATATTGTACAAAATCGTTTCACCATTTCAAATTGCGCAATCGATATTTGTTTTTTTTTTTGCGATGAATAAACTAGCTTACTGTCAATTAATCGATAGTGCGCTGCCATCGCTACAGGCAACAATGAAATTGCTATCGTTCTATCGCTCTTCGTCATCTCCGTCTTATTTTCACAACTAAATAGAGGAATACAGAAAATAAACATAATTAAATAAGCAAAATGCAGGAACAGAGCGCCGAGCTGTACGAGGAGGTGAAACTCTTTCGCAATGCACGCGAGCGGGAGAAGTACGACAATATGGCAGATTTGTATGCGATTATAAACACAATCCAACAGCTGGAGAAGGCGTACATTCGGGACTGCATTACTCCACAGGAATACACAGCCGCCTGCTCCAAGCACCTGGTGCAGTACAAGATTGCCTTCAAGCAGGTACAATGCGACGAGTTCCCCACCGTGGACACATTCGTGAAGAAGTTCCGTCTCGACTGTCCCGCTGCCCTGGAGCGCATACGCGAGGATCGTCCCATTACGATACGCGACGACAAGGGCAACACCTCCAAGTGCATTGCGGAAATTGTTTCGCTCTTTATCACCATCATGGATAAGTTGCGACTGCAGATCAATACAATGGACGCACTGCAGCCTGATGTCAAGGACTTGGACGACAATATGAATCGCTTGTCGTTAATACCAGAGGATTTCGATGCCAAGCAGAAGGTGGACAAGTGGCTGGGCACCCTCAACGAGATGCAGGCATCCGACGAACTGACCGAAGCTCAGGTGCGACAGTTCCTCTTCGATCTGGAATCGGCCTATGCTGACTTCAATAAGCTGCTCCACAGCCAATAGTTCATAGTTCTTGCTACATTATGTATGCCCCCATTGTATTTACTCTAATCGATATACATTCAACTAGCCTGTACGTAGCTCTCGCAATAAAGATCAAAAATTTATGAAAAGTGCATAAATTTTGGCGAATTTTGTATGCCCTACGAGTATTGGAAGTAGCGAATTATGACAGATATAATGCTGATCGGAACTGAATCTAAGTAATATTGTAGCTTGCTGAAAACTTGAAAGGGATATGCCTTTATCTATGTCCTATATAGTATGCTGTTGTTGGCATACCAGATATATGATTTTGGATGCTAGTAAGGATATGTTTGGATATCATTAGAAGAGATAGTAATATTACAAAAACTGAAAGCTTTGCGATTGATAAGGAATAGTCTTGGCTTATATAAGAAAACACTTTGAATATCATTTAAAAGAGAATGCAAAATTGAAGTGGAAACCGAATCCTTTAAGAGCTCCAATTCTATTACGTTATGATCTACTCTAGATCTCAGACATTTTGTATATCTAAAAGCAAATATCTGCTTAGTCTGGGCACAGACATATATACTAAACACTCTCTACAGAGCTGCCTTGATTTAACATATATAAATTATAATTTATATAAATATATCAAATATATACATATAAAATATATATCAAACTTATACAACATAAATTATAATTCATATAATAATTACACAATCTTCGTTAGATATAAAACAAATCGCGGTTAGTTTTTTGTTTTTGTTTCTTTTTTTTTGCATTTGTTTGGATTTAATCGTATCTTTTATCTTCTTTTCTTGTATTTAATTTAAATATTAAGGTTATAATTATACAATACACATAAGTTTAAACCGATTACAATAATTAATTTTTGTTTGTTGTGTTTTGTTGTTGTTTCTTTCATTCACTTTGTTTTTGTTTTTGTATATCTTTCATCTTACGCTTATAAATCTGTTAAATCGTTTTACGCCTTTAATATTTAATAATTGTTATCTTTTATCTTTGTAAATTATTTTTGTATGCAATGTGAAAAATGGTACTTGGTATAGTTTTTTATCTTTATCTTTTTTTGTTTATTAAATGTAGATGTTGTTGTTGGGAGGAAGGCTGTATGCATGTGTGTGTGTGTATTTGGTTGTTGTGTATGCGTATGTGTATGTATGTATGATGTGTGTGTGTGTGTGTATTTATATGGTATGTGCGGCTTGTTGTATACTTCATAAAGTTGCATAAGTCTTTGCACTGTTCGTTACGTTCTATTGGAGCAGGAGAGTTGGAGTAGGGGCGTGGGGCACGGGGCGTGGGCGGGCGAGCAGTAAAAACATTTTCTTATTAAGTAAAATATGATTCCTCATCTGCATATACTAGATAATCCTTAACATCATTATCTGACGAATGTTGTTCCTCGCTCAATGTTGCGTGTTGTTTCTGGTGTTGTTGTTGCTGCATTTGTTGTTGTTTCTCCTTGACAAGCATTAGTAACTGATTTGTAGGCAACGTTCTCTGACTGATATTATTATTATAAATGTGAATGGATGCTGTTGCTGCTGCTGTTGTTGTTGTGGTTGTTGCTGCTACGGTTGTTGTTGTTGTGTTTGTTGCTGTTGTTGTTATCAAATTTGATTGCAGCGTCGTCAGCTGCAAGGGCCGCCAAATCGTCTGCTCCGTAAGCTAGTTCTGTCCGGTCCAATATGAATTGGGGTAGCTCGGCTTGCCAGTTGACTTCGACTGGCTGCTCGACTGTTGGCGCTGGCCAGCGCTGTTCGAGTCCTGCAAGAGGCGTGGGTATAAAATATTAATCAAATTTCTATATGGGGACAGAGTCTGAGGTAGGGTTAGCAGCATATATATATATATATTATATATAGAGAGCGCGCGTACATATATAGTTATTTGATTATATATATATGTGTGTCTGTGTGTGTTTGTATGAAACACTGCTGCGTGTGCGTGATATGCATGAATATTTATTACGTTTAGCCCTTGTTTTCCTTTTCACTTATCAGCAACAACAAATTGGTCATAAAATCATATCAAAAGCCAAACTAATTAATACAGAATTTTTTTTTAGATCAAAGAGAGTTTTTAGTACTACTTTATTATGTGCGTGTGTGTGCGTGCGTGCATGAATTGTTAGTAGTTTGTTTTTTTGTAAATTGTTATTATTAATATTATTTAACTATATCATTTATTTACATACCAAAAAAGTAACAGAGAAAACGAAATTGGGGTAATTTTTGGTTTTAGTTCACGTGATACAACAACAAAGGAAAACTTACCCGGCGGGATGAGCTATGAATCCTGCCGTCCATCTAATGTTGTCCCATAAAAAAATCAAAAGAAATTATAAAGAAAAACAAAGTCAAACAGTCGAACAGTTTTCATGCATTTCACATAATTTTCATTTTTATTTTTTTTTGTTTTTGAAAGCTTTTCTTTCCCAGGAACTAGTTAAAAACTGAAAGAGTGTGTGTGTGTGTGTGAGTGCGTAAAAGCTAATATACCCCATAAGCAAGTAATGTGAGTATGTGAGATCGAGAAAGTATGCATGAAATGTGCTTCGTTGTGTTAGCTACGTTTTAAACAAAATGATTAGAGGATTACGATAAGTTGTTAGAAATCCAATAAGATTCAAGGCTACAAAATACTATGATATCGAAAGTTCCTTAAGCTAAACTATATAACAGTATAAGTAAACAAAAAAATAATATAGTATTATTCTTGATAAGGTTTAGATTGTTGATTGATTCTTTGTTGCTCATGCGCTTTCGTTTATAGTCTGGAACTGGAACTAGTTCCCTAAGTTGCATGTCTAACACTATAGATTCTATCACTTTTGTGGTATTTATAATACTCATCCTAACTGAACTAGTTCGCTAAGCTGAACTATATTAGACTTATTTGTATTTATAACAATTCACAACTGAACTAGTTCCCTAGTTCTTTTTCATGTAACACAGTTTTTTACAAGCTTGAAAACTAATTCAAATTCAAATTTTATTAACCCAACAAAGCTCTATTATGCATGATGAATCTGTCCATATCAGTTATTTAAGCATCATTTTGAACTAGTTCGCTTTCTGAATCAGTTCTTTGTAGCCTTTTCAGATAAAAGTAACATAAAACCAAAACCAAATTAAGTTAGCATTAAATAGTATTAAGAGTTAGTGCGCCATGTGCCAAGTGATTTGTTTATATGGAATGGATATGTTCTTTGTCATTCTTCTTTTTCATTTTCATTTTAAAACAACAGCAACAACAACACAAATGAATGAAACAATTTCTACGCATACTAAATATACATGTTGTGTGAATAAATACTTAAGAAACAAAAACGAAACATTAACAATGTAAAACCAATTGGAAATTTTGATTAGGTTCGAGTGTTATTGTGTGATACATGATACATGATACATGCAGGTTACGATTTCTTGTTCTTTTAGTACAGTGGTTAAACAATAAATATACATATAGTTATTATTAATGAAAGTCTGTGGATCTGTGTGTGGTAGTTGATTGTTAATTTTGCTTAAAATGTTGCCTCTTCTTCTTCTTCTGCTTCTGCTCGCTTCGTTTTCAAATGGAAATGAAATTATTGGTATGATATGGTATGGGGTCACTCAGCAAAGAACGATATGCCACTGAGATCATCTTGAATATAGTTGTTATTATCTTGCTGATCGAGTCCCGATATTGCATACTCATGATTGTTATGCGGATTAGGTTCATCGTCTTCATTATTATCATTATTATGCTGATTATTTTGATGCCACATTTGCTCATTCTCGTACGCGTCTTGTTGTACATTGTTCGGATTGTCTTGATTTATAAGAAACTGCTGTTCAGCATTGTACTCTACCTGATGGATTGGCGGATGGATCATGTTGTGATGTCCGGCCGCTGGCATCGGCAGATACATGCCATAAGGCTGGGCCGAAGTGCCGCCCGCCGTCTGTGTGTTGGCCATATTGAATGGAGGCGGTGTGCCCGAGTGGAAACTCTGCTTCTCATACGACTGCATACGAAAATAAAAATATATCAATCAGATATATGTATATATAGATAAAGATATATATTTGTTAAGTTCTCTTGTGATTGATACGCACATTGACCTTGTTTAGCGCCACGTGACCCTTGCCGTACATCGACGAGGTCAGATCGGAACCGGTGCCTGCCTGCGGTTGATTGGAAACCGTTTGGGTTTTGCTCTGCTGATTCACGCTGGACGAATAGCCGCCCTTGCTATAATCCTGAGTTGTCTGCGACAGAGCATCGTAACTGGTCGAGCCATAGCCAGCGCTATACGAAGGCTTTGGGAACTGGCCACCCGATGCTGTATTGGCAGCCGGTATTTGTTGCTAATGGATGGTAAATAATGAATAGCATTAGTTTATAGTTAATACATATTATATAGGTTTAGGACTTACTGGATAGATGGCTGGTGTGCCATATTGGAAACCGCCGGGCATTACGTTGCCACCATAGAAATAAGCATAAGGAACATTCAGCATAGGCGCACTGGAGCCAGCTTGTTGCGACATTGTGCTAGACACCTGTAAAGGAAATTGGGAGAAATTTGGGTAAGTCTAGAAATCAGAGGAGAATCCTTCTTGAATAATCCGCCTCATCTTTCATACTCACATTACTAACAGGACTGGAGTTATTGTCGGTGCGAGCGAAGCGTCCATCAGTCATTGTTGAGTAGGCCACAGAGCCGAGATTGTCGCGACCGGCGCCCAGGCTGGTGGGCGTGTAGTTAAGATCGTAATATCCTTGCTGCAAGTTCAAAGAAGAGCACACAATTAGTGTTGAAGACGCTGAACTTCGTCCCCCCAAAACGGACACCAAATTTGATTAATGATGTGAGTTAAGCTGCGATAATGGTTTAGGCAGAGCGCGTTGCCAGGGCACAACACAAAAATAAGAAATTTATGTTTCAGCAGCTGACACAAGACTGCACACAACACGAAATGAAAATGATAAAAAAAAAACAAATTAAAATTAAAAATTAAATGTTTAAATTTCGAAATTTTGTTAAATGTGCCATAAAAAATTACACAAAAAAAAAAAAAAACGTTAGAGATATTTGTTGAATGAGCGTGGAGTGGAGAGAGAGAGGATGCGGTGGAAACAGTTGAATCTCAGGGCAGCAGCCGAGGCGTGCCTTTGAAATTCAAATATTTCTTTTTATGTTAATGAGCGTAAGAATTTTTAAATGCCAATTTTGAATTATTTTCTTTTTTTATGCTTTACTTTTTGCTTAACTTTTATGCAAGGAATTGGATTGGAAGCGGATTTTGTTGTTGGTTTGGAATATTCTGCTCTTTATACCTGATTTACAATAACAATAGAGTGCAAGAATTCCTCTTCAATATACAAACAAAATATTTACATATATATATATATAGAGAGAGAGAGGAGAGACACATACACATACATATATAATATATATATACACACGTACACCCACTCACAAATATATTGAGACAGACACACGGAAAATCGTGAAGCGTAATACGTTCTGCATGAGTTATGCCTTAACTGATATGATTTAGTTTATATATAAGTAGATATATAGATGTATATATACACATTACAAATGTTTTGTTTTGTTTTTGTTTTTTTTTTTTTTTTAATAATGAGAGCAAATGGAATTTAGAAATGTTTGTTCTTGATACAAATTCGACTTCAAGCTGATTTTTGATTGCATTGAATTGTTGTTGATTCTCTTTTTTGTAAATTATCTGTATATTATTTTAATTTGTTGCATTTTGCTTTTCTCCATGAACTCACCACATGTGGCACTCTCTGTTGCATCATTTGTAATTCCTCGTAGGAATAAACTGGTTGCTGATAGTATGGCAATCCAGTCTGAATATATTGACTAACCATTTGGATGTTGGTGGGCACCAAGCCGCTGCTGCCACCGGCGCCGCCGCTGCTGCCACCACCACTACCACCACCAGCACCAGTTGAGCTACTGCCGCTGCCGACACCGCCAGCGCCGACACTGCTGCCGGTTGTTGAGCCAACGCCGACGGCGCCGCCGGTGCCGGTGACACCGCTGCCGACGCCGCCGCCATTACCGCCGGCGGCGCTGCTGTTACTGCTGCTGCTGTTCTTGTTGGTAAGCGTGGCCAGCACCGCCGCTGCGGTGCCCGCCGTTGTCTGTGCAACTTGGGCCTGAACAGAAGCGGCATTGTTGCCAACGCCAACGCCAACGCTGGACGCACTGCCGCCGGCATTAACGCCACTAACACCGCCGCTTACACTTACGCCCGATATCGAGCTGCCGCCCTGGCTGCTAACTGCTACCACATTGCTGCTATTGCTGTTAACGCCAGCCGTAACGCTGCTCGCCGAACTGCTGCCGCTCACACTGTTGTTGGCTATAAGATAGAAAAGAACAAGAAGAAGTCGATTCAGGTTTCGGCCCAACATTTCACTTTATTGCAATTATCCTCTTTACTCACTATTTGAGACGACTGTCTGATTAGCACCTGTCGCACCGCTCACCACGCCCGCCGCACCGTTGCCCGTGCTCGCACTGCTGCTGCTAACGCCGCTGCTCGTGGAAACACTGCCCCAAGGTCATGTAAAGAGAACAAGCAATCAGTTAATGATCCACACTTTAAGCCAGGCTTTAATCGGTAAGTTTTAGTTCTTTCTGCATGCATTCAGCTTAAGCTCTGCTCTTCCTCTTTCTTTCTCTCTCTTACCTGTCGTAGTGCGCGCCAGCACCTGCTGCTGCGGCATCCTTAAGCTTGGCGCTTGTACTAAAGTTACCATACTGCGAGGACGAGTTGCTTGCGCTGCCAGCAAACCTTGAATGCACACCAAGGATGAATCGAACAGAACAAAACGTAAACGGAAAGGAATCAAACAGAAATATATATATAAATATTATTTATATATATATAAGGGTTAGGTTAGGCAAGTTAATGTGTGTTGATTTGTTGGATATCTGATCTATATCTATATCTTTTGTATCTATATATATTATATCCTTATATGTCTATATATTGCTCTATAGTTATCTAACTCTCTTATCACTGTTATGCTTGTCCTTAACATTGTTTTCTTCTCTTTAACATATCATGTTAACTGTCAAATGTTAAGTGTATTAACATTATTATAGACTGTAAACCTTAGTTCTAGCACAGCTATAGAAACAGCTCTGTATATCTAATCCTCATTATAATTTTTTAATAATTCTTGGTTTTATTCTAAAAGATTAAAGCTTTTCTATTCTCTTCTCTCTATATATATTTTCTTTTCTCTATATATCCAACAAATAAGTTCAACAAAAATAATTTAACATGCAATAATTTAGTTGATTTTTATCATATAATTTCAGGCAAATGATTTATGATAATTCTACTGGTTCTGAGATGTTTTTGGTTGATTGTTAGAGGTTGGTAAAGCCCATTGCTATGGATATACATACCCGCTGCTGTTGGAGAGACCAGTATTGCCATAGACACTCTGGCTGGACTGGTAAGCACTTTGTGGTGTCGAATAACCCGATGTAAGATAGGCGGAGCTCGCATTCGCGCTGTTATTATTATATTTTATTTGTTTTTTTCGGTTTTGGGTTAAAATTTGTGGCAGGGCGTTTTTGGGTGGAGGTTAAAAGAAGAGAATTATGTTAACAAAGAACGAAGAAACGAGAACAATTAAAATTAAATATTAGACAAGAGTTAGAGAGATCTAAAACGCAACTAATTTTTTTTTTTGAATTGAACACAAAAGAAAGAAAAAAGCTGAATGGAATTTGGTTTTTGGGCTTTACCTGGAGCTATTTTGGTTGCCACTGCCGCTGATCGGAATGTTTTGTACTGCTGCACCGCTGCCGCCTGACGCATTTTGCGCACCGCTCGCCGCCTGCTGCTGCTGATAGGAATTGACTGCATTCGCCTGATAGCTGCCATAGCTCGATGGCTGGTAGCTATTGGACTGAACATTTGCATAGCTCGAGCTGTTATAGCCCGGCACAACGCCCGCCGACGTCTGATAGGCACTGTTCGCCTTGCTGGCCGCGCTACTCTGATACGCATTCTGATACGATGTTGCACCATTGTTGTTGCCACTGCCCGCCTGACCGTAAGGATCGTTTTTGGTCAACTGATCCAACGCATTGCCGCTCTGCTGCTGACCCGCCGAGCGCGTCGCATAGCCAGCCGCACTCAAAGCATCGCCCTGCAACTGAGAGGGGAAGGTTATATATACATATGATATGGCAAACGATATCGATTCTACTCACAATTTGCGCGTTCTGCAGTCCAGCTGATAGCGCCTGCTGTTGCTGCTGCGACTTGGTCTGGTAGTCATCCTGCTGCTGCTGCCCATCGATGCTGACGCCCGCATTAAACTTCTCGGGCAGCGCATCGAAGCTGTCGTCCGTGCCAAAGTCCATTGCACCGAATTGCACATCCAAGTAGCCAATGTTGTTCAGCGCATTGTCTCCCGGCATTTCCACAGCACTCGCTGGTATCTTCGACGGTGGCGGCAGCTTAACGCGCGCACGCCGCACCTGCGGCTGCTGCGACTGCTCGCTACTGCTGTTGGGCGTGCCGCCGATGCTCGAGCCGGGCGCCGAGGCGAACACATTTGCATATGTATTCGCATACTGACCCGTTGAACTGTTGCTCTGACCACCATAAACGGCTGCCATTGAAGGCTGAGCTGCGGCTGCCGCCGCCGCCGCTGCTGTTGGACTGGCGCCCTGCGACGTCAGCGAGTTGAAATACTGAGATTGTTCCGCTGAAAGTGTAGCCGATGGCTTCAGTGGCGTCTGCTGCTGTTGTTGCAGCTGCTGTGCCTGCTGCACCAGTGTTGCCGCCGCAGATGCTGCGCTCGAGAATGTATCGACAGCTGCAGCGGCTGCGTTGCTCACGTACGGCGAGGAGCCAGCTACGCTGCTTGGCGTACTGCTGCCGACCGACTGGAGTTGGGGCGGCGGATTGCTAACCGCTGCACTATACTGCATCATCGGCGTTGTCGCTGATGAACCCACAGCTGCCGTCGAGGGCGCTGAGCTGCTGCTGTTGTTGTCCTCGCTGCTGCTGACCAGTGCACTCAGATGAGATCCTTGATGGTGCTCGAGGCCCGGCGGTGCTGATAGCTGTTCGGCGCCAGTTGGCGCCGCACCGCTAACCACACTGGCCGCCGTCTGAGAGTTGAGATTGCTCGTGGTAAAGACTTTGCTGTCCTTAAGTGAACCCTCGTACTCCTCATTGTTCCAATCACCCCAGGCATCATCGTGCGCTTGCTGCTGTTGCTGTTTCTCCGCATTCTGGGCTATGGTGTTGTCCCACAGCTCGACCTCGTGATGATCCTCGTTATTGGCATTATTTCGTATGCCATAGCCGCGATCACCACGCGGCCCACCGCTGCGACCGCCACCCATGCGACCACCGCCGCGTCCGGGACGTGACATAAAGCCGCCGCCACGACCACCATCTCGACCGCCGCCGCCGCCACCTGAGCCGGCGCCGCCTGGACCGCCACGTCCACCGTTGCGCTGTCCACGATAGTTGTCGTTGGCGCGATCTTCGCCGCGATCACCACCACGAGATTCGCGCATGTTGCGGTCGTTCTCACGGGCCTCTCTGCCGCGCCCTAAGAGAGGCATATTAATGTAAATAAATATATATATTAAGATATAGGTATATAGGGCAACTTACAGCCGCGACTGTCGGTGCCGCCGCGTCCACCGCGATTGGCGCTGCGATTGCGTGACTTTTCACGCCTGTCCGCATTTGCGTTGCCATCTGCCCAATCGGCATCGCCGCCAGCGCCGTCCGCTACAGCATTTGCAGCCTTATTCTTGCGTTTCTTCTCG
The DNA here is from genome assembly GCA_018903745.1 of Drosophila repleta. Taxonomy (NCBI): domain Eukaryota; kingdom Metazoa; phylum Arthropoda; class Insecta; order Diptera; family Drosophilidae; genus Drosophila; species Drosophila repleta. The sequence goes on from JAEIGN010000497.1 coordinate 6,613,981, forward strand.
TACTTGGCAAAGGCGCCCTGGGAATTTCCACATTTTAGTTTAGTTTAGTTTAAATTGGGTAATTAGTAATTAATTTAGGACGCACCTGTGGTAGAATCTCGATCAAGAAATTGGCCGCTGCCTCTAGATCGTAATCGCACTCATTCAAGGCGCAGCAGACTTCCTCCTCGGAACGTTGGGTCATTGTTAGCAATAGAGTGACCTTTTCATTGATCTGCGGATCCTCTGTGGTGCTATTAGTTATCTGGGCAATACGCAACTGTTCCGTGGTGGCCTTCGGCTGGGCCTTCTCTGGTTTCTCTGTCTTGTTCGCATCGGTTTTCTTATGCACCGTTGTGGCATGTGTGATGGAACCCAAATCATTGTTGCCACCGCCACCACCACCGCCGCCGCTGCCGCCAATGTGAGCGGAATTTGATTTTTTTTGAGTGCGACCGCCGCCGCCGCCGCCCCCCGAACGAGTTTGTTGTGTGCTCATCTCTATGTACACTGTATATACAAATTAGCTGCAATAAGTGCAAAAAAGTGCCAGGAAATTGTAAAATTAGACTTTGATTTGGATAAATATCACACAAGATTTCTCTTAAAAACAACAACACGAACATGAAAAACTGGACTCTGGGCAAAATTGGTAACGAAAGCGATGCCTACTTATGATACTTAAGGCTAGTTTTACTCTAATATAAGCCCTTTGTTGAAATATCGCAGATAATAAGAGAGAAACAACCGTTAGACGCATTGAAACATCACATTTCATTTCAGTGTTGACAAACAGCAAAAAGAAACTAACAAGTGTCATACGCGTATAAGAGCCAAGTTAGAGATGGGTATGAGGTAGCCAAGCCGACGAAGCATCAGGTCAACAGCAACAACAACAACAACGACAACAGCTAACTAGCCAGCCCAGCTGAGTTCAATGTACATTTAATCAAAGAGAATGGTATAATGAAAGAACGTGCACAAACACACACGTACACACACACACACATACGCAGCAGACGCGCAAAGATGGAACACGCACGCACGAAGTGGAACGCAGCTTTGAGAAAACAACACCGAATTGCACGGAACGAACGGAAGGATAAAGCAACAACGAACAAAAGCAATAATATAGCAACGCCATTGAGGCGGGCGTGTGTATTCGCAAAAACAGGTATTATATATATATAGGAAGGGGAGGTTGCGGTGCGGCCAGAGGCAGCATGATCGACGTCTGACAATGAGGCATAGCAAGAGAGGGGTTGTTGTGCTATCACTAATAAAACTATATTACAGTTATAAATTTAACTCTTTCTCTCTCTCTCTCTCTCTCTCTCTCTCTCTTTTACTCTCTTTCTCTGATGAATAATAATATTGAGCCCTAAGAAATTTGTTTTATGATTAACAATTTTTCGTCACATTGCGCATATCAGAAAGCTTTGTCATACGCGAATTGCCAAGCCAGCAGCTGCCGTCACTGCTGCGGCAGTCGCCGCCAACGCAGTTAACCGAATCACTCTTTTTCTTTATAAATATACATATATTTATATATATAGATATATTTAAATATTTCAATTATGCACACTTTATATACCGCTCTATATGTATGTCTAGTATTAGTTGTTCTGCACTTCGTATTAAACCGAAAAAATTATACCTTATTTGCGGTATGAATTGCACAGCTCTTGCATACACAAAAAATTGATTTATAAACTCTTGGGCCTGTTCGCTTCGGTTTTCATAGTTTGCTTTGTGTTCGGTTTTCGTTAAGCCGCAATATCGGCGTCTCGTTCGCACTGCCGCCGCTGGAGTTGAAAACGCAGTGTTGCCAGCTGCAAAAGCCTTTACTGCGGCAGGCAGTTCTAGTACTATAAAAATATTCGTACAATTTGTATATGTAAAAATTGTATTAACACATATCACTCGCACTTCGATCCAATATTTTTAAATTAAATTTTATTTTTTAAAACAAATGCAGATAATGTTCTGTTTGGGCTTCTGAGCGTACACAACACTAGCAACACGCTGGCATTTTGCAACACTGGCAGCGAGGGCATTGAAACCAAATGATGTGCACAAAGAGGACTAGAAAACCGGACAAAATGGTGTACACTTGCGTACATTGATCACACACTAATATAAATACTTAAGCACAAGCATCACAATTCATTCACAATGTTTATAATGATAAGAAGGTTGCGTATTTGGGGGCGTAAACGTTCAATACTGGTATCTGCACACCAGCCATTGTCTCCGACGACTTGGCCATGTGCACCACTTCGACGCCATTTCTGCAAATAGTACACTAGCTGACCCTTTCGCTCTTATGTAAACCAAGAGGCAGTGTAATTATATTGACTGCGGCTCCAGACAGCGGGCTAATTGTAAATTTTCAATTTGATTTTTATGCCACAAGTAAATCAGTTATCAATGAGAAAACATATCACACTATTGCAGCCTGACTATAATTACTGTTTTGAACTATTTTTGTATATTAATCGCCACTTTTTCACGTGTAAACAAATTTTCAATGCGGAGCAAACCTCAGTACCTGCAAATGCGAGAACGCACTTATATTTAAACAGTGCTGGGCAACGGGTAGTAGATATCGAATGCAACATCGATATCAAGCAAAAAACGGTTGCGATTAATAAGTATTGTACACATTTTAAAAATAAATTATATTTTGGCCAAGAAAGTTGAATGAAATATGAGATGAAAAAATACGATTTTGCGTATTATAAATTATAATTTAATTAACAATACTTTTGTTGTACACTCAGCTGTTTAAAAAATGCCGAAAATGGCACGATTATACTATTATATTTGTTTAATAAAATATACAATATTAAATAAAATGAAATGAAATTAAAGTTTTTATATTAGATACATATGTATTCTTTGTTACTATTTATTTTGTAGTCTAAGTAATTTTTATTGTGCTCAAATGGTCCAGTTTCAGCTGTCTTCGATAACGATAAGCATTGCAACGATAAGTAATGTGGCGGCAAGCTTAAACCGAATATTTATGCATCATTGCATCGCAGTTGGCCGTGTAAAGTTGCGCAATTAGAACGATTGCATTTTGTGCAAGACGGCCAATTGCTGGTGGTGGAAACTCGTTGCCAACCCAAACCGAGAGCTGAGCTGACTATGATCTGGCCCAACAACAAGCTGCCACTATTGGTGTTGTGCATTATTATTATATATTTTTTTTTTGGCCTAAATCTGTAGGCCTTGAGGAAACGTCGAAATCGCTTCGACTTGTTTACTGAGCGCGCGCAGTTGAAGCGGGACTGACTCGAAAACTGCAACACTGAGAGGCACAGAGGCTGAAGCAGAAGCAGAAGCAGAGACAGAAGCAGACTCAACAATAGAGCGGCCGTCGCGGCGTCGCCAGTGCTGTTTCGTCTTTTGGCCCATACAGATGTGGGCAACGCGTGTGCGTCCGTTATTTTATTATTATTATTGTTGTTTATTATTTAAGCTTTAACTTTTTGCTCGCTGCGCTTGCCCTTTCGTTTCGTTACGTTTCCGAAATACTGCAGCAACAACAACAGTGTGTTGTATTTTTTGATTTTCGCGTTCGCTCCAGAAAACAGCTGCACAAAAAAAAAATAAATAAAAAAAACAGTCGCCGCGTTTTTATTTCGGCACAGCAAGAGTGGAGGTTAGTTCGATTGTTGTTGTTATTGGTGCTGGTGCTAGTGCTGGTGCTGCTGCTGCACCTTGCGCAGCCCGGCCCCCTGAAGAAACTGCCCACCACTAACTTCCATTGAGAAACAAGCAAAGAATTGCAGTGACTAGTGTGCATGTGTGCGTGCGTGTGTGCGTGTGCATGTGTGAGTGAGCGCTGAGAGCGCGCAGCTGGCTGTGTATGTGTGTTTGTATTTTCTTGTTAGAATGCACCTTGTGGTATTTCAAAATCCGAAAATTGCCAAATACAAACGCCTTTCGGAGACTGTTGCGAAATATTCCAGCTGCGCTGAAGGTAAAATTTAGCAACAAGAACAAATACGAGGCCCGTTATTGTCTATTGTTGTTGTTGTTGTTCTTATTTTAGATGCCTAATATATATGAATATATGTATTTGTGTGTGTTTGTGGCTATTTACAAAGGAATTTCGATTGTGTGTGTGTGTGTGTGGGTGGGTGGATTATGTGGCAGCCAAGGGTATCTGGCGTTGCCGTTGCCTGCTTCTGGCTTTCCAAAATGTTCCCACACACACACACACACACGCGCGAACACATTAACACTCTGTGCATTGGCCAACATTTACCTACGTCACGCCCACCTGATTTTCAGTGCAATCGCGTTGGCCCAGTTACGGGCGTGCGCGCGCTCCAAGACAAAATACTCCTACAAGGTCGATTGCCTCTATATATGCTCTATGTGCATATATGTATGTGTGCGTGTGTATATATGTGTGTGTGTGTATTTCTATACCAGTTTCTAAACTTGCCGCAGCCAGTTTCAATTTCTACTGGGATTATCTGCTGCTGCGCTGCTTGCAGGTGCTGCTGCTGCTGCTGCTGCGACGGCTCACTCATTACGACTATTCGTTTTTTTGTCCGTCTCTTATATGTACCTTTTCGCATCTGTGTGCATGTGTGTGTGTGTTTGATTGTGACATAGAAACCAACTAAGAAGTGTGTGGCAATTCATGCTGCGCGTCTCATGGACAAAGCATATTCACATTTACATACACACATATATATATATATATATACATATGTATATATGTGTGTGCTGCTTGCTCTTATTGGCTGCATATGATTTTCCATTTCAGCACTCAGCATTCACACGTACATACATACATATGCACATTTTGCACCAACTGACGCACACAATTTTCCCCAAATGCACACACACTCACTCATACACTCACAGGCACGCACACGCACACAGAGCTTGCAAAAGATCTATCGCATGTAATGCAAACGGGCGCAACTTAGCCTCACGTCTGCCAGCGCCATCGCCGCCTGCTCTTCTATCTCTCTTCCTTCTCTTCCTCTGCTTCCCACACCGCTTCCTTCTTCTAACCATGCCGTGTGCTCAATTCACACACACACACACACACATACAGCATGCTTAGTGTGCGTGCGTGTGTGTGTTTGTCAGTGTGCAAAAATGCTCGAAATTGTGCCTGCAAACAAACACCCGCAACTGCAACTGCAACTGCAACTGTGGTGCAATAAACGCAACGCATATTGCGTCGGCGTTGACGTCGCCGTCGTCGTCTGTTGAGTGTTGAGCTGGATGCCCGGATGGTAGCGACAGTCCGAGGTCGCCGCATAGGTAAGCTCAGCCAGCAAATCACACACAAAACAAAAAACCATAAACAACAACAACAACGCACTCTAGTTACTATCGTGCGAATAGGCCGCAGTCGCCGAGCGCTCTTCAGGCCCACTACCAAACTAAACCTGTTGACCTAATTTCAAATTCTGCTGCTTGCGCCAGTCCACTGTTGTTGTTGTTGTTGCTGGTGGTGGTGCTGCTGCGCTGCGACTGAGAGCTCGAGCGCGCCAACGATTGGCAAATCTTTGCACAGTGGCGCCGATTGCTAGAAGGGGTTATCTGCTCTGGCATATAAATACGGAATATAATTAAAAAAAGATGTACGCAGCACAAATATAAATATAATGTATAATAATAAAAATTTTAAAATAGATATTAAATAAATAATAAATATACAAATATACATAAATAAATAAAAATTAATAGTAGCAGCATTAAGCATAGATAAAAATAAATTTTATGTATATATAATGCTAAATTAATTGCAACAGCATGGCTAAAGAGTCCCCTTTTTATCTACAAAAAAAAAAAAAATGGAGCGGCGACTACGCCACTGGCATTTCCGTCCCAAAACAAAACAGAAACTGAGACTGCCAGTCAGACACAGGCAGCAAGAGACGTTCGCTCTGTCTGTCGGTCCGACGCGCCTCTGTCACACACAAACACACACACACACACACACACGAACACATTTTGTACTTCCACCAGCTATTGCAGTTTGCTTGGGTTTCAGTTCGTTCGTGCGCGTCGTCGACGCCAGCGCCAATAAGCGGAATAGGCAACGGCAGCGGCAAAACGGCATCGAAAATCGACATCGAAAATCGGTATCGAAATCAAACGAGAGAGCACTCGGAACTGATCGAATAGAATACGCGCGCAGTGAAATTGCGAGGGAAGACGTTGCGCAGGTGTTTCGTCAAAATAAAAACAACAACAACAACAACAAGTATACGAAACGCATAAACAAATGCAATTGGCAACTAACTAGAACGAAAAGTGATACAAAACATAAATAGAGTGCGCGAATAGGCGTCTAAAGCGTGTGAGTAGCAACACATATCTTTCGGAAGCCCAATAATGTACGTCCCAGTAACCACAAGAAATAAAAAAGAAAAAAATTAAAGAATTGCGGTCGCCGCCTGCCCCGATGGGCCGCCGACGCCACCGCAAAATGCTGCTGCTGCTGCTGCTGCTCCACTTGTCGACGCAGTGACGAAACGTATGAGTGTGTGTTTGTGTGTGTGAGCAGAGAAAATCAAGTGAATCAAAATGAGCGTATAATTAGGTCAGCACAAAAAAAAACAGAAAGAAAAAAATTTAAACGCCAGCCAGAGTGCCACTTACCAAAGAGAGCGCGAGCATGGTGTGCGGAACGAAACGAAACGGGACGGAACGGGACGGCACGGGACACAGCCATTCGCCATAAATAGTTAGAAACTAATTCACGCCGCTTTAATGCAATTTGTGCAGCAATTAGAAACCAATAAGAAAGTTGCGTGCGCATTAAATGTCAATGCACAAGTTTAGGCGCGATGCAACTGCAACTTAACTATAATTATATATATAAAATATACGTATATATTTAATGCAACGACAACAACAACAATGCGTAAACAAATGTGCTGCATGCCGCCTGCTCAATTGGATATGGTGCGGCGCGCTCTCACGCGCGCTTGCTCTCTCCGCTACTCTCTCTGCCACTCTCTCTCACTCACTCGCACATTTCTTACTCTCTTTTTGGGCGCGCTCTCTTTTGCTCTTGGCGCTCAGCTGAGCAGCGCGCTGCCCACAATTGAACTATTTTTTAAGCTTTTTTTTCTTGCCTGCTTTTCTTGCCCGTTTGTTGTTGTTGCTGTTGCTGCTGTTGCCATTTGCTTGTTGGCCGTGGCAAGTGTTTCGCAATGAGCGCGGCGGCTGCTGCTGCTGCTGCAAATGAAATCATCGCTGCGGCAGTCGCTGCTGCTGCTGTTGGCATTGATGTTGGGAGGGAAATTCCTGTTCCACTTTCTATTATGGGAGTAACGTCGCTGCCAGCTGCCAGCGTCGCTGCTAACTGCGCTGTCAACGCGCGTTGTAATAAAAGCAGCGACAGCAGCAGCAGCAGCAGCAGCAAAAGTAGCAAAAGAGCACGTAGCATTTAACTGTGTCACCGTGGAAAGTGGTTTCACGTCGTCTGTCCCACTGCTGTCCCACCTTCCCGTCGTCCCACTGTTCCGTCTGTTTGTCGTCTCGTGTGCCTGTTTGTTCTTGTTCTTTAAGCACATGTCACTCGCACACACACATGCAGCACTGTGCGCACATGCACATGATCCAATCAGAAGCCAACTCGAGCTTAGACTTATTGGGCGCAGCGTTTTTAGGGTACGCACAGGCCAGCCTAGTTGCTTGGACCTGTATTTAATGAGCAAGCGAAGGAAGCCTAATTAGAACTAACGTAATGCGATTGAACTATATTTAGATAGATTTTAACTTAATTTGAAATTGAATATTAAATAAAAAAAAATAATCAAAAAAAAGATTTAAAGCAAAAAATAGATAAAAAATAATAAAAATAAATATATAAAAAAATAAGTAATAAAAATAAATATATAAAAAATAAATAAACAAAAAATTATTAATAATAAAGAATAAAAATAAATTTATATATTATAAAAAAAATAAGTAATAAAAATAAATACATACAAAATAAAATAAATATTAAAAAAAAATATCAAATATAAATTAATAAATAATAATAATTCTAATAATAATAACAATTAACCGCTGCAAACTCAATTCAATCTCATTCAAATTAGAATTCGCTCATATCAAATAGTTCCAACTGTAAACCCATATAAGCCGAACTACATCTTATTAGGACCAAATACATTCGCAAAGCCCAACTAGAACATGTGCCTGATTGGACACGCCGCCCATAGGGGAACGTTTTGGGAATGGTTCATTGATTTGCGGCATGTCAAAACGAAGACGCAAAGCAAAAGCAAAAGCAAACAACAGCAACCGACGACCGACTGACTCATTTTCTTTGAGCATGAATGGGGGCAAAAAGCAAACGGTGAAGGGGCTGCGCGGGGCTGCAGGAGGGGGCGTTGGGGGTATTGGGGAAGAGGTACGACCTCATCTTGATGCCACTAGAAAACCGGTAGGTGAATGCTGTTAAGGTCAAATCGGTTATGCGAGTGTCTGCTGCGTGCATATGATTAAACCACCAACAACAAAAGATTTATCAAAATTCAATTTGAATTTGAATGCGAATGGGAAAGAAACAGCGCAGCGCGGACGTCGTCGTCGAGTCGCAGTCAGCGTCGCAGTCAACGTCATTAAGGGCTCTCAAATTGTTCCAATTATGTCGCTGCGCTGCTTAGGCATTGCGTGCGTGTGCCTGTGTGAATGCATGTTTCGCTCTCACTTCGTCTCCCTCTCTCTCTCTCTCTCTGCCGGTGCGTGTGTGTGTGTGTGTTCGCTCTCATTTTGGCAAGCGCAGCTAAAGGAGATTTGTTTTTGCTTTACATTTTAAAGTTTGCCAATTGGGAGCAGCGCATGAAAATGCGGGACATCCCAAGCGTGCGTCGCAGTCGACGTCGCTGCTGCTGCTGCTGTTGTCGTTTGACCCAGTTGCTCTCGAAAAACTTGACCCAATGACTCCATTGGGCAGCTAACTAGCTTAACTAGCCAACTATTATAAATACTCTCGCATTTTTAATGCCAAAGCGCCAAAATAAAAACGAAGAAGAAACAGCAACAGAAACAACAACAACAACAACAACAAAACACCTAAACAACTCATAATTAACCATAAGCAAAGCCAGCAACTGTATGTGTGTGCGTGTGTGTGTGTGTATGCGTGTGGTCGCTCTGACTCTACTTAAACCAACGAAGAGCAGCACCAAAGACGAAGTCTAGCGAGCGAAGCTTTGATACTCTAACTGCATAATCTTATTGGCGTGTAAGAGAGTTGAGCATTGACCAATTAGCATCGTTGTTCACATGTGCAGATGCAATTGGAATTTCTGTGAGAGTGGAACATTCGGGTATTGGGAAACGTTTGGGAAATTGAAACGAATTAATTTAGTTTAAAATGAAATGAAAATGAAGTTAACAATATATAAAAAAAATATTTAAATAGTAAATAGAAAATAGAAAATATATTATATTATAATATATACAAAAAAAAAAATTTAATTAGCAAATATAATATAGGGAGCATAGAAAATTGTACTAAAATTGTACTAAAAAAAATAATGCAGGAAAATCAAGCGAAGAAATCGTATTCAAAAGTAAAGGCGACTATTGAATGCTCTGCATTAACTAAATTTTTGTAGATGCAAAATATTTTTATTTATTTAATTTTAATATTATTTATAGATTATTTTTATGTTATATATCATTTATATGTATATATTATTATCTTAATATGCTCTTCTGATTTTTCTCTGTTTTTCTGCTATAGATTTCCAGATTAAAGTTCTATAGCCTCTATAAAACTCGCTTTAACATAAGCTAATTCCTGAATATCTGAACACAAGTAGTGCCAATTTGATGCCCAGCTATCCGGCTAGGTTTTCTTACTAGAGAGAAATCTCAAAATCTCTTCAATTATAGATTTTTCTACTGAGATAAATCTATATATATCTTTTTAGTCATTATTTTTCTTAAAGATGGGTCTATGGCTAGCTAAAGATGCCTTGATAGCTACAAAAAAGTATAAATATATATAGATACATGAATCTATCTTTAATTTAACTATGCTTCAGCTGATCTATCTGTGTTTCTTTATATATAGAAGTAGTTTCAAACAAATTCCAAAGAATAAGTCTTGAGATATATACATATATAATGCATATATATATATACACACCTATATATATATATACCTATATATCTCGCACATTATCAAATACTATCTCAAATAGTTTCTCCCCCCTCAGCTTCAACTTTGAACTTGAACAATTTTTGGGCTAATTTGATTAATTTATTCGCGCTCGTCTCTTGTGCAAGGCATGCGAGGAACTGTGAATACCCGCTCAAAGGCAAGGGCAGCCGAAAGCCAGGCCAAACCGAATGAAACCTGTTATAATGAAAACCTTTTTATATTGTAATTATTTTTTGTAGTTTATATATATATATATATATATTTTTTTTTTTTTTTTTAGGGCGCAAAAGTGAGGAGATTTACATAAAAGTTGGCACTCGGATATTTAGGCCTAAACTAAAACTTATGAAATGCCCTCAATATGCATGTGTGTGTGTGTGTGTGTTGGAGTGTGCATATATATGTATCTGATATATATATATGCATATATATATCCACGTTTGCTTTGGGAGTTTTGTCAGCTCGATTGTGCCTGGCTTTTGTCAACTGGCTAATGCACAGATATAGATACATATATATAGATATATATACATATATATTATATATACCTGCACACACATCTCTCACTCTATATATATATATATACAGCCACATTCATTTCAAGGTCGCAATTTGTTATGTTAAAATTCGCTTTGGTCTGCGACTCCATCCCAACTTTGACCTATTGAAGCGAGGCGCTGAGACGCTGAGCTGCGACTTAGAATGCAGCTGTATCTGGCCCATGTATCTGTGGCTTCTAAATGTATCTGTGTGTGTGTATCTGTCTCTCTGTCTCTCTCTCGCTGTGCCCACCTGCCCGACCAGGCCAATTGGCCTCAATAACTTTGGTATTTTCATGCAACGTGGCGAACGCCCAAAAATGGCTTTTTTTTCGCAGCCCAACTTAACTGTACATAGACAGATATATATATATATATATATACATATCTAGCTAGCTATATATCTATATATCTCTGCATGTTTTTGGCTTGTTCTTGGCCAATTCGCTGCCCAGCGTAGTCGAATTGCATTGGCTCAACAAACATTGGCCAAAAGCTCTCCAGATGCTGACCCCGATTTAGCTGGCTTTATGTCTCGATGCTCGCTCGTTAATAGCAAAGGCGAGCATATTAGTTGTGTGCTCAGCTCAGCTGCTTCTAAGACAAAGCCTTAACTGAAAAGGCTAGAAATTTGTATGATATTCCATATTATATAGTCCGGCATAGACTTATGGATATATGTCTATATATCTATATATCTATATATATAGACATATGCCCAAGCCACTCTACATACGCAAATTGCCAATCCCTGTCTATGCATCCACTTTCATATTAGGCGAAGGCAACTCTTTTAGTTCATTGCCCTTACCCTGTTCATTTTGTGAACTAGTTCCGACGTGTTTCTCTTTCATTTTCAGCTTTTTAGGTCTTGATTTTGCTTTGATCTTAAATTTTTTTGCTATAAATTAATTTTTACCAAATGAACTAGTTCCAAAATGGTTCACTTACCTCCTATGTTGCTAGCTACAACTTAAATACTATATATAACTTAGTTAATTATATATCAAAAGACATTTTGTCACTATGTGGGTTTCCCTTTATGGTTCACATAAGTTTTCTAACTGCGAACTAGTTCCAAAGTAGTTCACTTATTAATTATGAACTATAAACTATAATCTGTATCTATATCTATACCTATATCTATGTCTACAATCTATAACTAATTATTTTAATAATATATATTCTATTTTTATATACACTTTATTTTGTGAACTAGTTCCAGTTCTTAGAATTTTACAAGCTTAAATTAGTTAAATGCCTAATTCATTTGAACTTAAATTGTTTTAACATACAATTTATTAACTTTATATAAGATCACCTCTGAAAGTTCATTTGGTGAACCAGTTCCTAAGTGGTTCTTTGACTTTAAATTATTGTCTTTAGATTGAACTCTCTTAAAATGCAATATAATCGCTCTATAAAAGATTTCTATATAATAGTTCATTTTATGAACTAGTTCCAAAATGGTTCCGAGCTCTAAACTTATTATTATCAGCATATATATGCACAGATATGCATATATATACAATTAACATAAACTTAAACTTTTTGTGAACTAGTTCACAAGTGGTTCAGCGCTCTAGTTCAGCAAGCAGAAGAGCTAAAGCGCTGAAATTTGCTATGCAAATAGATATAAGACCGATCCATATATCAGCTATATCTTTTATATACCCCCTCTAATCTCTCTGGCCTCGTTCCTCTTGCAGATGGCCGAAGCTAAGATAAGCTCGGCAGCCAGCGGCATGGAGCTGGCCCTCAAAGACACCAACCACAACGTGGCTGGGCTCATCGTGGACATGACGCCGACGACGGCCGCCCTGCTGCACCACAACGCACTGGCGCTGCGCAGCCTGAAGGAGGCGGCCGCAGTGGCATCCGCATCCGCATCCGCATCCGCGACCGAATCGGATTTGCCGGAGTCGCAGCAGCGTTCGCTGGCGACGACGCCGACGCCGACGGCGACAAATCTGACAACGGCGCCCCACTCGCCGCCCATGACATTCCGCTGCGAGCGCTGCGATAACTTCGAGACGAGCTCGCGGGCGACGCTGCTGCTGCACGTGGTGCAGTGCCTGGCCGGGCAGGTGGTGGCGGTGCGGCTGAAGAGCGAGCAGCACGACGAGCCGGAGAACATGAGCGTCAGCCACATGGACAGCTGCAAGCAGGAGCTGGCTTCGACAGAGGCAGGTGGCGGAGGAGGAGGAGGAGCAGGAGCAGGAGGAGCAGCTGGAACAGCAACAGGATCGAGCTCCTCGGCGAGCTCCTCGCCGGCGGGCAACTCCTCGTCGTCGTCCTCGCGCAAGGTCTTCGAGTGCGACGTGTGCAACATGAAGTTCTCCAATGGGGCCAACATGCGCCGCCACAAGATGCGGCACACGGGCGTCAAGCCGTACGAGTGCCGCGTCTGCCAGAAGCGCTTCTTCCGCAAGGATCACCTCGCCGAGCACTTCACGACGCACACCAAGACGCTGCCCTACCACTGCCCCATCTGCAATCGCGGCTTCCAGCGCCAGATCGCGATGCGCGCCCACTTCCAGAACGAGCACGTGGGCCAGCACGATCTGGTGAAGACGTGTCCGCTGTGCAGCTATCGCGCCGGCTCCATGAAATCCCTCAGGATTCACTTCTTCAATCGTCACGGCATCGATCTGGACAATCCGGGTCCCGGCGGCACCTCCTCGCTGCTGCTGGCCCTCGAGTCGCAGGCGTCGGCGGCGGCGGCGGCAGCAGCAGCCGCAGCGGCAGCCGCCAGCTACGCCCAGCCACAGGTGGGGCAGGTGGGCCAGGGCCAGGGCCAGGCGCAGAGTGATAGCGGTGAATCGATGAGATCATTGGAGAACGCCACGCCGCCCATGCACTTTCTGACGCCCCACGTGGAGATCTCAACGCTCAGCGAGAGCGGCAGCGCGGAGCTGTTCAATGTAAGCGCCATCTACCGTTCATTGTGCTCCAGGCCAGCGTTTGCTCATGGGCTTTTAGCTTATTTGTGCATCTTTTCTTCAACAGGCCAACAACAACAACAACAACAACAACAACAACAATACAAACAACAACAACAACAACAACAGCTCAACAGATGTGGAGTCCAAGGATCACTCGCTGTTGCTGGCACCCCAAGAGCTGCCCATGGACTGCAAGGCCACGCCCATTACGTCCAGCAGCGGCTCCAATAAGAGCCTGGCCCAACATCATCATCATCATCAGCTTCCAACACATCATCATCATCATAATCATCATCATCATGAGAATCACATAACGCCTTCGATAAGTCTAATACCCATTAAGCAGGTGAGTTTGCCACACATACAGTTTGATGTTGATTGGAGTTGGATTTGTTGTTATTTTTGGATTAAATTTGATTTGTTATGTGACAGGAGCCGCTGCCGCTGGAGGAGGCCGAGAAGAAGGACTCACTGAATGGCGATGCCAATAGCGATACGGAAACGGCTGTCAACAACAACAACAACAACAACAACAACAACAGTTGCAGCAGCAACAACAACAACAACAACAACAACAGAATCACCTCATTGATTAAGGTAGCTAAAGTGGGCCAAGAGTCGATGGGAGTGGCAAGGAGCTATTGAGGATGTTCAAAAGATATATATATATTTATGTTATACAGTTAGTTATACTATATAGTTGTAGTAGTTACAGTTTGAGTGTTACAGTTGTAGAAAGTCACAGTTTGAAGATCATTTTAAGTAATCTAAGTACAATTGTCTAAGAGACTCGGACAACAGTCACGCAGTGACTCATAAACTGTGACGGCAAACTGACTGCCAGAGCCATTGTGAAGCCAATGCAAAACAAGTTGCCTAAGCTGTGACTTCTAAACTGTAACTGCAACTGTAACTTGGAAGCTGTCTTCTTCAATCTGCCACTAGTCTCGGTGATTGTAAAACTGCATTGATTCCTTTATGACTTCTAAGCTGTGACTTTCTCGGCCTTCTATCTGGTGCAGTCCAGTCACAGTTACTCTAAAACTGCACTGACTCTAAAACTATGGTTCCCACAGACTATGATTTCCTTGAAATCTCCGATTGGATTCCTTTTGGAATATATTGTCTAGATATTAAAGATAGATTATCTAAGTTAGCTCAACTAAGTAACTAATCTCCCTGTTCCTCTCTCTCTCTCTCTCTCTCTTTCTCTCTATCTCTATCTCTCCCTCCTAAACTCTCCTTCTTTCCATCTTCTCTCACTCTCTCTCCTTCATGCTCTCCCCTTCAATCTCCATCTCATTCACTTTCTCTCTTCTCTCCATCTCTCTCTCTCTCTCTCTTCTCTCTCTCTCTCTCTCTCTCCTTCACTCTTTCCCTCCTTTAATCTCTTCTCCAATCTCCCTTTTCTTCACTCTCTCTTCTCACTTCTCACTTCTCTCTCTCACTTCTCACTCTCCTTTCACTCTCTCTCACTTCTCTCTCTCTTTCTCTCTGCCGCCCCTCGCAGGTTTCACCCTTGAAGTCACTTCTGCGTGAGGATCTGAAGCGTCGCATCTGCGCCAAGGCCAACAATCGGATCACCCGGAACGCGACGCCGCTGGAGCACGAGCTGCAGCAGACGGTGCTGAACGGGGCGGGCGGCGGTGCGAGTGGCGCCTCGGTGGGTGGCGGCACGGCCAGTACGCCCACAGCGGCGGCGGGCGGAACGCACAATGGCAGCCAGAGCTCGACGCCCATTTGCAACGGGACGATCACGTCGTCCGGCGTCCAGGAGAGCGACCTCCAGCTGAACCGCAAGCTGATCCTCACCTGCCACTTCTGCGGCATCGAGTTCCCCGACGAGACGCTCTACTTCCTCCACAAGGGCTGCCACTGCGAGAGCAATCCCTGGAAGTGCAACATCTGCGGGGAGCAGCTCAACAACGTCTACGAGTTCAATGCCCATCTCCTCAGCAAGAGTCATCAATAGCAGCCACAGTTTGGCAGCCACTGATAAAGACAGACAGACAGACAGACAGACAGACAGACAGATGGCTGCCAACTAGATGAATAGACACACAGGGAGACACACACACACACACACATTACGTATAGAAAGTTTAAAATATGAATAGTTAAAGTTTGAGAGACATTGATGCGGAAGCAGAATAAGAGGATATATCCAAGGCGTTTGACAGTTGGACAGCTCGTGAGCAGATATATGTATATTTGATAATGTATATAGCTAAAAAACAACAGTTTGGCAGTCATTGTTGTTGTAGATATAGCTAAGGCAAGCTTAGAGAGTTTATATTGCAGTTTGGCAGTAACTGACAACGGGCAGTGGAAACAGCAGCTCTAGCTTAGGCTTTGATAGTTACAATTCCAGCTACATTTTGACAGCCATTGACAGTTTGAAAACATCTAAAGGGACGACATCAAATACAGTTTGGCAGCCAGTCCAAAAAATGCAAGGCAACAGTTGGACAGCTACTGAGTGTTGAAAGTTTGCTAGTTAAAAGGAAAGGGTTATATCGAATACAGTTTGACAGCCAGTTTAGCTGGCAGCTAGCTGAGAAATAGAACCAACTACTTATTGCTCTGTTACTGCTTGACAGTCACTGACAACTGATACTTATCTCAACGAAATCTTCCAATACATAATGACGAGAATATCTTGTCTTGAGCAACTGTGTATATAGCCAGCATCTACAGTTCGAGAGTCACTAAAAGCAAGCAAAAAGTAAACGAAAGCTCAGTCTACAGTTGTAAAGCAATTGACAGGCAGAAAAACAGATCTAGAAAAATTGGCAGAAATATAAAAAAACTGATTGTTAGCTAGAAAATTCGAAAAAAATATAGAAAAACAATCGAAATTCAGCGGCCGCAACAGTTTAACAGCCACTGACAAGGAGCAGATTACAGCTTAGGCTAAGGTTTTGCAACAATTGGCAGTAAAAGAAGGAAAAGATATACACATGTATTTATATTTACAGTTGAACAGCAATTGAATGTGGACTGCGAGATATGTATACTATGTATTACAGTTGAAAAGCAACTGCAAGCCTGAGAGCGAGAGATATAGAGTACGGATTACAGTTGATAAGCAATTGCAAGCCTTAAAAAATGTAGAAAAATGGGCAAAAATATAAACCAAGCAAAGGGCAGTTGGTACTACAGTTTAACAGTCACTGAGAACTGGAGATTAGATTAAAAAAATCCTATAAACACATGCAAAGCCTTGAGAATCTCAGCCACAGCTACAGTTTGGCAGCCACACAGTCGATGAAAGCAACGGATATATCCAAAAGCTCAAAACTGAAGCATCAGAAGAAGAAGAAGACGAAGACGAAGAAGAGAGATCAATAAATAATACGCTAGTTTAAAAGTTAAAAAATAAATATAAAAAAAATAAAAGCAAAAAATTTATACAAAAAAAAAAGAAAGAAAAGAAAAGAAAACAAAGAAACAATGAGAGCTACGTAGTTACCTAATCCCACACAAGAGAAGAGAGCAGAAGAAGAGGAAGAGAGCAAAGCAGAGCAGAAAACTTACAGTTTGAGAGTTCTTCAAAAGAGTTATCAAAACTGAGTTATAAAGCGAAGGAGTGTAGAACAGTTTAGAACAGTTTAGAACAGTTAAGAGCCAGATCTAAAAACCCAAGCGTAAATCCTGTTATGTAGTCTTAATTAAAGCAAATTTTTTAGTCTTTAGTCAAAAAAAAAAAAATTTAAAAGGAAAAGGCAATAAATTTAACAGCCAGTTTAACTGGCAGATGTTTTTAGTGCAGGCCGCCAGCGCCAGAGGGCGCACTTCTTTTGTAAAACTTAGGCATTTCTTCGATATATACAAAAAACAAGCAGCTAGACAAGACAACAGAACGCATAGCATATATATAGATATATATGTATATGTATATACATATATACAGTCTCTATGGCAAGTCTGTGCACACCTTTGTCCATATATATACTTCACATATATTGACCATAACTAAGGGCTTTCAATTTGTTATTGTTTTTCAGAGTTTATCTAGGAACAATAGAAAACAATAAGAAATTCAACTTAATTAACAGATATAATCTTTATATAGAGTATATATAGTACATAGTATATATATATATATATATATACTGAATATACACAGTTGTACGTTATAGCCAGAACACACTGTTTTAGCCAACACACACAGACACACAGAATTATTATACTCGTACCTTTTACTTAGCTACTAGTTAAACTAACTTATAAAGGAGATATATATCTATATATATGTATATCTCTCTCGATAATCTTAAGTCAATGAGAAAAAACAAATTTGCGCTTTGCAAAAGTTCGCAACGTTTTTTTCCAGCGTGAAAAATTTTCGCACAGTGCTGCTCAAAAAGATGACTACATGCGCATACAACAAACTGACACTGTGTCAAAAAAGTATACACACACACATGTATATATATATATATAATATATATATATATATATATTTAAAGCAATTTTTATGTAACGAAATGCAAATGTGATACGAAATTGTTGTAAATAATTGGTAAAAAACAAAAACAAAAACAAAAAGAAAATGTGAAAAATTTGCATTTTCATTGAAACTAGAAAAAAGAGAGAAATCGAAAAAGTTGAGAAAAACTATGCCTTAGATGCCTATATGCGATATACGAAGCACGTTTTGCGTATACACTGTACAAAATGAAAGTAAACTAGCATCTAGTTAACTTTAGTGTTTAAAAATCAAAATTGTGATCCTTACTGTTGCCCTCTATCCACCCGCACGCCCTTACATTGCACCCCTAAACACCTAGAGCCCAGCCCTAATAGCTAAACTCTACTTTGAGTGCTATCCTAAACTAACTCCGCCATGCCTGTACACTCCTTTATCCTCTACCCCCTAACTACCCTAACTACCCTTAAGCCAAGCCTCTAACCCCTCTCCCTCTCCCTCTCTCTGCTAACATCACTCGGGTATTGTAAGCAGCCTCTTACTGAGCTGCCTTAACTTAAGTCTTTTAATCAAAATTGTGATCCATAAAATTGCCTCCCCCATAACTACCCCTACCCCTACCAACCCCCAACCCCTCTTTGACATCTCTGTGCATACATGGCCAGCTGATTTGTCTTAGCTTTAGTCTCCAATTCAAAATTGTGATCTTCAAAGTTGTCCCTCTACAACTACCCCTAAGTGAACTTATCAACCCCTAGCAAAGCTGCCCCCCAAACCCACTCTTAACTTTCTTATTTAACTTTAGTATCTTTTACATATATTGTCATATACCCAGCTTACGCCCTACTTGTATTACTACCCTTACTACCACAACCCCTCCATGAAGCTACCCCTCTCTCTCTGAGGCATTGTCTGCCACCTCAACTAGAGCTGATTTAAGCTTAGTTCACTTTAGCTTTCCATATTTGAGCTGCGCCTCTTATTCCCAACTACCCCTAACTAGCAACCCCTCTGGCCCACTCTTTTATTCACTTGAGTTGGCTTTAGTTTCTTGCAGTATCTTGTGATCCTTTAAGTTATCCTCCCACTCCTGCTACCCCCAACTACTAATCTGACTACCCCCTCTTTGACATCACTCGGGGGTTGTATGCAGCCTCTCGCTGAGCTGCTGTGCGCCAATTTTTTACACTTCAGATTCAACATCCGTCCATGAGGTTCACAAAAAAAAAAAACAATTTCTAGAGTTCAGAGATCTAGTAGCGAAATATATACATATATATAAAATAAATAAATAAAAAAATAAAAAATAATAATTAATAATTTAAACTAATTAAATTTGTTATATAATTACTAAATGTAAAACTTTTATATACAAAAAAAAAAAGAAAAAAAAGAAAAAAGATTGTAAATTTGGGTTAATTTTGTAATATTTTAAGCAATTTAGTTTTACAGTTATATTTGTTGTTAACTTTGTTTTTAGCACAGTCAACGTTTTTTCTGGCAGGGCCTGCAGCACTTGCATTTCACACACACACACACACACACACACACACACACTTGTACACATACTTACACACATACCTGTAGCAAATATTGTAAATGGTTTTTATATACATATATCTCTCTCTATATATATTTAATTTTTTTGCTGTTGTGTTCACTTAATTTTTAATGCTCAATTTAAATATTTTCTTAAAATATATAATAATTGATTAATGTATTGATTATGCCTAGTTTTAAGCCTTGTTTTTATTTTTAAAGACACTCAAAATGTTTGCTTCGAATTGTTAATTAGATTACGAACAAATTGTTATACAAATGGAATATTAATTCATAACATTTAATGCAAATTCGTGGCTGGGTGTGAAACGACAACAACAACAACAACAAAATTGTTTAAACAATTAAAAACAACAACAACAACAACAAAATCAAAAACGTTTAACGTTGAGCAACTTTTTTAGCTGAACTTTCGTGTTGAATTTTTAAATAGATTAATATTAAAATAAAATAAAAAATAAAAAACAGAAGAAAAAAAAAATAAAAATGGCTAAGAAAGGTAACAAAACATTTACTTAATTAGTAATTATAATTATAGCTAAAACAAAAACAAACAAACAACAATAAAAGGCATGTTAATTTTTTTTAAAATAAAAATGGTTTAAATCAGAAAAGAAAACAACAAGTTAATTTTTATTTTTAAAACTAAATACAGGGCATAAATATACCCTCTTTTACAGCTCTAGCTCATGTTGTTCTGTCTCTGTTAACATTCCCTTAGTGCTAATTCAAAAATGAACTGCTTTCTTTTCTGTTCTAAAAAGTCCAAAGGGAAATTTCATTTTAAATTCTAAGCTCTCAGCAGCGCTGCTAAGTTGCCTTTGCCTAACTTTACAGAGCTCATAGCTGTTAGCTAACAGTTGTTGCCTCAGGCCTTAGATCTATTCACATTTTTAGCACACATGAACAGCTCTGCAGCCTTTCAACATTGTTCTAAAAAATTACCCAACAGCAATTGAAACTGCTTGCCTTGCACTGCGCAACTGCTTGCAAGCAGCTTAAGCTGCTCAATGCTGATTGGCCGCAGCTGGCAGCGCCAATCGCTGCGCAGCAAGCAGCACAGTGGTGCAGCATG
Source organism: Drosophila repleta (assembly GCA_018903745.1). Taxonomy (NCBI): domain Eukaryota; kingdom Metazoa; phylum Arthropoda; class Insecta; order Diptera; family Drosophilidae; genus Drosophila; species Drosophila repleta. The sequence goes on from JAEIGN010000497.1 coordinate 6,634,685, forward strand.
CATCAAACAGGCAACGAAATCAACTGTACATAAGCAACTGCGCAGGCGCTAAAAACAGTGCAGCAAATGTATGTATATGTATGTTTATGTATATATGTATATAGGCATGGTATGTATGTACATGTACAGCCGTCAACATATTGCATAAATGCGTAGAATCTAAATATAACCTTTTGAACTGTCATGAAAAATGTATGAAAGTTGTTGCTTTGGCTGAGTGCTGTGCTTTAAGTTTGACTGCTGTCTATTAAATACCCTATAAAATATTGCACACTGTTGCATGAGTCTAACTTACTAAGGCAACAAATTGTGCATAAATAAGTACCCTGTATATGGAGTGATTTAGACTGCAGTTATGAAACTCTATATTGTTTTACCTGTGCCTAAGGAGTGCCTATCGAATACCCTGCTATTTATTGAGACCTCAATCATTCACTATGAATGATAATTAAAATTAAAATTAATTAAAGAAAATCTTAAAATAAAACAAAATAATAAAAATGAATAAAAACAATCAAATAAAATCTATGAAATAAAATAAGAAAGTAAAATTTAAAAAAAAATACAAAAATAAAATATTGAGTTAAAATAATAAAATAATATTAAAAAAATAAAAATTAAAAATAAAATAAACAAAATAAAATAAGTAAAATAAAATAAAGTAAAAATAAATAAAAAAATATAATAAAATAAAACATAAAACTCAAAAAATAATAAAATAATATAAATATATATAAAAGCAATCAAATAAATTAGTATAATAGAATAATATAAACAATTATTTTAAATAAAAATTATTAAAAAAAATAAAATAAGCGAAATAAAATAAAATATAAATAAATAAAAATATATAACAAAATAAATTATTAAATTAAGTTAATAAAGTAATATAAATAAAAAAAATTAAACTAAAATATGAAACTTAAATACTAAAATAATATTTTAAAAAAAATAAATAAATAAAAGTTATTAGTATAATAAAATAATATAAACAAAATAAAATAAAATAAAATATAAATAAAATAAATAAAACAAAATAAAATTAAATAAATAAAATAATATAAAATATAATAATAATAATAATAATAATAATAATAATAAATAAATAAATAATGAAACTATCTATTTCCGCTGCGTTCATCCATGGCAGTTGTTACTGTATATCAATGTCGGCAGTGAATGAATATGTCTTTCAGCCTTAGCCTTTTAGCCGAGGTCATTTGGCAAAGCCAGCGGCTTTAGCTGTTGTTGCTGCTGCAGTTGCAGTTGCCTTTGCCGTTGTTGTTGTTGTTGGGTTTAAGCCTGGTTTTGGCATTGCAGAAATTTGTTTGCAGTTTTGTTTGCGATTTAGAGGATAATGCGCCATAAAGCCAAAAATACGATTGACTGAGCAGCGGCTGCAACTAATAGGGCAGCGGGACACGGGCTACGCATGGGCGAGAGGGTAGTTCTCTGCCAGCTAGGGGTAGTTTGAGCCAAGGATAAGGCATTGAGCTAGATCTTTGTTTAAGCTGGCAAAATAGGCATAAAAGCAACATCAATATTTACAGCAGATATATGACGAGATAAAGGCAGTCTATATATGTATATATATATATATGAATAATGTAGGTATGTGTGTGTGTGTCTGCCTGGCTGGCCTTTAACAATCTGGCTGACAAATCTTTCAATGAGACGATTAACACCTTTTAAATATGTCATTAGAGGCGGCAAATGGAATGGAATAGGAATCGGAATTGGTATTGGAATATAATACATTGACAGCCCCGAGAAGGCTGCACACACAGATCTCAAATCTGTGGCGTTGTTGCTGCTGCTGCTGCTGTTGTTGTTGTTGTTGTTATTGGTTTATAATCATTGGCAGCTTTGGTCTCTGCTCTCCGGTCTCCGGTCTCTGGTCTTTCGGGTGTCGTTGATGCGCGTGTTTTTATTTTCAAACGGCGATTATTTGGCCCTAAGCGGATTTGGCTTCAGTTATCGCGCTACAAATGTGATGCGCAGCAGTATATATATACATATATATATATCTATCTTCTTCTCTACCTTCATCTGTCCCTCTCTTGCCTTGGCTGTCGGCAGCCAAGTGTGCGCTTGACATAAGCCTTTAACATTCGTTCGCTTAGGATCATATTTTATGTCTTCTTGGCTTGTGCAACGATTTATAAATATCTCTCTATATATATATGTATATATTCATATATATATTTATATACACGCAATTAGCGCTGTGTGTGTGTGGGCCCTAAGCAAAGCGCTAAACCGCTTAGAACTTGGCAATAGGCCAGGCCCAGCGCTGCGTAAGGCGATCTAGCAAATTCAGTCAAGCGTTGCGTTTGAATAACAAATTATATATATTTATATATATATATATATATATATATATATATATATATATATATATATATATACTACATGCATATAAGTAATATAAGAAATAAAAAATCTTAAGATTACAACTTGGTTAATAAATTGCAATTTTTTTCTTCAAATTTTTGACTTTGAAAACCAATTTCAAGTATACCAAAAAATCGATCTAATCTTAGTTTTCATAACATGTAAACAGCAAAAATATATAAATAATAACAAAATATATAAAAATATTTTAAATATATAAAAAATAATATTTTAAACATATTTAATATTTTAGTTTAATTTTATTTTATTTATTTATTTAACTCTTTGTTATAATGATTTGAATAATATAAAAATAAAAATAATATTTTACATAAATATCTAAACGCGCCTATCTTGCAACGAAAATAATGTTTTATTTATTTTCATAAAAATGTGCGCTAAATTTTAGCTGTAGTTTAGCTCATCAAAACTTCATTTGAATTTAAATTTATTTTTATATAATTAAAATTAAATGAGAACTTTTATTTAAATATTAATTTTTCTTAAAATTCAAATTTAATTAAAATATTAATTTTTATTTAAAATTTAACTTATTTATTTTATTATTCATTTTTTATTTAATTTTTTTTTTAATTTAAATTTAAATTTTTATTTTTATTTTTATTTTTTAGTTTAACTTGTATTTTGGTTTTATATGTATATTTTTTTATTTACATTTAAATTTTTATTTAATTTTGAATTTTTTGATTTTATTTAATTGGTTTTTTAATAAATCCTTTTTTATATAAATTTAAATACTTATTTAAATATGAATTCTTATTTAAATTTAATTTTTTTAAACTTGAATTCTTATTTAAAACTAAATTTTTTTAAAGTTGTATTTTGATTTTCTATTTAATTTTTTTTATTTAAATTTAAATTATTATTTAAGTTTGAATTTTTATTTTCAATACATTTTAAATCTGTATAATTTTTTGTAAGTATACAAAATTGTTTTTTAGCTGTCCAATAAATGATTAAAGATTTGAAAAAATAAATAATTATTTTAAAATAAAATGTAGCGAAAAATCTTACTCAATACCTAAAGATTGTTGATTATATTATTATTGAATGATAGATTATTGTTTATATTATTATAAAAATTTAGCTTACTCTTATTTTTATCAATTAGTGCATTTTATTAGTGAAGAATTCCTAGCAGCCAAATTATTGTTTCCATTATAAACTCACATAATTTAAAATCTGATAAAAAATCTCATATATGTATATAAAGCAAAGTCTAGAATTTGAACAGATTCTAAATGAATCCTAATTGAGCCCCCATCAAATCCCTAGGCACATACAAATATTAATAAATCTCTCTCACTCTCTCTCTCTCTCTCTTTCTCTCTCTCTTTCTCTCTCACTCTCGCTCTGGCTGTTGACCTTGCTGATGCCACGAACTTTAGGCTGGCTTCAATTTGCGCTGCTGATGAGGCCACATTAGCAATGCGGATGAGTTCAGTTCGGCAGGTTCAAATTACATTTAATTGTTCAACATTTTGCTATGATTGTGGGCAGGGCACGGCAGGGCAGGGCAGAGCAGGGCAGGGGTATTCATAATAGTAGAGAAAGAGAGAGAAAAAAAATACTGAATTCGATGCCAAATCGTGGCGAGGCTTAATTTGTAAAAGAGATAACATTTACACGTCAAAGCGTTAATGCTGCTTGGGGGAAGGGGGCGTGGCAGTTGCGGGTGATGAAGATGTGGCGGAAGTGGTGGCGCTGATGGTGGTGCAACATTCCCAGCTGTAACACAATAAGTTCGGCTATATTTTTGTGGCCCGCTTTGTGAGCTAAGTGAATTTGAATCTCAATTGAATTGCGAGCTGAATGTGGATGGGGATGTGGATGTGGATGTTCTTCATGCCTGTCTGAGCGATGATGCGAACCCAATTATCTTTCAATAAAAAGGGGACAGCAAATGTGCATCAAGTTACACACAGAGCGACAGAGAGAGTGTGAGAGTGAGAGTGAGAGAGAGAGAGCTGGAGTTAGACTGAGCTAGAGACAAAAGCCAAAAGTTCTTGTCCATTATTCTTGTTGTTGTAACGGATTTGTTGTTGTTGTGTTTGGCAAATCCGTAAAGCCAAAACGGCAACATACTTACCACCGAGGGGTTGACTACACTGAGACAAATTGAGAGCAAGTCAAGTTTGATGTGTTATCAGATCTTAAAATTAAATTGCAGTAAACAAACTTACAAAAAACTTACAGAAATTAATTTAAAATGCAGTCAAAAAGGTTGGCTACACTCAGAGAAAAAAGGTGCTAGTAAATTGTTGGTGGTAATATGAATTTTAAAGCATTTATTAAGCTTAGATTTGAGGCTCTAAAAATTAAATAATATACAAGATTTAAAGACTAAATGTGGAGTATTAGGAAGGCACTCGTATATGTAAATAAAATAATAAGAAAATATATTAAAATATATATATATATATATATATATATATATATATATATATATATATATATATATATATAATAAGAAAATAAATAAAAATAATAAAAAATAAATATAAAAAAATAAATAAAAACAATACAAAAATTATATAAATAAAAAAATAATTTAAAAAATTAAAAAAAAAAAAAAAAATGCAAGAAAATACAAAAAAATATACATAAAAAAATAATAATACAAATAATAAAACAAAAAATAAAATGAAATATTTGCAAAACTTAAAGAAGGCTATAAATAATATTTCAACAATTTTATTTATTATTATTATTATTATTCTTAGGCCATTTATGTTTGTTACTTTAAACTGATTTCATTCAAGATTTTATTACTTTATTTAATAATTTTAATGATTTAATATTGTATATTGTATTTAATATTTATATTTTAAATGTATTATTTCATATTTTTAGTATTTCAATTCTTAATTTTATTTACTAATTTTAATATATTTTTAAATATTTTAATTTTCATCTTTTTTTTTATTTATTTACACATATTTTTTTTTTATTTTTAATTTCTCTTTACCTCACACATAGCAAACTCCTTCAGGAATTTTCGCCCTCTTTCAACTTAGTATTTAAAGTATTTTAAAACTTGCGTCCAGTGTACACACTCGGCTACAAGGTTCACGCCCAGTCAACCCGTCCGTCCGTCCGTCCCCTGCTCTGGCTCGTGTGTGTAACCCAAATCTGGCCTGCGGGCCGAAAATCTTTATTAATTCATAATTGAATCGGGCCGCATGCACAATGCATGCTCCATAGACAATATTATATATACAAAATATATATATCTATATATTCTATACGGTCTCTTCTCTTCTTTTTTGGTTTTTGATTTGACTTCAATTTTCTTTCGAGCTCATCTCGTAATTTAATACGATTTTTCAATTTCACAAACACACAATGGCTGGCTGGGAAAGCTTCGCTCCTCTGCGGCGGGCAGCTGACTCGGAGTCGACTCTGTTTGGCCCAGCAAATGGGTCGAGCAATTGGTAAATTGCAGAGCCAATTTAGTTAAATTAGTTAAATTGGCCCACAAAATGATGCACTTAACTAACCAACAAAATAGAAAAGCACAAAAACCGAATTTTAAATGGCAAAAAAAATACAACTAAAAACTTGTAAAGGGCAACAGCAGCTGCATAAACAATCGAAGCGAGCGAGAGACTGCTCGACTGTGGTGCTACTCTGTAGGCTGTCTGGGGTAATCTCAATGATAAGTAAAGAAGCTTAGAGTTTGTTGAATGATATATATATATATGTAATCAGAAATATTCAACGGATTGACAATTGATTGATATATTTTAAACGATTTCATATGCAACTAAGGCAACAGCCTTAAAAATACTAAAATTCTCTGAGATATGCCAGGAAAAAAATGTATAAAAATAAAATAAAATTATTTTTACAAATATTTTATATAATTTGATGATTTAATAAATTATTTTTTACAAATATGTTATTTAATTTAATAACTTTAAAAAATAAATATATATTTCTTTTTATATATTTTAATATTAAAATATGTAAGAAAAAAAATGTATAGGAAAAATAAATATAAATATTTTTTAATTTACAAATTATATAAAACATTAAAAAATAAATAAATGATATACAAAATTATATCAATAAAAATATATTTTAACTAAAAATTAATATAATTTTTTTCTAAATATATAAAAAATTTAAAATAAACGAAATTTTGAATGAAAAAAATGGGTAAAAACTGTTTGAATTATTTTAATATACATATATAAAAATTATATATATTTTATAAAAAATATATGTATATGAAAAATTAGTAAATTAAACAAATGTTAAACTTTTTATTTTTCAATTTAAAATATTCAAAAATTACAAATTTTAAATGTTATATTTACCTATATATTTTGTGTATATTTTATTTTATGTAATTTGTTATATTTTTCATATATTATTTTTATTTTATTTATTATATATCAAATCTCTTGTATTAAACTATTTATTAATTTTTTTTATATAATTATTTATCAATATTTTTTTTTGGCCAACTCTCAGAGTACTTATAGATTTCTATATGAGCTCAGTAAGCAAAAAATTTCTAGCCCATTGAGAACAACTGAACTGAGCTGAGCCGAGAGTCGCGCCGACAGAGAGAGAGAGAGAGAGAGAGAGAGAGACAGACAGCTCAGCAGATGAAATGCATTGATAAATGCCTGTGGCATACTCAGAAGCCAAAACATAATGCCCATTTGAATACAGGGTATACCCTGTATATATATATATGTGTATATATATATATATACGTATAGATAAACTATAAAACAATTTGCAATTTGTCTGGCCGCACTAATCGCCTGGCCAAGATCAACGGGCGCAAACGCATTTCAGATACCAAATACCGTTTCTTTTTTTTTTTGTTTTCACATTTTCAGGTTCTTCCTCTTCTGTGGTTTCAGCCTAATCCGTTTGGAAAATCTGTAAATCCAGCGCGCTGGCAAGAATAACAAACAGCGGAAATGTTTCAATCAGTTTGCTGAGTGCTTTTGTTCGCTGGCTGGTGAGACGAGAGCTGAGGATTGGGATTGGGATTGGAATTGAAAGAGGCTGTGTGTGTGTGTGACCGCAAATGGGCGAGACCATGTTGGGCCAGGGGCTCTTTAGCACGGATCTTGGCTGCCCAATGCCAAACAGCCACGCCTCAATCTCTCAAAGGCAACAAAGACGCACAGAGAAAGAGAGAGAGAGAGAGAGAGAGATAGGGCGAGAGCTAGGTAGAGTCAGCTCTAGCCAGATTTCCTTTTGCCGTTGCCTTTTCAATGGTTTTATGAATTACGCATCGACGCCTGCTTTGCCTACCTTTGCCTTTACCTTTCTCCCCTCGCCCCTCTTCTCCCTTCCCTCGCCAGCCTTAGCACCTTTTCGCCCGAATCTGACTCCTTGGGCGCAAATCTCATTAGACACGGCAACAAAGCACACGCAGACAGGGAGAGTGCGAGTGTGTGCGAGTGAGACAGACTCTATTCTATTGAGTTCATATTTCAGCTCTCGCTGCTCAATGACAATTAACACAAGTGTCAAATTATTTGTAACCATAACGCCTAGCGTGCTTAATGAGCACTTGCCACGCCCCTTTAGAACAACAACTGTCTAATCTCTCTCGCTCTCTCTCTCTCTGTTCTGAGAGCTAAAGGGTTTTCTAGTCTGACATGTGTGAAGTGTTTGCTTTGCGCATTTGCTGCCGCTGCCTCTGCCTTCGCCTTGGCCTCTGTTGGCGCTGCAAATATTGTGACAATGCTAAAAGTTCGTCTTCAATTTGTCACGCCAAATTATCATAATAATATACCCTGCCGTTATCTGCTCAGCCACCCCCTTCCACACTCCCTCCCCCCATTTTATCCTTTTGTTGCCTTATTGATTCTACGCCCTGTTGACCGCCAGCTCCACAGAGGCTGTCTGTCTGTCGCCTTTTTTCCGTGTTTGCCCAGGGAATTTACATAGTTACCCCAGGCTCCCCTCTCACTCCTCACCCCCTCTGGCCACATTCAACCCCGTCGCAGGCAACTCTTTACGTGCTTTTTGTTCAAAATTTATTCAAAACGCGTTTGTCTATTTACAGTACATTTACGCACTTAATGATGGGGTTCATTTGGCTGCCCCCCCACCTCTCGCTCCTCCTCCTCCTCCTCCTCTTGCTGCTTCTTCGCCTGTCTAGCGAAAGATTTCAAGATGTGAGCATCCAAAATGCTTTGTACATTGTGGTAAATGGCAAATGTTTGGGCCAGTTGGCGGGGCTCACGGCAAGGAGGGGAAGCGGACGTGAATACAGTTGGAGTTGCTTTTAGTCGCGGAAGCCAATAAGCTGGCACAGTGGGCCAAAAAGATATATGTATGTACGAAAATTAACAATTTTTGCATATGAATACAAACATGTAACATTAAAGATATATAAAAATAAAAATACATGAAAAGAAAATATAGAATAAAAAATATGCATATAAAAAAAAAAAAAAAAACTTTAAAAATAGAAAATATACAAATTAAAAATATATAAAAATAAAAATATATAAAAAGATAAAAAATATGTAAAAATACAAAATATACAAATTAAAAATATATAAAAATAAAAAATTAATAAAATTAAAATTTGTAAAAATACAAAATATACAAATTAAAAATATAAAATAAAAAAATGTATAAAAAAAAATTAAAATATATAAAAATGAATCTATATAAAAATAAAAAATATAAAAAAATACAAATATATAAAAATAAAAATATATAAAAATAAAAATATACAAAAGTATATACAAATAAAATAATTATATGTTCTCAAACAACATTGTCAACATAATATAAAAATATAAAATTTTTATATATTAAACAAATTTATTAAATAATAATATAATATTGAAATATAATATTATATCATAATATTTATGCATGTGATTTATAGCTCCTTTAATTATTATCTAAATCGATCTAAAATTCTAATGTACTACCTATAGTTTTACGTTCTCTTCACTATCTCCCTCTCTCCCACTCTCTCTTTCTCTTTAAGTTCCCTTCAAAAAATTCCTAAGAATTCCCACACAAATTTCAATTCATCTAACATCCAATTATAATGCTATAATTATGAAAATATTTTGTCTTGACTAATCGCAACGCATACCACTGTTATGACAACTGCATAGGCTAACGGGGGAGTCGCTGGGCCCAAGCACAATTGCTGTTAAAGTTGGAGGTACGCTAAATAAATTGAGAGAAAACATTTGATGGCTGCGGAGGGTGCATAAATTCAATTTGAAATATGTGCGTAAAGCTTGTGTCGCGACCGATGTCGGCTTTGGCATTTTGTGGTTTAACTAATTGAGTCGCCTTGTCAATATGTAAATCGGAACCAAAAAAAAAAAATGGAAGGCAGGACAACAGCGCAGAGAGAGCCTTAATTTGATATCAAAACAGTGGCAGAAGCCAGTCCCATAGACACAGGCAAACATGCAACACTTGAATGTTTGTTTTTTTAGCTGCTGTCGCCTTGGAATGCGTCGAGTGCACAATTAATTGCGCAGCGCCAGATGCCTTTTTTTAGAGCCAGCGACAGCTAATTAAAATGCATGACAAATGTCGAAGCGGTCGTTTGGCAGTTATCGCCTATCGAATCGCTGCTAATTAAATTGAATGACTCCGAATTGGCCTATCGAACCGATGCCATTTTGAGTAAAAGCGAAAAGAAAGCAAATGAACGACTTGAATAGTTCCATAAACTAACGCCTATCGAACTGATTGAACTGATTGAACCAAATTTGCACGCTGCCATTTTGAGTAAAGCTGAACGAAGAGCTAATTAAAAGGAACGACAGAAATTGTTCCATAATTTATCGCCTATCGAAGAGCAGCAGCAGTTCTTGCTGACAAGAAAAAGCGTAAGGAAAATGAGGTCAAAAGTGTCACATCATGCTTAATGATGACGATGACGATGACGAAGGCGACGGGCAGACGGCGCCGAAAACTAAAACTCTAGTGAAACAAATTAACTGACAATGTGGCGTATACACAATGCACAGCAGCTACTGATAATTGCAGCGCTTTCAAGTGACGGCTGGACGGACTCCGACTGGCTGGCTGGCTGACTGGCTGACTGACAACTTCCACATGGCTCGCTCACCTTGTAATTTGAGCCCGAAATTTGTTGTAAGAAGGAAGCACTTATACAACTAGTCAGACAGCCAAAAAAAAGAAAGAAAAGAAAAAGAAAACAATCTCTAGCCCACAGATTATATCGCGCATATGCATATGGCTATAGGTTCTATATATATAATATAGCCTCTCTCTCTCTCTCTCTCTCTCTCTCTCTCTGTGTGTGCAGGTCTTCTCCAAATATGTTTCCCAGGGCACTCTTCCAGCTCATAATGACGACGATGATGATGCGTTGCATTTGTGTGTGAGTGACAGTGACGCGTCAACTTTTTGGTGGGCCTGCCTGCCTGCCTGCCTGGCCTGGCCTGGCCTGGCCTGCTGTCTGTAGTCAGCTCCGTAGACTCATTTATGGATCTGGCGATCGTCCCTCTCTCTCTCTCTCTCTCTCTCTGTGTGTGTTTGCCCACCACACGGATATTTTCATAAGGCAGCTAAGTAAACCACTCAAGTAGGAGATGTCATCGTTGGCGCCAGCATTCAACCAAATGCCGACGACGAAAGGCACTTCTTACCATATCCACACACACATTTATATATATAGGCGCCTTGTTGTTGTTATTGCAGATATATGTATATATATAGACTTATATTTTCGCTTTTGATGTTGCTATATTTGCCTTGCTTCGTCTGTTGTTGCAGATGACTTCTGAGCTGCATTTCCACATTTGTTGTTCCTCGTGTTTACACAGAAATTGATATTTTATTTCAAAATAAAAACAGTCGAGCTGAAAGCAAATGCCAATAGCTAGAATACCAGATACTCTAACAGCAAGCATATCATCGATCTGCCAACTCAGACTGCTTTACGCACAAATACATATAATAAACTAAATATACAGAAAAGAATAGTTAAAAAAAAAATATTAAGTGCATAAATATATATTTAAAACCCAATATACTTCGTGAATAAGTAAACAAATTATTGACCAAAATATTTGGAAAGTATTTAGAAAAACATTAAAGAAATATACTATAATATAATTTTACTAGATTTTTTGTAAAAATATTGAGCTATATATTTATTTATAAATTATATATATTCAAATATAAAATCAAATATTTAGCCAAATGTTTAAAATTTCACAAATATGTTTAAAAACATTTAAAAAATTAAAAAATTCGGTTTAAAATCATAAAGCTGGCATATTATAATATTTCTACTATCCTATAATACTACTGCTTTAATTTAAATTATAAATTTTAATAGTAATAATAATAATGACAAAAAACACAAAATTAAAAAAAATATATATAATTAAAAAAAATTTTATTGAAAAATAAAATACTTTCAATTAAAATATGAATATTTTCTTTAGTCATCATTTCCTTATTTTAAGAGTTTGATTCTCTGATCACCTATAGAAAGCATATGTTGTACTCTCCCTCTCTCTCTCTCTCTCTCTCTCTCTCCTCTCTCTCTCTCTCTCTCTGTTTAGTTATCACTTCGCTCAGACAATTTTAATTTTAATTTTTAAATTTAAAAAATATTTAATATTGTCATCAAATATTTTATATTTATTTTTATTAAGCAACGAACACCCATATTTATTTCTATATTATTTGCTTTATATAATCCTTCTGATTTTCCAAATAAATTCTAAATTCTTTTCTTCCCTTAATCCCCTTAATTCTCACTGCTTTTCATCAGATTTCTCATATTTCTTTTATCTGTAAAAAACAAAAATTTGATTCATTTTCCAAATCCGTCCAGCCCCTTTAGTTAGAAAAAAAAAACATTTCAAAAATTATTTTTTTTTCGGTAAAGATTTAAATTCTTAACTGTTTCATTAGTTTTGTTTTATTTGTTGTTTTTATTGCATTCTAAATGTATACGTAAGCACTATGATTTGCATACTTAAACTCTATTTACAAATTACGTACACACACATACAAATTAGAATTTAGAAATTAGAATTCGAAAAATTGTTTATTTGAAATTTTTCAGTTTTTTTTCAGTTTTCAATTTTCAGTTTATCAAATTTGAATAAATAAAAAACACTTTTTTTTATTTACTTTGCAAATTTTCAGTTAAATTTTTGTTGTTTTCCAAATTTGAAATTAAAATGAAAAACTTACGAAAATTTTTCAGTTTTTTTTTTCAAATTTGATTTTCTTTCTCCATCTTCTCCACTTCGTCTTCGTATGCGTAAATCTTAAATAACTATCTTTGAAAAGTGTGTGCGACGATGTTCAAATATATATATATATAGTTATATATATATTTCGATATCTTCTTTTTAATGTTATGTTAGGAAACAGCCCGTTAAACAGGTTGAAGGATCTGTGCGGGCCAGCGATGAATCTCTGCTGCTGCTCTGAATAGAATTTATACTTATTTTGTTCGCTCTTTTTTTTTTTTATTGCTGACTTAAAGTTAAGAAAAATTGAAACAATTCGTGTAGCTGGGCCTTAGTGGTGCTGGAGCTGGGACTGTGGATAGAAACCCTTCGAGCAAGGCGTGCGCAGCCTCAGCCTTAGACCCGCTGATATCATGTGATCTCCGGAGCGCTGTGCTTCAGCTCGGGCGATGTGGAGAAGGGGCGATGGAGCAGCAGCTGTGCGCTGGGATGGTAGACCGTGGTGGTGGTGTTGCTGCTGGTGGTGGTGTTGTTGTTGTTGTTGTTGTTGTTGTTGCTGCCGCTGTTGATCTCGTGGGCAGCGGCAACGGCGGCCGCTGCAGCTGCCACCGCCGTCGAGTTGAGTTTCTCGGGCGAGTTGATGCGCAGCTTGGGTGGTGCTGGTCCTGGTGGACCTGGCGGCGGTGGTGGTGCGGCCACAGTGCACTCGACACTATACGCAGCCGCATACGCCGGATGGTGCAGATTGCCGTTGAGCGCCAGCGGCTGCGGCAGCTGCGGATGCGGCCGGATGACGATTGGCTGAATGGGAAACTGCTGGGACATCTCCTTCAGGTTGCTAAAGCTCTGCAGGTAGCAGCCGGCGTTGAACAGGCTGCTCGCAGCGTCCAGCTTGAAAGGCGGCAGGCAGCCGGCGGGCAGACCACCAGCTCCACCACCACCACCACCACCACTCGCTCCGTATGCCGACGGCAGCTGCGGCGGCGTGGGCGACGGCAGCGCACTGCTCAGATCCCGCGGCTTGTCATCGTCCACGCTGAGGCTCTCCTCGCCATTGGCGCCGTTCGACATGCTGCCGGGACTGTGCTGCAGCTGCAAGCTGCTGGGCACTGGCGAGTGCGTGCCCAGCGATATATCCGAATCGGAGCTGTCCGAGGGAGTGGGTGAGGCAACGCCATCCGCCCGACGGCTGCGACAGCCCATGCCCGAGTTGTTCTGATTGTGCTGAATGCTGGAAGCATACGAAAAGTTGGCAAAATGTTACGAAAATTGTATAGAAATTTCAATTTTCATAAAAATATATGTTTCAAGATGTAAAATATATTTTTATTTAATTTTTAATACATATGTATATTGGGAATAACTTAAATTCTTCTGTGCAAAGTAGAAATTAATATTAAATAAAAAATTTACTAAAATGCTAAAAGAAACTTTTAATTTTATTGTAATATTTGTTTAATATAATATAATATAATATAATATAATATAATATAATATAATATAATATAATATAATATAATATAATATAATATAATATAATATAATATAATATAATATAATATAATATAATATAATATAATATAATATAATGTAATATTAATATACATAATAAAAATTATATATTTATTAACAAACTTTTATTTTAGAATTTTCTTATAATTTTCATATTTATTTATATTTTTATAAATATATAAAAAAAATAAAATAAATAAATTAATAAATCTGTGAATTTTTATATATATTTAAATTTTTGATATATCTGATTTATTTTATTTTATTTTATTTTATTTTATTTTGTATATAGCAAATCTTTCAATATATCAATATATACGTTTATGTGTATATGCAGACATACATATGTACATATGTATGCATGTATGTATGTTTGTATGTTGCCTCGTTCATAGCAGTTTTATAAAGTTAACCATATAAAACTGTTTAGCTACCTTGGCATAGAAACTTTGGATTGTTTTTTTTTGCTGAAACAATCAAGCAAATCATTTCGCCTAATCATAAATTTAGGAGCAATTCATTTACATTCATTGAAAAGCTTAAATAATTTTTAATTATATATTTTTTAATAAATATTTAAATGAAAATAATATATTTATAATTATATATACATACATATATATATATATATATATATATATATATATATATATATATATATTATATATATTTTTTTTTTTTTTTTTTTTTTTTTTATTCAAAAATATAAATAAAACTTAAAAAATATGAAATCTATATATGTGTCTACATCTTTGATTTTTCCTACACATATTAAACTATATTATTAGGTTAAAGTTATATTTTTCTTAAAGTTACTCAATTTTGTGGTCTACATAAAAAATTTGGTAACAGTGTTGGCCAAATTGAGCAAGATATCAACTATTGAAGTAAAATGCGCTATCCCGATGACGCGACTTTAGCTGCCCTTTTTTGTAAGCTTTTTTTCAAAAAAATTTTAAAAATACTTCCTGTAAAGATACTGCGTCCAATCTAGTCTTATTTTAAGAAGAATAAAACGGAGTTTCATGGAAAACAAATTTTGAGACTCTATCTCAAATGATATAGAGGATATTGAACATCTACGGTGAATATGAGGGCTGCGCTATGCTGATAAGACGCAGTGTATCTACATATGTATGTATGTATGTATATTACTTTTATTTATTTTTTATTAAAAAACATAATACTAATTTTTAAAACTTAGCAATTCATATATCAATTTATATATATACATACATATATATGTAAAATAATAATAATAATAATTATAGAAGCTAGCAAACTCTGCTCTTGATCAAACTGAGATGATCTTGAAAGAGTTTTCATAGAGGAGAAGCTGTGCTCATATTTCTTGTGTTAAATCTTGTTAATTTAAAGATTAATAAAATGTAATAAACAGTTCATAAAATGTATAAAAAATATCATAGTTAATCAGCATTTCCTTGAGAATATGTCCTAAGAGAAAAAATATCCTTATGCTGGTAAAGAATGTCTTACTAAGACTCGAAATGTTTCCATTAAAAGTTCTCCCAGAATTCTCCCAAGAGCTTCATTATTCCCACAATTCTCACTGAACTTTAAGTAGCTAATATTAATGAATAAGCTTCAAGTACGCACCGAACACCCATCTAGCTCTAGCTGTAGCTCTAGCACTTTCGCATTAAAGCGTTTAATCGCTTTCAGATCTCTCTCGATTAATGATGCATGGCGAATGCAGGGCGAGTGGCGGGAGTTTGTGAGAGTTTAGTTTTTTCCGATTCCCAGTTATTAAATGAAAAGTGTTAAAAGTGATTAGCGGTAGCTGCTGTGTGTGTGTGTTGCAGGTGTGTTGCAAGTGTGTTGCAAGTGTCTGTAGCTGCACAGCTGGTCGCTGGACACGCCCATTAGGCGGCTCATTTGTCAGGGCGGCAGCCGCACAATAAATCTGTGGCAACTTTCACACATGCTTAAGACAAATTATCTGTGGCCAAAACAAAAGGCCAAAACAAAAAACGGCGCACGAAATGACTTGATTAGAAGCGAAACGTGCAACGCGCAGTGGCAGTGGCACGCAGTGGCGGCCGTCATGTCGGCATATTTATAGAGCCATCAGAGACTGTGTTCATATACATCATCTCCAGCAGCTCCAACTCCAACTCCAACTCGAACTCGAGGCCGACTCCCTGCCCTGTCATAATTATCGGTTAGGATTCGCTCAACTTGCCGCGTTTTGTTGAACCATCAGCATTTATAATGCAGTCAGTCGGTGCCACATGGAGTCCTGTGCGTGATTAATGAACGCGCCGCGGCCTCAACTCAGCTGGAGCTGCGAAATGTATCTGCGGCTACCTTTTGCCTTCTTTTCATCGCTCTCCCTCTCTCTCTCCACTTCGCATTGTTGCAAATGGAATCGTTTAGTTGCCTAATGCGGCAACTTGATGGATTATCATTTACCCACTTGACACATCGGCCCATTCCGCTGATGAATTACATGGCACAGATCAAACGACTATATATATATGTATGGATGTGTGTGTGTAGCTAAATGCTGATTCAGATCTTACAATATAATTTTGATTATTATAAGTTGAATAGTATAAAGCGGGACTGAACTCTTATATTTAGCTTATATTTTATATTATTTATTTGTTAATATAATATTTTAACTATTGCACGTTTTATATTATATATAAAGTCTCTTATACTTATACTCTTGAGTATCAGAATTGAGACATTGGCAATTTTAAGCGTAGCTCCCTCTATATCACCCATAAAATCGCTTGAAAAAGAAAAAAAAATCTATAAAAAACTTTAGAAATTGATGTTGACTCCTTTTTAAGCATATAGCAATTAAATCGATAACAAGCTATAGAAATCGACAATTTCTTCGATAATATTATCGATTCGGATAATCAATAGAAATTTATAATAATTACAATTTTTTTATGGCAAGTCAATATACAAATCCATAAAAATCATTACGATTTATACATTAAAGAATATGTATTTGTATTATTATACTTTTTCACGAAGTGAAAGAGGTATATTAGTTTTTTTTTTTTAATATTTTTTTTAAACTCTCAGCTTTTTGTCTTGCTCATAAATTGAATTTTAATAATTTATTTTTTACAATAATATTATTAATAGTAATTTTTAAACTGCAAATAAAACTTATGCCAGGACCTGCTGCGGCTTAAGCTAATTTAGGATTAAACTAAACTGATTCAGTATGAAACTTATATTCAAAAAGAATATAAATATGATGAAGATTAAGATGAGCTTAAGGTAGAAGCAGAAACAACAAATATAGACTATATCCCGCCCAAGAAGCCTGCTTTAGGAGTCGGAAAGTATTTGAAGTTTTCAGAGCTGCTAAATTCTGTTGTAGCTATAAATAAAATTTAGGATGATAAAATTAGGATGATATTTATTAATATTAATTTATGAATTACACACATAAGTTCAAAATTGTTTTAGCCTCAATAATATATTTATATATATTAAATATTTAATATATATTTTTTTTTAATTTTTAAAAATTTGTTTTCTCATTTTACCCATAGGAATCATCTGGCCATCTCTCTAAGAACTATCTCAGCTGCTCATAAAGGATAATTGCCAGTCGGTCAGTCTGATATTTGCTTTTCGTGCACACTTTTTGGCCAAATCGTGTGTTGCGGTGGGTCGCTGTGAAATTGTATAGCTTTTTAGCAGTAGCGATTACGGCTGAATGAAGCTGGCTGCAGGCAGCCAAAGCTGAGGCTACCTGCGCCCATAACCCACGCCAAAGCGACGAGCTCTGGCACGGGCGCAGCTCCAAGGCCGTGTTAACGCTTCATTGATTTCACTGGGAGCTGCTTATAAATATGATATACCCATATATACATATATAAAGCAAACTATATATTTTCCAAACAATTGACCAGGAACTGTTGAGAGAGAGAGTGAGAGAGAGAGCCAGCAAAAAGGGTTTTTCGTTTTGGAATCTGATACTGTGGCACCTAAACGAAAACGAAATGACACGTATGTAATTACCCACAGAGAGAAAGAGAGAGAGGGAGGGAGAGATAGATAGAGTTAGAGCTAAGCCTTTGGCTGGTAACTTGAGCCTCGGATTCGAGACATTGAAATGCTTTAATCGGCTCATGTCAGAGGATTCGTGTACGCAGCGTTCTTTTTTTTTTGTTTTTGTCTTTTGGGACTTGGAATTGTGAAAACTTATTCAGCTGCAAGAATGTCGGGTAATTCGATCTGATCACATAGGCCAAATTAACAACAACAACAACAACAACAACAACAACAGCAGCAGCAGCCATCAATTTGAAGGTGTATATAGCTCTTGCTTAATAATTAAATCTGGCTTTGGTTTGTGAATGTAATTGAATATGGTTTGAGTATGAAATTGATTTTTTGACTCAGCTCTTGATGCCCTAATTGACAGTGTGTGCTGTTATCGAACTATCGATAGTGCATGTGGGTGTATTATATTTCGTATTGATATGGCTATGAATATTAAAGGAGATTCAAATGCGGAGAATGGGGAAATCCTAAGGCTTGTAGTATTTTTGTAATATTTGATTGCTTGACAAATCTATGAAGTTATCGATTTATCTATTTATCGTTTTATATATTAGTAATATAAATTCATTAAATATTTTATTTTTCATTAGGTTTAGAAATTCGGCTTTTATTTTGGATTTATTTAATTGACTATCAACAATTGTTATCGATTTATCGATTATTGATGTACTATGAATATATATGCATTATTTATATGATTTGTCGTAGAGCTGAATGACTATTTAGTAAGTGTTATTCATATATATATACATATATAATTTATATAAAACAGCTTAAAATCGATTTACTATCGATTTAATTCCAAAACTTGAAAACTTAGTTTATCTGATATTTTTTTTATATTTTATTTTATTTGAGGTTTAATCAAGTAAATAAAATAAAAGTTAATAAAATTTAACTTATGGCTGAAAACTAACCAAAAATCAATTATTTATCGGTTTTTAGCCAGGCTTCAAATTGGTTTCCTCTATTAAACATCATAGCTATCGATAGCTCTGACTTAGATCTGCTTTAAAATAGTCTTTTTATAATATCGATTCCTTTTTCTCTGTAAGCTATCATAGTCCCTTGAAATTGCTCTAGAAACAATGCAAATTGAGGCGAAACAAATTGAGTTCGAAGCGCATTTCGATAATTGTGTCATTCAAATTGAAAGTTATAAATTTTGTAAATATTTAGACAGCAGTCGCAGCAGCAGCAATCCCAGGGGTTCCAGGCGCTTAAGTGGACCGAATAACATTTTGTCAAAGCGCTGGGAAAGTGAGTAAACAAGGGGGAAAGGGGATGGGGTGGGGGGTTTGACAGGGCAGGGTGGTTTCTAAATGCAATCAACGTTTATGTGCCCTTTTTTTGACGATCTGTTGACAAACAAGATTTAAATTTGTGCAATTTGAATATATATATAGATGGAGATATATATTGTACATAACTGTATCTTTTGCTCAGTTTGCAGTTAGAGCTATTTGCACAGCATTTACATTTCACTTGTCAGCACACACACACAGAGCTCACATCCGGTATGACTGTTAAAGTTTGTGCTCGTTCTTTTGATATCAATTGATTTCTTTAATACACTTTCTACACGCTGTTGAAGTGGGCGACAGCTTCACCTGCTACCCCCTCCCACTCCGCCTCCCCCTCTTCCTTTTTGTTGCCCGTTTGTATCTTTCTCACAAGCCACCGAAACGGTAGTTGCACTGTGCAAACAACGAGTCGAGTATCGCCAGCTCTTCAGCTCGCTCAGTTTTTTTTCTCTCTCCTCTTTTTTTTTGTTGCTTTTCGGGCATGGGTCTGGGTACTTATTGGACGTTTGAGTGTGCCTGTCCGAACGCTCAGCCAAGTGGGCACTCGGATTTGGATATTGACAATGCTTCCAGCTACCCATCTTCTGCTTCTTCTTCTTCTTCTGCTTCTGCTTCTGCTTCTCCTTCTCTTTTTTTGGTAGCTTCTCATCGGCAGCCTTTCTTCATTAGAATTTCGAGCTGGGGAGTAAATCGATGAGCAGCCTCTTGAGCTTTCGGCTGGCCAGCGGGAACAGTTCACACAGGCTCAGTTCGTTCTCAGTTCGTTCTCAGCGTCCTTCAGTTTCATATTTTGATTGATCATTGACATTTACAACATATTTGTTGTGCGTGTTTATTTGTTATTGCTTGTTGTTATTATTTCCCATTCATTTTTATTACACTTCTGTAAACACACACACACACACATACATAACGCACACAAATCTCTTTTTCCCATTTCAATTGCGCTTGACAAATTGCTTTTATCTCCCCTCTCACTCTCTCCCGTTTTCTGTGCCCGCAGTTTACATGCCATGTTCATTGACACCCGCCCACTGTGGCTCCTACTTAATTTGTCTCTCTCTCTCTCCCCCTCTCTCGCTCTCTCTAACTGTGTGTGGGTTCTGTTCGTGTGTGGGCTGCGCTTTTAGTGGCTCGCATTTCATTTATGTAATTCACGCAATAAAATAATCTCTTTGTGTGGATTTTTGTGATTTACACGCATATACTTCTCCCTCTCTCCCCCCCCTCTCTCCCTCTCTCTCTCTCTCGCTCTCTGAGCTCATCTATCAAGTGGTGCTTTATAATTGAAAACGAACTCAAGTCTATGACTTGCTAATTGAATCAGCAGCTGCAAGACGCAAACGACTCAACAGCCTTTTGAGCAGTTGCTATTTTTGATATTTCTTCGAATTGCAAAATGATTTCATTAATTTTCAATTAAAATCTTAGCTTATTATGAGTTAATGAAAAGAGTAGGCTGCACTTGTGTTGCTTTTGTCGCTTTAAATATCATCTCTGCATGCTTTTCGCTTAACATACTCAAATACTCAATTTACTCTTTCTTTTGCTACCTGCTCAAAATTAACTCAGAGGCTCAGCCCTAAACTAAAAATAGAATACACCAATAGCGGAACTTTCCTCTTTGCTACTTTCGCTCTTTGCTCAAGACAGCCGAAAATGACTCAATGCATTGCCCTGGCCCAGCCTTATGCAAAAATGGAATACACAAATAACGGAATGCTCTTTGCTCATTGCTATTTACTCCTCTCGCTGAAGACAGCCTAAAACAACTCAATGCATTGCAGAAGCGCAGCGCACATAAAATATAACAAATATAAATAGCGGCGCTTTGCCATTTGCATTTGCGCATAGTGTGGCAAAATATATATATATATTATGTCAATTTGCTATTATTAATTATTTAAACATATATTATTCTAGTAATAAATATGAATTTAATTAGCTTGTCAAATATGTATATTAATATTTTATTTTATTCTCAATTGAATTTATTTAATTTTATAGCGCTTGCTACTTAGACATTATTGAGTTGCCAGAGCATTTTTAGTTCACTGTATACTATGCTGATCAAGTTGTGCCTGCAGAGTTTGCGACTCTTCGTCTGTCTCTGCGCGTTAAGAGTCAGCTCAATATTCTTAACACTCAATGCAAATAGTCAAATTACTTATTTTGCACGCTCTATGTGTGCAGAGAACATCTCGAGTGCTGCGCTCTAATTTTGAGTGACATTTTGTCAGCTATAAAAAGCGCTGCAGCTGCCCGCGCCGATCAGTCAAGTGCCTGCTCTGGACGAGGTCGGACGAAGTGCAGTGTTTAGCTGTTTAATATGTTTTAATTTTTTTTTGGTTGCTAATACTGTTTACCTTTATTTAAACTTTGTATTTATTTAAAAATATTTTTTTAATGTATTAAATATTAAAAAAAATATATTTAATGGTATTTATTTATATTTAATAGGTATTTTTAAAATATATTAAATATTTTTGCAAAATATTTATATTTAATAAATATTATTTAAATATATTAAATATTTTAAAAATATATTAAATATTTTGATTATTATTATAGACTCCAATGTTAATCTTCATAATGTTATTGTTCATGTTATGCCAATAATGTTAATTCACATCATGTTAATTGACATCAAGTTAACGTCACATCGTGTTAATTTACATCATGTTAATTCACATCATGTTAATTTACATCATGTTAACTTCCCTTAAGTTCAGCTTAGCCCATTGGCATTGTTAACTCAATTTGAATAGCTGATATTTCCTTATCCGTAGCATAATGGCCATTACATGATCCATTCCATTACGAGTCAAAAGCCAGGCAAAACCCCCATTTGAGTTCATGGAGCATGAACAGAGTTGTTGTTGTTGTTGTTGTTGCTGTTAGTTAGTTAATATCTTAATAAGGCCATTTCGGGAGCCTTTCTAATGCCTGGCCTGGCCTGTCTAGTTGGCTCACATGATTGATTTACCAACTAAGCAATAACCTCTTAAAATATATATATATGTATATATATATATATCTTTTTTCTCTCTTTTTTTATTGGAGCTGCGGCCAACGACGCTCAAGTGCAGTAGCAAAAATGTTAACAATTTTTTCAGCACTCGATGCTTGAACAGTCAGCGCCTGTTATTTAAGATCTGTCTACCTTTGGCTCACTCTCTGTCTGTCTGTCTCCCTCTCCCTCTCCCTCTGGTTAGAATGTCTGGCTCATCATTTGTGCCGGCGCTGTCGATGCTGAATGACTCGTCTGACTGTCGCTCGCATATGAACGTCTTTTAATTTCATATTTTTCCGCTTTTTATATTATTTTATTATTTTTCTTTTTCTTGCGGCGAGCTTTCTTGTCTGCCAAAAAAAAAACTCCAACTAGAACGCAGCTTGCAGATGGAGCTGTAATGCTGCTGCTGTTGCTGTTGCTGCTGCTGTTGCTGCTGCTGGTGGTGGTGCTCACTTTACAAGTCGAAATAATCGCCATCATTTTAACTAATGACCCGTTCCAAAAAGGCGCTTCAGCAGCCGCCGTCGCCGCAGCCGCTACTTTTGGCGCTTTGTGCAGATTCATTCAGTTCCTAACTTAATAAACACGGCGTCGGCTTCAACCTGCAACGCTTGCTGCTGCCTCCTTTGGCCAAGAATGCCAAAATGCAAGACAGAGAGGGAGAGAGCGAGAGAGAGAGAGAGAGAGAGGGAGGGAGGTAGGGCGGGCGGTCGGTCAGCTTGTCTTAGGGGGTGCTCACTGTACACAGCAGGTAGAAGCAACTTGAAATATTTGCGCATCTGCAGGAGCAGCGCACTCGAGCTGCGTTTTCTGCCGCGTCACTCCACTTAACTTGCCATCTTTCACTTGGCCGTGGACGATGATGCCAAAGCGCGCATCTTCTTCATTTCAACTTCGCGCGAATTGGTCGAGTTTTTAGTTTTTTATATATATATATATATATAGAAATATAAAGCCTCGATTCGATGTTGTCGGGCTGCTGCTGCTGCTTTCAGTCGGAGCTTGAGCTGCGCTTACAATGTTGTTGTAAGGTTTTACAGCTGTTGCTGTTGCTGCTGTAAGTGTTGTTGCTGCTGCTCAAGTTGCTGTTGGAGTTGGTGTTGCTGTTGGTGTTGTAACTGCTGCTGCTGCTGCAGCTTCTATTGTTGTTGCTCAAATTGCTATTGCTGATATTGCTGCTGCTGCTGTTCAAGTTGCTGTTGTTGCTCTTGGAGTTGCTGCTATTGTTGCTCTTGTTATTGCTCAAGTCGCTAATGCTGCTGCTGTTGCTGTTGTTGCTATTGCTGTCGTAGATTGCTGTTGCTGCTGCTGCTGTTCAAGTTGCTGTTGTTGCTATTGTAGATTGCTGTTGTCGCTGCTGCAGCTTCTATTGCTGTTGCTCAAGTTACTGCTGCTGATATTGCTGTTACTGTTCCTGATGTTGCTGTTGTTGCTGTTGTAGCCGCTGTAGCTATTGTTGCTGCTACTACTATTCAAGTTGCTGCTGTTGCTGCTTTCATCTTTTGCTAGCTTCTGATCCTAGTTGCTGTTGCAGTTGCTGCTTGATATTGATATTGCTGACGCTGCTGCTGTTGTCGATGACTACTACTATTGTTGCTGTTGCGGGTTGTTACTACTATTGTTGCTATAGCGGTTGTTGCTGCTGTTACTATTACAATTATTGCCATTGTTGCTGTTAACGCAGATATTGCTGTTGTCGCTGTGCCAGCTCACGAGTCACGTCAAGCCAATATGCTGTTGCTAGTCTGTGGTCCCAGTTACAGCTGCTGCTGCTGGATAGAAATGGATGTTGCTGCTGCTGTTGTGGTTGTTGCTGTTGCTGCAGTGGTTGCAGTTACTAAGTTGCTGCTGCTGTTGCCGTTCTGGTTGTGATTATCACTGCTATTGTTGCTGCTGATGTTGGTGTATTCCTATAGCTATTGCTGCTGTCGGCTGCAGTTGCTGCCCTAGTTACGGGGGCTTTCACTGCTGCTGCTGTTGCTGCTGCTGTTGCTGCTGTTATCTGGCAAATCTGAAGCTGTTGCTGCTGCAGTTCCTGTTGCTATTGCTACGATTGCTGTTACTTAAATTGCTGTTGCTGTTGCGAGTTGCTGTGTTGCTGGTTACTAATGCTGTTACTGTTGCTGATAATGTTGTTGCTTCTGCTATTGCTGTCTCTATTGTTGCTGTTGCGATTGCTCTTGCTACTGCTCCAGCTGTTGCTGCTGCTGTTGCTGCTGCTGCTGTTGTTACTGTTGTTGTTGCTGGTCTCCTAGTTGCTGCTATTGCTCATACTATTGATAAGTTGCTGGTTTCGGCGCTGGTTGCTGTTGCTCTGGTTGCTGTTGCTCTGGTTGCTGTTGCTCTGGTTGCTGCTTCTATTGCTGTTGCTCTTGCCTTAGCTATTTCTCTTGCTTTTCCTCCAGCTTTAGCTGCAATTGCTCATTCTCGTGCTGTATTGCTGGTTGCTGTTGCTCTTATTGTTATTGCTTCTGCTGCTGTTTCACTGATTGCTCTTGCTCTTGTTGTAGTTGCTCATGTTGCAATCGTTGCTATTGCTATTGTTGCTGTTGCTATTGTTGCTGCTGCTGTTGCTATTGCTCTTGCTGTGCCTCTAGTTATTACAGATGCTGCTGCTATCCTATCTGCAACTGCTGTTGTTGTTACTGTAGCTGTTTTGCTCGTTGTTATTGCTGTTGCTGTTGCTCTGGTGGCTGTTGTTGCTTTAGCTATTGCTATTGCTCTTGCAGTTCCTTCAGCTATTGTTCATGTTGCTGTTATCCTAGTTGCTGCTGCTGTTACAAAATCTGTGTTGCTGTTGCTCTTGCTCTAGCTGCTTTTACTGCTGCTGCTGCTGCTTCTGCTGCTGCTGTTGTTGTTGTTGTTGTTGTTGCAGCTTTCTGTCCAAGCAGCATCTGCTGCCGCCGTCGTGTTGCTGTTTGTCAGCGTTGTCGGCGGTCATTTTAATGTGGCCAAAAGCAGCGACCGCAACAAACGTTTCAGAAATTGAGAACGCTTCGATGGATGCCGCCGCCGCCGTTGCCGTCGCCGCATCGGCACGGATCAATGAAATGGAAATGGCACACACTACACACTACACACACACACTACACACACACATACACAGAGTCAATGTTGCTGCTGTTGCTCCTGTATCTGAGATATTCTTGCAGCCACTTCCACTTGGCTGCAGCTGCGATATCAGCTTACGCAGCAGCGGCAGCGGCAGCGGCCGCAGCTCGTGTTACACTAGAAATTGTTGCCACATGCAACGTGCCCCCATGTCGCATGCCCCCCAACCACCAACCGCTCCCTCCCCTGCCCACTTCCCTGCCCTGCTTAATGGCCCCTTTTATGGAACTTACCGATTCTTGGCCGCAGCGGCACGATCGCGTTGCCTGCGATTCTTGAACCAGTTGCCCACTTGCGTGGGATTGAGGCCCGTCGCCTTGGCCAGCTCGCGCTTCTTGGTCGGATTCGGATAGGGATCCTGTAGGTACCATTCGCGCAGCAGACTCCTCGTGCGCTCCTTGAAACAGTGCGTCTTCTGCTCCCCATCCCAGATCGTCGGCGGCAAGGGAAACTTTTTGCGTACGCGATATTTGTCAACGGGACCTGTTATGAATTGGATATACCATATATCATATATATATATACATATATAATCGTGTATATGCTGTAGGTTAATTACCTAGCGAACGTCCTCGCAGCTTCTCAGCCTCAATGTAGTGCGCCTCCAGCCACATCGCTTGCAACTTGCCATAGGAGGCTTTAGTAAATTTATGATTCTCTATTATTGCATATAGTTCCCTGTGGAGATATATATATATATATAAGGTATATAATGTATATAATGTATATATGTAATGCATTTAGCTACAGTCAAGTCAAGTGCTCTGGCGCCATCAACCCTCTGCCTGCCTCTATATCCCGCTGTGCCTTATTTAATCGGCTGAAGTTCGCCTCTAATTTCTCATATATTTCGGGAATCGTTGCCCAGATTTGTCGCTGCCGCTGACAGCCAGTTGAAGTTGACAAATTGCTTTAATTGAATGCGCAAAGCAATCAAAGCACTTGCCAGAACAGACATTTGCCATAGATTACATATATGTATATATAAATATATTTTTATATAAATTGATAAATGTAAGCCAATCAGGAATGTTGATAATATAATATAGATTTATGGATTTACTTGCAATAACAGCGGATTATCTGTATAAATTTAAATAACATATGTTATTTAACATATGCTTAACATATGTAGCATAACATATGCAGCCCCATCAAATGGAGCTGCTTAACAGAGTTATGTTTAGCTCATTTAGATATGTTATACATATATATACATATATATACATATATGAACATATATCTATATATATCTACATTATCTACTGATTCTATTGCTTTCCAGAAGACGTCTTTATATGGCTCTGCTGTACATATGTTATATGAATGTAAAAGGAACTGAATGTTTTGAGCTGAGAAATGATAGATCTAGGGTCTATATAGGCTACATATCAGGCTGCATTAAAAGACTATATCAATTTGCAAAGCATATGAAATATGGATATACATATACAGTGAAACCTTGACATAACGAACTTCTTTATAAGGACCTTTTGTTTAAGTCCCTTGACTTTACCTTTAACTCCCTTGGCTTTACCTTTGACTTTACCGAATAAGTACCTATAGCGAATCCATAGATATAACGAAAAGTTGTCTGGTTGCCCTCAGATTCGTTATATCGAGGTTTCATTGTATATAAATATAATATATGCGATATATTTTTATATATTTATATAGTATACTCGATATTTTCGATAGTATTTTCGATATTTCCATTGCTTTCTATATATATATATATATATATATATATATATATATATATATATATCTAAAATTTCATCTATATTAAATCCTTTATATATATATATATATATATATATATATATATATATATATATATATATATATATATATATATATATTATATAAGTTTATCTTAAGACTTAGCAAAGGGAATTGTCTATGGAAATTACAAATTTTCTTTTCTGTGAATTATATAAGAAAACTTTTTTGAGATTGATATAAACAGAGGAAAACTTTGCTTGAAACTTGATCTAAGACATATACCATATAGCTATACCATATAATAATATGTGTCATATAAGGACATATGTGACGGATATGATGAATTGCAAAGCTTGAAGCTAGAAATTTAGCTAAGATTTATGCCAGATCTACCTATACATAAGGATTACCTCAGCCCTACCTCCTATAGGTCATATATATGACACTTAAACTGAGCTAGAAAATGTATATTTCTGAGATATCTATGAATATGGGATATATGCCATATATATATTTGACATAAATGTTAAGTATGTGATTATTTTTTGAAAAATCTGAAGAAGTCTGGGACTTATCATTAGCATTTACATGGCATATAGACAGCTGTAAGTATAGATAA
The DNA here is from genome assembly GCA_018903745.1 of Drosophila repleta. Lineage (NCBI taxonomy): Eukaryota > Metazoa > Arthropoda > Insecta > Diptera > Drosophilidae > Drosophila > Drosophila repleta. The sequence goes on from JAEIGN010000497.1 coordinate 6,662,645, forward strand.
GAATTCAAAGGCAGTTAAAAGCTTAAGAGCCTTACTCAATTAAGATATCTCTGGTGAATTGAGTCAGCTTTAAGCTCGAGCCAGCGCCAACTGCAGGCAGCTGGAAACTAGTTTCAAGCATTTTAACTGCCTGCTAAAAATGTTGACAGAATGTTTAATTTGATGTTATGATGCTGCGCCAAGTTTAGACAAATTAAATTTAATTGAAGTGCAATAAGAAGAAGAAGAGGAGAGGAGAGGAGAGGAGGAGGAGAAGTAAAGCTGAGCATACTTAGCATATGTTTCACAATTATTTACAGTAATTCTGCATGCGGCTGCAGTTAAGTTAAAGTTTAGACATGCATGTTAAGCGCTCAACGAGTTGCTCAATCAGTTTGTCAGGTCTCTGTCAAAAGCAATATATCAAACTCGTTGTTTAATGATATATCTTCAAGAGATGCCGAGATGGAGCTGGGGAGCTGGGGAGCTCGGGAGTCGGAGCTGTAGACAAGTTTGAGCACTCGTCCCATAACCAGATCTATGACTAGCTGAAGCCAGTTGTCAAGTATGCTTGATATATGAAGATCTATCATATATGAGCCCATATATATGACATAGAGCAACCCATAGCCAAATCAGAGAAAAACCATATATATATATATATATATATATGTTCATTTGCTCATTTACATAGTTTTCGAGCTAATCGTCTGGAGTCTCTCAATCAACTGTTTCCGGCTGGCGTGAAATTTGAGAATCTGCAGCGCGAGAGGAAGCCGCGGCAGCTAACAGCAGCTTTTGGCCATTGTTCGCTCGGTGTTTTATTAATCAAACTCGGCTGAGTTCTTTAATTAGTAAATTAAAGCGCATTGTTTATTAATTTAGCGAGCGCAGACAAAGCGAAGCACAGCAAACTATCAAATGACGCGATCCGAGGAGTGCTCTACCTCAGCCCTACTTCAGCTCTACCTCTGCCCTACCGTGGCTCTACCTCTGCCCTAGAGTGGCTCTACCTCAGCCCTACCTCTGCCCTACAGCACCTCTATCTCTGTCCTACCTCAGCTCTACTTCAGCTCTATCTCCGCCCTACCTCAGCACTACCTCAGCCCTACCGTAGCTCTATCACTGCCCTACCTCTGTCCTACCTCTGCCCTACCTCTCCCCTACCAAGTCGAGGTTAATCAGAGCCGTGTTATTTGAGCCTTAAAGCTTTTGTTACGCTGTGCTTTCAAGCTGCTGGCTAAATGGCCATTGCTCAATGGATCTGGATGTACCTGAAGTTGCCAACGTGATAGGCGACGACGGCGCGGGCGCGCAGCACCGCCTCGCAGTTGAGTATCTCGTGCATGTTGGGCAATGCGACCGGCAGACTCCAGAGGAAGCGCGCCAGCCGCTCGATGTCGCCGGAGTCCTCCAGGGTTTTGCATACGATCTCCACCTGGGCGGCGGAGAAGGCGAGCGTCGGCACGGCCAGTATCGGGCTGGGCGCTATAATCTGATGGTGTGTGGGCGAGAAGGTCTCTGTGGGCGGCTGTTTGCCCTCCGTCGGTCCAACGGCCATTTTATGCGTTGAATCCACTGTGAACTAATTCGCATACTATTCTGAACCGGAACGAATTAATTTTTGCAGCGAAACACACACACACACTCGCACAGTTATATATATATATGTGTATATATATTATGATATTTGGATTTATGTAGATATATATATATATATATATATATATGTATATTGGAACGATCACAGATCACACGCGACAGGGATAAGTCCTTGAACCGGGCAGCTAATGATTAACCGACCGAGCTGCGGCTGATCCAAATCCGGATTGCGTTTGCACTGAGCGCTGGAGCCGAGGGCGTGCTATGGATATAACCAGGCGGCGGCGGTGGCGACCGACCGACCGACCAAGCGAGCGTACAACCGAGCGCACAAAAAATACGCCAAATAATGGTCTTGTAACTGAGCTGCCTACTATGCGATGGACGACGACGACGACGAAGACGACGACGACGACGATGATGGTGACGGTGGCGACGGCGTTGGTTACGATGGCAACGGCAACGGCAACGACAACGCACAACAATGACGCGCCACAGATACAGATACTCTGGCAGCAGCAGCTAACAGCTACTGCTGCCAGCTGCCAGCTACAGATACAGATACAGATACAGATACAGCTACAGAAACGAGTTGCTACACACACACACACACACATGCACTAACAGCTTGAGTAACAGATACACCACCATACCAGGGCAGAGGCAGAGGCAGAGGCAGAGGCTGTTGGGTAGGCGTTTCTGTTGCTCGTGAGTGGCCTGCACTTCGTTACACTAGCCGTCTCGCTCGCACTTGCCTCGCTGCAGGCAGGCAGAGCTCTGTTGGTCTAACTGTCTCGCTTGCGCGGCGGCATTGCGGCTGCGGTGGTAGTCAGCGCCGGTTGCGTTTAAATGATATGTATATAAGCCCTACTCACACACACACGCACACAGACTGAGTGAAACAAATACATACGCATACAGTTGCAATTGCAAGGGAGCATGGCCATGTAAGAGGGAGAGAGGTAGCTATCGAGAGATAGAGAGAGAGAGAGGCGCTTGGGTGATGAGTGAAGAGGCAGAGCAGTTCGTTGATATTTTGATAAAGAAATCAAATAAAGAGCGGCAGCTCTGCACAGTGGTTCGAACTTGCTAATAAAATTGGTTGCCCATCGAAAGTGTAACGCATATATTTACACAAGCGCAGCAAACTCTATTTGCTTAGGCGCTAAGGGAATTGAGAAAGATAAATAAATGCATATAAATTATGAATACGATGGAGGGGAAGAGAAGATGTGGAAGGCCTATAATGATTATAGCTGCTATAGGCACATGTGTATACATTTATATATATTTTATTTTCTTTAAATTTCTAAAATACAACTTAAATGTAGTGTGCGAATTTCCAAGCAAATATATATAACTTAATTATCAAATGACTCAAATATTATCAGAGATTTCCCAAAATAATAATAATAAAAAGAAATATATATTGAAAATACATATAAAATATATAAATAAAAAATTTGTATATGTTAAAAAAATATTATAAAAATAAAATGTAACTTAAAAATATTTTTATATATATAAAAAATAAATATTTTTAAAAATTTTAACTTAACCTAAAAATATTTTTTAAAAATATATAAAATAAATATTTGTAAAAATATTTTTATATATTTATATATAAAATATATAAATAAAAAATTTAAAAATCTCAAAATATTTTGTATGTATGTCAAATACTATTATAAAAATAAAATGTAACATAAAAATATTTTTTAAAAATATATAAATTAAATAAAAAAAATATTTGTAAGTTTCATTTTATTTTTATAATATTATTTATTATACATACATAATATTTTGACATTTTAAAATTTATTATTTATATATTTTATATTTATTTTAAATATTTTATATATTTATGTCGTGTTTTACTTTATTAATATTATTTTATATGTATAATATATTTAAATTTTATATATTTAATATCAAAAAAAATGTTGTGTTATATATTTTTAAGTCATACTTTATTTTTTATAATATTTGTATATATGAAATCTATATATTTATGCATATTTTTATATATTATATCATATTTATATATTTTTACATATATTATTCCCTGAACACATTGCAACTGGGGCTTCAAACTTCATATTCAATATATATTTACTTATTTTCTTTATATATTTATTTTATTATATATTTTTAAACATATTAATATACCTTTCTATATATATTTATTTATTTTATTTTTTATTGTATTTATTTACTTTCTGCTAACTTTTCCCTTCACATTTGAAGCTCTCTGCCATGTTCAGCAACTCTCGTCCCACTGTAGCTGCAACATATTGTAAAAGTATAGCAAAAATGTTTGATATGGTGTGGTTCTGCGCGCTCCCAGCCCAGATCTAACCCAGCTAACCCCTAAGCTCGGGCAGAATACGAAATTCGGGTTTCATTTTAGCAACAAAAACAAGCAAAAACGAATAAACGAAAAAAAAGGAAAAGAAAACGTAAAGAAAAACTTTTGATTATGCCGTCAAATAAGGGAAATATTTACCAGCGCGGTTTTTGCCAGGAAGACAGAGAGTCAGAGAGAGAGAGAGAGGGAGAGAGGGAGAGAGAGAGTGGGCATTAGGGGTACTCTCAGTGTATCGCACTATACCCACTGCTGTGCTTTGTCAGAGTGTTAACAGATTAGTTGTTTACATGCCACAAGTAAATGAGTTTTCAAATTGACGCCCGTTGCAGAGGCGTGCCTCAAGCCCATACCCCTCCCCTCCCCTCGCTGACTGTACATATGTATTCGCCATTGAGACGACGCCATGGCGAGAGCCATGTAACCATATGGCTAGAGGTAGAGCGATTGCCATTGCCGCGTATCCGTCTATCCGTGTATCCGTATCTCGCTCTTGTTCGGGCCGAGGCTTTTGTATCTGAAACCGGTGTCGATGCAGCTGCCGCTGCTCTTGGCTCTTGGCTCTTGTTAAATCTGAACGATGACTTTTTGAGTAGTTGGTTGAGCATTTAGGATAATTGCATTACGAGAGAGGCTACTGATTGCGACACCAACAACACCTACTAGATACATTCCCATTAGACCCGCCAGATACATAGATACAAATTTTGTGATAGCGCACGCATTGCGCCAGCTCTCACAATTTACAGCTTTATCTCTCTATATCTATCCCAAACTGACAGCCCTCTCGCCGCATGTGCTCATTATAGTATCTATCCATCCATCGGCAGAATGCTTGCCCGAAGGCCAAGCAGCGTTTTGGTTATTGATTGAATAGATTAGCGCATGAATTGCTACGGGAATTGAAGGTAGTACGATTGATCTTGGTCTATAAGGCGGTTTAGCTGAGGCATTTTTTGTGGTTTGCTGGGGAATTTGTAATGGAATATATAGGAACTGCTTATGGGAATATAGCTATAGTCATGTAGTATATATACCATATATATATTATTTCACATATCATATTTCTTCATTTTAGCTATATTCCTTATTATATTATCGGTTAAGCTACAGCCCTCATCGCTTGTTAGCGTCTTTATATACAACGCTTACGCTTGGCGACTTTAAGGGCTAAGAGATACGAAATTTGATTTATAGAGACTCCTTTACCAATCCTAGTTTCTACTTATTCAAAGACTATAGATCAGTTAAGACCTATGGCTAAAATCAATTACTGTTTCTATTTTCAGGTCATTATTTAAAGATAGTGAAAAGTACAGTTAGTTTAGCTGATGTATAGATAAAGGCTTTTCAGAGAGCTTCAATATAGAATTTTACTGGAATTTAGTTTTATAAAAAGTTTAAAAATATTTGAAAAAAAATCAAATAATGCAAAATATATAAAATTAAAAATTAAATAAAATATCTAACATGAAAAGAAAGGAAAATAATACAAATAAATAAATAAATTTATTATAAAAAAATAATTTAACATTAAATTAATTTTTTAAAAATTAATTAATAAATTTTTTTATGGTTTATTAATAAATAAATTAATAAATTTATTTTATGTCTAGGAAATATTTTGATATACAATTTATTTATTATAAAAATAAAAAAATTATTTTTTAAAACTAAAAAAAAACTTAATGTTTTATTGCTAAATAAAAACAGTATTAAAAAAATAAATAAATATATATAAATTTTAATTTTAATTAAAACACATAAAAAATGAAAAATTTCAAATATAATAATTAAAAATAAATTTGATGTATAAAATTTAAAAAAAAATATTTAAAAATAAATTGATGTATAAATAAAAAATTATAAAAAAAAATTAATTTAAAAAATAAATTGATGTAAATAAAAAAAAAAATTTATAAAAAATATATTAATTTAAAAATAAATTGATGTATAAATTTATAAAAAAAAAAATTAAAACAATGCAAAAATATCTAAACGAGGAGAAAGAAAATAAAAATTCAAATGAATACCAAAAAATTATATATTTTAAAATTACAAATATAATAAAAATAAAAAACTTATTAAGAAGAAAATACAAAAATAAAAAACCCATTAAAAAAAATGCAAAATGTATTTAAATTTAGTTGGTTTTCTTGCCTATGGTATACATATTTATATAAATATATATGCTATATAGTTCGATAAGTAACTTTAAAAGATTAAATCTAATCTATATATGTATGTATGTATATTTTCCCATTACCAACTTAATCAACTCTTCCCAGTCAAGCTGCAAAGTTCTCGAACTTCTCACATTCCCACATACCCATAATAGCCCAGCTCCGTTTGGATCTAGAGTTAATTTGAGTCCATAGTCGAATATCATCGTCGTAATATAATAATAACTCAGCTCCTTTTCAGTGCGAGTTCCGCCCTTGAACTTGAAGTCTTTGAGACGCGGCGAAAGCAATCACAATTCCATTCTAATTGCCTAACGAAGCATTAATTATTGGTTCTTAACAGAGAGAGAGAGAGAGAGAGAGAGAGAGGGGAGAGAGAGTCTATATAGAGACTTTGTCTGATGTTTGATGTACGCTCGAGGCGCTAATCAAAATATTCAACTGGCAAAAATATTTTACAAACTGTGTCACTGGCTCAATCAAATCATTTGCCCACTGGTCCAGTAAATGACAAAATCCCAGCCAGATATTCAATCACTGTGTGCGTGGGTGGGTGGGTGGTGTGCTAAGGTGGTTGGGTGTTGTCCTTTAACCACGCCCAGCCTGCCCAGGCAATGCCACAAAGGGCCAAAAATGTAATTAGGCCACAACTGAGTGCGGCAGGTGTATGTGAATGTATCTCTCTCTCTCTCTCTCTCTCTCTCTCTCTTTATTATGTAAAATTACATTTGGCCAAAAAAACAATTAAAAGCCAATTAAATGTGCTTTAAAGGCCAGCCCAAGCGAGTCGTATGTGGTTAAGGGCTGGCAGAGGGGGGAGGGGCGGAGGTGGGCTGCCTTTTGTCGTCGGCTTTGCTAACCGCAAAGTTCCGCAAACGCAAAACGAGCCAGCGAACCGTTTTAATAAACTGTAAAAATGATTTTTTTTTCTCCTCTTTGTCAAATGTTTCCTTTGTTGGCCTTTTTGGCGCCTGCGGCGAGAAACTAAATTTCCCTGGATATATTAGGATATTCCAGCAGACTTTACATATGCGCCAGACTCAAATTTGATTTGTAATGGATGTCTGAGCAAAGGGCAAGACAGAGAGGGAGAGAGAGAGAGAGAGGGAGAAGGGGAGAGATAGTGATAGCAAAACTTTATAGACTTTGTAAGGCAAAGGAAACAGAAATTTTCGATATGAAGAAGAAGCAAATGAAATATAAACTTATATAAAGATGTATAGATATAGCTGTAGATATATCATCATATATTATATATAGGCTTTGGATTATGGATGAGCAAGATATTGAGGGAAGTTAAGATAACTGTAGATAAACAAAATAAAAGATATCTTGAGGCATCTTGAGATAAAATTATATATATATTCTATGGCTTATCCAATGATTTATGTAGGATCTTTGATTTTACTCTAACTTTATTCTATCTATACTTTATCTATACTCTATCTCTATCTACTATCTGTGCTCTATTTATACTATATATATATTCTATCTATATTCAAGCTATATTCTATCTATATTGTATCTCAGCTCTATCTTTGCTCTATAGCTACTATAGCCACTATAGCTACTATAGCTACTATAGCTACTATAGCTACTATATCTATGATAGATCTACTATAACTACCATAAATACTATATTTACTATAGCTACTATAGCCACTATATCCACTATATCAGCTATATACACTATATCCACTACATCCACACTATCTACAAATTCTAGAATATCTGCTCTCTCATCTATTCTATATTCTATATGCTCAAAATTCTTTTGCTTCTCCATTGCTTCGAAAGGTTCTCTAAAACACTTCAGATATATTTTCGATCTTCTAAGCAGCTGCTAGAGTATTTAATATTCAAGGCCTCAATAATAGCTGCTCTATCTTGTTTATATCTTTATTTGCAACCCTCGCACCGCCCTCAACCCCAAAACGCTTGCCAAAACGCCCCTGGTCAGAAGGCTTTTGTTGTGTGCGCTTTGCGACTCAATTTGTTTAAGATAATTTAATCTGATTTCATGTACCTGAATATTTATATGTGCTTGAGGTCGATCAAAGAGCAGGGGGGGCGGGGCCGGTTAGGGGAGTGGGGGCAGTCTGCATGTCTGGCAGCTGGCCGGCCGTACCCCGAGCTAAATGGGCGACAATCAATTGTGAATGTCGACACCTTCATGTCAAGAGCTGACAGGTCAGACACATACACACTCACCTGGATGGACCTCTGCAGGTAATAGGAAATATATAAAAATAAATTTCAATCTATAATTTTATAATAAACGAATATATGACAAAGGGGATCCGAATTCAATTTAAACGTTACACAAATCGAGTTTTATAGCGCTTTCAAGTTCTTTCTTCAGTTTTTGATTTTTCCTTTTTCCTTTTTTTCTTTTTCCTTTTTATTTTGATTTTTGAAAAATATCTGCGAGAAATGCGAAGCTAACAAAGGAGGGCTGGATAATTAAAAGTTTTGCCCGCTGCAAATATTTAATATTTTAATTTATACGCAATTTCATAAATCGTCAAATATCGAGAACCGGATGCGCGCGAAGACCTGCATTGCATTGTGCAACTGGGTATGCCCGACTGATAGATACCCTCTCAAAAAAAAAGGATTAAAGTAACTTAGTTTAAAATTTAGATAAAGTATAGTAGATATATGCCATATAGGTTGGTTTGGTGGCATAGCTCGACTGGTACATACCCTGTAATTGTTGTTAGAGAATGCCTGCACTTTTCTGTCTTATCATATATCTATATAGTGACTGTCTATGTTAGCTAGCATGAATTAAAGTTGATAAAGTAGTATTACTTGACTAGAACATACCCTGTAATTATATAAAATCATGTACATATAGCCTAAACATTGCTGTATATAGAGTTTATAGATATAGTATAGATTGCTAATCGTATGCTAACCAAATATATACCCTGTAATTGGTCGTACAAAATTTTTTATATTTTTTTAAGCTGCTAAATTCATATAATTTAAATTTTTGATATTTTTATATATGTTTTTTATGTTTTTTTATATAAATATGTGCTATATATACCCTGTAATTTCATAAATTTTAGCCTCATTAATGGCCAACTAGCCCACATACCTGAGCAAGTTAATTAAACTTCTTTATATTTACAGGGTATATAAATCAGAATAGCTTCATAAGGACAACACGATCACCAATTGCATCGACGATGATGAAAGATCGGCGCTGTGGCCAGGCATTCGATTAATTTACATCGTTCTCTGTTTTGGCCGACAGACTGCGCCGGCGTTTAGAGTAGCAGCCGCAGACAGGCAGCTCAAGTAGAAGACAGTCACATATTTGTGTTGGCAGTGACAGAGGCAGCGGCGGCTGCTGCTGGTGCGATTGGGCTGCATTCCATAGTCATAAGGCTCATGCGGAATGCCTTTGGGCATTAGGTTGTCCCAACAATGTGAGCAATGCACGGCAAATGTATTGAGCTGCATTTAATAATTATGCCGCGCAGGAGCACAAGGAGCAGCAGCAGCTCATAATGATGACGATGATGATGATGACGATGAGTGTGTGGAACATTTGCAGATATATTTTTCTTTGCTTTGTGAAGGACTGCCTAATGGAAATGTCAGAGGCTCAGTGTCAGCTGCGCGCCCAGAGCTCATCAGATTCACTATATATATATATATATATGTATATGTATATATATGTATATATATTTGATTTTTTGGGGCTACTGTGCGCATATTAAGCAGAGCAAAGAGCGTTGGCAAGTGATACGCGGCACGAAACATGCGTGAAATCTGCACAAGATTAGGTGAGTGTGTGTGCAGGTGAGAGTATGTGTGTGTGTGACGTGTCTGAGCCTGTCGCTGACCACTTGGCAGGCTTTTGCTTTAATATATGTAGGTCCAACTGGCAGCGCAAAAAGTGTGAAATTGTCGACTACTGCAGCAGGAGCAACAGACAACAGACAGCAGACAACAGGTAACAGGTAACAGCCAGCAGACAACAGGTAAGCAGAGCGAACTGCACTGCGCAGCTTTAATTAAGTCATTAACACCAATCAGAGTGGACACAGTGGGCACTGAGCAGCGGCCGCCACAATATCGAATTTGCCATTTTTGGTCAAAATTATCTGTTTTGCGCTTGAGACGCGATACTCCTCTTGCCAATAAAATATCAATTATGCGTGGCCCCTAGGGGCACACAGCTGCACCATTAATGAGCCACAACTTATCCCACGGTCTGCGCTCTAATCGAACAGAACAAATGGCAGTTTGCATAACAAGCGCTAACTGGTTAATTACCCGCGATTGCTTTACAAATCGACTTTTTATAGCGCAACTCGCAACTGGCTAAAAGGCCTGATTATGCAGCGCATATTTCATGTAATTACAACTAGCGGCACTTTCGCCGCTCAACCAATGAGCGCAACAATTACACTAGACAGCAACTAATTAGTTACAAGTAGTCAAGTAACATATATAAATGCTTCATATATAACATTAATAATATTCAAATTTAACATCTACCGATATATATTGTATCTTAAATTAATAATAATTATTGTAAATTGCTTCATCATCAGCGTAATGTTAGCAGCAGCATAAAAACTTGAATTTTGTCTAATAGTGTGCACTACAGATTGCCTTCTGCTGCCTCTCTCTTCTTTTTGTATTGTTTTACCGTATGAGCTCCAGCTTGTGTCTCTCATTGCTCAGTGCTGCTCTCTCTCGCTCTGCCCCTCCCGCTGATAGGTAGTGTCAATTAATGAACGACGTCTGTCCCGTTTCGACGCACAAAAGAGAAACGTCGAAATGCGCGTCAAATGCGCAATGAGCTTAATTCGTTGTACGAGTGCGCGCACACACATACACACAGAGGCGCGTTGCCATATGTTAGCCATCTCGTTCGCACTTGTGGGCAATTGTCACTCAATCAGCCTTTTGTTTTAAAGCAGAGGGGGAAAACAACAACTGCTGGGTAATTGAACGCATCGCAGCCACTTTGTTTTTTGCTTTGTCTGCTTTTGTGTCTCTCTTTGTATGGGCAGATGAATACCCTGTGGAGGGGCCAGCAGTTGATATATGATATTTAAGCTCATTTTTATATGTGTTTAAGTAATTATGAGATAACTATTAATAGAGAAATATAAATAAATATTATAAATATTTACTTAGCATTTTTATACATAATCAATTTAAGTTATCTTTGTACAGGGTATTTTCTAGCACATCAATAGCAATTAACACCATTAATACTTGTTTGCGGCTGCCTTTTTTGTGACTTTCATATAAATTGTTGTAACGCCTATTCGGAGCAATGTTTTGGCAAAGCAGCGACCAGAAGCCAGCCGAGGGGCTCGAGCTGAAGATATTATATAGAAGCGCAGGCCATTGTTCCAAGCATAACTCATTAAGAGTGGAACTGGCCCAAGTGTCGACATGGACGTTGGGAATGCTGAATGTATTTTTATATACATATATTTCTCTTCTGTTTTGTATATACATATGTATAAATGTGAATGGGAGTGTGTGTGTGTGTGGAGTGACCAAGCCTTGGGCCTATTAATTAGATAACTATCTTGAGAAATTGCCCATTTTCAAATAGTCGGCGAGCATTTGTGTAATTAGATTTGCTTTTCACAACATTTACGTTTGTTCGGGTCGGACGTTGATTGCATTTGGCGGCTGCCGGCCGACGACGACTCAAATAACCTGAGCGATTAATCATGCCACGACTCGAGCCAACAACAACAACAACAACTACGACTACTGAAGTTAACTTCAGAGCAGATGTCTGTATATCTGTATATAAGAAGAAGAAGAAGAAAAAACCCGCCTTGCGGTTTGTCACAATTTATGAGGTGATAATTATTCATCGCGAGCCGCAAAACTGTCATAATATTGTAATTAACATTAAGAGAGTCGCAATGAAATTAAACGCATTTCATTGCAGCTCCCTCGGACTTTCACTCGACCCTAATTTCGGGGCGCAGGCTGACCAAGTTGATTTCCGCATTGCCGGAAATGAGCCGCCGCCGCAATCCACAGTCATCAATCGATAACCATCAGCCGTAAAAGGAAACTTTTCGAGCGAAAAAAAAAGAAATATTGAAAATTGTAAACTAGAGAATCGGACAAACTAATCACATGAAAAGGAAATGAACTGCAGCCCAATGAAACCTGGCCACAGCCAGCAGACCAGCAGCCCAGCAGTCAGCAGCAAAAGGTAAAAGGTAAAAGGTAAAGCGATAAACGGTAAATGCTAAATGCTAAATGGTAATCCAAAGCCAAGGAATCAACAAGCAATCGGAGCTGAGAGCCCAGCAATTTGAGTGCTCCGCATTTGACACCATGACAAAAATTTCTGGTCTAGGCGACAGATCAGAGATAAAGCATCAGCTCAGCTCGCATCCTACGGGCCAGCAACAATTGCTCTAAGAGCTAAAGTAGATTTGATGTAAGTCATTAGCAGAGTCTGCTCATATGACTTTCTTGAAGAGATTATGATGTAAGTAATTTGAATAGATTGAGTGCGAGAATAATAGAACACGACCTGATGGCATTTGTTATATTAAAGAAATAAAAATACTTAACTGTAAAATAAATAAAAAATAAAATATATTACTTGAAATATTTATAAAAATAAAATTATTTTCTACTTAAAACACTTCTTTAATCAACAAATTATGTAAATAAAATAAATCGGTTATATAACAAAAAATTAGTAAAATAAATTGAAGAAAAAAAATAAATTTATTATTTTTAAAAATTTGTTATGTTTTTTTCTTGAGTAATTTTAATTTTATAAATTCTTTAAATTAATTTTATAATTTAGTACTATAAATTACATTTACATATATTTTTTGTAGTATTTATTTAAATTATTTTCTAATTGTAATAAAAAACCAAAACAAAGCTGCCAAAAATATATGTTAAGAGATATACATGATTTTGATTGATCTTTATCAAAGGAAATTTTGCAAATTTTAAAATTAAATGTTAATATTTAAATTAATAAAATATTGTTGTATGATTAAACAATTTTTTATTTAATAATATATATTTGTTTTCTTATGTAAATTCTATTTTCTTACAATTTGTTTGTCATTATTTTTTTTTTAATATTTTATTTTATATTTTTTATATTTTTTTTTATATATTTAAAGTTTTTTTAAAATATTTTATTTTATATTTTTTATATATTTTTTTATATATTTAAAGTTTTTTTTAATATTTTTAAAATTTTTTTTTTGTATAATTATTATATTACATATTTTATATATTAATTATATATATTATATATTTTATTTTTACACATTTTTTGTTTCAGTTTTTTAAAAATATTTTTATTTTATATTTTTTAACTTTTTTTTTATAAATATATAGTATTTTATATATATTTTTTTTTTTTTTTATGTATTTATTTTAATATTAATTTTTTTTTGTATTTCTATTTCAAGCCCCTGAGGAAACTTGAATTGGAACTGACAAAACGATTTGTCGTAATCAACTTGTGTGACTTTGGGCTCGTCGTAATTCAATGACAAATTGCCCCACCCCTAATTACTTACTATTTGACTCCGAAAGCACCCTTATGCATATATGTCTGTGCTACATGGTTATATTATCATGGCTCCGACTGTGCCGCGGATTATGCTAACATTTGGCCAGGCTCGTGTAATTTGATTCGCAACATGGAATCCAACACTTCGAGACTTGATTGGCAATGCCTGCTGAATACCTTGTGGATGGGAGTGTATATATATGTACATGCAATTTCTATATATACATATATATATTGTTCCATTCGTAATGATATAATGGACTTTGCGCTCCGTGAGTTCGCCTGGGCAACAGTTGCGTTTTTTTTTCCTTTTTCTGATTTTCTTTTATTTTTAATTTCATTATGCAGCACAAAAGGCGACCTGAATGCATTTGTAACTGTAAATATATACATAGTATATATATATATATTCGATTGTGTGTGGAATTTTCAATTTATTTGTATTACGCAAGTTGGGAAAAACTGAATTGTCGCCGTGCCAAGGCATTCAGCTTGTCTCGGGGGTTGCTGCGACGCCTGCTCCGGCTGCTACGGCTGCTGCTGCTGCCTCCCGGTCTATGGCTCTTCCAAAAAATCTCATATATATATATAAAAGGGGGAGTGGTTAGACGCCCAACCCGAAAGGGCGCGACTCTGCGGCGCCATTTACAAATAAACTTTTAGCCAGTGGCGTAGATGAACGGGAAAACTAAATGCGGCTGGGAAATTGGGAATGAAATTGTTAGGGATTGATAGAAGTTATGATAAAATGGGCTTAAGTTGTTATCTGAACTGTTTGTACTCATACTCCAGCTTTGCTGGACTATATATGGATGGGACTATATATAGATAGATGGTTCTTTAGCATATGACTATAAGCCTAGATCTAGAACTAGACATAGGCCTAGCCTGAGACCTAGACTGAGACCTAGACCTGGATCTGGACCTGGATCTGGACCTGGAACTACACTTAGACATAGACCTAGCCCAAGACCAAGACCTTGATCTAGACTTAGGTCTAGACCTAAACCTAGATATAGATCTAGACTGCTTTTGACTGAGTCCTGCACATGGACCTAGACCAAGACCTTGACCTAGACCTAGTCATAGACCCACCTAGACCTAATATAAGCTCTTAGCAAACTAAATGTATATATATTTTGTTAGTTAGTAGAAGGGAATTTGAAGAAAGGCTATAACCTTCATATATAATAAGCCCCAGACTGATCTGTTCTATCTTTATATAATTAAATGAAAGATGGATTTACATACAAATATATGTAACATATATCATATAAGTATATATTACACATACCATATATATAACACATATCATTTATATATGTCATATATATAATATACATATGTCATATCATATGATATATCAAAGTTTATTATAAGAGCATAAATGCCATAAGAAATCTTATATCATTTTCTAACAATCCATTTTGAGATAGTTTTTAAGTATCTGATAGATTTTTTATCTTTTTCAGATACTTTTTAAGTATCCGATACATTTTTTTGATTCATTTGAGATACTTCTTAAGTACCTTTTAGACTTATAATCAAACTCAACAAGCAGCAATGGAAACTACCATATGATTATGGGAAAGATCATCGTAATGCTTTTTCTTATATCATATACAACATATAGAAGTTCTTGATAAATAGATTTCTCTATAACTATACGTTTTCTCAGTTCAAATCCAAGATGTATTATATCATTTCAATTATCAACTCAGATAGCACAAAGCTGCCAAAGGAAATCGAAATAGATATAATGAATTTGGACTACGCCCATGACGATGAGCTGGCTGCTGCTCTCCCTACCCCGATCCCTACCCCTACCCCGATCCCTGCCTCTGCCCCTAGTGCGACCCCAGCCATATCCAGCTAACAGGAAGCTCACGTACTCAATGAACATATTATAAAATGCCTTCTATGGCTGTCATATGCTCATGTAACTGGCTGACAGTTACAACACAGCGGCAGGAAGGGCGGCCCATGACTGGGCGGTGCTGTGGAGCAGAGGCAGGGGGTAAGGGGCAGGGGGAGGGGCAGGGGGGGCGTAGCTGACTCTCATACAATCGTTCGACCATTTGGTTTGCTTTGAATTCAATTTGTGAAGTGCTTACGTACGAGCACTATGAACTGATGCTGCTCCCCCCCCTCGACGTCTTCCTCTCAGTCTTCGTCTCTGTCGCCCCGCCTCTGCCCCTGCCTCTGTCCCTCGTCTGCCTTTTGTCTGTGCGCCTGAGTTTCGGAAACATGTTGAAAATCACATAATGTGTCATTTAATAATCAAGTACAATGGCAACACAATGTGCAATGTGCCACAGGCAGTCAGGGGCTGGGGCTGGGGGTGGTGGTGGTGGGTTGGGCCGAAAGAGAGAGGGAGAGAGGGCGAAGGCAACAATATCGCCATTAGGCATAAATTTATGAGCGAATACGATGCGACGCAACGGCCATTGGCACAATCATATATAGAGACAGACAGGCATACATGTGTATATGTATATATATGTGTATATATAGCTATATATCATATATATATACATGTGAAACAGATGATGCTGCCTGCCTGCTGCTTCCTTGCCAAACAGCTCTGCTGCTCATATGAGCACACACAATACACACACACACACACACACACGCACACACACACTACACACATGTATGTAGTTCCTCCAGCAACAACAATGGATAATAATAAAAAAAAAGTTAAATAAACGTTAAATGAAAAATTCAGCTCAATTGAATTCGTTAGCGCGAAATGTCGTTTCTCTCGTTACTGCAAACCCCCCTCTATATCAGCATCATCATCATCATAATCATAATGATGAGCATGTTCATCATTATCTTGATTATCTGCAATGGTTGCCTGTTGTCAACCATTGTTGTTGTTGTTGTTCTTCTTATTGTTGCAGAACGTGCTGTGCGACAGCCATTGGCTCAGGATTGCTTTAAAAGGTATTAAAACTAAGCATAAAACTTCTGAGAGGGAGGGAGGGAAGGAGGGCGGTAGGTAGGGAGGGAGAGACAGAAAAGATTAGATAAGATCAGTTCATTGGAACATGCACGTTTACTCGATGTTAGACAAAGCTGCATTATTTAAGACTTAAAAAAGGAAATAAAACAATTAAATAAATTGAAAATTATTTATTTACATAATAAAAAAACATCTTTAAATATATAAAAAGTGTATTTGAAAATTTTGGAAAATATATATTTACAATAAAAAGCCTTAAAAATAATTGTATTAAATAAAATCATAAATTTAATAAATAAAAATGATTCAAAATTTAATATAAATATTTCAAGAAACTGCAAAATAAAATAAAAAATATAATAGAAAATATTTTTAACATATGAAAAATTTATTTAAAAAAAATTATAATAAAAAGACTTCAAAAAAATTATATTAAATAAAATAACTAATTTAATGAATTAAAATGCCTAAAAAATTAATATAAAAGTTACAAAAAATATAAAAACTTTTAAAATATGAAAATAAAATTTTTTAAAATATAAAAAAATATATATTTACAATAAGAATACTTTAAAATAATTATATTAAATAAATCATAAGTTTAATAAACTAAAATGACTTAAAAATAATTATATTCAATAAAATAATAAATTGAAATTATTTAAAAATGAATACAAATATTTCAAGAAACTACAAAAAAAGAAATAAAATAGAAAACACATTTTAATTAATTTTAAACAAATACAAAAATGTATATAGAATAAAAAGACTTTTAAAAATTATATTAAATAAAATAATTAATTTAATAAATTAATTTAAAGACAAAAAATACTATAAATAATACTATAAGTATTTCAAGAAGTTACCAAAAAAATAGAAATAGAAAATTTGTCTCAGCTTTAAATGTTTCGCCTTCGAGCATCTTTTACTTAACAATTTTTAAATTTATATGAACTCTGAAGACCATTTCGAACTGCGCTAATGCTTGCGTGAATATATTACTCTCTATATATATTCTCATAAACAAAATGCGCTAAAGTTTAGTCTTAGCCAAGCCAAGAAAATTGTTAGATATGAGCAAATGGCTGCGATTTAAGTAAAGAAATTTTGGTTTTATAATTTTTTGATATTTTTTTAGTATGAAAAATTAAAAATATATATGAATATAAATAAAAAATATACATATTATACAGAAATATAATATTTTTAAAATTATTTTTATGTATATTATTATACATAAATTTATATATATAAAATTATTTGTATGTAAATTATTTTTTTTTTTATTTATTTTGCAGCTTATTATTTATTAAGTTTTTTCTTCAATTTAAAAGTATTTTAAATAATAAAAACTTATAAAAGGTAATTTCTTGATCTTATCTGATGCATAGATAAACGCAGTAAATCAATATAAATATATGTGCAGTATATATTATAGTAAACTCATGATGAAAATAATAGGGACACCCCTTAAAATTTAAATTTATTGAGCTTTATTTCTGTATTAGTTATGACAGAATCTGCAAAATTATTTTTGTGTACTTATTATTTTCATCATGAGTTTGTATTTTGTTTTACAGCAACTTTAAGAAAGATATATACTATATATAAGTATATTATATTTTATATACTCTATATAGAGCGTTGCTCTAGTAGCTCTATGGAAATCCGCTTCAGATAAACGATTTATTGCTGAGTAATTTTATTAGTTAGAAGCGAAGGAATGGGTAGAGGCTGAGGCGGAGGAGCTGCGGATGGGTTGAATATACCTGAATGGAGTGACGAGCGGAAGTTCAAAATAACCCAATGGAGCAGGTACATACATATGTATGTATGTGTCCCTATATATAGGTATATACCTAGAGATATATTATGCATGCATATTATAATAAAACAGCCGAAAAACTAAGACACTTTTGAAAATGGACGATCATAATGATGATGACGGCGCAGCCGAGGCAGACGATGATATGGCACAAAGTGCGCGAATGCGAATGAATAGATATACAGCTAAAGATACAGCTACAGCTACAGCTACAACGGCTACAGATACAGATACCAGATAGAGGCTACAGATACAGATACAGATACAGATACAGATACATGCGCATGCATATGCTGTCAACGCAACGTTGATTATCGGCTACCGTGCGGGGGCGACGGCGGCAGACAAATTGCCATTTACACCACTTACGGCAGCAGCAGCAACGACGACGTCGACAGCGGCGCCGACAAGTGCCAGCAGCAGCAGCTACAGCTACAGCTACAGCTACAGCTGAGGCAATCGCAAGCGTCGTCGCACTTGTAACTAGAGTTGTCTCGCTCTAACGCAAGTGCTTCGGTTGCGCTTGGCTTGGGGCGTGGCCAGGTCTAGGGCACACCCCTTTGCCAATGGCAGACCATAGCATAGATACAGTTACGCATGCATGCATACATACATATGTATGTACATGCTGCTTGTTACAGTTACATTGTGGCCCGGCGCAATTGTTGTTGTTGTTGTTGTTGTTGTTGCTGGCGCAGATTGTTGTAGAAGCTGCCGTTGACGTTTTGAATAAATTTTAATTGAATTCGCACAATGAAACTGTTTACTTAACCTGCCACTTTGCAAGATGAGCTTCATTCACGCACACACACACGCACACACACTCGAGGCATACACTCACTTCACTCACAACATACTTGATGCATTTACAGCTGGAAAAAGCTAACATATATGCATGCCTGCAGGTGTGGGTGTGCCTCTGTGTGTGTGTAGCTCTTGGTGTGTGTATCTGCTGGTTTAATTACAACAAACGCGCGAGACTTTGTGTTAACACTCTCGTTAAATATGCAACAGCAAATGAAGCGCGCCTTAAGCTCGCTCGCTCGCTCCCTCGCATCGGGCTAATGACTCGCATATGAGTCGACGTTAATTAAGTTTTATTAAAATTGTGAAAATATTAAAGTAATGTCTATATATATCTCTATGTCTCTTTGTCTGTGTATTATATAGAATTACAAATTGTTCAAATTGAGTGCAGCAATTTGGGCAGCTTTTAGCACCTTGTTGCAGCTATCAAGGTGTTAATTAGAAGAGCTCTGCTAATAGACGTAGTTAAACGAAAGTTGTTTTACAATTGTTTTACATGAATACGAAACGTCTATTCCTCTGCTATAACAGTGGTACACACATTTATAGTTACAATATATAAAATTATAGGTAAATATAATATACATCCTTCAGTCAAGCAGTTCTGTGTGACTTCGCTACAAATAATTTTGGAGCTATAAAAAATTTGTTTAAAAAAAATTGGGAAAAATTTTAAAAATATAAAAAAACTTAAAGAAAATAAAAAGAAAAAATAAATCTAGTTTCAAAATATATATATGCATATATGTACATATAAAATAATAAATAATAAAAATAATAAAATATAAAAAAAATGAAAAAATTAAAAAAATTTAGAAAAAAATTAAAATACGAACAAAATTTAAATAAAAATAAAAAATAGAATAAAAAAATGAAAAGAACAAATGCATCTAGTTTATATAAAATGTATACTATATTTCAAAATTGATTCTCTCAATCATCGTAATAATAAAATATTTTTGTTGGTATAAAAAATTTGACATTTAAAAAAAAAAATAGAAATAAGATTTAAAATAAAAATCGGAAATAAAAGAATTAAAAGAAACAATAAAAAATAATAAAAAAAATGTACATACATTGATTTATTCAAGTCTTCATCAAAATATTAAAATATTTTTAAAAAGTAAAAATAAATTGTTTAAATTCCCAATTCTGGCTGACTAATTATAAAATAATATAAATAATCTGTAACTATGTAAAATACTCTATATATTATATGTATATATGTATGTACATATATTATATTTTATTGCTCTCGTCTTTAAATATTTTTTTTCTTCTCTTTTAAGCGCAAATTCCTTCAACTGATTAACTGTTCTATTGATTGACAAACAGTCGATCGTTTTAATGCCTGACTGACTGTTAGATTAACTCACTGACTGGCTGACAGAATGATTAATAAACTGACTAATGAAGTGACTGCAATATGCTAGCTGATTTATTGACTGAGTGACAGATTGATTGATGTTAAGACTTTACCAAGTCTATATCGAATGCCTTCAGTCTATATCTTCAGTACTTAAATGGGCCAAAGGACTAAAGACCACATCTTTACTTAAGATATTATCTACAGCTCTAAGTTATTCTTAACATATAGATATATATAGTTTTCTTTACATATATATATAGTTTGTCCCGTTTTCGTTTACGTCAAATCCTCAGCCATCGATAATCTATCATAAGCTAATAATAAGTTTCCCTGGCTTGGCCTTTGACCTTTAACTTTTCCGCTACAGCTTTGGCTTTTCCTGTGACATTCGGCCTCGCCTCGCCTCGGCTCGCCCTGGCATCCCCACGTGTCAGGTAAAATTGCGGGAAGCGCAACACTCCTTCATTAAGTTAATAACAGTTTCTCTCTTTCGACAGGGCACAAAGTGAAATTGCGAAAATCCGTTTCACTCCCAGTGGCGCCTTCTGCAGTGGCGCCTTCTGCGCTGTCCTATTCCTTAACATCCCAACCACCAGCGCCACCTCCCGCCCACTACTCCTCCTCCCTCCCCCTCCCTCTCTCTCTCTCTCTATCTGGGCGAACGCTTGCCTTTTGATGCTGCAACGGGTTTTGTTTGGTTTTGAATTTCAGTAGCAGAAGGAGAGGGAGAGAGGGGAGGGGAGGCATTGCTTGTCGGATTGTGTTTTACATCTTGATTATCTTCCGTTTGTTTGTGCTATATAAACACTCGCGCACACACACACACACACTGAGAGAGTTGATAAACCAGGCCAACCCCCGCTGCGAGTGGGCTTTAACTGTACAATATTTTCTATTCAAATCCATTCAAGGATAAGAAGTCAATCAGTCTACAAAGTGCAAAGGATTTTGCACTTTCTCAAATTCAAATTCAAATTCGGTTCGAAAAACTCAGTCCACTGCACAGTGGGACAAAAATGAAAACAATAATAAATGATAATGAAAAATAAGTTTATTTATTATATTTTATACTACATTCTTATACCACATCTTATACTTCATCTTATATTATATCTTATACTACATCCTCATACCACATTTTATGTCACATCTTATACTACATTCTTAAACCACATCTTATATCTTATACTTCATCTTATATTATATCTTATACTACATTCTCATACCACATTTTATGTCACATATTATACTTCATCTACATTCTCATACTACATCTCATATCACATTTTATACTTCATCTTATATTGTATCTTATATTACATTCTCATATCACATCTTATATCCTATCTTATACTTCATCTTATATTATATCTTATACTACATCCTCATACCACATTTTATGTCACATCTTATACTACATTCTTAAACCACATCTTATATCTTATACTTCATCTTATATTATATCACATCTTATACTTCATCTTATATTGTATCTTATACTACATTCTCCCACCACATCTTATATCACATCTTATACTTCATCTTATATTGTATCTTATACTACATTCTCATACTACATCTTATATCCCATCTTATACTCCATCTTATATTATATCTTATACTAAATACATTCTCATACCACATCTTATATCACATTTTGTACTCCATCTTATACCAAATCCTTTTACACCCCATAACACACCCTGTATGTTGATCACCCTGTATATATACTCCATTTACACTCAGTTCTACACCCTGTACACACACTAGACACATCGTCTATAACTAATTTTTCCGCATTTACTGTTTCCATTTCAGCGAATGTGTTCCACTGTGCTTAGCCTTGTTCCATTCCGTTTTGCTGCGCTTGAGCCAACCACAAGCCAAGCAGCTGAGCAGCTGAGCAGCTGAGCAGCTGAGCATCTGGCATGCCCTGACTTAAACTTAATCCATCAGCCACCCCAAGACGTTCCGTAAAAGGCAACAAGCTTGCAAATTGAAACTGTCAATCCTCCATCTCTGGTGCTCCTCCTCCTTCTCATCCGCCTCCGCCTCCGCCTCCGCCTGGCAGTGGCAAGCGCGAAGGCGTCTGTTGGCACGTGGCGACACGGCAAGGGTCTGGACACAAAGAAACCAAAGGCAGCTGTAGCTGGAGCATAAACTTCGACACCATTGCCATCACCTATCCATTCTTCAATTACCCTTTCGACTGGGACGACGACGACGACGACGACGGTCACATTATCGTAATCGCATCCTAATTGCGAGCAAATTACGCCCACGTGCGGCCTGTAACCTGATCAGCATCAAAGGAGTTGACACAATGCCGTCCAAGGCTCGCCAATCGATAAAATTGGTGCAAAAGGTAAGTTAGCTGCTTCGACTGATATCACAAAAGATATATATAAATATCCTATAATAGATATATATATATATATACTGTTAAAAAATACATGAGCTTTCGTTTATGATCGATAACCTCTCGGAGTCAGCTTAAGCTTGATATCGATTTGAACTAAAGCGATCTATCGACATTAATCGAAACGTTTTGTATCGTTGAGTTCAAGATCTAAATAAGATCTGAATAGCATAGAAAATAATAGAGGCAATCTTAAATAATACGTATATATATATGCGCTGAACCTAATTACAGAAATTATCAAATTACAAAAGGTTACTCGTCACCCGTATCCATTGGATCGGGCTTCTCTTGCTGGATGAGGAACCGCCAAAGACAGCCGACCGCACCGACTGCAATGACATGGCCCACTAAATAGGGCCACAGAGGTTCCCAGGAGTTGTTCACAATTGCGGCCACGAACGTGCGAAAGAAGTTGAGATGGCAGCCGCTAACCGAGTACTGTGAATAGAAGAGTAAGGAAAGTAGGAGAAGGTATAAGACGTATATGACAATAAATACGTGAGTATATGAATATAAGAGTATAAGAGCATAGGGCGAAGAGTATAAGAGAATAACAATGTGAGAGCAGAATAATATAAGAGTATAAGACGGCATAAATATATAAAAGAATGTATAAGAGTATAGTAGTATACGAGTAAAAGCGCATCAGTATAAGTGTACAAGATGTAAGAGTGAAGGAGTATAAGAGTGTAAGAGTAGAAGAGTGAAGGATTATAAGAGTAATAAAATACGATTGTAAAAGTATAAGAGTGTAGGAGTATAAGAGTATGAGCGTAAGAATATAAGAGTTACTTGAATGTATAACAGTATATGCGGAAAGGAGTACATGAGTAAACGAGTATAAGAGAATAACAATATAAGAGGACAACAATATAAGGGTATTAAAGTACAAGAGTATAAGACTCGTATAACAGTGTATAAGTATAAAACTATAAAACAGAGCAAGAGTCCATGCGTATACAAGTATAAGAGTTCACGAACACTAGAATATAAGAGCTTAAGCGTGTAGAAGTGGGCGAGTATGACGTAACGAGAGCATAAAGCATAATTACTGATATATAGATATATACGATATTTCGATTATAAGCAGGTGTGGTACAAACCGTTGCCATGCTCAGCGCCGCAAATATGAATCCGACTCGAAGGGAAATCGTTTCGTTAATATTCTCGCTGCGCTTGTCCCAGGCGGCGCAATAGGCAAAGAGCAGCGCCATTGTCGCAAAGAGCTCCAGGGCCAAAATATCTATATTTTTCGAAGAGCGTGCGAAGCAGAAGTAATGGGTATTGGTGACGACGGCGTAACTCAGACCAACGCCAGCCAAGGCGCCAAGGAGCTGGGCAGCCATGTAGCAAAGCATCAGTTTCCAATTCATGACCCCCAAAATTGTTGCCGTTCCACTCACAGCCGGATTGAGATGGGCGCCACTCAACATCCCAAAGACGTAAGTGGCCGATAGATAGGCCATGCCCCAGGCTAGGGAATACAACAAGTTGCCGTAACCACCAGAACTTGCGGTGCAGCCCAGTGTTAAGACCATCGCAGTTCCAGTGAATTCAGCCATCAGCCTTTTGGCGAGTTCTTTGTCGAACTTAAATTTTCCCATGCTTACAATTTATATCACAAAAATATAATAATTTAACTTATTAATAAATAATATAGAGAACCGGACTTTGAGATTAAATAAACGTTACTGACACAGAAAAACAGCTCGTCGAGCCCAAGTCGGCACAAGCCTACTTAGTTTTCCAATTCAGAACCAACTGAGTCATCACGACTATCGAATTTGAATTTAAATTACTTTGGCGGTTGATTTTTGATTTGCACTTGATTTGTACTCATCTCGAATTTTTGTCAATGTTATACTCACTTTAACACTGTACGCAAACAAATAACAGTGCCAAAATGAGCGTTTCTATCAATGTTATACTCACTTTGGCACTGTAAGCAAACAAATAACAGTGCCAAAATGAGCATAACATTGATAGGAATTAGAGATGAGAGCACAACTCGATAAGCTCTCAAATCAAGCGCCAACTTTCATTTCAATTCAAATATTTGCAACTGAAACATCCATAACTTAGCTCCGTCTGTTAAGTAAGTAAATTAGAGCCCCCGCCGATTCTGATCAAAACACGATTATTACATGATTACAGACTTGGGTTTTTAATTAAATACTTGTTTTAACAGTAATTTTTTTATAGGCGTAGATACATATGCTATATATATATATAGTTGCAGACACGCGTCATACATAATATAGGTTTACATAATAGAATTTATACATAGTATTACACATAAAGTTATCATGTATGTGAGGCGAGCTGCTCGCCACAATTACATATTCTAGTTGCACAGCAAGAGGTAAATATGTTTGCGAACGTGCCACATGAGAGATTTTTGGCCACACTTGGGTTAACGTCCTTGCCAAAAATATATATAAGTAGATTTTATATAACATATGTCTACCGTACGATGTGATGCGATGCGATGCGATGGAACATGGCCAAAGATTACAATGTGCTTGAGAATGGGCATGAGAGAGTATGAGAAAGTCTGATTGAAATGGTTTTCGAACTGGCTTTTGGCATTTCGGCTAACAGTTTTTTTCTTTTTACAAAATACAAATCATAATATACATATAAATAAGTGATACAATTAGATGATGGGAGCGTCGGCCTGGCCTGCTCAGTCCGAGCAGCTGCGTGGACTTGACTTGGAATGTGGCAGCTGCCACAGCCTGTGTGCGGAAGCAACGAGATGAGAGCCGATGGATGGGTGAGGTGAGGCGGACGATTGATTGACTGATTTCTGTTACAGAGTAGGCTTAATTCGTAAGGTTTCCATAACATTTAATTTAGACGTTAATTTTGCGCCTTACATTCTAATTTAAAATGTTAACATTAATTATATATATAGCATTAATTTTTTTATACAGTTTTTTGCTAAATATATATATATATATATACACATTTTAGTAACATATATATATATATGTATATATTTAGTAATATTTCTTGCTCGCGTCGGTGTTTCTTGATTGTTTGCTGTAAGGTATCTTTTTCTTTTAAATATATATACTGTAACACATATATATTATTCAATTAATATATTGTTGCCCAGTGGTTGGGTTCCTTCTTTTCTTTTTTCCTTTTTTTTTCTTGCTTGGCGCTCAAAGGGCACTGCTTGGTATTGTTTGTATGTATGTATGAATGAATGAATGCTTCTAGAAATAACAATGTGGTAAAAAGGTCACAGCTAATTTACACCTAACGTGCCTAGGCCTTACAACGAAAGTGCAGCTCCAAACTGATTACTGATTTTCGCTTGACTAATTATGGGTTATTGTTGCTGTTGTTGTTCTTTATGTTGTTGTTAATGTTAATGTTTTATGAAAAGTTGTTTCGCTATTGTTGTTGGCAATGTCCTAGCAGGCAGGCAGGCAGGCAACAAATTGTATGCTTAACTCTTCTCTTACTTTTGTTTCGTTTATATTTGTGATGTGTTGTTGTTGTTGAGTTTGGTGTTTGTTTGTTATTTATTGTTGTCGTTGTTGTTGTTGTTGTTGTGTATGCGCAATGCAAGCAGCAGGCAGTAGTCATAAATCGCAACGCTAACTAAACAGAATCATCTGCAAGTAAATAAGAGAACGAGTTAAGTGAGAATCTCAAGCAGAAATCACGCATACGCACCGTGATACCACCATTTAGTCTTTTTGGGATTCTTGTTGCAGGTCTTCACGTAGAGCGTATTGTCCGGCGGCCGCTTCTTCTCGCGACAGCTGCTCAACATGGAGGCTATGCTAAGGCACACCGACTGCACCGACAACGCCGGCGACCAGTCCTCGGTCAGAATGGATAGGCAGATGTGGCCATTGCTATAGACATGCGGGTGCACTGGGATATTGCTGCCAATGAACGTTACCTGTGTGGGAGAGGAAATCATCAGGAGATTAATAAAAGTTTTATATAGTAATCAGATCAGCGACTTACCTCTGGCGAATCAAAGGGATATTTATTGTTGAACTTAAACAGCAGCTGAAAGTCTTCGCCCTCATAAAGCGTGCCCTCGAAACCTTTAATATTTATTTTCCATCTGCAATCAAGAAACGAGCTTTATTACTAACTAGCCCATAAAGCGAACACAATTGCGCTCATTGTCAAAAACAATGCGCTAAATTGCCAAATGAAGTTAACCAGTTTGCTGTTAACTGAACTTGGCCTAGTTGACGGCTGTCGACTGTCGGCTGTTGGCGACTCACTCTGATAAGTTTTGCTGAACGCTTTCGGTGTCCACAGTCACACCTGGCGGCGGCTCCTTGATCAGGGACATCAGTTCTTTGTGCAAGCGACGCTGCAAAGAGCAAAAGAGAGAAATTCATTTTAAGCTTTCAGCAAAGTGCAGCAGCGAGACCACGCCCTCAAATTACAACCACCCACTCCCACCCATCCTCCCTCTCTCTCTTTCTCTTTTTTATTGCGTGTTTCGTTGGCCTTTAGCGGTATGCAGACCTTATCGCTTACACATTTCCTTTGGGCTTACAAAAATTCAATCTATCTGGCCTTATATACAGCATGTTCAGGTGTATATATACATATAGTATATAGATAACTCGAGCAGATAAGATAAAAAATTGCTGGCTTGTGCAATGCCTTTCGACACTGTCGATTCTTTTGTTGTTTTGACAAAAATTAATTCTATTTTTTTCCAGTCATAAATATATATATAAAGATCTATCAGTTTTCGATAAGATATAAGCACCTAGTCTTAGAAACGTTGAGTACAGGCTATTCTATGTAAGTGCACAAAGGGAATTAATTAATTAATTATTATCACAAGACCAAGCGCGGAGGGAACTCTTAAAGAGCTCTGCAAAGGCAACGACAGGTCGCGCATACCCCACCACAGGCAGATATACCCTGTAGGCATGCTCAGAGGCTATGACTCTGCCTGTGTTCCCGGAAAAACTCGTAATGACGCAATTTGGGCAAATGGTCTCTAGCGAATGCATTATAGAACTAGAAGTTTATATATATATATAACTGAATATTTATATATATATATACAAATCAGATGCAGAAGTTGATGATTATTAGCAGCTGTCAAGCCCAACAAAAAAAAAAGTTTTCACTTAATTAAGAATTTGTCATGAGCAAATAGAAAAAAAACCGTAGTGTAAATCCCGCCGTAAGACCATAATGCCATTTAGATAGTGCCGTATCTACGGCCGATAAGTCTGCTCTGCCCAAGGCCAAGGGGCGCAAAGTCTAGGCTACGTCGAGTACTTGCCTCCCATCGGGAATTGTCCAGCAGGAGGGGCTTGCCGCATTTGGAGACGGCCGGCTTTTGGGGCTCTCGCGGCTCGTTGATGATCTCCGATTTGGGTATTTTGTCTTTGGTTTTCTTGAATAGCTTTAGCATTTCGATATTTGTCACAGATCACGCACTTTATTAGAGTAGTTATTGAGCACTTTTCTTGCTTTGCCTTTTGGATTATTTATATATATATACAGATTTATTTTGGGTTATTTTGACTGTTCCGTAGTACCGCACGCAACGTTGCTGTGTTCTAGACTGAATTCTCAAAATGAATTTCTCGCTTCGAGTTTGCTCGAGAGCCTTTTGCTCAACAGCCAACTATGTTACGTTCGCCCAGGGCCCAGCAGCATTTTTGGCCAACAATTTTGATTTGAATTTCACTCGAGAATTCACAAAGTTTACGAAATTCGCAACGCAGAGCTAAAGCTACAGACACGGCCAACGTTTCGTCGCAGACTGGTGCAAAAGCGTCGAGAAATTTACTCAAAAGCAAAAGCAAAGCAAAGCAAAGCGAATCGAAGTGAAGCAAATCAACACATGCACAGCTCTCCTCGGGCCCAACCCGATTCCCCAACCCAACCCAACCCAACCCAGCGCAGCGCAGCGCCAACCCCACCCGACGACCCGCCCCAACCAGCTGTTCGAGACGTGGCGTCGACAGCGCCAACTGTGCCGGCAGAGCTTGTCATCGTCATCGTCAACGTCAACGTGCCTCAGTGTGCGTACTGCATGTTCCTGATACCCTAACCACCCACTCGAGCAAGGGCATGCCAGGCGGCATCAAAAACAGGACAAAGTCGAAAGTCAGAGATAATAATAGCATCATGGATCAGCTGTGAGCAGTTGATGCATGTTATCGTCAGCTATATAGCTATATATAGTATATAATATAGCAAACATTACTTGATCACAAGAATTCACAAAAATGGAGGAAGCATACAAAATGGAGTAACTGATTCACACATTGAGAGTTAATAATTTGTATGAAATATATATAAATAAATAAAAAAAAAGATTTAGTTTATTTTATTTAATTATTTTTTTAGTTGTTTATATTTTATATTTTACTTATAAATATTTAATTATTTTTTAAATATTTATATTTTATTTATTTATTTATATTTTTTAAATATATATTTAATTTAAAAAAATTATTTTATTTAATATTTTTATTTATTTATTATATATAGGTTTTTTTTTATTTTTAAGTTATTTATATTTTATTTTTTTTATATTTTTAAATATATATTAATTTTTTTAATACATTTTTTCGATATTTTTATTAATTTATTATATAATTTTTTAAATACCTATTTTTTTTAGTTATTTATATTTTATTTATTTATATATATATTTTTAAAATGTATATTTAAAATTTTACTTATTTTTCCCCTTTTATTTTATATTTTTATTCATTTCCTATATACATATTTTATTTTTTTTTTGTTGTTTTAATTTGTATTTATACATAAATAAAATTATTTTTAAATAAATATATATATGTTAAAAAAATACTAAATTCATTTGCTCCGAATAAATTGCAATTTTGCGGCTTTTAGTAAAGGTATTCGCGCAGTTAAGGGCATACCTTAGTCACTACAGCTGCCTATACTAGCCTCAGCAATTTATGGCTTTAGCTTTTTTGTTTTTTTGCACTATCAGCGCGACTGTCGGACAGGCGGACAGAGAACTCGTTTAGAGATAAGGCTAGTAGCTGGTAGTATCTACACCTCTGAGTAGGTGCAATTTTTAAGCTTTATTTGTGCAGCATCTGCGAGTGACTTCGAGACATTGTAAATGCAACCAGAGCTCAGATCTCTCCCTCTCTCTCTCTCTCTCTCTCTCTGTATCTCTCTGTCACGCCGCCTTGCCCTTCGGTCCCCATTTGAATTGGCACGCTCTGGCTGCCTGATAAGCAGCCGATAAGACTGCTGATTACAGACATATATATATATATATATATATATATATATAAATAAATATATATATACTATATATACTTTGTGTGCTTTTGCGCTATTTACAGCCCCTAGCCATAAACCAGCAAAAATGGCCAAAACGAAAAGTATTTGGAACAAACGAACATAAAATTAAGGCCAGAATGTAGCCACAGTTTGTTGGCCAATAAAATGAACTTCAGCCGACGACGTCAATTGCAAATTTATTGCAATCCGATGAAATTGCAAAATGTTTTGAAACTGCAAACGTGCGAGAATCACATCAATCAGTTGCATGAGCTCACCCTCTCTCTCTCTCTTTCTCTCTCTTTCTCTCTCTTAATAGATTTTCCATGGATTATGCAAGCATTTTCTATTTAGTGCAGCTCATTAAGTCATACGTAATGCAGTGAATCAACTGAAATCTGAAACCACTTAACAGATAATACACTTGAATGTTTCAGTAATTACTTGAAAATTATATATTAGATATATATATACACAGTTAAGTCCATGACATATGACATATGTATGATATAATAATGACTTGAACTACAGCTTATTCATTATCTCTACAGCCCGTTTTAGCGTTTCCATTCGCAGCATTCCTAGCGCTCTACTCTATACGCTCTGTATATATACTCTCCTCAATTGGCAATGTGTGTCAAGACTTGTTTATTGCCACACTAAATATATGTATGTATATATATATATATATGTTATTTATATGTACATCTCTATTCTAATTTTCATCTAGCTGCTGCTTGGTTGTCAAGCGGCTGAAGCCAATGGCCCCCTGCTGGGAAAATTGCTCAAAAATCAAATAATATTTATGTTTATCGACTATAGAAGTGACCTGGAAATGTTATAAGAACAGGGTAATATCGACTCTGGAGTTGAGCTGTAAAAGAAACAACCGACTATCGATGTGAGCTGTAACTAGTGTGTAAACTGATTAGAGGAATTATTATAGAGAAGGTTGCTTGGGCAAGTATCGACTATGGAGTTGATATGTATATAGTATGTAAGATGGGCTAGTAATGACTGTCGAGTTGATTATACAAACTATTTATTGGCAAGTTTCGACTGTCTATGAGACTCTCAAAAAGTATCTATACTTATGCCAGGAAAATAATGGAAATAATATTTAAACTGTTTATAGGGAAGTATTGATTCGAAGTATTGATATTGAATTGACCTGGAAGTAGTATCTAAACTTTTAATAGGCAAGTATTGAGTGTCAAAATGATCTATAAATCAAATCTAAGATGAATATAGGGCATATAGGGCTATCAATACGTCAAGTTGAAGTATCTATGCTTATGATAGGGAAGTAAGAACTATAAAATTGTAGCTAAACTGATTAGAGAGACTATCGAATGTAGAACATCATATATATAGATACTACTGTATTATAGGGCAGTCTCGACTAGGCAGTTTACCTGTACTAAGAACTGCTATAGGGAATTATTGACTATCAAGTTGAAGTATCTATACTTATAATAGGATATATATACTATTATATTTTAAGGAAATCTCGAGTAGAGAGTTCACTTGTAATAAGCATAAAACTTAATAAAGGTAAGTCTCAAGTAGACCCTCTAAAAAGTATCTATACCGAGTAGACCCTCTAAAAAGTATCTATACCAAGTTGACCCTCTAAAAAGTATCTACACTCATAAGAAAAGATCTGTTACGGAAGTATTTATCAACCTTCTTCAGCAAACAACGTTAAGTCTATGCTAAATCTAGATGAAAGTCTCATCGTTACTCATCTCTCAGTTCAGCAAAGGTCTGCCTGGCTATTAAATACCTCAACTAATCTACACTTTCCCTTCTTTGCAGATCTCATTCTGCGCACTCATTAAAAAACAATTTTTGATGAAATCGAGGAGGAATGAACGCAAAAAAAAAAAGCTGGGAAAACATGGCGAGACTTTGGTTAAACGCATAAAGCATAGATGAGTAAACACGGCGAAAGGTAAACAACGCGCAGTTTCTTTGTCAGCGATTTTTGTACGAATTTTCGGGTAAACAATAACAAAATATGGAAAGAAGAAGATAAAGAAGAAGAAGCAGCAGCCAAAGGCTGATAAACTTGATAAAAAGGCGGCTGATAAAGATGCGACACAAATGCCAAGTGGGCGTTGAGTGGGCAGTGGACAGTGGCCTAGCTGGTGTGAAGGCCAAGCGGATCAAAGCAGATAAAGAGTGAAGGAGTGAGAAAGAGAGAGAGAGAGAGAGGGAGAGAGAGTGAGGGAAAGAGTGAGAGCGAACGACCGTTTTGGGCAAGTCAGTGAGTCATGTTGTGGATGCTCTTTGGCTCTTAGCTCTTGGCTGTTTGCTGTTTTCATTTTGGCCTTTGTTTGCATGGCCCAGCACAGCAGTCTGGCGATATTTTGGGGCCCCAGCCCGGCCCAGCGACCTTCACGCCCCCCTTTGGGGCGCATTATGCAACATTCGCATGCGCCGAAAGCCATATAAAACGATTTCCTGACTACGTACGGCTCTCGCTCTTAAGCGCATTACAAGCGACAGCAGAAATGCGCAAAAATAGCAGCGAGCTGGGCGTGGCAGGTGGGGGGGCGACAGGCGGAAGCATGCAACATAACCTTAAACTTGCGATTGCTAAATCAACAATTTCGACCTTCGCCAAAAGCTTTGCTCCTCTCGCCAATCGATAAGAATAAAGTACGTACTTAATATAGATTGTACATATATAAATATATATATAGCTGTATATATGCAGCTTCTGCGACGTCACTTGATTGTGACGTCAGCGTTCAGCTAGTTAGTTGCTTTGTTGTTGCTCTTGTTCGTTGGCTGTCGCAGGGTATAAATAACCAACAGAAAACCTGAAGCCAGCAGCCACTCGAGACAGAGAGAGGGAGAGAGAGAGAGGGAGAGAGACGCGTATCACGTACGTGCCGTGTGCTTCAACAGCTGAGACAGCTCATCATCTGGCTCTGGCCCCATTGATTCCACATGCACAAATTCGCCGCTAATGAAAACAAACCTTTTTCAATGTAATCGAAAACTAATCATGAGTCGACTGGAAACGTGTCCTCAGCGACAGCACGTGAACTGCGCATGGGAAATGGCAAAAATCATAATGGCCATGCATATAGAGTCTACAGCAACAGCTGTTAACTTGGACTACAGACTGTAAACTAGATGTAAACAAGAAATGTTAAATGTTATTGAACTGTTAGACATTTAAGTTCTTTTGACATGGTCTTAAACTCAACTAGGCTAGGCAACTACTGCGATCTGGCAACCCCAACAGCTTGTTACTTTGCCTAATGACAGACTTAATTGAAGCTCGGACCAGTGCTGCCAGATGTTAAGGCCAGCAGCACGCTATATCTATGGGTGAAACTTGTCAGAAATAGTTAGAGAGGAGATTAAGGGACGATTTTGCGTACCATATTTCAAAATAGCTCGAAATTTCAGCTAGAAGAAGAAAGAAAGTAGCCAAATTGGCAACACTGGCTCACCCCTAAAGAAATCTAACTTGGCATAAGACCATGTTATTAAACTGTTAAATATTTTAGCTGCTTTTACCTGACATTTGCGTTAGGTACGTCAGGATTGCTAAACAGCTTAAGAGATCTGGCAACACTTAAGGCTGAGGTGGGAATGGCTTTGGGCAACTAATGCCCAATAGGATTTCTTTCTAAGGGGATTAACAGAATAATATATGTAGCTCTGTTAATAGCTCAGCTCAGTCTACAGCGATCTGGCAACGCTTCGGTTTGAGGTTAAGCTTTTAAGCAAATGTGAGTTTCACTGGGAAACTAAACCCTGGACTTTATCTTGGCTTTAGGTTTAAGCAATTTATGAGATTAGCTTAAGATAGAAATATTAACAGCCCAGCATCTGCAGCGATCTGGCAACACCAAACTCTCACCAGACTCCAGTCTAACCTAACTTTAGGTATTCGATATGTAGTGCCCATTTCAATATGTAAATCTTTCCGACTGTAGCTGCCCAAGGAAATCAGTTGAGCTCTCAATTAGGAAATCATTTCAATCGAGCGCCCACTTCTGGGATCGTGGCGAACATAGCGCTGTAATCAGCGGCAAGTGTGACTGGCGAGAGGCAATTCAATTGAGTTTTAATGCTATAAATGATAATTTATATCATGGACCGTTGCACAAATCACAGCAATTGGCGCACAATGCGCTTTTATTATTACAATTTATTTGCGGTTTGGCTGATAAACGGCGCCTGGCGAGTACAGTGGAGCAGCGCTAAGGGCAACAGTTCAGCTATTTGCCTTCCTCTCTAGTTGCATGTGACAAAAGATAAGCGGATTAAAGTGTTTGCTTAACACTAATGGAATTGCGCAGGCGAAATAAATTAAATGCAAATAAATAGGCTTATCTATTTATATTAGGTATATATATTAAATATATATAATATAATTAAATATAAAATTGTTTTATAGTCATGCAAGTTCAAAGAAATGCTGATTGTATGACTTTTTCATTGGGCGAAATGATTAATTCCGCAGCTTTGTTTCAGCTTGTCTATAAGGAAGTTCTCGTGTTTTTATTATTTTTTCTTTTCTGAAACTCTTTGTTTCGCTATCTGCGTCTGGCATATTCGAAAATAATAATAATAATAAAAAACAAGCCAAATTTGAATATTTCGTCGTTGGAACCTGTTCGCACAAAGTTCTCGTGACATGGAATCGATGCTGAAAACAGCCTATATAGCGACAGCGCTTGCATATCAAATATGAGCAAACTGGTTCTCATGGATCCATACACATATACATATATACTATATACTATATATGCACATAATCAAGTAGATACAGCCATAAATTTCTATATGCATAAACGCTTGAAAGTGGAAGTGTGGAAATCAGGCGAAAAAATTCCGATCATTTTGAGCGCGTGCCAAGAAACTAAGCAGATTTTTAGCGAGCCAAAATATGTGTGAAAAGACGTGCGTGTGGTCCAAAAAAAAAGTCAAAATATAGAATATTTTTCAAAATACAAAGTCTGGCAAAACCAAAACGTTGACGCGTGCCAAGGCAATTAACGGACAAGCCGATTAATGAGGTGCGTCTCGCCGAACCGATAATTAAATCGATAATTAGCAGCTGATTTTCGCACAGTGTAAACCTTTGTTTGAATGCGAAACTCGCCGGAGCAGAATCAAAATGAACCGAACCGAGCTGAACTGAACTGAGAACCGAGAATCGAGCGCGTGCGAATTCGCGTGTCAGCGGCAACTGAATGAAATGTGAACGGCGAAACAGAAGCGAAGTGCGCGTACGCGACGAGCTTTTCGCATCGAGTGAGCGACTTTGCCGGCCGAGATGGTCAGATATAAAGGGCAGCGCAGTGGGCGGGTGTGCAGAGTGAGGGAGACAGCACGAGACACAGAACAGTTCGTGGCACAGGATCGATAGATGGCGCTGGCGTGCCAAGGCTTGTTTACGAGGCGTAAACAAAACGCCGCTATAAACAAACGGAGTCCATTAACAGTTAGAGGCGCATTGCAATTCGGTTGCATAAACAATCGGCAGAGCTGTCGACATGCGTGTGGGGGTCAGGTCAGCTGAGCCCAAGGGAGAGAAACTGCAGAGCGCGCCGAGACCTTGGCAAGGAGAAAGTATTGATGCACGGGCAGACAAAGAAGCGTAGTTCAATTGATTATATAACATTGGCGACTTCCTCCTTGGCCAGGTGATAATGTCGCCACAGCCGCTGCAGCGATAAGATGACGTTGAACCTGTGCTGCCGGCAGTTGTAGCAGCCGCAGCAGAAGCTGACAACAAACATTTACACAACTGTTTTATGGCGACATTTAAATGTTGTTCGCACTGGCAATGGGTATGGGTATGGGTATGGGAGTACAGGGTAGCCACTCACCTCACTGGGCGACATTGATGACATGTTCCTTGATGTGTGTTGGCCGCTGCACTTTGTTCGTTCTGCTTCCCCCCACTTGTTCACAGTGTTTGCTGGGAGCGTCAAACCGTCGTTTGTCCTTTGCCCTGCTATGATGTACAATCGTTTTGCTGTGGTGCACAATTTGGAATTACAAATGTATGTAATTGTTTGTTACATTGCCAACTGTATTCGATCCAAATTTTTAATAGTTTAGCCAAAGTGTTGTCTACCTTACGAACTGTGACGTGAGACGCACACCAAAATATACTTTACATGTTGTTATTGATATTTGGGTATTTTTTGGTATTTAATTTAACCTATCGATGGCTATGATAACAGCTGTTGTTTGAATATGAAATATGCAAATTATTTACCCGCTAAGTTAACTAGCGGTTGAAATATGTTTTTAAAATTTAAATTTTTTACTTTAAAGTAAAATAATAATACAATTAAGCTTTCCTTCCAGTTATTTTTAATAAGATCAAGTTGCGGCAACAGCACATATCGATAACACAGCTTAATTATAGTTTTTGGTATTTATTGGTATTTTAGTGCATTTTAGCACAAGAGAAGTACTCATGCGAATTTAGTACTTGCAAACAGCTGATCTTTCCCAAATAAATATTAAAATATAACTTTAATAATGGAATGAGTGGAAATATAGTATTAGTAGCAATAAAATGACAGAGAAAGAGTTAAGCAATAGTGTTTATAAATAAAATGTTTACATTATGGTTAATAATATTATGTTATTGCAGTGAAATGCAAATGCTGTAGGCTTACAGTGCCGTCTACAATTATGCGCATAGCTGTAATCTGGCAGCTATCAGGTGTTTAATGGGGCCCTGATAACGCATCAAGTAATTGGCTTTTAAATACATTCGCGCACCACTCGTTCAGCTGATCAGTCGGTTTCTCAACGACAAGTGGAGAACAATGCATTTCGGCGTATTGGGCAGCGGCATTATTGGCCTAACCAGCGCATTGGAGCTGCAGCAGCAGTTCCCCACGGCGCAGGTGTCGATCATAGCGGATCGCTTCAACGAGGACACCGTCAGCTATGTGGCGGCGGGCATATTTCGCCCGGGCACCAGCTTCATGGGCCCCACCCAGCAGATTACAGAGCAAGTGACACTCGAAGGTCAAACCAATTGAATTTATATTAATTTATGATCTCTTTTATTGCAGGCAGTGGATGTGGGATGCCTTCAGCTACTGGGACGAACTGCGTCGTTCCACTGAATCAGCGCTGGCTGGCGTCTGCCAACTATCCGGCTACATATACTCGCGCACCACGCCCTCCATTGTGCGGGTAAGTCGACCGCTGGGCAGTGCCTCCGGCTTAATCTCTCTAATCAGTTATTCTTATCGCATAATTTAATGATTTTGCGTTTGTCTAGAACCACTTCATAGAGCAGCTGCTGCCCGTCTACCGGCGCGCCACGGAGGAGGAGCTGCGACTGTGCCAGGGGGGCTGGAAGTACGGCTCCTTCTTTACCACCTGCCTGACGGAGAGTCGCCTCTTCCTGCCCTATGCCACCCAGAAGTATACATCTAACATATATATCTGCAACTAGATCTGGGTTGACATATGATTCCCTTTCAGATTCCTCTCCAGGGGCGGACGCGTGGTGCGCCAGCGCGTGAGCAGCCTGTTCGACGTGCCGCAGGACATTGACGTCCTGCTGAACTGCACGGGCATGGGCGCCAAGGAGCTGTGCAACGACCAGCATCTGGTGCCCATACGCGGCCAGGTGCTCAAGGTGCGCGCGCCCTGGATTAAGACAGCCTTCTATGGGGATCTGGACACCTATGTGCTGCCTGGCTTCGAGACGGTCACGCTGGGCGGCTGCCGGCAGTACGACAGCTACAACACCGAGTGGTGCAAGTACGACAGCATGGCCATCAAGGAGCGCTGCTACGACCTGCTGCCCAGCTTGAAGAAGGCGGAAATCGTGCGCGAGTGCGTCGGCCTGCGCCCGCATCGATCGGTGGTGCGCGTGGAGCCGGAGCTGTTGACCAATGCCCAGGGCCGTCGCCTCAAGGTGGTCCACAACTACGGCCATGGCGGCTACGGCGTAACCACTGCACCCGGCACAGCCAAATACGCCGTGCAGCTGGTGCGCGACGTGCTCGCCGGCAATAGCAAGCTGTAAAGTGATTTCTATTGTATTGTTGATTTGTTACTAATTAAAAATGTTTATATGTGCAACAGTAAACTAATCAATTTATCTGGGCATATTAAATTAATCAAAATATGAAGGCATAAATCATTTACGATTTCTCGCTGATAAGATAAAGGTTAAATAATCGACATTTAAATATCGCGCGCAGTGCGCTGCCTATCGATATGCTTCAACAGTGCTGGCTAACATTGGCTGTTCAGCGCTGAGTGCGCAACTGCGCCGCATGAATGGAAAGCTCAACAGCTTTCGCTCGCCCACACAGCTAGAGCCGTCAGTCATCGATTTTCACCACTGGAGCAGAAAGAGCCAGCAGCTGCTGGACGACGTCGAGAACGTATACAAAGCGCTCTAATTCGCCGCGATAGCAAATTCGCCGCACACACACACAGTCAAGCAGAGACACATGCGTAGCAGCAGGAAAATTTGTGCCTCATTCGTGGTCCTGTAACGACGACAGCTAATTCTAACGGAGCAAACGCAGGAGGAAAGA
This sequence comes from Drosophila repleta, assembly GCA_018903745.1. NCBI lineage: Eukaryota > Metazoa > Arthropoda > Insecta > Diptera > Drosophilidae > Drosophila > Drosophila repleta. Next base: position 6,701,559 of record JAEIGN010000497.1, read on the forward strand.
AGCAAAAAAAAAGGTGAAAATCAGTTGAGAGCAAACAGCAAAAAAGCACTTTACCTGGCGCCTCTGACTAAATGAATAATTCACCTGTATCGGGCGAGACGAACGCGCGTAAAACGCTGAATAATTGATTGAATAATCGCAAATCGTAAACAAAAAAGTATAAAAAGCGCAAAAATCTACAACAGCAGGCCCAGTGGTAACTCGAGCCCAGTGCCAAGGCTAAATTTCTACCCGTGCTGCACGCCACAGAACCTAAAAAAAATACGAAAAAAAAACGGGAAAAAATACAAAAGCAAAAGCAGAAATTAGAGCGAAAAAGCAAACTCGCAGTCGCAATATCGATTTGTGTATATGTGTGAAAAATAACAGTAAAGCGCTTACACCCACTCGCATACGTCAACAACAACAGGAAGAGCAGTAGCAGTAGCAGCAGTTGGTCAGAAGGAACAGCCGCAGCACTTAAGGAATTACCCCAGGATCCGCCTCCCCCCCACACACATACACACAGCAGCAGCTGCAACAAGAGAGGGAGAGAGAGAGAGAGAGAGGAAAGAATAACCGCAAGCACCTCAAGACTAAGTCACAGTAAGTGCATTTGCATTGCGCGTAGCAATAAGTACACACACACACACACACACACACACACACATAAACACATGCATGCATATACAGTATATACTAGACACACACATACACACACTTATACCCCTGCATGTGCATGCTGAACATGTCAACAACAATAAGACGCAGGCACGCAGTCAACTCGCCGTATTTTGATATCTGCCTCTATTTATTTATTCTTCTTTGTTTGATTGTCCAGCGAAAGTTGTCATTACCAACTGCACGCAGTAAATGATTTTTATTGCATTGTTGTGGCCTGATGGCTGCCACTGCCACCTGGTCAACACTCAACAATAGCCGAAGGTTAACTAAAAACTAAAACTGTTTAAACTTTTATACTTCCTACACACATACATACCATACATATGTGTGTACTTACTTCTCATGCCCTTCAGATGACGTCAAATTGTAGCTTAAGCGTGATATCATTTCATATAATGATGGATTGCAAGCGCATACTTAAACCAGCTGAACTTCAACAATTGATTGATTGAGCACACTCCAAAGGGCGAAGTGAGCTAAAAGGCTTTAAAAAAAAAATACAGTGTCCAGCTAGTTTTTGGTATTTTTAAGCGCATTTTTAAGCTGCTTACATACCAATGCATATGTATGTAAATTAACATTATTTAAATTATTTAAACAGCTGCTGCTTAATAAATGCAATTTTAAATGTTGCCGATTACAGCAAATGGTCTGGACATTAAGTGTTATCGAGGCGCTATCGATATATTATAGCGAAATCTGAGCAAAAGCATCAATAAGCAATTTAATATGGCCAATTAGCTGGCCTAATGGGCAGTTTAGCAAAGTTTAGGCCCTACTCGCGCAATACACACCCACGCACACAAGCCGAAAACTTTGAAATAGATTGGTAAATTTACAACTTCTGTGCATAATTGAACAAACACACGCACCAATACAGACACACCTCTACCCCAACACACAGACACACACATAGAGAGAGGAGTATAACTGTATCTGACATTTGGCATTTGCTTTGTGATATGCGATGCCGCAATTTGTTATCAATAATTAAACAACGGGCCCACAGGTTATGCTGGCAATTGCCAACAGCTGCTTAATGTGTCTCTCTCTCTCTCTCTCTCTGTGTGTGTTAACGGGGAGCTGCTTACAAATTTGAAACATGAAAGAACATCAGCAACAACAACAACAACAACAGCGAGTCAACCCTGTTCCGGGGCATAAAAAATCGATAATTACCAAGCGAACGAGCTCGCCGAGGCAGATAAAAAGCACGCAGCACGTTCTGATAACAGCCTGCACTTATTTACTTGAACATGTCTGTCGCTGCCTGCTTGTGTATGTCCGTACACGCTTGTGCCTGTCTTCGCGATGCGCCTCAAGAGCCTCTCAGCAGCCGCCCCCACTCACCGCCAGGTGGAGCTGTGTCTTTTGCCCGGGGCCTTGACGATGACGGAACGAACTTTTGACTTAAAGCACGAATGTGCCTGGGGGGTGGGGGTAGAATTGTCGTAGTTGTAGCGCGTACAAACAAATTATCGACACACTGTTGTGCATAACAGAGAGAAAGAAGGAAAAGTCACTCTTAGCTCAATGTTGGACTGGCCAAAGCAGCCCCAGCTCTGCAGACAAGGCTAAAAGTTGTTCAAGGCCAGGCTCGGAGCTGATTGCCTTTTTGTCAGTGGAGGCGCTCTTTGAAATTTCATCGTGACGTGACAGCCATATTAAAGAGCAGCTAATATTCATATTTCCAGCGGGCGAAACTCACAAGAAATTGACAGGCAACAGCCACATAAAGAGCCGCATTCTCTCTTTCATTCCTCTAAACTTATATCCTGCAAGTTGTTTATCCCTTGAGCCGGCCAGCCTGTGCTTCAGATTTAATTAAAATTGGATTTTACTCACCCCATTGAAGCTATCCAATGTTTTACAGTTTATAAACTCGCACATGTTTCTAGAGTAGCCGGAAATGTGATCTGTCTGAAGTGGAAGCTGGCGTCTGCAGTGCTGGCAAACAAGCGCTGTAGTTATCGATAGTTTTCTAATTGATAACATACAAGTCGATAGATTCTTATTTTTGAATATTTCTTAAAATTCTTATTATTTTAGTTTACTCTAACAATTTTATATAGTTATAATAATTTTTTCGCTCTGTATATTTATAATGTAGTTAAATCCTTTTCCCATCACTAATCATACTAGGCTGCAAATCGACACTGTTAACAGCCACTGTTAACATTGGTATGGACAGCGACACCATGTAATTAAAATTTATCGATACTTTCGATGCCTATCGCAGGCTGCCCAGCACTTGTTTTCAATAAGAAAAAAGGAATATTTTTGCATGCAGTATGACGCAGTTTACTGAGATACCCTGGAATTTAAACACGTTGTAGCCCATAGTCAATCATTTGCGCTTCGCGCACTTTTCTTCAGTTACAAATTACAGTTCAGCTACGCCAGCCATGGCCCCCAAGGCCTTGTCAGCACCTAATCCCCATGCGGCGCTGCGCACGCACGCCAAGGCCAATAAGTTAAGCCGCATTGTGTTTATGCTTTTTGAAAATATAAACGCACTTTGTTTAATACACGCACAGACAATTCAATTACTTGACAATGTTCAGGTAGTACTGGAAGGCCGAGGCTTCCGCTTGGCTGAGTCGGCACCCACCGCGCCTCCCCCGCTCGTCGTCTCTCGCTGGCTGATTAAACAAAGTTCATGGATTCGCTCATAAGAAAGTAAAAAAAGGGTATGAAACCAACACTTGTTGTACGTGTGTTGGCGGTCTATTCCATCATCTGCACCCTGGCTGCAGTGCCTCCACCCACTGCCACGCCCACACCGATGCCCAGGCCATCGCCCATGCCGCACATGGGCACGGCGCCGGGCACAGTCAGCATCAGATCCTCGGCCTGCTCCAGCTGATAGCGTCCGCTGCACTTGTTCATCAGGCTGATGTCGCCCTCGCTGCCAGTGGTGTCCAGGTTCATGAAGCTCACGCTGTTGCTGCTGTTGCTCTTGGTGTTGCCCTTGTTGTTGTTGGAGCTGAAGAAGATGATGGAGTTGGGACAGCAGCTGGGCAACGGCTGCTCCTGCGGCTTCGCCTCGGCGCGCTTGAGCACAGTGGTGCAGATGCTGGCACTGGAGTTGGTGGTTATGGTGGTGGTCGTGTCCAGCGTCTCGATCAGCTGCCCCTCGTCGTCCGAGTTGGGAATCGTGGTGGTGGTGGTTGTGGTGGCAATGTCGTGCACCTTAATCGATTGCTGCTGCTGCTGCTGTGGGAGCTGTTGCTGATCCTGCTGGGATTGGGCCTGTTCCTCGTCCAGCTCCTGCTGTTGCTGCTGCTGCTGCAGCACCTCGATGCGCATGCGCGCCAGCTGCGTGGCATCGTACGGACAGAAGTAGTTCAGATTGATGATCCGGTTGCCCAGCTGCTGGACGGGGCGCGAGTTGCGCGAGATGGGCGTGACGCCGTCGCCGCTGAGCAGCTGGCGGAAGTGGCGCAACTGGAAGTCGCTGATGGCCAGCGACTCGGGAAAGATAAACCACTCGGTGCCCTGGTAGCAGGGCGGCTGGGTCAGCGACCCGCCGTAGCTGTAGAAGCCCGTGCGGAACGGATAGATCAGATAGGAGAGGGGAAAGGGCGCGATATTGACGCGCTTGCCGGGCTTCTGGACGAGCTTCAGGTTTTGCATGAGCGGATCGAGGAACGGATTGTGGGCGGACAGCTCGAAGACGTAGGCAATCATGAGCAGGTCGTAGCTGCTGCTGCTGTTGCGCCGCACCGAGGCCCCGGTGCGGTGGAGCACCTGCATCTCGAGCGGAAACTTGCGGTGGTTGAGCGTGTGCTCGGAGCCCTCGCTGTTCGACCAGCCCCAGTGGAAGCACAGCTCGACGAAGGTGTAGCTGGCCAGCAGATCGGCGCCGCTGATCGTCGGCACATTGCTCCGGAACTGGGCGCGGAGCAGCAGCGTCTGGCCGGTGTTCTCCAGCACAATACTGGCGGGCAGCTCGTCGTAGTGGTTCCAGTTGAGGAGCTCGCGGATGGCCAGGCGCTGCACCACCTGCTCGTCAATGTTGACAGGACTCTGATTGACCCCCGACTGGCTCCAGGTGTGCGGGCCGTGCTTGATGGTGTAGTCAAAGCCGCCGAACACGCCCCCGTGCTCCCCTTTGCGCCATAGATACGAGAAGGGATAGAGCCGGCTGAAGCCCTGGAAGCGTTCGCGCAGCTCGTCGCCCAGCTCCTTGCGCAGCTGCTCGTCCGCCTGGTTGAAGAAGCTGAGCAGCAGGCAGATGCCCGTGGTGAGCAGCGGATGCTGCCAGGCCTGCCCAAGCAGCAAGCAAATACCCTGGGCCAGCCAGCTCACCAGCATGCCCAGCGTCGTGTCGAACATGTCCGTGTCCGAGACCCTCCGGGAAGTGTGGAAAAGTGAAAATCAAAACTATGAAGAAAAAAAACGGACAAAAACAAGAAGCGAAAATTGAATTTAAATTAAGACGGATTTTGAAGAGAATTGAATTTTTTCCTATATATATATAAATGTATATGTGCGGACATACATCGATATATATATATATAAATATATATATATTTATGTATATATTTAAAATGAAGTCGAGCAATTGATGCTAGTGTTAAACTGTTGCTGCGAACACTGAGTTCTCTCGATGTGAAACATTTTCCTGAACGAAGTCCAGGCTAAGCTGATCTCATCTCAGTTCTCTCCTCTCGATTCGTTTGCAGCACACAATTATGGCCGGCGGCGGGGATCCCAAGTGGCAGAAGGATGCAGCCGATCAGAACTTCGACTACATGTTCAAGCTGCTCATCATCGGCAACTCCAGTGTGGGCAAGACCAGCTTCCTCTTTCGCTACGCGGACGACAGCTTCACCTCGGCCTTCGTCTCCACCGTGGGCATCGACTTCAAGGTGAAGACCGTGTTCCGGCACGACAAGCGCGTGAAGCTCCAGATTTGGGTAAGTCGAAAAGGGAATAGATTTTTAATACTACTTATTCAAGTTGATTTGGGTCCGATAAAGGTTTTATCCGGTGTATTTTACCTATCTATAAAGCGACCGGGTCTATAAGCTGGCCTTTGCCTTTCGAGCTTGACTCTGACTATCGTAGATTCTGATTACTTGATAGATTATAGATATAGACAGATATGTAATGGAAGTATGTTCATATAGGTCAGAATCTATCAAGTTTTAGATATGCGTAAAGCGAGTATAACTTATTTTATAGTCCTTCTTCCTTTATAGAGTTCCTTCACTTATTGTCATAGGCTAAGATAGACCTTTAAGCTTCAGACTTGGCTAAATTGCCATAAGAGTCTGACTTTTAAGCTTCAGAGCTTAGTCACAGACTAATTTAGACCAAGTTTGACCTATGATATTGCTTGATTCAGGTTTAATATCTGGGACAAGTCCACTTTCCCAACCAGCTCTCCTGGGCTACTCTCCCTCCCTCAACTCAACTTTCTTTAATTTCTTTGTCCATTCCCATGCTCAAATGCCTTTTGACCTTCCTTCTCAATTGACCATTTTTTTCGCATCAGTCGAATAGCATTAAAAACCTAATTATCAGCAGTTCAGCACTTATCAGAGCGATAACTCTATAAATAGTTAAACATTCGGTTCGGTTCAATTAGTCAGCTACAAATATTCATTGCCAGATGAAAGGCTCCAGAAAGAGGCAGCAAAGATAGCTCAGCTGCATCGAATAAAATTAAATATGAGCAGCGCTGCCTTTCAGCATACACACACACACACATATATATATAGACATAGAGCTATTCAGCTTTTAGTTATTCAGCTATTCAGCTATTCAGTTATACAGCTATTCAGCTATTCAACATGCAGCAAGCGCAATTATTCTGCTAATTGCTGATATCAAGCAGCTAGCGGAGGCTATATGTAGTCTAACAGTTGTTTAGTTAATTATTTAAAGAATTAGAAATCATTTTGATTTAAATGGCTGTTAAAGAAATCAATCAGGTTTTTTCTGCATAAAAGAAATCAACCTGTAAGGCAAAAGCTGAATATGCAAATAAATGTAGCATATCTTTATGGGCCGAGCTAAAGTGAAAATGGAAAAAAGTATAGCATACTTTTATGGGCCATGCGAAAAGTAAATGCTAAAGTGTAAGCGGCACAGTTACTAATGTGACAAGTTAGCTGACAATTAATACAGATAAAGATAGGGGAACAAAGAGAGAGAGAGAGAGAGAGAGAGAGAGAGAGGGAGATAAAGAGAGAGAGGGAGATAAAGAGAGAGAAATAGAGAGAGCGAGAGGGCAAGAGTCAGCTCTATTGATTGCTGAGAGCTGTGTCTATTTTGGCATCAATGTCATTATTCGCTCAATGCCTCGCTGCAGGGGCAACAAGTTTTACAGGTGAGCGCACTGCAGAGTGTGGCGAGACGGCCACAGCTATGCGCCTACACACACACACACATGCAGGCACACATGTGTGTGTATGTGTGTGTGTGTGGGCAGCACTAATTACGTTTTATGCACATGACACATAGATGTAACACACAGAGACTCTGCCTCACTGACCATAACGTTTGCTTTCATGTGTCCTTGTGGGCAACAGGATACGGCTGGGCAGGAGCGTTACCGCACCATAACCACAGCCTACTACCGCGGCGCCATGGGTTTCATTCTGATGTATGATGTCACCAACGAGGACAGCTTCAACTCTGTGCAGGACTGGTGCGTAGCACATACACACTCCACCCATATGTATCAAATATAATTTGTTAACTGTTTCTTCAGGGTGACACAAATCAAGACGTATTCGTGGGACAACGCTCAGGTCATACTGGTGGGCAACAAGTGCGACATGGAGGACCAGCGCGTGATCAGCTTCGAGCGCGGACGCCAACTGGCCGATCAGCTGGGCGTCGAGTTCTTCGAGACATCGGCCAAGGAGAATGTGAATGTTAAGGTAAGTATGGATAATATATATGCCATATATAAATATTAATATGTCTTTAACTAACTCAGGCTGTCTTCGAGCGTCTGGTGGATATTATATGCGACAAGATGTCCGAGAGCCTAGATGCGGATCCAACGTTAGTCGGCGGCTCGCAGAAGGGACAGCGCTTGACGGATCAGCCGCAGGGCACGCCCAATGCCAATTGTAATTGTTAAACGGACACAGTTAGCCGCATGTTATAGACAAAACTAACTAGCCTACACACACACACACATATACACACTAACACACATACACCTATACACGCAGTACAGTTACAATTTGAACAGAAGTTTAGAGAGCGCAGCAAATGGGATGCAAAAATTGATAGAGAAAGAGAACATAAGGAATAACCATATATATATGTATGTATATATCGACATATATATATATACATTATATATTTACAATTGATTTGCATGTATTTGAATTATATCGGTGTTTGCAGCATATTTGTTGAGATTGTGCGGAATTTAACGAGAGTTAGGATCAAAGAGAAAAACCAAAAACACAAAATACTGCTATATATATATATATAATGTTTACTTTCGATGTGCTTACTGAAGAAATGTTGCTAAAATTTGTCAATGTGTTGTGTGTAAAGAAAAAAATTGATAAACGATACCGATAACGATAACGATAATGATAATGTTAACGATAACAATAACTCATGTCTAAGTGGCATAGAATTGGGCACTAATTAAATATGCACAATTTTGTGCTATATATATATATACGGATATATATATATATATTTATATATATTTTCCATGACTTTTTCCATTTCCTTTTCGCTGTACTCTAAAGACATAAAACTCGAACTCAGCAGTATTTAGACGAACTTTCCCGTATTTTGTTGGCTAAGCAAACACTTTTCGCGTGTTTCATTTAAGAATTTTCAATGTACATACGCTGGCAGCTTGGAAAAACAGTCAATGAAAGAAAATCGAAAGAAAATTGAAGAGAAAATGGCAAGAAAATAGCAGCACAAACGCACAAAGCTAGCGAATTGGTGAAATTAAACAGTAAATGCAAACACTTAACATACATATATATATTCATTATAAACTAACTAGTTTTCACACACACACATACACACTCACACACACACACACACTCACACACAACTGTACGCGTTGTATATGCATAAACACAGGCAAGGCTCTAGTCGAAGATGAAAGTTCATTATTATAATTATAATTATTATTATGTATGTATGTATTTATGTAGTGAAATTAAACAATTTTAATGTGTTGCGTATTATAAACAAAATTAAATATTATACATATATAAATATACATATACCATATGAGAAAACCAAAACAAAAACCCTAACTGAAACGGCATCAGAACTTCACATTTGTTTTACTTGCTCAAAATTTCATTTCAAAGAGAAATTATTGCGTGTAGACCAGTTCGAGCGTGACTTTAACTGGATCTCCATAAAGACTATATGCATATATATATATATATATATATATATATGTGTGGTCTGTCAGATCTGGTGTTAACCGAGAGACTGCCCATACTTTCTCAACGCACAAAAACTTTTTATGATTTTTGCTATGCAAATTTTTCCAGCATTTTCAATTGAGAATTTTACGAATTGTAACCCACCGTGCGTTGACTGCACAGTGCAACAAACACACACAGCTACACAGAGAGAAATCGGTGCATTTAATTTAAATGAAACTAAATTTGACTTAAACTAAACTTAACTGAACTTCAATTTTTGATATGCACACGAAGCAAACAAATTCTTCTGCTTGAATAATTTTCATTTCTATATGAGATCGATGCCAGCTGACTTATATATCTATATATATATATATATACATATATATGATGCATGTAAAAAATGAAAAACAAAAACAATTTTGTATAGCTAAAAACATAATGCTGAAAACAAGAACATATATAAAATTGCTCGTACTTTGCAGAGTTTCAATTGAGAAATTATATTCAAAGGCATATCGCTGTATTATAAATACCTCCAGCCCCCCTCCAGCCCCCTCCTCCCGCACCTCCTCCAAGTATGGATATTTACAGTTGCACAACGAGTAAAAGTATTTGTTTGTGAATGCCTTTGGCTTCGTTATCCGACTTGACTTGATGGCATTATCTATATATAGATATATATATATATATATATATGTATGTATGTATATGTATACCCTATGCGACTATTGTGAATGTATGCTTATAGCCCGAAACATACCGAAAATAAAACAAAAACAAAACTTAAATACAAAATATTGTTAACAATTTCATAAAGTTAAAAAAACCAAAAAACAAATCAATCTTGCGCTACATTGTTGTCATTTCTAATCCAATAAAGAACAAAATATTGAATTATAGCCGAGTATACTTAAAGGAAGAAGAAGAAGAAGCAGAAATTTGCATAATTATTTGATCATAATCAAGAATTGTTTGGCAACTAATTAAAATGAATAATAATAATAGTATTTAAAAAAGATATAGCAAATGTATACAAGAATAATAACTGAATCCGAGGATGATTTTTACATATATATATATACTATATATATATACATCTGCATACTTATGAGAATATTTAGTGGCATATACAAACACATGCACACACACACACACACACATATATACACTATATATATATGCGAGCATATGAGAGATCTATGCTTATTGTACTTCAGATATATGTACATATATATTGTGTGTATGTACCATGTGCATCTGTCTTTGGGTTTATTCAACAACAACAACAGTTTAGTCAACAACAGATAATGAACTATTTATTCGTGTACCTTCGGTGCATAAATGATAACAGACAAACAACAAATAACAATAATGGATAATATTGAAAGTATTAAACTGAATAAACGTAAAAAATTCAAAATTACAAAAAAAAACTAAATGAAGTTTGTTTTAATGGTAAAATTTATAATATTTTTATTTTATTTAATTTATTTTTATATTTATCGAGCGGGAGTTCTGTTGTGGAGCTGGATTGATAGACAGTTGGTAAATATGACATATGGGCGTATACTTATTATAATAAAGATCAAGCTGGAAGTGAAGGGCAGGTCTAGAGGATACTTACCACTGTCTGGACATGATGACAGCTACATAATTTGATATGCCTACCTGGAGTGGAGCTGAAAAAGCTGATAATAAGCCTATAAAGAGAGAGACTACTAAAGAGAGAGAGAGAGAGAGAGAGAGAGAGAGAGAGAGAGAGAGAGAGTAATTGAGTTATAGAGTAATAGACAGATGGAGGCACAGAGAGAGCCTTGGCCTCTTCCCTAGTAAAAAAAACACCTTTTGCATATATATATTTTACACATTTTATTTAAATACGCTTAAGTATTTGCAAGTGTACATTTAAATATATTAATTCACATAAATATTATATTTTTTTATAATTATTATTTTATTTTTACTTTAGCAATTTGAAACAATGGCATAAACTCACATCGAAGAACAGTAGCGAGAGGCGAAGAGACAAGCAAATCTAAGAGAGTAGAGAGCGCATATATAGTAGAGGGAGAGAGAGAGAGAGAGAGAGCAGGAGAGACTCTTATATATATATAGATAAGTTAGACATACGTATCATATCCATAACTATATCATATTGCCTCTGCAGCTTAGCTATGCCCATTGCTTGGCATAGACTGACTCAGATACTCAACTCTTTTCTGTCTAACTCCCTTTTTTGCTTTGCTTGCTTCTCCGCTCGCTGCTCGCTTGGTTAGTTTAAGAATCTGTTGCGGGCAGCTTAAAATTGATTTATTTTGGTATTTTAGCCACACAAAATATCTTTTCTTATTTTTTTTTCTCGTAATTTTTGCACAGACACAAAAACTGTTTCTAGCTACAATTCAATTTTATAAGCATTTTGTAATAGATAAATATATATATATTTATATAGACATTTACTGCTGGATATGTTTAACTGTGTGTATTAGAGTTTATGTATGTTTTTATCTAGATTTTTGATCATGGTGCGTAGTATTTATGCGCTTCACACTTGCCTCTTTTGTACATTTATTTTGCTTTCATTTAATTTCATTTAATTTAATTTTCGTTTGTTTATCTAACAGATGAATGAAAAACTTTGCGAACTCTTTCAATTTTCAACTAAAAATGGCAACGCCTGCAAATTAATTATAATTTCATTTAGCATATTTTTTTTTTTTTGTCGAGTATTTATTTTGCTTTCATATTTCATTGCATTAAAACGCGCTCGACTTGAACTAATTTGGCATAATAAGCTCTACATAATTATGAGGCACACGACTTTCTTTTTTGTTTGTTTTTTTTTTTGCATTTTTGTTAAAACAGAAATTTTTAATGAATGCTTATGTGTGTGAGATAGGTTAAGCTGTATGCGACGCGCTGATGCCCTGCAGCTGATCTATTGGTGAGGAATTTGGGTAGAAGGAAACTGATTTCTTATGGGCAGTAGTGAAAAGCATATGAAAGTTGAGCTGAGCTGAGCTGGAATATATGATTATTGATTTTTGTTGTTGTTGGATTCAGATAGTCAGAGATCTATATTGGGTTTATAAGGTATCTGTATATAGATTTTTTACTTACTTTTCAGTTTTTTATATAACTAGATCTTTAGTTCTGCTTTTATTTAGATTTTTATACCCTGAACCCATTAAAAATGGGAAATCAGGGTATAATGTTTTTGTTGAAATGTATGTAACAGGCAGAAGGAGGCGTGGCAGACCCCATAAAGTTATATATTCTTGATCAGGATGACAAGCCGAGTTGATATAGCCATGTCCGTCTGTCCGTCTGTCTGTCCGTATGTATGAACGCGTCGTTCTCAGAACCTATAAGAGCTAGAGACTTGAAATTTTTTATGTAGGTTCCTGTATAGCACGAAAAGATCGAGTTTGTTAAAAAAATCGATAACTGTCTTAATTTTAATGTTATCGATTAAAAACGAAATCGATGCTCAGTTATATAAATCTATATAATTCATCTTTATAGCTAGAGTCTTCAAATTTTGCACTTAGTGTTATGTGAGCCTTATACAATTTCGGTTTTTGTTAAATTTTGGATGCCACGCCCCCTTCGCCTCAAATTTGTAAGTCCCGTATTTCAAATACTAGAGACTTGTGCTTTGGCACACACATACATACAGTTTGATCAAAATCGTTCGTCTAGAAAAAAGTTATTAAACATTTAATTTCCCATAGCATTGCCATGCAAACAGCAGCCAAACAACAGCTGACGCACCGACTTGCGCTTGTGTGTGCTTGCGCCTGTGTATGTGTGTGTGTATGTTTTGCTTGTAATGAACGTACAAGTGCATGTGTATATAAAAAAAACGAAGAATGCAGGGTTCAGGGTATACCCTAGTCGAGCGGCCTCGACTAGAGTTTTCTTACTTGTTATAAATGTTTTTTTAATATGCCCTCGCTGCATTTGCCTTTGGGCTTGGGGCATATAACTTCGTCTTACATACAGCTCAATAATTATATATATATATTTTTGTTGTACTTATTTACTAGCTAAATACCCTTTCTTTCTAAGTATTTGACATTTTATAGATGTGTGTGTGGGAGTGTGTGTGTATTGAGCCATGTTGAATGAATTCTTAAATATAAGAAAATTCACAAAACAAAAATGCATAAAATCAGTCTGAGTTTTATTGAATACATTAAGTATACGTAAGTTATTAAATATATATAAATATATATATTTATATGATACACATAGAGCCTAAGTAAATGCATAAATTATGAGCTAAACTTTATGAATTAATATATATATATATCAATTAATTATATATATAAATTAATATAATTATTTAAATTTGCCATTTGTTCGTGTAGTTGTTGTATAAATTAATTAAATGCTAAAAAATATATGTATATGTATGTGTATATGTATGTATATATATAAGTGTATATATGTATGTGTAAATACTTATGCATGCAGTTCAAGTGTTTCGCTCCTCTTCTGTTACGGTATGTACAGGGCATGTGTTGTGGCCAGCAAATTGAATATATTTTAATAATTAAGTTTTTCAAGCTTCATTTAAATATGATTTAGTTGCCTCTTGAACTGGGGCTTGCGTCTGATGGTTGCAAACTGATTTGCTGCTGTCTGCTGCTTGAGCTGCTGCAACTTGAGCTGTTGCTGTTGCCGCTTTGCTGTTGGCAGTCGTCACACTGTGGTCTCGTCATCATCAATATTCCGCCTGTGCCAAAAGAGTTTCAATGCAATTTCATTAATTCGATTTTCTATAATTCAATTCATTTATATATATTGTTGAATATTTTACGAACAACAGCTAAATTATGCTAGTCGCATGCCATTTAATTGGATAAACGCCTAAATAGCTAACTACATTAGCTAATGCCATGCTGAAAAGCTGCATTTTGATTTCATTTCAAAAGCCGAAAAGAAAATTATAAAAATACGCGAAAAATAAATTGAATTTATATGCAAAATTACGTGAGATGTTAGATACATGTGTGTGTGTGTGTGTGTGTGTTGATATAAACTGTTTTGTGTGTGCGTGTCTCAACTATTTAGCCGTATTTATGTTTAATTTATGGCCGACAGCTGCTGCTGGCTAAAATAGCTAATTTCATAAAAATTAAAATTATGCTAAATATTTTGTCAGCTAAAATTTCGTTTGGAATACGTGAAAACACTTTTCATATTTATGAATAAATTGGTTTAGTTGTTGTTAGATTAGAGTTAGCTATTTAGATAGATTTATTATGGGTACTTTAGCTAATGGAAATGTTCTTGCAGCGCGTGTTGTTTGCGAGTTGAATGAGTCAAACTTGATTTATTCAGATTTTAAAATTTATATATATATTTATAGTGTTCATATGAGGGAGTTTTAGGTCATATGAGCACTATAAAGTATAGGCTTTATTAGTATTTATATAATAAAAATATTAATAAATGATATATTATTATTATTCATAATTTATTTATATATTTCTAAAATATTAAATATTAGTTTAAAAATAGCTGAATTTATTAAAGTTTAATTTTTAATAATTTTTATATTTTTTTATTAATTATTTACAATTTTTCACGCCATTTTTAGTTTATTTAAGTTTTCGAAGTCCACAGCGAGCCAGCTACAAAACGTGTTGAGCCTAGCTTTAAAGCTTTGCCAGATTTTCTGATTCAACTCAATCAGCTAAGCTGCCAAGCTGTTTAGTTGTCAAGCTCTTATTTACAATTTAAACTACTTTTTGTATATTCAAATCTCAAGCCTAAAATACCATAAGTTTTTTATTCTCATTGACAGGCTAAGCCAATATGCTCTCTTCACTTATTGAGCGGGTATTAACCATACACTAGCTGCAAGAATATTTCAACTTCGGCAAGCCGAAGTTTATTTTGTATATATATTTTTATAAATATTTTTATTTATAAGTCATATTAAGTATACGCCTCGTAGAGGCATCAATTTCTAGCCATATTAAGTATACGCCTTGGGCAGATAGTTCTAGGCATTGGGAGTACTATTTATATTGATATTTATTCAATTTATATTCTTAAACAGTTGTAGTCAACTATTTAAACTGGTGCAGTCTCTAGTTTATTTGTTTATTTCTGTTCTATCTATTAATTGATTGGAATTCGTATTAATTATGTACATAGCCTGATACCATATTGTTAGCGACCAGGGATACTGCTGCCTCTGCTGCCTGCGTTGCAGCCAAACAATGTCGAACTGTGAAAATGTGGTTGTTGTTGTTGTTGATGTTGATATTGTTGAAGTGTTGTTTGTTATTGTTATTGTTAATGTTGCAAAGTAAATGAATTTCAATGATTGATGCCACACATAAACTTGTTAAATAAATATATATATTTTGTTGCATTCCGATTGCAAAAATCAAAACCAATAACAACAAATTAATTGTGAGCGCAAAATAAACAATTGATTTCTATTTTAGTTCGGTTCTCCTATTTACAATTCATTTCCAATCAAATTGAGCGCAAATAAATTTGCATTTTATTTACACGCATTAAACAATAATAATAATAAAAAAAGACAAAAATTTATTCATTTATTTTTGTTGAGTGTGTGAAGTGCAATTAAATTAAAAAAAAAGTCAAAAAAAAAAAGAAAAAAAATATAAATACAAATAAATTTCAATTTTATGTACAACCACAAGAAGAAATGATAGGAAAATGCGAATAGAAAATGGAAATGAAAATGAAAATTGTGAGACGCTGTGATACGAATGATATTTGAAATATATGAAAAATGCAATTCGTTTGTGGTTTACCTCGGAGCTGTTGTTGTTGTTGTTGTAGCGATTTGTCAGTGTTTGTTGTAGTTGTTGTTGTTGTTGTTGTATTTTTCATTGTTTTGAAATTGTTTGTTGTAGTTGTTGTTGTTGTTGTTCAAGTAAGACGCAATTGGCCGCCATTGTTATGCAATGCGTATGAGTGTGTGTGAGTGAGTGAGTGTATGAGTGTGTGTGAGTGTGTTGTATGTCAATTGTTGTTATTTTCAACAAAGCACAGTAGAGAGTTAGAGCGAGAGAGAGAGAGAGCAAGTTGAAGAGAATAGAGAAGTGAAAGATAGTCAAATTAGATTTGCTTCAAACGTTCCCAGGACCAGCTGAAAGTTTCAATTATAAGTGTGTGAATGAGCGCATGTGTGTGTGTGTGTGAGTGTATTCATGTGTGTGTTCAGTTTCGGATCATATTCATTTGCATTGTTTGTAGTTTTCATTGTAGTTTGTAGGAGCAGGGCGTAGATGGGGAAAAACAAGGAAAACGTTTTTTTTTTAGATTTATCTTTTTTTGTTGTTGTTTATGTGTATGTGTGTGTTTGAGTGTGTGTGTGAGTGAGTGTTTATGTGGTTTTGTATGCCGTAAAGCAAAGAGAATTAGAAACAAAGGAGCACAGATTAAAATGGAATAAAAACGTTGAAAGGAATCATAAAAATACGAGAAAAAAAAAAAACAAAGAGACAATCGAAAAGAAAAGCTTGAACTTATAACTAAACGAAATGAAACGAACCGCACAAATTGCTAGACAAATGCGAATACGAGTATACGAATACGGGTATACGAGTATACGGATATGAGTATGAGTAGATGTGGGAGTTGGAGTAGAGGTATGAGTATGAGTAGGAGTAGGAATAAGAGTAGGAGTAGGAGTAGGAGTAGGAGAATGGGCAAGAGTATGAATATGATTATGAGTGTGAGTAGGTATGAGTATGAGTAGGAGTTTGGGTATGATTAGGACTATGAGTATGAGTATGAGTAGGAATATGAATATGAGTAGGAGTATCAGTTTAAGGTTTAGGTGGCAGATGAGCTAGAGTAGGAGTAGGAATAGGAATAGAAGTATGAGTATGAGCTAGAGTATGAGAATGAGTTTCAGTTTGAGTATGAGTAGGAGTAGGAGTAGAAGTAGGAATAGGAATAGGAGTATGAGTATGAGTAGGAGAATGGGCAAGTATGAGTGGGAGTATGAATTAGAATTTGGATATGAGTGGAACTATGAGTATGAGTAGGAGTAGAAGTAGGAATAGGAGTATGAGTATGAGCTAGAGTATGAGAATGAGTTTCAGTTTGAGTATGAGTTTGAGTAAGAATATCGAATTGTGAATACAATTTGTAATTATTTCAATTTTTATTTTATTTTTATCTGATTTTTTTTTAATTTTTTCTTATTTTTTGTTTATGACTAAACCTGGAGCAAATGAAATGGTATGAAAAACAGCTTGGATACGTAACTGAAACTGGTTTGTACGACGACTGGAGTACAAAGCGGACTAATTACGTGTCGTGTTGTGTGTGGACTAGCCGCAACAAAGGGAAACTCTTCGATATACGTATATAATATATATATATATAGATACATATATAGATATAGAGGACACACCGAAAAAGGAAAAAGGTAAACCAAAAGCGAAACGAAAAGGGGAAAAAAACCAAACCAACTCAAAAGAAAACCAAGTAAAAGCGAAGCATAATTGGATAAGGATTACTCACTCGGTGTCCGTGATGCTGGCGAGTGGCCCGAGGGGCTGCATGGGCGCCACCATGTTCGAGGGCGGCGAGGAGGCGCGTGAGCTGTGCCGCGAGCTGCCGCCGACGACGCTGCCGGCGAGCGTGTGCCGTGCCAGCAGACCCGGATTGTTCATGTCGTTGACCAGCGCCGCGTGCGGATGCATCTGCAGATGCAGCTGCTGTGAGCCGTGCAGCGACGCCGGCTGCGCATGGCCAGCGCTCAGCTTGCGCGCCTGCTGCTGCAGGTGGTCCTCCTCGGCGGTGTACGGGAAGTGATAGCCGTTCTTATCCGAGCCCTCCGACAGGCGATCCGCCTGCTGCTGCTGCTGCTGCTGGTGGTGGTGGTGGTAGTCGTTCTTGAGCAGCGAGTGGACCGAGTGCAGCGAGTCCGTGGCGAAGGCGGGCTGCCGCTTCAGGCTGTAGTGTCCGTCGCGCGAGCCGTAGATGTCCGGCGTAATGCGATCTTTGGATAGGTAAGGCGACTCCGACTTGGCGCCCAAGTAGCCGCTGCCCAGCGTCCGCTGCTTGTCGTAGATGTTGTCGCTCAGATACGCCGCATCCGGATGGAAGCTGCGCAGGTGGCCAATGGTCTGTGAGCCACTCGCACCACCCGCTCCCCCTGCGCCCGGATAGTCCTTCTCGCTGCCGTAGTGACTCGGCGGCTTGTACGAGCCGTACTTATCCGCGTAGTCGTTGCGCCGCCCGTACAGGCTGTCCTCGTAGCCGTCGCGCGCGTCGCGTATATTCTCCAGGATCGAGGGCGTCATGTTGATCTTGTTGTGGTGCTGCTGCATGTAGCTGGTGTCGGTGAGATCGGGATTGGGCAGCGGATTCGGCGAGATGGTCATCTTCTGCCCATGCACGTGCTCGTTGTCCGAGCCCGTGTCCTGGGACCAGCGTCCGATATTCGGCGGCGACTGCAGATACGCATCCGGCAGCTGGCTGGACCAGCGCGGCGCATACACGGGCTTGTTAACACTCGGGAACAGCTGCGGACTCTGCACCACATTCAGCTCCGGCGGCGTGGTGGCCTGCACGTGCTCCGTGATGTTCGGCAAGTAGGCGGGCGTCGAGCTGACAGCCGTGCTGCGGTGCGTGCCGGAGGAGCGCGCCGTGCGGGACTCGTCGTCATCGCTGGAGTGACTGGAGGCCAGCTCCAGAGACCGTCCGTCCGTCTCGGACCCCGAATCGGAGTCCTTGCGCTGGCGCCGCGTCTTCTCCTCGCTGCGAGTGCGACCCGTGGTGGAGGACTCGAAGCCGCGCAGGAAGCTGGGCGCATCGCTGGCCGAGTTGTAGTTCGAGGTGGAGGTCGACGTCTGCCGCAGCTGCCCGTCGCTGTACGGACTGGAGCTGGTCTTGGCCGTGCTGCGCGAGGTGGTGCTCGACGCGCTGATGCCAATATTACGCCGTGCCGTATCGTAGTTGCCGGCCAGGAAGTTGTTGGGCCTGGCCGCGCCGTTCACATTATGCGAGCTGTTGCTGACCACCATGGAGGAGTCGAGCAGCGGCACCTTGCGGCCCATGCAGCGCAGGCACGTGCGCTGCAGATTCTCGCGCACGCGCTTATTGATGATGCAGTAGCCGATGAGACAGAAGAGCGCATGGAGCAGCACTACGCCGGAGAGCAACAGACTGAGCAGCTGCGAGTGCTCCGAGGCGGCCAGCACCGCCAGCACCCACATGACGCCCATCAGAGGCAGCGAGACCACCGACAGCCAGAGCAGCGTGCGCAGATTGCCAAAGCCCAGCACGTGATCCTTGAGCGTAAAGGCGGCCTTTACGGACACGAAGAGTATGAGCAGATTCACGACGGACATGCCGGCTATGGGACCCACCAGCCACCAGACGACGGGCTCGTAGACGGATAACCAGCAGCTGCAAGGGGAGAAAGTTCAAATGAGAATTGCATAGAAGGGTTGCATTTATACATCACTGAAAAGTAGATAAATTCCACTTACAATAAACTATTTCCGTACTCATGTGCTCGCACCCCGACGGAGAGGCCGACGACGACAGCCGGCGCGCCGTAGCCCATGGCGAAGTAGAAGCCCATCGGGCCGTGGTTGATGTCCCGCATTTCGGTCAGCATGCGGTAGAGATGGACGCAGTCGACCGTCGTCCAGCCGAAGGCGGCCAGCCAGAAGTAGTGCAGGCAGATGGCAATCAGCTTGCAGGGGAACTCGTTCTCCAGGAGATTCCGGCGCGACTGCATGCCCACGAAGAAGAGCAGCTCGGCGCAGAAGACGCAGAGCACGATGTTCTGGTGGATGGTGTTCGAGTTGGTCTGCTGCCCGCGCAGCAGGGCCAGGGCCAGCAGGACGCCCAGCAGCAGGGGCAGGGAGACCATGAAGGCCGAGTAGGAGGTGATCTGGACGAGCAGCGAGGGCTCGGGTATGTCCTCCGGGTCGATGATGTCCACGATGACCGCGTAGTTGGAGATGTGCGTGCAGCTGCAGTTGATCAGGATGGGCAGGTGCGAGACCTGCGCGAAGTCGCCATCGAAGTCGGGTATCTCCGTTTGGCAGCCGAGCCGAGTCCACTGATTGGTGAAGGAGTTCCAGCGCACGCACTGCGGATTCGAGCGTGGCCCGAAGCGCGAGGCGTCCATGTCCAGCCACATCTGCAGCTTGATGGGCTGCGAGAGATGCGGCGAGCCGAGCGAGCGATAGACCATGTGCTGTGGCCTCTGCAGCTGCTCCGACGGATAGATGACCTCCACCTGGCGCTTGACCAGCCGCCGATCGCGATAGACGGCCTCGTTCTCGCCCTTCGCCTGCTCGCCGCTGCTGTCCGGATTGCCCTCGTAGTTGGGATTGAGCTGCTCGGGCGAGTCGACGCTGATCTCCTCGCCGGAGTTGCCATGGAACTCAATGTCGTCCAGGTTGAGCCGTATATGCGGATTGTCCACTTCGACACCCTCGTTGCTGTTGCCCTCCGCCTCCGCCTCCGCGGATGCGGATGCGGGTGGGGGTATCTCGTGGGCCGTGATGCGTATGTCCTCGATTTGCTGCTCGCTGCTGCTGCTCGGCGCCTTGGGCACATCGAAGACCTCGACGAACTGCTGCTCCGTGCTGCTCGAGCTGCGTATGATCGTTGAGCCACCAGCAGCAGATCCCGATGAGGATGAGCCAGACGTGGCCGTTGCTGAGGATATTTTGCGCGAGGGTATCTCCAGGCGTTGCTGCTCCCGCTCCGCCGACGGCACGAGTATCTGTAGCGACAATATGGGCGTGGCGAGCTCCACGTCGACGCCCCAGCGGCGCGTGATGGTCTCGTCATAGAGATCCGGCAGCAGCTGGCCGACGTCCTTGTACTGGGCGTAGGCGACAATGGCGCGATAGTCGTTGCCGCGGCTGCCCTGGGTCACCTCGTCGCTCTCCGGCGGAGTGATGCCGAGCATCTCGAGCGGCACCAGCACCTTGGAGTGCTTGTCGAACTTGTGCTTGTCCAGTATGTAGTTGTTGTACTTGGGGAAGCTGATGACGGGCTTCTGCTTGGCCGAGTGCTGGAGGAAGCCGCTCGTGTCCGGCAGCACCACGCTCTCCGTGGTGAAGGCGTTCGGCTTGAGGTACTTGGTCTTGTGGTACTCGCTCAGCTGCTCCGGCTCGTAGCCGAACAGGGACTCCGTGGTGACAATGTCCAGCCCGAGCACCATGTTCCGCTGCACAATCTCGAAGGGATTCGTGTAGGTGTCGTGCTGGGAGCGCGCCAGGACGACCATGTACTTGTTGAAGGCGTCGACCAGGTCGTCCGGCCCGCGCTGTATCAGCTCCGTGGCGCGCTTCCACTCCGCCTCGTACTTGCGGTCGAGGATGACACTCGCCGCGTCCACCAGATTCTTGATGAAGTACTTGTCCTGGCTGTGGGTCAGATTGAGTCCGCTCTGCATCAGCTCGTAGTTGATCAGCTCCTGGAGTATGCCCTCTGTGACCAGCAGATCCGCGCCGTAGAGCCGATCGTGCGAGAACTTCAGCTCATCGGACAGATAGTCCATGTCCAGCTCGTGCGACCAGACGGCGCCGCCCGCATTCAGCAGAAAGGACGACTCCATTTTGTATCTTCTGTTGTGCTTGGGCGCCGGTGGTTTGCTGACTCCGCTGCGGTCCACGGCCTCGCAGGCGTGCTGCAGCTGCTCGGCCATTTTGATGGCCACGAAGGAGTTCAACTCGAGCTCGAGCTTCTCCAGCTGCGAGAGCTGGCGGCGCAGCTCGACGAACGGCTCCGAGCTGCAGTTGTACATGTCCGGGCTGCTCCAGCTGCCCGTCTGGCTGTCGCAGCTGCGCTGGCCCTTGCCGCGCGCCGGCAGCGGGCAGCTCTCGACGGTGACGCTGCCCAGCGGGGTGCGCGGCCACCAGATGCCGGCGGCAAAGGAGCGCGGACAGGCGTCGTAGACCACCTCGCAGCCGTTGAGCGTGACCTCGGCGTACGGATTGGAGCACGAGTCGCAGCGGCGCCCGATGACGCCCTCGCGGCACTCGCACTGGCCCGTCAGCCGGCTGCAGGCGCTGCTGAAGCTCCCTATCGAGTAGCAGTCGCACGCCAGGCAGGCCGTCTCGTTGGGCGGCTGGTAGTGGTTCGTCTTGCAGTAGCACTCGCCCGTCGCCTTGTCGCAGTCCGGATGGTAGCCCTGCTGCACGGCGCACTTGCAGGGCCCGCACACGCGCTCGCCCCACCAGCCGCCCGGGCAGGGCTGCTGCACCGCCCGCTCGCAGTACTCGCCGTGCTGCTGGGTCCCGTTGCACGCGCAGCTATAGCCGCGCGCGAGGCTCGCGTTGGCCCGGCAGACGCCCGCCGCGCACGGCTGCACCGTGCAGATGGGCGCGCAGTCGGCGCCGACGTAGCCGGCGCTGCACTCGCAGTTGGCGCGGTCCCAGCTCATCGAGCAGCTCGCGTGCGCGGGGCAGCTGCTCGGGCACTGGGCACGCGACTCGCAGCCGTCCTCGACGTTCTCCCGTATGGTGGGTCGCGAGAGCACCGCCTGGCTGGCGCCGATGCGCACGTCCTGCAGGCAGCCCTCGAAGGGCACGGCATCCTGGACGACCCCAATGGTGCCGTCCACGCTGCCCATCACTATCTTGCCCACGTACAGGCCCTGCACCTTCTGCGACATGGGCACGGAGCCGGAGCGCTGGCCGTAGTCCACGGAGAACTGAATCTCGGAGCCCTGCAGCCACTTGATCTCCACGCGATGCCACTGGCCGTCCGAGAGGTAGGCGCCCGCCAGGTACATGGGCTCGTTGTCGTACACGTAGTAGAGCACGCCGTGCTTCAGGCAGATTACGGCGGAGCTGTTCTGCCCGATCTGGATCTGCATGATGAACGCGTCCTCCTGGAGCGTGCGCAGCGAGAACGCCGTCAGCCAGGGCAGCTGGATGGGCCGCAGCAGCGGGTTGAAGCTCAGGCTGCCGTCGCCGGAGAAGCGCCACGGCGCCGGAATGTTGTCCTGGCAGTTGTTGCCCGCATAGCCCTCTGGGCACTCGCAGGCGTAGGTGCCCCAGCCCTCGCGGCAGGTGCCGCCGTTGAAGCACGGCACCGAGGCGCACAGCGGCGCCTTCTGCGGGCACCCGGAAATGGTCCCGTTGTCCGCCACGTAGGAGTTGAGGTCCACGAAGCGATCGTCGATGCGCAGATCCGAGATGCAGCCGACGAAGTCGCGATTGGCCACCGGGAAGTGGGCGGGTATGCGCGGCAGGCCGCCCACCTGCAGCGGGCCGGTCAGATCGAGGAAGCGATGGCAGGTCTCGGTGAGCAGCGCACAGCGCTTGTCCAGCCGGAGCGTGGTGCGGTTGGCGCAGTTCCAGGGCGCGCCCAGCTGCCCGGACAGGGCGATGGCCGTGTCGCACTTGTCCAGCACGACGGTGACGGAGCGATTGAAGTAGACGACCTCCACCTCGTGCCAGTGGCCGTCGGACACCTTCGAGGGCTGCACGAGACCCACGCGCTCACTGCGATCGCCCAGCGAGAAGGAGAAGCTAATGTGTCCGTCGAGCAGCTCCAGGGCGATGAAGTCGTGCAGCTCGTTGTAGCGCCCGTTGTACAGCAGCAATCCGTTGTCCTGGACCGTGGCGAAGCGTAATTTGAGATTGAAGCGATGGCGCTGCTTGAGACTCTCGAAGGTCAGGAAGGAGTTGCGGGAGAAGGAGCGCGCGCGCAGCTCGCACGTGGCCGTGTACGGCGGAGGCTGGGAGCTGAGGTAGTTGTTCATGCAGGAGAGGCCGCCCTCGCAGGCCTCCGCGTTGCAGGGCCGGAGCTTGCTGATGCTCGTCTCGCAGTTGGCGCCCGTGTGGGTGTCCGGGCAGACGCAGGTGTAGCCGCCCTCGCGGCGCACGCAGCTGCCGCCATTCTGGCAGGGATCCGAGTAGCAGAGGTCCACCTCCGTGTCGCACAGGTAGTGCTCCTTGCTGCCCGTGAAGCCCTCCGGGCAGGAGCAGGCGAACGTGTTCACCGGATAAATGGGCCGGAAGAGCACCGTGTCGCTGTGTATGAACTCCGAGGCGTTGCCAAACTTTAGCACCGTCAGGCACTCCTCGAAGTTGAGGCAGGGCTCGCGCACGCAGAGATTATCGTCGAAGGGCAGGACCTCCACGGTGGCCAGGCGGGCGAGAATGGCGCGGTTGAGGTAGACGCGCTCCTGCAGGTACTGCGGCGTGTAGTACTCCTCGTGGGAGACGTCCGGCCGCTTGGCGGAGAAGCTGACGTTGAGGATGCGCGAGGTGACGTCCGTGTCGTCCTGGATGCTGAAGATGAATATGCTCTCCTTGGGACAGGGTATTATGGCAGCCAGGCCGTCCAGGAAGAAGTTGAGGAGGGGCGACAGGAACGCCTCCTCCGTCATCTCGTTCAGGCGCACCGTCACGGAGTTGAACAGCATGTCCTCCGTGATCAGCCGGACGGAGAGCTGCATGATGGCCTTCGCCTCGTTGATGCCGTCCGAGACGGACACCTCCATCGTGGCAAACTTGGGCACATTCGTGTTCAGCTGCGGACTGAGTATCAATCCTCCGGAGCTGCTATTGAGCCTCAGCAGATTCGCATTATTGCCGGACAGAATGCGGTAGTTCAGCTTGTCGCTGACATCCGCATCGAAGGCCGGAATCCGTCCGATTTCGCCGCTCGGAAAGTGATCCCTGAAGTTGTTGAAGATCACCTGGAAGTCGCGCAACTCCGGCGCATTGTCGTTCACGTCCGTCACCAGAATCTCAATGTGTGCATCGTTGCGCAGCGGAGGACTCGCTGCGCGCACCACCAGCTCGAAGCGCTTGCGTGAGGACTCATAGTCCAGCTCCGTCATGGTCAGCAGCTGAGCGCGCTCCGACCCGGGACGCGTGACCAGCGAGAAGGAATTGGAGTCGTCGCCGCCAATGATGGAGTAGTGGACCACCGCATTGACGCCTTCGTCGGGATCGTGGGCGTGGATCTCGCCCACCACGGACCCCACTGGCGAGTTCTCCGGCACGTAGAGCGTTATCTTGTCGGAGGCGAAAGTCGGCGGCGAATCGTTGACATCCTCCAGGCGGATTTGCACCTCCACCGTCGAGGACAACGGCGGCGAGCCCTTGTCCACGGCTATCGCCGTCAGGTGGTACGTTGCCACGCTCTCCCTGTCCAGGCCCTTGTTCGTGCGTATCGTGCCCGAGGTGGGATCGATCACAAAGGAGCCATCCTCCAGGTCGCGATCGCTGAGCAGATACTTGATGCGTCCGTTCAGCCCGATGTCCGGATCACTCGCCGACACCTGTATCACGGAGGTGCCCACCAGTGCGTCCTCCAGTATCGAGGATTGGTAGAGAGGATTCTTGAAAGCGGGCGCATTGTCGTTCACATCCGTGACGCTGATCTCCACGTCCGTAGTGTCGCTGAGCGAGGGATTGCCGCCGTCCTTGGCCGTGACCGTGAGCAGATATCCGCTGGTGGTTTCCCTGTCCAGTTGGGCGCTGGTTATGATGGCGCCAGTTTGCGGGTTAATCGTAAACGGATCCGGACTGCTCAGTCCGTTGATGCTCTCCTCGTTCAGGGAGTAGGTGATCTGCGCATTGATGCCCACGTCGCTGTCGGTGGCCGAGACCACGAGCACCGTGGTGCCCACGGGCGCATCCTCGAACACCGGAGCGCTGTACGGCGCATTCTCAAAGATGGGCGCAAAGTTGTTCGCATCCGTGATGTTTATGTGAACCGTAGCCGTATCGGAGCGTCCGCCGGAGTCGGTGGCCGTGACCGTGAGCAGGAAACGCTTCTCCTGCTTGTAGTCGAGGGGCTGGGCTATCGTAATCAGGCCACGCCCATTCTGCGAGGTGATGGCAAAGCGCCCGCGCGTATTTCCCGTGCTGATCTCGTAGTGCAGGCGCGAATCCTCGTCCGGATCGGTGGCCGTCACTGTGGTCACTGGCGTGCCCGGCGGCTGGTCCTCGCCCACATTGGCCTCGTAGTACTTGGGATTGAAGCTGGGATCGTTGTCGTTCACGTCCTGCACGGTGATCACCACCGAGGAGCTGGCCGACTTGGGCGGCACGCCGCCATCCTTGGCCACCACCTGGAAGGCGAAGCGACTCTGCTCCTCCCGGTCCAGCGGCTTGATGGTCTGCACCCAGCCAGTCCGTGGATCAACAGCCAACGGGAAATTATCATCCCGCTCCGAGATGCTGTAGCTGATCTCCGCATTGGCGCCCTCGTCCGAGTCGTAGGCCTGCACCCGGATGATGTTGTAGCCGACGGGCACGTTCTCCAGGACGCTCTCCTGGAACTGCGAGGTGTAGAAGCGCGGCGCATTGTCGTTCGCATCGATCACGTTGACCAGGAGCTGGGTGGTGTTGCTGCGCGAGGGACTGCCGCCGTCCTGGGCGCGTATGACCAGGCGGTAGCTGCGCACGCTCTCGTAGTCCAGCGGCTTGACCAGGCTCACGTCGCCGCTCATCGAGTCTATGGAGAACTGGGACTGCGTGTTGCCTCCGATGATGGCGTAGCGGATGGCCGCATTGTTGCCCTGATCCGCGTCGGTGGCTCGAATGTGGGCGACGTTGTTGTCGTCGCCCCACTGGTCCTCGGGCACCTGGACGGTGTAGGTGCGCTCGCTGAACTGCGGATAGTTGTCGTTGTCGTCCAGGATTTTGACCAGGACACTGGCCGTCGCGGTCTTGCGCTCGCTCTGCGCCGCGGCCATGTCCGAGGCGGTCACGAGCAGATGGTAGCTGTCGGAGGTCTCCCGGTCCAGGCTGCTGCGCGTCGAGATCACGCCGGAGCGCGAATCGATGCGGAAGATGGGCACCTCCTGATCCTGAGCAGCACCCAGGCCATCTAGAGAGAGAGAGAGAGGAGAGTGTGAGCAGGGGCATAACTAAGGGGAAGTCTAGGTACTCACCTGTGACGGCCTCAATGCCGTACTCGATCTCCGCGTTCTTGCCTATGTCCTGGTCCGTGGCGCGCAGCGTGATCACCGTGGAGCCCACGGTGGCGCCCTCGCGTATGCTCGCCTCGAACTGCTCCGCCTCGAAGGTGGGGCTGTGGTCGTTGCAGTCCAGCACGTTCACCTGGAGCGTGGTGGTGCCGCTGCGCGGCGGGAAGCTGTCGTCCGTGGCCACCACCCGGAAGTAGTGCACGTCCATGAGCTCGCGGTCCAGGCTGGCCGAGGTCGTGACCACGCCCGTGCGTGAGTCCACCTTGAAGAGCGACTGCGAGCGGGAGTCCAGTAGCGAGACCATGGAGTAGACTACGGGCGAATCCTCCGGATCACGTGCACGCACCGTGGTCACAGCAGCGCCGGCGGGCTGCTCCTCCAGCACGGAAGCCACGTATAGAGCCTGCTCGAAGTAGGGCGACTGGTTCCGTAGCTCGCGCCGCACGCGCTTCGCAATGTCCGTATCATTGAACTCCTGGTGGTGGTAGACGATCTTGAGGCGATGATCCAAGTCGACGATGTCGTTCCGATTGCAGCGGATGTTGAACGTGATGCTGACCTTCCACATGGACTCGTGGATGCAGACGTCCCGACTGGCCACCAGATCGCGGTTCTGGTGCTCGATGGCGAAGCGCTCGTCGTTCACGTCCAGGAAGTTCACCTTGCAGTGCTGGCAGACGGACTTGGGCAGGAAGGCGTTCAGGTTGTTGATGAACTGCGACTTGCGCAGGCAGATCTGATTCCACTTGTCGGTCGTGTGGATGGCGTAGGAGGCGTAAGTCTCCGATATCCATTGCTTGGCGTCCGTGATGCGGCGGTGCAGCGCGGGCTGTAGCTGGAGCGGATCCGTGGTGGTGGCGCGACGCTTACGGCTGAGTATGCGATGCCGCATCTCGTTGTCGAAGCTATTGCCGAAGATCAGATCTCCGGCCCGGAAGTCTGTGCTGTTCTCCCTGAAGGCCAGCTCCAGCTGGTTGCCGTCGAGCAGCTGCAGCGGCTGGGTGCTGCGCCGGCGGCGGCGTCGCTTCGAGTAGCCCGTGTTGTCCTCCTCCTCGAAGTGGTGCAGGTGGTGCAGCTCCTGCTCGATGCGCCTATCCTCGTTGCAGCTGTGGCCCGAGATGAAAATGCGCACCGGCAGGCTGTAGTAGTCGATGGACCTGAGCCGATTCGAGGTCGAGTCCACGTAGAAGGTGAACAGATTCGGGTAGTAGATGCCGTCGCACTTGAGCGACTTCTTCAGCTGGATCTGGCCGTCCTTGTGACTGACCGAGACTAGATGATGCACAAAGTTGGCCGACTTGTGCGCATTGATTTTATAATGCCGCTCCGAGCCGAGCTTATAGACGGACGCATTGAAGATGACGGCGCCCGGCGGCGTCTCCTCATGCACGATGATTAGATAGCCCGACGTGCGGACCGAGAGGGCGGCCAGCTGCAGCAGTAGCAGGAGCCACCAGGGAATCGACTTTGTTTGCATGGCAACTGCAGTTGATTATCCTTCTTGTTGATATCCGTAGAGAGCTACACCTTAGTGTAGCCGTTTGTTTCTCTCTCTGTGTGTGTGTGAGTGTGTGGTTATGTGGGCTTGAATGGCAAACAAACCACAGCGCAATTAATGCCTCTATTCAATTATCATTGGTGCGCTGCATTGCCTGTGGGGGGTAGAAAGAGGAGCAGAGTGAAAGCAAGTTAGCAATTGATTTATATAAATGAACACGCAGACATCCACACTCACGCATAGACGGAGGGCGGAGGGAGTCGCATGTGTACGCTTGTGTAAGCCATAAATTAAATCAGCGCTCGAAAGTAGGCAACAGTTTTCAACATGCACCAGCCAAATATGACGCATACGCCCCGTCGTCAGGGCGGGCCAGCGAGCCAGCCGAATCTGTCACAGCTGCTGACAGCTTCAATGCTGCCTTTTGGCTTAATTAAACACGAACGCAAGTCTAGCATTATCAGGTGCGTGACTAACAGATACCCTTTTTATTACACCTGTATACATATATTTAAAAAAATACATATATTTTATTTGTTGACAAATAAAAATACTGATATTTGTTAATAATAATTAAATTTAATTGAAATATTATATCTATATTTTTTAAATTAAACTAAAACTTATTGAAAATAAAAATATTTATTTTTGTTGCTATATAAATTTAAGAAATCTTTAAAAATATATATTTAATTTGTTTATTATTATTTATTTATTTATTATATTTGTTTATATATTTATTTATTATTTGTTATTTATTTTATATATTTATTATATATATTTATTTTTTACTATAAAAATTCAAGAAAATTTTCAAAACATATTTTGAAATTTATTTTTATTTCTTTATTTATTATTTTATATATATAGGGATTAAATATTTAGGGATTAAAAAATAAAAATAGTTTGTATATTTAATTTTATATATTATAATTTTATTTATTTAAAAATTTAAAAATATTTAAATATTTTTATTTTTAATTATTAAAAAATGTTTGTATATTTTTTTATTTT
Source organism: Drosophila repleta (assembly GCA_018903745.1). Taxonomy (NCBI): domain Eukaryota; kingdom Metazoa; phylum Arthropoda; class Insecta; order Diptera; family Drosophilidae; genus Drosophila; species Drosophila repleta. The sequence goes on from JAEIGN010000497.1 coordinate 6,731,053, forward strand.
AATTTTAATATATTTATAAATATTCAAAATATTTTCATTACTTATTATATAAAGCTTAAGCAAACTTTCAGCTAAGCAACTCCGCAAGCAAAGCTCACAGCATGAGAGCATTTTTCATGTTTTTATCAAATGGCGTCACATCTCATATTTATAGGGTATTAAAAATCCTTCTGTTTACTGTTTGCTCTCACAAATTTATGTTGACAGCTCGGCCGGAGGAGGATACGGGAACAAAGGACCAAGAGTTTTTAATTTCATTTTGTCGTTCATATGAAAGCGAGCAAGTTGAGACACAAAACTTTTCATTTGCTGCTCAAAATGAAGCTTGAAAAATTTGATTTTACCAATTTTTCTCAACATCCATCTCTCTCTCTCTCTCTCTCTCTCTCTCGCTCTATCTGCGTCTCTAGCTCTTTATACTTTTAAAGTATTTTTGGGAACCACGAAACTGAAATACAGCTTAATCAGATAACACACTCACACACGGACAGCACAAAGCAGCCACAGCTTATGTGCGTGTGCGTGAGAGCTCGCAAGCTCACCAGCTCGAATGACCGAATGTCACACAGAGCTCCATTATCAAGCAGGTTTTTGAAAATTTAATGAAATTCGATTTGGGCAGCGAGCAGCGGCTCGCTAATGCGCATTGCCGAGCTCGTTTACGAGCTAATTAACAGTGCACAAACGTGAGCACACACACACATTTACACATTTACCAACACTGGTCGAGTGTCAACAGTGCCAAGGGGCAAGGGGCTGCACTCCATGTTGCTGGGGTCAGGGTTGGATAATGAATAATTCCATATAAGAGCTGGAGTGTTCAATTTCAATTTTATGCCCCTAACGAGCAACTGGCCTTTATTTCGGCACACACACACAGTCATATACACACACACACACACTCTCCCACCCCCACTCATCCCACACACACAAGTTTTCCCACGTTGCGCATACGCCCCGTTGCGCCTCGCTGCATACGAAACGCTGCAGTTCAGCTACCAGAAATTTATGCTTGCCCCTAAAGGAGGCATGCATCTGGCCTCTGCTCTGCCCTGCCCTCCACTGGGCTTTCGTGGGCTTTCGTTAAGCTCACTTTTAATTGCAGTGTTAACATGTTTAATTAAAATTTCAGCTTGAACGCGCAGCGAGCGGCCGCGCGCGCTTTATGAAAAATGCAAAGTCGAGACGGCTGCCAGACATGAGGCGCGCTTTGTTGTTATTGTTGTGGCTGGCCATGTGTGTATGTGCTGTGTGTGTGTGTGTGCATGCTTGGGGTGTGCCGCTGCCACTGCTACGATTGTTAGTCAGCGAGCGTGCGCCCAACTAAATGCTAGCTCTTTTCATGCTACGTCAAGCTTGAAACAGAAGCAAAATAAAATATATGAAAACTGCAGTGCGGCATCAAAAGTCAACAACGTGAAATTATGAAATTCTCACACGCTGACAACGACAACAACAACAACAACAGCAGGCGAAGATTAGTTGCGCTGCATTATGGATAACTGGAAAGCTTGATTTCATTTTATTTTTAGACTTAAATTAATTATTTATTTTATTTATTTATTTTATTTCATTTATTTATTTATTTAATTTAATTAATTTATTTTATTTTATTTATTTTATTTTATTTATTTATTTTATTTATTTATTTAATTTATTTATTTTATTTATTTATTTTATTTATTTAATTTATTTATTTTATTTATCTTTATTTTACTGAATCTGGCAACAATTTATAGAAGACTAAATGGAAGACTCCAAATGATTATCATATTATTATTATTATTCCTATTATCAAATCAAAATAGACTGCTAGCTAACTGAGATCATATTATATGTATGTCTAAGCCATAGCCGGGCATACCCGCACCTACCGAATACCCTGTGCCCAGTGAAAAAACCCAACGACATGTGTCAGATGCGCTCAGGTGTGAAAATGTTAAGGTGCCGCTTTGAAAATTCTTAATGCATAACGTTCAGTAGTTGTTGTTCTACTTCTTAGTCTTCCTCTTCCTCTTCTTCTACTTCTACTTCTTCTTCTTCTACTTCTTGTTGTTGTTGCTGCGGTTCATGCTACAGCAGAACTATTTGCAGAAAACATTTTATCGCGGCTGTTGCGGAACTAATTAATGTTTTATATAAAACTGTGCAGCAGAGTGTAGACTCGTGTATACATGTGTGTGTGTGTGTGTGTGTGTGTTTCGTGTTTGGCAGTGTTGCAAAGTGTGTTGCCTAGTTTGCGACATAAATTACAATTTGAAGCGCGGCTGCCGTTTCGGCACTTTGGATGCATAATTAATGAACGCTGAACTGACGCAGCGCTAATTAACAATGCGCCAAGGCGTTGGGCAAAGGCGAACTACAACTTCGCAGGAGCATAGAGACCTGGGGCAGATATCAAGGTAATGTGGCACAGCTGATATGCTGATATGCTGATATACCTATATGTGTATGGCTTCGAGTCTGTGCTAAGATGACGTCACTGCTGAAAGCCTATCAAGCTATGTCGACATGAGCTCTCTCAAAACGAGCTGTCAAATTCAGGAAGCCAGCCAAAAATTCGTCACATGTAATACACACCAGCTGTGCGTGGGTGTTTGGGGCTCCGACTGAGTCTGACTGAGTCTGAGTTATATTTACTCCAAGGTGTTTACAAAAGGGTTGCCAAATGCCGTCACCCTCGCCATAAACATGCGAATTTTACGAGACAGCGGCAAACTTTTTTAAGTAGCGACATCTTTGCGTTACCTGAAATTATATACGCCCACGCCCCACCCAGGCCAACCCCTCTCCAGAGTCAACTCAACCCAGCCCCAAGCGTCCTGCTCTGAGCCGTGTCTTGAAAACTTTTTTTCCTTCTCTCGCGCTGAACTGATAAAATTTCAGCGCACTTCAAGCAAAAATGCAAAGCAAACAGCGAGCGCCAAAGGAAACCAGAAATAAAACAAAGCAAAGTCAGCGTTAAGCTTGATACAAATTTAATATATACATATATATATATATATATATATAGTATGTGTATATATATAGAGGGGCATGGCGTGGTCCTGTCAACTTGCTTTGTCTTTGAGCTCACAGCTAATGAGCGCTCAACTTTTTCTATATATATATCTATATACATATATTCTTTTTTGAAAAAGTTTCAGTTTTTTTTTTATATTTTATGTAATTTTTAGAGTGTCGACGGGCGAAGGTAGAGGGGCGTGGCAGACGGTAAAGCAGGAGTCACAAATTTTTGAAATTTGCTTTGTTTAAGCAGCAGCTAAGGGAGAGAGAGAGGCAGAGAGAGAGAGGCAGAGGAGAGCGTGCAACTGCTTGCGCTGGCTAATGAAAATTGATCAACATTAGGCGCCTCATTATTGTCACTTGGGCAATTTGCTTTGATGACTTTGTTGCTCCTGCTGTTGTTGTTTTTGTTTTAATTAGCTCGAAGCGCACAAAATTGGCAAAGCTTAAACATAATTGGGCCATTGCAGCAGACAATGCAAATGCGGAGACAATCAAATCAATTAGCTGCGGCCACGCACACAGTAAATACCATCTTTGATAATAATAATACTCTAAACAAAGAGCAATTAGCTTTGGCTGAATGATCAGGATCATACTATTAGCGCCTAAGAAATTAGCATAGCTATATCTTGAGTATTATTTGTCAGATTTTGGAGTGCCTCAGCATTTCTGGCACGTCTGAAGCACAACTTTCAGTCGGCATTCAAAAGATGAATTTTTGAAATTTTGAGATTTTCGGCAAAAATGTGATGTAACCCCTTGCTTTTTTTGCAAAAATCGGGTCGGATTGAAAAACTATAGTTCCCAAATTTCGGCTGCCCGTTATTCGGGTAATTTTCATCAGATTTTGGAATGGCATACCTCATTGGAAGCGTATTGAAGCGGATTATCGATCTGTATTGGATATAATATAAGATAAGATAACTTTTCAAAGTATTCAAAAACTTCCGAAAAAAGACCTCTCGAAATTCGCATAGCTATATCTCGAGTATTATTTGTGCCTGGGCATACCCTTTTGGCGTGCTCAGCTTGATTTCCATAAAGTATTGGCTAATTTGTCGACGAGGGATTGTCATGTTTGCGAAAACTACAGGCGAACAAACATGAAGTGCAATAAAATTCGCCTGTCAGGTTTGCGTGCCGGAAATGCGATTCCGGTCTAGACACAATAAGGGAAAACTCCAAATGATATTAGAGCCAACAACAACAGAGAGGAGAAGAAGAAGAAGAAGAACAACAACAGAGCAATAACAATGAGTATAGTAATAACACCTGCAGACAGAATTTTACTGCATTAAAAGCGCATTAGTTGCGAGCGAGAGCAGAAGGTGCCGTGTGAGTCCTGCAGTGTGAGTCCTGAGTGCCGCTTCCCAAAGGAGCACAGAGAGGAGAGAGAGAGAGAGAGACGTTTTTTAGTTGCCGCAACTTGAGTGCTCAGTGCCACAGTCTATTAAATGGCAGAGGTGAGCGTGTGTGTGTGGGTCTGTGTCTTGGGACATGCCAAACACTTTGCAGCAAATGAATTTGAGCTTTTAGCTCGAGCGGCAGCAGCAGCGGCGTGTGCTTAGCGACAATTAATGCGGCATTAAAGCTGAAATATTGCGTGAGCGCGTGGCGCCTGCACATTGGACATAAATATATAAATTTTATTGATTTCGGGCAACAGGAAACGGGGCCAAGGCAGCGGAAACAGCAGCCACAGCAATGCAAGATGAACGCAGCAAGAACAAGAATAAGAACGAGAACAAGAACATGCCGAAGTACACGATGCAGCAGCAGCAGCAGCAGCAGCATGAAAGCAACTTTATTCCACTTTTGTTGGACATGCAACAAGGAAAAACTGCTGCGAGCGGCAACAAAAGAAATGCCAACAACCAGCCAGCCAAACAATATCAACAAGAACGAGAGCAAAAGGAGTCGACTCGAGTCGAGCTCTAGCCCCTCCCCCCCTCTCATAGCCTCCTCCATTGTGCCGGGCAGACACAGAAATGCAATTGAGTTTAAACGGCAACAATTGTGTTCTTCTCTCTGCTGGCTGCTTGTTTGCATAGAATTGTGCATCGAAACCAGTCGAAAACACTTGCGAGTCCATATATGTATACACAGTGAAGGCAAGAGAAGGCATCTCTTACTCCTCCCCCCCCTCTCTCTCTCCTCTCCTCTCTCTCTCTCTAGCTAGACGTGCAACATGGTGTACAAATTAAAAATGTGCCAGCGGCGTGACAAAACTCTAAATATAACAGGAACTACAAACAAGCCGAGAGCGGAGAGGTGCAGGGCGGAGCAGAGAGCAGCAGTGGTGAGCGCTGAGAATTTGTGAAATTAAACCTGTGCCCAGGCTTCGCCCATTGCCATGTTAATAAATCTGACACAGCATCTGTCATGAGTACAAATGCTGCAATTGCTTTTCGTTTTGCGTTTTCTGTTCTCTTCAAATATTGAAACGAGCAAAAGGAGCAAAAGGAGCAAAAATAGCAAAAGGAGCATAAGCAGCTCTGCATTAAATTTCTATTTAAATGAAAGTTTTTGCTCTTATTTTTAGTTAAGTAGATTAAATTTAAAAAATAAAAAAAAAATTATTTTTAAATATATTTATTGCATTTTTTTTATATATTTACTAATTCTTACTTTTAGTTTTTTATTTACTGAATATTTTTATAAGCCAGTTTGGTAGTAGCTCGATATTTTTGTTTTTGATTTGCTCTGTAAAATTTGCACTAAATATGAGAAAATCTCTGTGGCTTAGTAGAGACTACTACTCACTGCTGAATGTCACTTGAATGCTGTAAAAATATTTCTAAGAGAAAAGCTTTTCTTTAATTAAGATTGGCAAGACTGAAGTAGCCTGTGAGCGCCGATTGCAGAATATTTGCTAGTCAACTAGAGTCCGCTTAGTCTTTCAAGATCTTTTGATGCCCTGAATCGAAAAGAAAGCGGAGTGCTTGGAATATCATCTCTGCACTGCCTGCAGGGTATCTGCTAGTCGAGTATATTTAACTATAATACTTTTGGCTGAGCGTTCAATCTCTTTGCTTGCCTTAACTCTCTCTCTCTCTCTCTCTCCTTATTAGTTGCCCCCTTTGCTGTCTCTGACTAAATTCTCAATTCTCAATTGATATATATTTATTATAATTTATCTAACACAAAGCTATAAATATTTGCTGCTTCAATTTGACTCTGACTTCTGCTGCTGCTGCTGCACAGCACAGACATAGATTTATTGCTTTAACAGCATTTGTTGTCTTAGGCCAAATCACATTTCCTTTCCGAGCTCTGAAGAAAATGCATAAAGAGATTAAAAACTTGTCATGCATATTTAATAGTTGTAGCAGCCAGGGCAGGGCTTAACTGCTGCCACGAAAAAGTGAAGACAAATAGAAAAAAATATTAGATATTTATTATGTTTAATGTTTGCCAGGCAAGCGCGCTATATAATGTATATATACATATATATTTATATATATATGTGTGTATTTACTTTGTACATACTTCATAAATACTTGGCAGCAACGACGCACGGGCTACTTATACGCAATGCAAAATTTATAGCCCTGCTTAGAGCTGCGAGTGGGTAGCAATAGACAAGACTCAGCGCAGCGCAAAGGCTGGCCCCAAGCAGCCATATATTATAGCTCTCCCTCTCTATCTCTTGCTATATATATATATATTTAAATTTAAATGCAAATCAAGGAAGAGAGAAATGAAAGCTTTAAGAAGCGCACTAGTTGAACACTTCATTAGTGGCTTGTGGCAATTGGCGCGTATCGTGGAATTTATTTGCCACTGTCAGCCGGCAGACGGCTGACATTTTCCATTTAATTGTGGTCAGCTAGGAGCAAGAAAGGAGCAAGTGTAGCCCGAAAGTTTGCCGTGTGACACAAAAATCAATAAGCGACGGCGCTCGGCAATTAATGTGCGACAATTCGAGAGGCATTTAAAAAAAAAAGTAGTCGAGAAATAGTCGAGAGATTGTAGAAAGTTTTTGTGCAATAAATTTGCTCGGATTGAGCTCTGTGCGCAATGAAACTACATTTCTAGTTAAGCCCGCAAGCGGGCAGAAGTTGAATCATTCAGCGGCGCTGAAAAGTATGCAACACGCAACAGAATGACCTAGGCATAACTAGAGCAAACAGCGCAATGGACTCGGAGTGCGTGAGAGTTACAGAGTGAGGTGAGGAGAGAACGTGGAGTAGCTGGCATCTGTTTAACTTGTGCTGAGCCCTCGAGTTAATTGAAATGCAGCCGTGCGCTTTGTTAAATCTCAAATGATAAACATTGCCAGCAGCCATAGATCAAAGAACAAAGCAGTAGAAGCAGCAGGGTGTAGCCATACTCCACACAAACTCAGCTCGACACGACTTGTCTCGCTTTGTGGCTGACACGCTGCGCTCGCTGCATTGTTTGCAATTAAGTTTTGTGACAGCAAAGGCACTGGCAACATATGGCAACGCTTAATCAACAGAACAATGGCTGCCGGAAATGTACCATGTATGTGAGAGTCTCTATGTGTGAGTGTGTGTCTGAGCAGCTTACTAAAAGACGCCACTTGTGCCACAAAAGCTATCAACTCTTAGACAAGGATACACTCCAACACACAGACAGAGAGAGAGAGAGAGAGAGAGAGAGAGAGAGAGAAAGAGAGAGAGAGAGAGAGAGCTTCACTTCACACTCGCAGCTCACATGTGGGTCACGCGCAAATTCCATTGAATTTATTTAATTTATAGTTGCTCTGCTTATGTTAATGCCAGCTTAATGGCGTTCAACAGCTTTATGGCAAATTTATGCAGCTCTATGACACATGGCCCCATGGGCGACCCAAGCGCCGGGGGCTTAAAGTGCCGCATTAATCTCTATAAACTCGAAAGCGATTTAAATAAATTGGCTGTGCCAAGTCGTCGTCAGCTGAATTGTCAAAGCCAGACATATATAGATACATATATATGTACGTATATCTACCGATATCTGTTATCCTAGTTCCTTTGCTGCAGTCTGGAAGAACGTGCAAGGGCTCAGTGTGGCCATCAATTAATTGAAAGCATTTCAATGCTCGGGCTGACAATAAGTGCTATCAGCTTTGCTAATGATTCCCAACAAGGCAGCAGAGAAAGGACTAAAAGGTATAGGCTAAGAGATACCCTAAGTTGATGGATAGTTAAATAGAAATAGATTTTGAGTAGCTATCAATAGAAGAGATATAAAGTTAGTTGAGACTAAGAGATGCAAGTGGGAAATGGAGGCAAGTTGATAAGAAAACTAATACTGAAAGATCTTGCGTAGCTATCTCATATATATTCCAAGTTACAGAACAGTTTTGAAGTTAGTTTGGACTAAAAGATACTCCATGAGTTTAAAAACTAAACTTGCTATAAAAAGCAACTCTGAAAGATCTTTGATACGCCTATTCATGGAGCTATCTCTTAGATCTCTCTTCGATTCCTTGACTCAAACTACCCCTTTATGCCTGCCCTTACAGAGTATCTGAGCACAACAAACTATGCAGAAACAGAGAGCGACAAATGCGATTTAAGCTGTTGCTGCTGTCTCCGCTGCTGCTTCCACTGCTGCTGCTGTTGCTGGAGCAACGAGATATACGAGTCTCTGTCAAGTAAAAGTGGAACAACAGCAGCTTCAATGACAGCTGAAACAATGGCAGCCATTATCAATAATGGCACGGGTATGGCAGCGCGCCTTTGGTCTAGCAACAGGCAAGAACAGAGACAGACTCCGACTTCGACTCCGACTCCGAGTCTCGGGCGTATGCGAAATGTAATCCACTTAGCTCATGCTGAAAGTGGCAGTTGGCAGCAAAAGTTGACGAATTACGAATCTCACTTACCTTTTAACGGAATTACAGCAATTATCGGGTTCACAATCAATCCCCAGAGCGCACATATTGAAGCTGCAAAGAGAAGAGCAAAACAAAAATCAAGTTAGAACAGCTCTCGGACATTGATACCGAATCGAAGTCGAAGTGGCAGTGGAAGTGGAAGGCGAAGTCCGAGCCACAACTAATTAGCGGCGATGGCAGAGCGACAATGGCGAGCAGCATCAAATTGCTGACCACTAATTAGTTGCAGTCGCTTCTAAATGGATACTAAGACTGCGATTAGCACAAAGATAAATCGAGTTCAGCAATGGAAACTTCGTTTGAAAATGCCAAAAACTTTTGTCATCAACTCCATCAAAGCCTACGAAAATTTACAACTTGTGTGTCGTATGTCAAGTGGCTTAACTAGAAAATTAACTTTTGCCAGATCCAAGGAGACTCAGTATGCTCGACGAAGAGATGCCCTGTATTTATATAATATTATATATAATATTCGATAAATAGAAATTTGTTTCTGTTTTTAAAAGTGCTGAAATGCATACGAAAAATATAGTTTAAAAATATTAAAAAAAAATATTTTATCTTATTAATATAAGCCAAAAATAAAATATATATTTGTGTATACTAATAAAATTAAAATGAAAAGTTAAAATTAATACAAAACAAAATTTAGTAAATAAATAAAATATATTTTAAATTGAAAATTTATTAAAATAAAATAATAATAAATTTCAAAAATAAAAAAAATTAATATTATATAATTTAAAAATATTAAAATGTTTATCATAAGATAAAAAATATTCACGACAATAAAAAAAATAAAATTAAATAATTTTTTTTTATATAATTTTTTTTAAATTATAATTTTTTATAATAATAAGCAGCAAAAATTAAATAAATATTTTTGACATTTATGAAATATTAAAAAAAAAAAAAATTTAATCAAATAAAAAATTAAAGTATTTAAAAAAATGTTTTCCAATTACCCAAACTATTTATAAACATGCCAAAAATATTTAATTTTATTTTTAATAAAGTTCGTTTGAGCTCAACTGATGCTACACCTGAAACGAGCTAAAAACTTCAAACGGACTCAAGGCAGTTAAGTTGAGTTAAGTTGCGGCAAAAGATTGCGTGCTGTGCGCTGAGAGCCACTTAAGATTCCGGCAAAATGTAATATACCCTTTGGCTGGCAGTGGGCAAGAGGTAGGAGTTGATTACACAAAAACTTGCTGGCATAAATAAGCGCACAGCTGGCATATGAATTGCAAAAACAGTAAAGATAGCAACCACATTGCTAGAACTTTATGAGTGTGTGTGTGTGTGTGTGAGAGAGGGAGTTTGTGAGTGTGTGAGTGTGTGTGACTGTCAGAGTCATAAGTTACATCTTGCATACTTTTGTGAGCGGAGCAAGACAAACTCTTTCAGTCGTTATTAATGCGAGTGGCTGCTACTTAAGTGTGTGCGTGGGAGATCTGTGTGTGTGGGTGTCTGTGAGTCTCTAGTGTGTGTGTGTGTGTAAAGTGTAGACCAGTTGACAGTGCAACTGATGCCACTTGTGTAACTGCTGCTGCTGCTGGTAATCAGCATTGACAGTTGTTGAAAGTTCGTCAAGCTAATGTCGAGCTATTTATGAGCGCCCCTCGGAGCAGCTGAAGCCAGCAGCTGGCCCTGCTTGAGCTTAAGCTGCGCTTGCAGCCAGTCGCAGGTACAGGCGAGTCCTGCAGCATTAAGGTGTGGCAAGAGCGGCTTAAATTTACTTTATGCGGCTCAGCGCAGCGCGCAAGCAATCAACATTAAGCAGGGCGCTGACAGCAGCTTAATCAGCATTAAGTGCAGAGCGAGAGAGCGTGGGAGAGGGGGAGAGAGGTTGAGAGTCAAAAAGGGATAAAGGATACAAGTGTGGCTGCTATAGGGGCGCTGCTGGCGCTGTTTGGGATATATGCAACACTCAGCGAGGGGGTGAGTGGGAGACAGCCCGTAGGCTGGATTTTTATTGTTTGCCACAACTCTTGAGTCGAAACAAATTGCAAAAGTAAATAAAACAAAGGCGCGGCAACAGGCTGACAACGGCCAGGACAAAAGAAAGCTGGATCTGTGGCATGCGGCTGGCGGCTGCCGGCTGATGGCGGCGTGACGAGGGGCGCGGGGCAAGGTGTTTGCGCTTGTACAACGTGGCAAAGCGTCCACAAAGGACATAATGAATACGCTTAACTTTTAAGTCACGCTGCGAGATAACTTTCCCAGGAATAATGGCGCGAATAATGATGCTGGCAAACAGCAGCAGCAGAGCCAGTGGCAGCATCGGCATCAGCTACAGCTACAGCAAGGACACACAAGAATTCAAGACAAAAGCCAAGCCGCACAGCGCCATAGATACGCGAATGCTGAATATAAAGCAGATTCCGACTCATTCTCCATTCTCTCTATCTCCCCCTCTCTCTCTCTCCCTCTCTCTCTCTCTCTCTCTCGCTGCGTGCGTGCGTGTTGCCATTAATGTAAATGCGACTCATTAAAGTGTCAATATGACTGTCGATGCGTCGCCATGCGGCCATGTTCGAGGCTTCAATCAATATGCGCTGTGAATGAAAGGATGTGATCCAGCAGCTGGGCCACATTACATTATATAGACACGACCAGCTGAAAGCCAACCAATTACCATGAACTTGAACAAATATTTAATTTGATAGTTGTGGCAGTATAATTATGTGAAGGGAGTGTGGGCATGGACAAGGCTTTGCTAACATAAGCTAACTATTAATGAATTGATTTGATATGATAACTATATAGTATGATAAGTCTTTATGAACTAATGCAAAAGCTGAGTGGCTTCATCAGATAGAAAGAATATGGAGAGAAGAGAGAAAACCTAAAAATATATAATAAATAAATTAAATTAAATATATATAATAATTAAAATAAAACTATTAAATAAAATAAAAATATAAAATAAAATAAATACCATAAATATTATAAATAAAATAAATAAAATAAGTTAAAAAATTTTAAAAATGAAATAAATAAAATGAATAAAATAAATAACAAATAAATAATAAATAAATAAAATAAATGATATAAAATAAAAAAATATATATAAAATAAAATAAATTTATTAAATAAAATACATAATGTAAATAAAATAAATAAAATATATAAATGTAATATCATATATAGGAAACTTATTACTAATTACTAATTTTATTTACTAGGTTTACATACTCTATAATAATTATTTATAATTGAACAGAAAAGAAAAACTATTCGCAATATATACCCTGGACATACCTTGAACAATATTAGAAAGGTCTTTTGAAAATATATGCAGATTCCATATGCAGACTCCATACAGCTGCAGACTCCATACAGCCCTCTCCTTCTGTTCGCCAACCCGTCTCTCTATCCTTATGAGCCATAACAGCTAGAGACCTGATCTCTGTACCCTGACATACAGTCTGGCTCTATAATTGGGGTACCTCCAATCGCTGGTCATACGCCACTAGCCCACTCTTACCTACTTTCATTTTAAAATAAAAACATTCAGCCTGAACAATAAGCTATATTTAAATCGCTCTACACACATAAGCCCATACCAATGTCCATGCCCCAGGTCAAAGTGCAAGTGTTAAGGGGGCGGCTGGGCGTGGGCTGCGCCTGAGGTTTTGTCTCTGGGCCCAAAAACTCATTAGAGTGTTACGCGTTGTCCCAGCAAATGAGTCATCTTTGAGCAAATATGCACAGCAACCAATCACACACACAGCAAACACACACACACACACACACACAGACAGACTGGCTGTCAGGGCAATGTCAACGCCCAGCAATTTGCGCATTGGTGTGTGTCTGTGTGAGCCAAATTTATTCGCGTTTTGTGTTTTTGGCAAATGCAATCATTTTGTTACGTGGTTTCATTTTACACACTCACACACACACACACACACACACACACACACACACTCGCGCAGACTACCCCTAAGCCAATAACATGCAAAAAGTTCGTTTATAGCAGCGACTCACACACACACACATACATCGAGCGCGCGTGCAACGTGGCGTATGTGTAACGTGTGCGCAAATATTGTCTCAATTTGGCGCTGGCTTCACTCTGCTCACACTCGCTCCCCGCTCTTCTCACATTTTCCGAAATTGAGTCGTCACAGCTTATGCAGATGCAGCAGCCACCAACCAGCCGGCGATCCGCTTACTCCACACCCACAACAATCTCTCTCTCTCCCTCTCTCTCTCTCGCTGCTTCCGCTCCCGCCTTCTGCCTTGAGCTTCAATGTGGAAATAAACAATTTGTATGCGAATTTTGCCTTTGCCATGCAACAGCAACAGCAACAGCAGCAGCAGCCCATGAATATGAAAATTTTCCAGTTGCTGCAATTTCCTTGCCTTGTCAATAGGGGCGGCTCCTAGCCCAGCCACCCACAGCCTTGGCAAAGTCTTTGTTTCTTTAGCTCGCAAAATTGAATGGAAAATATGACGATGTTCGATTTATAGAGATATTCTATCAAGCAACTGCATGCATAATCCCTCAACTCCACATGCCAGAGCCACTGCAATTTAGAGCCAAATATAAATATTTGGCTAACCGAAGTGGGTGTGGCCAGCAAAAACAGTTGAAATTAAATGCTCAAGCAAATTTTCACCCACTCTCTCTCTCTCCCTCTCTCTCTCTCTCTCTCTCTCTCCTCCTCTGTAAATCTGCAATAAGCTGATTTGCGTTACGACAACAGCAACAACCACAACAACAACCAGAACAACAACAACCACTGTTCAGGACATCCATATGTAGATAGACAGATAGATATGGATATTCATAAGGATAACATGCGCTGCATTTGAGGCATTTGTTTGCCTGTAAATGAAAAGCTAAACGCATATTTTACGCAACTGCCTCGGCAAATGGAAAATGAGTTTTCCAATGAGACAACAGCAATGCCAACAACAACAACAACAACAACCAAGTATCAACAACAACTAGGCCGCATAATGCATTGCATAAAATAACATTTGAGACAATGGCCAAAGCTAAAAGTTGCAGTTGTTGCAGTTGCATGTAGCCTAAAGAGAGCTCGTTGCATGTGGAGATACAGAGAATTCAGGCAGCTGTTAAGTGTGTGCAAAGCAGTTTGTAGAAGAGCTCAGACAGGCTCTATAATAAGTGAATGTAGATACTCTAGAGAACAGAATGGCAATGGGATAGATTTTATAGCTCGATTTTAGCTACTTCTTAAAGCTAAAATATATATATTCATTCAATTAGTTGAAGAGGATAAGAGGATAAGATACAAATATTCTATCGAGAGAGGCAAGGGCATTCCTTGCATAAGAAGGATGCCGTTCCTCTATCTATAAGGATTAATAATACAATTTCTCTATCGATAAGGTTACTATTCCTTATCTAATAAGGATACAGTTTCCTTTTCTAAGAAGGCCTCAGTTTCTCTATCTTCTCTCTCATAAGAATATAGTTCCTCTATCTATCTATCTATCTATCTATCTATCTATCTATCTATCTATCTATCTATCTATCTATCTATCTATCTATCTATCTATCTATCTATCTATCTATCTATCTATCTATCTATCTATCTATCTATCTATCTATCTATCTATCTATCTATCTATCTATCTATCTATCTATCTATCTATCTATCTATCTATCTATCTATCTACCTATCTATCTTTATATCTATCTTTATATCTATCTTTATATCTATCTTTATATCTATCTTTCATAACAAGAACTCCCCCATCAAAAAATTCTTCCTCCATCAAGCTTCCATCAAAAACTTTCCCCTTACATCCATAAGTAGCTCTCCAGTAACTCTTTTACAACTCCGGCGCAGCTCTTTCAGCATTTTAACAGCAAAAAATTACATGTTGATTACATTATTACATTATGCCCAACTCACAACGCATAAAGCCTTATAAATTCCGAGCTAAAGCACATCCGTCCGCCTGACAGTATTAATGCCAAATACATTACCCGCAATATATATATATATATATACAGATTTGAGTGAGCCTCTAAGAGGGCACAATTTTGCATTTAATTAATGCACTGAGCATTTGTCCTGCGCCCGTTCAAGTTGAACTCTTTGTGCGCTTTTCCACAATCCACTTCAGACATAATCACCCAACTGCCTGGCTGAGGTGTGTGTGTGTGTGTGTGTGTTTGGTGTATATACATTTGTATACGATGCCAAGAGCTGGAGCTGGAGCTGGATATACAGCTGCTAGCTGTATTCCTGGCTGCATGTCAAAGCGCTCGGAGCGAATGTGCCGCATTTGTATTAATGGCGCACCGCCCCCGCCGCTGCCGCCTCCAGAAGTCAAAGGGGCACAGGTACGCTGCTCGCTGCACGGGCGGCTGCTCCGGCTTCAGGTATTTGGTTGCCTTTTGGCATTTGAAGTGCACGGCAATGTGCATGCGAATGCTTTTGAATCAGCTCATTCAGAGAGCCGCCAAGAGGCCTCGCCCCACCCCCACGGCTCTTAGCCCGGCTCGGCATAAGTCTCTCTCACATGTGC
This sequence comes from Drosophila repleta, assembly GCA_018903745.1. Lineage (NCBI taxonomy): Eukaryota > Metazoa > Arthropoda > Insecta > Diptera > Drosophilidae > Drosophila > Drosophila repleta. Next base: position 6,746,426 of record JAEIGN010000497.1, read on the forward strand.
AACTGAATAACTGAATCTGTTCATTGAGTGAGTGAGTGAGTGCATCGGGCTTTCGCATTTATTTAGCAATTACTCAACTCGTGTATGAACATTTCTGCGTGGGTTAATCGATAAATTCCAAACAGGTTTTCATTGAGGAAAATACACAAAAAAAAAAACGGCAGGAGGGAAAAGAGATAACTGAGGAGAGAGGAGGACGAGAAGTTGCAAACATAAACCAAAGAGAAAGGTGAAGGCGCTGCAGCAGGTGGGCGTAGAGAAGCTATTAATGAAGTGAATGCGGAGATTGATGGAGAATGAATGAAGTGAAGGAGGATAATATAACTGTAAATGAGTTAATAAGGAAGGAAGGTGAGGATGTCAGTAAAGGGGTGTAGATGAAATTATAGAGATAGAGAGAGAGGGAGAGAGAGACATCAGAGAGAGAGAGAGAGAGAGAGAGAGAGAGAGAGAGAGAGAGTGATCGAGAAATGTAGAGCGACAGAGACAGAGAGAGAAAGAAGAACGAGCAATGATGACAGAGGGAAATAGAGAAATCGGGACATAGAGCGAGGTGTATAGATAGGCAGATAGACAGAGAGAAAGAGATAGCATATGAGAGAAGGAGAGAAAGAGAATCATGGGAGCATAGAAAGAGAGAGAGAGACCGAAGAAGAGGGAAATGCCACGAAAGACAGAGAAAGACATACATATATAAAGAGACAGAGACAGAGAGAGCAAGAAGGAGAGATAGAGATGAAGAGAGAGAGAGAGAAATGATGACAGAAGGAAATGCAGAAAGAGAGAGAGAGAGAGAGAGAAGGAGACATATAGACATACAGAGAGAGAGAGAGAGAGAGAGACACACAGAGGATGAGAAAGATAACAGATAGTGGAATAGAATGAGAATTTAGGCTAAGTCTTATATAAATTCCACCTATCAAAGTATATTCTAATATTATATTTCAATTTTCGCATATATTTCAATTTTTATAACTCATTCCCTCATTCACCTCCTGCCCCTTTCGCTCTGCAACTGGCACCTTTCCTAGCTGCTTTGTCGAGGCTAAACCAGCTAAAAGTTGGTCGCCAGCCAATTTATGGCCTGCAGCCTCGCTGACCAAGCTGACCGAGCGCAACGCGAGTGCCAAATTGTAGCACAATTCATGCTGCTCATGATGATGATGATAGTAATAACAAGATTCTACCTAATGTAATCTACTTAAAGTAAGCCAAATTTATGATGATATTTCTTAGTGGCCAGGCACTTTGCTGGCCAATTAGACGCGTCACAGCTGGACAATTTTTTGCTTTTCTGGCCAAACAGCGCGAAAGCAAAGCTGCAAAAATATTAAAACTGAATACTAAATATGCAGCAGACCATGCGAAAGTGGCACAGTAAATACTGGAACAGGAGGAGGGGTAGGCGGAGGAGCAGGAGGAGGCAGCAGAAGAGGGAAAATCAAATTAAAATTATGTCAAGCTGGCGAAAATATGAAACTAATTTCGAATGTAAAGAGTCCTTCATTTTTGTTTACTCAGAAAAGCAGATTTCTGGCATGTCCTTGGAGATGCGCATACTGGAATGCTCTAGATCAATATTTATATAGTGGAACTATATATATATATATATATTATATATATATATATATTTTTTTTTTTTTTTTTTTTTTATATATATATAACTATGTATATATTTGCTGGCATTTTATTAAATTTCTTGCTTTACTGCAATAAATTTATATCGTTTGTTAGTTTTTGGATTCATTTAGTTTATGAGTCTTTCTCTTCTTATGTCCACAGAGTCAGGCAGTCAAAGGATAGTCTGTGTAGTAAGTCATAAACTGAGCTGGGAGTGTGATTTCTATTTATTTAAAAAGTAAATACCTTGAGAGTTTGATTTGGTTAAATATGTTTCAAGAAATTAAAATAGATGAAAAAAGATTTTATTATGAGTTACAAAAAATAAAAAAATAAATAATAAAATATATTTATTTTATGATAAAAAAGATTTTATTAAAATATAGAATAAATATATTTTAATAAATAATTAAAGCAAATGCATTTCATGAGCTAAGAAAAATATAATAAAAAAATAAAAAATAAATAAAAATAATAAGATCTCTAAATCTCTTATCTCTTCCTATATCAAGGAAGAGATAAATGATTTTAAGATCAAATTTATATATAGACAAAATATTTATTATATAGTTTATATTTAATATTTCAAACAGCTTCAATCAACAATAATTATAATGGATTGCTGCTGCTGATATCTAAAATTTCATTTATAAATATTTCCGATTCTCAGAATATTGCCTTCATAAATATTTCTACCTAATTCCTATATTTATATATTTTCAAGAATTATTCATAAACTAATAAAGCTTATACACCTTATTGTATTTTAGAGTCTACTATCTGTGAGAGCTTCTCAAACTTTGGAGAGCATTGAATCTTTGGCTAAAGGCTGTCATCTGCAAATCTGTGTCTTCTTTGGCTTTTGCCAAATTGTCAATTAGCGCTCGACAGCAAATGCATATAATCAAGCAGGGAAAGCTGGCAAAAGACGAGGGACGTTCGCCTGAGAGCGTGTCCATGACCAAGCACTTAAAATGCAACGCATACAAATGATGCCAAAGGTGTGTGGAGCAGCAGCAGCAGCTGAAGCAAGTGCAGCTAACTTTGCAGGCAAAGAACTTGGCTGCTGTCGACTTTGGCAAACAGATTCGCTTTGATGGTCCGTTTCAAATGAATGGAGCAACAGCAACAACGTTGACGTCGATGAGTCAAAGAGAGTGAAAATTAGCAGTTCAAATGTCGCAGGTCAAACTCTGTCTCCAGCTCTCTCCCTCTCTCTCCATCTCTTAGTCTAGCTCAGTTCTTTCTCATTTTCTCACTTTCTCAACTTCGCAGCTACCTGAGACTCTGCCATGACTTTTGTTTTATTTTCGCTGCTTTCCCAACTCCCTTCCCTCTCTCACTCTCTCTCTCTCTCCCAGCTGCCCTCGCTCATCAGTTTTGCATTATGAACACAAAAAAATAGAATGAATTTTTTTCTGTGCTTTATAAACTACTTTTTGCTAGAGTTGTGCAGCTTAGCTGCTGGCTGGCTGACTGGCCACTGCTGCCATCGCTGCCCCTCTGCCCCTCCCGCTTGCCTATTGGCCAACTGTGTCAACCAGTTTGACCAGTTGGCTTGGTTAACTCTGCGCACTCCTTTGTGGCAAACGTTGATTGCTCCTCGACTTCAGTTTCGACTTGGACGTCAATTGATTGGAATAGTTGCTCTCCCACTCTCCATCTCTCTCTCTCCCTCTCTCTGTCGCCCTCTCTATCGCTAGATGCGGACTTTACCGTTTCGCGTTTCAGTTACAAATTTTGCAATTCATGCCACGAACCAAGCCCTGTTCGAGCGTTTTCCTGGCCAACTGCAGCCTCCGTTCTCATTGCTATTTATAACATTTTCTCGACTTTTGGTTTTCGATTTGCAACTGCTGCGGCTGTGGCTGCCGTTGCTGCTGTGGCAAGAAGAATGCGCCCCTTGCGAACTGCGCCCAATTTATAATGTGCGCTTTGAAGGCCTTTGCCGATTGGACAGCGCGCAACAACAGCTAGCGCCCAGGGAGAGAACGGTGAATGCGAATGTGAATGTGTGTGGAATCGCCAAAGCAATTTACCACATATACCCGGTCGCATGTGGACGAGCAGCAGGGTATATTGTAAGCAGAAGCTGTGGCTTATGAGTAGAAATATAGTTTAGTCTCTTAGCTGATAGCTGATTGTGTTTTCTAGGCACTTTCTTAAGCTTAAATATTTAATGGGAGAATTTTTAATTTGATATATACATATGTTCTTATTTATTGAAAAAATATATTTTTTATATTATTATTTATTATAAATATAATTTTGTTATATATTTATATTATTATTTATTATAAATATATATATTTTTGATAGCTTTCTATATTTTTTAGGTATTTTTTATGTTTTATATTTTGAATTATAGTTTTATGTTTATTATTTATATTTTTTATTTAAATTTTTTATTAAATTTATTTTTTTTTTTTTTTAAATGTTATTTTTAGATTAATTTTGTATTTTTATTTCATATTTTTAATTTTAAATATTTTATTTTTTATTTTAATTTTATTTTCAATTTTATACTCATAATTTATATTTTTATTTTATATTAACATTTTATGTTTGTAATTTAATTATTTATTTTATAGTTTTTATGTCTATTTTATATATATTTTTTTATTTTTTTTTATTTTATATTTTATTTAGTATTTTTTATTTTTGTTTATATTTTTTTATTTTTATTTTAAATTTTATATTTATATTTTATATTTATATTTTATAGTTTTTATTTCTATTTTTATTTTGTATAGTATTTTTTATTTAATTTCTAGTTTACTCTAGTTACCTCTCAAATTCGCTCTCTTTGGTGCCGGTATTTGGCAGTCAAGTCTGGCTTGCGCCTCGATTTTTATCGACCAATGTTTGTTACCAAACAAAACCAGCTAAAAGCCAACACCAAAAATGTTTTGTGCCACGGCGACTTTTATGCGTTAGCTGCAATTGTTGTTGTTGTTTGTTTTGTTTCGTTTGTTTTGCATGGCGTGAATGTTGCATGATTCGAAAGATACAAGTTTTGTGGACCAAGCCACAAATGCAATCTAAAGGCAACACGCTCGTGACGTTCACACCCCGAGAAGTAATTGCTTGCATAATAACACGAGCTATTAAAGCCGACCAGCTGACCAGCAAAAGTCTGCCAATATGATATTTGTTAATCAAAACTTAATTTAACATGAATCAAGCCAGCTGCGTGTGGCAGCTGTTAATTAATTTGTTGCACCAGCAAAAAGTTTGCAAACAAAAAGAAAAACAAACTACAAAATTTTGTTGTTGGCATTGAGTATTTTTTAGTAGTTGTCAAACATTTTGATGTAAAAACTTTGCAGTGGAGTAAACTATGAATATAGAGATGTGAATATATATTTGAATATATATATACTCATATAAATATACATATATATATACATATATATTCATGTAGCACATCAAACAAATGGCTCTCTGCACAGCGCTGCAGCATCCGTGTGCCTCATGAACATGAACGCAAATTGAGTGGCAAACAGCGTGTGGCATACACACAGGGAAACAAACAGGGCAACAACAACAACAACAACAAAAAGAGGTAGCCATAGCAGCAGCAGGAGAAGAAACCACAGCTAGTGAAGCATGTAAACTTTATTTAAATGTTTCAATACATATATATTTTTATGGCCGCTGCTCGGCGCACAGTTATGAGTGGCAAATGCCAGCAAAATTGCAACAGCCCTGCAGATGGCCCTTAAAGATAGGCCAAGCCCGAGCTGAGCCGCAGCTCAGCAATTGTGCAAATATGCATTCTGCTCTACATAACGAGGAATTTATAAACATTTCCCAATACCCTGCACTGAAGTCAATGGTGCAGAGAGTATAAGACAGATGGAAATTTGTAGGAGTTTAGCTGAAACAAAGCAGAAATCTATTCATATTTCATTTTATTTAAGATATAGTTATATTCTCATTTGCATTTGTTCAATATAGATAAATATTTAAGTAAATTTATATTTAAAACATATATAAAATATAAGTTAGATATATAGATGCCTTATCTACACAACTTTTGCTCTACTCCAAAACCTTTTTTATATAATTTTATAATTTTTATTTGTCAATCAATGCTGATCCCATCTGGCTGCTTGATGCTAACTTATGCCTCGCCTTGGGCAAATCTATTTTCTTTCTCTCTGCCTGACATAATTTGCTTTTAGCTTTGATTTCAGCATGCCAAAAAACCTTGGGAAAACTTTTAACTGCCTCTTGCTTAATTTATTTTATAAACTTTTCCTTCACCTCTCGAATTCGAAGTGAAAGACTTGTCGCTGTTGCTTGAGAATATTTCTTTGCTCAGCAGCTAAACAATTTCTTGAAATTTCTTTATAATAAAATAAATTCAAATCAATTAATCAGCTTTTCAGCTTTCTAGAACTTAAGTTCTATTATTCCAAAGTCTACAATTAGCCTCAAGTTGCAGTTCCAACCATTAATTGTGGTCTTTATAAATTAGTCTTGGGGATAAACTCTTGCTGTGCATATAAAAATCTTTTAAACTTTTATTTAAATAAATTCTCTACTCTAAGCACTTTTAGTCATTCAAATTTTAGTCTAAAAGTTCTTTGATAGTCCTGCCATATGCACAAATTATAAGGCAGAGCAAAGGTCTGCTCAAATCTCTCAACTTTGCTGTCTCAAGTAGTTATCAGGGTGGGCATGAACTCTTGCTAGAGTATAGTCATGCCCAATGCAGGGTATACATGCATAGGGCACACTCTGCAGGTCTCTTATATATTGGATATATGAATGAGTCAGCATGCTCAGGCGTGGGCTACACTATGTAGGATATATCTCTGTAGGCAGGCAGCTCGTAGCTCAAGTTTCACTTGTAAATTCTAATGTGGAAAATACTAAAATATATATTCATACATATATATAACTCACATACATACATACATACAGCATATCCAACAATCTACAAAACCGAGCTGAGTTTTCACTTTTTGCCAATGGCATTTCAAATGCTTTTTGCAGTTTCACCAAACCACAAAATACCACCCAACCCCCACTCCGGCTCCAACTTTTGAGCTGTTTTAAGTGGTGGGGTTTTTGCTGGCAGTCGATGCAGCCACAAAACAAATTAAAACATTTACTCACAAATGCAATGCAAAACTGTTTTTGTTGTGGCTATCTAAATGCAGTTAATGCCAGTTGCAAAAACATCAACAGCAACAACAGCGGCTATAACTCTGGATGCCACAAAAAACAAGCAGCTCATTAGAGGCGCCCACTCAGCAGCGAATGGCTTAATTTGAAAGCTGTTTATATTGTTTGTTGTTTGTTATTGTTGTTGCTGTTGTTGTTGTCAACTGGCAGCTGTGATTAATCACATTTAATTTATCAATTGCCATTGCTCTCAGCTGCCCCCGCCCCGCCCCGTCCCGTGACCTCGAAAATTATTAAAAGCGCTTATGCAGCATTAAAGCTGATTTTGGCCCGGAATTTGATATGCTAATTAATAGTAATAAAATGTGTAACAAATGCGAAATTTCAAATTGAAAAACCTTTGGTGCCGGAATGTTTTCAATTTCTCTGTAAGCCCTTAATTATTAATTGATTAATTAAATAAGTTATACAACAAAAAAATAGATTAATTAGTTAGAGATTTAACTAAATTGAGCGCAGTTGAAACAATCAATTTGAATAAGATGACGATTTACATAAAAGGCTTTTAATTGACTAAAATGGGATTGATGAATTTAATTGATAATCATAAAAAAATAGTTAATTGGTTTTTGATATATGAACAAATTGATCAATTCAACATTATTCGCACGCATAGCGAAGCCAACTCTGATTGAAATGTAATCAATGCAATCAGCTTTGGCTTTTAGTGTAATTGAATGAGGCTTAGAAATGCATAGAGAATGCCAAATGTGACCAGGATTACGCGCAGTTGCATGAATAACTAAATAAACAGCACTCAACATAGTTATTTGCCGATAATAATTGAAATTGATGTGGGTCTAATAAACAGATGGATCGACTGAATGAGATGGAGTAGCAATTATTGGGTATTTAATAAACATTTCGAGAGTATTTTATAACAATTTAGTTGACTTAAAAAACAAAACTATACAAATTTAAATATAAATAAATATAAATTATATAATTTAAAAAAAAATAAAACAATAAATAACAAAAATAATCTAAATTACATAATTTAAAGTTACTAAATATTTTTTATTTTATAAACCAAAATTATATAATTTATTTAATATTTTATTTTATAATATAAATTTATATAAAATTACAAAATTTTTCATTTTTCAATATTTGTTTCTTTTATTTATTAATTTTATTTATACTTTTCTGGTATAAGCTTAAGTTTTTAAAAATGTTAATAATTTTTTATTTATTTTTTTTAATTATATAATTTTTTAAATAATATAAAATCTTTTAAAAACTAAAAAATATATAAATAAAAAACTTTCAAATATTTTATATATTATTATATTTAATTCTTATAAGGTTTTTGAGTCCATAGAGAAGCTCTAAGCTTACCTAGAGATGACCTAAAATGAAGTCACAAATATTAGGCTTAACTTCAGAAGCTCTACTATTATTATCATTATATATATATGGCTAGAAATATTAAAGCTTTTTTACAGCATAGCAGCAGAGCTGTAGTATATCATAGTAGTCCCCTCTCGCTGCGGCTTCAGCTTTAACATAAAAATAGCAACTTCTAATTGCTGCATTGGAATGCAACGCATCACTGCCAGCTGCATAGATATTGGCCATCAGATATTGGTTATTGGATAGAGTCGGGCTGGCGCACAGCAGCTCATCTGCTGGCGCAGATACAGCTACTGATGGCCAAGTTGGCGGCTGTTTAACTGTTGTGAATTTGTCTGTGGTCAGTGACCTAGGCAAATGGCTAGCGCTCAGAAACAAACATGTTTCATGTGGATGATGAAGAAAAAAAAAAGAGAAAAACATTAAAGAACGCGGACTGCTACAATTTAATGCGCCCCAGGGCAGGGCCAGGCGGTGAGAGGGGAGCGGGCAAGGGGCACACACAAAAAGACATTAACCGTATATGAATATGAATGCTCGTTAACAGCAGAGGCAGAGGCAGGGGCTGGGGTTGGGGCTGGGGCGGGGCAGGGTTTGCGTGTTAAATGCCATAAGAAAGATGAATAACCAGAACAAGAATTACTAGAAGAAGCAGAAGAAGAAGAGGAGCAAGAAGAACACGAACTGTGAAACGCACAACTAACTAAATAACTCGGCTATGTACGACACGAAAAGCGAGAGAGAGAGAGAGAGGGAGAGAGAGAGGGAGAGAGGGAGGGAGAGATATATAATTTTCATCACTGTGCCCGCTGGATCGACATGAGGTTCGTTGCTTGAGTCTTTCGTTTCGGAAAAGCCAACTAAATGGCTTTTAATGAAGGTGCGTTCGCAGCGCACAACAACAAAAATTAATTCAATTTTTATGCAGAAGCCGAAAACGACACTTGATTCATAGCCGACAAACTGGGAATTACTCTGTATAGCATATACTTATTCATATTCTTATTCTTCTGCTTCTCCGATTTGCATGCGTGTGAATTTCGTATGCGAATCGCATTTAGTTAAATGATTTCATTATCTACTCACATTTCCGCCCGTTGATATTTATCTTAATGCCGCCGGAGAGCTGTAAGCAGAGAAAAAGCAATAAAGTTATTAACAGACGAAAGAAACATGAAAAGGAGTTAACTTTTAGCGCTTAATGTATAGCTTAATAGCTGCCTGCAGCTGGCAGCCAACTGATTGCAGCTCTGCCAGCTGCTGCAAGTTCTCTAAACTCTGAAATATATTTTGTATATCCAGTGCACTCGCAACGTAATCAGTCAAAATGCAGTTTGTTGAGCTAACTTTGATGGAGGGGAGCTTGGGTGGGAGAGAGAGGGAGAGAGAGGGAAAGCGGGCGTGTGGGAGGGGTAGCGTGTGACAGCTAACCTGACTGACTTCTATTAAAAACAAATTGACAAGAGATATATATAAGTTTTGGAAACAAACATAACTAAAACTTATTCGATTTAGATAGTTTCCTTGTTGACAAGTCAAGTAACTGACAGAAGATACCCTGTAAAATTGTGGCTGTTAAACTCAGTCTGGCAGCTGAGAGCTAGAGCTTCATTGTTCAGTCAACTATTAATTATAATAAGATAAATATATATATAAATATATATATATAATATATATTAAAGCTAATACGTAGTTAAACAAGGTAGATCTAAGCTCAACTGCTGAGTCTGATCTATGACAGGCTGTTATACCATGTTTCGTCTCAGATCTTGCCTTCTCCTATTAGTATCCCTCTCTACAATTGCCTTTAAGCATTACTCATGTAATAAATAACAAAAAGCAATTCTCTAATAAAGTCTTATGCGCATCTGCCTAGCGCTTCTCACACTCTACGCACAGACAGCTGCAGCGCACCACCTGTGGGCGCTACCTGTGGCGCTATCTCACGCGTTGATTACAGCGGCTAACAAGGTAATTTATCAAATTGATTTGCTTCAAATTATGTTTAATATATAAATAATAAAAAGCAGTAAACGGATGGCAAAGGCTTCACTCGACATGACTATGAACATCTTTATTTGAGTTATTTGAAGAGTGAGCAATGCTGTGAATGAGGATGTGATGTGAGCATAGGTTAGATATAGATAGCATAAGCCGAGCTAAGCAGCTCAAACTGCTTGAAACTTATCATTGATATAAGCAAATTAATTAGTAATTATTTAATTAGCTGCTCAGACTAGCCTAGCATCTCTGCCTTGCAGCTCTACCTGGGGCCTCCGATTAGCATCTCCGTCCATCCACCTCTGCCTATCATCTCTGCCTAGCAGCTCTACCTATCATCCTCGACTAGCATCTCTGCCTACCATCGCTAACCTTCATTTCCCACATTTACCCTCCCATACACATTCCATTCCATTTCCACCGAACTCTATAAGACTCCTGCAGGTAGCTTTATATTTATTTGAGCAGGTAACAAATTTGAATTTCAAATGGGGGCAAGCAAACAAAGTTTGCGGTGCAGTTTCTTGCAGCCAAATGCTAATTCAAAGTTTGTGCCGATTTTACATTCCGATCGAGCCGGCAATTTGCTGCTACACCTTCATATATCAAGCGCTAATTAAGCGTGGGAAGAAGACCGCAGAGGCAGAGAGAGAGAGAGAGAGAGAGAGAGAGAGAGAGAGGCAGGGAGAGTGATGGGTGGCAAGGTAAAACTTGGTTAAACTTTTACTCGAGTCGACGCAGGCAGCCAATGCCGCCACATCGAGCTATGTGCAACGGCAACTTGCAACTTGCAACTTGCCACTTGCAACTTAAAAGGGAAAATAACTGAGAACGAGAAGTGGGTAGCAAAAATTAAATTAAGCGCAAGTGTGGGAAAATTACTTGAAGCGTAAAGTAATAAGAAAATTTTGTGAACTAGAAAAGCCCCCAACACAGAGAGAGATCGAGAGACAGAGAGAGGTGAGGAGAGGAAGCGCTCTAGAAACCAACGAAGCGTTCAAGTTTAAAGACACATAGGCGTGGCATATGTCAAGGTTGTGCGCAGCAAACGCTGAGAAAGTGATTGAAACGGAGTCCGGAGAAAAAAGGAAAAAATGGAAAAGAAGGAAAACTTTGCAGCGAGCTGATGACAGTCCAAAGACTTGTCGACTGCTGAGTCTATTGGAATTTTGATTGGCTTAATGCACAGAGGCACATGTGCTGCAGCCAAATCATATTAAGGACGAGATTTTGCCATTTACCATTTTCGGCAGCCGCAATTACCGGGAACAATAACAAATCCTCTCTCTCTCTCTCTCTCTCTCTCCAGTAGTCAAGTAATTGCTGGAGTGAAAAAAAAAGTTATAACTGCAACAAGCTTGAAATGAACGTGGTGCAGCAGGAATTGATTGGACAGCGGTCGGTCCCTGGCCGGGTCCACTCCACTCCCTCGCCCACTCCCAGCCGAGCACAAAATTCAATTGATTTCCCATCAATGGACATGTAACTACAACTACAACAAATCCAGCAACAGCGACGAGCAGCGCCAGGCTGTCAGCTTACACACACGCTGGCCAAAACCCCATCACAACGAGCAGGGTAAAGTCAGAGGGAAAAAACTCCATGGCGCATTTATAACACATGCACAAAGCAGCAGAGGTAGAGAGAGAGAGAGAGAGAGGGGGAAGAGAGAGGGGGAGAGAGTCTGTGTGTAGAGCGAGAGGCAGCCCAAATGTTTATGGCTTGACCATTGAATTTGTGTGCCGAAAATTTAATTTTCCATGAAATACAATTTCGTTTTTCTTCTTTGCAGCAATCCTTTTTGCTTCAGGCAGAGCCTCTCTGTCTCTCTCTCTCTCTCTCTCTCTCTCTCTGTGTGTCAGCACGTGTGTATTTGTATTAATAGATTGGGCCCAAAAATTGCGCCCTGGGTTAAGGCGGCCCATAAATGGAAATTTACAATTCCGATTTAACGTATTATATTTACACTCTCTCTCTCTCTCTCCTTCCCTCTCTCTCTCTCTTTCTCTCTCTCTCTCTCTGACAACATTGAGCCAGTAATTTATGTTTGTTTGCATTGGCCAACTGACTGCGGCGATAGGCGTTTTTAATCTTTAAATATTTATATTTTATTTAAAGCTGGCAAAAATAATTTTAATTAAATTGAACACAGCCAGAGCCGGAGTCATAAAAAATAAAATGCAAATAAACCTGGCCCAATGAGAAACATTTACAATTGCAAAATCTGTAGCCAGGCAACAACAGCAACAGAGAGCACAACAAACTTAAATACTCTTGCGGCATTACAGTTCATATTAATAACAATCTGCTTAAGAGTCGAAGCTTTGCATTCATCACACAAATAAAGCAAAAACTTGAACTGCATCAATATGAAAAATATATATATTTTAATGCTCAATGAAAAAGAAATCAAATTGATTTCTGCATAAATATAACAATTAATTGTATTTTTTTTTTATAAATAAATAATGAACAACTTCAGTTGGCTTAACTTTGGATGTAGAAGAAAAGCTCGCAACGCCTCTCACTTGACTTATTTAAAAAAATTAAATTAAATTAAAATAAATTTTACAAAATTTAAAAATATAAGAAAAAATGTCAAATATAAAAAAAATTACATGGAAAACACATAAAAAATAAATTTTAAAATAAAATAATATAAAAAAAAGTTATTTTATTATTTTTCTCTATTTGTTTTTAAATATATTATTTTTATTTTTATTTATGCAGCGTTGCCACATAGTTTTCTGCTGGACAGAGTGAAGTATTATTTATAGATAAATTTAAAAATAAACACACATATAATATTACATTAGAAATTGCTTGAAAGTAAATAGAAATCATAAATAAGAATAAATAAAATCTTAAAAAAAAATTATAAAAATTGTTTAAAATAAAATAATACTTTCTTTATTAAATTTCTCAATTGCCAAGACTCGCTCTCTCTCTCTCTCTCTCTCTCTCTCTCTCTATTCCCTCCCCCTACACACCCTACAAATATTCTCTAAAATTAAAAAAAAAAATCCCATTTAAGGACTTGAAAAGTCAACTTTGATTAACTGCGGCCATTTGGGCCTCGCTCTACGCTGGGCCACGTGACTGGCCGCAGAGGCGGCAGTTTAGGCGAAGCAGCACGTTCGGCACATCAAGCACTTGCGAAAAACTGTACGCAGTGTCCGAAATGGGAATGACAAACATTTTAATGGCCGACGGCTGGCCAGCGAGTGCTCAATGTGTGTATGTGAGGCGCCTGGCAAATGTCTGCCTTTTTCCATGTCTGAGACGTGACATAAATTTCATGTTTGGCCTTTAATTGCAGCTTGGCTGGAGAAGTGCAGTGCATACAGTTCCGCCTAACGCCTATCGCCTCTCACTCTCCTCTGACGTCGGTGCGTATTAGGTTTAAGCAAAACTTTATCCATCGAGTGACATCAGCTGAAGGAGGCAAACAAGAAAGTCGAGCAAACTTGCAATATCTGAGAGAGCTGTGAGCTGAGACCTGCCAACTGAAAGCTGAATGGGCGCGCGCTCGTCCGCTCAACAACAATTGAAAAAGTATTTCAATTTGTAAGCCAAGATGGAAAACATTGTAAATAAGATTTGCTCGCCAACTTCATTCAATGCTCGAGTCCATGCGATAGTTAAAGTTTCCCAGTGGATACGGCGGATACGACTCCCGCTCGCAAGCAATTCAATTTGGTGGCATCCATAGCAGAAATGCAATCTACAACTCGTCAAGAGCCACTGCAGACTTCGCAACCTCTTTAAAAACTCAATCAATTTAAATGCATCATTTGGCATAGAAAATTATAAAAAAAAAAATAAAAAAAACTAAAAAACTATTCAATACTTAAGCGAGTTGCCCTCGATGATTTTTTATTCAAATCGCGCGCTCTTCTGTGCACTCATGTGTCTCGTTGTTTTGACACATGAACAATGACAAAAGCTGCTCACACATTGACTACTCGCCCATATGTATTTACATCTTCTGCATGAACGACTCTCGTTCAACAATTGGCCAGAGCTAACAACATTATAAAGCCATTGGCATTCCGCTGGCAGTCAGCGAAAAGTTGTCTAGCTGAAATGACACTGGCTGAAAAATGTCAGTTGTACAGTGGCTCAAAGGACGATATAAGCGCGAAGAAATTGTACATTTTTATTAAAGGGTTCAAAACTACTCTAAAGTGAAGAGGAATCCTGCTCTTAAATAATATTTAACTTATATATTGAGCGAGAGATTTAATGAGCTTTTGGAATCATATGATATTCTTAGAATCTGAACATATGCATAAAGGCTTATTGAGATCGATTGCTTATACTAGGCAATCGTACACTGAATTCGAGCTTAAAGCTCTATAGCATCTCTCTATGTATATCTCCGCTATTACATAAAAGCTTTAAGCTTGCAGAGTGATACATAAGCTTTAAGATTACTAAATAAGCTTTAAGTGCATTAAGTTGAATGACAATCATAGGATAACAAATGCTTTCAAAGCTCTTCGAGGGATTAATCACATGCAAAGCTCATAGTTTGTTAGAAACATACAAAGCTTAAGGCTTTTCAACAGAATATTTTCATATTTGATATATAATAAACATATTTCATAACTAACTTCATTCAGCTTAAACTGCGCTTTGGCCCTGCGAAACTTCTACTGGCATAGCCCAGCAGCCAGATTCTTATATAAGCCCACAAATTGCCAAGCCTAAGCCGAACATCAAGCAGCAGATTCCGGCGAGCTCAGCTGCACACTGCACTGGCCCAGGGCCGTCGTAGCTGGTGACCCCCATAAGTAGGCAACAATTTAAGTGCAAAGCCCAATGAACATTAGAACTAAGTGCCCTGCCACAAACAAAATATAACACTCGAGCAGTGTTGCAGCAGCAACTGCAACAACTGAAATTATCTAAACAGAATACAAACTAAGCTTCACAGTCTGCCTGTGTATGTGTGTGTGTGGCAAGGCGTGAAAGTGCCTCAAATTGTGGCAGCTAAAACGAAACAACTTTAGAGAGCTGAGCGTGCTGAGCGTGTGGCAATCGCACTTGACCGACTTGCTGCAGTGACCAAAGGCAAAACGAATTCATTCCGAGCGACTCTAAGTATGGCTGCGTGTGCTGGCTCTCATGGTTAAGGGATGCCTGTTTATAGCCTTTGGCTGGACCCGATTCGCGCTCATAAAGACTTAAGGGCCAAGACACGTTTCGCACTCGGCCAAATGCGTGTAAATTGCTTTTACTTGCTGCATTCGCAGAATGAAAATGAAATGAAAACCAAAATGAAAATGAAAATGAAACTAAAAACGCCCAGCGACTGTTAAATAGTTAAGAGCCTCCAAACCCGCCCAAAAAAAAAAAAAAACTCATCTAAGCCCCGGCAACATAAGCCGTTGCCGCCCTGTTAAATGTTTGCATTTATAAACGTGACGGCGTTCATAAAATGTGCGAGGGAGGGCGGTAGAGGCAAAGGCCAGGCGGGAGTTCTGGCGAAAAAAAGGATAATGGCAAACTGCAAAGGCAGCTGCTGCGAGCGGCACTCGTAAAAGCTCAAAAAAATATACGTAATAACAAAGTTTGTAGGCGCCTTTAGTTAGGGTTGCGTTCATTATGCGTACCAGAGTGGGTTACGAGGGCAATTACTTCTATTTACTATAAATATAGAAAGAGAGAGGACGAGAGAGAAAGAGAGAGAGGGAGAGAGGGGGGAGAGGGCAGAGAGTCTATAAAAAAGCCCAACGAGGGGCTACAACAAATTGAAATGTTTGAGTCGAAATTGAAGTGGCTCAGCGAGCTCATAAATTCGCACACATAGTTATGATTGACAAATCTGCACAGCGTCAAAGGGCACTCGACGGAGGGCAGCTCTTATAGTTGCGAACAATAAATTGGGCTTAACTAGCACCAGCACTGGCCAGCGGCTTTGCTTTTATGAATAATAAAAAGTAAAGCGAAATTAAGAGTATGAGAGAAGCAGAGAGAACATTTTGGGCATAAAAAAATGATTTTATATGAAAATCAAATATTTATTTTACTAGTTAGTTTGAGTGACTATAAATTAAAGATAAAGTTCATTTAGGCAAATAAATTTAGGAATACATTTTTAATCATTGCTCAATTCTAAGCAATAAGTTTTGGGGCTGTTATTGTTAGAACTCTAGGCGTAAATTGTTCAAATCTTCAATCTATTCTTAACATCTCCAATAAGTGTATTTAAATTATTAAATTATTATTACTCATTTATTTTTTTAATTATTATATATTTACTATTTATTTATTTTCAGTTATACAATTATTATTATTAATTGAATTTAAATTATTATATTTTTATTATTAATTTAATTATAATTATTTCATTCATATTACGAGTAAGCTCAGCTCAGCTCAGCTCATATATTTTAGAGACTTAGTTTCGGCTTAAATATAGCGTGAGTTATGTATATGAAAATATAGAAGGTTTTTTATATTTTTATTGTACTGCGCGCAGTTTTAATAAATTTAGACGACGAAACATATAGAAAATTTAAAAAATATATATATATGCTAAGAACTAAAAGTTTATAGTAAATACTTATTATATTTCAAAATGTATAAAACATTTTTTTTATTTTTCAAATTTATAGTCTTTTTTTCTTTAATTTATAAGCTGCTTTTTTAGATAGATAGCACTTTTTTAATTTATAATGCATATTTAAAAATTATAATAACTTTAAAAATTCATAGTAAATTATAGTAATTTTTTTTATATTTATAGTAAATTTTGGTAGTCTTTGGCAATTTTTTAAAATTTATTGTAAAATGTTTTACTTCCTACAAATATAAATAAAAAATGGTAAATGTATACTTAAAAATTCCCGAAAATATTTCCAATAAATTTGATATTTATACCTAATATTTCAAGATATGCGAAAGTTTTCTTTAGCTAATACAATATAAACAACAAATAAATATTGTGTTTACAAATACAAACAATTAGATGTTTATTATGGGACGTAAGGACCCTCGTCCTTAGCCTGGGTCGGGCGGGCGTGGCTGGCATAATGTTAATGCATACGTTTAGCTCATTGGCTTTGCACGCTTCACTGAATGTCCTGGCAGACATTTATGTTGTGACAGCTGCCAGCTGGGCTTTACCTTCTTTTATTTTGTGTGTTCGTTACGCAGCAGCTGCTGCTGCTGCTGCTGTCTGCTCTGCCCGAATGAAATTTAAATATGCGCTAGGTAATGAAATGTAATAAAAAGTAAAAGCCTGGAAAAGCTAAAGCTGCCCAACAACAACCACGACAGCAATATTAACAACAGCAGGGCCATTAATAATGCTTAAAATATAAGACCTGGCAAATTGGTTTAGCCGAATGTCTGAAAAACTGCTGCGAAAGCCGCACCAAAAATGTCGCAGTTAATTATGATGTCTAAGCTGTGTACGTGTGTGTGTGTGTGAGTGTGTGTGTGTGTGTGGTTGGTGCGGCAAGCGTGGGCTGCCTTACCTGCCAGGCATTAATAATTAAGTTCAGAGAACTACAACTCCCGCTGCAGGCAAAAATTATTACGGAAACCAAATGCGTGTCGCAATCTAATGAATGCCACATGGAGAGTACATTGGAGCACAGATACAGTGAAGCCTCTGCCAAACTACAAACTAATTACAAATATTTTGTACTTTGGGCAGACAACAGTTCAAACAGATTTTTTTTAAAGTTATTTGCTTTGGCTTCGTTTACATGAAATTCACATTAAAATTGACATTTTTGTGGCGCACATCCTGTGAAGACACACACGCACACACAGCCAGAGGCTACCTGACAATTGCTGTTGCAAATATTTCAACACCTGATGGACCCTTAAGTTCGTTTAATTAAACCTAATGTGCAGTGCGGCCCATTTGGGCCCGGGCAGCTATCAGTGCCTGGCCACTGCCAATTTGCAAATGCCAAAGGACCTTTTTCTGTTGGTCAGCTATTCGGCTTTTATACCCAGCAACGACATGAGTTAGTCGAAAATAATATAAAATATGATAAGGAGTGAAAGGAATGAGAGAATTCGCAGTCATAAATATGGCAAATGGTATATCTTCCAGGCGATAATTCATGTGGCCAGAATCTCTGTTGAGGTAGTTAAGATATATCTGGAACTCTAGAGAGAGTCCATTGAGGAAGAAGCAATTCCTTAGAGATTGAGCCGCAAGAGCAGGCAAAGTAAAGAGATCAAAGATATAACTTATATAGCAACAACTGAGATTCATATACAGGATATCTTCTAGCTGAGCAATGCCAGCTGGAGGTCTACTGCTAAGAGAATCACAAGGCAAATATATATCTCCTAATAGGTTCAGCTCACATATAGGGTATCTGTCAGTCGATCACGCACTTCAGCTTCAGCTCGCCTGCGCATTGCTTATGTTGCTGCTTCTTCTTCTCTCATTCTTTTTTGTCCTCTGCTTTCGAGGCAGAGCAAATGTGCATTTAGAATTTGTTTAGGGCCGCATCATGTTTCAAATTTTATTGGCATATTTACCGTAAATTAAATGGTGCGTAAAGCACCTAACAAACCACCCGGCTGCCAGCGTCCCTAGAAATCTGTCGGGGTGTCCACTGATGTGCACACGCGTCGTATACGCAATTTGTATGCCATTATTTGCGAGGCCGGGCTGTACCGAGCGAACTGGGAGACAAATTACATTAATTGCTAACAAGCACACTCCGAAAAGCAACCCCAAAGGACCCATACCCATACCCATTCCCTTCTCCTTCCCCTGCTTCCTCTTCTCCTTCCCCTTCGTCTATTTCAACATATTCATTTGGATGGCTCTGCCGCCGCCTCTGCCTCAATTTGATTGTAAATTTTGTGCCTTTTTGAAGACTTTGCTGCGTTTTTTCTCAGTCCTCTGTGCTCTGCCCTCTGTTCTCTGGCTTTTGTTTATTTTTGCAACAGCTGCCGCCGGAGCTTGCTTGTAGCGATGATAAGTAATACATTGTTTGATAATTGCTTTCAATCTATTCAACAAAATTTAATAAGGGAAGCAGCAGAAGGAGGAGGAGGAGCAGCAGCATCAATGTGCAATTTGAAGCAGAAATTAATTAAAATGCAAATTAATGTGCAATTAAAAGCCGAACAGAATCTCCTCTTCTTCCTCTTCCTCCACCTCTTTTTTTCCGTTGGTCATATTTCAGCATTTCGCCATCGCATCAATATGCAAATGAAATCAACTTTTCCAAATAATAATAAAAAGCAACAAACAATAAGCTGAAATCAAATATATATATATGCAAATATATATTGAGCACTTATTTTGTTATCAATTAAGCTCTCACTTTTCATACTTTGCCTGCGAAATGAATGAAATTCTAGCTAAAGTTTGCAGGGTATTACCCATACACAATATACATGCATATGAATGTCGAATGAATTCATGAATAAATTTGATTCCTTCTTTTTTGCCTCCATTTGTCAGCATTTGAAAGGATTTTCCACATCATCAAACAATTCTGCGTAAGTGGCTGAAAGACTTTGGAATACTTATTTCACCTTTCGATTTCTCTCAGAGTTTGTATGCTCCCTCTCCCTCTCTCTCTCTCTCCCTCTGTCTCTCTCTTCTACTCGTGCCTACTCTGCCTACCTCAAGGCATTTCTATCTCCTGCTCGTTCTATTTCGCTTATTGATCTTAGTCTCTATTTGCTTCTATTTCTCTCTCTCTCTCTCTCTCTTTATCTTTTTCTCTGTCTCTATAACTCTTTTCTCTCTGTCTATCACTACCTTTCTCTCTTTCTCTTTTCTATTTCTCTATGCCAACCTCTACCTCTACGCTCTCTGAATCTCTAGTTCTCTGTCTGTCTCTATATTTTTCTCGTTCTCTTTCTATGATTCTTTAACTTCTCTATTTTCTCTCCATCTGCATCTATTACATATCTCTTTTTCATTTCTTCTCTTGCTTTGTCTCTCTCTCTCTCTCTCTCCCCTCCTTCTATCTCTCTCTCTCTCTCTTTCATCGCTGTTTCTTTCCTTATCTGTATATCTCTGATACTTCATTCCTGGCTCCCCTCTCTCTCTCTCTCTCTCTCTCTCTCTCTCTCTCTCTCTCTCTCTGCAATACAAGTGTCTTTCACTATTTTCTTCTCATTCACTTTCTTCTCTGTCTGTCTATATCTATTACATTTCTCTCATTCATTTCTTCTCTTGCTTTGTCTATCTCTTTCTATTTCATTATCTTCAGCTCTCTCTCTCTCCCTCTCTCTCTCTCTCTTTATCACTGAGTCTTGATTCTTCTTTGTCCTTCCCCTTCTTCATTTCGTTCTCCTTCAATTATCCTTCACTGTCCTATATTCCCTATAGCTTTCAGACTCTCCTTTCCTTAGCCATAACTATTCCTGACTCACTTCCTACGTTCTACATTAGTTATATTTGTGCCATTGTCTGCCTCCGCTTGGCTTTTGTTGCTGGTCACATTCGCCACATTTGCATGTTTTGTTTGGCTTATCTTTGGCTTTGATTTATCTCGACTTTCTGCATTATGTCCTGCTTATGCATGGGGTTGCATTGCTTTCATTCTGTTAACTATCTTATTGTCCGCATTCATTACGAAATCCAACCCCCGCTGGGGGCTGCAGCCGACCCCTGGCAAGACCCGGCTTCCCACACATATCGAGCTATCGAGTATCTGCGACCGCAGGAGTACGTGCTAAATAAAAGCATTTGTCAGATTACCAGATAAACAATGCGAAAGGGGAGGTGCGTGAGGCCAGCCAGCCAGCCAGCCAGCCAGCATGTGTATATATATATGAGAATATATGCAATCAAACAAAATGGCAATAATCGCATTACCGTTAGTCAAATCCACTTAAATGGAAATCAATCAGGCCCATTATCTAGCTGGTAACAACAACAACAACAAGAGTAGCATGGAAAATTGCCAATCAGTGGAAATTTATAGGAAAATTGTAGGCAAAGTGCACGAAAGGTGGAAGCGCAAAAGCCTCAAGCGCTGGCCTAGCTGCTGGCCATATGCTGGAATCAGTTGGCCATATACCAATCGGCTGGCAGCAAGTGGTTGCAAACCAAAGGTTAATCACCCCTCAAGGCACTAGGCACACACGCACACACAGCACACACATGTGTGTGTGTGAAGCGTCAGACAGCAGCTTGAAGTGAAGCTGAAGGCACGAGTGTAAGGAACATGCAGGGTTAAGCCTCTAGAGGGTTTGAGCTCAAAGCTTTTTGCAAAATGGCGCACACATGTGTGTAAGTGTGTGTGTGTGTGTGTGTATGTATGTGTGTGACTCTCTGTGTGTGTGTGTGTGTGTGTGTGTGTGCTTTGGCACTTTCAATGCGCCCAAGTCCTCGATTTGACTCCAACTGAACTTTTGCGTGTTTCAATACCATAAATTCTGCATGCCTCTCTAAGCAAAAGGAATCACATGTGTGTGTATGTGTGTGTGCGTGTGTGTGTGTGTGACTCTGTGTGTGTTTTGTTTTTGTTTCAGTTCAACTTTGCGGCTTAGCAAAGCATAAAACATTTCCAAATGCATTATTCTTCAACTTTTTAGCCCCAAAAGAAAGTTATATTTAATTTTTAGTGTTTGCTCTGCGTAGAGACTGAGAGAGAGGGTAGGGGAGGGGCGGCTCAAGAGGCAGGGATAAATGATGGTAAATGATAGCTTTAAACTTTGGCAACAGTTAAGCATTATCCAAAAGGAAGCAATCATTGAAAGTGCTGCAAAACATTGACAAATGACAGACAGGCCACGCGCGCCCTGACAATGAATCATCCCCGATAGAATCATTAAGGCACAGCCCCTAACCCTAGAGTCTAGAGTCACTGCTCTAAGCGCATTTTAGCACACAATCAAAATACATACGAAATGAGCTGCTGATTATTTTTTCATTAGCACGCAAAGAATTTCCTATTAAAATAAGGGTTGGGGCTGGAGTGGGGTGTTGGCTGCTTGCTGCTTGGAGCTGAGTGCTGTCTGTGGGGGGTTGCACGAGCCCCGCCAGAAATGTCACAGTTCATTTTTATTTATTGGCACAATATCCTGTTTGGCCTGTCTGTGCACGCCGCATGATTCATTCCGCAAGGGCCTTAGTCAAATAAAGAAAAGCACAAAATAAAGGCGCAGGACACGCGATGTGGGCGCAGCCCAAGAAGCAATAGCCAAAATTTGGGAAAGAATTGTTAGGAAATTAGAGAAAGTCAAATACCCTAGACGAGGCAGCCAAAGATATTGAAAATATAAGTATATATGAGATATATGAGCGTGATCTAAGCATAGCTGCTAAATACGAAATATTAAAATACATAAATTTTATATATTATACAATATAAGTATATTGTATAATATATAAACTTTCTATATTCATATATTTATTTTATTTCTATATATTTATATAGAAATATATATTCTATATATATTTTTTATAGATTTTTTATTCGTATATTTATTTATTTTTTATGTTATTTATTTCATTTTTGATATATTTATTTATAGCGAAAAAAATATTTATTTTACAATAATAAAATTTTCATTTAATAAATTTTTTATTAAATTTCCTAATTTCTTTCTATATATTTTATTTAATATTTTTCTAGACTTTGGGCATACAAAATCATTAAAATATAGTTTAAATATAGTAATTTCAAAGCCATGCCTAAAGTCTAAAAATATATTGAATAATATATATACATATATAAAGAGATATGTTTACTATAGAGTAAGCAGCTTCCCAGCTAGGAAAACAATGAGCTCTCTAGCAAGCAAAGCACAGTTCATGCTTAGTTTGCTAAAGACACATTCTGGCCTATTATATTTGACTGCATATAAATTGATATTAATTTTAATTAACAGCCATAAACATGGCTCATATACATAAACATATAAAGGTCCTTCCTGCCTTGCACATTTCATAGCAAATTTATAATACTCTCTCTCTCTCTCTCTCTCTCTCTCTCTCAAAAAGCATAAATATAAATAAAATTCAAATGCAATGCACAAAATGTTTAACATTTGTTTGTGGCCCACTCGCCCTTTGATGCAGCTCGTTGAGCCATTCAAAGGACACTCACACACACAGAGAGAGCCATATAGAAACACCCTCGCAAAGCTCGGAGCTCGGAGCTGGCACCCTTTGCCATGTTCTAATAAAATTTAAATGCAACTCTTGCGGCAAAGCCTAACACAAACTAACCCCTCGGGTGCTGTGTGAGAGGGCGAGAGGGAGAGAGAGAGAGAGCGGGGTAGGGAGAGAGAGAGAGAGTGCTGTGCTGTGTTGTGTTGTTTGCCTGTTCAGCGCAGCAGAAGACCCAAAAATAACAACAACAACAAGTATTTGCCGGCATTTGCCAAAAAAAAAAAATAAAGCAGGAAGCAGCGGCAGCAGCAGCGGCAGCAGCGGCAGCAGCGGCAGCGGCAGCTCAACTCACAGGCCTCATATTGATTTTTGTCACGGTCGCATCCACCACCGCAGCGCAGCGCGACGCATCACAGCCCGCCGCGCGGGGGTTGTTTTCCGTTAGTTTTTCCCCCGTCATAAACACACGCACGCACACACACTCACACACACACACACACACACACAACAAGAGTAAAGCAAATGCAATCAGCGTGCGGCGCAAGGACAAAGCCGCCAGCTGTTTTCGGACTTCGACTTCGACTCGGCTTGGAATTGGCAAGGTTTTTGTGGCTGTGGGGGCCAAAGGCCGCTGCTCATGTGTAGCTTATGAGATGCAAATATTTGGACAGTCAAATTACGCACAAGCACACAGTATTTCGCTCAGTGTACGCATGCCAAATGAAAGTACAGCAACAACAACCGGCAAATGGGGCTACAAGTGTTTTGTAGCAGACAGGCGGCTGTCTGCATGTGGCGCTCACACTGTGTGGGGGCATGTGTGTGCGTGTGTGTCCGTGTGTGTGTGTTTGTGTGTGTGTCAAAAAGGAAACTCCGCAAATTACTACAAACAACACAGGAACGAATAAAAAGCCAAGCAGGCTGACTGCATTACAAACGCATGAATGAACAACGAAGCCGGGCAAAAAGGAAGTCGAAGAAAGTTGAACCGACTAGCAGATACCCTGTTAGGAAATGTGATTTGTGATAGAGAAAAGTAGGAGAACGAATTTCAGAAGAGCTTACTCAGAGATTAGACTAGAGCTTAGAGAAAAGGCAGGTCGGATAGAACATAGATTGATGAAGGATTAGAAAGGGCTAAAGGATGGAGGAGATAGAAGTTTAGAGTAAGTAAGCTCATATATTAGAATAGAGTTTACCTTATGTATACAGAAAAACCGGAGCATATTCCAGCTGCTCAAAGATATGTCGGATATATAAACTAATGTCAAGAGAGGAGAGATCTCTGCACATAGAGTGTAAAAGATATAGGTTTAATAGATATATAAAATTAAGATATAATGATATGAAAATATAGTATGACATATATACATAAGATAAGGATAAAATATATATAATATACATAAAAATATAATATATTACACACAGATCCAAGTATCTCAATTCCCCCAGTCTATTGTCCTTAACATTCACCTCCACTCAACATCGCATCACATCTGTTTCCCTACCCAGCCGCCCTCTCCCTGCCTTTACAGGGTATGCAAAAGCGTTGCACAAGTGCCTGCGAAAAGCCTCTAAAAAGCTGCAGTTGAGCTGCTTAATGTGACTATGCCGCTGGCAGCCCGGCTGGCTCCCCCTCAATTTGCTGCACGCCGAGCTCCAATCCAGGTCCCATTCCCGCTCCCATTGCCATTCCCATTTGCCGTTCCCTTTTCCATTCTCAGTTTCAGGTACAAGTCAAAGCCGTCAGCCACGCCCCTTAAAAATGCACATTAAACACACCTTGCATGAGTCATGCGGCTGCCGTGTCGCCGTCGCTGCCTGCCTTATGCGCTCGACTGTATTATGGCCAAAAACACCGTCAGGATAACCAACCCTGTTAGCATGTGAGTGGGTGTTGGTGTGTGTGTTGGTGTGTGTGTGAGTGTGCCTGCTGCACGCAAAAGCCGGCTCCTGTCGCCAGCGTCTGTCTATGCGCCTCTAGCAGCGTCGTTTATGGCGCAAACTTGTTTAATATAATGAACAGTGCGGCAGCAAAGCCTTGCAGCCAAGTGTGCCGGGCAGGCAGGCTGGCAGGCTGGCTGCCAGGCAGCACGTGAGTCAGCCTTACGGAGATGAAAAACCACCCCGTTTGTGGGCAGCAACTGCACTGGAAAACCCACCACCAAGCGGCGAGGCAAGAGCAGTTCACTTCGTCTAGCCGAAAAATATAAAGGAAAAGAAAATGCACAAAACTCTCGACTCGGCCGACATTTAATCAATATCCCAATATATAGCTTCAACTCATTAGCCAGCAGCAGACCGATTGCGAAACGACTTGATTAAAACTCGACCAGAACAACCAGTTGGCCATGTTAGCTCTTCTCGTGTCTGGCCAAACTCAATTGCGGCGGCAGTGCCCAGTCGGAACTGAGTGCATGCCAAAGGCACTTCTCCTGCATCTCTTTATGCACAACAATCTCTTTATGCACAACAATCACAATAATCGAGCAGATGTCTAATTGCTTTTTAATAACAGCTCGAGATCGAGTGAAGAAGCAGCGACTTTGAAGTCTTTTGCCAGCAAGCTGACAAACATGCTGACAAAGGCATGCATATGGAACTGGTTTTGGCATATGTTTAGCATGGCAAATGAGCTTACATTGAAGAGTGGGCAGAAAATGGAGGGCTGGATTAATATGTGAAAAATAAGAGACTTGTTACAGCTCCTTTCAGACTATGTCCTGGGGATAAGTGAATCCAAGCCAACTAGCTGATAAACATGCTTCCAAAGGCATGCATGCAGAACTGGTTTTGGCATATGCTGGTAATGAAAAATAAGTTTAAATAGAATATGAAATTAATCTATAACAAAAGCTAGCTCTTCACAGCTCCTTCCAGTCTTTATCCTGGGGTTATCCTGGGGTTAACAGTATCCCAGCCAACTAGCTGATAAATATGCTGACCAAAGGAGCCACAGGACGTGGCTTGGCTTATCTCTAGATGTGTCATAAAACTTATTTTCATAAAGTTAACATAAATAAGCGAATGGAAATAGCAAACGCAGCCAAGGCGTTGCTTGGAGAAGGGCCACAATAAAAAAAAAAAACTGCGTTAAGCACGCTCTAAGCGCTGCTTAGCCCCAAACGAAAATTAAAAATAAAAAATAAAATCATCAAAATATTCTGTATCAAGATGAACATTTACTTATTATAAGCAGCCGCTGACCGTTAATCATGCCGACAGCAACAAAAAAAAAGCTGGAATCCTTTGAAAGGATGCCATGACAACCGCACACACACACACACATATATATATATATATCGTTGGGTATAACTGGGCTATGATTATGTCGTCTACGTCGTCTGTTTATGTCTCGCCCATGTGGCGCCGTCTATGCTAGGTCCCGCCTCGTCCCTAGCCGACTGCCTACCCGTGGCATGTCCTGGCGAGGACTTTTTGTGCTGCTCGCTTGGTCAGCCATCGCATGCATTTGACTGCAATGAACTTTTCAGCTTTTGAGCGGAGGAAATTGTTTGCTAAAAAGGAAAGCATAATTGCCAGAGAGGACATTTAAAGAGGAAATACAATTGACACAAGATATGCGTCACACAAGAAGCAGAGAGAGAGAGAGAGAAAACTGGGAGAACAAATGGAAGAAAAAACTGGCAGCAAAAAAGGCGAATGCTGAAGGAATACAAAACCAGAGCAGAGGGCAGCCGACAATTGTCAGGAGATTGTCATTAAAATGCTGCCAACGCAGCAAAAAAAAATTGTAAAAAAAATTTAAATGAGGCAAACTTAATGCAGAAAGTATAGATACCCTGTACAGGTGGCTGAGAGTGTTTGAATGCATTTATATATAATAAATTGTATAGAAAAATATATAATAAATTTTAAAAAAATATTTAATAAATTTATAATATATTTTATAATAAATTCTTTAATAAATTTATTATATTATATTATAATATTTATGAGGGAGTTTTTGAGTTATGGAAGCGTTAGCTACGGCTGGCTGGCCCGAAGGCTTGAGTCTAGCTTAGCAAGTGGGTGGAAATCTTGAGTCTAGCTTGGCTATAGATGAAGAATTTCTCAACAGAATCGATAAATCTTATATATTAAGCATGTTAATCAGGCTTGCAGCACTTGGTAATTACAATAGCTGAAGATTCACATTGCTGTGCAAACAAGAAGCCTGAAAAGAAGTCATATAGTCTATATAGTCTCTTTTCACTAAAGATGGAAGTTAACCTATTATATTATTATATAGTATTAGATTAATATATAGAAACTGACTTATTACTTATTACCTCAGATGCCGACCTATGCTCATTGAAATATTATTGATATACACAACTCTATAAGTACACATATCTACCATAATCTAAAGCGAGTCTCCGAATCTTTATATATAGCCCATTATTGAGAGCTACAGCAAACATATCCTTGAACAGGCACATGCCATTCATGCACATCAACAAGTTTTCTTCCGCCACTGAGCTACATATTAGTAATAATTTCAACTTGATTTCCCCTTCGCAAACAGCGTATCACAGCAGCAAAATGAAAGGGCAGCAATACGTGACACTACAATTTTCAGTTGATCTGTTAAATTACAAGTTTTCAGCAGGAAAACAGAGACAAAAGTTGTTTGCCTTTGCCATGATGTCATACGAAACGAAATATACTTTTGCGAGCACAAATCTCATCAAAAGTTTTGTTGGGGGTGGCAGATCCTGCTCCGTCTGCTCCTGCTGCTGCTGCTGAAATGTAGCGTAAGGATTTAGTCAAAGTAATCCTCGTGCCCAACCTTATTTTTTTTTCTTTTTCTAATCTGCCCCATCAGAGGGCATCATCACGTCTAAGCCTGACAAATCGTATCTATTTCGTGGCCCAGCAAATCGCTCATAATTGTTAACGCCCATAAATTGCTCAGCCCACCTGCCACGCCCACTCTTTGGGCGCCGCTTATCAGAAATGGCACAGACAATAAACGAGGACGAGGAGCAACTATACGCAACTCAGTTTATAAACGAGTTAAACTTTAGTTAATCGCATCAAAGCTATAAACAGCGCGTGTCTCTCTCTCTATGTGTGTGTGTGTGAGTGTCTCTCTGTCTATGTGTGTGTGTGAGTGTGTGTCTCTCTCTGTCTATGTGTGTGTGTGGCTGGCAACACGCTTTGCTCTGTCAGGTTTTACAGCGCATTGTTGTTGCGGCAGCGAAAATTCAATTTACTGAAATTGAAAATGCGGTGGTGGCTGCATTGGCCGAACTTCCGTATTGATAGCAGCACAACAAAACAGACACACACCCACACACACACACACACACACACACATAGAGAGAGAGACACCTATAGAGAGTGAGTCGCGCTGCTTGTCAGTGTTGCCAACTGCGTGAAAAGCACGTACACTGACGGCTTAACAACTTATTTATGCTTAGCTATGCTCTACCAAACGCAATTGCTGATGTCGATGTCGCTAATACCCTACATAAATTAATTACAATAATGGGTATATTGATTTTAGAGATATTGTACGAGGCAGAGGCAGAGGAAGCCTGCGCTGTAAAAAATTGACATAAATAAAGATAGATTTAATGCCAAAGCGAAACTTGGCAAACTGAACCACCTAGTTTATTTAGGATTTTCTTGACGGATTTTAAGTTATAAAAAACATTTTTTAAAAATATATAAATTACTTTTAATCAGCTTTAAAAAATTAATAAATTTATAAGCTTAAGGATCCATCTCGCCTACTCTACCTCCACTCCGTTCCCCCACAGGGTATCTGTGAGTCCACAACAATACCTAATCAAATTTCATTCCAACTTATTTGCACAGCAGGTCCTTCCATTTGCCTGCTCGCCGCTTGCCATTGAGTGGGTGGCGCCAGCATTGATGGTGGGCGTGCGACTGGGCTGGACTGGGCTGGGCTAGGTCGCGTCGACTCGAGTGTTGATTCACTCGCTTTGCTGTTGTTGCTGTTGATTTTTCACATTGTTCGCCTTGGCGAATATCATTTATATTTAATGCTAAAGTTCAGTTCGGTTTATTCAAATTGTGGATGCTCGCCGTATCGTGCTTATGCATGGCAGCGGCTATTGAATTGCTTGCACGAAATTTAAGATGCCAGCAATGTCTGTCTGTCTGTCTGTCTTTATGTATGTATATCAGCAGCAAGGACAGCCAAGGAATGCATATAACAAAAAAGAGAGAGAGAGAGAGAGCCATCTAATAAAAATAAATTGCAATATGAAACTATTTTGCACAACGAAAACACAGAGACAAACACACAACTAGCTGCGAGGCAGCCGAAAAAGCGCGCGCTACAAAACAATGCAAGCAAGAGAGAGACAGAGAGAGAGAGAGAGAGAGGGGGGGATGGAAACACGCACAATAAATGGCCAAGCAACATGAGCAGCCAACCGCCCCAGCCCCCGCCCCCGCCCCCGCCCCCCGCCCTTGCCCGCTTTAACACGTTATCTGCAGCATACAAATAGTTGGGCAATAAGCAGAAAAAGAAAATGTAAACGAGTCCTTTACGGCTGAGAGATATTCATGTTGATGGCAAGTGAAACCCTTGCGCTGCTGATGCGCCCTATTAATGGCAAATCTATGTAAACGGCATGTGCTTTAACCGTATGGAGGTGTGCGTGTGCCTGAGTCACACCTTTGCCAGCTTTGATGTGCATTTCATTTGATAACATTGCGAGTGACAGACGAAAATGTGAGCTGCCAAGCGCCAGCGCCAAATCATTATGATAATGGCGAATGTGTGTGTGTGGGAGGGTGTGTGTGTGAGTGAGTGAGAGGGAGTGTGTGTGTGTGTGTGTGTGTGTCAGGCCTAGGGATAGTGACATGAACATATGAACCCGCGCAACTCAGCACAAAAGCTGAACAAGTTGGGCCAAAAATCATAGCATACATTTGTGCGCAATGAGCCTGCAGCATTTGGGATGCGAACAGTGGAACTTTGGCTACAGAAAACTGATGCAAAATATAATTAAAATATAAACTGAGTAAAGTGGGCTAAAATAAACTGAAAGTGAACTTCTTAAAGAAAATATATATTAAAGAATATGTTACTATATAATTGAGCCGAAGAATAATTAATGCTATTTACTATAACTGACGCGTTAGCAGCAACTGAGCCAACTTTATATACGAACTTTTAGAGTAGAAAGATCTTCTTAATGTTGATAAATAGCTACTTCGACTATTGTTTAAATATTTATATATAGATCATAAAAATACGAAGTAAATTGTTTTTTTTTTCTTAAGTAATATAATATCTCTAGTATTGAGCAATAACTGAAGTCTCTAAGCCACATCTAATCCTTATAACTGATCCCCACTCTCTTCTATTTGCCTACTTCTATACTCTTGGCCACTCTTCCTTACTTTTCTCTGCTCTACTTCAAACTGATCTCTACACTTCTCTATATCTACTTATATATTCATAAGAAGTGATCTGTCTACTCTCCTCTCCTCTCCTCTGCCCTGCACTACTCTTCTCTTTTCTTCTCTTCTCTTCTCTTCTCTTCTCTTCTCTTCTCTTCTCTTCTCTTCTCTTCTCTATTCTTCTCTTCTCTTCTCTTCTCTTCTCTTCTCTTCTCTTCTCTTCTCTTCTCTTCTCTTCTCTTCTCTCCTGTACTCTCTTCTACTCTACTTGACCCTACTCCACTATCCTCTGCCCTCTCCTCAACATCTCTCCCTACATTACTCATATTTATCTCCTTTTTTCGAACACATTTCACTTTCATTTTGCACCACTTTCCGTTTTCCTGTTTAATTGTTGTATAGTCGCAATTTATTGTAGTTGTTGGGGTAGCAGCTAAAAAATTTGGGTCATGCGATACTAAAACTGGAGTAGATAATGCAAATGCTGATAAATTGCATGCAATTCATATAAGTAGCAAAGCGTAAGCGTGACTGACATGGAAATTGTGATAAATGAGGAAGGCAGACGGACGGACGGGGGCAGGCACAACTTGTCAAAGGGGGTGGAAAGTTTGAAGGGTTGATAACTGACGTTGACTTTGACGTTCTGATAAACAGCCGAGCAGCATCGGGCCTCGGCATGCTATGTCATAGTTGCTAGACAAGTGACAAGTGAAACAGCAGCAGCAGCAGCAGCAGCCACGAACAGCTTCTTCTACATAGTTCTGATTGACTTGATGTGGGCGTAACAACGCCCTCAACTTGCAATTGAGACATTATAAGTGTGTGTAAAAAAGAAAGTAAAGGCAGCCAGACAGGCAGGCAGGCAAATTGCATTTGCATCGGTCAACTTCATTAAGCCAATAAATGACAGCAAGCTGTGCACTTTAATTATTAAATTTATACTCTAATTAAGCATAATTGCAGTGCGCTCTCTCTCTCTGTCTTTGTCTAACTATCCCACTGGACCACTCTCTCTCTCTCTCTCTCTCTCTCTCTCTCTCTCTCTCTCTCTCTTTGGCCTTCTGTGCACAAGCATTTGCCATTGTGTCGCGTTGCGTTAATCAAATGAGCGCGAGCGTGCGTTGTGCATTTAATTATGCAATCAGTCGCAAGTGTCGCTTGATGCTGTAAATAAAACAAGTGAGACACTCTGGCCAATCATGTGGAGCTGAGCTAATAGATACCCTGTAGTTAGGTCAATGTGCTAAGCATGGAATTGATGAAGATGGGCTAGAGCTGGAGTATGATATGGGAAAGAGACTTGGGATTAGAGATGCAGATGAAGAGAGATAAAGAGAGAGAGAGATGGAGAGAGAGAGAGAGAGAGAGAGAGAAATAAGGACATCTAAAGAGAGACAGAAAATATATATGAATAGAGGGAGAAAAACAGGGAAATAGAGAAATAGAGAGGTAGAAAGGGGGAGAGATGGTGGAGAGAGAAAGTGAAGGAAGAAGATAATGAGAAAATGGAGAGGAAGAGGTGATAGTGAGATAGAGAAAGAGAGATGTAGTGAAAGAGAAAAGAAAAATAAAGATACGAATAAGGACAAAGATATGCAGGTATAGGAAGAGAGTGAGAGAGAAAGAGAAAAAGAAAACGGAGAGATAAGTGAGAACGAGAGAGTATGCAAACCAGAAATTGAGAAAGATAAGACAACTAGAAATGGGGATAAAGAAATAGAGCTGCAAAGAGAATAAAAAAGAATAAAAGAGAAGAAGAAATAGCAAAATAAACCATAGGAATAGAGAGAGAGAGAGAGAGAGAGAGAGAAAGAAACAGCAAAAGAGAGTAAGACAAGTATTAAAATTGTATATATCTTTATTATATATATTATATATCTTCTTATACATACTTTACTCATATTGATATATCATAGATAACATTATAGCTAAGTAGCCAACCACTTCTAGCTTTCTCTGAGTTTACAGGGTATTCAGACTGTCAATCAATGGCCATTAAAATTGAACTAATCATATTACACACTAAAACTGTCATTCCACAAAATGGAAAATAAAAAAAATAAAATTGATTCGGAATTGCGATAGACGCAAAACTTCAATTCCCCAACCAACCAAAGCACCTCACCTCACCACGCCCACCCCCCTCCCCCGTCCATCATTCTGCGACAGCGCAGTGTGTTGCGCCTAATTAATGCAATTGTAACAAATTGTGTTGAAACGAGTTGAATGGCAGCTATCGAGTCATTGGGCCAGTCGGTGGCTCAGTGGCTCACTCTGGCTCATTAGCCAAAGTGCCACAAGCAGTCCATCTTAATTGAATTAACACCAATGAGCATGCCGCGCACTTGGAGCCACATATATATCGTAGATATCGCATATATCTATCTAATCGTATGCTAAAACAAACTGTGAACTCTCCGACTCTGACTCTGACGCTGACTGCTGGCTGCTGACACAGTTGTGTGGACACGCCCCAGGCACTTCCTGACAGCTCAATAAATTTGTAAAATACGAAAAGAAAAACTAAAAAAAAAAAGGGAATGGAGTGACCCAGTTAAGGACATCCACTGTGACAGACACTCGGAGAGATAGATAGAGATAGAGACACAGATACAGGTGTTAAATTAGCAAAGTGCTGTTCACCTGCCAAAGTGCTCGCCAATTAACCAATTTGCGCACTCGACCATTCGCTTAGTGCAGCTCGCTTTGGTTCGTTGCTATGGCTAAATATATCCCAAAACGTTTCACACGTACCCATGAGATACAGCTACATCTGCGATACAGATACACATAAAGTTACGGCTTTAATAGCGCATTTCGACTAGGAGCCACGCATACTAATCAAGCCGCTCGCTCGCATTTATGTGCGTGTAGCCAAAAAGAATTCCGCAATTGATTGCACTCGAGTTTGCTTTCAATTTAAGGGAATTTGGTATCTTTAGCTATCATTATATATATAAATATATATCTATATTTATTCACATACTTTTTATGGCCATTCAGCGCAATTAGCACAATTGCTTCGTGCAAGAGCTGAGCTACAACTGAGTGAGCAAAGGAGCTCTTGAGATTGTTGAGAGAAATATTCATAAAATTTTGAGAGTATTTCTATTCACAATTTAGCTGCAGACAGAGGGAAATGAATTTTACTGAATATGTTAACATATTTATAAAATTCAACTAATTTTCTTCTTTTAAACTAAAAGTAGAAAATGAAAGTAGGCTTTCGGCAGTTGGCTATACATGATTTACTTTCTAGACAATGTATAGAGATCTTTTAGCATCAATCTACTATATATTTTATACCTTTCTATTCACTATGACTAACCATACAACACGTGATTGTTGTTAGTGCCTCTGTCTTCAGCCTTCTATCCTCAACCTTCTGCCTTCAACCTGCAGCCGTCTATCATCCATTTTGTACACCTCAAGCTATTTCTCTAGCCTCTATCCTTTACCCCCAAAACTCTGTCCTCTATCTATTCTCCCTGTCCTCTATTCTCTATTCTCTATTCTCTGTCGTCTATCGTTTATCCCCTATCCTCTTTCCTCTAGCCTCTAGCCTCTAGCCTCTGGCCTCTTGCCTCTAGCCTCTAGCCTCTAGCCTGTAGCCTCTAACCTCTATCCTCCATAATCCAGCCTCTATACTCTGCTCTCTATCCTATATCTACATTCTATCTAATATATACTATCTACTGTCTTCCACCTTCAAAAGTTCCTTCTCTCATCTTCCATCTGCAACCTTCTACCTTTGTCTACTTTTTATCTCCAACCTTCTACGATCCTCCTTCTACCTTCTAAGTCCTAACTTCCGTCTTCTATAATCTTGATAAATTGCATACATATATCTATATATTCTTTCATCTATATCCTACATTTCACCTTCTATAATTTCCATCTATTTCTGCTTCAATTATATTTCTACTCCAATTTTCCACTACGCAAATTTCCACAACTAAATAAGCTAAATCTTTTACTAGCATTCTCACGAAAAACTCTTGCCCCTGTTTTTCCAGCTCGACCATTTGTGATTCAGACAAAAAAAAAACAAAGGTAAATATATATATATTTATTTTCCCTGGCAGTTCATGAACCTTTTCACCTGTTGCGCGCCAACCCAGCCCAACCAGCAGCAGCAGCAGCAGCAGCAGCAGCCACGCACATCGAGTACAAATACAAGAATTTGTTGCTGCTACAGCAATCAAAACAAACACAAAGAACAACAACAACAACAAAAAACAAACCGAATCTCAAATTTTCTTATTCAAATTGGTATTTCGAATCGATTCATCAATCATAGACTAGTCGCTGCATGACATAACCGATCCAGCTGTGAATCGAGCTGCTGTCCACAGGAGACAGAGACAGACAGAGAAAGAGTGAGAGGGAGGGAGAGACGTGGCAATAAATAAAAACATCCCATAGATATGCATCAATTAAGCTTTCATTCTAACATAACAATTTTCGATTTGTGGCCCAAAACAGAAACCGGTTCTCGAATGTTTTACGGCCTACACAGGCGGCGCGGCTCGACTGCTTGAGCGTGTGTATCTCAAAGATACTTTTTATGGAAAACCTCGCTTCAAGTGTTTGGCTTGGGTCAACTCACTTTACGGCACTTTACGGCAAACGTCAGCAATGTGGGCGCCTGCTGCCACGCCCACACACACAGAGAGAGAGAGAGACAAGAGACTTACCATTTGTGAATTGTTGCAGCTGTGTAAATAGAGCAGAGCAGAGATCGAACAATGAATGAATATATATTTATATATAGGCTCTCGCAAATGTTAATTTAAGCATCTATAATTTAAGTATCTCTAACATAATTTCATAAATTCTGTCTAACAAAGAGCTCCGATGATGTTATGGGCTCGTTGCTTTGCATAAATTTGCAGCGCGTGTTCGGCACGCAACGAAACTAATCAAGAGACAAAGTAAAAAGAGGAGAAAAAACCAACTTTGTCGCATTTTAATGTTAATTAATGAGCAGAGTTGAGACCTCACCTGGTGAGTGTGCGTGTGTGTGTGTGTATGTGTGTGTGTTGCTCAGTAATAAAAACAAGTTATAAAGATCTAGAAATCAAGCTAAAACCGGCCGGCTTGCGTTTTCTTGACTGAGGTTAGTTAGCAGGCGGCCGAATGAGTTGCAATTTCGCTCCTGCGCGCCGGCTCGTGATGCGCCAAAGCGGCCAACTGTCAGTTAAGAATTTACAAGCAGCTGGCAGCACTTACAATGCAGATTAAAACGTCAGCGGACGGAGTGAGCAGCGCTTGGAAAGCCTCACGTAAATCATAATTTGACGATCAATTAAAGTTTACAAGCGAATTTTGTGAACAGGGACAGAGAGGGAGGGAGAGAGAGAAAGAGAGGTAGATAGATAATGAGATATATAGATAAGTTCTCTTGCTCTGTCAAATAATTTGATTATTAATCAAAAAAGAGGACCAATTCTGAGGCTTTGATAATCAATAATACACATAATAAATAAAATAATTTTAAATAAATAATGAAAAATAGTAATAAAATACATAAGATAAATACAGTAAAAGAAATAAGCAATAAATATTAAATAAGTAAAATATATAATCAAATAAATATATACGAATCATAAATAAGTTGCAAAAAAATAATATATAATAAATTATTAAATTATTAAAAAATACTCTTCAAAAAATAAAACATTAAATAAATAAATTTCTCAAAAATAAGACTAATTAAAAATATATATAGTTAATATATATATAGGAAAATAATAATATCAAAATATAATAAGAAAATATAATATATCAAATGAATCCAATAAATATAATAAATCTAATAAAAATATTAAATATATTAAATATATTAAATATACTAATTATAGTTGTTCAAGCATAAACATAAAAAATACAGAACAATTGAAAGAGAAACCCGACGCGCTAAGAATACAAACCACTTAAAACTAGGGCCACATGAATGCAAATTAAATATAAGTACATGCACGCTGGGCATTACAAGCTCAGCGATAGGCTAAGGTTGCAAGAGACCAGCCACATTGATTACATAATTTAAGCCTCTAAAGAATACAGGTTCAGTACGAAACTAATCAATATTCAATAGTAAATAATAAATATCTCAATTAATATATTTTCAAGCCAATTCAAAATGCTATTCGTTGTGAGCTGTTAACAATAAGTCGACAAAGCTTAAACAGAGACAAGCTTAAGTCAGCATAATACCTTATGAATGAAGTATAGCTGGCAGCAAATCGAAGCTAAGTCATATCTTGAACCTCCTTTCAGACTCATCTGCTGCATTTCTGCAAATGCATTTAACTTCTCAATGGGCAACAGCTAATTTTGTTTAAAAGTTAAGCAATTGACATAGAGCGACCGTCGCTTACGCTGCTCAGAGCCACTTAAACCAAAGTAAACGCTTACAAAGAAAAGAAAAACGTTCTATTTGCTGTCAGTTTTTGTTAGTTTGTGTTTTTATTTATTTTTTTTTTTTTTGGCCAAAGGATACACGAGTTGCACAAAAATCAACTACAGGTTCAGCTCGGCCCCAGGTGAAAACCGGCTTGGGCGACAGGTTGCTGCTGCTATTTATTTGCCACATCACACGGAGAAGTCAGTTCTCATCTCTCTCTCTCTCTCTCTCTCTCTCTCTCTCTGTCTGTCTCTCTGGACAGGATGGCCAAGCGACAGCTGCAACAAACTCATTTTGGTAGCTAAAGGCACGCACAGCGGCAATTGTTGTGGTCAAAAGAGAGAGAGAGAGAGAGAGAGAGAGAGAGAGAGAGATAGAGAGAGAGAAGCGGCAACTAGTAGCAAGCAGCATTAGGGAAGCAACAAAAGATACAAAAAAAAACACACACACAAAAAGTAAAGTAAGAAAAGAAAAACCCGTTTTACAACAATTTGCTGCTACTTGCAGCAGTTGCCGCAACTGCTGCTTGCCACAAAACCTCAGACAAGGGAAGGAGAGCGGAGGGGAGGGCAGCCAGACGAAGACGCTAAACTGGACTTGCCTTCTGATTGGCGCGACATTCCAGCTAGAAGCAGCAGCAGCACCACCACCACCACTGGATAATGTATCTCGCAATTATGTTTTATGATTGCATGTGGCCCCGAAAAAGAGGCGAGAGAAAGACAGATTCGAGCAAATGAATCGCCCGTTGTCTGGCTGAAAGCGCTCTCTGAATAATGAATCCAGCTGACAGATACTCTGGCTGTTGCCAAAATGCAGCCAAGCCAGATGCGGAGACAGTTACTGCTACAGATACAGATACAGATACAGATACATTTGTATCTCAAGCTGGGATTCTTAGGTCTCGCTGTTCTCTCACGTGTTTTCTTGTTGTTGCTTTCATGTGACTTTTATTGCGCTGCCCGCTTTGCTGTCTCATTTGGTATTCAAGTTTTGTGCTCACCTTCGCTTTGAACCTGGCCAAAACTGTTAGCCGCTCAAGAGAGATACTTATTCTGGTTTAGTTTTCGTATTTACAGAAATCTTTACACATATACATATATATATACTATATATAAATCGTCTAGGGCTGTTGCTAATTGGCCTCAGCTTTTGTCTTGTGTGCGCGCCGAGATTTGTTTGGGCCCGAATTCAATTAGAGCCTTTCGCAGCAACAGTTAGCTGCTGAATGAAGTCGAAATGGAGCGCGGAAGTGCCCAGAGAACTCATTTCGGAATGAGGCAAGCGACATTCCGGGAATCGGCTGACAAATTGCCCTCAGCGCGTATTGCTGAAGCTGACAGAGCTGAAGCTGAAACTTGAACTGTATTAAGTTCTTAACTATTATTTAAATGGGGTTTAAGTCATCGCGTTGAGTTTTAAGTGTGTTTGAGCTATGAAAGTGAGGGCAAAGCTGAAGTTTGAGGTCTTTACTGATGGAAGCCCTGCACATTGTGATGTGTTTGGCTTGAGAGTTATATTCACTTTTGACTATTTTAAGTTAAGATATTATTAGAAATATTGTAAGAAGCTCTTATTATGAAAATATATACAAAATTGTTATTAATTATTAATTAAGCGAAAGTATATAAATTGTAAGTTTTGTTATACCTTTTAGCATAGCTTTAGCTTAACAAACTGCTGCATAATGCAATGCATTTGTGCACTTAACTAAAACTCAGTTTCTACTTTAGAAAACTGTTGAACAAACTATTGGAAACTATTGAAAAAGCTTTGAGCTTCACTAGCAAATAACATTGCAGCTCACAGACTTTATCTAAATTTAAGTTTGGCTTTCAAATTAATAATAAAAATATATAAAATAGTAATAATTATTTTATTTTTACTAGACATTAATTTGATCAATAAAATAATAATATATAATAATAATAAATAAACTTTAGTTAAATTAAATGAAGAATGAAAAATGTATAAAAATCGTACAAATATCTTATAATAATATGAAGTACAATAATATATATTACAAAAATAAAAAAATGTATAAAAAATTAATAATATAAAGTTAGTTTAGTCTAATTTAGTTTCAACTGTTTAATGGTAATTTCTATTTGCTGCTGAACAAATAGGAATTTAATTGATATTTTTAGCTTTAAACAGTTTTTCATATTTTATTAATATTAAAAACAAATTCATTTTCTCTTTAGCTAAACCAAAGATAAATTATATTTTATTTTTATTTTGTTTTTATATTTATTTCATTTTTCGTTTAAAAAACCCAATCAGGGGCTGATTAAATTTTAATTTATTTTTTATTTTATTTTTATATTTTTTTAATTTTTTTTTTTTTTTTTTTTTTATTTAATTTTATTATTTTTTTTTTATGTTAAATATTTTTTCCTTTTATTTTTATTTTTATTTTTTATTTTATTGTATTTCATTTTTATTTTTTATTTTTATTTAGAATCCCTCTTCTAGTATTTTAGTTGATAACAGTTTCTATATATAATTAATAATAATTTCGATTTACAAAATAAACGTACATATATATACAACCTACTAAGCAGTCAAAGTATTTAATATATTTTATTCAATCAAATCTATCAAATAAATAAACATTTATCCGCAAAGTCTAACTCTGGCTTCAGCTGCTCTTCGACTGTTTTGCTTAATAACAGTTTACTCTTTGCCGAAGCCTCAACTAAAACAAACTAATAAAATGCAGCTTTAAAATATTTTAAGGCAAATTGAAAACTGAATTTATGTAAAATTTACTAAACAGTATATAAAATACAAACAGCCACAAAAATAAAATAAATAAAACATTTCACTTTCAGCTGCAATAAAAATATTCAAAAAATTCGTTTCAGCGCAGCTCAAACGTTTTCAATTAAACGTCAACGAATAAACAAACATTTTTACCGTATTTACTTTGTCACAAAAATGGCAAAAAGTAAACGAAAACACGAGAAATTGTTGAAACTTAACGATTCCAATTGGATTTTTGGTTCAATGCGAGTGCGGGCAGCAGGCTTCGATTCCAATTGGGTGCAACAACATGGCGTCCCACACGCAAGCACACACACACACACACACATAGAGATATGTGTGGACAGGTTAATGGTAAAACTTACAGGCTTTTGTTTGCTTTTGTTTTGCTTTTGCTTTTGCTTTGCTTTTTGCTTTGCTTTTGCTGCAAATAATCCGCTTTGGGGGCCAACAGAGAGACAATGCACTATTATTTTTAATAATATTTATATATTTTGATATATTTATATTTATGATATATATTTATGGCACACACACAGAAACACAAATATATATATATTTATATTTATATTTATATTTATAGTATGGCTATTTTGCACTTTCCACTTGATTTACCGTTATATTCATTCATTTGTACAATAATATATACGCCGCGAAAAGCCGAAAAGCCAACGCACTTTTCCAACTTGATTTTTAACACTCGACGACGACGACGACGACGACGACGGCGACAACAAGACAAAAGTCGACAAAAACGTGCAATTATTTGCAAACTGCGACTGCGACTGCGACGCGACGCAGCCGCCGCGCTAAAATTCACAGCGTAGACAACAAAACCGGTAATTTGACGGCGTCGCTGCCTTTTTTATGGCCACTGTACAAGAAGTGCTGCGGCTGCTGCTGCTGTTGGTGCTGCTTGTGTTATTATATTGTATTTGCTTTTGCTTTTGTTTTTGCTAAGGGCGCGCGCACGCGTAGCGCAGCTGGTTATCAAAGCGCTCTGTTGAAGCGCTCACACGTCCAATCGTCTCGAAGTCACAACGCAAACTAACGTAACGTAACGAACCCATGCCCAACGAGCATCAAACGTCCAGCAACATAACCACCACCAACAAAGTGGTGAGTTGGGCCGTGTTGGTGTATAAGCGAGCATGCAACGTTGGTGTAACGCAGCATACATGTTGCTAACAGTGTGCCAGCAACATGTATGGCAGCTCAAAAGGCTTTTGTTGTGCGAATATAATTGTTATTTAAAGTTAATACTAATATTAATTACTTTTAATAAAATTGTTTATTCAGTATTGTAATTTACTATATTTTACATAATTTATAACATTTTACTCTTGGCATTTTCGACTGCTGCAGCAACTGCAGTCGAACATGTTGCACAACATAGTTGCCGGCAGCCTCAAGCAAATGTTTAGAAGCCCAACTCTGTTAGCAACTTTGTTTGGTTTTGTTTCTAACTTTGTTCTAAATTTCCTGTATACACTGTGCATAGCGGCCTAAACTAGAATTTTAGGAACTTGCAAATATCAAAATATTTAAGCAGCTTAACAAAGTTTTTCAGTGTGCACAACTTTTGCCCGCTGCTTAGCCAAAGCATCAACATTGCTGGCAACTTTAGAGTCTTAAAAAGTGACTTCAGTAACATGTTTATAGTGCAAAGGCGTATAAGTGCACAGCATAACCCGCATTATTATAGCTTATTCACACGCTGCTTGAGTTAAGTGCAGCTTAAGCAGCAACATGTATGGCGCTACTTTGTTGCTGGTAACACAAATGTTTCTAGGCATGCCTTGCGTTGTCAACTTTGTTGGCCGTTAAAGTTTGAAATGATTTTTGGGCATTTTAATTGGAAAAGTATATAATATTAGGCTTAAAAAATATGAGAAAAATTTAAAAAAAATTATATTAATTCTTTCTTAAGTGTACAATTTTTATATAAAATTTAAATAATTTTACAACTGCATAAAATTGGTTTAAAAATTAAAAAACCATCAAAAAAATAGAAAATAAATATTTAAATATAATAAAAAATATATATGAACATATTTTTATTTTTCTATGTATTTTAATAGTTAAATTTTGAGCTCATTCATCTGTTAATCACATAATTTGCAATTTCTTAGGTATTTTAAATTAACTTAAATTTGATTTAAGCTTTCGAAGTTAACTCGACTGGCAATGGCTGCGTGCAGCACGTGGCAGTTACCGCAAACACACACACACACACACACACACACACACACACACACACACACACACACACACACACACACTCGCACACCCACACAAATAGTCTTTGGCAGACATCTGTTAACCAGAACTACAACATTTTGGCAGCAAACAGGGCCAACAAATTGCATGTGTTACTGTAAACACGTAGCCAAGGCCTAAAGGATCACACACACATACACACACACATGGATTGTGCCCACACGTGTGTAAAATTGATTGTTGTTGTTGCCATTGAGCGAGGTCAAGAAAGTGTTGACCGAGGGGCGGTCCGGACATAGGTAGCATCGAGCCTGCCTCTTGTTGTCCTTGCGGTTCTCCTTCGTGTGTGTGTGTGTGTGTGTGTGCGTGTGTGTGTGTTGCATGCAATTGACATTGGGCCCTCACGTTTGATTAATTGCATTCAATTTAGCTTTCAATTCATTGATTTGGAATAATTTAACAGCTACTTGTGTGTATTTTGTATTTCTATTCCGATTCCTCCTACTTCTCCCGGCCCCTCCTCTTGCCCCTCCCTCCCACACACACGCCCATTTTCCTCAGTGGCTATAAATTGTGAAGTCCTCGCCCGCCGCTGTCAGGTTGTCTGTTTATCACGTTGCGCACAGCTCGCCAATTACTTAGCGCTGACAGTTAACAAACTAGCGGCGAGTGACCCCTTTAACGGTATATCCCGTTATCAGCACCTCCTTTGAGGACATGTGCAAGACGACGTCAGGCGGAGAGCACCTGTTTGATTTAGGAACCAGCCCTAAATGCAGTGAGTGCAATGGAAAGAGAGAGAGAGCTTTGATTGGCTGAAGAAGTTGCAGAAGAAGCTTTAAGGAGCTTTTAGAGTAGAAGCTCTACTAGCTAGCAACATATTAGATAAAGCTTTAAGTTTTTGGATAGAAAATCTAAGCTTAAGAACGATCTTAGATCTTTCAGCTTCCTTTCAACTTAACTGCAACAATAAAGCTCATTAAAAGCTGTTATAAAGCTTTACTGTTTAAATATATGACTTGTAAAATCTGAAAGTTCGAATATAGTTCAACGGAATCTGGCGAAGCCATAATTCAGATTTCAATAAAACCGAAAGCTCTACAGTTGAGCTTTAAGCTCGTACCCAGTCTAGTAAAGATATTCCATTTAGCAACAAGCAAACAAAAAGCTTATACTCAAATCTAATTATCAAGCTTACTTTAATCAGCTTTCTACACATATGTGAGCTCTGACTTAACTGAAGATTAAAGCTTCAAGCTTTTAAGGTATATAAAACACCTTTACTTAATTTAAATATTGTTTAAAGTAGATAAAGTACTAAAGTTACTTAAAGCGCTAAAGCAGAAAAGCAGCACAGCTTAAAGCTCTGTCAAGCAGCTTTCATATAAAGCACTCATCAGCCCATTTAGCACTCAATCACACACGTCACGCGTCACTCTTCAAGCTGCCCCAAACCGAGTTGAGCTTTAAAACGTTTTAAGTCGTTGAGTGGCTAAAGCAAAGCTCACTTAAAGCTAAAAGCTCCATTAGCCAGCCACAATTGAATCTGCAGCTCGACGCTGGCTAACTGACAAAGCCAATTGTTAAATGGCTCCAGCAGCAGCCAGTGTCATCTTGGCTTAAATATCAATACTGCCAGAGCCAGAGCCAGAGCCAGAGAAGCGACTGAAATTGGTTGACATTGCGTTTGGCTTATGCAGCGGCAGCTGCAGCTGCTGGCGCCTGCGGGCCAAATAAATTCAATGGGACAGAGCTTTAAACCCGAGCGGAGCAGGACTCTGCTCTGGCTAAACTTGCGAGCCGCTTGAGTGCATCTGAATAGCCCAAGAAACATAACTCAAACACTGCCAGCAAAAAGCGCAGCCAAAGGACCCGCTGCTCGCCCTCCCTCCCTCTCTCCCTCCCTCTCTCTCTCTCTCTCTCTCTCTTTCTTTATGCAAAAGAAATAAAAACGGTTAAGGCGAAATTGTTAAACGTCCTCCACGCTCCAGTACGTGGGCCATGCATAGTTGATAGCGAAATACACGCATTCATTCAGCACATAAATACGAAAGCGAATCCGAATAGGAATAGTAATACATATATATATATTTAACTATATATGCATGTGTATATATAGTATATCCGCAGACTTCAACAGAATGCAGTCGGGTAAGTTCAATGTGGAGCATAGAAAAAGGAAAAGGCTACAATGTTGCAGTGGAGAGTAGACGACTGCAAAGATACTCGT
Organism: Drosophila repleta; assembly: GCA_018903745.1. NCBI lineage: Eukaryota > Metazoa > Arthropoda > Insecta > Diptera > Drosophilidae > Drosophila > Drosophila repleta. The sequence continues at coordinate 6,790,673 of JAEIGN010000497.1, forward strand.
TCAGACAGGTGTGTGAAGGAGGAGAGGAGAGGAAAGAGACGTAACGAGGAGAAAGAAAAGAGAAGAGAATAGGGAGCAGAGAGGAAGCACAGAAAAAGAGAGATGAGAAAAGGGAGCAGGAAGAAAGAAGAAAAGGAGAGAAACAAGATGAGAAAAGTAAGAAGAGTCAAGAGAGAGAGTGAGAAGAGAAGAAGGAACAGAGAGAAAGGAGCAGAACTCAGAAGACAGAAGCGATAGAGAGAAGATAGCAGGTAGAAGAAGAGAAATGAGAGAGAGATGAGAAGAGAGAGAAGAGTGAGGTAACAAAGAAACGAGAAGCGAGAATCAACGAAAGAAGTAGAGAAGAGTTTGAAAAGAGAAGTGAAAAACTAGAAGAGAGAAGAAAGTAAAGATAGAGAAAGAGAGAGAGAGAGAAAGAAAGAGGATAAAGGTAGAGAGATTATAGAGAAGAGGAAATGAGAGAATGAATAGAAAGGATTGCGAAGAGAAGCAGGAAGAGACAAGAAAGAGGATAGATGAAAGAGAAAAGAGCAGAGAGAAAAGAGAAGACGCAAGAGAAAAGACAAATGAGAGAAGAAAGAAAAAGAAAAAGAAGAAAGATAGCAAACGACAACAGAGAGGAGACAAAAAAGAATGGAAGAGAAATAAAGAAGAAAAAACGATAGAGAAAGAGAAAAGAATAAGACAGAAGAAAGCTGCGAGATGAGAGAAGAGGGGGAAAAAAGAGAGAAGAAAGAAGATACAAGAAAGAAAATAAAAGTAAGAAGAGAAAAAAAAAGAAAGAAAAAAGAAAGAGAAAAGAAAGAAGAAAGAAAACAGAAGAGATAAGTTATAAGGGATTAAAATAGAGAAGAAACGTAGGGATCAGAGAAGGGGAGCCAAGAGACAGAGAAGAGAAGAGAAACCCAAAGTGAGCAGAGAGAAGTGAGACAAATTCTATATAAATCAAATTCTAGCAACCGCCATTAATAAAATTTATGAATGTGGTCGACTAGCCTGGCGCCCAAATGGGCATAACCAAGCGGAGTCCTTAAGCTGTCATAGACCAAGGCATTGGGCATTTCCCTAGACGGGAAAGTCTCTAAGCCAATATTCCCCTTTCCCCCACTGCGTGGGCGAGCGTCAAATGAAATTATTTTGGACTCTTTCTGCACTTTTGCTTTCGGTTTCTTCTCTATTTGTGTCTGCCACGAGGGTAATTTAAAAATCCATTTGTGTTTTGAGATTTTTTTAGCATTTTTTATGGCGCTGGGCAACAATTGCGGCGACATAAAAAATAAAATTAAAGAAAATATGAGGAAAACAAAAGAGAGAGAGAGAAAAAAAACGTCAAACTAACGAGCAATGGAAATTTGTTGGCTGTCGAAGGAGCCCAACCGGAAACTGGGAAGGGAAAGGGGAACTAGGGAGCCTGCCCCCTGCTCCTGCCTGCCAGCTGGCTGCGTGACACAATTTCAATTTGCATTGACAGCATGAATTATAGCAAATAATCCCCGAGCCAAATGCGATTTTAGTGATGCTGTCCATGGCTGCCCGGGGCTGGGGGCTGACTAAAAGCCACGCCCACTCTGCACAGCTAACGATCCGAACTGACCTGCAAAGCTCTAACCTTCGACCAGGATGCGGATTGGGATTCGGACTGCCCGCTGTTATTGATATTGAAATGACGGCAAGCAAAACAAAGAAAGAGAGGGAGGGAGAGGGAGAGAGGGAGAGAGAGGAGAGGTAAAACCATAAAAAATAGCACTGAGAAAGAACTTAAATTTAGCGTCAAGTTAACTAATTTATGCCCAGCGAACGGAATCTGCTTGACAAGCGCTGAAAAGTATGCTACGAATTCGATGGCAAAACCATTTTAATGGGAATCTTAATGAGTTTTTTCGTGAGAAAGAGAGAGAGAGAGTCTATTTGGGCAACTGGAATGGAGAGATAGCAGATTGAAGTCCGATTGGAACTAGCTTAATATGATAGAGCGAGACTTGAACTTGAGCTGAGTTATAATTGATAAAAACGAAAACTATCAGGCTTCACAAAGAGAACAAAAATAGGCAAATTTTTAGCTAGTGGATATAAGGCTTGGAGTACTCTATAAGTTTATCTACTTATTATGAATAGTACAATTATTTATGTACAATATCATATAATATCAGCAGACTATCGACTGCTGCTGCATCGGCAGCGCAGCAGAGAGCTTAAATCATGCTGCGAATATGTTCCCTACTTAGTCCTCCCATAAGCTAACACTTTCTTATGCCCAATCATGAGCTTAGGCACAGCTTTACTTTAAGTTTTAAGAAAAGGATAATCTTCGCAGGGCGAACCTTGCAGCGACATTTGAGAGCGAGAGAGAGAAAGAGAGAGAGAGAGAAACAGAGTGTATAGAGACATTCAAGGCGCATTTGTGCTCTAGGCTCCAATTCAGGCTGTGGAAAATGCTGGCAATAGACATATGTATAACTTATGTCTTAGATAAGAGTTGCTTCAGAGCGACAAAGAGTTTAGCATAGATCGCTGTAGCTAATTGATCAGAGCTAAGCAAACTTATGTTGTTGCTCAGTTTGGCGTCTCTCTGCAGAGAGACAAGCTGAAGACTTTGGTCAGTCGAGGTGTCTGCCAGTCGGATATGCCCGAATAGAGCTCTCATACTTTTGGCCTTTTCAATTCAAACCCAATTGATTTCTTATCAATTTCGAACCAAGATTCCAGCCAAGATTCCTTTCCGCTTTCGTCCCCTCTATTCCCTTACCTTACCTTACCTTCCCTTACATTGCCTTTCCGTCCCTTCCCTTCTCTCCTGCCCCCTTCCCTTCCCTACCTCCCCCCTCTTCCCTTCTCTTCTCTTTTCTTCTCTTTTCTTCCTTTTCCTTACCTCTCTTCCCAGTTCTTCTCTTCCCTTCCCTTCCCTTCCCTTCTCTCTGCCCCTCCTTCCCTTCCCTCCTCCACCTCCACTCAAACGGATTCCCAATTTGCCATAAAAACTAATCAAAGATTGCAATTTCTGCTGCAATCATATAATTTTCAGCTTTTACTACTAATTCTCTTGCCCACGAAGTTCCCATCCGCTGCGAGGCAATTAATAAAAATTAATTATTTTCTAGCTCATTATGCATAGTCGAGGCTACCTACTACAGCACTACAGAGAATGTCCCAGTCTCTCCCTCTCCCACTCTCTATGAGAAAGCACTCGGCGGCGACGGCTTCTGCGAATGCCTTTTGTGTCCACTTAAAGTGCGGCAAGCAGTTGGCGGCAGCTTGATAAAAAATGCATGCGAGAGGAGAGAGTGCATTACGCGCGCGACTTCCGCAGCAGCAGCGGCAGCGGCGAGTGCATTTGCAGCTACAATGCAGCTCATTAGCCCAGGCGCCAGGCCCTTCGAAGTCGTGCCTAAGTGGGCGTGGCGCAGCCACAACAAAAACTATGTCAAAAACTTTAAAAATATATATTTTTTTCGCGACTTGGCAAAGTGCAGGCACGAGTCAGCAGCAGCATCGGCAGGGGCAGGGGTAGGGGCAGGGGCAGCGGCAGAGTGCGTGCCACAACACACCTGGGCAGCAGGTGTGAAAGATGCTTTAAAAGTTTGCCCGCTGCGATTGTAAATAATATGCAAATTACGCTGAAAGCGACAAATATACGAGTATCCGTGCGGTAAATCAGGCAGCAGAAAAAAAAACGAGAGAGAGAGAGAGAAAGAGAGAGAAAAACAAAGTTGCTGACGGCAGCGAGTTGCAGGCGAAGACAGAGGTGAGACGAAGGCAGGGGCCGAGGCAGGTGGCTGCTGGCTGCTGGCAGTGCCAACTATGGCACTTGAGCAACGTGCGAAACGTGTTCAAGACGCCTGGCCAGGCTGCAGACGCGTCCTGTCATTCCTGTGAGCGCGTGTGTGTGTGTGTGTATTGATATTTGTGGCACGTTGAACGTTGACGCTGCAGTCACGCCTGCTGCCTGCTGGCTGCTGCCTGCCGGCTGCTGGCTGCACGCCCTTTCTCACCTAGGCCATATCGTGGCAGCATCAGCGCCTAAAAGCATGCAACATCAAACATTCTCACACCAACAAACATAGAGAGAGGGAGGAAGAGGGAGAGGGAGAGGGAGAGAGGCAGATAGCAAGGCATAAATACATCACGTCAGCGCGCTGTCAATGAGCAGCACTTGCATTGCATATGAGTGTGCCAGTGACTGTGTGTGTGTGTGTGTGTGTGAGTGAGTGTGTGTGTGTGTGTGTTTGTATGTTGTTTCTCCCTTACTCCAAATGTATTTTATAAGTCATTTTTTCTCCCTTTTGAAGCCCTATGCCAAGTGCAGCAAGAGAAAGCAAGAGCAAAGAGGGTAAGATCGACTACAGAGACAGTTGATATATATATGATATGATATGACATATGTATATGATATGATATATGTATATGATATATGAATGTGATGACTTTATATCTGTATACCCATGATATAACTTACATGATAAGATATATGTATATTATATGATAAATATTTATATATGTATATAAACATAGTAAACATTCACTGAAGACCTGGGAATGACGGACGTAGAGCCAGAAAGACGGACGATCGGATGAATAAGCCAAAGGACAGACAGATGGGTGGAAGAGTAGACGACTGAAGGCACGGAATGACAACGAACAGATGAGCGGAAAAAGAAAGAATGAAGAAACGAGCGAATGAACTAAAGGACAAAGGAATAGACAAACGAATGGAGGGACAAACAGGCAACAATCAAACAGAGAGACGGACAAACGGACGGACAAGAAAAAAGATTAACAGACAGACGGATGGATAAAGGATAGATGGACCATCGAATAAGCAGACAACAAACAAACTGAGAGACAAACAAGCTAAGAGACGTACAAACGGCCGAAAAGAAAAGTAGATTAAATGACGGACGGATGGACGGACGAACAAACTGATAAAGGAAAGAGCCAAGAAATTAACGAACAAACAGACAGCAATCAAAGAGAGACAGAGAGAGAGAGAGAGAGAGAGAGAGAGAGAGAAAGGCCAAATAAACAAGTGAACAAACAACAAGATCAACAGACATACGGACGGAAGCACAAAAGGACGGACGGACGATGAACCAGAAGCAAACCAAGCAGCAAGACCGTTTGACTAACGTCTGTCCAGGATCAACTGCCAACTCTGGTATACTTTCACTATAACTCTACTTTCTACTTTCATCATAGTCCTATTTTTACAGGGTATCAGCCAGTGCAGACACTCGTTGCTCTAACCCATTCAGTTCTGCCAGTTTTTTTTATTCTCGTAGTTGTTGCTGGCTCGTTTCCTTTCCTGTTTATAAGTGAAGTGCAGTTGCATTGCGTTGCAGAGCCAGCTCCGATGCTCTGTGATTTCTTTTAGCGTTTGCCTGCTCGCCACGCGCCTGACTTGATGGTAACAATAGCACTCACGGCTGCCAGCAGAGGCGGCCGGAAGGGGGGAGGCAGGCAGGCAGGCAGGCAGGCAGGAGACGGCAGGCAGCTAGTGACAGGCTCGTTGGCTGCTGCCAGCTGAATGGTTCGACTGTATGGCTGCCTATATAACCATGCTGTCGGGTTGTTGTGCCCAGCAAACACACACAGACACACATCTATACACACGAACACACACACACACACACACACACACAGATTGACAGTCTTTTAATTAAGAAGCCGTCAAAGATGGCGTCGACATGCTCGACGTCAGCGCCGGGCCGCGCCAAGCCAAACCAAGTGCAAGTGCGGCCATGTCACTGGCAATTATGCAGCACCCAGCAAGCCAGTGAACAGTGAAAGGGGCGGGGGGGGGCGTGGTCGGTGGGGCAGCTCTGTGGTTGCACTGGAGGCAGCACACAAAAGCTAACCGTCAACGGCAACGGCAACGGCAGCGCCGAACGCAATTCAATTTGCGTTTATTCACAAATTAATTGAATTTTTGGCTTGCATTGTGCTGCTCGCAGCAAATGTTGCATGCTGCATGTTGCGTGGCGTGGCAATTGCCAGGCTCCAGGGTCCAGTTATGTTGTCATGCTGCAGCTGCAGCTGCAACTGCAACTGCAACTGCAATCTGTGGCCAGCAGCGAGTGCAACTAATTAACCGCAAGCTGTGACAGTTTGTCCTCAATTATGCCAATGCCATGAAGCGGCTCATCAGGCAGGCATCAGGCTGTGTCACCTGCCCATCTGCAGGTGTCAGCTGACATCCGCACAGACGTTCGTCTGTTCAATTTTACATATTTTTTTGATTTTCTCGCATTGCAATTTCCCTCACATTTCCCTGTTGCCACGTCATGTGGGGCATGTGGCACTTTCACCTCTGCAGCTCGAACTTTTATTTTGCCGCTGCTAAGACGAACTGAGCTGGAAATTTCAGCACTTAAATTGATATGTTGACATAAAAGCAGGAAATGAGCCAAATGCAATCGCAGCTGTGCGAGCTCTGAATTTATACAAAATGCAACGAGCTGCGTCACGCGTTATTTATGCATGCCACAAGCTGCTGTGGCAGATGCACTGTGGTCACCTCAATGGGTTGTTAATGCAAGTAAATATGACGGGGGGTTGCTTGGGGTGGGCTATATGTTGGCGGGGAGAGGGAAATGTTATTTAAGAAATACCTTATTATTATCATTAGCATTAGCATTATTACTGTCACTTTCATTGTGATTGCATTGGTCATTAACATTAGCATTAGCCTTACTATTATCATAGTCATTGCCAGAATCATTATTAGTGTCATTGTCATTATCGGTTTTATTGATATTGTCATTGTCATTGTCATTATCATTACTATTGTTATTCTCATTGTCATTGTCATTGTCATTATCATTATTATTATTATTTTCTTAGTCATTGTCATTATCATTATCATTATTATTGTTATTTTCATTGTCATTATCATTATTATTATTATTTTCTTTGTCATTGTCATTATCATTATCATTATTATTGTTATTTTCATTGTCATTGTCATTGTCATTATTATTATTATTTTCTTAGTCATTATCATTATCATTATTATTGGTTTTTTCATTGTCATTGTTATTGTCATTGTCATTGTCATTATCATTATCATTGCTTATTATTATTAGTATTATTATTGTGATTCTTATTATTATCATTATTATTGTTATTATTATTATTATTATTATTATTATTATTATTATTATTATTATTATTATTATTATTATTATTATTATTATTATTATTATTATTATTATTAATATTATTAATATTATTATTATTATTATTACTATCATTAATATTATTATTATTATTATTATTATTATTATTATTATTATTATTATTATTAAATTTATTATTATTATTATTATCATTACTATTATCATTACTTTTACTATTACTATTTTCATTACCATCATCACTATCATTAGCATTACCTCTTTATACTACAACCCCTCAACATTTCGCCTCTCACAGATGCTCTCAATCACACCCTCATCCCATCCCTTTCGCTTACCTCATTGATTATTAGGTAAGCTCCTATAGCAAGTGAAGTGCACTTTCAAGCGCATTCGAGTTCTAATAAGCACAGCTCTTGCATGCTACAACTATTTACATGTGCATCAACTATGCAGACAATTCGAAATTCTCGACAAAACTTAACTCATAAAAACATTTTCAAGTTGCGCTGATATTGTGCAACTTATGTTCAAAACTTCGAGTTTGTTTATCAACTGCATACAAAATGCTGCACTCGAAGAGCTTTAAGCGCAGCTTCCAGTCAGTCGAAGGCAACTGAAGTAGCAAATAAGATTAAGGGCAATACTATAAAGGGTTGAGTTTATGATAATAGCGGAGCTATGCTATGAGAGCATACTCTTTTTTCAATAATTAATACTTTTTGAACAGCTCAATTTGACTTATTTGATTAATTTCTACTAATATTGGCATGTACTAATACTATATTTATGGATAAATACTATTTTTACTACTATTTGCATTCACTAATACTATTTTTTACTACTTCTTGCATGTGATATGAAAATAGTAGTAGTATTTTCGTGAACTACTACTATTCTTACTGGAGCTGCTCCTATTTGTGACTACTATTTTCATGATCTAACCAATACTTCATGGACTACTAGTAATATTTACTACTACTACTACTACTACTACTACTACTACTACTACTACTACTACTACTACTACTACTACTGCTACTACTACTACTATTTTAAAGAACCAATACCTTGTTCACCAATATTTTTGTAATCTACTATTATTTTTCACTACTATTTATATGAGCTACTACTATTTTGTACTAATATTTTCATAAACTACTCCTATTTGTCCTTACTATTGCCATAAGCATATCAGTACACAGGCAATAATAATATAGAACATAAATAAATTGACTCAAATATAATCCCATCATACATCCATCGCGCACCAGGTAATTGACCCTCATCAAATTTCTCGCCCAGCGCATCTTCCACGAAATTTATTATCAAAATGCCGTTTTAGCGAAATGAATATAATCTGTTTAGATTGCCAAAAGTTTAGCAAAACCATGAATCCATCGTGTGGTCCGCTGAGCCAGGGGAAGCATTTAGGAAACTTGAAGTCAGCTAGGCGCACGCGGCGTATGCGTAACTTGAGAACTTTTCTCTGCCAGCGAGTACACTGCTATAAATGACAAAGAGCTCGCATATGTGCAGCTCGCATATGTGCATTTTCGAGCAGTGTACGCTTGTGTACGCAACCTGCTCGTCCACCTTGACAATTTCGTGTCCTCAGCGTGTTTAACTTGCTGCAAAAGTTTGCTAGAAACGCAAAGGGAGAATGGCAACGGCTAAGGGGCAGAGGCAAAAAACTGTCCAAAAATTACACAAAAAGCACTTGTTAAAGCTCAAGCACAAAGTTTGCTCTCGAGCTGCCCCAGCATAGGCTGCGATAGAGCCAGAAATTCCCACTGCATGTCAATTAAAGCAACGAGCAAGCGCTCGAAGAGCCACTTTGCTCGAGATACTCGAGCGTATCTATTAGATACGTGTATAATATTAAAGTGCACTCGTTTAAGAGAATGCCTCAAGGTGTGACTTATGCTAAATTCTGTAGACACAATCGTTCAGGTAGCCGCATCGAGCTACAGTGGGATGGCATAAAATTGGTATAAAACTGGAAATGTGAGCGAAAATAGTACTGGGAACTTCTCTATATGAAGCCAACATAGAGAAAACATTTCAAGTAATGTTAAGGTTTATATTATGTTAATATGTTAACAGCAAATGTTAAGTTAACAGCAGTAAACATAGATAGTTAACTGATGTTAAACAGCAGCTGTTAAAGTGAGCACTGTAAAGTAGATTATATTATAAAGCAAAGTTCAGCTGTTAAGATCTCAACTTTAAACAGCTGTTAAGCAGATGTTACATAAATGTTATATAAACATTTCAAACTTGTAGTTTATGCTAAATTACATATAACCTATGATCGGAGCAGCCAATGTTAACAACTTAACATTGCTACCGTTAAAGGGATGTTAAGCAAATGTTAAGTATAGAAAATTTACTTTAAAGCCAAAATAAACATATTGATCTATGCATATATATGCACTTGCATCAGCAGCTGGCGAAAAGAAATTGCAATTTTACGATAATTCCCACAGTGTTGGGGAGGAGACAAAGTGCACAGACTTGCAACACTTAGCATATGTCTATATGTTGCCATGCTTTCTGAGAGCAGCTTAAGACACACACGCAAACACACGCACACAGACGAGTGCTACTTGAAAAACATTTATCATGCATTTACTTGGCAGTTGCACATTGAAACTTGGTCCAGCAAATGGCCAATAGTGCTTAGTTGCCACCTATGAGCTGCGAGGGGAGGGGGAGAAAGAGAGGAGGAGGGCGGGAGGCAGCTTGATTACTTATGCCACGTTCTGGGCTGCCATATGTTGTGCAACAATGTGCATAAATTTCGAGCATCCCATATTACTTATACTACATATAGAAGAGGCATGCATACATAGTGGCACAGCAAAAGTTGCATGCCACAGCCGAAAGTTGAGCTCAGCTTTTTCGCCCGATAATTGATGTTTATTTTTGCACTTTAATTGGTTATTAACAGCAATAACTTTTAATGGCTTCGACGAGCGGCGACGCCACAAATAAAAATTTTGTTGCACATTAGTTTAAGTGACTCCGAAGCTGCTTTCCACATTACACACAAATGTTTATTACCATGTAATTCTAATTGTATAATTGAGAGTGAGTGCGAGCACTGTGTGTGTGCGTGAGTGTATGCCACATGTTGCAACTTGCTGTGTTCCGTTTGATTTGTACAACAGCTGCCTAATTAGCTCGATTAAATTATGCCGAAATTCGATGATGTGCCTTCATTATACAAACTCAACTTATACTTCTTTCTCTTCCTCTTCTTCTTCATTCTCTTCTTTCTCTTCTTCTTGTTGTTGTAATACAATCTGACAAATATATGTCAAATGTTGATTGGGGCAATGCCATTTGTAATACCAATTAGTGGCAAATTTAACAAAAAAATAATCAAATTACAGCGCATGGAAATTTGGAAATCAAATTGACGAAAAGTTATGTTGGAGGCGTATGTGCCTGACTAGCAAATACCCTAAACTGGGCAGAGAACTGTAAGTGGATGTTCCTGACTAGCAAATGTCCTGAACTAGACCTGTGCCAAGCTGTAGGCGAGTATGACTGACTAGCAAATACCCTGAACTGAACGCAAAGTTCTAAACCAATGTGTCTGAATAGAAAATATCCTGAACATAGCTATACAGAGCTATTCTTGAAGCCTTTTTAGGGATTTTTTAGAATAATATATATATATCTTTATATATTTAATTTTTTATACATTTTATTTTCCATATATATATTTTTTATATATTTTATTTTTTATATTTTATTTTCTATACATTTTATTTTATATATATTTTATTTTTATAAATTTTTTTAATATATATTATTTATTATATATTTTACTTTTTATACATTTTATTCTTATAAATTTTTTTATATATATTTTAATATTATGTATTATTCATATTTATTTCTCCGCTGGATTTTCAGATAAAATCTTTTTAAAATACGCCGTATAATGTCAGCAAAACTTTTCTTTACCTTCAATAAATATATGAACAAAGCCTATATGCCTCTTCGACAAGGGTATTATAGCTATGAAAACCTAATCATAAATTGACTTTAGCTCTAATACATAACCCCATCAAAGAAAAGTCTACAACTTTCATGTGCGCTTGGAGTAATTTTTTAATATTAATTTGGCAATAGACAGAAATGAAAACGAACTAATATCGCCGCTTCGAACACCAAATAATATTTAAACTGATTTTGTTTCTCTCATTTCAGCTTTTAAACAAAAGTAATCATAATAAATGAATATAATCTTCGACAGGCGTTTCCCATGTCCCAGGCTAACTGGCTGGAAGACATTGGGCAGGGTATACCATAGTCGGGCTGAGTGACTTGACATGTGAAAACCCCCTCGAAATCGTCCGCTTCTTGAATTTTTACTACTGTCCAAAAGTTCTTATATTCTATTCGCATTCCGCCTGAGTCTTGGGTCTATAGTATTCCAGATCCGATACTCGCCATGCTAGAGACGTGTATTGGCAGAGTCCCTTAGTCAGTTAGTGTATAGATATTGTGGGTAAAGAAATTTTGAAAGATATTTTTGTATGATATCTGAAATACTTACTCCCGCTCCACGTCGATGGTTATCAAGTCCGCATTCCGTCTGTAGATCACGCCCGGACGCAGGCCCGGCTGGGCCGGCACAGAGCGTCCGGTGCGCAAGGCTCGAGCTATCGAGAATATGATGCGATTGAGGGTGTGCCGATTCGGATGCGGCTCATACATCGGCTGATAGACAAAGATGCGATACTGAATGCCAATCGATGGCGTCGAAACGCGCTGCCTGTTGCGCCGCCCCTGCCCGTTGGAGCCCCTCAAGTGGCCGGATCGCGGCGCTGTCCTCGGATTCTGTGTGGACGGCAGCTCCTGCGACGCACTCTGCGCACCAGTCGCCGAGTCGCCGACACTGGCGTCCTCCTCATTAAATTCACTGGGATCAATATTGGATGAGCCGGAGGACATGTTGACTGCTGTGCTTGAATACCGCTAACAATGGAGATTATATAGATTACATAGCTTTCTATCGTCGACTTTAGTCGTTTGTATTCCACTTACAATTGCTTTTATAGTTGTGTCGCTTCATTGAATATATATTGTGAATATGTTAACTATTTTGACTGACAGTCTTGAATAACTATCAAAGTTTCCTATGTTGGGGGAGAATAGATTTAATGATATAGAGGGGGAGAAAGAGAGAGGGGGCAAAAGAGAGAGATAAGAGAGATGATGAGATAAAGAGGGTAAGTAAGAGAAAGAGAGATAGATAGGCTAGATAATGAGAGAACGAAGATAAGAAGAGAGAGAGAGAGAGAAAGAGAAGCTAATAATAAGCGTGTCTCGAGAGCAATAGAGAGTGAGACGGAGAGACGGAGTGAGACGGAGAGAGATAGAGATAGAAAACTAAGGAGAAAATTGAGATAAAGATACCAAGAGAAGGAGAGCGACTGAGAGAGTAAGCAATGAGTGTATAAGAGAACTAGGAGGAGACACAAGGTTGCAGAGATATTCAGAGAGAGAGAGAGAGAGAGAGAGAGAGAGTGAGAGTGAGAACAGGGGGAAGAAAAAGAGCTAAAGATAGGGAAAACTCAGGAGAGGGTTAGAGAAACAGCTAGACAGAAAGAAGAGAAACATAAAGAGAGAAATGCAGAAAATATGAGCGAGAGATAGGGAGAGACAAGGACACAGGGAGGAGAAAGAGCTAAAAGGGAAGAAAGACAGAGATCGAGAAACAAATGAAATTAGCCATTAAGGGAGAAAATGATAAGCAGAGAAAGTTTGAGAGAGAGAGAGAGAGAGAGAGAGAGAGAGAGAGAGGGAGAGAGAGAGCAGCTGATGATAAAAGGAACAGAGAAATCTGATTTATTAATATTGCTTTCCATACAATAGAAATCAAATCTATAAATAAGATATGCCTCTCTTGCTCTCTCTCTCTCTCTCTCTCTCTCTGTCTCTGTCTCTCTATTTCTAGCTCATATCTTATCCAGTCTCAGAGAAGTCACTCGAGAGGTCATTAACTGTATCCATTTGAATTTTAATGCGCATTTGTATTGGCACAACAATCAGGTGGAAGACCTCTCAGCTCAAGTGATATTCAAGCAAACTGCGTTAATAAATGGCTGCATGCAACCAGAGCAAACACAGGCATGTGTGTGTGTGTGTGTGTGTGTGTGTCTATATAGTGCGCAATTATAAGCGTATTAATTAAATGAAGTGCACTTCCGTTATCATTAACACACATAGAGACAGAGAGAGAGAGGGAGAGAGAGAGAGAGAGAGAGAGGGAGAGAGAGAGAGAGGGAGAGAGGCAGTTGCACACCTGCACTGAGGATAATGGACTCAGCACAGGAGCCAGCTGCAATGACAATGGCAATGGCTTTAACTAAAGCGCTACCCGGCAACATTTGACAATTGGCACAAACAACAGCTAACAGGCAACAATCAGCAGCTAACAGCCAAAGCAGACAGAGCAGTCGAGAGTCGAGGGTCGAGGGTCGAGGGTCGAGAGTGGCCCCCCAAACAGTTGTTGCATACACTGCGGGCTGATTGTGGCGCTGCGAAGCTAGTTTATGGTCAAATGAGTGCAACTGACGAGCAGAGAGAGAGAGAGAGAGAGAGAGAGAGAGAGGTAGAGCTAGAGATAGGGACAGCCCTGACATAGACACATCATCAAGTGCAGCAGCCCAGCAGCAATAAAAAAGGTAGTGAAAAAGACATTACTTATGCACCTGCATAGGCAGCGCTGCAACAATCTAAACTAGTGTCAGAGTGTAGCATTTTGTCATAACTGCTGAATTATTCCCTTCCCGAATCACCCGAAAAGTCACATATCTAAGCTCTTTATTAAGAGAGGACACAGCTCAGCTGCGGGCAATATTTGTGAGCTTGCAAACAGCGAGCCCATGGGGCGTATATGTTTAGCACACACACAAGCACACACTCCCTCGCACACACACACACACACAGTCACACCCACACAGCTGCAGACAATGCTCTTGAGTCGTCTGTCGCTGAGTGTATTTGCGCTTTGTTTTCGAGTGTCGCTTTGTGCGCGCTACGACATTTGATGAACTCATCGCTTGAACTTTGACATCCAGCAACATTGCAACAGTGCAACATTGACACATTGCACGCATGCTTGCAACGGCACATTGTCATTCTTTTAATTGCAGCAAATCTGTTTCACATTGATACGAAATTGAACTAAGCTTTCAGCTAATATTTTTTAGGCTGCATGAAAGCAGCGAAAAAGCTGAATTTGAGTGAGTAAATGAAATGTGTGTTTGAATGGAATATTTAGCGGGATTTCAATGCTATTTAGAGCTCTTTGTTTTGGCTTTAATATTAAAGCGGAAAAGTCAGCTAAGAAGTCAGCTGAAAAGCAGTTGAATAAACAGCTAGGATTAGCTATTCTTAGCTTTGTTAGCTCTGAAAAGTCATTTGAATAAACAGCTAAAATTAGGCAGAGGGAGGCGAGTCAGATCCCATCGAAATGCAATTAAAGGCAACATAGATTCTAATAAAGAAATACGCTAAAGAATGAAGTGAATGCCTTTGATTGAATTTCGCTGAGTGTATAGGCGAGCTGAGTCGACTGAGCGCTGTCCGTCTGTTCGACTGGTCTGTGCATCTGTCCTTCAGAGTGTCAGTCCGTCAGCTGTTCCTGTCTGTCTTTCCGCCTGTTTGTCCGTCCGTCTGCTCTAACGCATCGATCTCTGCAGCTATAAGAAGTAGAAAACATTTTTTCAGGTTCTCCACAGCACGCGCAGATCGAATTTGTTTTTTTTTAAATCGATAAACATATTCGTTTTAGTGTTATCGATTAAAAACGAGATTAAAATTCTACGAAAATAAATAAAATAAAATATTTCTTTTATAAATTGTCAAGTTAATATATATTCACAAGAGCATAAAGCATCAAATATTACTCGAATCAAATTCAACTCAACTCAACTTCTCTATCCAGCTGGCTGCCATTTAGTTTGTAGGCTTAACAAATTGATATAATCATGCCACAAAATGTTGCATAATTGCAGCATCGTGCGGTGCGAATTGTTGTAATGCCACAGCCAGATAAGCGCACAACAAATATGCCCATTGCCAAATGCTAATTGTGTTTATTGTGAGCACTCGTGCGCGGCGCGCTGGAGTCTGGGCGATTGATGGATATGTTTTGGGCAATACATAAATTACACGGGCTGTACAAATGACATGGCGAGCATAATGTGACAGCAGCCAGGCGACGATGACTACCATCGTTCAAGGCGTGAAGCTGACAGGATGCAGCAGCAGCAGCAGCAGCAGGTGCCGAACTGACTGACTGCCAGGATGACTGACTGCCTGCCTGACTGCTTGCTTGACTGTCTTCCTGCCTGCCTGCCTGCCTGCCTGACTGCCTTGCCAGCCGCATAATTTGCTGCCAAGACCCAGAGGAAATGTCGCCGCGCAAAAGTTGTGGCTGCTTGTAGCTTCAAAGTTTTTCTAGCCGCAGAGCATAGAACACACAAGCACACTCCAAACTCAAACTGCTTTGCCTAGCTCTAGGGTAGCTGGAGAATTTCTCGTGGCCACCCAAACCGCAGCTTTGCGAATTGAAAATGCAAAAATAGAAAATGAACTTAAAGACGTTTAAAGGACTCCTCGACTCTGCAGCGCGCCAAGCGGCCCACTTCAGCTGGCTTATAATTTCATCAGGCTCTAAGTTGATTCAAGTGCCAGCTGATGAAATTACGCATACGCCGCATTCGCCAGCGCTGCGACTGACAGATTATCTAAGCAGCTTTGTTGTTTGCCCAACAGCAACAACAACAACGACAACTACAACAACGGGCAACAGGCTAACCACATCAAGCACAGGCCCCACAACATCTCTCAGTCAAACAAACTATATACCTCAAGTTCATATTTAAGGCCTACATCATTTAATTGAAATGCTCGACGCATTTGTTCAGCTCAGTTTCCATGAACGTCGACACACGCATCAACATTCAGCAAATTGACGTTGTAGACGTTGCTCAGTTTACTCAAATTAGAGCCAAAACAATTTAATTGCCCTGCACCGAATGCAAAATTTAGTTATTAACTAAGCCCCGAATCCAATTTCATTTGCTGCTTAGGCCCGAGGGAATCGAATTTCAGCTTAGCAACTCGATATTTGTTTTGGCCACACACAATGACAGCTGATAATTGGTAGTTGCCTTTAAGTTGGCTTAGAGATTTATGGAGTATTTGTCGGACTTTTGATTTAAGTAGAACATTTTTGGGGGCAAAATATGCAAGAATTTAATAAATATAAATAATAATAATAAATATAAAGTAAAATATAAAAATATAAAATAAATAAAATATATTTATAAGTAAATTTTTGTATATATAAATGATTATAAAATAAATTTAAAAAATTTTTAATATAAATAAATGAAAATTAATATAAAAAAATATTTAAAAAAATATAAAAAAATATAAATAAATATAAAATAAATATAAATAAACTTTTAATAAATATATATAAATATAAAAAATATAAATAAATGTAAATAAATATAAAATAAATATAAATAAATACAAATAAATAAAAATAAATATACAAAATAAAAAATAAATTTTAAATAAAAATAAATTTATATTAAATAAATATAAATAAATATAAAATTAATAAATAAAAATAAAAATATAAATAGTTTTTTTTAAATTAATATATGTTTAAATGTAAATAAAAATAAAACAAATATCAATAAATAAATATGTATAAATAAAAATATTATAAAAAATATATATAAAAAAAATAAATACACACACAAAATTGTTATCAATAAATATAAATATAAAATAAATATAAAAAAAAAATATAAAACGTTAAAATATATAAAAATCCAATTTAATAAACTCTAAACAGACTTCATTTAATTTCTTTCTTTAGAACTAAAAGCTTAGAAATCAGAGCAGCTTCCATTGTGCTGCTTAGAGATATAAATAAACTTTTCGTTCTGTAACAAAAACTGGCAAAACGAATCAAATAAATAAAATCTTTACAAATGCAAGCAGATAAAATGATTTTATGAACTATATGTGCCGTATTGCAGCTCGCGTATTGAAGCTGCTAGCGAAGCTCAACAATGCAATTGCGGACTGAATATAAAATATATTTATAAAGATATAAAGAATATTAAAGCAAAAGAAATTAAAGCGTATTACAAATGTCACTTTGATATGGAAATGCATAAAGTAAAAATAATAAAAATAAAAAAAAAGGCAACAATAACCAGCTGCAATGAATGCAGAAATGTGGAGGAAGAAACGAATGTGCAACCAATGAGGGAAATATTGTAAATGCTGAAAAATGCTTGTGGCCATTGAGCTCGGGGGCGAGGGGAGGGGGTTGGGAGGCGTTATGGCTGACCATTGAGCTTGATAATCAACCCAACAAAACCAACAAACCCAGCACAGCCCAGCCCAGCCCAGCCCAGCCAACCAGTCGCTACTGTGCCTGATGATGATGTTGACAATGCGCGATTTACGCCGTTTGCATTCGCGGTTTTCCCTCTTTTTTGTCCCCAACATTTGCATTTACAGTTGCAATAAAGTTGAAAAAAGAATAAATATATATATATTAAAAAAAAAAAACATAAATTTATATATAAAAGTCGAGAGAGTGAGCAACCAAATCACAAACAACAACAACGCGAATAACAACTCTTATTTGATGGCGATATTTGCGGAGCAATTGTAAAGCTCGATTTAAAGCACTTTAAAATTGCGCCGCTGCTACAATCAATATGTGGCAAAAGGACATTATTTCCTTTTAATATTATTAAAAGCCAATGACACTCATTGACGGCGACAGTTGACAGCTTTGTTTACATATATATTTATAATTAAAGCTTGAGTGCAATTCAATCAATTAGCTGACTTTAAAAATGGAGTTAAGCCTAAAGTGGATCGTTGAAAATGTGTCTGAAGCTTTAAAGCAGTTGAAAGCTTTTGATTAATTATTGGTCTAAAATAGAATAGAGATTTATTATTGATTATTGTTTATATATATTATAAATGAGCTTTAACTTAAAAGTGATACTTGGCAACACTTGAAGCTTGACGTGATTGTTCCAGCGGTTACAGGCCTTAAAGAACAGCTTTTTTGCTTTTGTTAAGATATCTGCTCTATAAATCAATGTAAGATGAAGTAACAAGCATTGAAAGCGCATTAAAGCTTTAAGATTTTAGCTGTTGGTCTATAATATATTATAATATAATATACTAATATTAAAGCTTCATTGATAATTCTATCAAATGCTTCCCTCCAGTCAAATTCATCAACTTTTCTTATCCAACATAAATGCTAAAGTCTTTGAATACCTAAAAAGCTGCCACTTTTCTGCCAAAAATGATAACTAATATCTAAAAGCTTTAGTTTCTTCTGCACTAAATTTTCTGATTAAAAAAGTTCTTCCTAAATAGAAAAGGCTCTGTCAATCAAAAGCAATTATGCCAAAGAAATTATGCCTAAAAGCTGTAATTAAAAACGAAAGCTCCAAGATAATAAAACCACAAACTCACAGTAAATTAGCCTCAAAACGTAAACAAACTTGCTCATTAGCCAAAAACACATGATAAGATAAACTGGCCTCAATCACACTCAATGGCTCAAGCTGCGCGATGACAACTCCAACTCAAAGAACGCTCGACGAGCTAAGTGCAATATAATTGCACAACTTTCGTTCGGTGTCATTCGGGTAGCTTTTCAACAGTTGCGATTCATTGTCAAGTGCATGGCTGCAGCGTGTTTTGTGTGTGTTTTGGCCGCCTCGCTAAGCCACGGCCACGGCCACGCCCACGTCGCGCCTCCGCTTTTGTTTGTTTAATTAACGTGGCTCGGTGCTCGGCCGCTGGCATTTGGCCAACAATTGAAGCCGCTGTTGCAGCTATATCAACAGCATTTTTCCACCAATCTCGCCATTTCTTTCTTTTTTTATAGCTTTTTTAGACGCTTTGTTGACTTTGGCCTCGCAGTCAGATAAACCAACAAAAAAGAAGAAGAAGAAAAAAAAGAAAATATAACAAAAAATACATTCGCTTTGCGTGTTTGATTTCTTCTCTTTTTTTCACTCTCTGTTTTACAATTTGCCAACAGTTTTTTGCTCGTGTTTTGTGCACGCGTAATTAAAAATTCATCATACGCCACGTTGGCGTTGGCGTTGGCGTCGGCGTTGGCAGCGGTGCTGGCATCGGCGCTTGCTGATGCTGGCTGATGCTGGCTGGCGCTGTTGCAACAGAAAACCGCACAACTTAATGAACTTTAAAGTTTTTGCAGCACGCTAATTGGAAAACAATTAAGGCACGCCAGTTAGCCGCGCAAATTAAGCTATAAAGTCAAAGGATTTCAAGGATATATCTAGCCAGGGCTCCTGCTGCCGCTGCTGCTGCTGCATCACGCGAACGTTGTCAAAAGCTCGAAATTTATGGATGCGAAGCTGATTGGGAACATGTTGGTGGGGCGAATACAACAGGAAATAATAATATACGTGAGCTTTGAGATATGAGACCTTTATTACTATTGTTGTGAGAATCACGTAGAGCGGCGAAAAATACAAGGTTGCTAAAAAAACAGTGGAAAAAGCGTGAATTGCAAGAAAATAGATAGAGAGAAAGAGAGACAGATAGAGAGATGGGAGTAGCATGAGGAAGAGAGAGTAAAAAAATAGTTGAATAAAGTGAGAATGAGAGAGTCCAAAGGAAAATGAGAGTAGCAATGAGTGAGAGCGACACTAGGTGAAAGTGTCAGTTAATGAGAGAGAAAGAGAGAGGGAGGAAAAGAGAGAGAGAGAGAGGGATGGGGAGAGAAAGAGGGAGAGAGAGAGGTAAAGATAGAGAGAGATAGAGGAAAAAAGAGAGAGAGAGAGATAGAGGGAAAGAGAGGAAAGGAATAAAGAGGAGGAGTGTGAGTGACTGAGAGAGCTGGAGATGTGGATGGGCAGGCAGAGGGACCAACAGCCATGGTAAATGCAAAAGAAATTGAGTATGAGAGGTTAAAAGATATAGAAAAAGACCGAGAATCAGTTATATGTAACCAATAGGCGACACTTTCATAAAAAGGAAGGAGAGACTTGCCGCTATGATGATACCAGCAAGTGAGCTGTAGACGAGCAGCTGCTGCCCTGCCGAACTCTAGATAAAGTAACTATAGCTTCCTGTCTCCCGTCTTTACTGGAAATGAAAAAAGTAACAAAAATGTATAACATATGCCTACTTCTTGATAAGGAAAAACTCTGCCCACCTTGCCTAACTCTGCCTGAACTAGTTCACATCGAAAGTACTTAGCTGACATCTTAATGCAAATATCAAAAGGCAGTAATAGAAAAAGCCCATGAAGCAGCATTTAATAAACTCAACTGACAAGTTTGCATTACAATATACATCATTACCATCATCATCATCATCAGCGTCGCCATCATCGTCATCGTCATCGTCATCAAAATCCACAACATTCGCCTCAGCATACTCATAACTTTTGAAGGCAATAGCAAACTTTGCCACTTGCCACTTGCCACTTGCCACTTGCCACTAGCCACTTTCTCTGCCACTCTCGCCCACCCCTCCCCACTCTCTATCCCCCCTCTATCCCCTCTCTCTCTCTCTCCCTCTATCTTGTAAAATGTTTGCTGTTGCTTAGCCGCGCAAAAAGTCGCTGTTTGGGGGCTTTGTGGCTGCCGCAGTTGTTGTTGCTTGTTAGCCCTGTTTGCTGGCCTTGTTGCCGTTCACCAGGAGCAAACATAAAGTGTAGCACAAATTTTTGGGAAATTGCTCGAGCAGCGATTTGGCCAGAGCAGCGGCAATCGGCTGCTGCCCAGCGGTCAGGTAATTGAAAAACTTTCAACGCAAATAAACCAGAAACAGGCGAAGAAGCAGCAAAAGCCACGAAATTCGTTCACTTTTGTTACTTTTTTTTTTTTGCTGGCCATGTTAACTTAATCAATTGTTGGCCAGAACTAGGCCAACCGCGCATCAATTGGGCATTTTGGAATTTTGTCACTGCAGCGCTGCAACCACTTCCGGTGCAACCGCTCGCTCACACGTTCCGCTATGCCCGAAAAAAAAAAGCGGAAATGCACAAATCACGGACAGCGAACGATGGCAACGTGCAGTCGCATTCTTTGTTGCACGCAGCCGAACGTAACGGAAATATGCGTGCCACATGCCATATGCGAACGAGCGAGCCAACGCGCTGCTGCCAGCCGGCGCCAGCAAACAAAAATCCTTTACAAAATAAAACAAAAATCAAGCGAAAAGTGAAAATTGCAATGAGAAATTTTTGCAGCGGGCAAGGGCGACTAGCGAATGCCCTACTTTAAGTCGCAAGGGCGACTAGCGAATGCCCTACTTTAAGTCGCAAGGGCGACTAGCGAATGCCCTACTTTAAGCTATTTTATTGTGAATATTTGTCAAACTCAAATATATACTATGACTGCTCAGAATGATAAGGGAGCAATTCTTATACATATTTCTTGGCTGATTATTGATAACTGATTGATTGATCTCTAGGGTATGTCTACTCTATCTACTTTCCTTAACTTAATACTTCAAATACTTACAGTGGTTTGTTCTTTACATAGCTAGAAGCCCTTCCCTTCGTCTCATTCTCTTTTTCTCTGTCATTATTTCTCTTTCCCTCTTCTATCTCTACTTCTCTTTTTTATTTCTTTTATTCGCTTTCAAACACTCTTTCTCTCCCTTTTCCTTACTATATATATTTCTTTCTCATTCGCTCTCTCTCCTTCTCTTTGTATCTCCTTCCCTCTTTTCTATCTACATCATTATTATCATTTTTTCACTCTCTCTCTTTCTTTCTCTTCCTATTTCTCTTTCTATATTTCTTTTTCACTCTCTCTTTCTATTTCTCTGTGTCTTTCTTCCTATATATGAAATAATCTATATCATATATATATTTATCTAAGTCGCTCTAGTTTTCTCTCTCTCTCTCTGTCTTTCTCTTTTTCTACATTTATTTTTGTCTACCTCTTGCTAACTCTCCTTTTCTAGCTTTCACTCTCAATTTTCCGTTCTCTATATCTCTATCTTACTTATCTAGAAAGTGTCTCTCTCAGCCTTTCTCTCTATATATCTCCTGCTCAAAGTCTTTTTTCTTCTCTTGCTCTTTACTGCCTATCTCTCCCTCTCTCTCTCTCTCTCTCCTTCAATCAGCCTGTATCAGTCTTAAAACTTAAGCAACTACCGTTCTATTCGCTTCTCAAAAACTTAAGTAACTAAAACATAATTTCCATTAAGTTACATAAATTATAAGTCAACTCGATATTAATCTCGAGTCCATTAACTTTTCGCCGACTTCCACAACGCGCAAAGTGGCCACAAATACACGTTGCCAATAAACACTCGGCGCACTCAGCTAGTGTTAGGGTACAAGGCGTAAGCCCATTCAGCGTGCAAGTCAAACAAAAAGTGTGGCGCAAGCAAAGCAAAGGAAAGGAAAAAGCGCAACCAAAGCACAAGTTGACTACTGACTACTGACACACATATGAATGCTGTCGGATGCCACAGCAGGAACTGAGAGACACAGAGAGGGAGAGACAGTGAGAGAGAGATAGGTATTTCTTTTTTGTTAGTTGCCTTTTTTTCGGTTTGGCCTGTTTACACATGTTATGGCCAACAGCTCGGCTGCGGCTGCTGCTGCCTCTGCTGCTGTCAGCAACTTGTGCGCAATTGAAACTTATGAAATGCAAAATTTTACACCCAAAAAAGAGCAAGAGAAAAGAGTGAGGGGATCAAGAGGGGGTTGGGGCAAAGCAGGAAAAACAACAGCAATAACAAATGTGGCATCAAGAAGGCAGCAACAACGAAACAACAAAAATCCCAATTCGCTGCTGCAACAATGCAAGTTAAACAAAAGTTTTTTTCGAGCGGAAACGGAAACGCATGTTGCGCCATTGCAATGGCGGCCCGCAGCCATTGTATTGGCTGGAAACAAAATGAATGAATCGAGCAGGAGAGACAAGTGGCCTAAATGCAATTCAATAGCTTAACTTTCGGCCATTGTTATGCCCAGGAGGTGGGCGGAGATGGGCGTGGCGAGTGCAACGACTGGGCAAACAATCGAGCGCTGAGCAGCATAATTAAAGTGTCAAAGCAAGCTGCGCCTGGCACTCACCGTTGACCGATAGCCAGAGCCAGAGCCAGAGCCAGAGCCCGAGCCAATTAAACCCAAAGTCGTGGGGCTCGACTCGAGGCGAGGCCAATCATAAAGTCGGAAATTGCAAGTTGCGGTCGCGGCACGTGGCTAAGCGCTGACGACCCCTAAGTATGCAGCTGCTCTTGCTCACAGTTCTCAAAGCTTTTACCGGAAGTTGCAAACTGCGGCCAGAGCAACTGCAGCGAACTCAAAGAAAATTGCGCTTTTATAATTATAGATATAGATATAGACATATATATATATATACGTCGTCCAATATAGCATATATATATTTATTACACACACTCACATATATATGTGCAGATATCTGCTGCTGCCTAGAGCGTCACGAACGACACGTGCTGCGCGCCGCTCTGCTGCTGCACTGGCTTCACCAGCTCCAACTGGATGTGCTGCGACTCCTGCTGGGGCTGAATATCGAACTCAACGTGCTGCGGCTTCGGCTGCTGTTTGATCTCCAACTCAACGTGCTGAGCCTCTGGGCGCTGCTGCTGCGGCTGCTGCTTGATCTCGAACTCAACGTGTTGGGGCTTCTGCTGCTGCTTCAGCTCGACCTCGATGTGCTGCTGTTGCTTCTGTGCGATCTCGAACTCGACGTGTTGGGCCTCCGGCTGCTGCTGCTGCTGCTTGATCTGTACCTCCATGTGCTGGGGCTTCTGCTCTCGCATGATCTCGAACTCGATGTGCTGAGGCTTGGGCTGCTCCTGTTTGATCTCCACCTCAACATGCTGGGGCTTGGGCTGCTCGTGCTTGACCTGGACCTCAATGTGCTGGGGTTTGGGCTGCTCGTGCTTGACCTGAACTTCGATATGCTGAGGCTTGGGCTGCTCGTGCTTAACTTCCACCTCAATGTGCTGAGGCTTGGGCTGATCCTGCTTAACTTCCACCTCGATATGCTGCGGCCTGGGCTCGTTCTTGATGTTCACATCAATGTGCTCAACGTTCTTGTTGGCGTCGGCGTCGTTCTTGTGTGGCTTCGGCTTGTGCTTGGCTGGCGCACCGGCGCGCTCCAGGGAGAGGGCGACGCTGCTGCCCACCAGAGCAGCCAAAACAATCAAAACAGCAAATTTCATCTCGACGGCTTCGCAAAGACTATGACACTACTCCAGCTGCGACGGCCGCTTAAATAGGCCGCAGGAAATGCGAGTTCAATAGACGGGGCCCTATCAGCGACGAACCGTGCCAGCAACACGGCCAATTACACGTGATTAGATAAGATAGAGATGAGGAAGCGCCTCAGCTGATATTACACTACGAAAATTCTAATTAAACACAGTAGTGAAATGAAAAAAGAGCTGTCACATCGTTGTCTGTTTGCTACTGATTGCAGCCGGGTTTTAATTTTATGTTAATGAAATGTCATAGATCCGCACCAGGTGATCCTCGCCGCAGCTGGCCAGCTGCAGCCGCTCTTGACCCGGTCGGAACTGCAGTCGCTTGACGGTCAGGTGATGGGCACGACTGTGAATAGTTTAGGTTATATTAGTTTCTATAGCTTTACAGTTATTCAATGCACTCACTTCTTGTCCAGGTCGCAGCCCAGCTGCCACTGGCCCTGGCTTAGCTGATAGATCCTTATGCCGCCCCGCTCTGTGCCCAGCGCCAGGACATAAACGCCATCCTGCTGGCCCAGAAAGCTGTGCGCAAAGCTCACAGCTGTTATAGATTCCTGCTTGAGCTCCAGCGAAGCAGCTGCCTGCCAGCCATTCAGCGAACTGGGCTCGGCCTGCTGCTCCGCCTTGGTCCAGGCAACGACTTTGCCCTCACGCGAGCTGGTCACAAAGTACTTGCCGTCGTGCGACCAGTCACAGGACCAAATGATGCGCGTGTGCACGCCATTGCTGTTGTCCGTATGAGCCACAGGCACGTAGATGCCAAGTGGCTCGTCCAGCTGCTGTCGCTCGTAGAGCGACCAGCGACGATCGCGCGATACGGAGAGCAAGTAGCGTGCATCCGGCGAGAAGCGCAGCTGCGTCACAGTCAACTGATGTGCGGGCAGCTTCTGCAGCTGCTTCCAGTTAGACGTGTTCCTGCCAGGATTTGTCTGGTTAAGTAGGACTCAGTCAGCAATCGACTGTCACACTCACCAGAGTATTATCTGCGCATGCTCTGCATTGCTGGCGCGGCACGTGGACGCGAGCAGCTGGCCATCGGCTGTCGCTGCCAGGGCATAGATCTCATAGCCATGGCCGTAGAGCTTCTGCAGCTCCGGCCACAGTGTGTTCTGCATCAAGGTCTCCTCCTGCGGCGGCGTCTGGAGTGTAATGGGCACAAAATAGTTTTCCGGATACTCATCCTTGCCTGGCGTCGTCGTCGTCTCGGCTGCGGTGTCCACTTTATAGACTGCCTTGTTGGAGAGGCCTAGGGAGGGCACCGAAGCGCCTCTTGGCAGAGCTGACAGAGATTATTTAATATATGTATCCTATCCCTATCCATATTCAAGCTACTCACAGTCCAGCAGCGCATCGCCTGCCGCATCGTTGGCCACTCCGCAGATGTGTCGAAAGTTCTCTATGAAATTCGCTGGCGCCTGGAATGTGCGTACAATTTTCTCCTCGGCTCCGCTGGCGAATCTATAGCGCGAGAGCAACGCCAGCGACTGCATATCGTAGCCGTGCACCTGCGGGCGCGCCAGCTCATGCCAGGTCGTTGGCTTCCCGGCCTGCAGCCAGGGCGCATGCAGCCGAGTCGTTTGGTCCGCTGAGACGGTCATCAAGTAGGCGCCATCGTGCTCCCAGGCCAGATCACGCACCTGTCCATAATGTCCGCCCACAATGACATTCGAGGTCCACAGGTGCGACTGCTCCTGGCTCTGGTTCCAGATGTGGAATCCCCCCTGGTAGCTGTGCGCCATGATCGAGCGGCCGTCGTGGGCGAATTTGCCGCCGTAAAAGCCCATGGAGTTGCCGCCCACTTCGCCGACGCGCACCTGCTCCAGCCAGACGCCCAGCTCCGTGGGCGCCCAGACTATAACAGTTTTGTCTATGGAGGCGGACAGCAGACGCAGCTCTGCAAGAGAAAAGGTTTTAGTATGGAGTGAATCCGTATATAAGCATGCTCTTACCCTGCTTTTCATTCTTGTGCCAGTGCACGCCGTAGACCCAACCCTCGTGGCCATACAGCACAGACTCCAGACTAACCGCATACCAAGTCTCGCCGCCCAGCTGCAGCAGCTTCTCCTCCACGCGCAGTTCATCGTTGTCATTCAAGACATCCAGTATATTTTTCTGTACAGGTTGCTCAGTGCCCCGCGCCTCTATGCGCCAGAGACGTATGAAGTTGTCCTGAGAGCCGCTGGCTAGCAACAAATCATCGCCATCGCTGACAAAGTCCAGGCCGCGCACCCAATCCTCATGGCCGCTCAGCTTGTGGGCGCACTTGAACTGTCCCTCAGGCTGCTCTGCCCACAGGGCAACAGTTTCGTCATCTGTGCTAAAGGCCAGCAGCACTTGCTCGGTTTTGGGCAGCAGCGTGAGGCGCAAAGTCAGGCAGAAGCCGCCATTCAGCTGCACAGTTTGAAAGCAACTTATTTGCTTATCTGCCGGCAGATAATGCCACAGTTTGAGACTATTGTCAGCAGCAGCTGTGGCCAGCAGCCAAGTGCCATCGGGACGCAGCACACCATCCACTGCATTCACGCCACTCGTATGGCCTTTCAACAAAATTCTATCCTTGGCGCTCTCCTTGTCCAGTTGCCATAAAACTGCGTTGCCATCATCGCCACCCGAAAGCAAATACTGCGCATCCAGCCACTTTACTATATTCACGCGCTTTGTGTGCTCCACCAAGGTGAACAATATCTTTGCCGAATTGCCATTGTACTGAAATACATTATTTTTTTAGTATTTATCAACAGTTTTGATGCTATTTTGACTCACGCGCGCATCGAGCACGGCAACTGCATTGCAGGCGCCGTAAGCAATCAGGCCACTGGGTCCCCAGTCCGCGCATTCGGTGGTGCGATTGCAGGCCACCGAGGTGTATAAATTCGTCACTTGCATGCCAACTAATTATGCGCCAGAAACTTTATTTTTAAACACAATATTTATGCACGTGCATAAAGACGCGCTTAACAGTAGCCGTAAAACTGTTGCCGCTAACAGCTGTTGAAGCAACAGCTGTGCAGAGAGTGCAAGCGAGATAAACATAGTGTTAGGCTGACTGATTTTTTAGAGAGTTGCCAGACTGTTGTTGCTTACAAAAATAATGCAGTTGGTTGCAAATTATATGAATTAATGATGTAAAGACAGTAAATATGATAAAGCCATTTTATATGCATGCATTAAGACTTTATTTATATGTATATATTTGATAATATATCATACATTCTTTAGCCAAATAAAAAAACCCACAATTTCTGCACGACAGCTGGCAACTCTACGTTGTTTATAAATAAACATTGTTTGTATGTACACTTGTGCTGCCGTTGGAGAAAATTAGCGTACGATTGTAATAGTAAAAAAAAGAAGAAAAGTGCAGCTACAACAACGGGGCGGCCACGTTTAATTAAAAGTAATTTACATAATTGATTCGATTGTTGGCGGCAGCAGCGCAGCATTAGCTCAACAGCAGCCAACGCGAAAAGTTTTCTTTTCTCTTCTGAGTCATTTGAGTTTATCTCGGAAATAAATTGATTTGATTTTTATCGCTTGTTTAGGTGTAAAAAAATGCATGAATGTGTTTCGCCAGCAGCATAATCGAAGCGCATAAGAAGTTATTTATAGCGCCCGACGGAGCCAGCAACAGAGACTCGGCCACGCCCACCGCCGCCTACGCCAACGGCAGACGCAAAATGTCGCGCAGCAAATCGCGTTTGCAGACGGAAGTCTGCGGAGATTGCGGAGCAACGGGTGAGTCCAATTGGCGTCCGATTGGCATGTGAAACTCTATTGACTGTTTCCACTCCACTTAGATCCCTCCTGGGCCTCCATAAATCGTGGCATTCTGCTCTGCGCCGACTGCTGTTCGGTGCACCGCAGCCTGGGCCGTCACATTTCCATTGTGAAATCCCTGCGCCAGGGCAACTGGGAGCCATCTGTGCTCAACTTTGTCAACTCGCTGAATGCCCATGGCGCCAATAGTGTTTGGGAACATCATTTGCTCGATGGCAGCTCGAATTCGTCGGGTGGAAAGCACTTGCCGCGCTGGCGCAAGCCAACGCCCAAGGATGCACTGCATCCGACCAAGTCGGACTTCATCAAGGCCAAGCACGTTAATCTAAACTTTGTTTTGAAGCCCAGTCTGCAGGACGACGACGACTCCAGCAGCGGTGGCAGCAACCTGGAGCAGGAGCTCAGCCGGCAGCTGCATGCGAGCGTGCGCACCAGCAACCTGGAGACCTCGCTGCGTTTTCTCGTGCAGGGCGCCGATCCCAATTACTATCACGAGGAAAAGTGCTCGACGCCGCTGCATATGGCGGCCAAGTTCGGCCAGGCCTCGCAGATCGAAATGCTGCTCATCTATGGCGCCGACGTGAACGCCTTGGATGGCAACGGCATGACGCCTCTTGAGCTGGCCAAGGCCAACAACCATAGCACCATAGCGGAACGCCTGCTGGAGGCCATGTACGATGTGACCGACAGACTGATCATGTTCATGGGCGGCAAGAAGCCCGATCATGCTGTGAGTTTGAATTGTATAAGAGAAATGTCTTTAGCTAATCCTTTGCTTATGCCTACAGAGCGGTCGCCACTTGATTATACCGGAGACAAATGGCGCAGACATCAGCGAGCAGCTGAAGATAGCGCGTGGCAAGCTGCAGCTGGTGCCGAACAAGATGTTCGAAGAGCTCGTCATGGATCTCTATGACGAGGTGGACAGGCGAGAATGTGAAGCGAGTAAGTTCTGCCCAATCTCTATCCTAAGCTCCCCCACTAATCTTCTATCTGCTCTGCTCCAGTCTGGTCCACCAGCACTCTGAACGCGGAGCATGCCACGGTGCCATTTTTGCCAGCAAATCCATTTTTGAGCGCCACGCGCAACCAGGTTTGATCTCTCTCTCTTTTTTCTCTCTTTTTCTCTCTGTCAACCCACTAATTGCTTTCACCTTGCTCATTCACAGGGTCGCCAGAAGCTGGCACGCTTCAATCGCGCCGAATTCAACGGTCTGCTCACGGATGTGCTCATCGATGCGCTGCGTCGCCAGAACATGGCCAATCTGCGTCCGCTGGACGCGCCGCTGCCGACGCAGTCGCTGCAGCTGCTGCCCTATCACGGCAACAACTCGACGCTGTACAGCAGCTCGTTTGAGCAGAGCGTGCATGATCCCAATCTGTCGGACGATGAGCCCATCTACGATCCGGTGGCCAGCGACGATGACTATGCGCCGGTGCCGCCCATGGCGCAGCAGGTAAACTTAATGCGCCAAAAGATACTCAAGCTGAACAATAGCTTTGGCTAGATGACCTATCTATATCCATATATATACACTCGAATATCGCAAGACTCTTATGATAAACCTCATCGCGTAGCTAGCTGTAAGCTTTTCTAGTCAAATGATCGCCGATCGAATAAAATTAGTTGCTCATGCGTAAACAGTGTAGTTTAACTATCTATAATCATTGTTCTAGTTTAGTATTGTTTATACTTCTTTGTTTTGATTAATTTTAATTTAATTTAAATTATAATTTATTTAATTTCTATTTTATGTATATGTAATCAAGGCCATTGTGCACACGCCGCCGCGCAATGCCAACTCCCAGAACGAAATGGAGACGCTGCGTAAGCAGATCAACGAATACAGGTCCGAGATCAGCCAGCTGAAGAACGTGGTGCAGCAGCTCTCGAGCGAGAATACGCAGCTCAAGTGCAAGTTCAACAGCGCCTCGAACAACAGCGTCTACGACGAGCCACTGTAATTATTTATATTTTATTTTATTCATTTTAATTTCTTTAATTTAATTTAATTTACATTTTGTTAGTCGCATTGATTTGAGTCTGAACAGCCCCGACTCGGAGCATGAGCCGCTCTCGCTGCCCGAGGGTTCCGCGGCTGCCGCTGTGGACAGCGCCTCGTCGAATGGCTCGTCGAATCAGTCGACCATCAAACGACCCGCCAGCATGTATGAGCGTCGACTGGCCAACAACTTGGCCAAGGGCAACAACGACGTGCGCAACACAACGAGCATGTACCAAATGGCCGGCGATGGCAAACCCTTCGGCGAGGAGGTCAAGCTGCGCTCCGATTTGGTTACACGCTGCCTCAAGGAGCTCATACAGGCCATGCAGCCGGCGACGGAGGCGGAGAAGCAATCGATAGCGCCGCATGGCGAGCGCATACGCAGCGCAGTCACTGAACTCATAGCGCTCTATGCCAATCTAGTGAGTTCAGATCGAATATATATATATATATAACTTTTAACTAATTTCTGATTCTCTGTAGCCACCCAATGCCAGCGAGCTGACACGCGAGACTCTCAAGCAGCTGACGCGCAAGAACATACTCATCCAGCACGAGTGCGAGAATCTACAAAAGTCAATTGAGGCCGAGGATCAGCAGGGCATACACAAGAACACGCTGGAAGTGCGCGACTGCGCCTTCCACATAGCCAGCGCCATCAAGACGCTCGTGCTGCAGTTCTACTGAATGACAAAAGCATTTAAGCTAAACTAGTATTAATATCAACTTCTTGTTCACCCACTACCACTACTACTTCTACTACTCGATAACCCCCCTCATAAACCCATGGACTAACCAAGTGCTTCCTTAACGAAAAAATGAAATTTGTTTGCCAAATGAAGCAAAATATGTTTATTATTTGTATTAATAAATGTTTTACATAAAGCGATTTATCATCCAATATGTTTGCCATATTGAATAGGAATAGTAGTTGTTAAATCTTTTAATACCGAAGGTAAATTCTAGTTGAGCTCGAGCGGAAGAACAGAGGTGAAAAAGGGGTGGGCGTAGAAAAGTAGTAAAAAGACCTTGAAGGTAGTTAAAAGTAAAGGAAAGACTAACTTAAGTAATTGTCTATTGCTGCTGCTGTTAATAGTCTCTCTATTTTACCAGATATATATATATCGTGATATATGTTATATTGTACATTTAGTTAACTTTGTATTTAAAGCATGGACATATTTATTAGGCGCTATTTCGGTTCTCCCTTCTATTGTTTAACTTTATGTAATTGAGTTCTCGTTTGGTCTGCTGTTACACACATACACGCACACACGGACGACACACACACATGCACATACACAGATATCTAAATTAGTACATATATATATATATATATTTATATTCTTTTGGCAATTTAATTGCATTTTGTGTTTAAAATATTGCGCCAAAACTGCTTTTGTTTTATTTATAGTTATGTTGCAAGGGAATTCTACTCTGAAGCTGTTCTGTTCGGTTCTACTTTTCAAATATCGTAGATCGTGTACTAATTTGTTGCCAGAAATTGTGTTCATATATAGTATATATATTTTATGTATATATATATATAGTTGATTGCATTATTTTCTAAACAGTTGCTGCACTCCAAAAGTTGCCATAAAAATATAATATATATATATTTATATAAATACGCTCATACAATATCCTCTCTCTCCCTCTCTCTCCCTCCCTCTCTCTCTCTGTAAAATATTGCTTGCTATCCTCACATATCATTTTACCTCACTCACACACACTTGCACACACTCACTAACTAAGTTCCGTCTGGGGTTGTTAAAATTGAAATATATCTTAAATATTGCTACAACCTTTGCTTTGATCAACTGGCCTGGAGAAGTTTGTCGTTTGGAATGTCGTTCGAAATAGATTCCTAAAGCTGTCTTGCGAACAATATATAAACATATATGTATAAATACATATATATATATATATACAAATAATAGGTATATTAAAAACATTCATAGTTTCGTCAACTTAATTTATCCGTTTCTTGTTTGTCTAAACTTATTTAGGTACACAATATTAATATCAATATCAAGTTTTTGTTTTCAGAGGAGTCTCATTTTAACTTAGCAAAAATTAATTATAATAACAACAGCAATAAATAACATATATATGTCGTAACGTCTATACATATGTGTGTATATATATATCTCTCTCTAGACGATTTCCATCGATGCATAACTAAGTTTTACTAACTGTCTTTCACTTCTTAACTCATATCTGTCTTTCCGAATCGGTAATTGCCCTACAACTCGTCTCAAGTTGCCTAAATTTGTAACTACTGCAAAAGAGTAAACGAAAGAGAAAATAAAACAAACAAAAAAGAGAGTAAAGAAATTAAACGTAAATGCACAAGAAAAGAATTCAAGGAATGCTAAGAACTTTACTCGTCCTCCGCCTCGGTTATGGTTGAGTTCATAATGTGCGTCTCCTTCTTGTACACCAGCTGACGATGATGCTGATATAAAGAGACAATCGATTATATATATATAAATATAGTATATATCTGAGAGACTTACCTCCTCGTTTTGTATCATAACAATGCGATGCTCCAGCTGTGGCGCCAAGTCGCAAGTGGACTGCTCTAGATCATCCAACGAAGCGCGACGCAGCATCTGGGATAAATTAGAAAAAAACATCAGGAAAAGATCTCTTTTATATAACAGATAGTTCTATACCTTCTGCGAGTTGCCATGCGCCAAATCCAGCGACTTGTTGTGATGACCCACTGAGAGCTTGCGTATGGGCGACGGACCATCCAGATCCATGCTGTCCAGGCATTGCACCAGACTATGTCGTCGCGATAGCGTCACCAGCGACTGTCTATGCTTTGTATTCTGGCCACACTTGCGTGAGTTGATGGCCTTGAAGTGATTTTGCAGCGTTATGCCCAGCTCCGGACAGGCATCGTCATCCATCTGCCAAAGAGTATAAGCTGTATAGTAACTGCCACATATTTGAATCCACTAAGCGCACTTACCAACACTTTGGCCTCCTTGAACATGGTGTAGCCATCGCAACCCATGTATATATAGCTCTTAACGCACAGCTTGTAGCTCTGCTCCAGATTCAAGTACTCATCGCCCACCTGTATCAGCTGCGGATCGATGCGCTTGCCAGGCTCCGCTTGCGGATCGAAGGCGAAACTAATGCCAGCCACCTGTGGGAAACGTCCCTCGAGCTTGGGATACGCCGAGACGCCGTTCTCGAGCGCTTGCCACAGCATGCGTCCCTTTACCTCCAGCAATATCAATGGATCTCGCATGGGTATGACATTGACCAGATCACCCATGGTGAACTGACCCACGGGATGTATGCGATCCGAGCGGAAAGTGCCTCCATTCAGTATAACCACATCGGCGCCCACAGCGGCCAGCACCACATCGCACACCCAATTGCCCAAATTGGTCTCCTGTGTGCGCACGCGCGAGAAACGACCATCCAGCTCCACGCTAAAGATACCCATCACATCCGACAATTTGCTCTCAATGAACTCTGCAAAGGGAGAAAGAATATCATTAGTGTCTGCTGATCTCAGCTACTTCAACTCCGCCACTCACTGGCATATTTGGCTAGTTCCTGCTTGAGCACCGGATCCTCTGGTATCTTGGCCGTCACGTCCATGCACTGCACATCCGTGGTGAACTGTGTGCGATCGTTTGCCTGTCGCTCGATGGTTATAACCGAGAACTGTTGAAAGTCCGTGCCGGATTTCACAATCATTTTACCATTGATTTCGGTCACTTCCCGCACGTGATCGTGTCCGCCGAGTATGATGTCGATGCCATTGCACTTCTCGGCCAGATTGATGTCGTTGGGCGTGCGCATGTGTGTGAGGGCGATGATCAGATCGCAGCCCTCGTTGCGCAACTCGCGGGCCAACCGATTCCCGGCCTCCACATAGTCGATGTACGTGACTTCGGTGGGATCGATGGTGGGCAGCGTCTCGAGCCATTCACGCTCCACCAGACCAATCAGCCCAATCGAAATTTGATTGTGCAATATAAAATGAGAGATTTTACCACCGCCCAGCGGGCGACCAGTTTCGTTGTCCACCACATTCGACATGAGCCAGGGGAAATCCGTTTGCTTGATCAGCTTAACCAGCACATCAAGGCCGTGATCTGAATGAGATAAGAGAGTTAGAGCATTAACATGACTGCTAAACCTTAACATTGCCTTAACATTTGGTCTGTTAAGTAATACTTAAACCTATTTTCAATTGATTTCAAGCCTCACCAAAGTCATGATTGCCAAAGACAGCACAGTGTGTGCCCACCTGATTGAGCACAGGTATCATTTGCTCGCCCTGTGTAAAGGTGCTCACTGTGAACGGCAGATGAAAGGATTATAAATCGCTGACATTCGATTATGGCTTACGCATGCTGGGCGAGAAGGCGTCACCGCTGAACAGCACAAGTGGATTGAGATGGGCGAAGCTCTTGATGGCTGTGGCAAAGCGTGCGGCGCCGCCGACTGGCTCCGTCTCGGCCATCGATTCGATGTTGTAGACATCGTTGTAGTGCAGAATGGTCAACGGTTTGTCCTCGCCCTCCGTCATCTTGAGCAGCTTCTTGGTCTTCTCCAGCTGTGACGATATCGATGTCGAGCGTCCGTTCAGGCCGTTCGGTGTGCCGCGCACGCGATGCCTCGGACTTTGTGGCTGACTAACGGACGCGTACGCCCGTGTCCGTGTCAGCAATTTGGTATCGCAACTGTCCTCGCTGTCCTGCAGAATGCCAGTCAAATTTGTCGAGCCACTCAGCGAGCCCTCGGCACTCGTTGTGGTTGGCACACTGCCCGGCACACTGGCGGACACGGATACAGTGGGCGTCAGCGACAAGTCGAGCGAGCGGAAATTCGGATTTGTGCTCTGCAGCATGGACAGAGTGCGGGTGCCAGCGTCTCGCACCTCGATGGAAGCCTGCAAGATTATGGGGTATCAAATGCATGAGCCAAGGACCAACACACTGCTGTGTGAAACAATCAAAACACGAGCAAGGCGAGCGAGCACACAACATCGACTGACAACAACATCAAGGAGGGAGAGAGAGAGAGAGACAGAGAGATACAGAGTGAGAGACAGAGAGATACAGAGTGAGAGACAGAGAGAATGAGAGTGAGTGAGCTCAGATTGGGAATATGAACTGCTGCTCCTGGAGGGCGGGGAGGAGGGTTATAATTAATAATACATACATAGGCTTTGATTAGGATTAGGTAGCGCGGCAAGAGGGTGGACATGAAATTAAGCTCCAAGATCAAATAGTTCCAAATGATAAAAGTTAGCTAGCGCCTAAGAAAAACAAATGGGAAACGCAATCAGAAGTAACCAAGTGAAAGCTCAGTAAATAACTTTAACTTATACTCGTACTTATCTTATATAAGTTGGTATAAATATAAGTTATTTCTTGGAATTATGAGATAAGTTTAGGCATATAGTATAAGCAGTGTAAGAGTGTAAGAAAAGATATAAAACGTGTGAAGCTGCTAAAAAAAATTAATAAAAATTTGTATACAAAATTAAAATAAAAATATTTAAAAAAATAAAAATACATTAAATTGAAAATATTTTAAAAACTTTGATAGATTGTTTAGATACCTAAAAAAATATATATATTTTTAAATACCAGATAAGAAATTAAGTTAAAATATTTTTAGTCTAAAAAAAATATTCCTTGAAATTAAAATATTTTAGATTTTTTTTTTTAATTTTTTAGATACTTAAATATATAAATATTTTGTTTTTCAAATACCATAAATTATGTATGTAAATATATGTTAAATTACAATAAGTTAAAATAAAATATATAAGCAAATATATTAAATTAAAATAAATAAAAATAAATGAAAAATTTTAAAATTAAGCGAAAAGCTAAGCTCAACTATTTTCAAATAAATTATAATAAATATAAATAATAAAAGCTTTTAAAATATATATAAAATAATAATATTGTAAAAGCTACAGATAAAATAATTTTAAATATTATAGAGTAATTATAAAAAATTAATTAAAATTAAAATTATAAAATCTCTTCAATATATTTTTTTGGATTTCTTAAATAAAAGTATAAATAATATTATATTTAGTGCTGAAAAGCTGCTAATTGGAATGTGATTCAGACTCAAGTTCAAATAACTACGACATGAACCCATAAGAAATGAAATCGAACAACGTGTCAGTTGTGTGTGCAAGTGGGAGTGGGTAGGAGGGGGGTGCGCTTGCATTACGTATAAGCAGGTGCAGGATGGCATTACAACAAATATGGTTCCTGTTGTGGGTGTGTTGCGAGTGTGATTTACTAGAGAGCTGAGTGGCTTCTGGTGCTTGGCGACTACTTCGCGCGCTGCAGCACACACACAAACACACATGTAGATTGATATATTTATATATAGATATGGGCCAACTTTGCTGGCAAAAAGTGAACAGAAACCTGCTTAAGCCAGCCAACAACATTGCCCATGGCAGCTCCACGATTGCCGCCCTGCAAATGTACCAAACGACGCGTTGAACTTGAGTTGGCAGCCGTTGCAGTTGCCGTTGCCGTTGCCGTGGCTGATCCAGGAACAGGAGCAGCAGCAGCAGCAACTGGTGCAGCAAATGCCGTTTCAGTATCTCCAGCTGGGGCGCCGCCACCTCCGCCGTCATTGTTGATGTTTCTGTTGTTGCTCATCCTGCGGCTGCTGCACGAAGAGAAAATTTGTTTTTCTTTTTGGTTCGTTTCGATTTTTCTTTCGTTCTTTTACAACAACAACAACTAGAACTTACAGCACAGTGGCGACATGTGTGACACTACGTATACGCATTTTGCAACAAATCATAACAGCGCAACAAATAAACAAATTTCGAACAACTAAAAATAAAAACGCGCGCGCGAATATATCAGGTCTCCCCTCTAGTATAGCCCAAACACAACAAATTGCTTCAAACTTATTTCGATTCTCTCTATATATATATTTTATTTTCGTTTCTTATGGTTGTTAACGACTTGACGCCGCGAGAGACGACGGTGGAATGCAGCATTGCGGTGCGAACTTGAAAAAATGCACAAAGATTTCACTCAAACTTAATGCAGCTTTATCAACAAATATATAGATAAGAATGAGGCACAGCAGACAGAGAGACAGAGAGAGAGAGAGAGAGAGTTAATGAGTGAGGCACTCATTACGAAAACGAAAACAACATTGGGCATTGCTGACTGCGTAATACTCGCCGAGCAAGGTTCTCTTAGAGAGTTTATCTGATAAAGAGATTTTTAGAGTTAAAGTAGCTCTCGAGTAATTGCATTTATCTAACTGTAAGCATCGGCCATAGAGTAAGTTATGTGCCATAGATATAGAATCTAGAATTTAGCTATCAGATCATTCATATATTGACAGTTTGGGATTGCAAAAGGTCAATCAACCCCTCGTATACCTCTGTATATACGCTGTAGCAGATCAGTTTATATACAATTTGATTGGTTAAACATGCAGACATACAGATCTGATAGGTTGAAGATCTTATAATGAGTATTTGAGTATCATATAGTATTTTAATTTATATTTATTTTAAGAAATTATATTTATCATTTAAAATTGATCAGACCATCTTATAAATTTTTATATTTTATTTATGTAAAATATAATATATATTTTATATACAATTTTGTAGTTTTTATATCCATATAATATATATTCTTTACTCATTACTCCCTCCACCAGACACACATTCTATACAACTAATATGCCCTGTTTTCTACACTCTCACGCTCATCCACACTCACCCACACACACACGCACACCCTACCTTAAACACTCTGAGCAAACTCACAAAATGCATGCCAAAAAAAATTCTCTCTCTCGCGCGAGCTCATAAAATTGCATTACGTTTACGTTCTGCTCTTCTCTTTGTCTTTTTGTTTGATTTATTAAATCGAATCGTCAAATGCATAAGTGGAAGCGGCAGTAACGGGCAGAGTCTTCTAAGTGTTAGCAACGACTAGCAAATGCTCTATAAACAGGCCTCTTGAAGTTAGATCTTATATTATATTAATATAATATATTATTATATATACTTATTATAATATTAACTGAACAAGCAGAAGCCTAAGCTGAAAATAACTACTATTTGCACTACTATTTATATGTTTTATACTATATATAAATCAGCTTAATTTAACTTAGTGCTAATTTTAAATAATATTAAATACATCAATAAATGTTTGTTAATTTTCTTTTTTTCATATGACATAATTTGACAGTTGTCAGGCTCTCATTACATTGCTACAAACTGCATTTTCAACACTAGGTTTTTAGCCAAGTTTGTTTAGTTCTGCAACCAGTTTGCAGTTAGTTCAGCTACGTTTCTAAGGTTTCCGAAGTTTCGCAAGCAGCACAGCTACAGCTTCTTTCAAATCAATACATATAAAAAGTAAATCAATTCAGTTATATTAGTTACCTCGAAAGACCTCAAGCATGTCTTCTAAAAACATCAAATTTTATATATTAACCTATATAAATACACATAAATATATATAATGGTCCACATGGAATCGAATTGCTCTGAATTTAGCTTACAGAACAGCTACAATCAGCTCAATACAATAGCAACAAAAGCTCCTCAAATGTGCTCAGCTCTGCCTGGGCAAGCCTTAGAAACTCTCAAGTCTCAATTCGCACAGGCGACAATGCTATTCATTCATATAGAGCCATTTTCATGTGCACTCTGCATACGAAAAACGCGCGCCATTAAGCAATTTTCATGGCTGCACATGCTGAAGCGGTTGCCAAACCTTAAAGTATCTAACAGATACAGACAGAGACATAAAGACCATGCGTGACATTTATATATATATATATAGATATATAGATATATATCTGCATGTGTGTTAAGCAATAACTGACAGCAGCAGTTCACCCGCATTCAGCATTGGCATTGATAATGAAAGCAAAGTGAACGCATGAATTTACAAGCAAATATAACGTATACGCAACGTTCGGCCCGACAGAGAGATAGAGAGAGAGAAAGAGAGAGCGAGAGGAAGGTCGAAAGCCTCGAATTGGGATACGGTTTGGGAATTTGCCTTTGACTTTGCTCAAGAATGCGAGAGGCAGACACACACGCAATGCATACCAAATGACAAATATCTGCGCACATGTAACTGCCAATACACACACACATATATATACAGATATATTTATATATATATATTGGACAAAAATAATGTGGTTTTCAGGCAGGTTGCCTGCCTGCGTCATGGCAACTGAGCCGCAAAATAACTGACAGGAAATGAGCTGCACGCTTAAATGCAAGCCGTAAGTAAAGAGAAATTTATTCCAACTGATATATAGATATATATCTTATATATGTATGTATATAGCGCATATTGGTACTGTAACAACTTCTCTCTGTCAAATAACACAGCTGTTATACACTGCGTATACGCAGTGAAGAAGCCTAAGCCTTCTGCTAGATTAACTTTAACTTAAATGCGAAAAATTGTTTAAAATTGTATTTAATAAAAAATATAAATGAATATTTTATAGTTTTGCCTAATCAGAATTTATTAATAAATATAATGTAATATATATTGCTCTTAAAAAAATATGAATAAATATTTAATAAATTTTTTTAATAAAAAATATATTATTAAATATTTGTTACATTTTTTTTAACTAAAAATTTTATTATTAAATTTTTTTCTTAAATTTTGAATAAACAAAATTTGAATAAATATTTTATAAGTAT
Source organism: Drosophila repleta (assembly GCA_018903745.1). NCBI lineage: Eukaryota > Metazoa > Arthropoda > Insecta > Diptera > Drosophilidae > Drosophila > Drosophila repleta. The sequence goes on from JAEIGN010000497.1 coordinate 6,830,632, forward strand.
ATATTTTATTATGAATTAAAATTTGATACATTTTTTTTATGAAAAAAATATACTAAGATATTTTTGTAAAATTTTTAAATAAAAAAATATGAATAAATATTTATAGTTTTTTTTAATATAAAAAAAAATTTATAGTTTTTTTTTATAAAAAAATGAATAAATATTTTATATATTTTGGGTAATACAAAAAAAAAATTTATATTTTATAAATTTATTTCATCATTTATTATATATTTTATATTATAAATACTAAAAATTTTAAACCTTTTTTTTATTATAAACACAAATTCTAAATTCCTGGTGTAAAGCTTAATGTGCCATTCACTCTGGACGCTCGCATAAATTTGCACAAGTTAATTATAAAAACAGTTTTATGCGTCGGTTATAAATATTTAAGTGCAGACTGCAAGCGGCGCATTAATTATTCCGGGATCGTGCGCCGTTGCAAATTGAATTGAATAAATGTTGCAAAAAAGGCAAACAACATGTCAAATTTAATAATCGAATGCCCAGACGGGGCGCGACAACATAATCAATTTGAGGCACGTACTCACGCCCACACTCAGCAGCGTCTGCTGCATGTGCCACACGTTGCACATTTCACTGTGGCAGTGACTGGCTGTTGCTGTGTGGCATGCGCTTCCGCTGGGCCTCGTTTGGCGTAAAGGGTAAGTGCCAAGGATGTGCCGGAATATGCAAGGCTAACAAGCTAATGGCTAACAGGCCAAAACGAATGTGACTGCCCCCTGCCACGCCCACTCAAATACACACAAGTCAGGTCGAACGGCGATGGCAATAGACCCAAATGAGGGCCTCGTTGCCAGCAGACACCTTTGAAGAAAGTCAAGGGTCAATTGACGAATGCTTCAACATCATTGTGCAAAAAAACGAGAAAAAAAAAGCTGACAGTGGGTGAGAGTATGAGTGTGTGTGTGAGTGTTTATGCGAGTGTACTTGTGTGTGTAGGCAAGGCCAACATGTTAGGGTCCTTTTGTGGCGCACAGCGTTGAGGTCGAGACGCCAAAAGTTGCTGGCACCCAGCCTCGAGGGAAACAAATGAACAAAGGCGCGTGGCGCAAAAAAGAAAAGAAAATTTATAAGTGGCAAGGCACAGTGGAGCGAAGCAGACAATTAAGCTGGCAAATATTAAGTAAATGCAGTTACAAACACTGCAAAAAGATGTCTAGTATTTAAATTTGCATTATAAAAATAAAAATAAAAGTTTTGGTTTTATTTTTAAAATATTTCTACATAAATTTATATATATTTTTTTTAATATTTCTACAACATATTTTTGGAAAATATTTTTTCAGTTTCCCATTCATTATTTACTTTTTTCTTTTTTTTTTTTTAAATATTTCTTGAAAGAAAATATTTTTTTTTATTTTTTTAAATATTTTTTTTTTTTTTTTTTATTTTTATATTTTTTAAAATGTTTTTTTTTTATCACTTTTACATTTTTAAATTTTTTGCTGCTGATACATTTATTTTGTTTAATTTTATATTTGATTTTAATTTTAATTTTAAATTTCTGGCATTAATTGTTGGTATTTTTAGCCCACTGTGCCTGAGTAATAAAACTTTTGGAAGAACATACGAAAAGTTATAGACATGTAGCACAAGTTAGCGCAAGTTAGGACAAACACACACACACTCAACACACACACACACTGACACACACCCTGCTGACACGCTCACGTACTGAAAATATTGCTACGTAAATTTGATTAGCATATTAAGTATACGCAACGGACAGTGCAATTTTTTGCCAGTGTACATTTTATGTGTTTTTTTTTATTGCAAAAGCCAAGCCAGGAGAACGAAAAAAAGAAAAACAAATCAGTGTTGAATTATTTACAAATTTAATTCAAAAAAAAAATATTATGGACCCTTTTCTTGCCTGTTCTTTTCTTTCGCCTATATTAACTGTGCTCAAGCATACATAAGTAGCTTACAGTAAATTAGTTGCCATTTGGGTCTGACAAGAGCGTGTTGTGCCGTTACCTTGATCAACTCCTTAAATGTGGCGAAAGTGGCAAATTTTCATTGAATAATAAACTAAATAGCATTAAATGTGCGAGAAAGCCAAAGAGATTGCTGCTTATCATAGATAAGCTTAAAACTCTTTAAGCTCTACTTTATTGACCTATTGTGATTATTATTATATTTGATTTATTTTAAAAACTTGCTTATTGATAAATCTTAATTACCTTTGCATTAAGTGCAATATATTGCCTAATATATATCATATTTGTAGGTATAGCCATATCTATAATATGCCATGATTATATCTAAGTTCATATGTTGCATGTTCTATATGCCATATTCAACATAACAAGACATTTACCAGCTTTGGAGTACCCTTAATAGATCCCAGCTATTATTTTCTACATAATCACTAGCATTAGAACATGCTATATTTCCCTATTTCCTCACTAATGTCTCTTATCAATCATAATCATTCAGCAGCAGTATAATAACTCCCACTATGTAAATAGTAATTAATTATAATAATGCTAATCGTAAAAATATGATATCATACCTATCATAATGCAGATAATTCGTATAATTAATCATAACATTAACTGAATATACACTGTATGAAATGGACATTATAATCGAGCTGAACTGACTGCTCAATACACTGTTTGTAGCTCTGCTTGAAGCCCATATAGAATTATATAACTATGGAATAGAGGCTTTTATATGCCAAGTCATCCATTCCAATAGATATAGATAGATATAGATCATATGGCCATAAAAATACTAAGGATGATCTCTATGTTTAGCTAGAAATATACGGAACTGTCTTTAAAGTCTGTAACGAACTCTCTGAATGTGAAGCCAATTCTCTGTGCTTTGTTTCAAATTGTAAACAGAGTATAGGCCAGCTGTTATTAGCTAATTGTTGAGTGACCTTGAAATATATGTAAGCAGCTGCTTCAACTTTTATAGCATTGTTAATTATGTGAAATATATACATATATATATATATATATACTATATTCATTATGATAAATATCGCATTAAAAAGTAAACAGCATCTGCGTGTCGCATGAACTAGCTCAATTACATTTACCCCAAAATTTATAGCTTACTCTACAAATTCTAATTAATTCTACAACTAAATTAAATGTCAATACTTAATTAAATTAAATACAAGCTTAGACGTTGGCGTTATTAAATTTAAGCTAGTTAGAGACTGTATGCCAGAGTTATGAATTTTTAAGCAGAAAATCAATTGGCAATCAGCAAGGAAAGTCTGCATATAGCTACAGATATATGTATGTATATATAGAAAGTCAACTTACGTGCGTGCAACGATTTGTTCTAGAAAATGTCTTGTTGTTATTGTTCCTGCTGCTGTTGCTGTTATCCTATGCAGCGACCTTGACGTAAACAAGCTTCAAGAGTCGGAGCACAGTTATTAGCGCTCCACTCAACTCGACTGGGCTGAAAGTAGTTAAGAAAATGGAATAAAAAATGCGCAAATCAAATATAGAACGCAATTTGTTAGAGGATTGGCAATTATGCTTAACTGAGCCACAAAACTTTAATTAACTTTGCTGCTGCAGACAGGAGAAATGCGCAATTTCGCAATTTAGCTGGCCAACAGGAAATGCAAGCTGAGGCCAACACCCAACACCCACACCCACACAGAGATACCTGAAGCTTGTCAGGTGGCATAGAGTGGCAAAGCTAACGAGCGCATAATCAAAAGCTCAAGCTAAGAGCTCAAATGTCAATCATCTGCCCAAAGGCATCTCAAGCACAATCAATCTCTCTATTGTTATTACTTTTCGGAAGGAAAGCTACGCAAATAATTACATTTTAATAAGTATATAATTATAGCTGTCGGAAATTATAAAAAAATAAACTTCATATTGTTTAAAAATAACTAAAAATATAAAAAAAATTACTTGAGAAGAGAAATCTGCTTTTTATACTACCCTAGGCAAAAATATATGCCAAAGTGGGCATGTTAAGCATACGCGAACTGTTGGTAACAGTGCTGGAATATATATGTTAAGCAAATTTTAAGATATTAAATCAGTGTTTACTCATAAAATGTTAATTTATTTATTCAATTATTAATTATCATATTAACTTGATCCAAACAGCCTCTCTGCCCATATTCCACAAGCCTACGTTTACAAACTACGTAATAAGCAGCGCCTGTTACGGTTAAAACTTCAATTAACATGCAGTTTTAATTGTTTTAACTAACATGACTGCAAGCTGTTAAGCTTAACATTTCAATTAGCTGGTGCATTTGCAGTTTCTTTCTTTCTCGCTCCCATTATTTTGCAACAGTTTGAAATGCTGCGCATTAACATGGTCAACCCACGTTAGCATTTTGTTGTTTGCTTTTATAATGCGTATATTGAGTTTACAGAAAACTAAAAGCGAATTTTTTATTTTTGGCAATTTGACAGCACTCAAAAAACCAGCTAAAATATGTATGTCAATGTGCCTAGACCTTGTGGTCTATTGAATATTTTTGTTGGGGGCCAGCGTGGATGTGGCTAAGAGTTTAATTAACCCTCAAAGCACACGCACAGCAAGCGGCACTTGTTGTCGTAAATTAAACATGTTGTTCTTGTTGTTGTTATTGTTACTGTTTTTGTTATTTGGGACACTGCTGCGTAGACAGCAGGATAACAGCTTGAAACAAAAACGCAAAAACAACAGCTCTAAATACAGACTCTCCATTTCTTATGCTGCTCCATGACAAACAGCTGTGCAAAAAATTAAAAAGCTCTTGGAACCGAACTACTCAAGCTGTATTCGCTCTCTAACTCTGCCTGGCTCTCTCACTCTCTCTCTCTCTCTCTCTACGGTGCTCAAGCAAGCACGTTGTGTGCTGCTCTCTGTGTAGCGGGCTGTTGCTATCAGTGCTGTCATCTCTTGAGCGCTTCGATAAGCTAAAAATAGCTAAACAGCAAACTGTTTGTATGACTTTATGTAAAGAAACGAAAAATTCAGTTTAAGTTTTGTAAATTATGATTTTGATTAATTATTAATTTGATTATGATTTTGATTAATTAATTCACGCTAAACCTAATATGATTTAGCTATTATTCCTGCCAATCTGACGAGAAAATAGCTAACAGTCGCAACACTGTTTGCTATTGATATTGTTCTATCTGTGTTATTATTGTTGTTGGCCTTTTCGCGCTGCTTTTTGTTGTGTATTTCATATTTTTGTTGTCTTTTATAAGTTTGAAGAAAAAATAAAACGTGTTCAACGGTAAACCATTTATGCCTTTATTTTGCACACTTTTGCTTTTTACGCTCATCTGCTTCTTAGTGTTTGTGGGTGTGTGTGTGTGTGTGCGCGCGTGTAACAGCCGCTGTAACAAGTTCTGGAAGCACTGCGTAAGCTGAACTTGCAGCTGGGCTCGGCTACATAAAAATAAACTGTTTATGCAGTTAAATATGTAGGCAGGCGGTTGCTTTGCTTTTCTTAGCTTGTGCTTTTTCTTTCCACTTGCTGTTTTTACCGTAATATTTGCTGTATTTGTTTGCCCTTGTGACCTAGTAAATGTACAAAAAGGATTGGGCGAGCACGCCAAGCATGATTTTTGCTTTAACTATATTAAAATAAATAAATCTGTGTTAGTATCTCTATAAAGTGGCAACTTCCGCTGTCACTTTTCATTCACAACTAAATTGCAACAAAAATTCCCTCGCTCAATTGTCGCCAATTCTAATTCTAATTCACAGATTCAATTAACTTTCACTTGATTTTGTAACATAATTATTGTGCCGTCTAATCAATTAATTAATTGCGCACTGATAACATTTTGTCCCTCTGTTGGCCTTAAGCAAACACTTACACACACACACACACACACACACGCATACAATCAAATCATATACTCTCTCAAACAAATTTGCGCGCTTTTGTTTGCCGTTATGATTTACATAAAGAATTTTCGCAAAACATTGACATTGCACCTGTCTTTTGTGCAAACACTTTTATTTACACACCTTACAGCGGTTGGAGACGAAGAATCAGCCAAGATTAAATCCTGTTTCGCGCACCACTTTTTTCTCGTACACAAAAAAATGCTGCGCCTGTAAATGTTCTGCGTCTAAAACGTCTAAAAACACACACATACACGCACGAGCACTAACGAAATGTTATGCGCGGCACAAATTCGCGGTAATTTGCCAATTCCAAACCGTCACCGTGGAAAGCAGAACTCCAACTAAACTCTCGACATCTTAAACGCTACTGTTAATGCTAAAAGCGCTAAAAGCAGAAGAGCGCGAGCGAGAGAGCACGAACCCGAATAATCGGCACGACTAGCAAACGAACGAACGCCCAACAGTCTTTTGCTTGCGCATCGCTAACAGTCATGAAAGCACTCAACACTGTTAGAGTTGCCAGTGAGCAAATGTTAGGCGTGAGCTTTGTGGAGCGCTGTTAAGTGAGCTGTGGCACTGTTAATAGTTTGAGCGCAACTGTTAAAGGCTATTTTTTTTTTGGCGCAAAATGCAGCATAATTTAAATTTGAGAAATTTGTGAGAAACAAAACAGTGTAAATAGAAATAGAAATGTAAATAATTGTAATTGTCATTTGATTTATATTATTTAATAATTTTTATTTATAGTACCTCACTTTAAAAATTACGTTATACCAATATTACATTAAATGTTTGTTGTTTTGTTGTTTAAACTGCCTTCCAATTTGCCATATAGTACATATACATCGAACTACATGTATTTGCATTGTCTAAGGACATTTGCATAATTATTAATAATATTTATCATTATTAGAATTATTTATTATTAATATTATTATTTAGGTCTGTATGGTTCCTGTCTGGGCTAACATTTAAGTTTATAAACGATATTTCTTTCCGCATATATATATAAATATAAATTTATATATGTATATTGATAATCCGAAATGTGCTATAATATTGTGTGGTTAATGATTAAACTTACAATTTAAATAAGCTTAGACAATATAATTTTTTAAATGTTTCCTTTCGATTTCATATTTATATATATTTTTTCTTTCATTTTATCTTCTACAATTCTTGTTTTCTGTTTTACTTCGTTTTATTTTTTAATTGTTCTCGCGACAATTTTAACAATGTTATTATGATATATATATTTATATATTTATATAGATTTATTGATATTTTTTTTTTAGTTTTATTTTTTATTTTTTAACTCTTAAAGACTTTACTCATATGCTGTTCAGTTGTTAATTATTTTTACAGTGATATACAGTTGTTGCCTAAAATAAAGTTGAATGTATATATATAGATAGATATATATATATATCTGAAGAATAGCAACTAAAAATAATAGGAATTAAATTATATTGAGTTAAGGTAAGCATATTGCATTTCAGTTCTACGTTTTTTTTGTTGTTTTTAAATTATGCAGAATAAATTAAGAAAAACATTTCGAATTTATATTTATTTTCTGTTTTAACGCTCTAAAACTAAAAATATTTTTTTATTTTTATATATGTACAAAGTTTTTTCAAAAAATAATTTTGTTTTTTTCTCCTGTTTTTCTTGGCTTCGGTTTTAGGCCCTTTGCTGAAACCAAAACTTGAAGTAGCTTCAAAAATATGTATGTATGTGTATGTGGGTGTGTGTGTGTGTATGTGTGTGTATTTATATTTGTGATCGGTGTATACAGCACTCGCTGGTTTTTGTTTTCTTTTTATCAACTAATGGAAGCTATACAAAGTTTTCAATATAAATTTTTCTTGTCAATTTAAAATTTTGTTTTTTTTTACAATTTTTATATAACATAATTTGTTTTTTCATTTTCTTTTTGAATTTCATTTGATTTTGCTTACATTTTTCATTGTTTGATAGTTTTTTTTTGTCTAAACACTTAAAGAGTTCTAAATTTGCTTGGGTTTGTGTGGCGCCATCTAACGTCTAAATACAAAACTATTTCATGTGGTTTTCTCTGGGTTTTGTGAGAGCAGTTTTTGGACTTTATTTATATACATATATATATATTTATATATATATATATATATATATATATATATATATATATATAGTTGACACTTTGCTACACTAGCCAACATGTTACTAAATATGTGAGTTTGTTTTTTTTTATTGCTATTAGTTTAGTTACAATGTTTAAGTTTAGTTTGCTTTGATTTTCTAATTTTTTCTTTTTTGCTTTTTTCTTTTATCAAAAATACACTTTTTATTTCATGTGCTTAAATCTTCAGTTTACTTCAATTTTATAGTTATGCATTTTGCTACAGTTGCTTAAATATATATATATTATTTTTTATATATTTATATATATTTATATTTATATTTATATTTATTTATATGTATATTTTTTTGTTGCTTCACGCTTTTGCCTTTTTAAAATTCAAATTAATTGTTTTGTTTTGTTTACTTAAGTTAAATGGGTTTAAACGCTAAGACCTTGATGAATTTGGTTTAATTCTATGTGTTTTAAGGTATTTTCTTTCTCTTTCTTTCCTTCCTTCTTTCTTTATTTCTTTCTCTACATAAAAAAAAAAACAAAAAATCATAAAGCATTTTCTTCCTTCATAGTTGTTTTCCTTCTTTTTTTTGGGCGCACTTTCAGTCTCACACTAAATTAATTGGAAAAGTGAACAAAAAATCAAAAGTAATCAGAATTCTGCTATCAAAATATAAGTTACGATCTGGCTTCAAATTTCGCTCAAAGAAAATCTATATATATATAGAAATGTTTACATATATATATATGAAAAATATAACACACGTCCAAAAGTTGCTTGTCCCATTAAAAATAATAATCATAATTGGTTTTCTCTTTAAATAACTAACAAAGTGCTGCTCTTTCGCTTTCGCTTTCGAGTCGTGTCGTGTGTAGTGTAGTGTAGTGTAGTGTACTGTTGTGTTGTGTAGTTTTAGTGTAAAGCATAATAGTTCATATACAGTTAAAATTATTTAATAACTATTTACATTTGATACACATTTCCGATTGTGTAATTAATGCTTCAGTTTTGCCTGCTCAAATTTCTTATTGGATTTTTGATTTCTTTTTTTTTTTTTTGAATTCCTGCCAGAATCTGACGCGCTCTGTGTCTACTCTCTTTAATGTTCTCTTTATGCCTATATTACTATATTCTTTACTCTCCTTCCTCGCTTTCTCTCTCTTGGTTTAAGTTGGCTTTGACAATAACAAATGAAACTGCTTCAACTTGCGCTTCCAGTGCTTCGCATTAAAGCGAAATTTTATGGCGGCGGTGGCGGCGACGACGACGGTGGGCGTGGCAGCATTAACAACATACTCCTCCTTCTCCTTCTTCCTCTCCATCTTCCTCTGTCTCTTGCTGGCTGCTGCTGCTGCTGCTACTGCTGGTGCTTCAGCGGCGCTTTCTCAACGCTTTTGCTTGGTCGCTTTCTTGCGCTTGCTGCTGGTGCCCGCTGTTGGCGCTGGCGTCACAGTCGCCCCGCTGCCCAGGCCCGCGATGCTGGCAAAAGGTGTTGCTGCCGCTGTGGTTGCTGTTGCTGCCGCGTTGCCACTGATATTGCCGCCGCCGCCCAACATAGCCGCAGCGTGCAGTGATTCTCAACTACGCTCGGGCGTGCCGTGATGTTGATAGATCTGCTGCAACTGCTGCTGCTGCTGTTGTTGTTGCTGCTGTTGTTGCTGCTGCTGTTGGCTGTGCACCACCTGGCTGCTCGAGGTGACAACGTCCTGCTGCATGTGCTGCTGATGATGCGCCTGATGCGGCGACTGCTGCATGTGTACCACATGCTGCTGCATGCCCTGCGGCGTCGGCGGTCCCTGCTGCGAACTGTGATGCGGCGTACTGTGGTGCAGCGGCGTTCCATGATGCTGCGGCGTTCCGTGGTGCTGCGGCGTCTGCGCGTGCGGCGACGGACTGTACGGGAACTGATGCTGCAACATATGCAACTACGCATAAATAAATTTGTTAACGGTTAGTCAAAAGCTGGCAGTTGTATGTGTGTGTAGGTGGGTGTGGGTATGGTTGTGGGTGTGAGGGTGTATTTATAGGCATTTGAATTACGATCTATGAAGCTACCTATCCAAGGCAGTGAAAGTCATATGAAAGCAACTGGAAATAGTCCCTTAACATAACATTAACATTAACATAACATACTCATAACATAACGTAATATAAGCTAACGTAATATAGCATAACATAACCGTATGACATAGCATAGACTTGGAATGGCTTACATCCATGACTTGCCTTGCCTTGCCCTGTCTAGATGATACTTGAATAATAGTTGACTTCATTGAGACGTCCTCCAGCTACTCTTATCTTCACTTTACAATAGACATGCCTATACTTCTCCTATACTATATGCCACATCTTAGCAATTATTATAACAGAGACTTTTCGTAGCCATTCCCATTTCTCTAGCAATCAAACTTCAGCTGCCTCAGCAGCTCGACCCCAATCAATGCCTGCTTATTGGTCTCTCAACCTACCGAATTCTCCTGACTATGTTCGATAATCTCAATGCTGCCGGTCGTGTTGCCGGAGGTGTTGTTAAGCGAGATGCCACTGGTGTTGGCCACCACGTCGTATTTGCCACGCTTGAAGCGGCCGTAGAGCGAGCTGTAGGGCAGGTTGTAGTGTATGGCCGCCTGATTGATGGACATCTGACCGACGCTATAAGAACCAATGGAAAATCAGTAACAAATCAAATTTGAAGATATTCAAATTGATGGCGCACTTACCGCACCGAGTTCAATGCCTCGTTCATGGCATCCTCGGACCAAGGTGTTGGATTCGAACGCGACAGTTCGATGCCCTCCCGTTTGCAGCGTCCATAAAGTGTTCCTTTGGCATTAAGAATTATATATTGAATTAGCACAAATGCTCAGGGTTAACAAGAGAAGAATGTGAAATGGGTTTGAAACAAACTGGAAACAGTAACAGAAACAGGAGTAACTCGGAATTGAGTTGCTTTAGTGGATAAAAGACGAACTTGGGAACATTTAGAATGTAACGAGTAAGGGATAAATGCCAGCGAGTGGCGCATGAGAGCAATGGATAACGAGAGAATTATAGGGATACTCTCTCTGGACTAGAGTTTACATTGTACCAACAAGTAGCGTATAGCTATGACGAGTTATACGCAGCAAGTAGCGAGTAGAGAGCAGAAAGTCGAGTAGAGAGTAGAGAGTAACGAGTAACGAGTAGAAAATAACGAGTGGCCGAAGACTACCAACGAGTAACGAGTAGTTGAGTAGACAAATAGCGAATATATAGCTTTTACTATATATAGTCAGCATCCAACGAGTAGCATGCTGTAAATAACGAGTGGCGTGTGCCAGCAGCGAGTACAACAATAACGAGTAACCTATGAATGAATGAAACCAACGATTGCGACAGAAAGTAACGAGTAAGTCAGCATCAACGTCTCCAGAAAGTAACGATGTCGGCGAGCAGCTAGTAGCACGAGCCATTCCCGCCCGTCTCGACGTACGTTGGAAGCGATCTGAACTCACCTGTCGGTATACCGAATTCGGCACTTGCTTTCTGTACGGACGTGTTGCCAGCACGTATCGCCTCCAATGCACGCTCCAGGTCCTCCGGCGTCCACGTGGTTGGTGCGGCATTGAATGGCGCCGCCAGCCGTATGCCCTCGCGACGCGCTATCTTGTAGAGCGTCGATGAGGGTATGCCAAACGCTTTGGATGCTTTATTCGCCGATATTTGGCCGGAGCGTAGGGCCTCCAAGGCATTCTGCAGGGCGTCCTCGTTCCACGATTTGGTGCCACCCTCCTTCTTAGGCGTTTCGATGCCCAGACGATGAGCACGCTGCCATAAGGTCGTTGAGGGTATGCCATAAATGGCAGATGCTTTCGTCAGGCTCATGTTTTGGGTCTTTAATGCATCTAAAGCTGAATTCATATCATCTTGTGTCCAAGCTTTGGGACCATTAAACTGACCTTTCTCGCCAGCATTAACACCACCACCACCAATGCCGCCACCACCACCACCACCACCAACACCACCGGCGCCGGGGCCGCAAACACTGCCACCCAGGCCGCCGTGCTGCTGATCCAAATTCGTATAATGCGGCTCATTCTGATCGTGCGGCGAACCGTTGGCGATCATCATTGAGTCCTCGCTCGTATCCGAGTTGTACATGTCTATATAGAGGAGAGAGAGAGAGAGAGAGAGAGAGAGAGAGAGAGAGAGAGAGAAGGGGCATGAATAAAGAGTCTGAGGTTGTTGTTGTTGTGGTTGCCTATTTACCCATATGCCCGGTGGACATCATATTGACAATCTCTGGCGTTATAATCATGCCCGGCTCATGCTTGATCTGGCTGGGATCAATCTCCATGACAGTGGCACCACCAATATCCGCATGCGTGCCATGCGCTGCATGCTGTGCTGCATGCACCGCCGCCTGCTGTTGTTGCTGCTGATGTTGCTGTTGCTGCTGTTGTTGCTGCTGTTGCTGTTGCTGCTGCTGCTGCTGACTTTGCGCCAACAGCTGCTGAGCGTGCAAATGCTGATGATGATGTGCTGCATGTTGCTGCTGCTGCTGCTGTTGTTGCTGCTGCTGTTGCTGTTGTTGTTGCTGTTGTTGTTGCTGCTGTTGCTGCTGCTGCTGGGCCTGCACATGAGCCAGATGCTTGGCCTCGATTACCTCGCTCTTGATGTGCTGCACCAGATTCGAGTTGCTCTCGTCGCCGGTGGCATGATGATGCGCTATCGAGTGCATGGGAGATTGATCGAGCCGATGGATTTGCTGAGCCAAATGATTGTCTATGTCGAGCGGTTCGGTGGGATCTGCAAGCAAAGAGACGAACATTTAGAGTATTTCTAAATCAAGGCATACCAATTGAGGTATAAAAGTCTTTATAACTCTACCCGAAACTCACTTGATAGATCGCGTGTATCGGTGCTGGGGTTGCACGATAGATCGACGTGTTCCGTAACGGTGACTGGTGTGGCCGATGGTGCTGGTGGTTCCGGTGTGAAGTCCAGAAAGCCCATGGGCACGCCCAACAGACCGCCGTTCTGCAGATGGGGGGGGAAGGTTGATCAAGTAGAGAGGGGCGGGGCAGCAGGAGAAGCAAAAGAGATACAAAATATTAAAACAAAAAGATCGCAGATAGAGAGATGGAGCAACACGAGCGTGCTCTAAGGGGTCTGATTGCTTGATTGATTGATTGATTGAGAGAGAGAAACGCTTACCATGCCCATGCCTAAACTAGTCATATTTTTATCTTTTCCGTCGCGCGCTACTACAATTTGTGTCACAATCGCCTGGCCGCTCACGCCCGCTGCATTATTCGATGTGGACGAGTTGGATGCCGGCGAGGCCACCGACTGCTCTGTCTTGCAGATCTTCTGCGGCTTATTCTCGCAGTCCGAGTCGTCGCCAGTGGTTGCCACTGGTATATAATTGCCGTCGGCCGTCTGCTGCAGACTCACGATCGACGTTTGATTCTGTCCCTGGATGAGTATCGTTTGCGGATGATGATGATGTTGCTGCTGTTGCTGTTGCTGCTGTTGCTGCTGTTGCTGTTGTTGCTGTTGCTGCTGTGTTTGCAGCTGCAAATCTGGCGATTTGGAGCGTTTACGCAGTCGCGATTTACGCGGCGTTGGTTGCAACTGTTGCTGCTGTTGCTGCAACTGTTGCAGGCTGCTGCTGTTGCTGCTGCTGTTGCCGCTTGTGTTGCTCAGCAGCTGTTGCCCTGCCGCCAACTGTATGCCACCGCTCGTTGCGAGCGTGTGCTGGGCCAGCAGCGCGCTGTTCACCAACTGCTGCTGTTGCACCTGCTGCTGATGCTCCTGTTGCTGCTGCTGCTGCTGTTGTTGCTGCTGCTGATGGTGCTGCTGCTGCTGCTGCTCGAGTGTGGGCGACGGCGCACCGGACACCAGACTCGCATTAACAATATTGCCAACGACCGCCTGCTGTATGTTCTCCGATACGGTGATTATCGCCGATGCAGCGTCATTCAGATCGTCCGCATTCTCGGCCGGCTCGCACAGTCCCTTGATTTTCAATTGCTCCGCGGTGCGCAGCAGACCCTGCAAATAGATAGAGGGAAAGATTACAAGGTTAGTATAAGAGTAATTCATATATATTTAACATAGTTTAAAACTAAATTTATAAAATATTCACTTAATTCCTCAGAGTTTCCAGTGAAAACAATCAAGCGATATATTTATATCAGTCTCTGTGGACTTTTCATTCGTTTTCTCTTATTTCATTCCTATCTCTTTTCATTCTTAGTTCTTTTCAATTTAGTCTTTCTCTTTCATTCTTAGCTCTTTTCAATTTAGTCTCTCTCTCTTTCATTCTTTTTCTCTCTCTTTGTCTGCCTTCTTTCTTAGCAAAGTCTTTCTGTCTTCACTCTTTCTTTCTTTCTTTCTCTCTCTCTCTCTCTCTCTCTCTATCTATCTGTCTATCTTCTCCCTATCTCCTTCTATGTCTGGTCTCTCGCTCAGAATATGATTTCTCTCTTTCTATATTCTCAATTTTACTCTCTCTCTCTCTCTCTCTCTTTCTCTCTCTTTCATTATTTTTCTGTCTCTTTGTCTGCCTTTACTCTATCTCTCTCTCTCGCTCTCTCTCTCTCTTTGTTTAACTTCCAATCTTTCTGGCTGTGCTTGTCTTTTAATCTCTCTCTCTCTCTCTCTCTCTCTCTCTCTCTCTTCTCTAATCTCTCTTTTTCTCTCTCTTCTCTAATCTCTCTCTTCTCTCTCTCTCTCTTCTCTCTCTGTCTCTATTCTCTAATCTCTCTCTCTATTTCTCTCTCTGTCTCTCTCTCTCTTCTCTAATATATCTCTCTTCTCTTATCTCTCTAATTTCTCTCTCTCTAGTTTCTCTCTCCGTATATATTATCTCTCTATATATTCTCTCCCTATCAAAATATATCTTTTCTATCTTTCTATATTCTCTAGTTTTCTCTATATTATTTCTCTGTCTTTTTATTTCTCTCACTGTATATCTTCTCTCTCTCTCTCTCTCTTTCTATCTTCTCTTTTTCTCTCTCAGCCTATCTTCTTTTTCTCTATATTTTCTCTCTCTCTCTCTCTCTCTCTCTCTCTGTCAGCATAGCTTGTCTCATTGTCGGCTTTTTCGTGCTCTCTATCAATCCTTTTCCTTTATCTATTTTCTCTTTCTATTCATCTTCCATTTGTGGTTTTTCTTTCTCTGTCTCTCTTTCTCTCTCTCTTTCTCTCTCTCTCTCATCCTCCCTTTAATTCTATCTTTCTTCCAATTTATCCCACTAGAACTCTACCTATCTTCCCATCTCTTCCTTCCTTCTACAGTCACCTTTGCCCCCTTTTCTTTTCTCTCTTTGCCAACTTCAACCTTATCCAACTATCTTAAACGTTACACTGGCTGCACTCTCTCTCTCTCTCTCTCTCTCCCACCTTATAAGCAACTCTCTGGATACACACAAGCCCAAGCCCCTAGCTGAAATAAAGCCGAAAGACATTTGACTGCGCCTCAAAGTGTCGCCTAAAACTAGCCACGCCCATTTTATTTGGCACCTACACTGTCTAACCAGAGACAGTTAGACAGACAGACCAAAAAAAAAAAACACACACACACACACTCTAGCGATAAGCAAAAAAGCTGGACTGAGGTTGGGTTGGGGCTGTGGCTGTGGCTGGGCCTTGGGTCTGGGCTCAGTCATTACGGCTGGCGCTTGTTTTTGGGGCTTGCTGGGTCTGGGTCTGGGTCTGGGTCTGGCGGCTTGGGCTTTATTTGGCATTGGTCACTAACTGAGTCCAGTTGGCCCACGCCCACTTGGTTGACCCGAGAGCACAGCCCCTCTGCCCTACCCCATGGGCAGTGCAGTTGGCAGTTGCCCGTCGCAGCAATTGGACAGACAAATATTTACTTCAGAAGTTTTTCTTTTAAGCAGAGCGACGGAGATGCTTTTCTTTTCGTTCCGTTTCGTTGGGACTCATTTTATATACATATATATATATTTTTTTTTTATTTCAATTTTTTTTTTGTTGCTTTGGCCCAGCCTCAGAGCCGCACTCAACCCCAAGCGCATTTGATATTTTCTTCAGCAATTTTTTTTATATTTTTTATGCTTCGTATTTTAAATTAAAAATACGGAAAAAACACTCCGGCGCACACGCACAGAAGGCGGCAAAGAGGATGAGCTGGGAGGGGGGGAGGTAAACTTAAGGGTGGAGAGAAAGGCTGACAGAGCGAGAGCGAGACAGAGAGAGAAGGAGAGAGAGTGAGGCAGAGTGAGAACTAAAGAAAAAATTCTTATTACCGCCTCTTGGCTGCGGTGTCCCTTGGCAGTCGAAGAAACAAAAAAGAAATTAAGGCGAAAAATTGAGTAGGTTGAATAAAAATTTGTGTACCCGTTACAGCAGAGACCGACCCGGCCGGAGAGACCACCCAAGCAGCAGACCTCCCCCCACACCCAACCAGCCAGGCAGCTAGCCAACCAGCCAGTCAGCCTGACCATTGCAAGTCCAGTTGGCGGCCGTTGCCAGTTGCCAGTTGCCAGTTGTGTGTGTGTTTTTCTTTCTTTAAAAAAGCAAAAGAAATCTCATCTGCTTCTTCGACACGACATAAATATATGTATATCTGTATATATAGAGGGGCGAGAGTGGGTGGGTGAGCGGGTGTTGTCGCAGAACCTTCGAATAAATGAAAGAAAATGTTTTTTTTTTCCTTCCATTTTTTTCCTTCTTTCTGTAGATGCAAATGGCTAGCGCCGGAAACGGAACTACGGGGCCAGCGCAGCGGCGTCGTGTGGCGGCGCATGTAAAGGATGCATGATTGCTTGGCGCTGGGCAAGGGTTGCGGATGGATGGAGGCTGGCGATGCCGTTGCCGCTGCCGCTGCTGCTGCTGTATTTTGTGGTCATGGCAATGCCCACGCCATATTTATTTATTAAAGTTAACAAAATAAGCAACAACAACAACAACAAAAGATAAGTAAGACAAGCAAAGGGTAACAAAAAAAAATGAAAATTAAAAAAAAATGTAAAGAAAAGAAAATGCATAACAAATTTACGCAACTTTTCAGCAGCAACTCGCACTTTTTCTCTACTTTTCTTTTGCTTTTCTTTTCTTTTCTTTTGCATTTTTTATTCTTCACGTCGCTCGGCACTTTATTAAAAATAACAAGAAAATACACAATTATAAGAGCGAAAGAACTTTTGATCGAGTCCAATGAAAATCTACTTAACATCAAGAGAGAGAGAGAGAGAGAAAGAAAGAGTTCAAGTAATTGAAATATAATTTATATTCCATTCAATTTTTACTTTTATACATAAAAAGAAAGAAACTAAATAAGTATTTAGTTCATTTCATATTGGGAGAGCAAAATAATATGATTATATATTTATAATATATTTATAAAAATAAATTTATATGTATATATATTTTTTTAATTTATAATTTATTTTAATAAATTCTAAAATATTATTTTTATATTTTATATATGTTCAAAATAATTGTAAAAATATATAATTATATTGTTCCTTTTTAAATGATTTTTAAAAATAATTTTTCATTTATATATCTTCCATATAAATATTATAAAATTGCAATTTTATCATATCTTCAGTAATACGAATTTCCCAAACTGTTTTTAGCAATTTAGATATATTTAAGATATTTCTTTTAATGATTTCATAATTATTTGATACTAATTAACTATCTTTAGTTTTTATTTAAAAACTTTTCCCAATTGAATCTACTTTAAACTAAGGCAAAACTCTTGTCAGCTTTTGCTGCTCGGCCTATTTTGCTTTGGTTCGTTTGCTCAATCTTTGAGTTGGCGGCGCTAGAAATCGGATTTTCTTTTCGTTTTATGTACTTCAACAAGAAGAGGATTTGTGGCGTGACAAGGGTCACAAGAGAGAGAGAGAGAGAGAGAGAGAGAGAGAGAGAGAGAGAGGGAGAGCGAGAGTATGAGAGAAGGGCATATTTTCTTTAGGGTTAGACCCATGGAAAAAGATAGAAAATATTTTTAAAATATATATAAAATAAATAAAATATTAAAAAAAATATTAATTAAATATAAAATAAAATAAAAATATTTTTAATAAATAAAATATGTAAAAAAATATATATATTTATATTTATATATAAGCAAAATGTTTACAAAATATATATATTTATATTTATATATAAGTAAAATATAATTATTTGCGTAATATAAATTAAATATATTTTTAAAATAAATAAAAATATTTCTAAAAATATATTTATTTATTTATAAAATTGTATATCTTTTCAAAAAGTAGTATATATTTATAATGCTCTATATTTATTTTTTTAAATAAATTATAAATATATAAAATAATATAAAAATATAAATATAATAAATATATAAAAATATTTAAATATATATCAATATAAATATTCTTATCAAACTTTAAGACCTCTCCTAATTGGCCAACATATACAGCATACATTCTATATAGATTGCTCGCTCCACTTCCTCACTAATCTAGTCACATAACCCGTCTACCCTTACATACCCTATCTATTCCACACACAAAAAAAAGTGCCAAAAGGAAAGGCGCAAAAGGAAAAGAGTTCGACGCACAAAATTTAAATAAATTTGCGGGCCTCTCTCGCTCGGCCCAAGATGCCAGCCCTCCAGGACTTGCCCAGTTTCTTGGCACATTTTTTTTTGTGCTCACCCTCTGCCCCTGCCTCTGTCTCTGCTGCTGCTTGTTTTGTAATTTTTCTAGTTGTGTGTGTGTTTTTTTTTTCTTCTTGTTTAGCATTTCTTGTTTTTAATTACGTTGCCGACGTCGACGTCGACGCCGACGTTGACTGACGCTCTAATGGCCAGGTCGCAACGGGGCAAAGCGAAACTTGGACTTGGGTTTATGTACACACAGAAGAAGAAGAGAAAAAAAAGGTTGCAAGGCAGCAGCAGCACAAAAAAAAAACTGTTACAAATGGCAGTTAGCAACCCTGCCGTGCCTTGCCTGAAGATGAAACAAAAATCAGTGCGCAGAGCCACGCGTACCGCCCCGCCCCCCAACCTAGAGCAACGGCTTCGATTATCAGCAATGGGAATCGAGCTGCGAGCGAGTTCCAATTAAAAGAAAGAAGAAGAAAAAATGGGGAAAAAGCAGAGGAAAAATCTGCATGTGACCAAAGTCAAATCAAAGCGGGTTAAGAGACCAGCAACTGGAGCTGGAGCTGGAACTGGAACTGGTGCTGGAACTGGAGCCGGCAGCCAGCAGCAAGGACTGAGCGAGCGAGCGCAAATCTCCATTGAAATTCTAACGCAATTAGTGCATGAAAATGAAGCGCCAACGCTGCGTATGAGTGATATATAGCTTAAATGTCACAATGGCCAACAGGCAGCAGCCAAACCCAAAGCCAAAGCCAAAGCCAAAGCCCTGGCCAACACGCACACACACAGAGCTGAAAACCGAGCTGGATGAGCGCAAGCAGAAGTAAAAAACAAATGACTGCAAATGTGGCAGGCGCTGGGGACTGGGGGCACCCGAGGAAGCCGCTTCAACTGTCAGGAAGGAAGCAGAAATTTGCAAAGAATTGACCAAAGGCAGAAAGCTGTCTAAGCCATAAATGGAGGCGGGCAGCCAGGCAGAGCTACATATATGACAAAAGGTCACAATTTGAAAACTATTGCATTTCCCAGCCGGAACGAGCGAAACTATCGAAGCTTTTAGATATAGCCGAAAAAAAGTGGGGAAAAAAGTTGAACTTTTTTGAGAAATTTAAGAAAATCAAGAAAAGTTTTATTGGTTTGCTGAAGGGAAGATTATTATAGAAGATTTATAATATTATCATCGATTATTTATACATATTTATGTTAGCTATATTTTATATATATTTTTATATATATTTTTTTTATATATTTAGTATAAGTTTTTTATATATTTTTATATATTTTTGTTTTCTATTTTTTTATATTTTTTTATATTTTTTTATTTTTTTTTATATATTTTTTTTTATTTTATTTTTTTTATATTTTTTTATTTTATTTTTTTTATATTTTTTTATATTTTTTATATATTTATATTATTTATATATATTAATATTTTTATTTTTTTTATTATTATATATATTTATATTATATTACGCCCACAAATTCGTCCTTATTTGTAGGTTCAGCTTAGATATGACAGCTTTTTTGCCTGGACTCGCCTTAAAATATCGATAAGCATAAAAAATATCGATTTTTAAACCAATTTAGATATTTTATGAACAAATGAAAGACTATTAGGCAAACTTTTGCTATAAAATTCCATTTTATAATCCTTTACAAAACTAACTCAAACTGAAGATGTTTCGGAATTGACAAGAGTTTATAGATTAATAGAGTTGTTTTGTGGGACTGTCAGCCAAGTTTTTTTTTATATAAATATAGAATATACTGCCAATAAAACTTATACATATTCTACAAATATCTGTTTAAAGTTTTCTTAAGGTATTCTTGATTAAAAATCTATAAAGATTTAGCCTTTCTATAAAAAAGCTTCTGCTGAAAGTCCTTAAAGATGTATAAAGATTTAAATATGTTTATGTAGATCTTTATCTTTATCTTTATAGATCTTTAAGAACTATTTATATATCTTTATAGATCCTTAAGTACTGTTTATATGTGTTTATAGATCTTCGCGGACTATCAGCATAGGCTCTTGTCTCTATCTATAAGCTTTCATACATTCCGTAGATATATACTATAGACACATGCATATTCCATAGATATTCAGCAAACTTTCTCTATTTCCTTTGCCCACTCGAAACTTAATTATGCGCCTAATTATTTATAAACTTCATGGAAAAACTTAAATCGATAACTAAATACAATTAACAACATAAAAACACAGGCGAACAAATCGCGAGCAGACAAATGAGCGGAAGAACGACACGAATAAAAAATAAATAAAAATAAATAAAAATATAATAAAAAGAAACGGAGCACAAACTAAATAAAAAAAAATAAAAAAAGTCTAAAGAAATTAACAAAAAAAAAAACAACAACAAATATATGGTTAAGAGCGCTTACTTACAACCCAGTTGGCAAATGGGCAGTAGCTGTGGCAAGGGCGGGGGGATGGAAAAGCTGGAGCAGGGCTAGGTAAACATGGGCAGCAGGTTCCCAGGCAGCGCGCTGCACAGACCTATCAAAGACAATGGCCACATTCAAGGGTTTAAAATTTCACCATTTGCATGCACACAGAGAGCGAGAGAGAGAGACAGAGAAAGAGGGCGAGAGGGGGAGGGGGAGGGTGGGCGCAGGATACACAGAGCAAGAGCTGTGGAGCATACCGTAATTTCATTTCATTTCATTTAGCATTTTTTTTGCTGAGCTCCTCTACAGTTCGAGTTCTGCGTGCATTTGTCATTTATGTGCTTGAATTTTTTCCAAAAGGTTTTTCCATTTTCCTATTTTTCCCAGTTCTTTTCTTTTTCTTTTTTTTTTGCCTGCTTTGTGCTGATGAAATGTCCATTGATGCTGATTTTTGTAGCAAATTACAGGGCATCAATATTGAAATTCGAGTACATGTCGCATTTTTTAGCTTTCAGTTACGGTTTTTTTTTCGCCAGGGGTTGAGGGTTGCTTTTCTAGGGGTTTGAGTTCTTGTAGCTTCTGTCATAACGACAAATAATTGCATGCAAATGAGCTGCTTTTGAGCGCTGAATTTGCGATTATTGGCATCTCTATAGACAAACAACGAGCTCTGCTCCTGTGGGCAGCTCTCTGGGAAGGGGCGTGAATAGCATTGAGCACAAATATCTACGACATTTGCATATTAACACATTCGTGTTGCGTGTCACATGTGCCAGTGCACTGAGCGAAAGCTGAACTACGAAAGTTTTAAGATTGAGATTTTGAATGGGGAATTTTAAAGAACTTCTGGAAGTTCTGGAAATCATTTGGTTAAGAATCTATCAGATCTCTCTAATTAAAATATAAGAATACATTTTTTTAAATTTAAAATTGTTTTAAATATAAAGGAAAATTAATCAAAAACACAAAAAAAAAAATTAAATAAAAATATAAAACAAAATTTTAAATTTTAAAAAATGTTTAGTAAAAGTCAATTTTAAAATTTATAATTAAATATAAATATTTATATAGATTTTTTAAATATTTTAGCCTAAATAAATTAGATGAACAGATTGTACCTTAAGGAACCTTCAAGCTATCAATTAAGATTTTTTTCGCCCCTACAAATTTAAGTAATTTTTTCAATCTCAGAAAATAAAAAATCTATAAGCTACTCTCACCCAAATTGCATAAATATTAATTTTAATGCAGTTCCAATTACATTCACCTAAGTTCCTTCAGTTTAACTACGAAAGAACGCTTCTAATTGGAGTTCATATCATGCTCCAATTGGAGTCCCGCTTACAAAGCTGACATCAGCAGCCAAAGAGTAAATGCTAGCTTTAAATAGCTATTAAAAAAGGCTAAAAAGTGTTTACTGCAAATTAGCCAATTATAAAATATTTGTGGCTTTGTGGTTTTGTTGTTGTTGTTGTTGTCGATATATTTACCTGTAACGAGACAGAAAAGAGAAAATTTGCAAATTAGTTAAAAATGTATAAATTAATTTGAAGACAATAAAAAAAGAGAGGCTTTTGAGACGTGTGTGTTAATAATATATGTATATATGTATGTATGTACATGTGTGTGCGTGTGTATTTAAAGAATTCCAGAGGTGCACGCTGTTAGCTTTTGGGGCTTTTTCGAAAGCGGAACCAAACCAGTTGCCTCAGATGCTGCTCAAATGATGTGAATGGCTGGGCTCATCAGCAGCCAGCCACACGCGACAGACAAAGATCGACAGCATTTAGCACTAGCAAGCGAGCGAGAGAGAGAGAGATAGCAAGTGAGCGCACGAGGCGAAGCAACAATTTGAACGGTAATTGGCAAAGCAAGACAAGAAATCAATCCTAATGACAAAACGAAAATTGTAGCAATTTGAAAGCTCTCCAGTGTGTCTGTGTGTGTGTGGGAAAATGCGATGGTCAGCGTTAATTAAATTAAACAACAGCTTAGAACGGCGCACAACAATTGAGATAAAGAGCGACCTTTCGAGTAAGCAGCAAATCTATTGCAATACACAACAACAAAAAAAGAAGTAAAATGGCAAACGAACAACGAAAAATTGGTGCGCAAGTAAATTACGGAATTGCTCAAGTGCTGATTGAGACTTACACGCGCAGCGAATTTAAGGCAATGGTAAATGCTGCTAGAGTGAAGAGTGCAGAGCGAGTGTAGCGAGAGCAGAGTGGAGAGTGGGAGAGTGCAGAGTGTAGAGTGTAGCTTAGCTGCGGGTGTTTTTAAGCAAAGAGAGCGAGAGAGTTGAGCCCAACTAATGTCCAAGCGAAAAAAAGTGATGAAGAAGCAGCAACAGCGGACAGCGACAGCGATGACGGCGTACGCTAGCAGCAAAAAGTTTATTGAACTTTTTTCGACGTTTCGTTTGCTTTTATAGCTTCATTATAAGCATTTGTTGTTGGAAAGGTGTACAAAACTACAAACGCATATTAATGAGTTTTGTATATAAGTATGTGTGCGTGTATATTGTAATGCGAGCGTATTGTTGCGTGCCGGCAAAGAAATTGTATTGAAAGCTTTCAAAGCTGCGCAATTAAGCACACACACAAATCTCAGTTCGAGTTACAATTCATGTCAAACTGTTAACAGGCTAAACTAGCAATGTAAACAACAAATTGTATGTGAAAAGTAAAGGCAAAAGCAGGGCAACGCCAACAAACGACCTTCAATCATAAAAAATGAGAAGCAATAAAAAAACATCAACACACAAAAGCAAAGGCAGCGGCAGCAGCAGCAGCACAGTCATAAAGAAAGTCAAACGAACGAAAGCGCTGGCAAAACACACACACACGCGCACACGAACATGCATATAATAAAAAGGGAAAAACGCAATTTTAGATTGAAAGCGGCCGGCGAATGCTTCACACTCACTCTCTCACACACATACACATGCGCGCAAGCAGTGCAAATGTATGAATGAATCAACTGCTGAGCCGCATGTGTGTTCGTGTGTAACGTCGTAACGCAAACAAAAGCGCTACGTAAAACGTAAAACGCGACTTTTGATGTTGAGAAAAATGTTAAACAGAAATAATAAAAAAAATAAGCATTTCAATTGATAGACAGCGAGACGACTAACAAAGAGAAGAGGAAGAGGCAGAGGCAGAGGAGAGAACACTTTGCCGGCACAAAGCGCAACGAGCGTTAAACGCGGCGACCAAAACAAAATATATATAAAAAGCAACAAAAATATAATCATAAAAAATGCTCAAAGTCAAACACACACACACATACGTACGCACACAAGCCGGCAGAAGGCAAATACATAAAAGAAAACAAAAAGTAAAAGTTGAATTTTTCCAAAGAAACTGCCGAGCAAAACACAGAATCACGCGAAAAATAATAATAATAAAATACAAGCAGAGAGAAAAGGCAAAGCGACAACAGCAGCAGCAGCAGCAGCAGCAGCGACAGCGGCAGCGGCGTCGACAAAACAAATAACGTGTGGGAAGCGTGTGCGAGAAGATGTGATAAAGACACAAGAAGAAGTGGGAGGGGGCGCACTGCGGAAGGTAAGAGTGAGAGGGGCAGCTATAACAACTACGCGCCAGACAAGCAGACGCAGCAGCGGCAGCGGAGGCAGCGCACAAAGCGTGGCGTAAAAAGCTTTAAGAACTAAGCAATTTTTATAGCCTTGTCTAAGTGAGCAAAAGAAAATATAGAAAGAGAAGAGAAAATAAAAACGGCACATAAGTCGTTGACTGGCGTCTCAGACAGGAAGACGCAGCGCGCAAGCAAAACGGAAGGGGCCACAAAAGGGAGCAGACAACATGTGGAGTTAAAGCGGGCACCAGCTGAGAAGTTGCACAAGTGCCGATTTAATGCGCACAAACACACGCACACACAGCGAGAGAGAGAGAGAGAGAGAGAGAGAGAGAGAGAGAGAGAGACAGACACACACACGCAAATAAACTCATGTGAACTTGCACAGTGCAAATGTATGTTAAGCAGCTGTTAAATGGCTAGCCGAGTAGTAGCAGCAGCTGCGTCGCAACGCTGCTCCCACGTAGGATAACGGTAACGGCCACTCACGACCAAAAATAAGCATTTTACCGTTTAAGCATCAGCATGAGCATATGAGTATGTGTGTTTGAGTGTAAAGCAGGGAGCGCTGTAAGAGTTGAGCTTCACTTGTTGATGCTGGCGACAGGAAATAAGCATCAGAGCAGTTGGTTTACTTTAAATTGGAACTCTACACATTTTAGAGAGGGGAACATATAAGAGAGAGCAAGAGGGAGAGACATTGAATCTGATTGGAATAATTGTAATTTAAAATAAGATTCAAAACTAAAATAAAAAAAGATGTAAAATAAAAATAAGGAAAAAAAATATATATAATATATATATAATATAATAAAATATAATAAATAAAATAAAAATTTTAAAAATTAAATAAATAATAAAAACAATATAACACAAAAATAAAAGCAAAAAATACAATTTTATAAATTAAAAAAAATATTTATAAATTAAAAAATGAATATTAAAATACAAAAAATAATAATAAATATAAAAATTAATTTAATAAAATAATTTAATAGCTAATGAAAAGGTTCTTTTAACTCATGTGAACTTTATACAAATAAGGCTTCGCTCTTCATGTGCCACTTGATTTCATATTCTCTCTTTAAATTGCATTTTCATTTGCAGTAAACGATCAACTTCAAAGAGAATGGCAAACTCTACACATAGGAGAGTGCTGGCCGCCCATCCATTGCCATAAACGATTTGGAATCAAAGCTTCAATTATGCAAAGCTAAATATATGCAAACTCAATAGGAGAGAACGCAAACAATGACAATAACACCTCGACCAGAGAGAGAGAGCGAGAGAGAGAGGGGGACGACGCTGCGACGCCCACAGGAAGTGCTGGCCATTCGAGTCATTTAGTCATTTGGTCATTTAGTTAGGACAGAGGCAGACTGAAGAAGAGGAAGAGACCAACCACAACGACAAGCTCGAATTGAAAACTTATAAAACAATATCAACTCAAATAGAACTGTGAGAGGCGCGCTGAACTGAACTGAACTGAAATTGAACTCTCCACACACACACACACACACACATGCATACATGACATGAGAGGTAGAGAGCGAGAGAGGGAGCGACGTCGACGACGACAGCGTGTGACAGGCAAAAAGGGGATTTGGCGAATGCAGCCAGCGCAGGCTGACTCACACAGGCAGGGAGACAGACTGGGAGAGGGAGAGCGAGAGAGGGACGGACAAATACAAATCGTGAGGCTTAATATGCATGGCTGGATAAATTGCTAGGCTGCCTGCGACGCGTCGCTGTCGCCGTCGCCGTCGCTGATTGAAGCAACGCCGAGGCCGTTGCTTGCTGTCAAGGGGCGGCGCGACGTCAGCGTCAGTCACTCGACGACGACGGCGGCGTCGCTGCTTGATTGGACGCGGACGAACCTCAAAACGTGCCATTTCCAAGCTGGCTCAGCTTGATGTGAGCTAGTGTGTGTGTGTGTGTGTGTTGTAGTTATTTTGTTTTGTCTGTGGCTTCACTGGCTAAAGGTTTTACACACACACATACAGACACACATACAGATACCCATACAGTCTCACGCTTAATTTGCCATTTTTATGGTTTCATGCCTGTGGATAGCCGCTGTTAGCCTAAATAGAATCCAACTTAAAAAAAAAACAAAAGCTTGCGAAAAATTCCATAAAGCAAACTAAATGAAATAATAAAAAAACACAGTTCCAGGCTGGAACGCGACTGGAAATTGAACAGGCTTTAGCTTTGCTTATGCACAAGTTGAAAACTTTATAAAGCTGAGTAAAAGACTAGGAGTGTGATAGGCCGCAGCTTACCCTGTATTTGATTAAGATTTGTGTAATGTTAGGCAGTTGCCCAGAAGTATGCTATGAATATATATATTTTAGGTGATAATTTAAATTGTATTGTATTATTAAATTATATATTAAATATACAAAAAATATATAATTTTTTTTTTATTATAAATTTTAAATAAATAAAAAATCATTAGAATAATTTTGAATTCATTTTATAATTAATTTGAAACAAATATAAAATCTATTAATTAAAAATAATTGAACATAAAATCAATTTAATCAAAATAAAATATTATAAAATTTATTTTGTAATTAGAGCAGCAATTATTAATTTATTTAAAAATTAAAAAAAAAGTTCAAGAACTAAAGAATATTAAATATATTTTTTATGACATTTATAATAAAAATTTAATATTATAAAATGTATTATATAATTTATTTTATATATAATAAATGTCATTAGAATGTATTAAAAATTTTAAATATAAAATATCTTTTTTTTTTTAGAATTTT
Organism: Drosophila repleta; assembly: GCA_018903745.1. Classification (NCBI taxonomy): domain Eukaryota; kingdom Metazoa; phylum Arthropoda; class Insecta; order Diptera; family Drosophilidae; genus Drosophila; species Drosophila repleta. The sequence continues at coordinate 6,858,000 of JAEIGN010000497.1, forward strand.
TTTCAATTTAAAAATAAAATAATAATTATTACTCAAATCGCTCTCATCTGCTTATATACAATCTTCAATCTACCCCTCAGCTAAAAGCCAAAAAAATACCAACACATAAATTACCAAAAGTTTCGATTCGAAATCCAAATCCAAAAGCTAAAGCAAAACTCTCCCTCGGGCTGTCAGCCGGCGAGGACCTCACACAGCAGCAATCACAATCTCTGGAGCACAATTTATATATATATATATATATATGTGTGTGTGTGTATAGTCACACATATATATGCTTCACATTCATAAGAAGTTGGATAAAAACAAAAAAGCGAACAGCTCAAATGACGAAAGCCCAAGCCGAAAAAAAGTAAAAATAAAAATAAAATCATCATCATTTATGCAGATTTCGAGGCAGAGATATGCCAACGACAGTTTATGCGAGTGTGTGTAAAGACATATACATATATATATATATATAAACTTATATATGTATATAGAAACCAAAACTTAGATATGCATAAATTTACATATGTAAAACAACAGACTGAAAACTGAACTCTGAAAAAAAGAAGGCAAAAAAAAAAACAAAACCAAACCAAATGCGTTTTGTGGGTATAGGCGTCCCTTTATATATACATATATATAAACATATGTATATATATATATATTTTGTTTTTGAGCTTTTTTGCATTGCAAATTGTACTTTTTTTGCAACTTGCCCCAAACAGATTTTTGGGCAACCAAATATATATACATAATGTATATATGTACATATATACCTCAAAAACTTTCTTTCTTTTTGAAAGTAAACACACGCAAGCCAAAAGGCAATATATATATAACATATATGTATGTATATATACATATATATGTCTGCCAGTCTGTCTGTTCGTATATGTATCAAAAAATAAAAGTGATTGGAACTTTTTCTTGCTGATTTTTATATGCGATATCTCCCCACATAACCAAACAGATTGCGCTCAAACCCAATGAAATATTTATAAAAAGAAATTTCCAAATACACTCACAGCCGAAAAGGTATACGACAAAAGTAAAGCATTTCAGCAGGGACATAAGATGATATAATATTTAAAATTATATTATCTTTAAAAAATAATTTTTCTAGCTGAAATATATATTTTAAATAAGAATTTTTTTAATTAAAACATAATTGTTAAGAATTTATAAAAATATTTTTTTAATTTAAAAAATATTTTTTTAAATTAAAATATATTGTTTAAAATTAAAATATATATTTTTAAATTAATATATAATTAGTATATTTATAAAAATATATTTTTATTAACAAAATATGTAGTTTAAAATTACCATATAAATTTTTAAATTAATATATATTTTTAAGTCATAAAAATTTAAAATACATATTTTTTATAATAAATATAAAATATGTCTATTGAAGTTAAAATATATAATAATAAAAAATTATTTATCTTTTTAAATTTTGAATATATTTTTTACTAAAAACCTTTTTAACTTTAAATATATATTTTTTAAATTCAAATATATTTCTTAATTAAAATATTTTTTAAAAATAAAAATATATAATTTAAAATTCAAACAAAATTTTTAAAAATTTTTTATATATTTTTAAAAATTAAATATTTTTTTTTTACATTCTAAATTATAATTTTTTCAATTATGCAAACCAAAAATATATTATTTTATGCATATCTCATATATTTATTTATTCATTCACATTTTTATCATATTTATTTTCTATATATATCTCTCTTAGAGCATTCCCACTTCGTTCATCCTCCAAAAATGCCTTGAGCATTTGATTTCATTTTATTTTCCAACTGATTACAATGCAAACTTCCTGTGGCAGCTGATAAGCTTGCAACTTTACAGCTGCTTATTGGCTATGCGAACGAAGGCGATACTTTTGTCGACTTGTAATTCAAAGTCAAAGCAGTTCCTAGAATCGAAAAGAAACCGAAACTTTTTTGCCTTTGGTTACCAAATCGATTTCCCAACCTAAATATACCAACAGCAGCTGTCAGCTATAACGAGCGGCGAAACACCTACAAATTGCCACAAACTGTGCAACATCAGCCGCAATACCAACTCCCAGCCATGCCCCCTTCAACGCCTCAGCTGTCCCTCCGCAAAAATTTTGCTAAATTTGCTAAAACTTACAAAACCCAAGACGAGACACTGTCGTGATGACTGCTTCTTCTTCTTCTTCTTCAGCTACACGTGTCTGTGTGTGAGTGTTGTTGATGTTGTTGTTGTTGTTGTTGTTGTATTGGTCTTGGTAAGTAAATTATGTTAATTGTATTCTTTGACAGTCACACCAAAGCCAGCCAGCCAGCCACACACAAACACTCTGTCTGCACAGGCCACAGAGCAATTTGTAGGAAAGGGAAAAACAAATTGACTGAAAACGAAGCTGAGATACTCTTTCTTAGTGTCAATTGAATTGATATATCCTTTATCCTTTACTATTTGGAATAAGCGCCATGAAACAGTCTAGCATTAAGCTAGCTGCAAGACAAATAGCCAATAAGCTAACTTTATCGATAAAAAGCCGACTATCGATAGGTTATCTTATACATATCTTATCTCATGCATTGCAGTATCTATTTGATTAGTATATCGGATTTATATTTTTGTACATGGCTATGCCATATTTTGGAGCAGACAAGAAGCTAACATAATCGATTAATTTATAATCGACTATCGATTTATATAAGTTATATTAATTTATTTCATATTTCTTACTTAACTTACAACCTTAAAGCCAGCTTCAATATAAACAGTTATATTTATCGATAAATATATAATCGATTATCGATTATTTCACATTTCTTACTTAATTTACAGTCTTAACACAAACAGCTAAGTCTAAAGCCAGCTTCAATATAAACAGTTATCTTTATCGATTAATTTATAATCGATTGTTTTGCAATCATATATACCTCTATACCTTAAAGCGTATAATTTGAACTTATGTATAATACATGCAGACAATATGGTCTTGCGAATATATGTATATACACCTATATATATAGCTATATACATGTACATAACTGCCTGATATATAGCTATATACATATATGTAAAGCTGAACCGAGCTGTGCAAGAAATTGAAATTCATTTGGTGTGCGGCGAGCACAAAAATAAGAACATTACGATTCCAGAACCCGATGAAGGGAAAACAACGGCCAAGGTAATACAATAAATTTCTAAAGACAAGCATACAGACAAAGATATAGATATATATATAGCTATATATGTACATATATGGTTACAAAGGAGAGTTGGGCTTCCGCTCTGGCAAATATTTAATAGACTTATTTCCAATACAATTTATGAAGAGCGGAAACATTTTACTTTTTGTTTGAATCTGATTCTGAAATCACTCAAAATACCAAATGAGAAGAGGAAAGAACAACAAAAGCAACAACAACGACAACAACAACAACGAAATGCGGCTAAAAAACGTGCGAACTAAACTGAAAAACAAGAGAGAAAAAAAAACTTATAAAAAAAAAGTAAAAATAAAAGCCGGCCACAAGCGCTTGAGAAACTTTATTTGACTGTCTTTTTTTTTTGGCCATAAGAAACTGGTTTTGTGGAAGCCGGCTGGAAGCGACTGTATGTGTGTGTGTGTGTGTGTGTGAGACTATGGCTAAAACGCATGAGTTGAGCTAACCACAGCGAGTCGATTTCCCAGCTCAGCAGCTGTTTGTTGACCTCAAAGTCAGAGCCAGAGTCAACTCAGGCGAAGTCATGGTTATGGCCAGCCAGCAGTAAAACAGTAATGTAGCCAAGCCAAGTAGCCAAGTTAATAATAGGCAGCTACGTAGCGGAGCCCAACGTCGAACGAGAACTTTACTGGTTTTTTTTTTTAACCACATTACTACATATAATGCCTGCTTCCCTCTGCCTCTACAGCTCGCCATGTCCCCCTCGCTCTCCCTCTTCCTTGCTATCTTTCTCAAGTGTTGGCTTACACATTATGGCCAACAACAACAACAACCGGCAAACGCGTTATTTATAGCATTTGTTGTTAATTCTTTTAAGCTACAATTGAGTAATCATAGAGCATAGAGTGAATGGACTCAGAAGTGGCTCGAAGAGCCGACGAAGCGCCCCTCGAGCGAGTTTCTCCATAAATTAAGTAAAGGTATTTCAAATAACATACGGAGAGAGAGAGAGAGAGAGAGAGAGAGAGAGAGAGAGAGAGAGCTAGGGATCATTCATTAAAGAAGATATCTTTGCCAAGATTGTAAATGGAATATCTTCGGTGTTATTTTAGGTATATATTGTCACAAGATTATCTGAAGTTTGTCAGCCACATAAAATATTGTTCTGAGAACCATATTTCTCAGTCTCTCAATATATTACCTAATAAGTTAGACTTGTATATATATAATTTATCTTATCAATCATCGTATAAAATTGTATATTAATTTTTATACTCTGGACAAAGTAAATTAATTAAAAAATTAAAAAAGATAAAAATATTGTAAATAAAAATCAATTGGTTCAAATATTAACTAAGAAAATATGTAAGAAATAAAATAAAAATATAAAAAAAATAAAATAAAATAAAATATATAAAAATATAAAAAATAAAATAAAATATATAAAAATATAAAAAATAAAATAAAATATATAAAAATATAAAAAATAAAATAAAATATATAAAAATATAAAAAAATAAAATAAAATATATAAAAATATAAAATAAAATATATAAAAATATAAAAAATAAAATAAAATATATAAAAATATAAAAAAAAATAAATAAAATAAAACAAATCTAAAACAATTAAAATCTGTAAAATATTTAATTAGATTTAAAATCTAATTTTAATTTTCTTTTTAAATCTAATATTAAATTTTACATATTTTAATTGTTTTAGATTTGTTTTATTTTATTTATTTTTTTATATTTTTATATATTTTATTTTTATATATTTTTATATATTTTTTTTTATATATTTTTATATATTTTATTTTTATATATTTTTATATATTTTATTTTTTATATTTTTATTTTATATTTTATTTTATTTTTATATCTTTATTTTATTTTTTATATATTTTTATTTTATTTTTTATATTTTTTCTTATCTAATAAAATATAAAACAATATTTTATATACTACAAATATAATACAAAATAATATATTATATAAAAAAAAACTACAAAAATTGTTAAAATATATATTTAAAATATATTTTAAAGTGAAATAAAGGCAATTTTATCCAGAACTCTTTATATTGTAAGTGCAACTTCATTTACAGAATTTAAATCATTCCATCTGCCGACTTTAGTTCATTTCTCATTTCCGATTGAAGCCAATTTCGTGCAGCCGCTAAACAGAAGACAAATAAACAGATGCTAAACAGGTGACTGCTGCTTGGAACTGCTGCGAACTACAAATATGTGAAATATGCAGGAAATGCGGCAAAGACCAGTCGCAGGAGAAGTAATGCCAGCAACAACGACAACAACAGCTATGCAACAAGCGCTAAAAATGCCAACAGGAATTTCAACTATGAGAAGATGGGAAGAGTCAGTGAAGAGGGGAAGAAGGTGGAGGTTCAAGATGTGGGGCAGCTCGACGACCCACTTAAAGTACAAGCAGCTAAACTGGGCGACAAGGCAGATAGCAGCATAAGCAGCAGAAGCAGAAGCAAGAGAAACAACAAGAAAAAGCTATAAACAAAATATAAAACGAAAATAAGACAAATCTTCAAGGACGTATTCAAGGTAAACATATGCGAGACACACAGAGAGAGAGAGGGAGAGGGCGAGGTAGAAACAAGGTGGAAAGCAGCGAAAAGCAAAGGCAAAGAGCCAAAGAGCAGTAAATAAGTAAAAGTACGAGAGACGACGACGACGACGACGACGATGGCGGCGATGTTGTTAAAGAAAACGCGACAACAACAAAGGAGATGTGGAAAAGCAAGTGCAGGAAAAACTGGTTTCAAAGCAACAGGAATATACGTTACACACACACACACATTCGGCCAGACAGTTGGCCAGACCACGCCCCGCCTGCTGTTAGCCACTTAAATGTAGGTAAGTGTGTGCACATAAAATTTAATCAAAAGAGCAAGAGAAACGTTTGAAAATGCGCCAAACGTCAAGGAGACGACGAGGGGGCGAAGGAGGCGAAGGAGGAGGAGGAGGAACAAGAAGTGGCACAAGAGGAAAACCTAAAATCAAATAAGAAAGAAGCACGCGAATAGCAGCAACAAACAAGAAAACAAGCAGTAAAAGTTGTAAAAGGGGTTTAAGAAAGAGAGAGAGAGAGAGAGAGAGGGAGAGAAGGAGAGGGAGCGACAGAGAGCCAAAAGACGTGCGCATATTGTGAGCCAGTTTGATAACAGGGCCTAGACACACACACACTCGCACACACTCGCATACACACTCTCAGACATGTGTGTAACCTAGTTTGCCAGACATAAATTATGCAAGAGCAGGAGACGCCGCGCTGCTGCAGCCACAATAATAGGCAAAAAAAGAAGGAAAAAAGTTAAGGTAAAGAGAATCGAATAGGCCTTTAGCCAAGCAGCCAAGCAGCCAGCCAGCCAGACAAGGTCAAGGTCTGCTCGTGAATTGCGCGTCTGCGTAGACATATCAAAATAACCTTGAAAAGTGCAGCCAGCCAAACGGCCAGGCGGCCAGGCGGCAGGCGGCAGGCGGCAGGCGGCCAGGCGGCAGGCGGCAGGCGGCAGGCGGCAGGCGGCAGGAGGCCTCTAAGACTGAGAAACAAGGACTGAGCCGTGAGGCATTGGAAACGTGTTTTTCACTGGCCGACTGTGAAACAGGTTCTTCGGCCTTTTAATACACATATCGCAGCGGGTCGCAGCGTCTTCTAATTTCAAGTCTAACGCGGCGCACACTGTGCAACATGGTAATAGAGCTCATATCAGTTAAGAAAACATATAGTTAAGCATCTTGAGTATCTTAAGTACCTGAAGTAAACAGGAATTTGGGCAGTAAAAGCGAAGATAAGTAGTAGAAGCAGCAATGATCGTAAAGTGTAGCCATGAATAGTAGTAGCTAGAGATGAGCTAAAACTGCAGTAGACAATAGAGTAGACTTGTAAAAGTAGTAGCAGCTAGAGTAGTCTAGATGGGTGTGAGTAAGTGCTAAACTAATTGGAAAATAGAAACAGTAGTAGTCGAAACTGTAAAAAGTAGTAGCAATAGTCAAAGAATTAGCAAAAGGTAGTAGCAATTGTAGCAGAAAAAGTAATAGTTGTAGCAATAGTAGCAGAAATAACAAAAGGTAGTAGCAATAGTAGCAGAAATAGCAAAAGGTAGTAGCAATTGTAGCAGAAAAAGTAATAGTTGTAGCAATAGTAGCAGAAATAACAAAAGGTAGTAGCAATAGTAGCAGAAACTGTAAAAAGTAGTAGCAATAGTAGCAGAAACAATGAAGAGTAGTAGCAATAGTCAAAAAATTAGCAAAAGGTAGTAGCAATAGTAGCAGAAATAACAAAAGGTAGTAGCAATAGTAGCAGAAATTGCAAAAGGTAGTAGCAATAGTAGCAGAAACAATGAAGAGTAGTAGCAATAGTCAAAAAATTAGCAAAAGGTAGTAGCAATAGTAGCCGAAAGATGATAAATTAGTGCCGAAAGTAGCATTTCTGCATACGGTAGTAGCAACAGTAGCAGATATAACAAAAGGTAGTATCAATACTAGCAAAAATTGCAAAAGGTAGTATCAATAGTAGCCCAAATAGGAAAAGGTAGTATCGAAAATAGCAGAAATCGCAAAATGTAGTAGCAATAGTAGCATAAATAATAAAGAGTAGTAGCAATAGTCAAAGAATTAGCCAAAGGTAGTACCAATAGTAGCAGAAATAGCAAAAAGTAGTAGCAAAAGTAGCAGAAATAGCAAAAGGTACTCTTAATAGTAGCAGAAATAGCAAAGAGTAGTATCAAATGCAATAGAATTAGCCAAATGTACTATCAATAGTAGCAGAAATAGCAAAAGGTAGTAGCAATAGTAGCATAAATAATAAAGAGTAGTAGCGACAGTAATAAAATAGCAAAAAGTACTCTAAATAGTAGCAGAAATAGCAAAGAGTAGTATCAAATGCAGTAGAATTAGCCAAATGTACTAACAATAGTAGCAGAAATAGCAAAAAAGTAGTAGCAACAGTAGCAGAAATAGTAGCAGATAGTATCAAAAGTAGCAGACTAAGCAAAAGGTAGACTCAATAGTAGCAAAAATAGTAAAAAAGTAGTATATAAAGTACTCAAATATGGTATAAGTAGTAGTAGCTGTTAGCAAATAGTAGTACAAATAGTACTAACTGCTAGTAAAAAGTAGTATAAATAAAAACTCTTTACAAGTAAGAAAAACTATTGTAAGTAGTAATAGAAAAACTATAGAAAGTAAAATAGTAGTAGCAAAAAAAAAACTATTAGAAATTATTATAAATAGTAGCAGAAAAGATCTACAAGTTGTTGGCTTAAAACGTCATAAGTGAATATTAAATAAATATTTCTAAAATGTTAATCATAATTTGTTTCATAATGAAAACCCAATTTTTAGCAATTTCCAGCAATTTCCCTCCATGAAAAATGTTCTGCTCAACAATTGCCCCTCACCTGTTGCTCAGTGTGTTTTTTGAAGCATAAAAATAAAACGAGCAGTTTGGCTACCTGCCGCATTGCCAGCCTGGCCGCAACCTGTTGCAACCACAAGCTGAAAACTGTGGCAAGTAAAATTGAAAGTCATTTGTGTCCGCTTCTACTACTTAGTTTTTGTTGTTGTTGTTGTTTTCCTGAAAAGCGATCGCAATCAGACAGACAGACAAAAGACAGGCACAAAACACGGAAGGTTCAACTCTATTTTTGTTCTCTTTTTTTTTTTAGCACCTAAGCGGCTTGTAAAGTCAATGTGCCGGGCCGTGCAGACATACATATATGATGTGTATATGTATATATATAGGTGTATATATAATATAGCTCTTTATATAGCTGGCTACCTAGAAGCGTAGGACTTTAATTGTCATGGGAGCCGCACTTTATATTATTTTTATTTCTATTTCTATTTCAACTTTTATTTTTTCTAAATTTTTTTTTTTTTTTGTAATTAATTCTACGCACTTGCACAACGAATGTCGCTATAATTTCAGGCCTCAACTAGCTATATATATGTATATATATATAATGATTTTCAAGGTCTAATGAGTTTGTTGGCTTTGTATATAATGAGCGCGCTGAGCCTATGCCAAAATTATAAGCATCATTGTAATAAATGAAGAAGTGAATTAAATAGTTAATGATCATAGCTTGGGAATCCAAGGCAAGTTCAAGGCCTTCACTATATATTTCCCTATATATATATATATACATATCTTTAGTTATGGCTGCAAATTGATTTATTTTGCCATTTCACAAGTTCAAATATTTCGCCAAAAACAAAACAAAAAACTCTTTTTTTTTTCTTCGTGTGATTAATTAGTATTAATTATATATCGTCTATATGTATTGGAACCGTAGACAAAATATGTTTCGTAAATATTATACAATCGCGGTTCGAAAAATTGTAAAACGATTACATAAGCTTATGAATTGATTTTGCTTGAAATCGCTTTTTGTGTTCACACACAAAACTTTGGATTGTTTTTTTTTTTTTTTGCTCAGCTCTCAGCTGAGACGTGTTTTGGGATGAGCTCATTTTGGTTTCAGGGCATATATTATTGAAATTGAATAGGGGTATATATACATGCATACCTATATACATATGTATGTCTCTAGTCTAGCTGATTGCTTTAAGAACTGACCGATAAGAGCGGAATGAAAGAAGTGAGATAAACGATCGATAAATCGAAAGAGATTAGCATTTGATGAAGTAGAACTACGAGCCGATAAAAATAGCCATAAAGATATATATATATATATATATCTAAATATATATTTTATGCATGCATAATTTAATAAATTTAATTATTGGAATTTCGACTAATTTAATAGATTTAAATTGGGTTAGATTTGCATATAAAATACTTTAAATATTTTTTATTTAATAATTGAGATTATTTCTAATTGAGATTTATGTATCTTAGCTCAAGCAGGGAGAGAGAAGAGTTTTAATTTGTTGTGTTTTCTTCTTAGGTCGGGCACATCTGTTTATCACATATCAAATATCGGCAAGACATACAGCACAATATATGTCCAATAGGACTCAGTTCATATAAACCTGCTGAAGATATTCCCATCAAATCTTCATTAGATTATTATTGTTCTTTGCTTTCTTCGATATATATTTTTTAGTATTTATATCTATAGCAATTCGTCTATGGAAAAACTCTAATCAAATAAATAAATAAATAAAATAATAAAATTAAATATAATAATACATATAATCTAAAATAAATCCATAAGCCTCTTTTTCTTGAAAAACTCTTTATTATTATTTTTTTTAATATTTATTATATATTTTTTATTTTAACTGACTTTTTAAATTATTTAAATATTTTTTTTATTTTTAATATATATTTTTTTAGTTTTTAAATATTTAAATATTTTGTACATATTTTTAATTTTTTTAAATATTTTTATATTATTTTTATAATTTTATTATATTTTTTTAAATAAAAAAAATTTATTTTTTAATTTTTTTATATTATTTTTATAATTTTATTATATTTTTTTTATATTTTTTTAAATTAAAAAAATAATTAAAATTATTTATTTTTTTTTAATTTTTTCTTATTTTTTCATATTTTTTATATTTTGTATATTTTTACAATATTTTTTTATATTTTTTGTATATTTCTTTATATTTATTATTATATTTTTAAAAATTATTATTTATATGTTTATATTATTAATTATTTTGCAATATTATTTTTATTTGTTTTTAGTTATCTTAAACTTCTTGATATTTATTTTATTTATACATTTTTTTTTTTTATTTCTATATATTTTTTAATTTATTTATAGCGCATTACATCTTCGCCTTTAGCCGGCTGCCCCAACTCTGCCCATTGGCCATCAGCGAATTGGCAACTTAAACACCATTAGCCGCACGCATTTGATGAAATTTGTATTAAATTCAAAGACTAATTACCGCGCAGCATAATAACTAATGGCAAAAAACAGATGAGAGCAGCGCCAAAGATCGCTGGGAGAGAGACAGAGACAGAGAGAGAGAGAGAGAGAGGGAGAGGGTGAGGGAGGGAGAGAGCAGCAGACCTCAATAAGAAATAGAATGTGAACATAAGACGAAAATCGAGAGAGAAAAAAGGCAACACACACTAGAGATTTTTAATTGAATTTTAGTCTGTGGCGCAGAGGCAACACGCATTGCGGCATGTGGCAGCAAGGGGGCAGCAGCAGCAGCAGCAGCAGCGTTAATAAGTTGATTATAAAATAATAATTACAGAAAAAAAGGCAAACAGCAACAGCAACAAAATTAACGAGAAAGTCGTTGCACGCTGATTAGCTTTGTGGTGTGGCAGTGGCAGCAGCAGTGGCAGCAGCAGCGGCAGCATTAACTGTTGCTAATACTAGAAATTTCCAATTGGAAGTTGGGAAGCTTCGAAGCTTGGCCAGCTGCGATGTTTGGCTGATTAAGCTGCAGCCGCCTGTGGCACGTACGCAAAAGTGTTAATTGCAAATGACCAGAAGAGTGCAAGGAAGAAGAGCGGAGGGGTGGAGAGGGCCCATGTGCAACCCCGTTACGTACCGCTGTTGATTGAAAATGCGGCTTGGGAGGCTGTCAGCGCAGGCGCCATAAGGAAAAGGAATAAAGAGATAGAGAGATAGAGAGAGAGGGAGAGGGAGAGAGGTTAAGAGAGAGGAGCTGTAGCTGCGGGTAATCGATGAGCACAGCCAAATGAACAGCAATTGGATTATAGTTAGGCGAAAGGGGGGAGGGGCAAGCCTAAGCTATAGAAAAAGAGAGAGTGCGCCACACGCAGACCACAGAGACAGCCACTGGCAGCAAACACCAACAGCGCAGTCGACGTCAATGAACCGGTTTTGCAAAGGGTCGAGTGGTCGAATGGTCGAACGGACGACGCATACGCGTCAGCAATAATTAATCAATCAATAATTGAGCCAAGCACATACACGAGAGTGACAGCCTAGGTGCGAGCGAGACAGCAACAGCTGAGCTAATGAGCAGCGAGCAACAAAATGGCCGGCACATTAGCCGGACACATCCGGTGATCGGCTGGGTCACAGCACAGCGAGTGCGCGCGCCCTCTGCACTCCAGCTAGAGTTGAGCTAAAGTGCGCTCTCTTAAGCGCTCACTCTACACTCTGCCACTCTCCCAGTCTACACTCTCCACTCCCTCTCTCGCTCTCTATGTTAAGTTGGCTGCAGAACATACGCTTTGCATATTGCAGCAGCATAAATTGCCAAAAAAAAAAAAAAAAACGAAGAAGAGAAGAGGAAGAGAGGTAAAAAAAAACAACTGAGCTGAGCTGAGCTGAAACTTACTTTCTTTGAATTTCTTTTGATCGCAGTTTTGAGCTCTTGTTGTTGTTGTTTGTTGTTGCTTGCGCTATTTCTGTTGTTGCACTTGTTGTTGTTGTTGTTGCATATTTTGCTTTTGCTTGCACTTTTTCTTTGCTTTTCTTGACTTTTTGTTTTACTTTTTGTTATTTAAGGCACGACGACGACGGCGACGTTTATTTTATTTCTTTTTCGAAAAGACGCCGCGAAGGAGAGCGCAAGAGGTAGAGGAAAGAAGACGAAGACGCAGCGTCAGACACAAGACGTCAGGTACACACGTACGTCGCGACTGTGCATTAAAATCGAACTGAACTGAAAACCAAAGAAGAGCAAGAGCAAAAAAATTCCAAAACCCAACTTTTTTTTTATTCCGTTTCGTTTCTGTTCGGCGGCAGCGGCGACGACGACGACGACGACGAAGACTTTCAACGACGACACGTCGACGGCGACGGCGGCGTCGTCGTCGTTGGTTAACGCCGCCGGCGGAGCGGCAACAGCAGCTTAGCGTGGCCCGTTCGTTCAGCTTGGCTTGACTTTCGCAGCGGCGAGCGAGCGTGAAAGAGAACGCAACAGCGAGCAAGTCTCTTCCAGTCAATCGATCTTTGTCGCACTCACAGCCAGCCAGCCAGCATATGTGAGCGTGTGTGTATGAGCTCAGGTATAGGGTGTAAATGTGTGAGTCCCTTAGGTAAGAAAGAAGAAAATGTGTCCAACTTTAGCGAACAGGTAGACCGACGATGACGGCGTCATCATTGCCGGTGCCGCGTTGCCGCTGCCGCTGCCGTTGCCATTGCCGGTGGCAGCGACTGAGACGGCGGCGTCGTCGCAAACGCTGACTTCGTTTTTGCGGCTTAAGCACACACACACACACACAGCGACACAGAGGCAGACACAAACACTTACGCGCAGAGAGAGTGCCACGATATCAGCATTAGGGTGACTCAAGATATGAAAAACAATATTTGATCAGTTTAGAGATTTGAAGATTTGACTTACCAACGCGCATTGATTTAACGATCAGAGATTAATGAGCAGAGTTGAGTTTAGTTTAATGTATATATGTACATGGAGCATTAGGGTGATTCATTATATGAAACACAATAATATTTGAGCAGTTCAGAGATTTGACTTCCTAATGTGTTGATAAGGAAGTAAGTTAAGCGAGTTTAGTTTGGGCTATATATAGACCATATTACAACAAAAGTTTGTGAAGTATATCAATTACGCAATTATAGAAAATAGTTAAAAATAATACAAAAATAAAATAAGAAAATATATATATATACAAATATTAAAAAAAAAATTTAATTAAAAAGAAAAAACAAATAAACAAAATGTATTATTATTTTTCTTTTTAATTTATAAATTTTGTTTAATTTTTTTAAAACATTATTTTAACATTTTTAAAATATTTTTTAACTATTTTTATTTTTTTATATTTTTCCTTTATTTTTCAAACTCTTATATTAATCATTACAATCATCAGAATCGCATTCATAGCACAATTCATTAGTCAACTTGCTTTATTTTTATTACATCGATCAAATTGTGTCACCCTAATGCAAGCGGCGCACAGGTAAAATAAAGGTTTTATGCATATTGGGGAGCCAATGCATACACAAATCAACAAATATACAGGGAGGGCATACATATACATATATCTGACTATATATATATATGTATATATGTACATATACCTTTACATATATTCCAGACATATAGCACAAGAAAGCATACGTCATATATATGTATGTATATATATATATATGCATATAGTGAAATTATATGTGGAAGAAGCAGAAAATAAGCATGGCAACAACAATTTTTGCGCGTGAGTAATTTGTTGCAACAACAACAACAACAACAACAACACGAGACACGATGTTGTTGTTGTTGTCTCTTGCGAGGCTTCCGCTGCAGGTAGAGCTCCGTCGCACACACAGATACCTTACTATATGTATGTGTGTTCGACTGGCTTTGGTAATTATCGGTTTTCGATGCCATATGCGGAATTGAGCACAAAGCATGCAACTGCAACAACTATCGAAGCGCTTATCGGTTAGCTGTGCAGCAGCCAGCCCTAAGCCCATTTAACAATGGCTACACTGAGAGAAAGCCGGCCAGAAGAAATACTCGAACAGATCAGCAAAGTGTTTGAAGAGAATTAAATCAGTTTTTGTAATAAAAAAAAATTAATTATATTAAATTTAATTTTAAAAAAATAATAATAAAATTATGAGAAAATTAAAAAATTAGAAAATAAATAAATAAGAAAATAAAAAAAATTAAATTACAAAATAAAAAAAAATTAGATGGCAAAATAAAATTCAGTATTAAAATAAATTAATATAAAAAATAAAATAAAAATATTAATTTAAAAATTTAATTAAATCAACTTAAAGAAAATTTTCAATAATTTTAAAATTTATAATATAAATATAAATAAACTAATATAATATAAATTTTATATACACACATGTAAAATATAAACAAAAATAAAATGTTTAACATCAAATAAAAATAAATAAAATAAAAATGAAATAAATATTAATAATAAAATTTCTTAAATTAAGTAAAAATGAAATAAAACATAAATATAAATAAAATTTTAAAAATATATATTAATAATATAGAATAAGTTTAATTTATCAATTTAACTCAATCTAAACCCGATCATTTCTCGCAGTGTAGCAGCAGTGTCTGTCTGCACTGTGGGACCCCAATGTTTTGGGGGTGTTATTTTCCATCAAGTTGCTAAGTAGACACAATATGTTGGCCCCTCTCTGTCTCTTTCCTGCTCTGCCTCACTCTTCTCACTCTCTCTTTCTCCCTCCCTCCCTCTCTCCTCTCTCTCTCTCTCTCTCTCTCTCTCTCTCTCTCTCTGTCTTCCACTGGCTACTTATGTATTTCGACATTTTTTGCCACTCACGAGTCATAAGCGTTGTCCACACACATTATTTAGCTCATTTTATTTTGCTGCATGTGAGCGAGTACTAACTCAATTAGCACATAGTGTATGGGTACATGGATGTGTGTGCGTGTGTGTGTGTTAGAGTGTGCTCTGTGATATTGTCTCAGTGCTCTGTGATATTGTCATTTGCTAGAGATGTGAGCGTGAGACGAGTTGCAAATGCATTGGAGTTTTTTTGAAGAGTTTGTAAAGAACTGAAGATAGATCAGTGTTGCATAGCTTATGCTGTTAGCCAACACTGGTTTTCTAAAAAATATCTATTTAATTCTTTAACCTTCTATGCTTTCTATATAAGCTTTCTATATAAAGCTTGAAATTAGTCTTGGATATCTTGAACTATATCATATGTTGATCTATAACTATTCAGGGCATTAGAATTAGTATTAGCATTAGTAATAGCAAGAAAATTATTATTAGCTGACTAAAGGGTCTAATCTTTGATTTCTTTTGAATATCGCCTGAGACTCCCATTATATATTGCTCATTATATCCCCGATCGTCTTCCGATATACACAATACAAGACTCTCTCCCATCTCTATCCCAAAGAGCCAACAGTTGGTTAAAAGTTCGGTTGCTGCTTCTTTTTTCTTTATTTTTGGCAGGCAAATACAAAGACTCGACACACAGAGAACCAGAACAGAGTCCACAACAGAGACTACATGTGTTTCGGGAGCTCAAACAACAGCCCGAGTCGAGTCGATTGGCTCGAACGATTCCAGGAAACGGGCTCAGACGAGCGACGACGATCCCATTCGATTCGACAATCGTGCAGGCCGAAAACCAAATACAATCGAACAGAGGCCAAGTGCGGCAAGTGCGGCGAGTGTGTGGCAAGTGGCCAAAGGGGGCAAGCAGAGCAGAGCAGGGCAACGACACGCCCATACGATGCCAACAGGTAAATTTTTACACACTCATATATAGACATATATGTAGATATATAGATGTATTGTGCTCATTCTTTACGGGCAGTGTATCACGCTTTTTGCTGCAATCACGAGGGCTGAGCTCTCAAAAACTCTGATCGGCGGCGTCAGTCAAGCAACTGTTTCATATTGTTTCGTGAGCGAGTGCTCTGGGATGGACAATTGGATATTAAAGGGTATTTGTAGGGTATACGAGGGGTATGCCAGACAAGAGAGAAACTTAGAAACTCAATAAAAGCCTAGAATTTGCCATCTTTAAATGTATATCGATAAATATATATTGATATTGAAGGAGCTGAAAGACAGCTCTTCTATCAGCTCAATATAGATACTTCCTAACTTCATTTTAAATCCACTTTGGCATTAGCTCACTGTAAATAGAACTCTGTCATACATCCATATCACATTATTATTAATTTTACAAAAAATCTAAAAAGTATATATATGTATATATATCGATAACTTCAATAGTGTAAAGAGTCAAGGCAGAAATTGAATTTATAGCTAACTCAGCTAAGAATTCCTTGCGAATATATGGAATAAACATTGAAATTGGCTATAAAATAATGGTATATGTTATAGCAACTAGCGCTTAACACAAAACTTACGCATTAAATTCCGATTTAATATAAAAAATATATATGTATATACTATATACATTTATATTTTTTGAAATATATATAATATATTTGAACACAATTTCTATATATTTATTTTGTTTATTTTATTTTATTTTATTTATTTTATTTTATTTATTTAATTTATATATTTTTTATTTATATATATTTTATTTATCTTATTTATTTTATTTTATTTTATTTATATATATTTTATTTATTTTATTTATATACATTTTATTTATTTTATTTATATATATTTTATTTATTTTATTTATCTTATTTATTTCATTTTATTTTATTTATATATATTTTATTTATTTTATTTATATATTTTTAATTTATTTATTTTATTTTATTTTATTTTATTTATTTTATTTTACAGCGTATCTCGCCGTCGACTTGAACAGCTGCTGCCGCTGGCCTCGCTCATATTTTGCACATTTTATTATTGACATAAAATTCAGGTCCATTCCAACATTTTTGCATTGTGATTCAGTTTGCATATTGGAATGCACACATACGCACACGCACGCATTTAAATTAGCCTATATATGTCATATATATATACCTCTCTATATGTACATGTATTTCTCTATATATATTTTTAGTTACTTTAATATTCGTTGCAATCTGCTGGCAGATCGCAGTGAAACTTACAGTTTTTACTTTCTTGCATTGCTGCAGTTTTTTCTTTTCGTATTCATATTGTGTAGGGTCTTTGTTTTTGTATTTTTTTGGGGCGTTTTACATCGTCACGACTTTTGCTTACCTGTCAAAGAGAAAGATAGAAAGAGAGCAAAACGAATTGGGGTCATTAGTAAAAGGAATGACAGAAAAAAAGTGCAATGGAAAATCACTTAAAGTTAGTATTTATAGAGAGAGAGAGAGAGATATGCTTATGCTATATACTTGATATATACATATATCTATTTTAAATATTTATATCTATATCTATCTTAAGCCAATTCAGCGCTCACTTCAGAGTGGATTATGTATATCATTAAATGTATTCAAGTTTCTTATATTAGATATTATTAGGGATAGAATTCTTATAAAATATGTCATTAAAATATATAATGTATCATTTTAATATATTAAATCTTGTTATACAATCTTACATCCTTATTTTATCATTTCGTTTCATATGTCATACATATCTTATCATATTATTTCATACAATATTATCCATATTATATCATATTATATCATATCATCAGGAAAGTCCATATTATATCATTTCATTTCATATCATACGTATCATATTGTATTATGTCATAAAATATCACATCATATCATATCATATAATATAATATCATATATCATAAAAGATCATATCAAATCATATCATATCATATCATATCATATAACATCATATATCATATATCATATATCATATATCATATATTATATATCATATATCATATATTATATATCATATATCATTATTATATATCATATATCATATCATATCATATCATATCATATCAATTCATGCATATGTATCATATCATATCATATCATAGAAAACCTCCCAAATTTGATCCAATTCAGCATCTAAATATCATATCATACCATATCATATATCATATCATATCACATCATATCATATCATATCATATCATATCATATCATATCATATCATGTCATGTCATATCATCATATCATATCATCATATATCATCATATCATACCATATCATATCATATCATATCATATCATATCATATCATATCATATCATATATCATATCATACCATATCATATCATATCATATCAATTCATACACATGTATAAATTCATATCATCATAGAAAACCTCCCAAATTTGATCAAATTCTGCACCAAAATCTGAGTTTTTTTAGCTTTTTTCTGCCACAACAGATTTAGCAGAGTTTCCAAAAAAAAAACGTATAGGCAATATTGTTTTGGGTTCAAAAGATACTATATATTATAAGACAAGATATATAGACACAAAAAGTGGGCAAGAATTGCCTAAGCAAATATAGACTAAAATAACCAGGAAAATCCAAATTGGATCTTAACTATATATATTACCAGTAATATATAATGAGATATAATATACAAGATATCCTATGAGCAGAATGACAAGAATCTGAATTAAAGCAAAAAATCGTTATAAAAGTCATATGGAAATCGAAATATAAGTATACTGAATTAAAGCTTGAAATTTTATCAGCTATCCCAACTACAGATTCTGTTGGGTATCTAGATAGTTAGATATGATAAGTGAATGAAAGTATAAGAAAAAGAGATAAAAACTGTCAGCTAGAGAGAGCACTCAGACATGAGATACAAAAAACCCCAATTGGAATTACGCCCATGCATGAAATAATATCTGATTAGACTTCAATTTCAACTACCTTTAAGCTCTGTTTTTCAATTATAAAACAGTTATATACACAAATATATCTACAACTTATCCCATTTTCACAAATCTGCCTTAAATTTAGCATTCCTTCCGCCCCAGTTAACTTTAACTCTCAGCAATATTACATAATTTCAGCTGCAAATCTCTCTTCCTGCGAATTCCAATTGGACATGTCCAGGGCAATTTTTAATTAAACAATAAAAAATGCCAGAGGACAAAAAAGTTTATTAAGCTCGCAGTCAAACGAGAATTCATTTCTAGTAAATAATTTCAAGTCAATTTCAAATCAATGGGAAAAAAAGGATATCAAAGGCAGGGCAAGGAGACGGCGAGTGAAGCTTAAGGATTAAACGTAACGCAGCAACGGCAGCTGCAAGATGGAAACTAATTTTGACTAAGAAACGCTGAAGCTGAAGCTGAAGCCTTGACTCGTCTCGCCTCGCCTCAAAAGCAATTTTTAATTACAACTGAACAGAAATTTATGTGAAAACTTGGACCGAAAAAGAGAGAAAAATGCGAGCAGAAAGAAAAGAAGAAGAAGAAAATTCTCGTTCTCATTGTTGTTGCTGTTGTTGTTGTTGTTGTTGAGTAAGAGAAGAATCTGTGCAAAGGAAATCGACATGCAGATTAAAAGGAAGTTGCATGCAACACAGGACGCCGACGTGGACGTGGCAAGCGCAAAAAAATTCGATTATCTGCAAGAGGAAAACTGTAATTAAATCTATGGGGTTTTCCTCCGCACAGAGAGCGCCAAAGAAAATGTGAGAAAAAAAAGAAAAAATGAAGAGGAAGCGAGAAAAAAAACACACACACAGAAAACGAATGCAACGAAATCACGTAAAGCAAACTAATACCGCAACAAGGCGTGCAGATTGCAGGCAACACACACACACACACAGGGAGACAGGACACGACTCCTGCGAGCCTGCGCAGCAAAGTGGGCGTCGTTCTTGGTTAGTGGCAGGGATTAAAAGCGAGCCAAATGGCAGCAGCTTAGACCGCAGCCAGAGCAACTCGCAGCAGCCTTGCGCCTCGCACAGCCCCCACCCCGAGTCCTGGCCCCCCCACCAAAAGAAGAGGCTTCATTAGCATACACAGCAATTCAGTCTAGGCAAAAAAAAAAAACTAAAGAGACAAACGTTTCTGTCGGTTGCGGGCGGCTTATATGCATGTGCCACGCCTACGGCGCCCGCTCCTGCCACATGCCATGGATACAGTTGCGGGCAAATGAACAAACGCCAAGAAGAATGCGGCGAAAAAAATTCGAAAAAAAAGTCGCAAAAAAAAAGTGGAGCATAAAAAAATGCAGGCTGCCGCCTGCAAGATGGCAGTTAACTCAGACTCTGCTCGAGAGATGCGCACCTGAGCGCAGCGCACAGGACGCAGCTTTGACTGCCGGAAATGAACATTGGAGTTGCGACCCAGTCTCCGGCTTGGCCAACTAAATAACGTCGTAGCAGCAGCCCCTACCCTACTCCCTCCCTCCCTCCCTACCTCTCCCACCTGTCCGTCCTCCCCATACAAAAGAAATTAATTTCATTTTTTTTCTTCTTTCTTTTTTGTGTTTGCCTCGCACTTTTCTTGTTCTTCTATGGCCACTCGATGTTTTGTTTCTGTTTCTAAAAAGGAACATTTTTGCTGCTAAACCAAACATTGATTGTCAGCTGGGCTGGGCAGCTGTGGCAGCCACAAGCCTTTGCAGCGGTAGCTAGTCAGCGTGATAATGAATATAATCATGATCATCAGCAACAGCATCATAATGATGATGCGATGCTGATGCTGATGCTGGTATTCCGGCCTTAGCTTCACAATAGCTGGCAGTTTGACTAAGCGAACTGTCAAAGATATTTGAGCTTTTCAGCAAACACACAAAAGGTAAACTTCTCTAATGCACTTTAGAGCTTTAAGTGAGCTTTAAGCGAGCTTTAAGAAATGCCCACAATTTCGTAAAGTTTGAAGTCTAGCAAATAAGCATGAATATTAAATATACTTAAAAAAAATAATAAAAAATATATAATAAAAAATAAATAATAAAATTAAATATTATATATACTTAAAAAAAATAATAAAAAATATATAATAAAAAATAAATAATAAAATGTGCCTTAAAAAATCCATTTAAAAAATTATATACAAAATGTAAGATAAATAATAAATAAAATAAATAATAAATAAAATAAATAAAAAATAAAATAAATGAAAAAATAAAATAAATAAAAAATTAAATTAATGAAAAATAAAATGTATAAAAAATAAATTAAGTGAAATATAAAAAGAATAAAAAACTAAACAGTTAAAAAATAAAATAAACAAAAAAATTTATTTCTTAAAAGAAAAACAGAATTAAAATATTAAGTATAAAGTATATAAAATTTGACTAATTACAAAAAAAAATGTTTTAAAAAAATTTATTTTTAATATTTACTTATAAAAATATAAATACATACAATAAAAACAGTAAAAAAAAAAATAAAAAAATATTATTTAAAATATATCATAAAAAGCATTTAAAATTTTAAAATTTATTCAATTAAAAAAAAATAAATAGTTAAAAAAAATACATATACGTCTGTTTACGTGCACCATGTTCGGTCATACATATAAAAAATAATTATTTTATAAAAATATCAAAACATTTTTAAAACAAAATAAATATATTTAAAAATAAATAAATATATTTAAAAATAAATAAATATATTTAAAAATAAATAAATAAATTTGAAAAAAAAAATTATTAAATAAAAAAAATTAATAAAATGAGTTTTTTCAACAAAAAATATTTTAAAAATTTGTTCAATCTTTAAATAAACCAAAGCTTGCTAAATATACCCCACTATACCTTGTCCCCTATCAACTGACTTCAAGCCACATACCCGAACTTAACTTAGGGTATACCAAAAAAAATGAGAAATAGCAATGTTTTCAACTTCGACGTTACACGAGGCGTATGCGCAACAAAAAAAAGCAGGAAAGAATAGAAAAAATGGCCTGGGCGCGGAAGTAAATGAAGATTCTCCGGCTATAAAGTGTCTCCACTGTGCAACAAGAGCGCCAGCTGCAACAACAACAACAACAGCAGCAGCAACAACTGAGCAACATTTGAGTTACGGAAATGAAACGTCAGGCCAGGCTCCGAGCAGCCAGCGCCGGAACGTAACGTAGCTATGTCTCTCTGTGTGTATGTGCGGGCTCAGGAGTAGCTACGGTTACATTTACAGTTACAATGCAGAGCCTGGCAGCCTGGCAGCCGGGGCCTCTGTTGCAGCCATTTGAGCAATTGGGCGTTGCTGTTGTCCGCCGTAGCAAAGAGCCGTAAAAGAAGAAGGAGCAACAGCAACAGCAGCAGCTGCATGCTTGGCAGACGTTCCATGTACGCTGAATGATGTTTAGGTTAAATGGCATTGCCGTAGAGAGCGCACGCACAAAGCACTATCCGCCATGTTGTAGCTTGCCTTTGTGTGTGTGTGTGTGTGTGTTGATGTCTCCCATATTGCTGTCTCGCTTGCACTCGCCCGCACTCGGTGGACTTTGGCTTTTGGGTTTAAAGCTTCCTGCTACGTGACCATCAGGCTGACCAAACTCACTCTCCCACTAGCACTCCCTCTCTCTCGCTCTTAGTTTCCCACTCTTCTCTTCTCTTCTCTTCTCTTTTTTTTTTGCATATGATGCAGGTGTCTGGCTCTTCAGTGTGTTTGTGTGTGTTTGCAATTTACTAACTGCTTTTACGCGCGCTCGCGCTCAGCTTTGCGAAAAACCGCAACATTTGTCGCCGTTCCTTTTACGCTGCTGCTTCTGCCCATGTTTACACAATGAGAAAAAAAAGAACCGAAGCTAACAACATGTGGACGTCGCCGTCAGCGTCGCTGCTCTAGCTGCTTGCATTTTAATTAAAAATTCTTCAAAAATTTGCTTTGTGTTTGCCCGTTTGCTCTCGACCAATAATATCCTTCAAGCTGCTGTTGTTGTTGTTGCTGCTGCTGTTGCTAGCCACCTAAAAGTAGACCACATATTTTTAATTTAACTGCAACTCCGTTTGACCAGTCGCAGCGCTAGCCACAGGATAAAGCAGCAAAAAAGAATCAGAAAAGACTTTAAAGTTGCTTAAGCTTAAGCATCTCTTTAAGCTGCGCTGCAAATCAGAACTCTTAAGTATCGGCTGCTTAACATTGCTCTTAAAAATGTCTAATGATCACATGTTAATGGCAAGCCTTAACATTGCTCTTAAAAATGTCAATTGATCCCATATTAATTGCAAGCCCATAAGCGCTCTCTTCGCTTACTTCACAAGACAATCACAAATAAACAACAGCTGCTGCTCTCTTTGCAAAAGCTTAAACGCTCGCACTCTCACTCACGCTCGCATTCTCCTACTTAAAGCAACCCGTTAGACACACACACACACACACAGCGCAGCGCAGCAATAAAAATAAACGTCATATTTGAACTTGAAGACGCTGGAGTAAGAAAGCAAAAAAAAAAAAAAAGAAGAAAAGAGCACACGCAATGAATGAAATGAAAACTTAAAGAAGCAACAGCAAAAGTTGCACATAAAAGCGGCGACGCGTAGGTGAAGCAGAGCAGCAAAGTAAAAAGAAGTCGCGTCGTCGCCTCGCAGCTGCTGCTGCTGCACATTGAGGAAGTTTGAATTATCAAAATACTCAGCAGACAACACGTTCACACATACACACACACACACACACATGCAGACAAACCAGATAGCGAATGAAAAACATATGAGCAAAGAAGGGAGAGCGGCAGCGAAGGCAGCAGCAGCAGCTGACTGACGAAAATAGTACGCGACGATAGGATAACCAAAGCAAAAATGGCAAAATTTTTCGTCAATGTGTGTGTGTGTGTGTGTGTGTGTACGAGAGTGTGTCTGAAAATCAGCCGCTAAAGCGGCCGGCATTTTTATTATTATTATTATATGTTATGTTATGTGTATTTTCGCTTTGCGCTCTTTCGCTTTTTTGAACTCTGCTTTTACACGCTTTATACTTTTATTTACATTGCGCGACGGGCAACGCCACAGACGTTGCTGCTGTTGCTGCTGCTGCTGCCTCAGTCTCAGCTAGCGTCGGCGTCGCTGTCGCTCTTTGCTATTTTATTACTCGGTCGCTCGGTCACATGAGCGAGTTTTCGCGTCTTTCACTTTGCCACTTTACTTTACATTACGTTACTTTACTTTAGCTTCAGCCACAGCTGCTTTTGCTACAGCTGCTAACGCTGCTGCTGCGCTGCTGCTGCTGCTGCTGCTGCTTCTACTTCTGCTACTTCTTCTTCACGCTTTCTATCTTTGCTCTGCTGCCGCCGTCGCCACGTATGTGTATGTGTGTGTGTGTGTGTTTGTTGTGCTTGATTTTCGAGTCTTTTATTTTGATTCCCAACAACTTTTGTAGGTTTTTATCTTCTCTTTATGTTTTTGTTATTGCTGTAGGTCGAGTCGCGGCGCGCTTTCGTTTTCATATTATTGCCATCGCCGTTCCCATTGCCTATTTACAGGCGCGCTCATAGCTAACTTATTCAGGTATTTAAATATTTTTAATCAACGTCTGCAATGCAGAGACCAATGTATAGACAAAAAAAGGGTTGTACATAAGAAAACGACGCCCAATCCAATCAGAAAAAACCCAACCAACTTCTCGACACGAGCAACAAACGTTGCCAGGCGCCGCTGAAAAAAAAAACCCAAAAAAAAGGGACAACAAGAGCGAAAACGACAATTCAAACACCCAGCGCTGACCATTCTGCCGTTTCTTTTACTCTCTACTCATAGCGGAATTCTATGCACGAGAGCAAAAAAGTACCAAAGGCCCGAAAAAAGGGACATTTTAGCTGCGGCATTGATAATTAATAATTACCCAATGTGGGAGCAGGGGATATTTAGAGCAGAGTTTAGGTGTGTGTAAAGGGAAACAAAAATTAATACTAAGAAAAATATTAAATAATATATTAAATATTTAAAATATATCAAAAAAAAAAAAAAAGAAATAAAAGAAATATATAAAAATATTTAAAAAAATAAAATATATATGAAAAGAATAATACAAATAAATAAAATATATAAAAATATATTAACATTTTTTTTAAATTTTAAAATAATATAAAAAATATAGAAAGATAAAAAAAATATACAGATTATATTTTTTAATTTATTTTACACATAAGAAAAATTTTCAGTTAAATATCAAGAAAATATATACTATATCAAATATTTATGGAAAATATATGCAATAAAATCCAAATTTTAAATAAAGAATACTTTTTAAAATTAAGAATATTTTTCAAAAATTAAAATAAATATATATATATATTTAATTAAAATATTTTTAAAATATACTCAAGGATTTACATACTTATTATATATATGTATGTATATATATATTCATATTTCCCATCTATTATCTACGCCTTTCTCCCTCTGTCTCCCTCTTTTTCCATGCTTATAAATATTTTTAAAAAATTAATCTTAATTTTTTTTTTTAATTTTTAGTTGACATTTTTTAAATATTTTTAATTGAAAGAAAAAAAGTCTAAGACTTTACATAATTTTTATATGTTATTATTCTTTATATTCCCTTTATTCTCAACCTATTTTCCTCTCTCACTCTCTTTCTCCTTGCTTATAAATATTTTTTTAATTTAAAAAAAATTAAGGTAAGCTCTTCAACTTTTTTTTCAAATTTTTTAAAAATATTTTTAATTGAAAAAATCTAAGTATTTGCCTAATTTATGTATGTTATATAAATCATATATTTATATTTCCCATTTATGCTCTATCTTCTGCCATGCCTCCCCCCCTTCCCCCTCTCTCTTTCTCTTGCTCCTCGCTCTTCTTAAACGTTTTAATTGTTAGCCTTCGCTCAATTGCTCAACGCTGGCGTTCCTCAATTTCTACCGTATTGATGAGCTGCGAGCACAATTCCAAAGTCCTCCCGCCCCCTTCTCCTTCGCCCACTCCCACTCAAGCCTTTACCTCTGGCCACACAGACAAGCGAACAATGTTATATAGACACTCTCACACACACACACACACACATACAAATACCTATGTATGTATACTATATATAATTACATAAAAGTCAGAAGCTATTGCAAAAAAAAAAAGGAAAAGGAGTAAAGCGCCACACAACCCACAGGAGGCAAGTTCTAAGCGCCAAATGGAAAAATCCCTCGTTTTAATTTCTCTTTAGCGCACCCAAAAAAAAAAAAAAAAAGGAAAGAAACAACAACAACAACAAGCAGAAGGAGAACAACTGAAACAGAGCGAGAAAAATGCGAGCAAGCCAGCCCAAAACACCCACCCAACCACCCAACCCAACCCAACCACCCACTCACAACTACTAAATAACCGATTTTTTTTTTACTTTTTTTTTGAGCAACGTTTCAACTCATCAGCAGTTTTTCGTTGTTGTTGTTGTTGTTGCTTCGGGTGGATTTTTATTTCTCAACTAATCCCATGCCCAGCAGACGTCGCGTCTCGGGGCACACCCTCTCTGATTTCGTGACGCCGCCGCCACCGCCGCCGCCCTCAAATGCCGCGCCCACTTTTACCAACGTCGACAAAATTTTTTTGTTTCTTTCGGTTTTTTTTTCTGTTGTTGGTTTTGCTGCTGCTGCTGTTGCTTGTTGTTGTTGGTGTTGGTGTTGGCCAAAAGATATAGATTACATTTGTGTTGTTTTCAGCTCCAAAATATATATATATATATATATATTATATATATGTACTATATATATATATATGTGGCTACATGTATCTAGAGTCCAAAAAAAAGGTTTGCTTTTCGGTTTCGATTCTATTTTCTGTTTTTTTCGCCTGGCTTCATTTAGCTGGCCGCCCTTAGCTACCCACAAACCCTTTCGCTCCCTAGCCCAAGCTCTCCTACACCCACCCTCCCTCTCTCCCTCTCAAAATCCAGCCAGACGCCAGCATCGCAGCGAACCCAATAGCCCAACTAACAATTGTCAATTTTCAACTATTGAAGATGCCAGAGTTAGTTCTCCCTCACTCTCACACTCTCCTTCTCTCTCTCTCTCTCTCTCTCTCTCTCTCTCTCTGTGTTTTCCCTAAAATTCAATACTTTGCATCCAGTGCAACGCTGTTTGCTGCTAAGATTTCCACAGAAACTGGCATATATTATATGTTTGCTGCCTTTCTATGCAATTCTCATGTACTGCAAAATAGAGCTTTATCTATATATGATTCGTTTTTAAAGACTTTCAAGTGCAAATATTGAAAATCAACTAGAATGTAATTCAAGTTTCTTAAGCTTTCTTCCGTTTTCCTCTTCTTTCACTCTCAATCAATTTAATCTATTTATAGAGTAAATAAATATTTCGGAAAACTTCTTTTACTATTCCTCAACAGATTCATTCCTAATCTGTCTTCTCTATCTTCATTTTAGTTATATTTTTATTTTTTTCTGTTCTCGAAGTTTCTCTATATTTTTTTATATATGCATATTTCTTTCCCCACTTTCACTCTCCTTCTTTTTATCTTCCTTCGCTCTCATTCTTCTCTATTTTTCGCTCTATATCTATATATGTATATATTTCTATCTTTCTCTTTCGCTCATTTTCTTTCACTCTATCTTTTCTCACTTTATTTTAGACTCTCTACTTCTATTTCTCTCTCTCTCTCTCTCTCTCTCTCTCTCATTCTATCTCTCTCTATCTCTCTCTCTCTCTTCCTCTCTGTATCTTTCTGTCTTTCTCTTTCTTTCTATATTCTCTCACTCTATTTCTGACTCTCTTTTTTTCTCTCTATATATATGTATCTTTCTGCCTTATCTTACTCACTCTTTTTCTTTCTCTCTCTCTCTCCCTCTCTCGCTCTAGCTCTATCATACTCTGCCGCTCTCTCTCTCTCTCGTCATCTCTTTCTTTTTTTCTTTCTCTCTCTCACTTTCTCTTCCTTCTCTCTTTCCGCTTTGCCTTCTCAATGTATCTTAACCCTCCCTATGCCCTATCTTCCTTCTTTACCCCCTCTAAATATCACCTCTCTATGCAATTCTCATCAAGATTTTCCCCTTAAATATTTATGTCACCTTTCAATAACTGATTTTCGGGCTTTAGCAAGTCCAAAGCTAATTTTCAATAAATTTCATGAGTCGCAGAATTGAAAAACTTTTCCCAAGCGCCGATCCAATAAAATTCACTCGCATTTAAAAGATGCGCCAAGTGATAAACACGAGTTCTATTAAATAATATGTTGACGTAAACTTAAGGAATTTTCGTGTGTGTGTGTGTGTGTGTGTGTGTGTGTGTGTTTGTGCCTTTGAAGCTGCCACCTAGCGGCGACTGCGGAACTGTGATTGATGTTCTTCTTGGACGCGTGCCCGCACAGCCCCATCAGCCCAGCTCAAACACCACCCACAACAAAGTCGATCGATTAAAGGCCAAAGTAAAACCTTAACAGGAAACTTACAGAAAGCCACCCTTAAAAAAAACACACACAGAACTTGCCGCTGGACCTGGGGGGAGGCGGAGGAGGAGATTGTTAAATCTCAGAAGAAAAAAATACAAAAAACAAATAAAAGAAAAGCAGCGAGAGGAGAGGAGAGAAGAGGAGAGAGAGCGCGCGCGCTGCCCAGTTGTTTTTACATTTCTTGTGATATTCTTAAATAAATTTGCCTGCGCTGGAGTTGGGGGTGTGGGGGGTTGGTCGCAACCCTCAACTCATTTAAGGCACTAAAAAGAAATTAAGAAGTCGCCGCGCAAATGAATGCAGAAGAAGGAAAAACTGGAGAAAAAAAAAGAGAAAAAGAAAAAACAAATTGAAAAATATAAAAATCACAGCCTCGGAAATACCCTGATTACGCTATCTGTGTAAGCTGGCCCTCTGCGTGCGTGCGTGTGTGTGTGTGTGTGTGTGTGTGTGTGTGCTCAAGTGTAAGCCGCCCCCCACTCAACTACAACTGCACACACGCACATACAATTTGAGTTCCACTTCCATTCGCACAGCTCAATAGGCCTTGTGATAAGCGCTTTGCACAGCGCCAGCCACCCCCCACTCACCACCCCCCACCCATTGGGGGCACAATGCACCCGCACAGTGACTGGGCAGCCGATTCGCTGTTTGGAACTTGATAACCCGCTATTGTATACACAAAAGCTGTAGAGCAACCGGCGCATAATCGTTGTGTATGTGTGTGTTCCGCTCCCTCCTGCCTACCCCTACCCCTGCCCCACAATCACCCTTTGCCTCTTCAGTGACTCTGGCTCCGGCTTGACTTTTTCTTGCTCAACTTAAGCGTTTGCTCTTATTGTTGTTGTTGTTGTTGTTGTTGTTGCATAGTTTTGCTTGTGCACAACAGCTGCGGCCCCAGCTATGACCCTACATGCCAGCCCCTCTCCTCCCCTCCCCTAACCTCGCCCTACCCCCCTTTGGACAGGCTCGTTCATGTCAATTCATGTCAGCTCAGACAAACCGATTTTGGCTTTGGCTTTGCGGCGTTCCAAAAACCCATTGGCTTTTGTTTATATATTCATTTCGTTGTTGTTGTTGTTGCTCGTGTTGTTTGGTGATCATTTGACGTTTGCTCGCCAAGTGGATACCCTGTAAAACTAGATGCGAAGCTAGAGAGTTGTCACAGCTCAGGCTAAACTAAAGACAACAAATATAGTGAGGTAAATACCAAGAAATACAAATATAGAACTGATCGACTAGCAGATACCCTGTAATAGTATCAAATTCTGAGTATATAGGTTTATAACCTTAAAAATTGATATAAAAATTCTCTTAGTAGGCAGCTACTCTATGCAGCACGACTAGCAACTACTAATTGAATGCATTGCTCGACTATCACATACCCTATTCGAACAGAAAATTACGTTTATATAGACCTATTTGCAGTTCAATGGCACAGAAGACCAACAAAGTCTGCTAGTAGTCAACTGCACGACTAGCAAATACCCTGCATAGCCTAATTTTCGGCTAGCCTGACTAGCAGATACCCTGTCTATTCGCAGATTTAGCTTTTGGCCATATATACTCATTCTAAACTAAAGTAGTATCGAAAGTATATCAAATTTGTTAGCTGCCATATATGGCACGACTAGCACATACCCTGTACTGTTACAGCATTAGTTTTCGACATGTTTCAGGCAAAGCGAAACGTATATTTAACGAATTTGGGTATGCTAAAAGTTATATAAGGCAGTTTAAAGTGCTCGAATGATAGATACTCTATAAATTCTTTAGAACAGTTTTTTGAGATAGAAAATAAGGGAAGTTCTTATTTGTTTGTTTATGGGGCATCTTAGCCGCCTAAACAACTGCCACAAATATTTGCACGATTTTCTATATTTTTTTTGGTATTTTTTTTAAAATAAAGTCTTTGCTCTCTCTTTAGCTTTGTTAGTTGTTCGCAGCAGCTGTTGCCGCTACTTTGCTGCAAAGCACTTGGTAAACTTTGACGCTTCTTGATGGCTCAACTTTATTTCTTCTCTTCTTCCTCTGCTTCTCTATTTTGCCTTTCGCAACACTGCACTTTGAAAAAATATCGATTAGCTGGCAGCCAATTGATGTTTTTGGTATTGAAAATTCACTTTGCAATTGGCATGCGAGAAATGCCATCGAGTGGAAGTGCCTCAGTGATGAAAATATAGAAAAACTTCTTTAAAAATGACAACAAATTAAACATAAATCAGAATATATCTAGTAAATTTTGTGCAGAGTAGAGCAAAGCATATAGCAATTGATGTATATTGTGGAGCTTGAGCTTAAAGCTTAGTAGAATATGCACTTAAACTAAATTTTGACTAGAATTTTATTTTCTAACAATTTCTTTTTATATTTTTATACCCTGAACCCATTGAAAATGGGAAATCAGGGTATAATGTTTTTGTTGAAATGTATGTAACAGGCAGAAGGAGGCGTGGCAGACCCCATAAAGTATATATATTCTTGATCAGGATGACAAGCCGAGTTGATATAGCCATGTCCGTCTGTCCGTCTGTCCGTCTGTCCGTCTGTCCGTCTGTCCGTCTGTCCGTCCGTCTGTCCGTCTGTCCGTCTGTCCGTATGTATGAACGCGTCGTTCTCAGAACCTACAAGAGCTAGAGACTTGAAATTTTTTATGTAGGTTCCTGTATAGCACGAAAAGATCGAGTTTGTTTCAGAAATTCGATAACTTTTATCGTTTTATTGTTATCGATTAAAAACGAAAATCTAAATTAAGTTATAAAATTCTATATAATTCATCTTTCTAGCTAGAATCTTCAAATTTTGCACTTAGTGTTATGTGAGCCTTACGCAATTTCGGTTTTTGTTAAATTTTGGGTGCCACGCCCCCTTCGCCTCAAATTTGTAACTCCCGTATATCAAATACTAGAGACTTGTGCTTTGGCACATACACACATATGGATGACATGATTACGCCCAACAAGTTTGATCAAAATCGTTGCTCTAGAAAAAAAGTTATTAAACATTTAATTTCCCATAGCATTGCCATGCAAAGTCGCCAAAGAACAGCTGACGCAACGACTTGCACTTGTGTATGCGTGCGCCTGTGTATGTGTGTGTGTATGTTTTGCTTGTAATGAACGTACATATGCATGTGTATATAAAAGAAATGAAGAATGCTTGGAATAGCGGATCTTCGCAGGGTTCAGGGTATACCCTAGTCGAGCGGTCTCGACTAGAGTTTTCTTACTTGTTTACTTTTAAAACTGCAAATTTTTTTTATATACTATATATTTTATATTTTTTATATTTTATATTTTTTATATTTTAAATTTTTTACAAATTTTTTATATTTTATAATTTTGTTAGAAAAATTTGTAAATGCTAAATCATTTCTAAAAATCTGTCCTAATGGCCAGTTAAATATTTTTTTATATTTTATTTTTTATATTTTTTTATACTTAATTTTTTACATTTTATTTTTTATATTTTATTTTTTATATTTTATTTTTTTATATTTTATTTTTTATATTTCATTTTTTATATTTCATTTTTTATATTTAATTGTTTGTATTTTATTTTTTATATTTCATTTTTTATATTTTTTCTATTTTTTTATGTATAAAAAAACAAATTTTAAAAATAAAAAAAAAAATAATTTTTATAAATAATTTTTCATTTTTTTTTTTAATTTTTATATTTTTAAAATTTTGAATTTATTATAAATGTATTTCTAAGCACAAAATAAAAATAGAAATTAACTGAAAAATATTCCAACTTTAAGCTTTAAGTATTCCCTCCTCAAAAAAAAACTAATTTCAAACATTCCTAGCAAACTTTTCTCTTCTTTCTTTCAGTGGTTTCCAAATTTTAGTTAAGCCAACTACAAACTTAAATTGATTTTAAGTTTTGCAAAAAAAAAAAAAGTTTTCAAAAAAAGCAGCAACACACAAATATCGATATATTGAGCCGTGCTAAAAGCTTTTCATTGTGTGTGTGATTTTTGGCATTATGTTAGCGGTTTGCAGTTGGCCATAACTTTCAATTATGGACACGAAAAGTCCAAAACGAGACCCCAATTGGGGGCTATTGGGAAAACCTTAAGAAAAAATACAACAACAACAACAACAAATACAAACTGGGCAAAGACTAGGTAAGCTAAGTTTTGGGTGTGCCAAAGCAGTCCAATAAGAAAAACGAAGGGAGAAACTGACCAAAAAAATTATATATATGTATATATCGCTCAGTTTCATTGGCTTTCACGTTTTTTTAAGCTGAGGTATATATATTTATATATATATATATAATATTTTTTGTTCGTTATTATGTCTCAGTTTTGTTTCTGATGTTCGCTAATTGCGAGCGAGGCCTGTGCGTGCTAGAGCGAGAGAGAGGCAGAGGCAGAGGCAGAGGCAGCGGGAGGGCGGCGTAAAGTTTATTAAGGGCGTGGTGTATGTGTGTGTGTGCCTAATTAATGGCATTATTTGATGGGACATGACAGGGCGTGCCAAGCCCTTGCAAAAGGTGCGTAAAACTAAATAAATGAAAGAAAGTCAAAAAGTTGAACTTGAAAAGCGCCCGCGGATAGGCAACATTTTAAGGGACATTTTGCAGAGAGACCCAACAACAAAAACAAATATCCCAACGCTGTCAAAGGGAAATTCTAATTAGAATTAAGAGAGCGATAGACAGAGAGAGCCAAACATACCTTATGCAATTACAGTTTTTAATCCTCGTGCGCAGCTGTTGAGTTAATAACGTAGTTTTATTGTTGTTGTTGTTGTTGTTGATTAGTTGGTTGATTGGTTGGAGTCGAGTTGGACAAATTGTAGTAGACGACGTGACGGAATCAATTGCATAAAATAGATTAAATTCTGATTTCGTTTGCGTGTGTGTGGGAATATATTTGATGTGTGTGAGAGAGACCCAAACGAAACAGAAAATATATACTATATATGCACACCAGAGACGCTTACATATATTATAAATATATATATAAATATATTTTTTCAAATAATAAACAATAATATATGTATGTAATTAGCAGAACGCGCGCACAAAGAGAGATGTGGAGAGCGAAGTGGACGCAATCGTTGCGATTAGTTGAGAAAAGACTGCAAGTGTGTGTGTGTGAGCGTGTGTGTAAGAGTGAGATGGAAGCTTTATGTATTTGTTGTAATTATTTTTTTGAGATTTTTTTTCTGTTTGTTTGTTTGTTTTTGTTGAATGTTTTGTCGCACAAGATTTTTGGTATTTAAATTTGTTATTATTTTGTTTTATTTTTTGTTGTTTGCTATAATGAAAATTTGTATTAATGAGAAATGCTGAAAAGGCAAAATATTAATTGTACAAAGAGGGAGAGAGTGAAAGAGCGAGGGAGACAGATAGATGCTGCACCATCTGGCAGCGGTAAATCAAAAACAACAAAAATAGAGCGCGCCTAGTTCAATAAACCGTTATAAGCGAGAGCTGGAGAGCGGCGCGCCAAGTCAAAACACACGCGAATAACGCTTCAAAAGGCAAATGCACATAAAATAAATACGAAATAAGTATAAAAAAAAAACAGAAAAATAATCATAAAAAGTAAAGCGCGCAGTCAGCAGGCGGCGGCGGCACTTGTCACACTCACACACACACATGTCAAAAACTTGCAAGGCGCAGCAGCGACGCAACGTCAACGTCAACGTCATACGAAAAGGAATGTTGCGGCAGCGACATGTGTTTGATGTATGCAGGCCGTCTGTGTATGTGTATGTGTGTGTGTGTGTGTGTGGGAATGCCTCTTTACGTTTACTACGTAATGCCGAAAAGCAACGTAAGTCGCTTAAGCTGCGGCCCAACTTGAATTCTTATACGTTTCGCGGTATTTCTTTACGCCTGCTGTTTTGTTCTTATTGGACTATTGCTGCCGCTGTTTGCTCTTATTGGGGGAAGCCAGACAGCGCTCTGTCTGCTCTGATTTTGCGTGTGTGTGTGTGTGTGTGTGTGTAAATATTTATATGTGCATACGCGCGCGAACTTGAATTTATGCAAAAATAAGCAGCTAAAAGAGGCTGCCGCCACATGAGGCGCTGTGCAGCGACACACTAACGGTACACGAACTGGGGACCGAGTTTTATTTTTAAGCACTTTTCAATTTAGATTTGGTCGCTGAACGCGCTGAATTTACGTTGCGGATAATTAAAGGGACTGACTACGTAGGGGTTAGGTGGGGGTAGGATTGGGTAATGGAGGCAGCGGCCCAATTGGCGATATATTGCATATCCAATTGGAAAATTACGGCGACGGAACAGACGGCAAAACGGCGAGCGGCGGTGCAAGCAGTGCGCGATAATTACAGCAACGTGGCGGCGACCGAGTGTCCGATCGAAGCAAGACCCACCGAGTACAAATGTTGTCTGATGGCTGGCAACGGCAAAGTTGGCAGCATTGACCGTCGTCGTCGCTGCCGCTGCGGCGCAAAGAAAGAAAGAAAGAAAAAAAAACACACACAAGAAAAGGCAACGGCAACAGCGACGGCGGCGGCGGCGACAGCGGCAGCGCCAGCGTGTGAGCGAATGCAGACACACACACACATACACGTCGATACGATATACACACACACACATACATGCATACATATGCGACAGAACGATGAACGATTATGATGAACCGAATTACAAATAAAAGATGATGCCAAAAGACGACGACGTCTACGTTGACTGCGACGACAACGATTAGCAAACAGCCAGGCGCAAGGAGCAAAAGCATACACATACACCCACACACACACACATACACTCAGAGTAGCAGCGGCAGCGAAAAAAAATCGGTCGCAATTGGAAAAAATTGCAGAGCGTAGCCGCCGCTCTCTGCACATAAAAAGAGAAAAAAATAACATAAGCAAGCCGCAACTCACACTCACACACACACACAGACGACGACAGAGACGTACTCAAGCATACAACAACAACAACGGCATAAGCAGCAAGCAGTACAAAAAAATCGAAGCAGCGAAAAAATGAGAAGAAACACTGAGAGCAGTGGCAGCAGCGCCGGCAACGCCAACAACAACCACAAAGAGCTGAGGCAAGAAAGCTTGAAAAAAATAGCGGCACAACACGCGCACCGTGGGCCGCGCTCTCTCGAAACGTGCACGAAACTCTTGCAGACAACAACAATTTGCATTATTGATGAGCAGCGTGAGTCGCCCCACCACACACACACACACACATTCACGAATACACATATATATTTCTTAACAAACTTGCGGCAAACTTGTGTGAGCGAGACAGTGAGCATACATAAGAGGACAGGGGGGTTTGAGCGTGCGTGGGTGGGTGGCCAAGTATATAACACCCTTAGAAAATGACCAACACTGACCAGGCCACCAAATGCGACGATGTACGCCCATTAACTGGAGATGAATTCGCTTGGCCATGATTTGTGTTGGGTTGACACCCGAGTGGGTGGCGCGCATGAAGCTGCAGACTTAGTCGCTGCAAGCGGAACCAGTAAAAACAATGGAACATTTGAGCAAAAAAAAAAAGTGAAGGAAAATAGAATTGCAGCAATTGATGGGCAAGGTTTTTTTTTCTATTTTCTTGTTACTAGTTCGGCTACAAGCGCGAACAATCAACATGGATGTTCCAATGGGAGTGTGGACAAGGGCTGAGAAAAGGGGCAGAAATAGGAAAGATAATCGAATATTGCTAAAGGTAAAGATTTGTAGCTAAAAAGGCTATACTTTATTTTTTTAGCAAAGATTTTTGCATATTAAATAAATAAAATCTATAAGTTAATTATATAATAAATATCTTAAAATTAAAAAAAAAAAATAATTTAAAATTTTCGGATATAAACAATTATTTATTTTATTTATTTATATCAACTCGCTCACATTCAACAAATTCACCTACTGCTTTGCCCACCTTGTCCCACTGTGCGACAAAAACAATGCGCCGCAAAGAAGAAAAAAATGCTCTCTCGAGCAGCAGCAACAACAACAAAGGGCCCCTGGCCAACAACAGACGAACGAATCTGAAGACAAGAAACAGGACGAAAAATACGCAGAGCAAAAAAAAACAGTAATGCATGACGGAACTGGACAGACGCAACGACGTCCACGCAGAGGAGCTGGAGTAGCGAAGGTAGCGAGCGCGAGACGGAAAGAGAAACTGCTTGGGAGCAGTGGGAGGGCTGAGAATGAAAGTGTACTGTGAGTCCAAGCTCGCGCTCACACTCACACACAGACAGCTGCTAGTGTGTGCGTGAAGCAGCTGGGCCATTGTTGGCGGACACTCACACACATATTTATATAACTGTGCGCGTGTGTGTGTGCGTGCGTGTGAAGCATTTTTTCTTTGCGCTTCACTCAATTTCAATGTATTTTTTCTTTTATTTTGCCTCCTTTTCGCTCAGCAGCGATTGTCCTGTACTGCTGTTTCCTTCAAAAAGTTCAAAGTGGCAAGCCAAAGCGCGCTCTCACTCACACACACACACATACACTGAGACACTTTGGCGACGGCAAAAAAAATACTCAGAGAGCAAGCAGAGCAGCAGCAGCAGCAGAAAAAAAACGAAACGAATTCTGCACAGAAAATAAAAATTGTTTGCAAGAAAGAATGAAAGAAAAAATCGGAAAAAATGCAAGCCAAGTGGTTGCTGGGCGCAGAGAGGGGGAGGGTAGGGGTAGGGGTAGGGGTAGGGGTAGGGGCAGGGCAGAGTGGTAAGGAAGGTAGCAGCATGCTGTTGGCTGGCTGGGTGTGCCCGCTATGTCTCCAATGCCACCCCCCCTATTAACTGGGTTGCCGACGACCGCTGCTTGCGCTGCCGCCGTCGACGTCCGCTGCCGCTGCCACTCTGCTGCGCCCGTGTGTGTCAGTTTCAGCTGCTCACATAGTTGGCCGAAGATAAAGGTGACGTTGATGGCACCGAAGGGGGCAGCAATGCAATGGGGCCAACCAGGCGAAGGGTGGGGTAGGGTAGGATGGCAGGGCATAGGGTGATGGGAAGACCCTCAAGTGTTGGCATGCAAAAAAAAAAAAAAAAGAAAGCAAAGAAGAATGAGAAAAAACAATAAATATAGCCAAGCACATGGCGTCGCTGTTGTCGCGGCATATGCATGCATGTGTGACACAAATACATACACACACACACATACACATACAATACATATGCTCAAGCACATGTAGTCTGTGTAACGGCTTCATGTCTGCTGCACACACACACACACACATGCATATATATTTGTCTCGCAGTTAATCATCTACATGCGTGTGAGAGCGAGCGAGCGAGCATGCTTGACCACATTTGCTAAAAGCATTCCACACAGTGTGCCCAGCATAATTAACGCTTAGCGAAAATCGAATCTAAGCTCTAGCAGAAAGAATGAAAAAACTAAACCAAGTGGCAACACTGCCAGCGCATGAGAGAGATAGCAATAGCAACACACACACACACACATACACACTCACACTCACTCACAGAGACAAAGTCCAGTTTGAGGTCCAGTCGCACTCAGCAGCCATACAACATTTTTCAAGGCGATGCAGACGCGCCAAAAAAAATAAAGTGAAATAAAAGGGGGCCACCATGCAAAATAACACAAAAACAAAAACAACAACAACAACGTCAGCAGCAGCAGCAGGCGCTGGGCAAGACGCAGCGACGTCAACGTTGACGTTCACAAAGCGACGCCATTGAAGTTGCGGTCGACGACGACGACGACGGCGAAGTCGCAACGCACAACGGCAAAAACATTCAAAAGTACAAGGGCAACTACAACAACAACAACAGCAGCAGCAGCGAGACAGAAAATAAAAATGAGCGAAAAAAAAGTTTTATACATAAAAGTAGTGGCGAGAGCAAGGAGAGCCACCGCACGAAACTCCAAGAACATGTGCAGAAACAACGGCGACGACGACGAAAGAGATACAAACAAACACAAGCTGGCATAGCTGTAGCTGTAGCTGTAGCTGTATAGCTGTGTAAAGTTGCCACCTTTTTCTCCGCTCATTGGTAATTTTACGCGAGGAGGCGAGGGAGGGGGAGCGCTCGCTCACACAGATGGCCGGCAAACTTTTGCAGCGAAAATAAAAATGGAGCGCACGTTTGTGACAAAAACAAAAAGGAAAAGCAAAACTTGCAGCATGAATGGGAAGTTGTTGCCCATCGCCGCCGTCGTCTGAAGCCAGCGCCGCGCGCTCTGTCTGTGTATGTGTGTGTGAGAGAGAGAGTGAGCGAGCGGGTGGACCGACCGTCGTTTGAGTGTTGCGTCAGCTTGAGTTTGAGCGTTTTTTTTTTTTTGTATTTTGCTTTCACTGGCCAGCGACTCAAGCCGGCGTCGCGTGTGCATTGAGTGAGAGCGCATTAATACGCTGAGCGCGTCGTGCACATTAATGCCAGCCACCAGTGTAAGCTAAAGGTTGTTGTCTTGGCTAAAGCCGTGAAATCGGTTGCTGCACAAATAAGTTAATGCGTTAAGTCGTTAAGTTGCGTTCAGTTTTTGTTTTTGTTTTTTAAGTGATAAATAAATAAATAAATAATCAAATTAAATTAAATACTTGACTTTACCTGCAGTATTTTTTTTAATGCCACAAAAAAACGAACAATATTTGCGCGCTGTGCACAAAGAACTGCATAAATAATCAATATTAATTAAAAGCTGCTCACATTCTTTATCAAACGGCAACAATAACGGGCAGCAGCAGCGGCAGCAGCAATCAACGGTTAATGAAGCGCACAAATGACAATTACAATGGCGTTCGTCAAATGCAAAGCGGCAAAGAGAGAGAGGGAGAGGGAGAGTGAGCGAGAGCGGGAGAGGCGCAACAGGAGAGCTGTGCAGATAACGATGCGAGCAATAATTGTGGGTGTATTGTGAGCGTGTGTGCGTGTGTGTGTGTGTGTGTGTGTGTGTGTGTGTGTGTGTGTGTGTGTGTTTGCTGCTGATCAATTTAAAAAGAGATAAACACACACATACATACACATGTGCTG
Organism: Drosophila repleta; assembly: GCA_018903745.1. NCBI lineage: Eukaryota > Metazoa > Arthropoda > Insecta > Diptera > Drosophilidae > Drosophila > Drosophila repleta. The sequence continues at coordinate 6,897,737 of JAEIGN010000497.1, forward strand.
CTGCTGCTCTGTGTATCCATGTGAATGGCTTATATAAATAATCAAAATTATATATATATAAGTTATATATATATATATATATGCATATATCTTTTCACTTTGGAAAAGCGCAGTCAAAGAAAACTGTGTGCAAAGCAATTAACATGAATGCACCTAGAGAAATGGGTAGTGAGTTAGACACAGAAAAACTATCAAAACACTGAGAGGAAAGACAAACTGACTTGATAATTTGAAATACACTGGAGAGAAACTGCAATAAATATATCAGTTTAGCCATATCTCTATATATAGATCCACATATTGGCATATACACTGCAACAAATACTGACCCCCCTTCAATACAAATTTTGCCTAGCAAAAAATGAGGCACTGAAACAAATAAATTGCTTAGAGTTTTATAATATTTGTGATACACTGCAACAAAAATCAGAGTATATGGCAATATTTGGCATACACTGGGAAAAAAGGCTAAGCTTGAAGTTTGCTAATATTCTGTATACACTGCAAAAAAATGCATAAGTATATTGCCATATTTGGCATACACTGCAACAAAGAAATACCTAGTTATATATACACTAAAAAAAATACTCTTGGAATTTGCGAATACTCTGCATGCACTGCAAAAAAATGCATTAATATATAGTAGTATTTGGCATATACCGTAAAAAAAGTCTATTACATTTATAATAATTTCGTATATAATAATTTGGTATATCTATTATTGTTATAGATATATTTAAAGCTCTGCGCCAGAGTGAACATAGTAAATATATTGATCAAGCTTATATATACAAAATATCTATATATTGATAACTTAAAATTAGCTTGATCAGCCAAGCGTTAATCACTAAATACACTGAGAGAACTCTGTGAACTCATATCAGGAAGTTCTAGTCGGGAAAATCTAATCAAGCCATAAATCCATCAATCAGAACCTTGACCTTAGCGCTAACTTACATACATATATCAACTATAATTTATAATCTATAATTTCCCTATATTCCCATATTCCCATATTGAAACAATCTATTTAAGATAAACACTTTCCGCTAACAGTTCAAAGTCGCGTTGAGCACTATATATATATATATATATATATATATATATATATATATATATATATATATATATATATATATATATATATATATAAAAACATTGTTTGATAGCAACTTCAAATCTATTTTTAATTATCAGCGCTTATCATTAAAATGTTTATGTATATATATATATAAGAGAGAGAGAGAGGGGGAGAGAGAGAGAGAGATAGAGAGAGAGAGAGAGAGGGGCTTAAGCTGTGTTTACTATATAGATAACCCAACACGAATGAATAGTAAATTTTATATATATATAGGGAAGTATTTAGTATATAGAGGGAATATAATGCACGACTGAGAAATACCCTGCTGTGAATATGTCGAAGTATTAGCTATTTCGAAAGGGAATATATATATATACAGGGAATATATATATATATATATATATATATATATATATACAAAAGTCTCTCTCGTATACCCCTAGGCAATACTTCTTATACAATAGACATTCTTCTTAGCATTACTTAGAATACCAACTAAATTCCCTTCAAATTTCCCACATAATAAATTCCCCTTTCAGGGTATTTCATAGTCTATCATTGCCGCAGCAATATTTACAATATGGATTTTCAATTATAGACAATTGGCAATTAAAAAGTCCTGTTCAAGGACCTTATAAAGGACCCTATTTGTCGAGTTTTCCATGACTTATAGCTTATAGATGCCGTAATTGGACGGGGGCCGCGCGGCAATTACGTTTTGAATTATTTAGGGCAGGCAGAGGCGCACTCACCTGTAGGTCCGATTCGGTAACATCGATTTCGCCGCGATAAACGAAATCGATAATTGTCTTGAGGTCTGTGAATATGATGTCGGCGGGTAGTATAATCGTTGGATGCTTGCACGGATTCTCGAGCAGCAGCTTTTGGAAATACGTTGAGCAGGCGGATAGGACAACCTGTGAAGGGAATTAATATGTTAATATATATGTTATCGATATATTTCGATAATTTACTTACCTTGTGCGCCTTGAGCGAGCCATGCTCACAGGACAAGGTCACATCGACAAAGGAGAGATCCTCGCGCAGCTGCTGAAACACTGACGTCATCGTGTTCTGATAGTTATTCCAGCGCAGACTAAAGTACTGATGTCCCCGCACGGCGGCCATTTTGTATGTATGAGCAAGTCTCTCGCTCTCTTCACTTTCAATTGCAGTTAGTTATTTGTTTACGTCTCTCTCTCTCTCTCTCTCGCTCTCGCTCTTCACTTTCGCTGAGCCGCAGCGTGCCAAAAGCTCACTGCTATGAGAACGACGACGACGACGCTGGCGCAGACGTTGGCGTTGCCGTCCTGCTGTTGGCAGCGCTGCAATAACAATGCAAATGCAAAATACCGTTAGTTAGCCATCGAATATTGAATATCTCAAAATAGATTTGCGCCTGCGCAGACAGCGCAATTATTTTACATAATTAATACGCGCTTATCAATTATTCCACACAACAAAACTGATCGATAAACGCACAATGCCCAACAATAACAACAACAGCAACAGCAAGAGAGCGCCTCAGCCGCCTTTTTTTGTTGTGCTTCGGCTTCTATACCAAACGCAATGCAACGCAAGTTGCGACTGAGCCAGCTTTTTGTGGCATAGTCACGGATGCAAAAGGCCGCCGCTGCCGCCTGCTGCGGCAGCCCATGTAAAAGGAGTCCATTGTGCGGTGCATTACAACGCCAGAGCAGAGCAGAGCAACAACTATGCAAGTCTCCCAAAAAAAAACAAAAACAAAACAGGTAGTCAGCGAGTGTGTGTGAAGCCTCGACTTGTGGCTACCCTGTAAATTTGAATATGAAGTGTTTCTTAGCAAACTTTAAGCAAATTATGATTAAATTTTGATGAGGATTCAAAATAATATATTTTTATAGGAGAATTTTAATAAATTTATGCTTAAAATATTATAAGTGAGGTTAAATAAATACTAAAAATCATCAATTATATGAAGAAATGAAAATAAATGAATAAAATACATAATAATAATAATTAAATAAATATAAAATAAATAGTAATAGTAAAGAATTAAATTAAATAAAACAAAATAAATATGTAGTAAAAAAAATAATAAAGAATTTAATATACATATAAAATAAAATAAATATACAAATAAAAATAGTTATGGTACAAAAAATAAAATATTTATATAGAAAAAAAACTAAAATATATATATATATATATATATATATATATAAAATATATAAAAAATATAACAAACATATATAAAAAAATATAAAACATATATAAAAATAAAATATAAAAAATAATAAACAAATAAACAAATACAAAAAAAAAAATAAATATAAAAAACTAAAAAAAATATAATATATATATATAAAATAAAAAAATAAATAAATAAATAAAAAATAAATAAAAATAGAATAAATACATAATACAAATTTTTTTTAAATATTTAGCTTACATTTTTATAATTCTAAATGGATGGATTTTCCATAAGAATTTCTTATACAAATATATATTTTTGTACATTCTATAAGTAAATACATACATAGTATACCCTACAAATATATAAGCAATTCAAATCCATTTATAAACTCTGAGTCCCTCCCTATCCCTCTCTCTCTCAGCATCTTACACCCCTTTTGCAACTACTCCAAATCACTGGGTATTTAGTTTGCTCAGTTTCTGTCCAACTAATGTCCCTATGCAGTATACATTGATTACCAATCCAATTTCATGCTTAACCCTTGGCAAACACCTCGCATTACGCCTTTTTTTTTTTGCTCCCCTCTCCCCCCAAGCAATTTTTGCAATAAAACTTTGTGCATGTGGCCCATTGTCGCTGCGTGGCTGCCAATTCAGAAAAGTTTTTTAGTTTTGTGCATGAAAATGTAAAATGTAAAATGCTCTGCCTTCTCTGGCCAGGCCAGAAAGAAAGAAAACCGAAACCGAAACCAGTTTCAGGCTCGAGGCTCGAAGTTTACACTCTTTACATTTATTTTTACTTTTAGTTGATTTTGTTTTTGTTTTTGTTTTTTTTTTTATTCATTTATTTTTTACGGATTTCAATGGCACGTACAACGTCATGTTGTTGCTGCCTTGCTCCATTGGCATTGTCAAAATAAATAAATAAAAAAGAGAAGTGAAATAGGAATGCTGAAAAGGATGCTGCCTGGCTGAAAGCAGTGAATGCTGGCAACCAATTCAGTTAAGAGAAGGTGAGGAGCTGGCTTGAGCAACGACTCCGAGACATAGGCATAGACACCACAACAACAACAACAACAGCAACAGCAGCAGCAGCAAGGAAGACGGCGATGGCAACAGCAACAGCATACAATGCCCACATTCAGTTGTAGCTTTAACGACCGCAGCGAACGCTGCAATTTCTGCCTGAGCAAGGATAGTAAGCAGCTCAGCAAGCCATAAAATATATTATTTTAAAAATATATACACACATAAATATATATTTTTTTATTTTTAAATTTATTTTTTATATATTGATATATTTTTTTTATTTTTTAATTCATTTTTCATATATATTTGTTTTCTTTGCTGAACTGCATACTATCCTTGCTAAAGCTAAAATGAAAGCGTATATATATGTTACATTCGGTATTTCATTCAAAACTAAAATTCCCTTTCAAATTACCTTTTATCAATAAACCAATCAGATTTTTGCTCAAGCAAAATATGCCCTGCATACGCGCCTTCAATTCGGCAAAGCTGAGCGCGGGCTAACGGGGTGTTTAGCTGTGCAATGTCAATGCTTTGCTGTTGCTTTTTGCATGCAGTTAGAGCGGAGCAAGGCTAAGCAAAGAAGCAAGAAAAAAAACCCGAAATCAAAACAATAAACCGCGCACCAAAATGGAATGCCAAAAAGTAAGAAGCAAATGTTGCCCACCCACTTGCACACTCCAGAAAACGTGTTGGATTTAGAGCGAGAGAGAGAGAGAGAGAGAGAGAGAGAGCGAGCGAGTGAGCTTATAATCAGTCGTGCATTTTATGCGGCCTGTTTGTTGTTTTGATGCCGTTCTTCTGCTGCTTCACCATTTACGCGACCAATCCACGTTTTTTTTCTTTGCGCTATTGTTTGTTGCTCCCCTGTTGCTCGTTGTGTACGTCTAACTCAAACACACACACGAATACACACGCTCTCTCTCTCTCTCGCTCAGGAACACACACACTTCGAAGAAGTCAAGTTGCCGCCATTTGGAGCCTTTGCTTGCTTCGGCCTTTTCCTTTGCTTGCTTGTTTGTTTGCTAAATAGATTTTTTCTCTCTCCGTTTTTTCGATTTTGTTTGCTCTTGAATATTTGTTGTCGTGTTCCCTGCATACTCTTGCGTTGGGCATATAAATTAACTGTTAACTAACATAAGACACTTTGGCTTAAGGTAAAAGCTTTTTAATTCCTTTTCGTCTGGAGAGTTTTTATTTTTGATTTATCTACGCTTTCAATTCACTTTTTGAGCTGCACAGTGGTTCATGTGTATGTAAAATTTAGCAATTTAAAAGAATTTTTAATAAATCATTTTACTGTAAACAGTATAATTAATCATCAAGAGTGACTTATGGCACATAATGATTAATAATTCTTAAATATTTCTTCATTGAGTAACTGAGTGGGGTTTAAACCACTGTGCAGCCGCTTCATTGCGCTTTGATTATGCATGAGCAAGCGAGACAGCTGTTTTACACGTTGACGCTTGCATATGTGTGCGTGCGTATGTGTGTGTATGAAGTAGATAAAGAAGAAGCACAAGACAAATGACAGACTAAAACAGCGCTGCTGCGGTGGGTGAAGAAGCAAAGAAAATGGATTTTAAACATTTTTGTTTTGATTATTATTGTTCTTGTCGCACAGCAACGATGGGGGCAAAACTTATAAAGTAAACTAGAGAGAGAGAGAGAGTGAGAGCAAGCGTGTGTGAGTGAGTGAGTGTGAATACGAGAGGCCGAAGTGCAGGTGGCATGGAAATTTGCACGATATAAGTTTGTCTGAATATCTGTCCCCCATGTAAATAAATGTAATGCTTAACATTGTCGCAATTGACATCAATTGAAATGCTTTTATTTTTAGTTGAATTACCTTTTGTGCTGTTGTTGCTATTTATATTTAAATTTCGAGCTTTGCAATTTGTTGTTGCAAGTGCACAACAGCGCTGACGTTGCCACAGTCGTTTAAATTGTTGCTCCTCTTTTGCATAATTGGTTGCACACACATGGCGCACGCATTACGTCGTCTAATTGTACAAATCTTTACAGTTTTTGTTGTTTTGTCTATTTGCCGCCTTTGCTGCTTACGCTAGGCGTTACGTGTTCCTTTATTACGTAGTGCACGCATAGAGATCGCGATTACAGTAAGCGGTGCGTTAGTCGCTCCTGCTGGTGTTGTTGTTGTTGTGCAGTTTATTGGTTATTTTTATGCACATTTGACGCGCGCACACACAAACAAAGTGATAAACACACATTCACACGTACACAGAGATCAAGAGAGAGAGATGCACGCATACAAGTGCAATAGTGTGCAGCATTTACCGCCAAGTTTTATTTCGCATTCGTCTTTTCTTATATTTTTACCTCTTCTTTTCTTTTCTTTTTTTCTTACTGTTAATTTTTCGGTTTTATTTTTATTTCCTTTCGTTTATTTGCGCTGCTGTCCGTCCCGCTACCTTTCCGCTTGACGATGTTCTTGCCCGCTCACACTCACACACACTCGCGTACGCACACGATTGTAGCCACACATTCGACTCAATTGGTTTTTCAGCTGCTTTTTCGTAATTTGCAAATAGTTAATTTATTCTATTTGGCTAGCCGTATCACTGCACAACGAATTGCACTTTGCTCGTTTCATACTTTAAATTAGCATTTAGCTTTTTGTTTTGCGCACTTTTTTTTTTTGGTAACTCACTCGCGTTGGAATTTCGCTGGCAAAACGGAATTTAAAATAATAATTATTTTTTCCACTCGTCGTTCATCGGAGGTTTGCTCGTGTTCGCCATTTTCGTATTCAATTGGCCTTGCCAGACTGTTGCGCATTGCGAACGATGCCACAGATAGACAATATAAGTAACTTTTTGGTCGATAATTACGGGTGGAATTCAGCTAAAACATTTATCTAATATTTATTTTAAAATAAAAATGTATCTTTACTTGGCATTTTAAAAATATATTTCAAGTCGCGCTGACCATTCCAACAGCTGGCAACAATTTTTGTTATGATAAGCCGTTTGTCTCTTTCGCTCACATTGTTTTTGCCCATTTGCTTTTGTGCTGTTGCGTTGCAGACGAAACAGCTGGAATGAAATGCGCGCGCACAATTTGAATTTGAAGTGAGAAATTATTGTAATATATATTTTTAAATAAGTTGTTGCGTGGCAAGAAGAAATGAAATAAAATGTTAAATTTGTGTATTAAAGTCAAATGCAAACAAATGTTTGTTTGAATTAAACAGCAGCAAGGCGTGTACACACTGTTAAGTAGCGTGGCCAGATAGGCAGAGCGCAAAGAGCAGCAAGACAAAAGCTGACTGCTCTGACATTAATCGATTTGTTGGCGCTCACATTTGAATTTGATTTGGTTAACTGAAGTGCAAAAATGATTATATATTATTTACTGCATGAAGTCATGCCAAAATACTGCCATGGAAAGCCAGGGCTTGTCACATTTCAATTATATTTATGTATTTATAATCAGCAAATAAATATTCGCAGCCAAAAGTCGACATTTGCATAATGAAGGCGAAACCAATTCAAATGAGTTGCAATTTTCAGTTGTTGAATGCGAAAGTGACTTGCATAAGTGTGTGTGTGTGTGTGTTTACACATGTATGTGTACTTGTGGGTGCGGAAGTGGGTGGCGAGACCATAAAAACCGCGCTCACCTAACGCTGTTTCAAGCTTTCGACGGATGGGCTGTTGGCGCATACAAAGCGACTCATTTGCAGAGCGAGGGAGAGAGAGAGAGAGAGGGATAGAGCGCTAGCATATCAGCCAGCGAGGCGTGTGGGAGAGAGCGGGTAAAAGCGCAATTTGGAGTATGGCTATGGCGCGCGCTCTCTATCTCTCTCTCTCTCTCTCTCGCATGCATTAAGCTAATTGACATTCATGAGCATCAAGGCTGAATACATTAAAATAATTGCATATTCTCACTCTGGCTCTAAGCAAAAACAACAACAACAACAACGACAGTAACTGACTTGCATAATTGTTACATTGATCGTCGCAGTAGATTAATTTCAGCTATTAGTTAACATTAATTGTCATTGTTTGGCGAGCTTTTCCACGATGTTGTTGGAAAATCGATCGAAAAACTGAAACTCGCTTTGCGCAGGCTCGCGTCGCGGAGAAAGAGGCAGAGAAAGAGACAGGGGGCAGAGTCAGTCGACCTCGTATGCTTTATGTATTCCACACACACATACGCCCCCTATGGGTTGCTGTGCAAACAAAACAAATGATCCCTCACACCAGAGCAGCAGCAGCAGCAGCAAGCAGCGACGTTAGCAGCGCAGCTTTGCCTATGTGTGTGTGTGTTTGGGATCAAAAGCAAAGCGCCCAATGCTCCGTGTGCTCCATAAAACGCAAAAGCTGTGCATATTTAATGCGCGTGAGCGTGACCAAACGAAGAGAGCGAGAAATGCGAGCACATTAGAACACTCACACACACGCGCAGGCATACAAAAGCTTCCCCTAGTTTACAGCTGCTTGAAACAATTAATGCATATTAAGGTCAGCAGCAGCGACTGCGACTGAGGCAGCGACTGCAGCGACGGCAGCGCTGGCCCTTCATAGACAAACTCAAACGCTAGATGGCGCCAGCAGTGCCAAAACGAGCGCGCCTGTCTGACACACACACATAGCTACTTGAGCATTAGCGCACTCTAATATGATGTGCAATAATGACACACATACACATGCACATACACAGTTAACAAAAGTAGGCACTTTATTGGGCGGCAATTGACGTCATTGAAATGGTTTTCTATGGAACTGCCTGCTCACACTCATGCTAAACATGCGATATGCACTTGCAATTTGAAGTGCGAGTGTGTGAGCGAGTGAGACTATGTATGTATGTGTGTGTGTGCAAGTGGGCAGCATGCTGTGGCTGTATTGGTGCGCGTGTTGCGGGACATGTGTGCATTGCATTATTCTTGTTTAGGCTTTCCATGCGCACTCTCACTCACTCACTCACTCTTACTCCCCGCAATGGCCTGAGAGAGAGCGAGTGCATGCATGCATGCGTGTGTGTGTGTGTGTGTGTGTGAGTACATAAGAATTTAATGTCATAAATGCATAAAATTGCAGCCATGAAACGTTTACAACTAGACACATGATAGGATTTATCTATTGCACACACATACATATGTATATATTTATGTAAGTATTAGGTATGTGTGTATGTATGTATGTGTGTGTGTGTTTGTGTGTTTGTATGTGTTTACATAGCGTGTGCTATATTCATGCCACTCTCTGCGCTCTCTCGCGCTCGCAGCGACTTGCCCTAGAACTATTTTTTTTTGCGCGAAACCTTAATATGCAAAAAAAAACTGTTAGCGGCTGTCAAGTGTTGGCTCGCCCTCGCCCTTTTTTTGCTTTTTAACTAGCCATGGAATGTGCTAACAACAACAACATCAACTACAGCAAACGCCTACTCACAAAGCTTTTTTTGCGCTGTTGCTAACATGTGATGCGATCTGGCTAACTGTTGTTGTTGTTGCTATTTGATCTTACTCAACGAAGCTTTTCGATGCTAATGAAACCTAAAACTTTATAGGATGTAAGCGAGAGCGAGAGAGAGAGAGAGAGAGAGAGTGTGTGTGTAACGGAAGTTTAAATAAATGTTTATCTCTTTTTTTATGGCTTGCAGATTGCAACGTGTAATATGCACATACATACACACACATATACATACACATTTATATGTATTTAGTTACTGCGCATGAATCATGTGCTATAATTTACAGTGGAACAATTAGAACTCTACTCTCATTATCATTAGCGTATTACATGACAAATGGTGGCAAAGTAGAGTTCTCATATATCTGTTTGCTTGTATTAGTTTTCTTCTTTTTTTTCTAGTATTTATGATCAGCCAAATGGTTTTTGCGTGCAGCTGCTTATCTATTCTATCGTGCGCTACGAGCTGCAGTTGACGTGCGCCACATGCATAAGTGCAAAAGGGACAGACGCAGGCAGAAAGTGACACTTCAAGAAAAACGTAAGAGTTAACGTAAGCGAGGAAGGAGAAAGAGCGAGCGAATGAGTTGCAAATGCATGTACGTAAGTGTGTATGTATGTGTGTGAGTGTGTAAGCAGTTTAGAGTTGACCTTGGTGAAGGAAATGGAAGTGGAAATGAATTTCTATGAATAATTAAAATTTATTTTATTTATTTTTATATATTAACAAATATTACAAAATTTAATTTATTTATTTTAAAATTTAATTCCAAAAAATAAAATAACAAATATATATGTATATTTGTTCGTTAAGTTTACATAGTTGGCCTTATTATACAATTATATAACGCGAGTTTTGCTGAGTGCAACGGTTAAAGCATTGAGCAAGCTGAAAGCTTCTTATTGCATTGCAACGGTTTGCCAACGTGATTCAGCTTAACCCAGCTTCAGCTTCAGCTTCGCCTTCGGCGTGTTTTTGCTACAATCGTGTTAACCACCAACTGTTGTTGTTGTTGTTGTTGCAGATGTGTCACTCATCATGTTAACCGCATCATGAAATCGGATTTAGCTGCGACCGCGCTGCGACCGCGCCGCGCCGCGCCGTTCGCCTTGCACATGACATAATGCAATGTATTTGGAGTTGAAGTCCATTTGCTATTTATGCGGTTCATTTTGTGCTCTCATTCTAACTGTAATTCGTTGTTGGGCCTAATTAAGTAGCGTATGCTAATTACAGCAATTGCAAAGCCTGCACAAGCGAATAATACCTTCGTCCCTCTCTTGCACACACGCACACACATACGCACGCAGCGCAAAGTTCACGTAGCAACAGCAGCAGACAAAAAAAACACACACATACTTACTGGCGCGCTCGCTCTCTCTCCCGCTCTCACTCTCTCTCTGCTCTCTTTCGTTCGTGGATCTTATGTGCGGCCCACTGCCTCCCACTTGAAACAATGCGCATACATAAACGCTGCCAGTGCTGGCGTCGACGTCGTCGCCAACGTTACCCTAAGCCTAAGCCTCAGCCCTCCGCTCGATCCGACAGCGTTTTTAGGGTAGTTTTTCTTGTTTAGTTTGCATTGTTGTTGCTCTTGTTGTTGTTGTTGTTGTTCTTGTTGTTGTATTTTGGCCCTGAAGCTTTATTTGCTTCAATCGATGCCGCAACCCCACAATTTAGGGTGGAAATTGTGTCGGATCATCACATGAGCCCGGGCCGCAGCCGAACGTTGCGTTTAGGGTTTCACAATTGTTGTTGTTGTTGCTGTGGCTATTACGGCTTTATTGTTGTAGCATTGGTTGTTGTTGTTGTTGTTGTTGTTGTTGTTGTTGTTGTTGTTGTTGTTGTTGTTGTTGTTGTGGGCTGACATGACAACGTGAAATTCACTTTATTGTCTATTCGCGTATTCCATGTCAAACATTATTTGATGCGCCCTCGGGGCGCGCCCACACCACACACACACACACACACACACACACACACGCGCACACAACTCCCATTACCATGGGATCGTCAAAGCTCTCGCAGCATGAAAATAACATTTTTTTTTTGCATGCAACTTTCTATGTGGGCATAAATCTTTTTTATATGTAATTAACTTTTTTCTACTCTATGTGTGTGTGTGTGTTTTTTTTTTTGTTCATTTTGCAAAACTTGATTTTTAAAAATAAACGCTTACGGATTGCCTGTTTCAACAGCAGCAATAACAGCAGCAACAACAACAACATCAACCATAATTGAGCTTCTAAAAATTGTGCACAATGTTAGCGAATGCGTCGCTGCCGCTGCTGCTGTTACTGCTAACAGCCGCTGCCCGCGCGCTGCTCGCTCTATCCTGGCTAGCTCTGTTCATTCTAGCTGCTCCCTCCCTCTGCCCGCTCTTTCTTTCTGCTCCCTCTGCCCAATATTCGGCTTGTTTAATCTGCCGCTCGCTGCCCGCTCTTTCTTCCTACTCCCTCTGCCCACTATTCTGCTCTCTCCCTCTGTCTGCCCGCTGTCCTATCACTTGTGCTCTCTCCCTCTGCCCGCCCGCTGCCCTATCACTTCTGTTCAGTTCCAGTGGCCGCCCGCTGCTCGTTCTTTCTAGCTGCTCCCTCTGCCCACCATGCTGCTCGCTCCCTCTGCCTGCCCGCTGCCCTATCACTTGTGCTCTCTCCCTCTGCCCGCCCGCCGCACGCTTCATCTGCCCACTATTCTGCTCTCGCTCCCTCTGCCCGCTCTCTCTGCTCGCACCGCCTGCTTGCCTTCTGCCCGCTGCCGCTGCTCGCTTCATCTGCTCTCTCTCTCTCTTCCGCTGCCCGCTCTCTCTTGAAATTAACAGACATCATCAATGTTGAAAATTTTGCGCCATGACAAAGAAAATATTCCCCAAGAAATGACGGCAGCTCCACAAAAAAAAACCGAAAAACTCGTTTTGGTTTTTTGGACGTTTTTTTTGGCAACATTATTTCGGTTTTTGAACGGGCAAAGTGAAAATTTATGCCGCACCCGCTTACTTAAGACGGGCATCAACAGCCACGCCGCAGCCGCAGCAGCAGCAACAACAACAACAACAACAACACCGACTCGCACTCGCTACGTGATTTCGTAGCAACAGCTACACAAATTCCATTCCATTTCAAAGCCGCCAACTACTACAACAACTAGATTCAATATGTAATTGAGTTTTATTTGATGTTTTCGTTTTTCAACGATTTTCGTTTGGCCGTCGCCAACTTCGAAAGCTTTTATGCGTGTATGTGTGTGTTTTCGCATTTCGTAGCCCAAGCCCCGAAAAATAGTTTTGTTGTTGTTGTTTTCTACACACTTCATTTCAGCTGGCGTGCGTCTGCGTCTGTGTATGAGTTCGTCTGTGTTTGTGTGCGTGTGTGCATGTTTTTAGTCCGCTTTGATTTCCATTATGATTGCGCTTCTTTTTCACAAACGCTGCTGAGCTTCGTTTTCATTCGAACTCGAAAAAACACATTAGCATGGCTGGCGTTCTCTATGTGTGTGTGTGTGAGAGCGTATACTTGTGTGTGTGTGAGTGATTGATGGCTCTCGGATTTTTCAAAAGAACGCTCGCAATCGGCAGCCTTCGCTCCCGCTCTCCCACTCCCTCTCTCTCTCTCTCTGTCTGTCTGTTCTTTCTATCGCTCTCTTCGCGCCCTCAGCTGCCCCAGCGAAGACGCGACCAAATGAGGCTGCCAAAAATATTTTCGTTAATGGAACTTTCTGGTTTTCTTTGGCTGTTGTTGGGCTTGCAAATTTATGTACAATATGTACATAAGCAGACACATACATACATATGTATATGTATGTATGTATGTATACATACATATGTATATGTATGTGTGCATATGTCTGCGTCTTTCTTTTGAGGTCAATATGAGAAAATGTTTAACAAAAAGTTCTGTGTGAAGTGAAAGGAAGACGCTCAATGGAGCGGGATTAGGTGCATAAAATACGTGGGAATTTGTCAAATGATTGGAAAGTAGGAAGATATAGATATAGAGAAGCAGACAGAGTGAGAGAGAGAGAGCGAGAGAGAGAGAGAGCGCGAGAGAGAAAGAGGGAGAGAGACAGATAAACGGATATATGTATATACATAGATATATGTATATACACACACACACATACATACATACACACATACATACATATGTATGCCTATCGATAGTACTTCGATTGTAGTTTCCCATGGCAAATATTACGCCTATCGATAAACGATAAGTTATTTTAAATAATCAGGATCATACATATATCTGAAATATATACATACATTGTATATACATATGTATGCCTATCTATAACTATGCTGCAAAAACTATTCTTACTTAATATTACTATAAATACGATATTGACCACGATAACACACACATTAACATCAGTTTGATAACTGAAGTGGGCTGACCGATAATGTTATCAGAGAGCATAGCGCTCTGGGAGCAGAGAGTAGCCTATAATATGCCTATAATTGGCCTTTAGTATGCCATATTCGAAGTTTCAAAAAGGCAGCTTTACTAAATCGATAAATATCGATAACTATATCTATCTATTATCACTGCACTATTATGAACAAAAATAGCTATCGATAAGCCTTAAAGCTTTTGCCCAAAAATGTGCAAAATTAAAAGCTTTTAAAAGGGCTTCCAACTAAATCGATAGATGTCGATATATGTATATACATATATCAGCCTATAGGAAATGATCCGGTCAATCACAAAGGTAATGCCTATAAATTTGCTATATTATTATTATTAATTATTATTATTATTATTATTGGTATGGAAAATCGATAAATATCGATACACATATAACTGCTCTATTATGAATGAAAGCTCTCTGTCGATAACACTCTTACATCTTTTACCCATCAAAATGCTATATTATCATTTAGAAATAGACCTCCCAACTTATTCGATAAATATCGATAAATTAGCACTGGTCTGTAATAGGCTGCATCCAAAATAGGATGCAGGACACATACGATTTCTTAATGCGCTGCCAACTGCGCACATTTCTATTTCCGATCCGGCCCAGATTATCGATTGACCCCGGCCCTAGAGCAGGAGCACGGAAAGCGAAGCGTAATTTCTCTAATGCGCACACACAAAACAAGGGCAACTAACTAAGCAACAGCAACAACAACAAAAGAGAGTGAGAGGGAGAAAAAGGGATGCGAGGGGTTGGACTGGGCGAGGGAGCGAACGTGACTATGCGAGGGGGTGGTCGGGCGTCGGGCGTCGGGCATCGGTCGTCTGGCAGCGACGGCAACCAAGCATGATCCCCTCTGCGGCTGCAGCCGCATTTCAACCCCCGTTCATCGTAATGGGGGGTTGCTAAAGCAACGGAAATGAGCTTTCACGTTTGACAAGGACACGCACCAAGCAAACAACCCTAACGTGGAGCAGCAACAGCCACAGCCACAGCAGCAGCAGCCACAGCCACAGCAGCAGCAGCCACAGCCACAGCAGCCTCAGATCACAAGCAGACGCCGGCGGGTGGTCCTTTGTAGGGCTGTTGCTAATAGGTTAGGGTGCGAGGGTGGCCCTGGCCAGTTTTTGCGACGCATTCAGCACCTTTTGTTTCGGGGTGGAAAGCTGCCGCATGGAGATCCGCAAAAGCCGGGGGTTGTTCGCAAAGGCTCCACACGAGAACAAACTGAGAACGTGCGCCAGCTGCCGTTGATCACAGGCGAAGGCAGAGGGAGACGAAGAAGAAGAAGGAAGAGGGAGAGGAAGAGGGGTAGAAAACTAATAAAAAGTTGCACTTGCAACCCCTAAAAAGTGCAGCGGTAGGAACCCAAGCTGAGAGGTCAGCCAACTGTATAGTTAGGCGGAATATCGTAGGGAAGCAAATAGTTACGATATTCAGAAAGAATAAAGGAAGGAAAGCTCAATGAAGCAGATCAGTTTACGGCTAGAAAGTGCGAAAAGCCTTTGGAAGAGACGAAGAGAGAGAGAGAGAGAGAGAGAGAGAGAGAGAGAGAGAAGGGGCTTTCAGTAGCTCAAACAACAGATGGCGCTTTGCTTGCTTACGATATTCAAAGAGAGTCGCTTAAAAGCTTTGCTCAAGGGAGTGCTTTGAGTAGAGTTAAAACTATATATGAAATTTCTACTTTTCTTTTATTCTTTTATGATATTTCATGAATAAAATTTCCTTTTATGCCATACGATATACGATATTCCACATCCTTAATTGGATACCCGGTCGCAAGGCAGGGCCTATGCCTGTGACAGCGCTGCCCCTGGCGCTGTCTGCTGCAGTTTGGGTTTTTCCTACCCCCAGGGCGAGAGGGTAAATAACACAAAGGCGAGGCATACGGCGGAACAGCTGCCACAACAGATGCGATGCTCCCTTCGTTTCGGTGAGTGGCCAACGAGCAACCCCTAAGGCCAAAGGCCCCGTTTTTATGCTTCTCTGATCCAGTTGATCGATCAGTAGTGCGCCCTACCCTTGGCGCAGACGCCCATTTTCAGACGCAACTCCATTAAATTCAATTGACAAAGGGAAATGAACATGAAATGCGAAAAAAAACAAAACAGGAGAGTGCGAGAGAGGGAGAGGGCGATAACAGATTAATGTGCAAGCAGAAGAAAAATACTGCGAGGGGAGCCGAAGTGAACCCAACAGAGCCGAGCCGAGCCGAGCCCAACGTAACGCATCTGCTCTTGCATAGAAACGCAGCCATCTTCACGTTGTTGCTGTTGTTGTTACTTTCGCATACGAAATTTACAATTTGCATGCATGTGCGCTGCAATGGCAAAGGCAAAAACAAAAACAACAGCAACGCCAGCGAACGCGCGAATACAGAACAAACAGAGAAAAGATGACTTCAAGGTTAAGCATAGCCGAGCGTAGAGTTGACGTTCCCCTCCCACGCATGCCGTTGGCATGTGCTCTCACACATACGCTCTCTCACTCGCTCGCTCACTCGCCTGCTCTTAAAGTTGGGCTGCTTCCTTTGCTCTTGCTCTATGTGTGTGTGTGTGTGTGTGCGCGCTGTGCATGTGTGTGCATGTAAATGAGTTTGCACAATAATAAAAATAAACTTTTTTCTTACATTTTTCCCTCTCGTGCAATTGCTGTTGCTAAAATTAAACGTTAAGGAATTTTTATGGAACAGCTGTGTGCGCCAAAAGCAGCAGAAGAGGAGCAAGAAGAAGCAGCAGAGGCAAAAGCAGGCAAGCAATCGAGCGAGCACCAAGCAGCGACGTAAAAACCCAGCGAAGTTTCA
The DNA here is from genome assembly GCA_018903745.1 of Drosophila repleta. Taxonomy (NCBI): domain Eukaryota; kingdom Metazoa; phylum Arthropoda; class Insecta; order Diptera; family Drosophilidae; genus Drosophila; species Drosophila repleta. The sequence continues at coordinate 6,914,683 of JAEIGN010000497.1, forward strand.
AGAATAAAGCAACAGGCAAAATCACACGCACACGAAAAACATAAATGTGCATATGTGTGTGTGTGTGTGTGTGTGTGCGTATACTTCTTCGTATGCATGTGTGTTTGCATAGCCATCCCACTCCCACGCACGCAGCTTTGGCCTAGCAGGTGATTCACTTCGAAGTTCGTAGCGAAAATTAATGATTTATCGAATATTTAACTCGAAATTGATTTTCAAACTGACATTTCTATGCCGATCGATACACTCTGTCCACAGGGCGCGGCAATTTTCACTTTGCCAGCGCAAGACACTTTGCCGAAAACAAAAAGAGAGGCAAAAGCAACAACAACAACAACAACAAAAGGCAAAACGAGTTTCGGGCGAACCGCAAAACCCGAGCTTAACGATTATTTTCTTTGTCATGGCAAACAATTTTCAACTTGATTGTTGTTAATTTCTTGCAGCGCTGCCTTTTTAAGCCGCGCCAAATCTTAAGACGAAGAAGCAGAAGCAGAAAACAAATAAAAATTCAAGCTGCGCGGGCGGCCCGCTGTCAACGTTGACAGCGACGCCGGCAGCGACGCAGTTGCTAATAATGTGCACAGCTCAACGCAATTATGGTTAACATTTTTGCTGTTGTTGTTGTTGTAGTTTTTGTTTGTTTTTTTTCTCTGGCTTTTAAACAAGTAATCATTTATTTTTAAGAAGCATCCAAATCAAGTTTCAGCAATTGTTAATGCAAAAAGGAAAAAATCAACAACAAAAAATCTGAAAAAATGTCAGAAAAAGTGGAAAGATTTATACAGTACATTTGTATATACATATACACATATACATACATATGTATGTATGTATGTATGTGTGTATGTTGGCACATTAGACGCTCCATTAGAAAGTCGCAAGTGTAGAAACAAACAGATTCATATGATAAGTAGTTACATACAAACACACACACACACACACATACATATGTACATATATGTAGATAATTGTGCATATACAGGAGCGGCTTGTGCCACGATCGGGCATTCGGCATAGGGAAATTTTACAGCACTTCATTTGTCGTCAGGGTAATTTAAGGGAAAATAAAAATCCCAGCTCGCTGCGCTCCGCACCTAGCAAATGCAACTTGTCAAAGGGGAAATTAAAAATCCCAGCTTGTTACGTTATTAACATAACGTAATATATCGCTGTTCTTCTTGCGTAGACTCCGTACCTGGCGCATACAAATTTTGTATGGTTTGCTTTGAACTCAGTGTTTCTTGACACCTTCTCTACAACGGAATTTTTATTGTTTCGCTTAATGTTTATTATTTGATTAGTGGACAAAGATGCATATGACAACATTGTCTTAGGATTTATGGACAAACATATGTACAAAAGTACATTAGGCTACAAAAATATACAGTAAACAATAATAAATGTTAAATAAAGTTAATTAACATATGCAGGATTATTTTATATTTCCCTGCTACATACATTGCACTTGCTCATACACACACATAAAGATATACATACATACATGCATATAGAATTATTCTCATATGTGCTCTCTCTCTCTATCTCTCTCTCTCGCACACACCAAAATTTTTCTTTGCTTTTTCATTTAGCAGCACTTCCACATTCCTTTTTTTAAAGCAAGCAAATGTCGCTACTTCTCACACACACACACATACGCACGCATACATTCGCACGACTATGCAAAAAGGTACACAAGACAAAGTCAGCGCCACCAAGCACGAGCGATCTTCGTTGATTTTTGTTTTTGCTGTATGCAGCGAGAACAACAAAAATATTGCGCTTCGTGTATGCACACACATGCTGTGGGCTTTTGTAGCTGTAGCTTTTTATACCCTGAACCCATTGAAAATGGGAAATCAGGGTATAATGTTTTTGTTGAAATGTATGTAACAGGCAGAAGGAGGCGTGGCAGACCCTATAAAGTATATATATTCTTGATCAGGATGACAAGCGGAGTTGATATAGCCATGTCCGTCTGTCCGTCTGTCCGTCTGTCCGTCTGTCCGTCCGTCCGTCTGTCCGTCTGTCCGTCTGTCCGTATGTATGAACGCGTCGTTCTCAGAACCTACAAGAGCTAGAGACTTGAAATTTTTTATGTAGGTTCCTGTATAGCACGAAAAGATCGAGTTTGTTTCAGAAATTCGATAACTTTTATCGTTTTATTGTTATCGATTAAAAACGAAAATCTAAATTAAGCTATAAAATTCTATCTAAATCATCTTTCTAGCTAGAGTCTTCAAATTTTGCATTTAGTGTTATGTAAGCCTTACGCAATTTCGGTTTTTGTTAAATTTTGGGTGCCACGCCCCCTTCGCCTCAAATTTGTAACTCCCGTATATCAAATACTAGAAACTTGTGCTTTGGCACATACATACATATGGATGACATGATCACGCCCAACAAGTTTGATCAAAATCGTTGGTCTAGAAAAAAGTTATTAAACATTTAATTTCCCATAACATTGCCATGCAAAGCAGCCAAACAACAGCTGACGCAACGACTTGCGCTTGTGTATGCGTGCGCCTGTGTATGTGTGTGTGTATGTTTTGCTTGTCATGAACGTACATATGCATGATAATATATAAAAGAAATGAAGAATGCTTGGAATATGGGATCTTCGCAGGGTTCAGGGTATACCCTAGTCGAGCGGTCTCGACTAGAGTTTTCTTACTTGTTTGCTCTTGTTCTTTTGGCTTCGCCATCGCCGTCGCCGTTTTGTTCTTCGTTGCTTATTGCAGTAGCAAATTGAACTCTCAGGAATAACGCGTTAGTCGCTTCGTGCGCTCGTTTTTATGGCACATAACGTAACGTAACGCAAATAATTTCCCCACCCCACCCAAAGCACACTTTGTTGCGCGCTTACATAAAAAAAAAATACAAATAAATAATAAACAAAAAATAAAAACTGCAACAATAATGCAAAACTCGTTCGATTTGGTTTATGGCCCTGCAGTTGAAATATAATTTATTATAATTAAAAATCAGCAGCGAGCAAATAACATAAATATACATACATAGACACATGCATATGTTTGTTTGTATGTAGCTAATTGACAGTGTTTGATTTTCACTTGTCTTGTTTTGTGTTTGTTTCTCGTGCCATTGCGCGCGTGTGTGTTGGTGTGACGCAGCTGCCACTGCAGCAGGCAGCCTAGCTGACAGTGCAGCTGAAGTCGACGCTTACGGCGACGCCGATGTCGATGCCGACGTCGCACCGCTGCTTGTCAAATGTAACAAAAGAGGCGAATGTAAAACGTAAGGCAAAAGCTTCTACGTGACCGATTTGAAGTTTTCGCTTATTAACTATGGCAGGGTGGACATAAAGAGGGCAAGAGAGCTTTTCATTGAATGCAGGTGAGCTACTTGTTATTCGAAACGTGATGCTATTTTACTTACATATGCAGGTAACTTTGTATATGTGCGTGTGTATGTATGTATTATATACTCGTATATATATGTATGTATGATTGTTCATCCTTTGTCCTTTCAGCAGCTGATCGCTAATTTTTTTTTTAAGTAAAAAAATGTAGCCAAAAATAAAATTCGCACCTTAAACTGTCTCCATTTCGTCAATTAGAATCGCTTAGAGCTTTTCTATTAAGCGTGTAGAATTTCACATAAAAGCGTTAATTGCAAATACATAAGGCATAAACGCAATACCGTTGAAAATTGAAGTACATAATTACACACACACACATACAGAGGTATACAAATGGTATGACGGGCGCAAGGGTGCACGAAAATGTTTCGATGAAGTCATGCTGGAACCTAAAATAAATCAGCAATGTGTGTGTGTGTGTGAACGATCATTAAAAAAAAAACTCAAATACACTCACAAAATAATTTGCACTTTTTAAGTACAAAATGCAATGCATACATTTTACATGCTCTATCTCCCCCCTTATACGTTTCAAACGCACACACATACATATGCACATGCAACATCCATAGAAAAGGAGACATGGAGAGAGCAAAAGACAGCGAACGAGAGAGAGAGTATGTGAGTGAGAGAGGCACACAGCTCAGCAACGGCAGTTTTTGTTCTTATGAACATTATGGCTTCGCCTTGGCAAAAAAAAAAAAAACTCATACACAAAATCTCGCCCCCTACATGAGCGAACAACGCTGCTAGCAACAAAAACAACAACAAGAACGAGCGACCACAACGAATGATATTTTTTAACTCCACTACATAGACAGAGTTGCCAGCTTGCTGGCATATACATACATACACATATCTATGTATGAATGTGTATGTTTGCTGGCTTATTTATATCAATAGGCGCTAGCTGTTAGACTTGCTTCAATTAAGCAAACTCTGCTAACTAATGTTGCCAAGCCTGCCTTTTTATCAGGCATAACAAAAAAGCAAAGCAAATAAAAAAAAAACAATAACAACTTTTTTGATTTGCATGCGCCGTTGAGTATTTTCGTATTGGTGTTGGCAACTCTGCGCGCGCGCCAAGCATACAAAGCACATACTCACACCAAACGCCAAAAGTTACCCAGTTGCAAATTGCATTAAACAAATTAAATATTTAAAAATTAATAATAATTTAGTAAATATAAAAATATTATAACGAAAACAATAATAATTATATACATATTTTTGCATTGAACAAATGAAAACTTGAAAAAGCATTTGAATTATGAGAGCATGAATATGTACAAAGTTATGTGTGGTGTGTGACAAAATCAGGCAATGAGCAGTACTCTTTTCATGTAGCCCAGTCGCAACTGGGGTAATTCTGGTCGAACTCACACTCATTCGCTCGCTCACTCGCTCGCTCTCGTTCGGAACTTCGTTGATTGCGCGCGGTGGCTAGACCAGAAAAGTTTTCGTGCGCGCTCGTCAGTCGTCAGTTTTTCTTCAGTGGCTCCGCGCGTTTCGCATTTTGTTGTGCGGGCTGCTACTCCGCAGCAGCAGAAAAACTACACATATATACATACATACACATAACTGAAAAACTTGGCTTTTTAATAAAAATAAATTCAATTTTATTGCTTTTTCTCCCGCGCGCTTTTACACATATACAAATCGTGCGTATCTCTCTCTATGTGTGTGTGTGTGTATTAACATAATTTGATGTGCAAAGCTCTAAAAAAAAGAAGAAAAATAAGAAAAAATCTAATCAAAACGACACGACGACTATGTGCTGCCTGTGATTCTATTTCGGTGTGTATACCTTAACAAACAAGCTAAACTAAAAATGCATTAGATCTACTATATGTATATGTATATATATATTTTTAAATAGACTTAGAACTGTACTTTCTAATTTGTGCGATTGATTTACTGTTGCTCTCTCTCTGTCTCTCTTCTGCTCTCCTGTTTTTTGCATATAAAATCAATATTTCCAACGGTTTTTGCAAGCGTGTGTGTGTGTGTGTGAGTGTTGGTGAGCGTCTCACTTTCATATCGATTTTTCATGCGTTTTTGTGAAAGCTCTGCTGCACTGCCAAAGCTTTTTGCAACTGCATATGCATGTGTGTATAGTTGTGTGTGCGTGTGTGTATGCAATTTGAAGTAATGACGAACAATTTTCATTAATTTAATGAACACACACACGCATGCAAATGAGGTCAAGTTTCGCTGTGAAAATTTGTATGCTCTCTCTCTCCCTCCCTCTCTCTCCATTTGTATGCACTTAGTCGCGTCAGTCAGCCTGACGTTTGTGAGTACGACAACGGCCGTTCGTTACATAAGCTTTTTTCTAATTGGACACACACACATACATACATATGCGCAGCAGCATAAACTTCTAACAACAACAATAAATATACAAATCAACATTTTTACACGCTCAATTGTCGAAAAGCACGTTGTCAAAAATAAAGTACAATCTAGAAAATAAAAATGTGTCGCTGTTTTGAGCTCTATGTGTAGCCGCCATCTTGGTTTTCCCCCCTATGGGCAGCCATACAATAACAACAACAACAACAGCAGTAGCAGCAGCAGTACAAAATATTTTTCAATGCTACGCTCTCTTTTTCGACTCCCTCTCACTTTGGCTCTTCGGCTGTGCTGCTGACTTCGTTTGCTTTTCGTTTTATGTTTGTACAAGACGACAACAAAAAAAAAAGCGTGAAATTTTCTCTCTGCACTTTTCACACTCACACACATTCATATGGCAACAGTGCGCTCACAGGCGCTTCGTGCTGCGCTCTCTTTGTAGCCGACGGACGAACTCTCGGAGACCGAATGCCCGCCCGCCACATATTTTTTTTCTTCTGGTTTCCACTTTGTGCTACAGTTCGCTGTCGTTGTATGTACATATGTATGTACGTGCTCTACAGACACGTTTACATTTTCATTTTTCATATTTTCGGCCTGTTTTTGACTCTCTCACACATGTACCGTACATACAGACGCATACTTTGCTTTGTCGCTTTTATAATCTTTCACTTTATGTGCACACCACGCCATGTTTAATATACGTATACGTGTGTGTGTGTGTGTTGTGTGTGTGCATATGCTTGCGACGTTGCCAAATTTCACGCGCGCAGTGAACTTTTTGTCGTGCAGCTTAAAAGTTTCATTTGTTTACATTCCTCTACGCACATGTGCAGAATAACAAAAGTACAACAATAATAACGAGAGCTATAGGCACGCACAAAAAAGCTGAAAAGCTTTTGCGCAACAAGTGCAAAAAATAAATAAAAGAATAGCAGATGAAAACACAAGCGAAACGAAAATAACAAAAATATATATATATATATATATCTATATATGTATATATGCTCAAGTATCTTTGTTTAGTACTTGTGATTTGTTTATTATTTGTTCTATTATTTTTATTTACTTTACTTTACCTTACATTCTTAGCTCGTAGTCATCGACATTTTTGGAACCACCCACGTCTTGAGCCGTAAACGACCTTGCATTTCAGATTATTGTTTTTTATTTCTTTTGGTTCTCCAATTTCTTACACTGACCTACACGTTTAATATTGTCGCGTGCTATGCATTCTTCTACATAATTATTATTATTTTTCTGTTATAGTAAACAGAAAATGGACGGGGGCAAAAAGCAAAAGAAAAAAAAAATAATATGCGAGACTTTTGTAGGCCGTTATCGTTGACTGCTCTTTGCTTTTATTTGGCTTTTTTTTTGCTAGTTTCTTGTCTCTATTGTTATTATTTTTTGCCAGTGCCAATGGCCAAAAAGTTCATTGAACTTTTTTTTTTGTATTTATGTTTTTTTTTCTCGGCTTGTTGATTATTTTGTGTCTTCATTTAGTCTGTTCGCAATTTCACTTTCACGCGGCCTACTGACTTCTCGGGCAAATAATTGGGGGGAAAACGAAGCAAGGGAAAATAATTTGACAACTTAAGGAATTGCAGATGAAGAAAATAAAGAAAAAATAATAAATAAAACAAAAATATATAAAGAAATATATATACAAAATAAATAAATAATAAAAAAATATCTAAAAATAAATAAATAAAAAATATTTAAAAATAAATAAATAGTAAAAAAAAATATATAAAAATAAATATTAAAAAAATGTATGTATAAAATATAAATATATAAAAAATAAATATATAAAAAATAAATATATAAAAAATAAATATACAAAAAAATAAATATAAAAAAATGTATATAAAAAAATATATAAAAAAAGTATAAAAAATAAATATAAAAAAATGAAAGAAATAAATATTTAAAAATTATAATTTAGCTGATATCATATTTAAAATATTTAATTCATTTTTTGTATATATTTATTTTTTGTATATTTATTTTTTGTATATTTATTTTTTATATATATATTTCATATAATAATATCATATAAATGCAATAGCGAATATTTTCCATATCTAATTCATATCTTTTGTCTTCAAAAAAGAGTAAAATCATAAAAATTATAGGAATCATATATTAAAGATATTTCTATCTTTAATGTTATTATCTTTAATATATAAAGATATTTTTAAGTTCTTTTAATACCCAAAAAACGAACTAAAAAGGGTTTTAGAATTATATTAAATACTATTTAAGGCGCCCTCAAGTTTCTTTCCAATAAAAAAAGTTCAAGAACTTATTCAGTATTAGATAATATTGGAAAACTATTCAAGTTCCCCAACTCCTAATGCGTTCATTAATTATAAAGTTATTTGTTTTTAAGTTTAAACGAGAGACCTATGCAAATATGAATATGTAAATACACATAACGCCCCAAACATCACCTGTCATATATACAGAAGAGAAGAGAAGAGAAGAGAAAAAAGACGCGAGACACACCTATTTCGAAAAAAAAGTCGGCGTGACCACATTTTCAAATTACAACATGCCCAAAAAAGCGCCAATGAAGTGATCGAAGCGAGAGAGAGAGAGAGAAGGGGAGATAGGGCGTGAGAGGTGGGAAGAGCGGGCAGAGAGTGGGCACAGCTCGCGGCAGACATCATCATTCGCATCAACGAGTCGAGTCAATGCCGCAGGCCAAATTCAGCAATAGACAGAGAGAGAGAGGGAGGAACGGACCGACGGATGGACAGCTACTCTGATAGATAAAAGCCAATGCTTGTGCCCTCGCCTCGCCTCGTCTCGTCTCGCCTTGCCTCCCCAGCCCACACTTGAGCTTGAGCTCCATAAACCGTTTGCCCATTGCCATTTGGACGTTTAAATTTTCAACTCATTTCAAGAGCGAGACAACAGCGTACGCCCTTTACTCTCAAAGCCACAAACACACAAGCCCTTAACATTCACTTTAAATAGCTTGTTGAACAGATACAACAACAACAACAACAACAACAAAACTACAGAAATAACAAAAAAAAAAACGAGTTTTCGTTTTTCTCTGCTGGCCGCTTTTAATGGCAAAAACGACATTTTCTGGCTTTGCGGCGGCGAGGCAGAAAAACGCGAACGACGGACGTGAGTGAACGACTTTGGGATTTACCTGTAAACGGAAAAGTTGACGTACAATTGTATGCTAATGATGATGCACACTTTGAGATTGATGATTTATTTAAAGAGTTTCTCATTAATTTTGTGCCCGGACTCTAATGAAATTATTAGGAAAGAATTAATGATGATCTAGAAGTCTAGACTAGATGAGTGTGGATATAACTGGCAGATAGCTGACTAAGAAAGGCGGAAATGGAGATATTATAGCTAGTATTATTGAGAAAAAAATACTAAAGAAACTGCTAGGAAAAGAAATACTCCTGGCTGGAAGATAGCTGACTAAGAAAGGCGGAAATGGATATATATCTATATCTAGTATTTATTATTGAGAAAAATACCAAATGTTTGAAGAAACTTTTAGGAAAAGAAATATTGAAAAATATGGAAAACTCCAAAGAAAAGTAAAAAATACTTGGATCACTGCTTGCTGGATCTATACCCTATAAAATATATATGTATATATATAGTATATTATAATAAAAATCCGTATCATATAAAGGCAGACGAGAGACAACACGTTGTAGCCGCCGCGCCGCCTACGTTGTTCTTAACGCGATTTCTTTTGGTTTTGTTCTTCGGACTTTTTAGAGTGTTGCGAATGCTACAAGTTCTCTCGTCTGTCCACCTCCCTCCCTCCCTCCCTCTCTCTCTCTCTCTCTCTCTCTCTCTCTGTTGTCTCCAAACTCCCTGCCTGCCACAAATTAAATTATTGAAAGTCGGCGACGGCGTTTATTTTTACGTCGTAAATATACAAATTTATGTCTGTATTTGTGGCTCTCTCTCTCTGTGTGTGTGTGTGTGAGCTTGGCCAGCGACAAGAGATAAATTCCACTTTATGCAAATCTTGTGGGGGGAATTTTTGCTTTTTTCTTCGTATTTCTTTCGTTTTTCTTGGCTCAGCTCCTCTTTCTTTAATTTGTTTTCTTCTTCTCCTTTTCTGCGATTTTATTTATTTTTGTATTTTTCAAGTTATTTCCATTTTAAATTTGTTTTTCTGTCTCTGGACTTTTCTGTGCATTTGTGTTTTTATTTTTTTTTATTTTTTATTTTTCTTGAAACTGGTTTTTCTGCCAACTCGCTCGAAATGGCACAGTTCTTGTATATTTTGCCAAACCGGTTTTTCTTTTGACTTTTTAGAACCAGAATAAAGCCGAGCTGAAAACATATATAAGAGAAAGAAGTATAGAAGCAGGCAAACCAGGCGGGCAGGCGGACAGGCAGCTGAAACACGTATTGAAAGTTCTTTTTTCTTGGCTCCAAATTCCGATTTTCTTTCGAGTTTCACTTTGGAGTTGGAAACTACTGGCCCCTGTTTCCTGTGTGTGTGTGTGCCTTAATGGCGATCCCCTTTGCCCGAGAGGGTGGGGGATCACTGTTAGGGGTTGCAACCCCCAAAATAACGAAAAGTTTACCCTCTGCCTGGGAAGGGTCCCAGCTCTCTCTCTCTCTCTGTCTCTCTCCCTAAACCGGCTTAACCAGTTTTCGGGGTTGCTCGTAGATCCTGGAACCTGGTTTAACGTCTGACGCGTGCTTCGCATTGCAACCTTTTGTATCCTTTTTTTTTATATTATATATATAATGTATTTTTTTTATTCACTTCTATTATTATACCTTATTTTAATGTCCGATTTGCATTAGGGCTTGGCACTCGAGTTGTTGGCATTTGAAACCCTGAATTAATGAGGTCCTGTGCCTTCACAACTGCATTTTGCATTCAAGTGTGCCCAGATTAATATCATGGGATGGGAGAGTTTTTCGCTAACATTGCGTGACATTTTGATAGCGCTATAGTTTGATAGTAGATCTCTCCACAAGCCTTAAAAGGCAAAACAAAGGAAAGGGGCTTAAACTCTAGTGAAAATTTAGGTAAGAGGCAAAGGAAGTCAACTTCAGATGTGGGGTATAGAATACAGTGTAAGATGATGTTCATAAGGTATATAGTATATGTATGATTATATAGTATATATAAGTTTGATAGAAGATCTCACCACAAAGCTGAGGGGGAATAGAACTCTATATGAGATAGTTATGACTATATAGTATATACAAAGGACTATTCAGTTCCCATTTTGTTTTATATTTTATATAAGTTATACAAGTATAAGTATATACAATCTGCAATTGCCTATATCTCAGGTATTAAGTGATATTTTATCTATATCTTAATATCCTACGAACGGCAGCTGCTAAATTAAACTAAAAGTTGGGTTTTTCGCTAACAGCGTTCCGCATATGAGAAATTTTGGACGTCGTTTGATAGTAGATCCCAGCACATTATAATATATTACTATATATATATATATATCTTTTAAGTCTATACTATATCATTCTGGCAATTGCATTTAACACGAATGCTTCGGAAAATGCAATTCCGTTGCATTTCCAATGCAAATTGCGAAAGTAAACAAAAGAAAAGTTGAGATTTTCGCTAACCACGTTTCGTAAACAAAAATTTGAACGTCGTTTGATAGTAGACCTCAATACAAGCATATATATATTATATATAAGTATATATACACATTCATACTCTCATTCCCATTCACAATCGGCACAATTTTCGACTCGCCCCACACATCCGTTGCGAGCAAAAAAAAAAATCAAATAAACGCTCGGCGGCGTCATCTACAAAGTTTTTCTGTGGGGTCCAACTGTACTTTTGTGCCATGCAAAACAACAACTCGCTCAGCAGCAGCAGCAGCAGCAACAACAATAGCTCTGCCTGCGTTGGGAAAAAGGATCCCAATTTTCGTTATAATCCTCCACCATCTGCGCAAAAATAAAACCTTGCATGTGCAAAGAGCGTGCGTCACGAAACGGTACAGCGAGCGACAGAGAGAGAGAGAGAGAGAGAGAGAGAGAGAGAGAGCGGGAGAGGGAAGTAGAGCGCGAGAGAGATCCTTTTTCATGCTGTAGCTGCTGCAGTCGAGCCGCCCTGCCGCCCGTCGCTACCTACTACGCCACGGCGAATATACTTGTGTGTGTGTGCGTGAGTCGGGCTGCTGCTCAACTACAATAACAACTATTATAAATCCCCTTTGTGTATGTGTGTGCGTAGGAAAAACCCTCAGCTTGAGGCGGCGAACATTGTCTAGCCAATGCATCATCAGCAGCAGCAGCGTCGCAGTCGGCGTCGCTGTCAGCGTCAACGTCAGCATTTATGCCAGTTTGGGGTAAGAGTTGCTCTAACTAAGAACAGATGGCGCCACTGCGCATGTCTCGCACCTTATGTACAAAGGCCACACAAGTTCGTACAAACTCACACACACACACACACACATACGCATATATGATAAATACATACACGCACACATACATGCGCATGTAAATAGAAAAAACTGATCCCTCACACAAAGTAACCGTACGCCTAACGGTGCCCTCCTGCGCTTGCACTTCTCTCTGCTTTGCTCGTTTTTCGCCTTGCGCTGCGCTCGGCCATCAACTTCGCAGCAGCAGCAGCGGCAGTGGCAGCAGCAGCAACAACAACAGCGCGCGCAGCATGTGTTTTTCGCCATTATATTTTATATTGATCGGCTGCTTCCTTTTTACTTGGCGAAAAAAAAAACCAACAACAAAAAGGGAGCCCGAACCAAACACGAGAGTGTCGAGCAACGTCGTCTTCTGCTGCTGCCAGTGCGTCACGTAGCTCAAATGCTGCTATCTCTGTTGCGCGCATTGGGCTCATGGGCACAGTTAGGTTTTCTATAGAACTTCTCTATGCCGTCGGTCTGTTCGCCGCAGACAGGGTCTGCCAACGACGGGGGCCATAAAAACGAGCGTGTTGCAGCTGTCGTTGCCGCCGCCGCCACCGCTACTGCTTTCCACCTTTTTTTTTTTTTTTTTTTGTATGTTGATGATTAAATTACGGCAGGAAACGGACGTACAAAACCAACAGCAAGAAGAAAGAGAAACAGAAGACAAAGAAGAATTCATATAAGATGCAACTGCGCGCGCGCTCCCCTTTTCATTACAATTTTCTTGGCAATTCTTTCTTTTTTGTGTTCGAATAATTTTCGCTTCCATTTTGAAAAATGTGAAAATGTAGCCGACGGCGACGATGACTCCAAAAAAAAAAAACTCTGCCACGTTTTCTCTCTTTCACTCGATTTGGTCGTTAGGCTCTTGCGGCGAATTGAACTGCTCGCATTATGTTTGCTCATTTTACCTGCGTGCGCGTGTATGTGTGTGTATGTGTTGGTTTCCCGTTATATTTGCTTTGCTCTTTGGCACGCTCACTGCAAATGCATTAAAAAAAGGCTCCTTTTTGCCTGGCCTACCTGCGTGTTGTCGTCTGCTGCTGCTGCTGCTTACTTGGCAATTTCATAACGTGCCCCCAAAGTACATGTGAGGCTCACTCTCACTCACACTCTCACAGAGTTGCACACCGCTCGCTCTCAGCAACTTCGCAATGGGCGGCCATTTTGGTGTGTGCGAGTGAGCGAGCGAGCATGCCAAACCGAACGCGTCGAGAGAGCGAGAGCAGTAAGTGAGTGAGTGACTGAGCGAGCGAGCGTCGACGAAGCGTCGCGGCGAAAATGAAAAAGGGTCTCTCAGTCGCCAGCACATTTACGTCGTTTCAGTTGCTTTCGTGCGCTTGGAGCTTTTGTTTGGTTTTAGTGTGTGCACGGCAGATCGCGACGCGTGCGGTGTGCTGGCCAACAAAAAAAAAAAATTACATACACTTACACACACAGCAGCAGCAACAACAAGCAACACAAAAAGAAAATCGTTTTTCCTCGTGTATTAATAAATAAAGTAAGTTTGTGAAGTGTGGAAAATATAAATATAAATGAATTATGGACGAAACACAATTGTGAAATCATTTCTATGTGCAGTTCCCCCATTTTGTGTGTATGTGTGTATTCCTTTAAATGAAAAATGTTCTATTTATAAATGCACCATAAAACACACTCACACACACGCAAATATATGTGACTGGCAGCGATTGCTTCATACTTCAACTTTAAAATTATCTGAAAAATCATAAACGTTTCCCTGTATGTGTGTGTGGCTACTTGTGAAATTTTCCACAACGAAAATCCCACTAGAAAAAAAAAACACACACATTGAATACGCACATATAAACACACACGCGCATACACGCTCATATGAACGTGTGTATTTGTGCATGCAGTCGACTGCGGCTGCGACTGCGAAACTTCCCCTCTTTATGTTTCATGCTGCCTCTGCCTCGTTAGTAGCTGACAGCGACGCGTCGACGTCGTCGCAACGTCTCGTTGTCGTCATTTATCGTTTCCATCGATCTCCAACACTAGCAACTGTAACATCGCCACAAAATCCGTTAGTCCGAGTATTTGTACTTGCGCTCTCGTTGCTATCGCCGCTACTTGCTCTCAATTTTTCGAGTGAGTGAGAGTGAGTGGTGTGTTGGCTAGAGTGCCGTTAGAATGAGCAAAGTTGAACAAAAAAAGGAAGCAAAGCAAAGCAAAGATAGAAGTATTTGAAAGCAAGCAACGGAACAAGACGAAAAGGAAAAAAAATTGCATTTGCAGCCGTGTGTTTGAGAGAAGAAAAAAAGTATGTGTATTTGTGTGTGTTGATGAAGCAATTGTGGAGCTGTGTAATTTGCATATGTAGATAAAATACTTATGTATGTGTGCGTGTGTGTGAAGAATACAAATAATAATAATAATCTTGTTGAAATTTCGAGCGTTAATGCATTTGTTCGTGTGTGTGTGAGAGAGAAAGAGATACTAGGCGGCTTTTTGTTGCCGTAGCTGAAATAAAACATGAACTTGACCTTGAGTAGCTTGGCTAGAGGCAAAACATAAAAGCGAGTAATTAATTGCCATTGTTGTTTGGTCTCTTTTTCGTGAATATATATAAAAATATATATGTATATTTGTGAATTATTGCTATTTGTTGTGTGTGTTTAAGCGTACTTTACTGACTTTTTCGTATTTGATTTTCTGCCATTGCAGTTTAACTGACATAACTACAAGCATTTGACAAACACAAAGAAGAAGAAAACAACAACACAACTGGATGATAAAAGCAGACAAAACCCCAAACTGAAGCTTAACACAGAAAATATTAGAGGAAATCATACATTTTACAACTGGCCTGATTTAGTGAAATTTCCCGAAAGCTGCTAAAAGAAAAACGCGCCAGGCAGAGAGCACAACCCGAAGCGCGCATCGCCACGTCGTACGACGCGACGGTCGGCAAAATCAACGTTTGTTTTCCCTTCCTCCTTCTATCGGTGAAAACGTTGGGCAAACATGGATGACGATCAACAGTTTTGTTTGCGCTGGAACAACCATCAGAGCACGTTAATCAGCGTCTTTGATACGTTGCTGGAAAATGAGACACTAGTCGATTGTACGCTCGCCGCCGAGGGCAAATTTCTCAAGGCCCACAAGGTGGTGCTATCAGCATGCAGTCCCTACTTTGCGGTAAGTCACAACACAAAATTCGAAAATCGAAATAAAATTATATTAATTTTGTGTGAAATTCTGTAGACTTTGCTGCAAGAACAGTACGACAAGCATCCAATTTTCATACTCAAGGATGTCAAGTACCAGGAGTTGCGCGCCATGATGGATTACATGTATCGCGGCGAGGTGAACATCTCGCAGGATCAACTGACGGCACTGCTCAAAGCCGCCGAATCGTTGCAGATTAAAGGTTTATCCGATAATCGCAGCGGCACTGGCCCAGCAGCAGCTGCAGCCGCCCAGCAACAACAACAACAACAACAGCAAGCACCCAAACCCGATACACATCATCGCGTCAAGCTTAGCGCTCCCTATACACTCGAGCAGACAAAGCGTGCGCGCATCACAACGGGCGCACCTGTTGGTGCTGGTGGTGGCATGGTGGATGCTGGAGATGTGGCCGGTTCGCGTGAAGGCTCATCCAGTCCATCGCGTCGTCGTCGAAAAGTGCGACGCCGTAGCATGGAAAATGGTAAATTAGAGAAGATAAACAGAAAATATGGACTGTTGTTAACCAATCCTCCTTAACTCTTTGTAGATCTGCACGACAACTCGAATTCGTCTGTGCTAGCCGCCGCCTCCAATCAGTCAATCCTCCAACAAACAAGCCTAGCCGCCTCCGCCCTGGTCAGCACTCAATTGGCCAGCGGCAGTGTGGGTGCAGCAGGCGCAACGGCTGCTAGTGCAACTGCCTGTGGCGGCAGCAGCATCGGCAGCGGTAGCCAAGTAATCAACCAGCCATTGACCAGCAGCGGCAGCAGCAGCAGTAACGTTACCAAAAAGACTGAAAGCGCTAAACTAACATCGACAGCAGCTGCCCAGGGCGCCCAACAACAACAGCAACAACAACAGCAGCAGCAACAAACAACAAGCGATGCCATTAACACCGACAATGTACAACAACAACAACAACAACAGCAGCAAAACCAAGGCGATGCCGAAGAGATGGATGTGGCAAGCGTGGGAGCTGCTGCAGCTGCTGCAAGTGGCGCTGTTGCCGTGCATCCCGGCGTCGTTAAGCAATTAACAACGCTCGACAAGTCGAATCATAAACAAAAGATCAAAGATAACAGCATAACAACAACCGAAATGGTCATCGAGCCCAAGGCCGAATACGACGATGATGCGCACGATGAGAATGTTGAGGATTTGACTTTGGATGAGGAGGATATGACAATGGAGGAGCTGGACCAAGGGGCCGGCACCAGTCAGGGTGGCGAAGGATCTAGTCAAGGTGCGTTGTTGTTGCCCCCCAGCAAATAACTAAATTCAAATTAATGTTAGAAATATTTGATATTAATTGGAAATTATAAATTTATAGCATATGCAACATGGCAACACGACAGATCTCAGGATGAACTTGGACTAATGGCCGCACAGGATGCACAGCAACGGGATCCACAAGGTGAGTTTTTCCTTGCATACTCTATACTCGAAAAGATAGTTCAAGAAACTATATATATACAAACTATCAATATATATAATACAAATGAAAAAGCAAAAACAGTTCAGATCAGCCGAGCACGACGACCAGCTAGAAAATTTCAAATGCAAATTTAGTAGACGAAGAACAATTTTAATCTCACACAACCAACAACTCTCAAATCACAAATATTTCTTTTTCATTTAAATATTTACAAACAAACAAAGAAAAGTCAATATTATTTACAAAATTATTACAAAATACAAAACTGCTAAAGGTCGTGCTCCGAAAAAAGCTCTTAAACGTTTCAGCAAGAATTTTCGTTAGGCAGCATAGAAAGAAAGTAAAGAAGAAATTCCAAAAAGAAAAAGAAAAAGAAAAAGAAAAAACAAGCAACAAGAAAAATGCAAAAATTACTAAAAAGTAAAAGAAACAAAATGCGAAGCGGCGGCACAGCAAACGAAAAATAAAAGAACAGTAAAAAAAAACAAACACAAATATTTCAAGTAAACTTCAATTTAAAGCCTTTGATTATCTTAATTTTAGTTTCTGTTTTTTTTTTGTTTTTCTGTTTTGCTTTGCTCCGCTCTCGATGTTACAGGAAAACAAACTAAAAACCAGTTAATAATTTGTGCAAGTTGAAAGTACTACTATTTTATTTATTTTGAGTTTTTTACAACTAACTTCAATTATATATATACTTTTTTTTTTTTGATTTGATCACACATAATTCGTTTTTTTTTCTGTATATATTTATTGTATTTACGAATTAATTTTTAACACACACAAAAGAAATGAAAACACAACCAAAAAAAAAAAAAACACCCAACAAAAAACATTTGCTACTGTTCTCCCCCGCCCGCCCCCAAAGAACTGATTATATAGCTATCCCTCCACTATTATAACTAACTCTAACTATTCAAATAACCCACTCAAACTACCATCAATTCATTTGCGCTTTATGAAATGTGTTCTATGTATGATTTGTTCCTAATACTTATATATATATTTATAATTTTAAAATTTCTATATATATATATAGATTTATATTCTATTTGGTAATCATTTGGTTTTCTTATGTATTGGTGTTTTTTTTGTGCCGCATTTGGTTTTTAACATTATTTTTATGTATTTATATATAATTTATACTTATACTTATAACACACACACACACACATACATACACATACACAAACACAAACATATACATATATAGTTTTTTTTTATTTAGTTTTCATAACATAAGCCGCAAGCTGCTGCTCCATATATCTGTCTCGCTCTCTCCTTAAATCATTTGCTGCTGAGAGAGAGTTTTCGAACTCGAAAACACTTCAATTGCGCTCTCAGCACATACACACACATGCACAACACACATACATACAGCACACTGCAGCTTCAAAAAGTTCGATTGTGTTTTGTATTAAGTTAGTTTGTAATTATGTTTTATGCGTGCGTGTGTGTGTGAGAGAGAGATAACAACAGTTGCAATAGCATAGCTGTGCCTGTGTGTGTCTGTGTGTGTGTGAGTTTGCTCTATCCCTGTGTGTGTATGCCGTAGGTGGCTTTCTCTGTCTCTCTCACTCTTACTCAGCGAAAGCTCTGTTAGTGTTTGTTTTAAGTGCTGCTGCAGTCCTGTTATTGTTATTGTTGGTAAACCACTTCTAGCAATTTTAACCAGCAACATTTCAAATAACCAAGTTATCAAGTTTAACATGTTTTCTTTTTGTTAAACATTCATACACACACATACATACATACACACACACACACACTCTCCCATACACACACACACACTCCTCGCATTTCTCGGCACTGTTTGTTATCATATCATTTTTGTCTCATATTTTGCTTCTCGCCATACATATGTATTCATCATCCACCAATGCCAACGTTTTATTTGTTGATTCGTCTTCGTTTAGAACTTTTTATCTTCCACCTACTCCAACCCCCTACCCTTACTCCAGCGCGAGCCTAATGTTTTCTTACACGATTTTAGTTGATTTTTACTTCTACTTCCGTTCCTTATAAACTATATATATATATCTATATATATATATTTCTATATAAAAAATACGCATGCAGTTTTTAAATTGTAATTTTAGTACTATGTATATTTATTCGATATATATATACATTATCCATGTATATGTATATATGTATGTATAATTTTGCTTTATTTTGGTTGACGGGACTTTTTTTTTTTGTTTTATTTATTGACTTTGATTTGTGTTTATATCCATTATGTTTTATGCCTAGTTCTTAAGTCGACAAAATTCGTTGAGAAAATTCTTTGTTTGGCAAAAGCTTTTCTTTTGTTCAAACTTGGAACGCGTGCGCGTAAGCTTTTCGCATCATTTGTTTACCGTTAAAGCTGCGCGCGCTCTTGCTCTGCTTGGAGCTGAGAGCGCATTGCGCATGCGTCGCGTCGGCTTTTTTAATTGAAAACTTTAATTGAGTCAAGTGCACAAGTGTTCAAAGAAAATGAGGAAGCAGCAGCCGCCGCCGCAGCCGTCGTCGCCGCAGCAGCAGTTGATGAAGGAGCCGCAGCAGAAGGGATCGCCGTACGTACGCCCGAGCAAGTTAATGCCGCGTATGCAAAGCACGTAGCCATCCAGTGGGTGGTGAGGTACAGTTGTTGCTTTCGCTAAGCGCTGGTACTTGCAATCGTGGCGCCATCTACAGTTTTGGTTTGTCTGCAACGGTACTACAGAGCCCCTACACTTGGCACGCTCAGGTAAGTATGCTTCGCTCGACGGTATCGGTTGAGCGAAGTGCGAACAAAATGAAATAAATTTTGATATTTTAAGTTCGTTTTTTGTTTGTGCCCAACAACTAATCCCAGAACCAACCTATCCCCCCAAAGCCTTCCACTCCAACTCATCTCGAAAAAAGAAAACAAAAAACCAACCACTCATCATCCACAAAAAAGAAAAAGAAATCCATAATTTTCCAGCGTTTTCAGGTAATGTAACAGAGAGCCGCGCGCTCTCTCTCACTCTCTGTTGTTTTTTTCTGTTCAAATATTGCTTACGCGTGCGTCGGCCAGGGTAAGCTATGAAACTATCTAAAGAAAAACCAAAAATATATAATCATACTTCATTTATCTACTTTACGCTGCATTATTATTAAGTGTATACACATTAAATGACACACATATATACATATACATATATATCTGTTGTATATATATATATATATACCTATACATATATCTCTTATGATTACAATTTATTATTTATTTACCTTGCGGCCAACAATATCCAGTCTCTCTCTCTCTCTCTCTCTCTCTCTGTTTATGTTTTGATACTTTTTCATATACAGAAATTGCTTGAAGCGGTGCCAACAAACAAACAAACAAATCTACCCAAACTCTGATTTATTAGATATATATATATAAGTATATATATGACAATGAATCTTCCCACAAATATCTTCCCCCCTTCAAAATGTTTCCCCCACCACAGCAAAGATAAACAACACAAAACATTACAAATGTTTATATATATTTTTTGTTCTTTCGAGTTAT